>CM077200.1:19164750-20550375 GCA_039654625.1 Rhinogobio ventralis | reverse complement strand
CCAAGAGACCTTAAACACTAAATTATTATACATACTCATTGACTTCCCTTCTGAATCCCATTACTAGCCCATTACTTTTTTTTTTACATGTTATGGCTTTGCAGAACTCCATATTTGAACTCCTGAAAATAGTTGCCCAAAGAGTCCTTAAACATTAGCTTACTATACATACTTATTGACTATTCGGCTAATTGGTCCACAAAAGGTTTTTTTTTAAAAATATTTTTCAAGGTGTTGTTTTTTATGACGTTATATCTATACAGGTCTAGATCTGACTATCTGAATATATGTCTGGCCATGGGGTCCACAAAAGTTTTTACTATATATTCTCAAAGTCTCCTTCTGAAGTTAAAGACTACAGCCATACAGCAGTCCATATTTGACCTTCGGAACATATTTTTGACAAAAGAGTCTTTGAATATTGACTCTCTATCCATACATATTGAATCCTTCTTATGTTATGTCAGCCATACAGTATTCCATATTTGACCCAAAGAACATATTTCTGGCCCAAGAGCATTCGATCATAAACTGTGGGAATATGTTCAGTGGGTCAAATATGGACTTCTGTTAGCCATAACATGAAAATAAAATAAAACCAAAAATAAAAAAAATATTTTGTGGAACTTTTGGACAGAAATGGGAATCAGAAGGGAAGTCAATGAGTATGTATAGTAAGTTAATGTTGTTAATATAGTAGGTCAATTATGGTCTTCTGGTCTTAATATGCATTAAATCTCTTAAATGTCGAAGTTCTTGTATGCAATTGCAATGCAGAAGCACTTAATCACTTCAATCACAACGAAATTTGTATGCAATGCAAAAGCACAAATCTCTTCAATGCACATCGAGTTCTTGCAGGCATTGCAATTCAAAAGCAGTAATATCTTCAATGCAGAACGAGTTCTTGTATGCAATTCAATGCAAAGCACTAATCTTTTCAATGCACAAAGATGTCGAAATGCATTGTAATGCAAAAGCACGAATGTCGAAATGCACAACAAGTTCTTGTATGCATTGCAGTGCAAAAGCACTAATCCTTTAATGCACAACTAGTCGTTGTACGCAATGCAATAAAAAAGCACTAATCTCTTCAATGCACAAATATTTCTTATATGCATTGCAATGCAAAAGCAGTAATCTCTTTAATGCACAAAGATTTCTTATATGCACTGTAATGCAAAAGCACTAATATATTAAATACACAACGAGTTATTGTATGCATTGCAATGCAAAAGCACTAATGTCTTTAATGCACAAAGATTTATTTTATGCATCGTAATGCAAAAGCAAATATGTTTTCAATGCACGAGTTATTGTGTGCAATGCAATGCAAACGCACTAATCTCTTCAATGCACAGCGTGTTGTTATATGCCTTGTAATGCAAAAGCAATTATCTCTTCAATGAACAACGAGTTCTTGAATGCAATGCAATGCAAAACCACTAATCTCTTCAAGCGCAACAGTTTATGTTTGCATTGTAATACAAAAGAACCAATCTATTCAATGCACGAGTTATTGTATGCAATTGCAATGCAGAAGCACTTATCACTTCAATCACAACGAAATTTGTATGCAATTCAAAAGCAGTAATTTCTTCAATGCAGAACGAGTTCTTGTATGCAATTCAATGCAAAGCACTAATCTTTTCAATGCACAAAGATGTCGAAATGCATTGTACTGCAAAAGCACGAATGTCTTAAATGCACAACTAGTCGTTGTATGCAATGCAATAAAAAAACACTAAATCTCTTTAAAGCACAAAGATTTCTTATATGCATTGTAATGCAAAAACACTAATCCTTCAATGCACAACTAGTTGTTATACGCAATGCAATAAAAAAGCACTAAATCTCTTTAAAGCACAAAGATTTCTTAGTATGCACTGTAATGCAAAAGCACTAATCTCTTCAATGAACGATCAGTTTTGCATGCATTACAATGCAAAAGCACTAATCTCTTCAATGCACAACGAGTTATTGTAAGCAATGCAATGCAAACGCACTAATCTCTTCAATGTACGATTAATTTTACATGTTTTGCAGAATGAATCCTTGTATGCAATGCAATTCAAACACACTTATTTGTTCAATGCACAATGAGTTTTGTATGTATTGTAATGCAAAAGCACTAATAATGGAAAAGCAATTATCTCTTCAATGCAAGAGTTATTGTATGCAATGCAAACGCACTAATCTCTTCAATGCACAAATGTGTATTTTATGCATTGTAATGCAAAATAACATATCTTAAATGCAGAACGAGTTTTGTATGCTTTGTAATGCAAAAGGACTAATCTCTTCAATGAACGATTAGTTTTGCATGCATTAAAATGCAAAAGCACTAATCTCTTCAATGCAGAACGAGTTTTGTATGTATTGTAATGTAAAAGCACTAATCTCTTCAATGCATAACGAGTTATTGTATGCAATGCAAAGGCACTTATCTCTTCAATGCACAAAAGTTATTGTATGCATTGTAATGCAAAAGCACTAATCTCTTCAATGCACAATGAGTTATTGTATGCAATGTATGATAAGTTTTGCTTGCATTGCAATGCAAAAGCACTAATCTATTCAATGTACAATTAGTTCTGCATGCATTACAATGCAAAAGCACTAATCTCTTCAAAGTAGAACGAGTTCTTGAATACAATGCAAACGCACTTATTCTCTTCAATGCACAAAAGTTATTGTATGCATTGTAATGCAAAAAGCACTAATCTCTTCAATGCACAACGATTTACTGTATGCAATGCAACACCACTGACCTCTTCAATGCACAAAAATTCTGTAATGCAAAAGCACTAATCTCTTCAATGCACAACGTTTTATTGTATGCAATGCAACACCACTGACCTCTTCAATGCACGAGTTTTTGTATGCAATGCAATGCAAAAACATTAGTCTCTTCAGTGCTCGCTTTCTTGTATGCACTTTCTTGTATGTAATGCAACAGTTCACGTGTTGTATTTCCTTAATACACAACGCATTTAGTTAGATTTAGTCAAAAGAAATGATCTCTTCATTATATAACACAACATTTTTATGCAATGCATTGAAACAGAGCATATGTTATTCTTTAATGCACAACGGAATAGTTTTGGTTATCTAAACAGAGCATTTTAAGGTTGTTCACTAAATCACGGATTAAGCAATGCAGAGGGATGAGTTAGTTCTTGTATGCATATTAATGAAATGAGCAAATCTCAAGAGTTGTTATCTATTCAATGCACAAGGTAGATCGTCTATGCAATGCATTGAAGCAGTTAGATTAAGTTAGATCCTGCATTCAAAAGTAAACAGCACACGTGTTCACTTCAATTCATAACGGAATGAGTTTGCACATATGTTTATGTTATATTTAGTATTTAATTCACAGCGTATTAAGTTAGATCGTGTATGCAGTGCAATGCAACGGCAAATATGTTTTTTAAATGCACAACGGCATGAGTTAGTTCTTGTTGCAGTGCAAAGAAAGAACTTTCTTTCTGTCTTTTTTTCACATTACCAGCCAAAAGTTCCACAAAAGGCTTTTTAAAAATGTTTTTATTTATTTTTTATTCGTACGTTATGGCTGTACAGAAGTTCATATTTGACCTACTGAACCTATTTTTGACCTAAGACTCCTTAAACACTAAATTACTGTACATACCCATTGACTTCCCTTCTGATTCACATTACTTGCCAAAAGTTCCCAAAAAAGTTTTTTTTTTTTTTTACATGTTATGGCTGTACAGAAGTCCATATTTGACCTACTGAACCTATTTTTGGCCCAAGAGTCCTTAAACACTAAATTACTGTACATACTCATTGACTTCACTTCTGATTTCCATTACTAGCCAAAAGTCCAACAAAAGGCTGTTTTAAGGTTCTATTTTTTTTTCTTTTTTACATGTTATGGCTGTACAAAAGTCCATATTTGACGTACTGAACCAATTTTTTATCAAAAGTTCCAAAAATATATTTCTTTTTTTTTTACATGTTATGGCTGTGCAGAAGTCCATATTTGACCTACTGAACTATTTTTGGCACAAGAGTCCTTAAAAACGAACTTGCTATACGTACTCATTGGCTTCCCTTCTGATTCACATTACTAGCCAAAAGTTCCACAAAAGGCTTTTTTAAGGTTCTTTTTTTTTATACATTATGGCTGTACAGAAGTCCATATTTGACCTACTGAACCTATTTTTGGCCCAAGAGTCCTTAAACACTAAATTGCTATACATACTCATTGACTTCGCTTCTGATTCACATTACTAGCCAAAAGTTCCACAAAAGGATTTATTAAGGTTTTTTTTTGTTGTTTTTTTTACGTTATGGCTGTACAGAAGTCCATATTTGACCTGCTGAACCTATTTTTGGCCCAAGAGTCCTTAAACACTAAATTACTGTACATACTCATTGACTTCACTTCTGATTTCCATTACTAGCCAAAAGTCCAACAAAAGGCTGTTTTAAGGTTCTATTTTTTTTTCTTTTTTACATGTTATGGCTGTACAGAAGTCCATATTTGACCTACTGAACCTGTTTTTGGCCCAAGAGTCCTTAAACATTAACTTACTATACATACAAAAGTTCCACACAAGGATTTTTAAAGGTTTTTTTTAAGGTTTTTTTTAAAGGTTTTATTTTCATTTTTTATTTTTTTCATATTATGGGTGTCCATATTTGACCTACTGAACCTATTTTTGGCCCAAGAGTCCTTAAGCACTAAATTATTTTACACAGATCATTGACTTCCCTTCTGATTCCCATTACCAGCTAAAAGTTCCACAAAAAGCTTTTTTAAGGTTTTTATTTTTTTTTTAAACATGTACGTTATGGCTGCACAGAAGTCCATATATGACCTACTGAACCTGTTTTTGGCCCAAGAGTCCTTAAACACTAACTTACTATACATATACTTTGACTTCCCTTCTGATTCCCATTACTAGCCAAAAGTTCCAGAATTTTTTTATTTTTTTTGTGTACATCTTATGGCTGCACAGAAGTCCATATTTGACCTACTGAACATAGTTTTTGCCCAGGAGTCCTTAAACACTTACTTACTATACAATTTTGCTTTTGACTTAAACTCTAAATTACTATACTTACTGATTGATTTCCCTTCTGATTCGCATTACTAGTCAAAAGTTCCAAAAAAGTTTTTTGTTTTTTTTTCATGTTATGGCTGCACAGAAGTCCCTATTTGACCTACTGAAATTATTTTTGGCCCAAGAGTCCTTAAACACTACACTAAACTACTATACATACTCATTGACTTCCCTTCTGATTCCCATTATTAGCCAGAAGTTCAACAAAAGGCTGTTTTAAGGTTCTTTTTTTTGTACATTATGGCTGTACAGAAGTCCATATTTGACCTATTGAACATATTTCTGGCCCAAGAGTCCTTAAACACTAACTTAATAAAAAAATAAAAAAACTTTTTGGGAACATTTGGCTAGTAATGGAAATCAGAAGTGAAGTAAATGAGTATTTATAGTAATTAAGTGTTTAAGGTCTCATGGGCCAAAAATAAGGTTCAGTAGGTCAAATATGGACTTCTGCACAGCCATAACATGTAAAAAAAAAAAAAAAAACTTTTTTGGAACTTTTGGTAAAAAATAGGTTCAGCAGGTCAAATATGGACTTCTGTACAGCCATAACATGTAAAAAATATATATATTTTTTTTACATGTTATGGCTGTGCAGAAGTCCATATTTTACCTATTGAACATATTTTTGGCCTAAGAGTCCTTAAACACTAAATTACTATACAGACTCATTGACCACTTCCTACTTCCATTACTAGCCAAATGTTCTTGTATGCATTGCAATTCAAAAGCACTAATCTCTTCAATGCACAACGAGTTTTGTATGCATTGCAATAGAAAAGCACAAATCGCTTCAATACACGTTATTGTATGTATGCAATGCACATCAAAAGCACTTGTTACTTTAATGCACAATGAGTTCTTGTATGTATTGCAATGCAAAAACACTAACCTCTTCAATACACAACGAGTTCTTAAATGCAATGCAATGCAAAAGCACTAATATCTTCAATGCATATATTTCTAACATATCTTCAGTGCACAACGAATTCTTATATGCATTGTAACGCAAAAAGCACTGATCTCTTCAATGCACAACGAGTTATTGCATGCAATACAAACGTTCTAATGTCTCAATGTACGATTAGTTTTGCTTGCACTGCAATGCAAAAGCATTAATATCTTCAATGTACAATTAGATTTGCATGCATTGCAATGCAAAAGCACTAATCTCTTCAATGTAAGATTAGTTTTGCATGCATTGTAATGCAAAAGCACTAATCTCTTCAATGCACAACAAATTCTTATATGCATTGTAATGCAAAAGCACTAATCTCTTCAATGCACAACGATTTATTGTATGTAATGCAATGCAAACGCACTAATATCTTCAATGCACAACGTGTTTTGCATGTATTTCAATGCAAAAGCACTAATCTCTTCAATGTACGTTTAGTTTTGCATGCATTGCAATGCAAAAGCACTAATCTCTTCAATGCACAACAAATTCTTATATGCATTGTAATGCAAAAGCACTAATCTCTTCAATGCACAACAAATTCTTATATGCATTGTAATGCAAAAGCACTAATCTCTTCAATGCACAACGATTTATAGTATGCAATGCAATGCAAATGCACTAATATATTTAATGCACAACGAGTTATGTACGTAATGTAACTGCACAAATCTCTTCAATGCAGAACAAGTTCTTGTATGCAATTAAATGCAAAAGCATTAATCTTTTCAATGCACAAAGATGTCTTCAATGCACAAAAGTTCTTGTATGCTTGCAATGCAAACGCACTAATCTCTTCAATACACAACGAGTTCTGTATGCATTGCAATGGAAAAGCACTAATCTCTTCAATGCACATATTTCTTATTATGCATTGTAATGCAAAATAGCTTATATCTTTACTGCAGAACGAGTTTTGTATGTATTGTAATGCAAAAGCACTAATATCGTCAATGCACAACAAGTTCTTGTACGCATGCAATTCAAACGCACTTATCTGTTCAATGCACAACGAATTCGTATATGCATTGTAATGCAAAAGCACTAATCTCTTCAATGCACAACGAGTTATTGTATGCAATGCAATGCAAACGTACTAATGTCTTAATGTACGATTAGTTTTGCTTGCATTACAATGCAAAAGCATGAATATCTTCAATGTACAATTAGATTTGCATGCATTGCAATGCAAAAGCACTAATCTCTTTAATGCACAACAAATTCGTATATGCATTGTAATGCAAAAGCACTAATCTCTTCAATGTACGATTAGTTTAGCATGCATTGCAATGCAAAAGCACTAATCTCTTCAATGCACAACACATTCTTATATGCATTGTAATGCAAAAGCACTAATCTCTTCAATGCACAACGATTTATTGTATGCAATGCAATGCAAACGCACTAATATCTTCAATGCACAACGAGTTATGTATTCAATGCAACTGCACTAATCTCTTCAATGTACACTTAGTTTTGCATGCATTTCAATGCAAAAGCACTAATCTCTTCAATGTACGTTTAGTTTTGCATGCATTCCAATGCAAAAGCACTAATCTCTTCAATGCACAACAAATTCTTATATGCATTGTAATGCAAAAGCACTAATCTCTTCAATGCACAACAAATTCTTATATGCATTGTAATGCAAAAGCACTAACATCTTTAATGCACAACGAGTTATGTATGCAATGCAACTGCACTAATCTCTTCAATGTACAATTAGTTTTGCATGCATTTCAATGCAAAAGCACTAATCTCTTCAATGCACAACGATTTATTGTATGCAATGCAACTGCACTAATCTCTAATCTCTGCACAACTAGTTCTTTATGCATTGCAAAAGCAGTTGTCTCTTCAGTGCACAACGTTTATTGTATGCAATACAATGCAAACGCACTAATCTCTTCCATGCACAACGAGTTTTGTATGCATTGCAATGGAAAAGCACAAATCGCTTCAATACACAAGTTATTGTATGCAATGCACATCAAAAGCACTTGTTACTTTAATGCACAATGAGTTCTTGTAAGCAAAGCAATGCAAATGCACTAATATCTTCAATGCACATCGAGTTATTGTATGCATTGCAATGCAAAAGCACTAACCTCTTCAATACACAACGAGTTCTTAAATGCAATGCAATGAAAAAACACTAATCTCTTCAAAGAAAAACAAGTTTTGTATGTATTGTATTGCAAAAGCACTAATATCTTCAATACACAACGAGTCCTTGTATGCAATGCAGTTCAAAAACACTTATCTGTTCAATGCACAACAAGTTTTTATATGCATTGTAATGCAAAAGCAATTATGTCTTCAATGCACGAGTATGCAGTGAAAAAGCACTAATCTTTCAATGCACAACGAATTCTTATATGCATTGTAATGCAAAAGCACTAATATCTTCAATGCACAAGTTTTTATATGCATTGCAATGCAACAGCACTGATCTCTTCAATGCACAGCGAGTTCTTGTATGCAATGAAATGCAAAAGCACTTGTCGCTTCAATGCTCGCTTTCTTGTATGCACTTTCTTGTATGTAATGTTCACATGTTGTGTTATCTCATTAATACACAATGCATTAAGTTAGATGGTGCAAAAGAAATTATCTCTTCATTATATAACACAACATTTTTATGCAATGCATTGAAACAGAGCATATGTTATTCTTTAATGCACAATGGAATAGTTTTGGTTTTGTATCTAAACAGAGCATTTTAAGGTTGTTCACTAAATCACGGATTAAGCAATGCAACAATTATGTTATGGGTTATTTCTTCAATGCAGAGGAATGAGTTAAGTTCTTGTATGCATATTAATGAAACGAGCATATCTCAAGAGTTATGTTATCTATTCAATGCACAAGGTAGATCGTCTATGCAACGCAATGAAACAGCATGTTATTCACAATGCAGAACGTATTACGTTAGATCCTGCATGCATAGTAACAGCACACGTTATGTGTTCTCACTTCAATTCATAACGGAATGAGTTTGCACATATATTTATTTTATATTTAGTATTCAATGCATAGATCGTTTATGCAGTGCAATGCAACGGCAAATATGTTATTTAAATGCACAACGGCATGAGTTAGTTCTTGTTTTAGTGCAAGGAATAATTAAGTTTTGTATGCAATCTAGCAGAGCAAATCATAACATTTTAAGTGTGTTCCTCACTGCAAAAAGGATTAAGTTTAGTGTAAGCAGAACATACTAAATACATGTCTGACCAAGTGTCCACACAAGGTTTTCAACTATATAATTCCAAAGACTCCTTCTGATGTTAAATAGTAGTCCATATTTGATCCACTAAACATATATCTAGCCAGAGTCCTCGATCATGTGTCATGTCTTGATCATTGACTTCCCTTCTAGCCAAAAGTTCCACAAAAGGTTTATAAAAAAAATAAAAAATAAATAAAAAAAACATTTTATGGCTGTACAGAAGACCATATTTGACCTACTGAACACTGAACTTACTATACAAACTCATTGACTTCCCTTCTGAATTCCATTTATAGCCAAAAAGTTCCACAAAATATATATTTTTAAAAAAAATAAGATTTTTTTACATATGGCTGTGCAGAAGTCCATATTTTTAAAGGTTTTTTTTATTTTTTTGTACATGGCTGTGCAGAAGTCAATATTTGACCTTTTGAACAAATTTTTGACACAAGAGTCCTTAAAAACTAACTTACTATACATACTCATTAGCTTCCCTTCTGGTTCCAATTACTAGCCAGAAGTTCCATTAAAAGTTTTTTTAAAGTTTTTAAGTTTTTTTTTTTTTAAGATGTTATGGCTGTGCAGAAGTCCATATTTGACCTATAGAACATATTTTTGGCCTAAGAGTCCTTATATAATAACTTAATATACATATTGACTTCCCTTCTGATTCCCATTAATAGCGAAAAGTTCCACACAATGTTTTTTAAAGTTTTTTTTTTATTTATTTATTTTTTATTATGGCTGTACAGAAGTCCAAATTTGACCTATTGAACATAGTTTTTGCCCAAGAGTCCTTAAACACTATCTTACTATACATACTCATTGACTTTGTTCTGATTCCCATTACTAGCCAAATGTTCCACAAAAGGTTTTTATTTATTTTTTATATATATATATATTTATATATATATATTTTTTACATGCTACGGTTGTACAAAAGTCCATATTTGACCTACTGAACCTGTTTTTGACCCAAGAGTCCTTAAACACTAAATTACTATACATATTGACTTCCCTTCTGATTCACATTACTAGCCAAAAGTTCCCCCTAAATTTTTTTTTTTTTTTTTTTTTTTTACATTATGGCTATACAGAATTACATATATGACCTATTGAACATATTTTTGTCCCAAGAGTCCTTAAACACTAACTTACTATACATACTCATTGACTTCCCCTCTGACTCCCATTAATAGCGAAAAGTTTCACACAAAGTTTTTTAAAGGTTTTTTTTTTTTTTTTTTTTTTTTTGTACATTATGGCTGTACAGAAGTCCATATTTAACCTATTGAACATAGTTTTTACCCAAAAGTCCTTAAACAATATCTTACTATACATACTCATTGATTTCCCTTCAAATTCACATTTCTAGCCAAAAGTTCCACAAAAGTTTTTTTTTTTTTTGTACATTATGGCTGTACAGAAGTCCATATTTGACCTATTGAACACAGTTTTTGCCCAAGATTCCTTAAACAATATCTTACTATGCATACTCATTGACTTCCCTTCTGATTCACATTACTAGCCAAAAGTTCCAAAAAATGTTTTTTTTTTATTTTTATTTTTTTTTACATATTATGGCTGTACAAAAGGTCATATTTCACCTACTGAACATAGATTTTGCCTAAGAGTCCTTAAACACTATCTTACTATACATACTCATTGACCCCTTCAGATTCCCATTACTAGCCAAAAGTTCCACAAAAGGGTTTTCCTATACATACTCATTGATTTCCCTTCAAATTCACATTTCTAGCCAAAAGTTCCACAAAAGTTTTTTTTTTTTTTTTTACATTATGGCTGTACAGAAGTCCATATTTGACCTACTGAACCTGTTTTTGACCCAAGAGTCCTTAAACACTAAATTACTATACATACTCATTGACTTCCCCTCTCCCATTAATAGCGAAAAGTTTCACACAAAGTTTTTTAAAGGTTTTTCTTTTTTTTTTTTTTTTTTTTTTTGTACATTACGGCTGTACAGAAGTCCATATTTAACCTATTGAACATAGTTTTTACCCAAGAGTCCTTAAACAATATCTTACTATACATACTCATTGACTTCCCTTCTGATTCACATTACTAGCCAAAAGTTCCAAAAAATGTTTTTTTTTTATTTATTTTTATTTTTTACATATTATGGCTGTACAAAAGGTCATATTTCACCTACTGAACATAGTTTTTGCCTAAGAGTCCTTAAACACTATCTTACTATACATACTCATTGACCCCTTCAGATTCCCATTACTAGCCAAAAGTTCCACAAAAGGGTTTTCCTTTTTTTTTTTTTTACATGTTATGGCTTTACAGAAATCCATATTTGACCTATTGAACATAGTTTTTGCCAAAGAGTCCTTAAACACTATCTTACTATACATACTCATTGACTTCCCTTCAGATTCCCATTACTAGCCAAAAGTTCCACAAAGGTTTTTTAAAAATGTTTTTTTTACATGTTATGGCTGTACAGAAGTCCGTATTTGATCTACTGAACATATCTTTGGCCCAAGAGTCCTTAAACACTATCTTAATATACATACTCATTGACTTCGTTCTGATTCACATTTCTAGCCAAAAGTTCCACAAAAGTTTTTTTTTTTTTTGTACATTATGGCTGTACAGAAGTCCATATTTGACCTACTGAACCTGTTTTTGACCCAAGAGTCCTTAAACACTAAATTACTATACATACTCATTGACTTCCCTTCTGATTCACATTACTAGTCAAAATTTCCCAAAAAGTTTTTTTTTTATTTTTTTATTTTTTTACATATTATGGCTGTACAAAAGTCCATATTTCACCTACTGAACATAGTTTTTGCTCAAGAGGCCTTAAACACTAACTTACTATACATACTCATTGACCCCTTCTGATTCCCATTACTAGCAAAAAGTTCCACAAAAGGCTTTTCTTTTTTTTTTCTTCTTTTTTGTAGTTTTTATTTTTTTTTAAATATCATGGCTGTACAGAAGTCCATATTTTACCTATTGAACATATTTTTGGCCTAAGAGTCCTTAAACACTAAATTACTATACATACTCATTGACTTCCCTTCTGAATCCCATTACTAGCCAAAAATTCCACAAAAGGCTTTTCTTTTCTTTCTTCTTTTTTTTAGTTTTTTTTTTAACATATTATGGCTGTACAGAAGTCCATATTTGACCTACTGAACATGTTTTTGACCCAAGAGTCCTTAAACACTAAATTACTATACATACTCATTGACTTCCCTTCTGATTCACATTACTAGCCAAAAGTTCCCAAAAATTTTGTATTTATTATTATTATTATTTTTTTTTACATATTATGGCTGTACAAAAGTCCATATTTCACCTACTGAACACAGTTTTTGCTCAAGAGGCCTTAAACACTAACTTACTATACATACTCATTGACTTCCCTTCTGATTCCCATTACTAGCCAAAAGTTCCACAAAAGGCTTTTCGTTTTTTTTTCTTCTTTTTTTTCCGTTTTTTTTTTAACATATTATGGCTGTACAGAAGTCCATATTTGACCTACTGAACCTGTTTTTGACCCAAGAGTCCTTAAACACTAAATTACTATATATACTCATTGACTTCACTTCTGAGTTCCATTACTAGCCAAATGTTCCCAAATGTTTTTTTGTTGTTGTTTTTTTTTATAAATGTTGTGGCTGTGCAGAAGTCCATATTTGACCTACTGAACCTGTTTTTGGCCCAAGAGACCTTAAACACTAAATTATTATACATACTCATTGACTTCCCTTCTGATTCACATTACTAGCCAAAAGTTCAAAAAGGGTTTTTCTTTTTTTTTTTTTTTACATATTATGGCTGTACAGAAGTCCATATTTGACCTACTGAACCTGTTTTTGACCCAAGAGTCCTTAAACACTAAATTACTATACATACTCATTGACTTCCCTTCTGATTCACATTACTAGCCAAAATTTCCCAAAAAGTTTTTATTTTATTTTTGATTTTTTTACATATTATGGCTGTACAAAACTCCATATTTCACCTACTGAACATAGTTTTTGCTCAAGAGGCCTTAAACACTAACTTACTATACATACTCATTGACTTCCCTTCTGATTCCCATTACTAGCCAGAAGTTCCACAAAAGGCTTTTCTTTGTTTTTTCTTCTTTTTTTTTTTTTTCTTTTTTTTTTTTTTTAAATATTATGGCTGTACAGAAGTCTATATTTTACCTATTGAACATATTTTTGGCCCAACAGTCCTTAAACACTAATTTACTATACATACTCATTGACTTCTCTTCTGATTCCCATTACTAGCCAGAAGTTCCACAAAAGGCTTTTCTTTTTTTTTTCTTGTTTTTTTTTTTTTTTTTTATATTATGGCTGTACAGAAGTCTATATTTTACCTATTGAACATATTTTTGGCCCAACAGTCCTTAAACACTAATTTACTATACATACTCTTTGACTTCCCTTCTGATTCACATTACTAGCCAAAAGTTCCAAAAAAAAATTATTTTATTTTTTTACATATTATGGGTGTCCATATTTAACCTATTGAATGTATTTTTGGCCCAACAGTCCTTAAACACTAACTTACTATACATACTCATTGACTTCCCTTCTGATTCCCATTACCAGCCAAAAGGTCCAAAAAAGTTTTTTTATTTTATTTTACATATTATGGCTGTACAAAAGTCCATATTTCACCTACTGAACATAGTTTTTGCTCAAAAGGCCTTAAACACTATCTTACTATACATACTCATTGACTTCCCTTCTGATTCCCATTACTAGCCAGAAGTTCCACAAAAGGCTTTTCTTTTTTTTTTCTTCTTTTTTTTTTTTTTTTTTTTTTTAAATATTATGGCTGTACAGAAGTCTATATTTTACCTATTGAACATATTTTTGGCCTAAGAGTCCTTAAACACTAAATTACTATACATACTCATTGACTTCCCTTCTGATTCACATTACTAGCCAAAAGTTCCCAAAAAAAATTATTGTATTTTTTTACATATTATGGCTGTACAAAAGTCCATATTTCACCTGCTGAATATAGTTTTTGGCCCAAGAGTCCTTAAACATTAACTTACTATACATATAAAATTTCCACACAAGGATTTTTAAAGTTTTTTTTAAGGTTTTTTTTAAAGGTTTATTTTATTTTTTATTTTTTACATATTATGGGTGTCCATATTTAACCTATTGAAGTATTTTTGGCCCAACAGTCCTCAAACACTAACTTACTATACATACTCATTGACTTCCTTTCTGAATCCCATTACTAGCCAAAAATTCCACAAAAGGCTTTTCTTTTTTTTCTTCTTTTTTTTAGTTTTTTTTTTAACATATTATGGCTGTACAGAAGTCCATATTTGACCTACTGAACCTGTTTTTGACCCAAGAGTCCTTAAACACTAAATTACTATACATACTCATTGACTTCCCTTCTGATTCACATTACTAGCCAAAATTTCCCAAAAAGTTTTTATTTTATTTTTTATTTTTTTTTACATATTATGGCTGTACAAAAGTCCATATTTCACCTACTGAACATAGTTTTTGCTCAAGAGGCCTTAAACACTAACTTACTATACATACTCATTGACTTCCCTTCTGATTCCCATTACTAGCCAAAAGTTCCACTTTTTTTTTTTTTTTTTTTTACATATTATGGCTGTACAAAAGTCCATATTTCACCTGCTGAACATAGTTTTTACTCAAAAGGCCTTAAACACTATCTTACTATACATACTCATTGACTTCCCTTCTGATTCCCATTACTAGCCAAAACTTCCACAAAAGGCTTTCCTTTTTTTTTTTCTTCTTTTTTTTTTTTTTTTTTTTTAACATATTATGGCTGTACAGAAGTCCATATTTGACCTACTGAACCTGTTTTTGACCCAAGAGTCCTTAAACACTAAATTACTATACATACTCATTGACTTCCCTTCTGATTCACATTACTAGCCAAAAGTTCCAAAAAAAAATTATTTATTTATTTATTTATTTTTTCTACATATTATGGCTGTACAAAAGTCCATATTTCACCTACTGAACATAGTTTTTGCTCAAGAGGCCTTAAACACTAACTTACTATACATATTCATTGACTTCCCTTCTGATTCCCATTACTAGCCAGAAGTTCCACAAAAGACTTTTCTTTTTTTTTTTTTTTTATATTATGGCTGTACAGAAGTCCATATTTTACATATTGAACATATTTTTGGCCTAAGAGTCCTTAAACACTAAATTACTATACATACTCATTGACTTCCCTTCTGATTCACATTACTAGCCAAAAGTTCCCAAAAAAAATTATTGTATTTTTTTACATATTATGGCTGTACAAAAGTCCATATTTCACCTGCTGAATATAGTTTTTGGCCCAAGAGTCCTTAAACATTAACTTACTATACATATAAAATTTCCACACAAGGATTTTTAAAGGTTTTTTTAAGGTTTTTTTTAAAGGTTTATTTTATTTTTTATTTTTTACATATTATGGGTGTCCATATTTAACCTATTGAAGTATTTTTGGCCCAACAGTCCTCAAACACTAACTTACTATACATACTCATTGACTTCCTTTCTGAATCCCATTACTAGCCAAAAATTCCACAAAAGGCTTTTCTTTTTTTTCTTCTTTTTTTTAGTTTTTTTTTTAACATATTATGGCTGTACAGAAGTCCATATTTGACCTACTGAACCTGTTTTTGACCCAAGAGTCCTTAAACACTAAATTACTATACATACTCATTGACTTCCCTTCTGATTCACATTACTAGCCAAAATTTCCCAAAAAGTTTTTATTTTATTTTTTATTTTTTTTACATATTATGGCTGTACAAAAGTCCATATTTCACCTACTGAACATAGTTTTTGCTCAAGAGGCCTTAAACACTAACTTACTATACATACTCATTGACTTCCCTTCTGATTCCCATTACTAGCCAAAAGTTCCACTTTTTTTTTTTTTTTTTTTTTACATATTATGGCTGTACAAAAGTCCATATTTCACCTACTGAACATAGTTTTTGCTCAAGAGGCCTTAAACACTAACTTACTATACATATTCATTGACTTCCCTTCTGATTCCCATTACTAGCCAGAAGTTCCACAAAAGACTTTTCTTTTTTTTCTTTTTTTATATTATGGCTGTACAGAAGTCCATATTTTACATATTGAACATATTTTTGGCCTAAGAGTCCTTAAACACTAAATTACTATACATACTCATTGACTTCCCTTCTGATTCCCATTACTAGCCAAAACTTCCACAAAAGGCTTTCCTTTTTTTCTTTTTCTTTTCTTTTTTTTTGACGTTATGGCTGTACAGAAGTCCATATTTGACCTACTGAACCTGTTTTTGGCCCAAGAGTCCTTTAACATTAACTTACTATACATATAAAAGTTCCACACAAGGATTTTTAAAGGTTTTTTTAAGTTTTTTTTTAAAGGTTTATTTTATTTTTTATTTTTTACATATTATGGGTGTCCATATTTAACCTATTGAAGTATTTTTGGCCCAACAGTCCTTAAACACTAACTTACTATACATACTCGTTGACTTCCCTTCTGATTCCCATTACTAGCCAGAAGTTCCACAAAAGACTTTTCTTTTTTTTTTTTCTTTTCTTTTTTTTTTTTTTTCTTTTTTATAAATATTATGGCTGTACAGAAGTCCATATTTTACATATTGAACATATTTTTGGCCTAAGAGTCCTTAAACACTAAATTACTATACATACTCATTGACTTCCCTTCTGATTCCCATTACTAGCCAAAACTTCCACAAAAGGCTTTCCTTTTTTTCTTTTTCTTTTCTTTTCTTTTTTTTTTGACGTTATGGCTGTACAGAAGTCCATATTTGACCTACTGAACCTGTTTTTGACCCAAGAGTCCTTAAACACTAAATTACTATACATACTCATTGACTTCCCTTCTGATTCACATTACTAGGCAAAAGTTCCAAAATTTTAATTTTTAAAAAATTTTTTTTTTTACATATTATGGCTGTACAAAAGTCCATATTTCACCTACTGAACATAGTTTTTGGCCTAAGTGTCCTTAAACATTACCTTACTATACATACAAAAGTTCCACACAAGGATTTTTAAAGGTTTTTTAAAGTTTTTTTTTAAAGGTTTTTTTTTTATTTTTATTTCTCCCATATTATGGGTGTCCATATTTAACCTATTGAATGTATTTTTGGCCCAACAGTCCTTAAACACTAACTTACTATACATACTCATTGACTTCCCTTCTGATTCCCATTACTAGCCAGAAGTTCCACAAAAGGCTTCTCTTTCTTTTTTTCTTTTTTTTTTACATATTATGTCTGTACAGAAGTCCATATTTGACCTACTGAACATATTTTTGGCCGAAGAGTCCTTAAACACTAAATTACTATATATACTCATTGACTTCACTTCTGAGTTCCATTACTAGCCAAATGTTCCCAAATGTTTTTTTGTTGTTGTTTTTTTTAAAATGTTGTGGCTGTGCAGAAGTCCATATTTGACCTACTGAACCTGTTTTTGGCCCAAGAGACCTTAAACACTAAATTATTATACATACTCATTGACTTCCCTTCTGATTCACATTACTAGCCAAAAGTTCAAAAAGGGTTTTTCTTTTTTTTTTCTTTTTTTTTTTACATATTATGGCTGTACAGAAGTCCATATTTGACCTACTGAACCTGTTTTTGACCCAAGAGTCCTTAAACACTAAATTACTATACATACTCATTGACTTCCCTTCTGATTCACATTACTAGCCAAAATTTCCCAAAAAGTTTTTATTTTATTTTTGATTTTTTTACATATTATGGCTGTACAAAAGTCCATATTTCACCTACTGAACATAGTTTTTGCTCAAGAGGCCTTACACACTAACTTACTATACATACTCATTGACTTCCCTTCTGATTCCCATTACTAGCCAAAACTTCCACAAAAGGCTTTCCTTTTTTTCTTTTTCTTTTCTTTTCTTTTTTTTTGACGTTATGGCTGTACAGAAGTCCATATTTGACCTACTGAACCTGTTTTTGGCCCAAGAGTCCTTTAACATTAACTTACTATACATATAAAAGTTCCACACAAGGATTTTTAAAGGTTTTTTTAATTTTTTTTTTAAAGGTTTATTTTATTTTTTATTTTTTACATATTATGGGTGTCCATATTTAACCTATTGAAGTATTTTTGGCCCAACAGTCCTTAAACACTAACTTACTATACATACTCGTTGACTTCCCTTCTGAATCCCATTACTAGCCAAAAATTCCACAAAAGGCTTTTCTTTTCTTTCTTCTTTTTTTTTTTTTTAACATATTATGGCTGTACAGAAGTCCATATTTGACCTACTGAACCTGTTTTTGACCCAAGAGTCCTTAAACACTAAATTACTATACATACTCATTGACTTCCCTTCTGATTCCCATTACTAGCCAGAAGTTCCACAAAAGACTTTTCTTTTTTTTTTTTCTTTTCTTTTTTTTTTCTTTTTTTTTTAATAAATATTATGGCTGTACAGAAGTCCATATTTTACATATTGAACATATTTTTGGCCTAAGAGTCCTTAAACACTAAATTACTATACATACTCATTGACTTCCCTTCTGATTCCCATTAGTAGCCAAAACTTCCACAAAAGGCTTTCCTTTTTTTCTTTTTCTTTTCTTTTCTTTTTTTTTTTGACGTTATGGCTGTACAGAAGTCCATATTTGACCTACTGAACCTGTTTTTGACCCAAGAGTCCTTAAACACTAAATTACTATACATACTCATTGACTTTCCTTCTGATTCACATTACTAGGCAAAAGTTCCAAAATTTTAATTTTTAAAAAATTTTTTTTTTACATATTATGGCTGTACAAAAGTCCATATTTCACCTACTGAACATAGTTTTTGGCCTAAGTGTCCTTAAACATTACCTTACTATACATACAAAAGTTCCACACAAGGATTTTTAAAGTTTTTTAAAAGTTTTTTTTTAAAGGTTTTTTTTTATTTTTATTTCTCACATATTATGGGTGTCCATATTTAACCTATTGAATGTATTTTTGGCCCAACAGTCCTTAAACACTAACTTACTATACATACTCATTGACTTCCCTTCTGATTCCCATTACTAGCCAGAAGTTCCACAAAAGGCTTCTCTTTCTTTTTTTTTTTTTTTTTACATATTATGTCTGTACAGAAGTCCATATTTGACCTACTGAACATATTTTTGGCCGAAGAGTCCTTAAACACTAAATTACTATATATACTCATTGACTTCACTTCTGAGTTCCATTACTAGCCAAATGTTCCCAAATGTTTTTTTGTTGTTGTTTTTTTTTAAATGTTGTGGCTGTGCAGAAGTCCATATTTGACCTACTGAACCTGTTTTTGGCCCAAGAGACCTTAAACACTAAATTATTATACATACTCATTGACTTCCCTTCTGATTCACATTACTAGCCAAAAGTTCAAAAAGGGTTTTTCTTTTTTTTTTCTTTTTTTTTTTTTACATATTATGGCTGTACAGAAGTCCATATTTGACCTACTGAACCTGTTTTTGACCCAAGAGTCCTTAAACACTAAATTACTATACATACTCATTGACTTCCCTTCTGATTCACATTACTAGCCAAAATTTCCCAAAAAGTTTTTATTTTATTTTTGATTTTTTTACATATTATGGCTGTACAAAAGTCCATATTTCACCTACTGAACATAGTTTTTGCTCAAGAGGCCTTACACACTAACTTACTATACATACTCATTGACTTCCCTTCTGATTCCCATTACTAGCCAAAACTTCCACAAAAGGCTTTCCTTTTTTTCTTTTTCTTTTCTTTTCTTTTTTTTTGACGTTATGGCTGTACAGAAGTCCATATTTGACCTACTGAACCTGTTTTTGGCCCAAGAGTCCTTTAACATTAACTTACTATACATATAAAAGTTCCACACAAGGATTTTTAAAGGTTTTTTTAAGGTTTTTTTTAAAGGTTTATTTTATTTTTTATTTTTTACATATTATGGGTGTCCATATTTAACCTATTGAAGTATTTTTGGCCCAACAGTCCTTAAATACTAACTTACTATACATACTCGTTGACTTCCCTTCTGAATCCCATTACTAGCCAAAAATTCCACAAAAGGCTTTTCTTTTCTTTCTTCTTTTTTTTTTTTTTTTTTAACATATTATGGCTGTACAGAAGTCCATATTTGACCTACTGAACATGTTTTTGACCCAAGAGTCCTTAAACACTAAATTACTATACATACTCATTGACTTCCCTTCTGATTCCCATTACTAGCCAGAAGTTCCACAAAAGACTTTTCTTTTTTTTTTTTCCTTTCTTTTTTTTTTCTTTTTTTTTTAATAAATATTATGGCTGTACAGAAGTCCATATTTTACATATTGAACATATTTTTGGCCTAAGAGTCCTTAAACACTAAATTACTATACATACTCATTGACTTCCCTTCTGATTCCCATTACTAGCCAAAACTTCCTCAAAAGGCTTTCCTTTTTTTCTTTTTCTTTTCTTTTCTTTTTTTTTTTGACGTTATGGCTGTACAGAAGTCCATATTTGACCTACTGAACCTGTTTTTGACCCAAGAGTCCTTAAACACTAAATTACTATACATACTCATTGACTTCCCTTCTGATTCACATTACTAGGCAAAAGTTCCAAAATGTTAATTTTTAAAAAAAATTTTTTTTACATATTATGGCTGTACAAAAGTCCATATTTCACCTACTGAACATAGTTTTTGGCCTAAGTGTCCTTAAACATTACCTTACTATACATACAAAAGTTCCACACAAGGATTTTTAAAGGTTTTTTAAAGTTTTTTTTTAAAGTTTTTTTTTTATTTTTATTTCTCACATATTATGGGTGTCCATATTTAACCTATTGAATGTATTTTTGGCCCAACAGTCCTTAAACACTAACTTACTATACATACTCATTGACTTCCCTTCTGATTCCCATTACTAGCCAGAAGTTCCACAAAAGGCTTCTCTTTCTTTTTTTTTTTTTTTTTACATATTATGTCTGTACAGAAGTCCATATTTGACCTACTGAACATATTTTTGGCCGAAGAGTCCTTAAACACTAAATTACTATATATACTCATTGACTTCACTTCTGAGTTCCATTACTAGCCAAATGTTCCCAAATGTTTTTTTTTGTTGTTTTTTTTAAAATGTTGTGGCTGTGCAGAAGTCCATATTTGACCTACTGAACCTGTTTTTGGCCCAAGAGACCTTAAACACTAAATTATTATACATACTCATTGACTTCCCTTCTGATTCACATTACTAGCCAAAAGTTCAAAAAGGGTTTTTCTTTTTTTTTTCTTTTTTTTTTTTACATATTATGGCTGTACAGAAGTCCATATTTGACCTACTGAACCTGTTTTTGACCCAAGAGTCCTTAAACACTAAATTACTATACATACTCATTGACTTCCCTTCTGATTCACATTACTAGCCAAAATTTCCCAAAAAGTTTTTATTTTATTTTTGATTTTTTTACATATTATGGCTGTACAAAACTCCATATTTCACCTACTGAACATAGTTTTTGCTCAAGAGGCCTTAAACACTAACTTACTATACATACTCATTGACTTCCCTTCTGATTCCCATTACTAGCCAGAAGTTCCACAAAAGGCTTTTCTTTGTTTTTTCTTCTTTTTTTTTTTTTTTAAATATTATGGCTGTACAGAAGTCTATATTTTACCTATTGAACATATTTTTGGCCCAACAGTCCTTAAACACTAATTTACTATACATACTCATTGACTTCCCTTCTGATTCACATTACTAGCCAGAAGTTCCACAAAAGGCTTTTCTTTTTTTTTTCTTGTTTTTTTTTTTTTTTTTTTATATTATGGCTGTACAGAAGTCTATATTTTACCTATTGAACATATTTTTGGCCCAACAGTCCTTAAACACTAATTTACTATACATACTCTTTGACTTCCCTTCTGATTCACATTACTAGCCAAAAGTTCCAAAAAAAAATTATTTTATTTTTTTACATATTATGGGTGTCCATATTTAACCTATTGAATGTATTTTTGGCCCAACAGTCCTTAAACACTAACTTACTATACATACTCATTGACTTCCCTTCTGATTCCCATTACCAGCCAAAAGGTCCAAAAAAGTTTTTTTATTTTATTTTACATATTATGGCTGTACAAAAGTCCATATTTCACCTACTGAACATAGTTTTTGCTTAAAAGGCCTTAAACACTATCTTACTATACATACTCATTGACTTCCCTTCTGATTCCCATTACTAGCCAGAAGTTCCACAAAAGGCTTTTCTTTTTTTTTTCTTCTTTTTTTTTTCTTTTTTTTTTTTTTTTTTTTTTAAATATTATGGCTGTACAGAAGTCTATATTTTACCTATTGAACATATTTTTGGCCTAAGAGTCCTTAAACACTAAATTACTATACATACTCATTGACTTCCCTTCTGATTCACATTACTAGCCAAAAGTTCCCAAAAAAAATTATTGTATTTTTTTACATATTATGGCTGTACAAAAGTCCATATTTCACCTGCTGAACATAGTTTTTGGCCCAAGAGTCCTTAAACATTAACTTACTATACATACAAAAATTCCACACAAGGATTTTTAAAGGTTTTTTTAAAGTTTTTTTTTAAAGATTTTTTACATTTTTTATTTTTTTTACATATTATGGGTGTCCATATTTAACCTATTGAATGTATTTTTGCCCAACAGTCCTTAAACACTAACTTACTATACATACTCATTGACTTCCCTTCTGATTCCCATTACTAGCCAAAAATTCCACAAAAGGCTTTCCTTTTTTTTTTTCTTCTTTTTTTTTCTTTTTTTTTTGACGTTATGGCTGTACAGAAGTCCATATTTGACCTACTGAACCTGTTTTTGGCCCAAGAGTCCTTTAACATTAACTTACTATACATATAAAAGTTCCACACAAGGATTTTTAAAGGTTTTTTTAAGGTTTTTTTTAAAGGTTTATTTTATTTTTTATTTTTTACATATTATGGGTGTCCATATTTAACCTATTGAAGTATTTTTGGCCCAACAGTCCTCAAACACTAACTTACTATACATACTCATTGACTTCCTTTCTGAATCCCATTACTAGCCAAAAATTCCACAAAAGGCTTTTCTTTTTTTTCTTCTTTTTTTTAGTTTTTTTTTTTAACATATTATGGCTGTACAGAAGTCCATATTTGACCTACTGACCTGTTTTTGACCCAAGAGTCCTTAAACACTAAATTACTATACATACTCATTGACTTCCCTTCTGATTCACATTACTAGCCAAAATTTCCCAAAAAGTTTTTATTTTATTTTTTATTTTTTTTACATATTATGGCTGTACAAAAGTCCATATTTCACCTACTGAACATAGTTTTTGCTCAAGAGGCCTTAAACACTAACTTACTATACATACTCATTGACTTCCCTTCTGATTCCCATTACTAGCCAAAAGTTCCACTTTTTTTTTTTTTTTTTTTTTTTTACATATTATGGCTGTACAAAAGTCCATATTTCACCTGCTGAACATAGTTTTTACTCAAAAGGCCTTAAACACTATCTTACTATACATACTCATTGACTTCCCTTCTGATTCCCATTACTAGCCAAAACTTCCACAAAAGGCTTTCCTTTTTTTTCTTTTCTTTTTTTTTCTTTTTTTTTTGACGTTATGGCTGTACAGAAGTCCATATTTGACCTACTGAACCTGTTTTTGGCCCAAGAGTCCTTTAACATTAACTTACTATACATACAAAAGTTCCACACAAGGATTTTTAAGGTTTTTTTTATTTTTTATTTTTTACATATTATGGGTGTCCATATTTAACCTATTGAAGTATTTTTGGCCCAAAAGGCCTTAAACACTATCTTACTATACATACTCATTGACTTCCCTTCTGATTCCCATTACTAGCCAAAACTTCCACAAAAGGCTTTCCTTTTTTTTTTTCTTCTTTTTTTTTTTTTTTTTTTTTTACATATTATGGCTGTACAGAAGTCCATATTTGACCTACTGAACCTGTTTTTGACCCAAGAGTCCTTAAACACTAAATTACTATACATACTCATTGACTTCCCTTCTGATTCACATTACTAGCCAAAATTTCCCAAAAAGTTTTTATTTAATTTTTTATTTTTTTTTACATATTATGGCTGTACAAAAGTCCATATTTCACCTACTGAACATAGTTTTGGCTCAAAAGGCCTTAAACACGATCTTACTATACATACTCATTGACTTCCCTTCTGATTCCCATTACTAGCCAAAACTTCCACAAAAGGCTTTTCTTTTTTTTTTTTTCTTTTTTTTTTTTAAATATTATGGCTGTACAGAAGTCTATATTTTACCTATTGAACATATTTTTGGCCTAAGAGTCCTTAAACACTAAATTACTATACATACTCATTGACTTCCCTTCTGATTCACATTACTACCCTAAAGGTCCAAAAAAAAATTATTTTATTTTTTTACATATTATGGCTGTACAAAAGTCCATATTTCACCTACTGAACATAGTTTTGGCTCAAAAGGCCTTAAACACGATCTTACTATACATACTCATTGACTTCCCTTCTGATTCCCATTACTAGCCAGAAGTTCCACAAAAGGCTTTTTTTTTTTTTTTCTTCTTTTTTTTTATTTATTTTTTTTTTTAAATATTATGGCTGTACAGAAGTCTATATTTTACCTATTGAACATATTTTTGGCCTAAGAGTCCTTAAACACTAAATTACTATACATACTCATTGACTTCCCTTCTGATTCACATTCTTATCCAAAAGTTCCAAAAAAAATTTATTTTATTTTTTTACATATTATGGCTGTACAAAAGTCCATATTTCACCTACTGAACATAGTTTTTGCTCAAAAGGCCTTAAACACGATCTTACTATACATACTCATTGACTTCCCTTCTGATTCCCATTACTAGCCAAAACTTCCACAAAAGGATTCCTTTTTTTTTTTCTTCTTTTTTTTTCTTTTTTTTTGACGTTATTGCTGTACAGAAGTCCATATTTGACCTACTGAACCTGTTTTTGGCCCAAGAGTCCTTTAACATTAACTTACTATACATATAAAAGTTCCACACAAGGATTTTTAAAGGTTTTTTTAAGGTTTTTTTTAAAGGTTTATTTTATTTTTTATTTTTTACATATTATGGGTGTCCATATTTAACCTATTGAAGTATTTTTGGCCCAACAGTCCTTAAACACTAACTTACTATACATACTCATTGACTTCCCTTCTGATTCCCATTACTAGCCAGAAGTTCAACAAAAGGCTTTTATTTATTTTTTCTTCTTTTTTTTTGTTTTTATTTTTTTTTAAATATTATGGCTGTACAGAAGTCTATATTTTACCTATTGAACATATTTTTGGCCTAAGAGTCCTTAAACACTAAATTACTATACATACTCATTGACTTCCCTTCTGATTCACATTACTACCCAAAAGTTCCAAAAAAAATTTATTTTATTTTTTTACATATTATGGCTGTAAAAAAGTCCATATTTCACCTACTGAACATAGTTTTTGCTCAAAAGGCCTTAAACACGATCTTACTATACATACTCATTGACTTCCCTTCTGATTCCCATTACTAGCCAAAACTTCCACAAAAGGCTTTCCTTTTTTTTTTTTTCTTTTTTTTTCTTTTTTTTTGACGTTATGGCTGTACAGAAGTCCATATTTGACCTACTGAACCTGTTTTTGGCCCAAGAGTCCTTTAACATTAACTTACTATACATATAAAAGTTCCACACAAGGATTTCCTTTTTTTTTCTTTCTTTTTTTTTCTTTTTTTTTGACGTTATGGCTGTACAGAAGTCCATATTTGACCTACTGAACCTGTTTTTGGCCCAAGAGTCCTTAAACACTAACTTACTATACATACTCATTGACTTCCCTTCTGATTCCCATTACTAGCCAAAAGTTCCACAAAAGGCTTTTCTTTTTTCTTTTTTTTTTTTTTTAAATATTATGGCTGTACAGAAGTCCATATTTTACCTATTGAACATATTTTTGGCCTAAGAGTCCTTAAACACTAAATTACTATACATACTCATTGACTTCCCTTCTGATTCACATTACTAGCCAAAAGTTCCAAACTTTTTAAAATTTTTTTTTTTTTACATATTATGGCTGTACAAAAGTCCATATTTTTTCTTTTCTTTTTTTTTGACGTTATGGCTGTACAGAAGTCCATATTTGACCTACTGAACCTGTTTTTGGCCCAAGAGTCCTTTAACATTAACTTACTATACATATAAAAGTTCCACACAAGGATTTTTAAAGGTTTTTTTAAGTTTTTTTTTAAAGGTTTATTTTATTTTTTATTTTTTACATATTATGGGTGTCCATATTTAACCTATTGAAGTATTTTTGGCCCAACAGTCCTTAAACACTAACTTACTATACATACTCATTGACTTCCCTTCTGATTCCCATTACTAGCCAAAACTTCCACAAAAGGCTTTCCTTTTTTTCTTCTTCTTTTTTTTTCTTTTTTTTTGACGTTATGGCTGTACAGAAGTCCATATTTGACCTACTGAACCTGTTTTTGGCCCAAGAGTCCTTTAACATTAACTTACTATACATATAAAAGTTCCACACAAGGATTTTTAAAGGTTTTTTTAAGGTTTTTTTTAAAGGTTTATTTTATTTTTTATTTTTTACATATTATGGGTGTCCATATTTAACCTATTGAAGTATTTTTGGCCCAACAGTCCTTAAACACTAACTTACTATACATACTCATTGACTTCCCTTCTGAATCCCATTACTAGCCAAAAATTCCACAAAAGGCTTTTCTTTTTTTTCTTCTTTTTTTTTTTTTTTTTTTAACATATTATGTCTGTACAGAAGTCCATATTTGACCTACTGAACCTGTTTTTGACCCAAGAGTCCTTAAACACTAAATTACTATACATACTCATTGACTTCCCTTCTGATTCACATTACTAGCCAAAATTTCCCAAAAAGTTTTTATTTTATTTTTTATTTTTTTACATATTATGGCTGTACAAAAGTCCATATTTCACCTACTGAACATAGTTTTTGCTCAAGAGGCCTTAAACACTAACTTACTATACATACTCATTGACTTCCCTTCTGATTCCCATTACTAGCCAGAAGTTCCACAAAAGGCTTTTCTTTTTTTTTTTTTCTTTTTTTTTTTTTTTCTTTTTTTTTTTAAATATTATGGCTGTACAGAAGTCTATATTTTACCTATTGAACATATTTTTGGCCTAAGAGTCCTTAAACACTAAATTACTATACATACTCATTGACTTCCCTTCTGATTCACATTACTACCCTAAAGGTCCAAAAAAAAAATATTTTATTTTTTTACATATTATGGCTGTACAAAAGTCCATATTTCACCTACTGAACATAGTTTTGGCTCAAAAGGCCTTAAACACGATCTTACTATACATACTCATTGACTTCCCTTCTGATTCCCATTACTAGCCAGAAGTTCCACAAAAGGCTTTTATTTTTTTTTTCTTCTTTTTTTTTATTTTTATTTTTTTTTAAATATTATGGCTGTACAGAAGTCTATATTTTACCTATTGAACATATTTTTGGCCTAAGAGTCCTTAAACACTAAATTACTATACATACTCATTGACTTCCCTTCTGATTCACATTCTTATCCAAAAGTTCCAAAAAAAATTTATTTTATTTTTTTACATATTATGGCTGTACAAAAGTCCATATTTCACCTACTGAACATAGTTTTTGCTCAAAAGGCCTTAAACACGATCTTACTATACATACTCATTGACTTCCCTTCTGATTCCCATTACTAGCCAAAACTTCCACAAAAGGATTCCTTTTTTTTTTTCTTCTTTTTTTTTCTTTTTTTTTGACGTTATGGCTGTACAGAAGTCCATATTTGACCTACTGAACCTGTTTTTGGCCCAAGAGTCCTTTAACATTAACTTACTATACATACAAAAGTTCCACACAAGGATTTTTAAAGGTTTTTTTAAGGTTTTTTTTAAAGGTTTATTTTATTTTTTATTTTTTACATATTATGGGTGTCCATATGTAACCTATTGAAGTATTTTTGGCCCAACAGTCCTTAAACACTAACTTACTATACATACTCATTGACTTCCCTTTTGAATCCCATTACTAGCCAAAAATTCCACAAAAGGCTTTTCTTTTTTTTCTTCTTTTTTTTAGTTTTTTTTTTAACATATTATGGCTGTACAGAAGTCCATATTTGACCTACTGAATCTGTTTTTGACCCAAGAGTCCTTAAACACTAAATTACTATACATACTCATTGACTTCCCTTCTGATTCCCATTACTAGCCAGAAGTTCCACAAAAGGCTTTTCTTTTTTTCTTCTTCTTTGTTTTTGTTTTTGTTTTTCTATTTTTTAAATATTATGGCTGTACAGAAGTCTATATTTTACCTATTGAACATATTTTTGGCCCAACAGTCCTTAAACACTAACTTACTATACATACTCATTGACTTCCCTTCTGATTCCCATTACTAGCCAGAAGTTCCACAAAAGGCTTTTCTTTTTTTTTTTTCTTTCTTTTTTTTTTTTTTTTTTAATATTATGGCTGTACAGAAGTCCATATTTTACATATTGAACATATTTTTGGCCTAAGAGTCCTTAAACACTAAATTACTATACATACTCATTGACTTCCCTTCTGATTCACATTACTAGCCAAAAGTTCCAAACTTTTTAAAATTTTTTTTTTTTTACATATTATGGCTGTACAAAAGTCCATATTTTTTCTTTTCTTTTTTTTTGACGTTATGGCTGTACAGAAGTCCATATTTGACCTACTGAACCTGTTTTTGGCCCAAGAGTCCTTTAACATTAACTTACTATACATATAAAAGTTCCACACAAGGATTTTTAAAGGTTTTTTTAAGTTTTTTTTTAAAGGTTTATTTTATTTTTTATTTTTTACATATTATGGGTGTCCATATTTAACCTATTGAAGTATTTTTGGCCCAACAGTCCTTAAACACTAACTTACTATACATACTCATTGACTTCCCTTCTGATTCCCATTACTAGCCAAAACTTCCACAAAAGGCTTTCCTTTTTTCTTCTTCTTCTTTTTTTTCTTTTTTTTGACGTTATGGCTGTACAGAAGTCCATATTTGACCTACTGAACCTGTTTTTGGCCCAAGAGTCCTTTAACATTAACTTACTATACATATAAAAGTTCCACACAAGGATTTTTAAAGGTTTTTTTAAGGTTTTTTTTAAAGGTTTATTTTATTTTTTATTTTTTACATATTATGGGTGTCCATATTTAACCTATTGAAGTATTTTTGGCCCAACAGTCCTTAAACACTAACTTACTATACATACTCATTGACTTCCCTTCTGAATCCCATTACTAGCCAAAAATTCCACAAAAGGCTTTTCTTTTTTTTCTTCTTTTTTTTTGTTTTTTTTTTAACATATTATGTCTGTACAGAAGTCCATATTTGACCTACTGAACCTGTTTTTGACCCAAGAGTCCTTAAACACTAAATTACTATACATACTCATTGACTTCCCTTCTGATTCACATTACTAGCCAAAATTTCCCAAAAAGTTTTTATTTTATTTTTTATTTTTTTACATATTATGGCTGTACAAAAGTCCATATTTCACCTACTGAACATAGTTTTTGCTCAAGAGGCCTTAAACACTAACTTACTATACATACTCATTGACTTCCCTTCTGATTCCCATTACTAGCCAGAAGTTCCACAAAAGGCTTTTCTTTTTTTTTTTTTCTTTTTTTTTTTTTTTTCTTTTTTTTTTTAAATATTATGGCTGTACAGAAGTCTATATTTTACCTATTGAACATATTTTTGGCCTAAGAGTCCTTAAACACTAAATTACTATACATACTCATTGACTTCCCTTCTGATTCACATTACTACCCTAAAGGTCCAAAAAAAAAATATTTTATTTTTTTACATATTATGGCTGTACAAAAGTCCATATTTCACCTACTGAACATAGTTTTGGCTCAAAAGGCCTTAAACACGATCTTACTATACATACTCATTGACTTCCCTTCTGATTCCCATTACTAGCCAGAAGTTCCACAAAAGGCTTTTATTTTTTTTTTCTTCTTTTTTTTTATTTTTATTTTTTTTAAATATTATGGCTGTACAGAAGTCTATATTTTACCTATTGAACATATTTTTGGCCTAAGAGTCCTTAAACACTAAATTACTATACATACTCATTGACTTCCCTTCTGATTCACATTCTTATCCAAAAGTTCCAAAAAAAATTTATTTTATTTTTTTACATATTATGGCTGTACAAAAGTCCATATTTCACCTACTGAACATAGTTTTTGCTCAAAAGGCCTTAAACACGATCTTACTATACATACTCATTGACTTCCCTTCTGATTCCCATTACTAGCCAAAACTTCCACAAAAGGATTCCTTTTTTTTTTTCTTCTTTTTTTTTCTTTTTTTTTGACGTTATGGCTGTACAGAAGTCCATATTTGACCTACTGAACCTGTTTTTGGCCCAAGAGTCCTTTAACATTAACTTACTATACATACAAAAGTTCCACACAAGGATTTTTAAAGGTTTTTTTAAGGTTTTTTTTAAAGGTTTATTTTATTTTTTATTTTTTACATATTATGGGTGTCCATATTTAACCTATTGAAGTATTTTTGGCCCAACAGTCCTTAAACACTAACTTACTATACATACTCATTGACTTCCCTTTTGAATCCCATTACTAGCCAAAAATTCCACAAAAGGCTTTTCTTTTTTTTCTTCTTTTTTTTAGTTTTTTTTTTAACATATTATGTCTGTACAGAAGTCCATATTTGACCTACTGAACCTGTTTTTGACCCAAGAGTCCTTAAACACTAAATTACTATACATACTCATTGACTTCCCTTCTGATTCACATTACTAGCCAAAATTTCCCAAAAAGTTTTTATTTTATTTTTTATTTTTTTACATATTATGGCTGTACAAAAGTCCATATTTCACCTACTGAACATAGTTTTTGCTCAAGAGGCCTTAAACACTAACTTACTATACATACTCATTGACTTCCCTTCTGATTCCCATTACTAGCCAGAAGTTCCACAAAAGGCTTTTCTTTTTTTTTTTTTCTTTTTTTTTTTTTTTTCTTTTTTTTTTAAATATTATGGCTGTACAGAAGTCTATATTTTACCTATTGAACATATTTTTGGCCTAAGAGTCCTTAAACACTAAATTACTATACATACTCATTGACTTCCCTTCTGATTCACATTACTACCCTAAAGGTCCAAAAAAAAATTATTTTATTTTTTTACATATTATGGCTGTACAAAAGTCCATATTTCACCTACTGAACATAGTTTTGGCTCAAAAGGCCTTAAACACGATCTTACTATACATACTCATTGACTTCCCTTCTGATTCCCATTACTAGCCAGAAGTTCCACAAAAGGCTTTTTTTTTTTTTTTCTTCTTTTTTTTTCTTTTTATTTTTTTTTAAATATTATGGCTGTACAGAAGTCTATATTTTACCTATTGAACATATTTTTGGCCTAAGAGTCCTTAAACACTAAATTACTATACATACTCATTGACTTCCCTTCTGATTCACATTCTTATCCAAAAGTTCCAAAAAAAATTTATTTTATTTTTTTACATATTATGGCTGTACAAAAGTCCATATTTCACCTACTGAACATAGTTTTTGCTCAAAAGGCCTTAAACACGATCTTACTATACATACTCATTGACTTCCCTTCTGATTCCCATTACTAGCCAAAACTTCCACAAAAGGATTCCTTTTTTTTTTTCTTCTTTTTTTTTCTTTTTTTTTGACGTTATGGCTGTACAGAAGTCCATATTTGACCTACTGAACCTGTTTTTGGCCCAAGAGTCCTTTAACATTAACTTACTATACATACAAAAGTTCCACACAAGGATTTTTAAAGGTTTTTTTAAGGTTTTTTTTAAAGGTTTATTTTATTTTTTATTTTTTACATATTATGGGTGTCCATATTTAACCTATTGAAGTATTTTTGGCCCAACAGTCCTTAAACACTAACTTACTATACATACTCATTGACTTCCCTTTTGAATCCCATTACTAGCCAAAAATTCCACAAAAGGCTTTTCTTTTTTTTCTTCTTTTTTTTAGTTTTTTTTTTTAACATATTATGGCTGTACAGAAGTCCATATTTGACCTACTGAATCTGTTTTTGACCCAAGAGTCCTTAAACACTAAATTACTATACATACTCATTGACTTCCCTTCTGATTCCCATTACTAGCCAGAAGTTCCACAAAAGGCTTTTCTTTTTTTCTTCTTCTTTGTTTTTGTTTTTGTTTTTCTATTTTTTAAATATTATGGCTGTACAGAAGTCTATATTTTACCTATTGAACATATTTTTGGCCCAACAGTCCTTAAACACTAACTTACTATACATACTCATTGACTTCCCTTCTGATTCCCATTACTAGCCAGAAGTTCCACAAAAGGCTTTTCTTTTTTTTTTTTCTTTTCTTTTTTTTTTTTTTTTTTAATATTATGGCTGTACAGAAGTCCATATTTTACATATTGAACATATTTTTGGCCTAAGAGTCCTTAAACACTAAATTACTATACATACTCATTGACTTCCCTTCTGATTCCCATTACTAGCCAAAACTTCCACAAAAGGCTTTCCTTTTTTTCTTTTCTTTTTTTTTGACGTTATGGCTGTACAGAAGTCCATATTTGACCTACTGAACCTGTTTTTGGCCCAAGAGTCCTTTAACATTAACTTACTATACATATAAAAGTTCCACACAAGGATTTTTAAAGGTTTTTTTAAGGTTTTTTTTAAAGGTTTATTTTATTTTTTATTTTTTACATATTATGGGTGTCCATATTTAACCTATTGAAGTATTTTTGGCCCAACAGTCCTTAAACACTAACTTACTATACATACTCATTGACTTCCCTTCTGATTCCCATTACTAGCCAGAAGTTCAACAAAAGGCTTTTATTTATTTTTTCTTCTTTTTTTTTGTTTTTATTTTTTTTTTAATATTATGGCTGTACAGAAGTCTATATTTTACCTATTGAACATATTTTTGGCCTAAGAGTCCTTAAACACTAAATTACTATACATACTCATTGACTTCCCTTCTGATTCACATTACTACCCAAAAGTTCCAAAAAAAATTTTATTTTATTTTTTTACATATTATGGCTGTAAAAAAGTCCATATTTCACCTACTGAACATAGTTTTTGCTCAAAAGGCCTTAAACACGATCTTACTATACATACTCATTGACTTCCCTTCTGATTCCCATTACTAGCCAAAACTTCCACAAAAGGCTTTCCTTTTTTTTTTTTTCTTTTTTTTTCTTTTTTTTTGACGTTATGGCTGTACAGAAGTCCATATTTGACCTACTGAACCTGTTTTTGGCCCAAGAGTCCTTTAACATTAACTTACTATACATATAAAAGTTCCACACAAGGATTTCCTTTTTTTTTCTTTCTTTTTTTTTCTTTTTTTTTGACGTTATGGCTGTACAGAAGTCCATATTTGACCTACTGAACCTGTTTTTGGCCCAAGAGTCCTTAAACACTAACTTACTATACATACTCATTGACTTCCCTTCTGATTCCCATTACTAGCCAGAAGTTCCACAAAAGGCTTTTCTTTTTTTTTTTTTCTTTTTTTAAATATTATGGCTGTACAGAAGTCCATATTTTACCTATTGAACATATTTTTGGCCTAAGAGTCCTTAAACACTAAATTACTATACATACTCATTGACTTCCCTTCTGATTCACATTACTAGCCAAAAGTTCCAAACTTTTTAAAAAATTTTTTTTTTACATATTATGGCTGTACAAAAGTCCATATTTTTTCTTTTCTTTTTTTTTGACGTTATGGCTGTACAGAAGTCCATATTTGACCTACTGAACCTGTTTTTGGCCCAAGAGTCCTTTAACATTAACTTACTATACATATAAAAGTTCCACACAAGGATTTTTAAAGGTTTTTTTAAGTTTTTTTTTAAAGGTTTATTTTATTTTTTATTTTTTACATATTATGGGTGTCCATATTTAACCTATTGAAGTATTTTTGGCCCAACAGTCCTTAAACACTAACTTACTATACATACTCATTGACTTCCCTTCTGTTTCCCATTACTAGCCAAAACTTCCACAAAAGGCTTTCCTTTTTTTCTTCTTCTTTTTTTTTCTTTTTTTTTTGACGTTATGGCTGTACAGAAGTCCATATTTGACCTACTGAACCTGTTTTTGGCCCAAGAGTCCTTTAACATTAACTTACTATACATATAAAAGTTCCACACAAGGATTTTTAAAGGTTTTTTTAAGGTTTTTTTTAAAGGTTTATTTTATTTTTTATTTTTTACATATTATGGGTGTCCATATTTAACCTATTGAAGTATTTTTGGCCCAACAGTCCTTAAACACTAACTTACTATACATACTCATTGACTTCCCTTCTGAATCCCATTACTAGCCAAAAATTCCACAAAAGGCTTTTCTTTTTTTTCTTCTTTTTTTTTGTTTTTTTTTTAACATATTATGTCTGTACAGAAGTCCATATTTGACCTACTGAATCTGTTTTTGACCCAAGAGTCCTTAAACACTAAATTACTATACATACTCATTGACTTCCCTTCTGATTCACATTACTAGCCAAAATTTCCCAAAAAGTTTTTATTTTATTTTTTATTTTTTTACATATTATGGCTGTACAAAAGTCCATATTTCACCTACTGAACATAGTTTTTGCTCAAGAGGCCTTAAACACTAACTTACTATACATACTCATTGACTTCCCTTCTGATTCCCATTACTAGCCAGAAGTTCCACAAAAGGCTTTTCTTTTTTTTTTCTTCTTTTTTTTTTTTTTTTCTTTTTTTTTAAATATTATGGCTGTACAGAAGTCTATATTTTACCTATTGAACATATTTTTGGCCTAAGAGTCCTTAAACACTAAATTACTATACATACTCATTGACTTCCCTTCTGATTCACATTACTACCCAAAAGGTCCAAAAAAAATTTATTTTATTTTTTTACATATTATGGCTGTACAAAAGTCCATATTTCACCTACTGAACATAGTTTTGGCTCAAAAGGCCTTAAACACGATCTTACTATACATACTCATTGACTTCCCTTCTGATTCCCATTACTAGCCAGAAGTTCCACAAAAGGCTTTTATTTTTTTTTTCTTCTTTTTTTTTTTTTTTTTTTTTTTTTTAAATATTATGGCTGTACAGAAGTCTATATTTTACCTATTGAACATATTTTTGGCCTAAGAGTCCTTAAACACTAAATTACTATACATACTCATTGACTTCCCTTCTGATTCACATTCTTATCCAAAAGTTCCAAAAAAAATTTATTTTATTTTTTTACATATTATGGCTGTACAAAAGTCCATATTTCACCTACTGAACATAGTTTTTGCTCAAAAGGCCTTAAACACGATCTTACTATACATACTCATTGACTTCCCTTCTGATTCCCATTACTAGCCAAAACTTCCACAAAAGGATTCCTTTTTTTTTTTCTTCTTTTTTTTTCTTTTTTTTTGACGTTATGGCTGTACAGAAGTCCATATTTGACCTACTGAACCTGTTTTTGGCCCAAGAGTCCTTTAACATTAACTTACTATACATACAAAAGTTCCACACAAGGATTTTTAAAGGTTTTTTTAAGGTTTTTTTTAAAGGTTTATTTTATTTTTTATTTTTTACATATTATGGGTGTCCATATTTAACCTATTGAAGTATTTTTGGCCCAACAGTCCTTAAACACTAACTTACTATACATACTCATTGAATTCCCTTTTGAATCCCATTACTAGCCAGAAGTTCCACAAAAGGCTTTTCTTTTTTTCTTCTTCTTTGTTTTTGTTTTTGTTTTTCTATTTTTTAAATATTATGGCTGTACAGAAGTCTATATTTTACCTATTGAACATATTTTTGGCCCAACAGTCCTTAAACACTAACTTACTATACATACTCATTGACTTCCCTTCTGATTCCCATTACTAGCCAGAAGTTCCACAAAAGGCTTTTCTTTCTTTTTTTTTTTTCTTTTCTTTTTTTTTTTTTTCTTTTCTTTTTTTTTTTTAATATTATGGCTGTACAGAAGTCCATATTTTACATATTGAACATATTTTTGGCCTAAGAGTCCTTAAACACTAAATTACTATACATACTCATTGACTTCCCTTCTGATTCCCATTACTAGCCAAAACTTCCACAAAAGGCTTTCCTTTCTTTCTTTTCTTTTCTTTTTTTTTGACGTTATGGCTGTACAGAAGTCCATATTTGACCTACTGAACCTGTTTTTGGCCCAAGAGTCCTTTAACATTAACTTACTATACATATAAAAGTTCCACACAAGGATTTTTAAAGGTTTTTTTAAGGTTTTTTTTAAAGGTTTATTTTATTTTTTATTTTTTACATATTATGGGTGTCCATATTTAACCTATTGAAGTATTTTTGGCCCAACAGTCCTTAAACACTAACTTACTATACATACTCATTGACTTCCCTTCTGATTCCCATTACTAGCCAGAAGTTCAACAAAAGGCTTTTATTTATTTTTTCTTCTTTTTTTTTGTTTTTATTTTTTTTTTAATATTATGGCTGTACAGAAGTCTATATTTTACCTATTGAACATATTTTTGGCCTAAGAGTCCTTAAACACTAAATTACTATACATACTCATTGACTTCCCTTCTGATTCACATTACTACCCAAAAGTTCCAAAAAAATTTTATTTTATTTTTTTACATATTATGGCTGTACAAAAGTCCATATTTCACCTACTGAACATAGTTTTTGCTCAAAAGGCCTTAAACACGATCTTACTATACATACTCATTGACTTCCCTTCTGATTCCCATTACTAGCCAAAACTTCCACAAAAGGCTTTCCTTTTTTTTTTTTTTTTTTTTTTCTTTTTTTTTGACGTTATGGCTGTACAGAAGTCCATATTTGACCTACTGAACCTGTTTTTGGCCCAAGAGTCCTTTAACATTAACTTACTATACATATAAAAGTTCCACACAAGGATTTCCTTTTTTTTTTTTTCTTTTTTTTTCTTTTTTTTTGACGTTATGGCTGTACAGAAGTCCATATTTGACCTACTGAACCTGTTTTTGGCCCAAGAGTCCTTAAACACTAACTTACTATACATACTCATTGACTTCCCTTCTGATTCCCATTACTAGCCAGAAGTTCCACAAAAGGCTTTTCTTTTTTTTTTTTTTTTTTTTTTAAATATTATGGCTGTACAGAAGTCCATATTTTACCTATTGAACATATTTTTGGCCTAAGAGTCCTTAAACACTAAATTACTATACATACTCATTGACTTCCCTTCTGATTCACATTACTAGCCAAAAGTTCCAAACTTTTTAAAAAATTTTTTTTTTTACATATTATGGCTGTACAAAAGTCCATATTTTTTCTTTTCTTTTTTTTTGACGTTATGGCTGTACAGAAGTCCATATTTGACCTACTGAACCTGTTTTTGGCCCAAGAGTCCTTTAACATTAACTTACTATACATATAAAAGTTCCACACAAGGATTTTTAAAGGTTTTTTTAAGTTTTTTTTTAAAGGTTTATTTTATTTTTTATTTTTTACATATTATGGGTGTCCATATTTAACCTATTGAAGTATTTTTGGCCCAACAGTCCTTAAACACTAACTTACTATACATACTCATTGACTTCCCTTCTGATTCCCATTACTAGCCAAAATTTCCCAAAAAGTTTTTATTTTATTTTTTATCTTTTTACATATTATGGCTGTACAAAAGTCCATATTTCACCTACTGAACATAGTTTTTGCTCAAGAGGCCTTAAACACTAACTTACTATACATACTCATTGACTTCCCTTCTGATTCCCATTACTAGCCAGAAGTTCCACAAAAGGCTTTTCTTTTTTTTTTCTTCTTTTTTTTTTTTTTCTTTTTTTTTTAAATATTATGGCTGTACAGAAGTCTATATTTTACCTATTGAACATATTTTTGGCCTAAGAGTCCTTAAACACTAAATTACTATACATACTCATTGACTTCCCTTCTGATTCACATTACTACCCAAAAGGTCCAAAAAAAATTTATTTAATTTTTTTACATATTATGGCTGTACAAAAGTCCATATTTCACCTACTGAACATAGTTTTGGCTCAAAAGGCCTTAAACACGATCTTACTATACATACTCATTGACTTCCCTTCTGATTCCCATTACTAGCCAGAAGTTCCACAAAAGGCTTTTATTTTTTTTTTCTTCTTTTTTTATTTTTTTATTTTGACGTTATGGCTGTACAGAAGTCCATATTTGACCTACTGAACCTGTTTTTGGCCCAAGAGTCCTTTAACATTAACTTACTATACATACAAAAGTTCCACACAAGGATTTTTAAAGGTTTTTTTAAGGTTTTTTTTAAAGGTTTATTTTATTTTTTATTTTTTACATATTATGGGTGTCCATATTTAACCTATTGAAGTATTTTTGGCCCAACAGTCCTTAAACACTAACTTACTATACATACTCATTGACTTCCCTTTTGAATCCCATTACTAGCCAAAAATTCCACAAAAGGCTTTTCTTTTTTTTCTTCTTTTTTTTAGTTTTTTTTTTAACATATTATGGCTGTACAGAAGTCCATATTTGACCTACTGAATCTGTTTTTGACCCAAGAGTCCTTAAACACTAAATTACTATACATACTCATTGACTTCCCTTCTGATTCCCATTACTAGCCAGAAGTTCCACAAAAGGCTTTTCTTTTTTTCTTCTTCTTTGTTTTTGTTTTTGTTTTTCTATTTTTTAAATATTATGGCTGTACAGAAGTCTATATTTTACCTATTGAACATATTTTTGGCCCAACAGTCCTTAAACACTAACTTACTATACATACTCATTGACTTCCCTTCTGATTCCCATTACTAGCCAGAAGTTCCACAAAAGGCTTTTCTTTTTTTTTTTTTTCTTTTTTTTAATATTATGGCTGTACAGAAGTCCATATTTTACATATTGAACATATTTTTGGCCTAAGAGTCCTTAAACACTAAATTACTATACATACTCATTGACTTCCCTTCTGATTACCATTACTAGCCAAAACTTCCACAAAAGGCTTTCCTTTTTTTCTTTTCTTTTCTTTTTTTTTGACGTTATGGCTGTACAGAAGTCCATATTTGACCTACTGAACCTGTTTTTGGCCCAAGAGTCCTTTAACATTAACTTACTATACATATAAAAGTTCCACACAAGGATTTTTAAAGGTTTTTTTAAGGTTTTTTTTAAAGGTTTATTTTATTTTTTATTTTTTACATATTATGGGTGTCCATATTTAACCTATTGAAGTATTTTTGGCCCAACAGTCCTTAAACACTAACTTACTATACATACTCATTGACTTCCCTTCTGATTCCCATTACTAGCCAGAAGTTCAACAAAAGGCTTTTATTTTTTTTTTCTTCTTTTTTTTTGTTTTTATTTTTTTTTTAATATTATGGCTGTACAGAAGTCTATATTTTACCTATTGAACATATTTTTGGCCTAAGAGTCCTTAAACACTAAATTACTATACATACTCATTGACTTCCCTTCTGATTCACATTACTACCCAAAAGTTCCAAAAAAATTTTATTTTATTTTTTTACATATTATGGCTGTACAAAAGTCCATATTTCACCTACTGAACATAGTTTTTGCTCAAAAGGCCTTAAATATGATCTTACTATACATACTCATTGACTTCCCTTCTGATTCCCATTACTAGCCAAAACTTCCACAAAAGGCTTTCCTTTTTGTTTTTTTCTTTTTTTTTGACGTTATGGCTGTACAGAAGTCCATATTTGACCTACTGAACCTGTTTTTGGCCCAAGAGTCCTTTAACATTAACTTACTATACATATAAAAGTTCCACACAAGGATTTCCTTTTTTTTTTTTTCTTTTTTTTTCTTTTTTTTTGACGTTATGGCTGTACAGAAGTCCATATTTGACCTACTGAACCTGTTTTTGGCCCAAGAGTCCTTAAACACTAACTTACTATACATACTCATTGACTTCCCTTCTGATTCACATTACTAGCCAAAAGTTCCAAACTTTAAAAAAAATTTTTTTTTTTTACATATTATGGCTGTACAAAAGTCCATATTTTTTCTTTTCTTTTTTTTTGACGTTATGGCTGTACAAAAGTCCATATTTGACCTACTGAACCTGTTTTTGGCCCAAGAGTCCTTTAACATTAACTTACTATACATATAAAAGTTCCACACAAGGATTTTTAAAGGTTTTTTTAAGTTTTTTTTTAAAGGTTTATTTTATTTTTTATTTTTTACATATTATGGGTGTCCATATTTAACCTATTGAAGTATTTTTGGCCCAACAGTCCTTAAACACTAACTTACTATACATACTCATTGACTTCCCTTCTGATTCCCATTACTAGCCAAAACTTCCACAAAAGGCTTTCCTTTTTTTTTTTTTTCTTTTTTTTTCTTTTTTTTTGACGTTATGGCTGTACAGAAGTCCATATTTGACCTACTGAACCTGTTTTTGGCCCAAGAGTCCTTTAACATTAACTTACTATACATACAAAAGTTGCACACAAGGATTTTTAAAGGTTTTTTTAAGGTTTTTTTTAAAGGTTTATTTTATTTTTTATTTTTTACATATTATGGGTGTCCATATTTAACCTATTGAAGTATTTTTGGCCCAACAGTCCTTAAACACTAACTTACTATACATATTCATTGACTTCCCTTTTGAATCCCATTACTAGCTAAAAATTCCACAAAAGGCTTTTCTTTTTTTTCTTCTTTTTTTTAGTTTTTTTTTTTAACATATTATGGCTGTACAGAAGTCCATATTTGACCTACTGAATCTGTTTTTGACCCAAGAGTCCTTAAACACTAAATTACTATACATACTCATTGACTTCCCTTCTGATTCCCATTACTAGCCAGAAGTTCCACAAAAGGTTTTTCTTTTTTTTTTTTTTTTTTTTTATAAATATTATGGCTGTACAGAAGTCTATATTTTACCTATTGAACATATTTTTGGCCCAACAGTCCTTAAACACTAACTTACTATACATACTCATTGACTTCCCTTCTGATTCCCATTACTAGCCAGAAGTTCCACAAAAGGCATTTCTTTTTTTTTTTTCTTTTCTTTTTTTTTCTTTTTTTTTTTTTTTATAATATGGCTGTACAGAAGTCCATATTTTACCTATTGAACATATTTTTGGCCTAAGAGTCCTTAAACACTAAATTACTATACATACTCATTGACTTCCCTTCTGATTCACATTACTAGCCAAAAGTTCCAAACTTTAAAAAAATTTTTTTTTTTTTACATATTATGGCTGTACAAAAGTCCATATTTCACCTGCTGAACATAGTTTTTGCTCAAAAGGCCTTAAACACTATCTTAGTATACATACTCATTGACTTCCCTTCTGATTCCCATTACTAGCCAAAACTTCCACAAAAGGCTTTCCTTTTTTTTTTCTTCTTTTTTTTTCTTTTTTTTTGACTTTATGGCTGTACAGAAGTCCATATTTGACCTACTGAACCTGTTTTTGGCCCAAGAGTCCTTTAACATTAACTTACTATACATACAAAAGTTCCACACAAGGATTTTTAAAGGTTTTTTTAAGTTTTTTTTTAAAGGTTTATTTTATTTTTTATTTTTTACATATTATGGGTGTCCATATTTAACCTATTGAAGTATTTTTGGCCCAACAGTCCTTAAACACTAACTTACTATACATACTCATTGACTTCCCTTCTGATTCCCATTACTAGCCAGAAGTTCCACAAAAGGCTTTTCTTTTTTTTTTCTTCTTTTTTTTTGTTTTTCTTTTTTTTTAAATATTATGGCTGTACAGAAGTCTATATTTTACCTATTGAACATATTTTTGGCCTAAGAGTCCTTAAACACTAAATTACTATACATACTCATTGACTTCCCTTCTGATTCACATTACTACCCAAAAGGTCCAAAAAAAATTTATTTTATTTTTTTACATATTATGGCTGTACAAAAGTCCATATTTCACCTACTGAACATAGTTTTGGCTCAAAAGGCCTTAAACACGATCTTACTATACATACTCATTGACTTCCCTTCTGATTCCCATTACTAGCCAGAAGTTCCACAAAAGGCTTTTATTTTTTTTTTCTTCTTTTTTTTTGTTTTTATTTTTTTTTAAATATTATGGCTGTACAGAAGTCTATATTTTACCTATTGAACATATTTTTGGCCTAAGAGTCCTTAAACACTAAATTACTATACATACTCATTGACTTCCCTTCTGATTCACATTACTACCCAAAAGTTCCAAAAAAATGTTATTTTATTTTTTTACATATTATGGCTGTACAAAAGTCCATATTTCACCTACTGAACATAGTTTTGGCTCAAAAGGCCTTAAACACGATCTTACTATACATACTCATTGACTTCCCTTCTGATTCCCATTACTAGCCAGAAGTTCCACAAAAGGCTTTTATTTTTTTTTCTTCTTTTTTTTAGTTTTTTTTTTAACATATTATGGCTGTACAGAAGTCCATATTTGACCTACTGAATCTGTTTTTGACCCAAGAGTCCTTAAACACTAAATTACTATACATACTCATTGACTTCCCTTCTGATTCCCATTACTAGCCAGAAGTTCCACAAAAGGCTTTTCTTTTTTTCTTCTTCTTTGTTTTTGTTTTTGTTTTTCTATTTTTTAAATATTATGGCTGTACAGAAGTCTATATTTTACCTATTGAACATATTTTTGGCCCAACAGTCCTTAAACACTAACTTACTATACATACTCATTGACTTCCCTTCTGATTCCCATTACTAGCCAGAAGTTCCACAAAAGGCTTTTCTTTTTTTTTTTTCTTTTCTTTTTTTTTTTTTTTTTTTTTTTAATATTATGGCTGTACAGAAGTCCATATTTTACATATTGAACATATTTTTGGCCTAAGAGTCCTTAAACACTAAATTACTATACATACTCATTGACTTCCCTTCTGATTCCCATTACTAGCCAAAACTTCCACAAAAGGCTTTCCTTTTTTTCTTTTCTTTTCTTTTTTTTTGACGTTATGGCTGTACAGAAGTCCATATTTGACCTACTGAACCTGTTTTTGGCCCAAGAGTCCTTTAACATTAACTTACTATATATATAAAAGTTCCACACAAGGATTTCCTTTTTTTTTTTTTCTTTTTTTTTCTTTTTTTTTGACGTTATGGCTGTACAGAAGTCCATATTTGACCTACTGAACCTGTTTTTGGCCCAAGAGTCCTTAAACACGATCTTACTATACATACTCATTGACTTCCCTTCTGATTCCCATTACTAGCCAGAAGTTCCACAAAAGGCTTTTATTTTTTTTATTTTATTTTTTTTAAATATTATGGCTGTACAGAAGTCCATATTTTACCTATTGAACATATTTTTGGCCTAAGAGTCCTTAAACACTAAATTACTATACATACTCATTGACTTCCCTTCTGATTCACATTACTAGCCAAAAGTTCCAAACTTTTAAAATTTTTTTTTTTTTTTACATATTATGGCTGTACAAAAGTCCATATTTTTTCTTTTCTTTTTTTTTGACGTTATGGCTGTACAGAAGTCCATATTTGACCTACTGAACCTGTTTTTGGCCCAAGAGACCTTAAACATTAACTTACTATACATACAAAAGTTCAACACAAGGATTTTTAAAGGTTTTTTTTAAGGTTTTTTTTTAAAGTTTTTTTTATTTTTTATTTTTTACATATTATGGGTGTCCATATTCAACCTATTAAACGTATTTTTGGCCCAACAGTCCTTAAACACTAACTTACTATACATACTCATTGACTTCCCTTCTGATTCCCATTACCAGCCAAAAGGTCCAAAAAAGTTTTTTTTATTTTATTTTACATATTATGGCTGTACAAAAGTCCATATTTCACCTACTGAACATAGTTTTTGCTCAAAAGGCCTTAAACACTATCTTACTATACATACTCATTGACTTCCCTTCTGATTCCCATTACTAGCCAGAAGTTCCACAAAAGGCTTTTATTTTTTTTTTCTTCTTTTTTTTTGTTTTTATTTTTTTTTAAATATTATGGCTGTACAGAAGTCTATATTTTACCTATTGAACATATTTTTGGCCTAAGAGTCCTTAAACACTAAATTACTATACATACTCATTGACTTCCCTTCTGATTCACATTACTACCCAAAAGGTCCAAAAAAAATTTATTAAATTTTTTTACATATTATGGCTGTACAAAAGTCCATATTTCACCTACTGAACATAGTTTTGGCTCAAAAGGCCTTAAACACGATCTTACTATACATACTCATTGACTTCCCTTCTGATTCCCATTACTAGCCAAAACTTCCACAAAAGGATTCCTTTTTTTTTTTCTTCTTTTTTTTTCTTTTTTTTTGACGTTATGGCTGTACAGAAGTCCATATTTGACCTACTGAACCTGTTTTTGGCCCAAGAGTCCTTTAACATTAACTTACTATACATACAAAAGTTCCACACAAGGATTTTTAAAGGTTTTTTTTATTTTTTATTTTTTACATATTATGGGTGTCCATATTTAACCCATTGAAGTATTTTTGGCCCAACAGTCCTTAAACACTAACTTACTATACATACTCATTGACTTCCCTTCTGAATCCCATTACTAGCCAAAAATTCCACAAAAGGCTTTTCTTTTCTTTCTTCTTTTTTTTTTTTTTTTTTTTAACATATTATGGCTGTACAGAAGTCCATATTTGACCTACTGAACCTGTTCTTGACCCAAGAGTCCTTAAACACTAAATTACTATACATACTCATTGACTTCCCTTCTGATTCACATTACTAGCCAAAATTTCCCAAAAAGTTTTTATTTTATTTTTTATTTTTTTACATATTATGGCTGTACAAAAGTCCATATTTCACCTACTGAACATAGTTTTTGCTCAAGAGGCCTTAAACACTAACTTACTATACATACTCATTGACTTCCCTTCTGATTCCCATTACTAGCCAAGAGTTCCACAAAAGGCTTTTCATTTTTTCTTCTTCTTTTTCTTAGTTTTTATTTTTTTTTTAAATATCATGGCTGTACAGAAGTCCATATTTTACCTATTGAACATATTTTTGGCCTAAGAGTCCTTAAACACTAAATTACTATACATACTCATTGACTTCCCTTCTGATTCACATTACTAGCCAAAAGTTCCCAAAATTTTTTATTTATTATATTTTTTTTTTTTACATATTATGGCTGTACAAAAGTCCATATTTCACCTACTCAACACAGTTTTTGCTCAAGAGGCCTTAAACACTAACTTACTATACATACTCATTGACTTCCCTTCTGATTCCCATTACTAGCCAAAAGTTCCACAAAAGGCTTTTCGGTTTTTTTTTTCTTCTTTTTTTTTCTTCTTTTTTTTGACGTTATGACTGTACAGAAGTCCATATTTGACCTACTGAACCTGTTTTTGGCCCAAGAGACCTTAAACATTAACTTACTATACATACAAAAGTTCAACACAAGGATTTTTAAAGGTTTTTTTTAAGGTTTTTTTTAAAAGTTTTTTTTATTTTTTATTTTTTACATATTATGGGTGTCCATATTCAACCTATTAAACGTATTTTTGGCCCAACAGTCCTTAAACACTAACTTACTATACATACTCATTGACTTCCCTTCTGATTCCCATTACCAGCCAAAAGGTCCAAAAAAGTTTTTTTTATTTTATTTTACATATTATGGCTGTACAAAAGTCCATATTTCACCTACTGAACATAGTTTTTGCTCAAAAGGCCTTAAACACTATCTTACTATACATACTCATTGACTTCCCTTCTGATTCCCATTACTAGCCAGAAGTTCCACAAAAGGCTTTTATTTTTTTTTTCTTCTTTTTTTTTGTTTTTATTTTTTTTTAAATATTATGGCTGTACAGAAGTCTATATTTTACCTATTGAACATATTTTTGGCCTAAGAGTCCTTAAACACTAAATTACTATACATACTCATTGACTTCCCTTCTGATTCACATTACTACCCAAAAGGTCCAAAAAAAAATTATTTTATTTTTTTACATATTATGGCTGTACAAAAGTCCATATTTCACCTACTGAACATAGTTTTGGCTCAAAAGGCCTTAAACACGATCTTACTATACATACTCATTGACTTCCCTTCTGATTCCCATTACTAGCCAAAACTTCCACAAAAGGCTTTCCTTTTTTTTTTTTTCTTTTTTTTTCTTTTTTTTTGACGTTATGGCTGTACAGAAGTCCATATTTGACCTACTGAACCTGTTTTTGGCCCAAGAGTCCTTTAACATTAACTTACTATACATATAAAAGTTCCACACAAGGATTTCCTTTTTTTTTCTTTCTTTTTTTTTCTTTTTTTTTGACGTTATGGCTGTACAGAAGTCCATATTTGACCTACTGAACCTGTTTTTGGCCCAAGAGTCCTTAAACACTAACTTACTATACATACTCATTGACTTCCCTTCTGATTCCCATTACTAGCCAGAAGTTCCACAAAAGGCTTTTCTTTTTTTTTTTCTTTTTTTTTTTTTTTTTTTTTTTTTTTTTTTTAAATATTATGGCTGTACAGAAGTCCATATTTTACCTATTGAACATATTTTTGGCCTAAGAGTCCTTAAACACTAAATTACTATACATACTCATTGACTTCCCTTCTGATTCACATTACTAGCCAAAAGTTCCAAACTTTAAAAAAAATTTTTTTTTTACATATTATGGCTGTACAAAAGTCCATATTTTTTCTTTTCTTTTTTTTTGACATTATGGCTGTACAGAAGTCCATATTTGACCTACTGAACCTGTTTTTGGCCCAAGAGACCTTAAACATTAACTTACTATACATACAAAAGTTCAACACAAGGATTTTTAAAGGTTTTTTTTAAGGTTTTTTTTTAAAGTTTTTTTTATTTTTTATTTTTTTACATATTATGGGTGTCCATATTCAACCTATTAAACGTATTTTTGGCCCAACAGTCCTTAAACACTAACTTACTATACATACTCATTGACTTCCCTTCTGATTCCCATTACCAGCCAAAAGGTCCAAAAAAGTTTTTTTTATTTTATTTTACATATTATGGCTGTACAAAAGTCCATATTTCACCTACTGAACATAGTTTTTGCTCAAAAGGCCTTAAACACTATCTTACTATACATACTCATTGACTTCCCTTCTGATTCCCATTACTAGCCAGAAGTTCCACAAAAGGCTTTTATTTTTTTTTTCTTCTTTTTTTTTTTTTTTTTTAATTTTTTTTAAATATTATGGCTGTACAGAAGTCTATATTTTACCTATTGAACATATTTTTGGCCTAAGAGTCCTTAAACACTAAATTACTATACATACTCATTGACGTCCCTTCTGATTCACATTACTACCCAAAAGTTCCAAAAAAAATTTATTTAATTTTTTTACATATTATGGCTGTACAAAAGTCCATATTTCACCTACTGAACATAGTTTTGGCTCAAAAGGCCTTAAACACGATCTTACTATACATACTCATTGACTTCCCTTCTGATTCCCATTACTAGCCAGAAGTTCCACAAAAGGCTTTTATTTTTTTTTTCTTCTTTTTTTTAGTTTTTTTTTTAACATATTATGGCTGTACAGAAGTCCATATTTGACCTACTGAATCTGTTTTTGACCCAAGAGTCCTTAAACACTAAATTACGATACATACTCATTGACTTCCCTTCTGATTCCCATTACTAGCCAGAAGTTCCACAAAAGGCTTTTCTTTTTTTCTTCTTCTTTGTTTTTGTTTTTGTTTTTCTATTTTTTAAATATTATGGCTGTACAGAAGTCTATATTTTACCTATTGAACATATTTTTGGCCCAACAGTCCTTAAACACTAACTTACTATACATACTCATTGACTTCCCTTCTGATTCCCATTACTAGCCAGAAGTTCCACAAAAGGCTTTTCTTTTCTTTCTTCTTTTTTTTTTTTTTTTTTTTTAACATATTATGGCTGTACAGAAGTCCATATTTGACCTACTGAACCTGTTCTTGACCCAAGAGTCCTTAAACACTAAATTACTATACATACTCATTGACTTCCCTTCTGATTCACATTACTAGCCAAAATTTCCCAAAAAGTTTTTATTTTATTTTTTATTTTTTTACATATTATGGCTGTACAAAAGTCCATATTTCACCTACTGAACATAGTTTTTGCTCAAGAGGCCTTAAACACTAACTTACTATACATACTCATTGACTTCCCTTCTGATTCCCATTACTAGCCAAGAGTTCCACAAAAGGCTTTTCATTTTTTCTTCTTCTTTTTCTTAGTTTTTTTTTTTTTTTTAAATATCATGGCTGTACAGAAGTCCATATTTTACCTATTGAACATATTTTTGGCCTAAGAGTCCTTAAACACTAAATTACTATACATACTCATTGACTTCCCTTCTGATTCACATTACTAGCCAAAAGTTCCCAAAATTTTTTATTTATTATATATTTTTTTTTACATATTATGGCTGTACAAAAGTCCATATTTCACCTACTCAACACAGTTTTTGCTCAAGAGGCCTTAAACACTAACTTACTATACATACTCATTGACTTCCCTTCTGATTCCCATTACTAGCCAAAAGTTCCACAAAAGGCTTTTCCGTTTTTTTTTTCTTCTTTTTTTTTCTTTTTTTTTTGACGTTATGGCTGTACAGAAGTCCATATTTGACCTACTGAACCTGTTTTTGGCCCAAGAGACCTTAAACATTAACTTACTATACATACAAAAGTTCAACACAAGGATTTTTAAAGGTTTTTTTTAAGGTTTTTTTTTAAAGTTTTTTTTATTTTTTATTTTTTACATATTATGGGTGTCCATATTCAACCTATTAAACGTATTTTTGGCCCAACAGTCCTTAAACACTAACTTACTATACATACTCATTGACTTCCCTTCTGATTCCCATTACCAGCCAAAAGGTCCAAAAAAGTTTTTTTTATTTTATTTTACATATTATGGCTGTACAAAAGTCCATATTTCACCTACTGAACATAGTTTTTGCTCAAAAGGCCTTAAACACTATCTTACTATACATACTCATTGACTTCCCTTCTGATTCCCATTACTAGCCAGAAGTTCCACAAAAGGCTTTTATTTTTTTTTTCTTCTTTTTTTTATTTTTTATTTTTTTTTAAATATTATGGCTGTACAGAAGTCTATATTTTACCTATTGAACATATTTTTGGCCTAAGAGTCCTTAAACACTAAATTACTATACATACTCATTGACTTCCCTTCTGATTCACATTACTACCCAAAAGGTCCAAAAAAAATTTATTTTATTTTTTTACATATTATGGCTGTACAAAAGTCCATATTTCACCTACTGAACATAGTTTTGGCTCAAAAGGCCTTAAACACGATCTTACTATACATACTCATTGACTTCCCTTCTGATTCCCATTACTAGCCAAAACTTCCACAAAAGGCTTTCCTTTTTTTTTTTTTCTTTTTTTTTCTTTTTTTTTGACGTTATGGCTGTACAGAAGTCCATATTTGACCTACTGAACCTGTTTTTGGCCCAAGAGTCCTTTAACATTAACTTACTATACATATAAAAGTTCCACACAAGGATTTCCTTTTTTTTTCTTTCTTTTTTTTTCTTTTTTTTTGACGTTATGGCTGTACAGAAGTCCATATTTGACCTACTGAACCTGTTTTTGGCCCAAGAGACCTTAAACATTAACTTACTATACATACAAAAGTTCAACACAAGGATTTTTAAAGGTTTTTTTTAAGGTTTTTTTTTAAAGTTTTTTTTATTTTTTATTTTTTTACATATTATGGGTGTCCATATTCAACCTATTAAACGTATTTTTGGCCCAACAGTCCTTAAACACTAACTTACTATACATACTCATTGACTTCCCTTCTGATTCCCATTACCAGCCAAAAGGTCCAAAAAAGTTTTTTTTATTTTATTTTACATATTATGGCTGTACAAAAGTCCATATTTCACCTACTGAACATAGTTTTTGCTCAAAAGGCCTTAAACACTATCTTACTATACATACTCATTGACTTCCCTTCTGATTCCCATTACTAGCCAGAATTTCCACAAAAGGCTTTTATTTTTTTTTTCTTCTTTTTTTTATTTTTTATTTTTTTTTAAATATTATGGCTGTACAGAAGTCTATATTTTACCTATTGAACATATTTTTGGCCTAAGAGTCCTTAAACACTAAATTACTATACATACTCATTGACTTCCCTTCTGATTCACATTACTACCCAAAAGGTCCAAAAAAAATTTATTTAATTTTTTTACATATTATGGCTGTACAAAAGTCCATATTTCACCTACTGAACATAGTTTTGGCTCAAAAGGCCTTAAACACGATCTTACTATACATACTCATTGACTTCCCTTCTGATTCACATTACTAGCCAGAAGTTCCACAAAAGGTTTTTCTTTTTTTTTTTTTTTTTTTTTATAAATATTATGGCTGTACAGAAGTCTATATTTTACCTATTGAACATATTTTTGGCCCAACAGTCCTTAAACACTAACTTACTATACATACTCATTGACTTCCCTTCTGATTCCCATTACTAGCCAGAAGTTCCACAAAAGGCATTTCTTTTTTTTTTTTCTTTTCTTTTTTTTTCTTTTTTTTTTTTTTTATAATATGGCTGTACAGAAGTCCATATTTTACCTATTGAACATATTTTTGGCCTAAGAGTCCTTAAACACTAAATTACTATACATACTCATTGACTTCCCTTCTGATTCACATTACTAGCCAAAAGTTCCAAACTTTAAAAAAAATTTTTTTTTTTTACATATTATGGCTGTACAAAAGTCCATATTTCACCTGCTGAACATAGTTTTTGCTCAAAAGGCCTTAAACACTATCTTAGTATACATACTCATTGACTTCCCTTCTGATTCCCATTACTAGCCAAAACTTCCACAAAAGGCTTTCCTTTTTTTTTTCTTCTTTTTTTTTCTTTTTTTTTGACTTTATGGCTGTACAGAAGTCCATATTTGACCTACTGAACCTGTTTTTGGCCCAAGAGTCCTTTAACATTAACTTACTATACATACAAAAGTTCCACACAAGGATTTTTAAAGGTTTTTTTAAGTTTTTTTTTAAAGGTTTATTTTATTTTTTATTTTTTACATATTATGGGTGTCCATATTTAACCTATTGAAGTATTTTTGGCCCAACAGTCCTTAAACACTAACTTACTATACATACTCATTGACTTCCCTTCTGATTCCCATTACTAGCCAGAAGTTCCACAAAAGGCTTTTCTTTTTTTTTTCTTCTTTTTTTTTGTTTTTCTTTTTTTTTAAATATTATGGCTGTACAGAAGTCTATATTTTACCTATTGAACATATTTTTGGCCTAAGAGTCCTTAAACACTAAATTACTATACATACTCATTGACTTCCCTTCTGATTCACATTACTACCCAAAAGGTCCAAAAAAAATTTATTTTATTTTTTTACATATTATGGCTGTACAAAAGTCCATATTTCACCTACTGAACATAGTTTTGGCTCAAAAGGCCTTAAACACGATCTTACTATACATACTCATTGACTTCCCTTCTGATTCCCATTACTAGCCAGAAGTTCCACAAAAGGCTTTTATTTTTTTTTTCTTCTTTTTTTTTGTTTTTATTTTTTTTTAAATATTATGGCTGTACAGAAGTCTATATTTTACCTATTGAACATATTTTTGGCCTAAGAGTCCTTAAACACTAAATTACTATACATACTCATTGACTTCCCTTCTGATTCACATTACTACCCAAAAGTTCCAAAAAAATTTTATTTTATTTTTTTACATATTATGGCTGTACAAAAGTCCATATTTCACCTACTGAACATAGTTTTGGCTCAAAAGGCCTTAAACACGATCTTACTATACATACTCATTGACTTCCCTTCTGATTCCCATTACTAGCCAGAAGTTCCACAAAAGGCTTTTATTTTTTTTTCTTCTTTTTTTTAGTTTTTTTTTTAACATATTATGGCTGTACAGAAGTCCATATTTGACCTACTGAATCTGTTTTTGACCCAAGAGTCCTTAAACACTAAATTACTATACATACTCATTGACTTCCCTTCTGATTCCCATTACTAGCCAGAAGTTCCACAAAAGGCTTTTCTTTTTTTCTTCTTCTTTGTTTTTGTTTTTGTTTTTCTATTTTTTAAATATTATGGCTGTACAGAAGTCTATATTTTACCTATTGAACATATTTTTGGCCCAACAGTCCTTAAACACTAACTTACTATACATACTCATTGACTTCCCTTCTGATTCCCATTACTAGCCAGAAGTTCCACAAAAGGCTTTTCTTTTTTTTTTTTCTTTTCTTTTTTTTTTTTTTTTTTTTTTTAATATTATGGCTGTACAGAAGTCCATATTTTACATATTGAACATATTTTTGGCCTAAGAGTCCTTAAACACTAAATTACTATACATACTCATTGACTTCCCTTCTGATTCCCATTACTAGCCAAAACTTCCACAAAAGGCTTTCCTTTTTTTCTTTTCTTTTCTTTTTTTTTGACGTTATGGCTGTACAGAAGTCCATATTTGACCTACTGAACCTGTTTTTGGCCCAAGAGTCCTTTAACATTAACTTACTATATATATAAAAGTTCCACACAAGGATTTCCTTTTTTTTTTTTTCTTTTTTTTTCTTTTTTTTTGACGTTATGGCTGTACAGAAGTCCATATTTGACCTACTGAACCTGTTTTTGGCCCAAGAGTCCTTAAACACGATCTTACTATACATACTCATTGACTTCCCTTCTGATTCCCATTACTAGCCAGAAGTTCCACAAAAGGCTTTTATTTTTTTTATTTTATTTTTTTTAAATATTATGGCTGTACAGAAGTCCATATTTTACCTATTGAACATATTTTTGGCCTAAGAGTCCTTAAACACTAAATTACTATACATACTCATTGACTTCCCTTCTGATTCACATTACTAGCCAAAAGTTCCAAACTTTTAAAATTTTTTTTTTTTTTTACATATTATGGCTGTACAAAAGTCCATATTTTTTCTTTTCTTTTTTTTTGACGTTATGGCTGTACAGAAGTCCATATTTGACCTACTGAACCTGTTTTTGGCCCAAGAGACCTTAAACATTAACTTACTATACATACAAAAGTTCAACACAAGGATTTTTAAAGGTTTTTTTTAAGGTTTTTTTTTAAAGTTTTTTTTATTTTTTATTTTTTACATATTATGGGTGTCCATATTCAACCTATTAAACGTATTTTTGGCCCAACAGTCCTTAAACACTAACTTACTATACATACTCATTGACTTCCCTTCTGATTCCCATTACCAGCCAAAAGGTCCAAAAAAGTTTTTTTTATTTTATTTTACATATTATGGCTGTACAAAAGTCCATATTTCACCTACTGAACATAGTTTTTGCTCAAAAGGCCTTAAACACTATCTTACTATACATACTCATTGACTTCCCTTCTGATTCCCATTACTAGCCAGAAGTTCCACAAAAGGCTTTTATTTTTTTTTTCTTCTTTTTTTTTGTTTTTATTTTTTTTTAAATATTATGGCTGTACAGAAGTCTATATTTTACCTATTGAACATATTTTTGGCCTAAGAGTCCTTAAACACTAAATTACTATACATACTCATTGACTTCCCTTCTGATTCACATTACTACCCAAAAGGTCCAAAAAAAATTTATTAAATTTTTTTACATATTATGGCTGTACAAAAGTCCATATTTCACCTACTGAACATAGTTTTGGCTCAAAAGGCCTTAAACACGATCTTACTATACATACTCATTGACTTCCCTTCTGATTCCCATTACTAGCCAAAACTTCCACAAAAGGATTCCTTTTTTTTTTTCTTCTTTTTTTTTCTTTTTTTTTGACGTTATGGCTGTACAGAAGTCCATATTTGACCTACTGAACCTGTTTTTGGCCCAAGAGTCCTTTAACATTAACTTACTATACATACAAAAGTTCCACACAAGGATTTTTAAAGGTTTTTTTTATTTTTTATTTTTTACATATTATGGGTGTCCATATTTAACCCATTGAAGTATTTTTGGCCCAACAGTCCTTAAACACTAACTTACTATACATACTCATTGACTTCCCTTCTGAATCCCATTACTAGCCAAAAATTCCACAAAAGGCTTTTCTTTTCTTTCTTCTTTTTTTTTTTTTTTTTTTTTAACATATTATGGCTGTACAGAAGTCCATATTTGACCTACTGAACCTGTTCTTGACCCAAGAGTCCTTAAACACTAAATTACTATACATACTCATTGACTTCCCTTCTGATTCACATTACTAGCCAAAATTTCCCAAAAAGTTTTTATTTTATTTTTTATTTTTTTACATATTATGGCTGTACAAAAGTCCATATTTCACCTACTGAACATAGTTTTTGCTCAAGAGGCCTTAAACACTAACTTACTATACATACTCATTGACTTCCCTTCTGATTCCCATTACTAGCCAAGAGTTCCACAAAAGGCTTTTCATTTTTTCTTCTTCTTTTTCTTAGTTTTTATTTTTTTTTTAAATATCATGGCTGTACAGAAGTCCATATTTTACCTATTGAACATATTTTTGGCCTAAGAGTCCTTAAACACTAAATTACTATACATACTCATTGACTTCCCTTCTGATTCACATTACTAGCCAAAAGTTCCCAAAATTTTTTATTTATTATATTTTTTTTTTTTACATATTATGGCTGTACAAAAGTCCATATTTCACCTACTCAACACAGTTTTTGCTCAAGAGGCCTTAAACACTAACTTACTATACATACTCATTGACTTCCCTTCTGATTCCCATTACTAGCCAAAAGTTCCACAAAAGGCTTTTCGGTTTTTTTTTTCTTCTTTTTTTTTCTTCTTTTTTTTGACGTTATGACTGTACAGAAGTCCATATTTGACCTACTGAACCTGTTTTTGGCCCAAGAGACCTTAAACATTAACTTACTATACATACAAAAGTTCAACACAAGGATTTTTAAAGGTTTTTTTTAAGGTTTTTTTTAAAAGTTTTTTTTATTTTTTATTTTTTACATATTATGGGTGTCCATATTCAACCTATTAAACGTATTTTTGGCCCAACAGTCCTTAAACACTAACTTACTATACATACTCATTGACTTCCCTTCTGATTCCCATTACCAGCCAAAAGGTCCAAAAAAGTTTTTTTTATTTTATTTTACATATTATGGCTGTACAAAAGTCCATATTTCACCTACTGAACATAGTTTTTGCTCAAAAGGCCTTAAACACTATCTTACTATACATACTCATTGACTTCCCTTCTGATTCCCATTACTAGCCAGAAGTTCCACAAAAGGCTTTTATTTTTTTTTTCTTCTTTTTTTTTGTTTTTATTTTTTTTTAAATATTATGGCTGTACAGAAGTCTATATTTTACCTATTGAACATATTTTTGGCCTAAGAGTCCTTAAACACTAAATTACTATACATACTCATTGACTTCCCTTCTGATTCACATTACTACCCAAAAGGTCCAAAAAAAAATTATTTTATTTTTTTACATATTATGGCTGTACAAAAGTCCATATTTCACCTACTGAACATAGTTTTGGCTCAAAAGGCCTTAAACACGATCTTACTATACATACTCATTGACTTCCCTTCTGATTCCCATTACTAGCCAAAACTTCCACAAAAGGCTTTCCTTTTTTTTTTTTTCTTTTTTTTTCTTTTTTTTTGACGTTATGGCTGTACAGAAGTCCATATTTGACCTACTGAACCTGTTTTTGGCCCAAGAGTCCTTTAACATTAACTTACTATACATATAAAAGTTCCACACAAGGATTTCCTTTTTTTTTCTTTCTTTTTTTTTCTTTTTTTTTGACGTTATGGCTGTACAGAAGTCCATATTTGACCTACTGAACCTGTTTTTGGCCCAAGAGTCCTTAAACACTAACTTACTATACATACTCATTGACTTCCCTTCTGATTCCCATTACTAGCCAGAAGTTCCACAAAAGGCTTTTCTTTTTTTTTTTCTTTTTTTTTTTTTTTTTTTTTTTTTTTTTTTTAAATATTATGGCTGTACAGAAGTCCATATTTTACCTATTGAACATATTTTTGGCCTAAGAGTCCTTAAACACTAAATTACTATACATACTCATTGACTTCCCTTCTGATTCACATTACTAGCCAAAAGTTCCAAACTTTAAAAAAATTTTTTTTTTTACATATTATGGCTGTACAAAAGTCCATATTTTTTCTTTTCTTTTTTTTTGACATTATGGCTGTACAGAAGTCCATATTTGACCTACTGAACCTGTTTTTGGCCCAAGAGACCTTAAACATTAACTTACTATACATACAAAAGTTCAACACAAGGATTTTTAAAGGTTTTTTTTAAGGTTTTTTTTTAAAGTTTTTTTTATTTTTTATTTTTTTACATATTATGGGTGTCCATATTCAACCTATTAAACGTATTTTTGGCCCAACAGTCCTTAAACACTAACTTACTATACATACTCATTGACTTCCCTTCTGATTCCCATTACCAGCCAAAAGGTCCAAAAAAGTTTTTTTTATTTTATTTTACATATTATGGCTGTACAAAAGTCCATATTTCACCTACTGAACATAGTTTTTGCTCAAAAGGCCTTAAACACTATCTTACTATACATACTCATTGACTTCCCTTCTGATTCCCATTACTAGCCAGAAGTTCCACAAAAGGCTTTTATTTTTTTTTTCTTCTTTTTTTTTTTTTTTTTTAATTTTTTTTAAATATTATGGCTGTACAGAAGTCTATATTTTACCTATTGAACATATTTTTGGCCTAAGAGTCCTTAAACACTAAATTACTATACATACTCATTGACGTCCCTTCTGATTCACATTACTACCCAAAAGTTCCAAAAAAAATTTATTTAATTTTTTTACATATTATGGCTGTACAAAAGTCCATATTTCACCTACTGAACATAGTTTTGGCTCAAAAGGCCTTAAACACGATCTTACTATACATACTCATTGACTTCCCTTCTGATTCCCATTACTAGCCAGAAGTTCCACAAAAGGCTTTTATTTTTTTTTTCTTCTTTTTTTTAGTTTTTTTTTTAACATATTATGGCTGTACAGAAGTCCATATTTGACCTACTGAATCTGTTTTTGACCCAAGAGTCCTTAAACACTAAATTACGATACATACTCATTGACTTCCCTTCTGATTCCCATTACTAGCCAGAAGTTCCACAAAAGGCTTTTCTTTTTTTCTTCTTCTTTGTTTTTGTTTTTGTTTTTCTATTTTTTAAATATTATGGCTGTACAGAAGTCTATATTTTACCTATTGAACATATTTTTGGCCCAACAGTCCTTAAACACTAACTTACTATACATACTCATTGACTTCCCTTCTGATTCCCATTACTAGCCAGAAGTTCCACAAAAGGCTTTTCTTTTCTTTCTTCTTTTTTTTTTTTTTTTTTTTTAACATATTATGGCTGTACAGAAGTCCATATTTGACCTACTGAACCTGTTCTTGACCCAAGAGTCCTTAAACACTAAATTACTATACATACTCATTGACTTCCCTTCTGATTCACATTACTAGCCAAAATTTCCCAAAAAGTTTTTATTTTATTTTTTATTTTTTTACATATTATGGCTGTACAAAAGTCCATATTTCACCTACTGAACATAGTTTTTGCTCAAGAGGCCTTAAACACTAACTTACTATACATACTCATTGACTTCCCTTCTGATTCCCATTACTAGCCAAGAGTTCCACAAAAGGCTTTTCATTTTTTCTTCTTCTTTTTCTTAGTTTTTTTTTTTTTTTTAAATATCATGGCTGTACAGAAGTCCATATTTTACCTATTGAACATATTTTTGGCCTAAGAGTCCTTAAACACTAAATTACTATACATACTCATTGACTTCCCTTCTGATTCACATTACTAGCCAAAAGTTCCCAAAATTTTTTATTTATTATATATTTTTTTTTACATATTATGGCTGTACAAAAGTCCATATTTCACCTACTCAACACAGTTTTTGCTCAAGAGGCCTTAAACACTAACTTACTATACATACTCATTGACTTCCCTTCTGATTCCCATTACTAGCCAAAAGTTCCACAAAAGGCTTTTCCGTTTTTTTTTTCTTCTTTTTTTTTCTTTTTTTTTTGACGTTATGGCTGTACAGAAGTCCATATTTGACCTACTGAACCTGTTTTTGGCCCAAGAGACCTTAAACATTAACTTACTATACATACAAAAGTTCAACACAAGGATTTTTAAAGGTTTTTTTTAAGGTTTTTTTTTAAAGTTTTTTTTATTTTTTATTTTTTACATATTATGGGTGTCCATATTCAACCTATTAAACGTATTTTTGGCCCAACAGTCCTTAAACACTAACTTACTATACATACTCATTGACTTCCCTTCTGATTCCCATTACCAGCCAAAAGGTCCAAAAAAGTTTTTTTTATTTTATTTTACATATTATGGCTGTACAAAAGTCCATATTTCACCTACTGAACATAGTTTTTGCTCAAAAGGCCTTAAACACTATCTTACTATACATACTCATTGACTTCCCTTCTGATTCCCATTACTAGCCAGAAGTTCCACAAAAGGCTTTTATTTTTTTTTTCTTCTTTTTTTTTGTTTTTATTTTTTTTTAAATATTATGGCTGTACAGAAGTCTATATTTTACCTATTGAACATATTTTTGGCCTAAGAGTCCTTAAACACTAAATTACTATACATACTCATTGACTTCCCTTCTGATTCACATTACTACCCAAAAGGTCCAAAAAAAATTTATTTTATTTTTTTACATATTATGGCTGTACAAAAGTCCATATTTCACCTACTGAACATAGTTTTGGCTCAAAAGGCCTTAAACACGATCTTACTATACATACTCATTGACTTCCCTTCTGATTCCCATTACTAGCCAAAACTTCCACAAAAGGCTTTCCTTTTTTTTTTTTTCTTTTTTTTTCTTTTTTTTTGACGTTATGGCTGTACAGAAGTCCATATTTGACCTACTGAACCTGTTTTTGGCCCAAGAGTCCTTTAACATTAACTTACTATACATATAAAAGTTCCACACAAGGATTTCCTTTTTTTTTCTTTCTTTTTTTTTCTTTTTTTTTGACGTTATGGCTGTACAGAAGTCCATATTTGACCTACTGAACCTGTTTTTGGCCCAAGAGACCTTAAACATTAACTTACTATACATACAAAAGTTCAACACAAGGATTTTTAAAGGTTTTTTTTAAGGTTTTTTTTTAAAGTTTTTTTTATTTTTTATTTTTTTACATATTATGGGTGTCCATATTCAACCTATTAAACGTATTTTTGGCCCAACAGTCCTTAAACACTAACTTACTATACATACTCATTGACTTCCCTTCTGATTCCCATTACCAGCCAAAAGGTCCAAAAAAGTTTTTTTTATTTTATTTTACATATTATGGCTGTACAAAAGTCCATATTTCACCTACTGAACATAGTTTTTGCTCAAAAGGCCTTAAACACTATCTTACTATACATACTCATTGACTTCCCTTCTGATTCCCATTACTAGCCAGAATTTCCACAAAAGGCTTTTATTTTTTTTTTCTTCTTTTTTTTATTTTTTATTTTTTTTTAAATATTATGGCTGTACAGAAGTCTATATTTTACCTATTGAACATATTTTTGGCCTAAGAGTCCTTAAACACTAAATTACTATACATACTCATTGACTTCCCTTCTGATTCACATTACTACCCAAAAGGTCCAAAAAAAATTTATTTAATTTTTTTACATATTATGGCTGTACAAAAGTCCATATTTCACCTACTGAACATAGTTTTGGCTCAAAAGGCCTTAAACACGATCTTACTATACATACTCATTGACTTCCCTTCTGATTCCCATTACTAGCCAGAAGTTCCACAAAAGGCTTTTATTTTTTTTTTCTTCTTTTTTTTAGTTTTTTTTTTAACATATTATGGCTGTACAGAAGTCCATATTTGACCTACTGAATCTGTTTTTGACCCAAGAGTCCTTAAACACTAAATTACTATACATACTCATTGACTTCCCTTCTGATTCCCATTACTAGCCAGAAGTTCCACAAAAGGCTTTTCTTTTTTTATTCTTCTTTGTTTTTGTTTTTGTTTTTCTATTTTTTAAATATTATGGCTGTACAGAAGTCTATATTTTACCTATTGAACATATTTTTGGCCCAACAGTCCTTAAACACTAACTTACTATACATACTCATTGACTTCCCTTCTGATTCCCATTACTAGCCAGAAGTTCCACAAAAGGCTTTTCTTTTTTTTTTTTTTTTTTTTTTATATTATGGCTGTACAGAAGTCCATATTTTACATATTGAACATATTTTTGGCCTAAGAGTCCTTAAACACTAAATTACTATACATACTCATTGACTTCCCTTCTGATTCCCATTACTAGCCAAAACTTCCACAAAAGGCTTTCCTTTTTTTCTTTTCTTTTCTTTTTTTTTGACGTTATGGCTGTACAGAAGTCCATATTTGACCTACTGAACCTGTTTTTGGCCCAAGAGTCCTTTAAAATTAACTTACTATACATATAAAAGTTCCACACAAGGATTTTTAAAGGTTTTTTTAAGGTTTTTTTTAAAGGTTTATTTTATTTTTTATTTTTTATATATTATGGGTGTCCATATTTAACCTATTGAAGTATTTTTGGCCCAACAGTCCTTAAACACTAACTTACTATACATACTCATTGACTTCCCTTCTGATTCCCATTACTAGCCAAGAGTTCCACAAAAGGCTTTTCATTTTTTCTTCTTCTTTTTCTTAGTTTTTATTTTTTTTTTAAATATCATGGCTGTACAGAAGTCCATATTTTACCTATTGAACATATTTTTGGCCTAAGAGTCCTTAAACACTAAATTACTATACATACTCATTGACGTCCCTTCTGATTCCCATTACCAGCCAAAAGGTCCAAAAAAGTTTTTTTATTTTATTTTACATATTATGGCTGTACAAAAGTCCATATTTCACCTACTGAACATAGTTTTTGCTCAAAAGGCCTTAAACACTATCTTACTATACATACTCATTGACTTCCCTTCTGATTCCCATTACTAGCCAGAAGTTCCACAAAAGGCTTTTATTTTTTTTTTCTTCTTTTTTTTTGTTTTTATTATTTTTTTTAAATATTATGGCTGTACAGAAGCCTATATTTTACCTATTGAACATATTTTTGGCCTAAGAGTCCTTAAACACTAAATTACTATACATACTCATTGACTTCCCTTCTGATTCACATTACTACCCAAAAGTTCCAAAAAAAAATTATTTTATTTTTTTACATATTATGGCTGTACAAAAGTCCATATTTCACCTACTTAACATAGTTTTTGCTCAAAAGGCCTTAAACACGATCTTACTATACATACTCATTGACTTCCCTTCTGATTCCCATTACTAGCCAAAACTTCCACAAAAGGCTTTCCTTTTTTTTTTCTTCTTTTTTTTCTTTTTTTTTGACGTTATGACTGTACAGAAGTCCATATTTGACCTACTGAACCTGTTTTTGGCCCAAGAGTCCTTTAACATTAACTTACTATACATACAAAAGTTCCACACAAGGATTTTTAAAGGTTTTTTTAAGGTTTTTTTAAAGGTTTATTTTATTTTTTATTTTTTACATATTATGGGTGTCCATATTTAACCTATTGAAGTATTTTTGGCCCAACAGTCCTTAAACACTAACTTACTATACATACTCATTGACTTCCCTTTTGAATCCCATTACTAGCCAAAAATTCCACAAAAGGCTTTTCTTTTTTTTCTTCTTTTTTTTAGTTTTTTTTTTAAACATATTATGGCTGTACAGAAGTCCATATTTGACCTACTGAATCTGTTTTTGACCCAAGAGTCCTTAAACACTAAATTACTATACATACTCATTGACTTCCCTTCTGATTCCCATTACTAGCCAGAAGTTCCACAAAAGGCTTTTCTTTTTTTTTTCTTCTTTGTTTTTGTTTTTGTTTTTGTTTTTTTTAAATATTATGGCTGTACAGAAGTCTATATTTTACCTATTGAACATATTTTTGGCACAACAGTCCTTAAACACTAACTTACTATACATACTCATTGACTTCCCTTCTGATTCCCATTACTAGCCAGAAGTTCCACAAAAGGCTTTTTTTTTTTTTTTTTTTTTTTTTTAAATATTATGGCTGTACAGAAGTCCATATTTTACCTATTGAACATATTTTTGGCCTAAGAGTCCTTAAACACTAAATTACTATACATACTCATTGACTTCCCTTCTGATTCACATTACTAGCCAAAATTTCCCAAAAAGTTTTTATTTTATTTTTTATTTTTTTACATATTATGGCTGTACAAAAGTCCATATTTCACCTACTGAACATAGTTTTTGCTCAAGAGGCCTTAAACACTAACTTACTATACATACTCATTGACTTCCCTTCTGATTCCCATTACTAGCCAAAAGTTCCACAAAAGGCTTTTCGTTTTTTTTTTCTTCTTTTTTTTTCTTTTTTTTTTGACGTTATGGCTGTACAGAAGTCCATATTTGACCTACTGAACCTGTTTTTGGCCCAAGAGACCTTAAACATTAACTTACTATACATACAAAAGTTCAACACAAGGATTTTTAAAGGTTTTTTTTTAAGTTTTTTTTTTAAAGTTTTTTTATTTTTTATTTTTTACATATTATGGGTGTCCATATTCAACCTATTGAACGTATTTTTGGCCCAACAGTCCTTAAACACTAACTTACTATACATACTCATTGACTTCCCTTCTGATTCCCATTACCAGCCAAAAGGTCCAAAAAAGTTTTCTTATTTTATTTTACATATTATGGCTGTACAAAAGTCCATATTTCACCTACTGAACATAGTTTTTGCTCAAAAGGCCTTAAACACTATCTTACTATACATACTCATTGACTTCCCTTCTGATTCCCATTACTAGCCAGAAGTTCCACAAAAGGCTTTTATTTTTTTTTTCTTCTTTTTTTTATTTATTTATTTATTTTTTTTAAATATTATGGCTGTAGAGAAGTCTATATTTTACCTATTGAACATATTTTTGGCCTAAGTGTCCTTAAACACTAAATTACTATACATACTCATTGACTTCCCTTCTGATTCACATTACTACCCAAAAGTTCCAAAAAAATTTTATTTTATTTTTTTACATATTATGGCTGTACAAAAGTCCATATTTCACCTACTGAACATAGTTTTTGCTCAAAAGGCCTTAAACACGATCTTACTATACATACTCATTGACTTCCCTTCTGATTCCCATTACTAGCCAAAACTTCCACAAAAGGCTTTCCTTTTTTTTTTTCTTCTTCTTTTTTCTTTTTTTTTGACGTTATGGCTGTACAGAAGTCCATATTTGACCTACTGAACCTGTTTTTGGCCCAAGAGTCCTTTAACATTAACTTACTATACATACAAAAGTTCCACACAAGGATTTTTAAAGTTTTTTTTTAAAGGTTTATTTTATTTTTTATTTTTTACATATTATGGGTGTCCATATTTAACCTATTGAAGTATTTTTGGCCCAACAGTCCTTAAACACTAACTTACTATATACATACTCATTGACTTCCCTTCTGATTCCCATTACTAGCCAGAAGTTCCACAAAAGGCTTTTCTTTTTTTTTTCTTCTTTTTTTTTTTTTTTTTTTTTTTTAAATATTATGGCTGTACAGAAGTCTATATTTTACCTATTGAACATATTTTTGGCCTAAGAGTCCTTAAACACTAACTTACTATACATACTCATTGACTTCCCTTCTGATTCCCATTACTAGCCAAAAATTCCACAAAAGGCTATTCTTTTTTTTCTTCTTTTTTTTAGTTTTTTTTTTTAACATATTATGGCTGTACAGAAGTCCATATTTGACCTACTGAACCTGTTTTTGACCCAAGAGTCCTTAAACACTAAATTACTATACATACTCATTGACTTCCCTTCTGATTCACATTACTAGCCAAAAGTTCCAAAAAAAAATTATTTATTTATTTATTTATTTATTTTTTCTACATATTATGGCTGTACAAAAGTCCATATTTCACCTGCTGAACATAGTTTTTGCTCAAGAGGCCTTAAACACTAACTTACTATACATATTCATTGACTTCCCTTCTGATTCCCATTACTAGCCAAAACTTCCACAAAAGGCTTTCCTTTTTTTATTTTCTTTTCTTTTTTTTTGACGTTATGGCTGTACAGAAGTCCATATTTGACCTACTGAACCTGTTTTTGGCCCAAGAGTCCTTTAACATTAACTTACTATACATATAAAAGTTCCACACAATGATTTTTAAAGGTTTTTTTAAGGTTTTTTTTAAAGGTTTATTTTATTTTTTATTTTTTACATATTATGGGTGTCCATATTTAACCTATTGAAGTATTTTTGGCCCAACAGTCCTTAAACACTAACTTACTATACATACTCATTAACTTCCCTTCTGAATCCCATTACTAGCCAAAAATTCCACAAAAGGCTTTTCTTTTCTTTCTTCTTTTTTTTCTTTTTTTTTTTTTTACATATTATGGCTGTACAAAAGTCCATATTTCACCTGCTGAACATAGTTTTTGCTCAAGAGGCCTTAAACACTAACTTACTATACATACTCATTGACTTCCCTTCTGATTCCCATTACTAGCCAAAAGTTCCTCAAAAGGCTTTTCGTTTTTTTTTTCTTCTTTTTTTTTCTTTTTTTTTTTGACGTTATGGCTGTACAGAAGTCCATATTTGACGTACTGAACCTGTTTTTGGCCCAAGAGACCTTAAACATTAACTTACTATACATACAAAAGTTCAACACAAGGATTTTTAAAGGTTTTTTTTAAGGTTTTTTTTTAAAATTTTTTTATTTTTTATTTTTTACATATTATGGGTGTCCATATTCAACCTATTGAATGTATTTTTGGCCCAACAGTCCTTAAACACTAACTTACTATACATACTCATTGACTTCCCTTCTGATTCCCATTACCAGCCAAAAGGTCCAAAAAAGTTTTCTTATTTTATTTTACATATTATGGCTGTACAAAAGTCCATATTTCACCTACTGAACATAGTTTTTGCTCAAAAGGCCTTAAACATTATCTTACTATATCATACTCATTGACTTCCCTTCTGATTCCCATTACTAGCCAGAAGTTCCACAAAAGGCTTTTATTTTTTTTTTCTTCTTTTTTTTTTTTTTTATTTTTTTATTTTTTTAAATATTATGGCTGTACAGAAGTCTATATTTTACCTATTGAACATATTTTTGGCCTAAGAGTCCTTAAACACTAAATTACTATACATACTCATTGACTTCCCTTCTGATTCCCATTACTAGCCAGAAGTTCCACAAAAGGCTTTTATTTTTTTTTTCTTCTTTTTTTTTTTTTTTTTTTAAATTTTTTTAAATATTATGGCTGTACAGAAGTCTATATTTTACCTATTGAACATATTTTTGGCCTAAGAGTCCTTAAACACTAAATTACTATACATACTCATTGACTTCCCTTCTGATTCACATTACTAGCCAAAAGTTCCAAAAAAATTTTATTTTATTTTTTTACATATTATGGTTGTACAAAAGTCAATATTTCACCTGCTGAATAATAGTTTTTGGCCCAAGAGTCCTTAAACATTAACTTACTATACATACAAAAGTTCCACACAAGGATTTTTAAAGGTTTTTTTTTAGTTTTTTTTTTTAAGGTTTATTTTATTTTTTATTTTTTACATATTATGGGTGTCCATATTTAACCTATTGAAGTATTTTTGGCCCAACAGTCCTTAAACGCTAACTTACTATACATACTCATTGACTTCCCTTCTAAATCCCATTACTAGCCAAAAATTCCACAAAAGGCTTTTCTTTTTTTTCTTCTTTTTTTTAGCTTTTTTTTTTTTTAACATATTATGGCTGTACAGAAGTCCATATTTGACCTACTGAACATGTTTTTGACCCAAGAGTCCTTAAACACTAAATTACTATACATACTCATTGACTTCCCTTCTGATTCACATTACTAGCCAAAAGTTCCCAAAAATTGGTATTTATTATTATTATATAAATTGGTATTTATTTTTACATATTATGGCTGTAAAAAAGTCCATATTTCACCTACTGAACACAGTTTTTGCTCAAGAGGCCTTAAACACTAACTTACTATACATACTCATTGACTTCCCTTCTGATTCCCATTACTAGCCAAAAGTTCCACAAAAGGCTTTTCGTTTTTTTTTCTTCTTTTTTTTATTATTATTTTTTTTTTAAATATCATGGCTGTACAGAAGTCCATATTTTACCTATTGAACATATTTTTGGCCTAAGAGTCCTTAAACACTAAATTATTATACATACTCATTGACTTCCCTTCTGATTCACATTACTAGCCAAAAGTTCCAAATTTTTTTTTTTTTTTTTTTTACATATTATGGCTGTACAAAAGTCCATATTTCACCTGCTGAACATAGTTTTTGGCCCAAGAGTCCTTAAACATTAACTTACTATACATACAAAAGTTCCACACAAGGATTTTTAAAGGTTTTTTTTAAGGTTTTTTTTAAAGGTTTATTTTATTTTTTATTTTTTATATATTATGGGTGTCCATATTTAACCTATTGAAGTATTTTTGGCCCAACAGTCCTTAAACACTAACTTACTATACATACTCATTGACTTCCCTTCTGATTCCCATTACTAGCCAAAAGTTCCACAAAAGGCTTTTCGTTTTTTTTTCTTCTTTTTTTTTCTTTTTTTTTTGACGTTATGGCTGTACAGAAGTCCATATTTGACCTTCTGAACCTGTTTTTGGCCCAAGAGACCTTAAAGATTAACTTACTATACATACAAAAGTTCAACACAAGGATTTTTAAAGGTTTTTTTTAAGGTTTTTTTTAAAAGTTTTTTTTATTTTTTATTTTTTACATATTATGGTTGTCCATATTTAACCTATTGAACGTATTTTTGGCCCAACAGTCCTTAAACACTAACTTACTATACATACTCATTGACTTCCCTTCTGATTCCCATTACTAGCCAGAAGTTCCACAAAAGGCTTTTCTTTTTCTTTTTTTTTTATATTATGGCTGTACAGAAGTCTATATTTTACCTATTGAACATATTTTTGGCCTAAGAGTCCTTAAACACTAAATTACTATACATACTCATTGACTTCACTTCTGATTCATATTATTAGCCAAAAGTTCCAAACATTTTTTATTTTATTTTTTTACATATTATGGCTGTACAAAAGTCCATATTTCACCTGCTGAACATAGTTTTTGGCCCAAGAGTCCTTAAACATGAACTTACTATACATACAAAAATTCCACACAAGGATTTTTAAAGGTTTTTTTAAGGTTTTTTTTAAAGGTTTTGAAATTTTTTTTTTTTATTTTTATTTTTTTTTTACATATTATGGGTGTCCATATTTAACCTATTGAATGTATTTTTGGCCCAACAGTCCTTAAACACTAACTTACTATACATACTCATTGACTTCCCTTCTGATTCCCATTACCAGCCAAAAGGTCCAAAAAAGTTTTTTTATTTTATTTTACATATTATGGCTGTACAAAAGTCCATATTTCACCTACTGAACATAGTTTTTGCTCAAAAGGCCTTAAACACTATCTTACTATACATACTCATTGACTTCCCTTCTGATTCCCATTACTAGCCAGAAGTTCCACAAAATTATTATTTTTTTTTTTTTTCTTCTTTTTTTTTTTTTAAAAATATTATGGCTGTACAGAAGTCTATATTTTACCTATTGAACATATTTTTGGCCTGAGAGTCCTTAAACACTAAATTACTATACATACTCATTGACTTCCCTTCTGATTCACATTACTAGCCAAAAGTTCCAAAAAAAAATTATTTTATTTTTTTACATATTATGGTTGTACAAAAGTCAATATTTCACCTGCTGAATAATAGTTTTTGGCCCAAGAGTCCTTAAACATTAACTTACTATACATACAAAAGTTCCACACAAGGATTTTTAAAGGTTTTTTTTAAGGTTTTTTTTAAAGGTTTATTTTATTTTTTATTTTTTACATATTATAGGTGTCCATATTTAACCTATTGAAGTATTTTTGGCCCAACAGTCCTTAAACGCTAACTTACTATACATACTCATTGACTTCCCTTCTAAATCCCATTACTAGCCAAAAATTCCACAAAAGGCTTTTCTTTTTTTTCTTCTTTTTTTTAGTTTTTTTTTTTAACATATTATGGCTGTACAGAAGTCCATATTTGACCTACTGAACATGTTTTTGACCCAAGAGTCCTTAAACACTAAATTACTATACATACTCATTGACTTCCCTTCTGATTCACATTACTAGCCAAAAGTTCCCAAAAATTGGTATTTATTATTATTTTTTTTTTTACATAATATGGCTGTAAAAAAGTCCATATTTCACCTACTGAACACAGTTTTTGCTCAAGAGGCCTTAAACACTAACTTACTATACATACTCATTGACTTCCCTTCTGATTCCCATTACTAGCCAAAAGTTCCACAAAAGGCTTTTCGTTTTTTTTTCTTCTTTTTTTTATTTTTTATTTTTTTTTAAATATCATGGCTGTACAGAAGTCCATATTTTACCTATTGAACATATTTTTGGCCTAAGAGTCCTTAAACACTAAATTAGTATACATACTCATTGACTTCCCTTCTGATTCCCATTACCAGCCAAAAGGTCCAAAAAAGTTTTTTTATTTTATTTTACATATTATGGCTGTACAAAAGTCCATATTTCACCTACTGAACATAGTTTTTGCTCAAAAGGCCTTAAACACTATCTTACTATACATACTCATTGACTTCCTTTCTGATTCCCATTAATAGCCAGAAGTTCCACAAAAGGCTTTTCTTTTTTTTTTCTTCTTTTTTTTTGTTTTTATTTTTTTTTTTTACATATTATGGCTGTACAGAAGTCCATATTTATCCTACTGAACCTGTTTTTGACCCAAGAGTCCTTAAACACTAAATTATTATACATACTCATTGACTTCCCTTCTGATTCAGATTACTAGCCAAAAGTTCAAAAAGGGTTTTTCTTTTTGTTTTTTCTTTCTTTTTTTTTTTTTCTTTTTTTACATATTATGGCTGTAAAGAAGTCCATATTTGACCTACTGAACCTGTTTTTGACCCAAGAGTCCTTAAACACTATTTACTATACATACTCATTGACTTCCCTTCTGATTCACATTACTAGCCAAAAGTTTCAAAAAAGTTTTTATTTTATTTTTTATTTTTTTACATATTATGGCTGTACAAAAGTCCATATTTCACCTACTGAACATAGTTTTTGCTCAAGAGGCCTTAAACACTAACTTACTATACATACTCATTGACTTCCCTTCTGATTCCCATTACTAGCCAAAAGTTCCACAAAAGGCTTTTCTTTTTTCTTTTCTTTTTTTTTCTTTTTTTTTTTGACGTTATGGCTGTACAGAAGTCCATATTTGACCTACTGAACCTGTTTTTGGCCCAAGAGTCCTTAAACATTAACTTACTATACATACAAAAGTTCCACACAAGGATTTTTAAAGGTTTTTTAAAGGTTTTTTTTAAAGTTTTTTTTATTTTTTATTTTTTACATATTATGGGTGTCCATATTTAACCTATTGAACGTATTTTTGGCCCAACAGTCCTTAAACACTAACTTACTATACATACTCATTGACTTCCCTTCTGATTCCCATTACTAGCCAGAAGTTCCACAAAAGGCTTTTCTTTTTTTTTCCTTCTTTTTTTTTATTAAATATTATGGCTGTACAGAAGTCCATATTTTACCTATTGAACATATTTTTGGCCTAAGAGTCCTTAAACACTAAATTACTAGACATAATCATTGACTTCACTTCTGAGTTCCATTACTAGCCAAATGTTCCCAAATGTTTTTTTGTTGTTGTTTTTTTTTTAAATGTTGTGGCTGTACAGAAGTCCATATTTGACCTACTGAACCTGTTTTTGGCCAAAGAGACCTTAAACACTAAATTACTATACATACTCATTGACTTCCCTTCTGATTCACATTACTAGCCAAAAGTTCCAAAAAAGTATTTTTTTTTTTTTTTTCATATTATGGCTGTACAAAAGTCCATATTTCACCTACTGAACATAGTTTTTGCTCAAGAGGCCTTAAACACTAACTTACTATACATACTCATTGACTTCCCTTCCGATTCCCATTACTAGCCAAAAGTTCCGAAAAAAAGCTTTTCTTTTTTTTTTTTTTTTTTTTTTTTTGAGGTTATGGCTGTACAGAAGTCCATATTTGACCTACTGAACCTGTTTTTGGCCGAAGAGTCCTTTAACATTAACTTACTATACATACAAAAGTTCCACACAAGGATTTTTAAAGGTTTTTTTAAGGTTTTTTTTAAAGGTTTATTTTATTTTTTATTTTTTACATATTATGGGTGTCCATATTTAACCTATTGAAGTATTTTTGGCCCAACAGTCCTTAAACACTAACGTACTATACATACTCATTGACTTCCCTTCTGAATCCCATTACTAGCCAAAAATTCCACAAAAGGCTTTTCTTTTTTTTTTTTTTTTTTTTTAACATATTATGGCTGTACAGAAGTCCATATTTGACCTACTGAACCTGTTTTTGACCCAAGAGTCCTTAAACACTAAATTACTATACATACTCATTGACTTCCCTTCTGATTCACATTACTAGCCAAAAGTTCCAAAAAAGGTTTTTTTTTTTTTTTTTTTTTTTTTTTTTACATATTAAGGCTGTACAAAAGTCCATATTTCACATACTGAACATAGTTTTTGCTCAAGAGGCCTTAAACACTAACTTACTATACATACTCATTGACTTCCCTTCCGATTCCCATTACTAGCCAAAAGTTCCACAAAAGGCTTTTCTTTTTTTTTTCTTCTTCTTTTTTTTTTTTTTTTTTTTTTTTTAAATATTATGGCTGTATAGAAGTCCATATTTTACCTATTGAACATATTTTTGGCCTAAGAGTCCTTAAACACTAAATTACTAGACATACTCATTGACTTCACTTCTGAGTTCCATTACTAGCCAAATGTTCCCAAATGTTTTTTTTTTGTTGTTTTTTTTTAAATGTTGTGGCTGTACAGAAGTCCATATTTGACCTACTGAACCTGTTTTTGGCCAGAGAGACCTTAAACACAAAATTATTATACATACTCATTGACTTCCCTTCTGATTCACATTACTAGCCAAAAGTTCAAAAAGGGTTTTTCTTTTTGTGTTTTCTTTCTTTTTTTTTTTTACTTTTTTTTTTTTACATATTATGGCTGTACAGAAGTCCATATTTGACCTACTGAACCTGTTTTTGACCCAAGAGTCCTTAAACACTAACTTACTATACATACTCATTGACTTCCATTCTGATTCCCATTACTAGCCAGAAGTTCCACAAAAGGCTTTTCTTTTTTTTTTCTTCTTTTTTTTAGTTTTTTTTTTTTTTTTTTTTTTTAAATATTATGGCTGTACAGAAGTCCATATGTTACCTATTGAACATATTTTTGGCCTAAGAGTCCTTAAACACTAAATTACTATACATACTCATTGACTTCACTTCTGATTCATATTATTAGCCAAAAGTTCCAAACATTTTTTATTTTATTTTTTTACATATTATGGCTGTACAAAAGTCCATATTTCACCTGCTGAACATAGTTTTTGGCCCAAGAGTCCTTAAACATGAACTTACTATACATACAAAAATTCCACACAAGGATTTTTAAAGGTTTTTTTAAGGTTTTTTTTAAAGGTTTTGAAATTTTTTTTTTTTATTTTATTTTTTTTTACATATTATGGGTGTCCATATTTAACCTATTGAATGTATTTTTGGCCCAACAGTCCTTAAACACTAACTTACTATACATACTCATTGACTTCCCTTCTGATTCCCATTACCAGCCAAAAGGTCCAAAAAAGTTTTTTTATTTTATTTTACATATTATGGCTGTACAAAAGTCCATATTTCACCTACTGAACATAGTTTTTGCTCAAAAGGCCTTAAACACTATCTTACTATACATACTCATTGACTTCCCTTCTGATTCCCATTACTAGCCAGAAGTTCCACAAAATTATTATTATTTTTTTTTCTTCTTCTTTTTTTTTTTTTTAAATATTATGGCTGTACAGAAGTCTATATTTTACCTATTGAACATATTTTTGGCCTGAGAGTCCTTAAACACTAAATTACTATACATACTCATTGACTTCCCTTCTGATTCACATTACTAGCCAAAAGTTCCAAAAAAAAATTATTTTATTTTTTTACATATTATGGTTGTACAAAAGTCAATATTTCACCTGCTGAATAATAGTTTTTGGCCCAAGAGTCCTTAAACATTAACTTACTATACATACAAAAGTTCCACACAAGGATTTTTAAAGGTTTTTTTTAAGGTTTTTTTTAAAGGTTTATTTTATTTTTTATTTTTTACATATTATAGGTGTCCATATTTAGCCTATTGAAGTATTTTTGGCCCAACAGTCCTTAAACGCTAACTTACTATACATACTCATTGACTTCCCTTCTAAATCCCATTACTAGCCAAAAATTCCACAAAAGGCTTTTCTTTTTTTTCTTCTTTTTTTTAGTTTTTTTTTTTTACATATTATGGCTGTACAGAAGTCCATATTTGACCTACTGAACATGTTTTTGACCCAAGAGTCCTTAAACACTAAATTACTATACATACTCATTGACTTCCCTTCTGATTCACATTACTAGCCAAAAGTTCCCAAAAATTGGTATTTATTATTATTTTTTTTTTTACATAATATGGCTGTAAAAAAGTCCATATTTCACCTACTGAACACAGTTTTTGCTCAAGAGGCCTTAAACACTAACTTACTATACATACTCATTGACTTCCCTTCTGATTCCCATTACTAGCCAAAAGTTCCACAAAAGGCTTTTCGTTTTTTTTTCTTCTTTTTTTTATTTTTTATTTTTTTTTAAATATCATGGCTGTACAGAAGTCCATATTTTACCTATTGAACATATTTTTGGCCTAAGAGTCCTTAAACACTAAATTAGTATACATACTCATTGACTTCCCTTCTGATTCCCATTACCAGCCAAAAGGTCCAAAAAAGTTTTTTTATTTTATTTTACATATTATGGCTGTACAAAAGTCCATATTTCACCTACTGAACATAGTTTTTGCTCAAAAGGCCTTAAACACTATCTTACTATACATACTCATTGACTTCCTTTCTGATTCCCATTACTAGCCAGAAGTTCCACAAAAGGCTTTTCTTTTTTTTTTCTTCTTTTTTTTTGTTTTTATTTATTTTTTTTACATATTATGGCTGTACAGAAGTCCATATTTATCCTACTGAACCTGTTTTTGACCCAAGAGTCCTTAAACACTAAATTATTATACATACTCATTGACTTCCCTTCTGATTCAGATTACTAGCCAAAAGTTCAAAAAGGGTTTTTCTTTTTGTTTTTTCTTTCTTTTTTTTTTTTTTTGTTTTTTTACATATTATGGCTGTAAAGAAGTCCATATTTGACCTACTGAACCTGTTTTTGACCCAAGAGTCCTTAAACACTATTTACTATACATACTCATTGACTTCCCTTCTGATTCACATTACTAGCCAAAAGTTTCAAAAAAGTTTTTATTTTATTTTTTATTTTTTTACATATTATGGCTGTACAAAAGTCCATATTTCACCTACTGAACATAGTTTTTGCTCAAGAGGCCTTAAACACTAACTTACTATACATACTCATTGACTTCCCTTCTGATTCCCATTACTAGCCAAAAGTTCCACAAAAGGCTTTTCTTTTTTTTTCTTTTTTTTTTTGACGTTATGGCTGTACAGAAGTCCATATTTGACCTACTGAACCTGTTTTTGGCCCAAGAGTCCTTTAACATTAACTTACTATACATACAAAAGTTCCACACAAGGATTTTTAAAGGTTTTTTTAAGGTTTTTTTTAAAGGTTTATTTTATTTTTTATTTTTTACATATTATGGGTGTCCATATTTAACCTATTGAAGTATTTTTGGCCCAACAGTCCTTAAACACTAACGTACTATACATACTCATTGACTTCCCTTCTGAATCCCATTACTAGCCAAAAATTCCACAAAAGGCTTTTCTTTTTTTTTCTTCTTTTTTTTTTTTTTTTTTTTTAACATATTATGGCTGTACAGAAGTCCATATTTGACCTACTGAACCTGTTTTTGACCCAAGAGTCCTTAAACACTAAATTACTATACATACTCATTGACTTCCCTTCTGATTCACATTACTAGCCAAAAGTTCCAAAAAAGTTTTTTTTTTTTTTTTTTTTTTTTTTTTTTTACATATTAAGGCTGTACAAAAGTCCATATTTCACATACTGAACATAGTTTTTGCTCAAGAGGCCTTAAACACTAACTTACTATACATACTCATTGACTTCCCTTCCGATTCCCATTACTAGCCAAAAGTTCCACAAAAGGCTTTTCTTTTTTTTTTCTTCTTCTTTTTTTTAGTTTTTTTTTTTTTTTTAAATATTATGGCTGTATAGAAGTCCATATTTTACCTATTGAACATATTTTTGGCCTAAGAGTCCTTAAACACTAAATTACTAGACATACTCATTGACTTCACTTCTGAGTTCCATTACTAGCCAAATGTTCCCAAATGTTTTTTTTTTGTTGTTTTTTTTTAAATGTTGTGGCTGTACAGAAGTCCATATTTGACCTACTGAACCTGTTTTTGGCCAGAGAGACCTTAAACACAAAATTATTATACATACTCATTGACTTCCCTTCTGATTCACATTACTAGCCAAAAGTTCAAAAAGGGTTTTTCTTTTTGTGTTTTCTTTCTTTTTTTTTTTTACTTTTTTTTTTTTTACATATTATGGCTGTACAGAAGTCCATATTTGACCTACTGAACCAGTTTTTGACCCAAGAGTCCTTAAACACTAACTTACTATACATACTCATTGACTTCCATTCTGATTCCCATTACTAGCCAGAAGTTCCACAAAAGGCTTTTCTTTTTTTTTTCTTCTTTTTTTTAGTTTTTTTTTTTTTTTTTTTTTTTAAATATTATGGCTGTACAGAAGTCCATATGTTACCTATTGAACATATTTTTGGCCTAAGAGTCCTTAAACACTAAATTATTATACATACTCATTGACTTCCCTTCCGATTCCCATTACTAGCCAAAAGTTCCACAAAAGGCTTTTCTTTTTTTTTTCTTCTTCTTTTTTTTTTCTTTTTTTGACGTTATGGCTGTACAGAAGTCCATATTTGACCTACTGAACCTGTTTTTGGCCCAAGAGTCCTTTAACATTAACTTACTATACATACAAAAGTTCCACACAAGGATTTTTAAAGGTTTTTTTAAGGTTTTTTTTAAAGGTTTATTTTATTTTTTATTTTTTACATATTATGGGTGTCCATATTTAACCTATTGAAGTATTTTTGGCCCAACAGTCCTTAAACACTAACTTACTATACATACTCATTGACTTCCATTCTGATTCCCATTACTAGCCAAAAGTTCCACAAAAGGCTTTTCTTTTTTTTTTCTTCTTTTTTTTTGTTTTTATTTTTTTTTTTTAAATATTATGGCTGTACAGAAGTCCATATTTTACCTATTGAACATATTTTTGGCCTAAGAGTCCTTAAACACTAAATTATTATACATACTCATTGACTTCCCTACTGATTCACATTACTAGCCAAAAGTTCAAAAAAGTTTTTTTTTTTCTTTTTTTTTTTTTACATATTATGGCTGTACAAAAGTCCATATTTCACCTACTGAATATAGTTTTTGCTCAAGAGTCCTTAAACACTAACTTACTATACATACTCATTGACTTCACTTCTGAGTTCCATTACTAGCCAAATGTTCCCAAATGTTTTTTTCTTTGTTTTTTTTTTTAAATGTTGTGGCTGTACAGAAGTCCATATTTGACCTACTGAACCTGTTTTTGGCCCAAGAGACCTTAAACACTAAATTATTATACATACTCATTGACTTCCCTTCTGATTCCCATTACTAGCTAAAAGTTCCACAAAAGTTTTTTTTTTTTTTTTTTGTACATTATGGCTATACAGAATTCCATATTTGACCTATTGAACATGTTTTTGGCCTAAGAGTTCTTAAACAATAACTTACTATACATACTCACTGACTTCCCTTCTGATTCCCATTAATAGCGAAAAGCTCCACACAAGGTTTTTTAAAGTTTTTTTTTTTTTTTGTACATTATGGCTGTACAGAATCAATATCTTACTATACATACTCATTGACTTCCCTTCTGATTCCCATATATAGCCAAAAGTTCTACACAAGATTTTTTAAAGTTTTTTTTTTTTTTTTGTACATTATGGCGGTACAGAAGCAATATCTTACTATACATACTCATTGACTTCCCTTCTGATTCCCATATATAGCCAAAAGTTCCAAAATTTTTTTTTTTACATGTTATGGCTGTACAGAAGTCCATATTTGACCTACTGAACATATTTTTGGCCAAGAGTCCTTAAAAACTAACTTACTATACATACTCATTGACTTCCCTTCTGATTCCCATTTCTAGCCAAAAGTTCCACAAAAGTATTTTTTTTTTTTTTACATATTATGCCTGTGCAGAAGTCCATATTTGACCTCCTGAACATAGTTTTTGCCCAAGAGTCCTCAAACAATATCTTACTATACATACTCATTGACTTCCCTTCAGATTCCCATCTGATTCCCATTTCTAGACAAATATGTTCCACAAAAGGTTTTTTGTTTTGTTTTGTTTTTTTGTACATGTTATGGCTGTACAGAAGTCCATATTTGACCTACTGAACATATTTTTGGCCAAGAGTCCTTAAAAACTAACTTACTATACATACTGATTGACTTCCCTTCTGATTCCCATTAATAGCGAAAAGTTCCACAAAAGTTTTTTTTTTTTTTGTACATTATGGCAGTGCAGAAGTCTATATTTGACCTACTGAACCTATTTTTGGCCCAAGAGTCCTTAAACACTAACTTACGATACATACTCATTGACTTCCCTTCAGATTCCCATTACTAGCCAAAAGTTCCAAAAAATATATATATATATTTTTTTTATTTTTTTTATTTTTTGGCTGTACGAAGTCCATATTTGACTTAGTGAACATATTTTTGTCCCAAGAGTCCTTAAATACTAACTTAATATACTTACTCATTGACTTTCCTTCTGATTCCCATTTATAGCCAAAAGTTCCACAAAAGGTTTTTTAATTTATTTTATTTTATTTATTTTTTTTTTTTTTTTACATGTTATGGCTGTACGAAGTCCATATTTGACTTAGTGAACATATTTTTGTCCCAAGAGTCCTTAAACAATAACTTACTATACATACTTATTGACTTCCCTTCAGATTCCCATTAATAGCTAAAAGTTCCACAAAAGATTTTTTTTTTGTACATTATGGCTATACAGAATTTCATATTTGACCTATTGAACATATTTTTGGCCTAAGAGTTCTTAAACAATAATTTACTATACATACTCATTGACTTCCCTTCTGATTCCCATTAATAGCCAAAAGTTCCACAAATTTTTTTTTGTTTGTACATGTTATGGCTGTACAGAAGTCCATATTTGACCTACTGAACATATTTTTGGCCCAAGAGTCCTTAAACACTAACTTACTATACATACTCATTGACTTCCCTTCTGATTCCCATTAATAGCGAAAAGTTCCACACAAGATTTTTTAAAAATGTTTTTTTGTACATGTTATGGCTGTACAGAAGTCCATATTTGACCTACTGAACATATTTTTGGCCAAGAGTCCTTAAAAACTAACTTACTATACATACTCATGTTATGGCTGTACAGAAGTCCATATTTGACCTACTGAACATATTTTTGGCCAAGAGTCCTTAAAAACTAACTTACTATACATACTCATTGACTTCCCTTCTGATTCCCATTTCTAGCCAAAAGTTCCACAAAAGGCTTTTCTTTTTTTTTTCTTCTTTTTTTTTGTTTTTATTTTTTATTTTTAAATATTATGGCTGTACAGAAGTCCATATTTTACCTATTGAACATATTTTTGGCCTAAGAGTCCTTAAACACTAAATTATTATACATACTCATTGACTTCCCTACTGATTCACATTACTAGCCAAAAGTTCAAAAAAGTTTTTTTTTTTCTTTTTTTTTTTTACATATTATGGCTGTACAAAAGTCCATATTTCACCTACTGAATATAGTTTTTGCTCAAGAGTCCTTAAACACTAACTTACTATACATACTCATTGACTTCACTTCTGAGTTCCATTACTAGCCAAATGTTCCCAAATGTTTTTTTCTTTGTTTTTTTTTTTAAATGTTGTGGCTGTACAGAAGTCCATATTTGACCTACTGAACCTGTTTTTGGCCCAAGAGACCTTAAACACTAAATTATTATACATACTCATTGACTTCCCTTCTGATTCCCATTACTAGCTAAAAGTTCCACAAAAGTTTTTTTTTTTTTTTTTTGTACATTATGGCTATACAGAATTCCATATTTGACCTATTGAACATGTTTTTGGCCTAAGAGTTCTTAAACAATAACTTACTATACATACTCACTGACTTCCCTTCTGATTCCCATTAATAGCGAAAAGCTCCACACAAGGTTTTTTAAAGTTTTTTTTTTTTTTTGTACATTATGGCTGTACAGAATCAATATCTTACTATACATACTCATTGACTTCCCTTCTGATTCCCATATATAGCCAAAAGTTCTACACAAGATTTTTTAAAGTTTTTTTTTTTTTTTTGTACATTATGGCGGTACAGAAGCAATATCTTACTATACATACTCATTGACTTCCCTTCTGATTCCCATATATAGCCAAAAGTTCCAAAATTTTTTTTTTTACATGTTATGGCTGTACAGAAGTCCATATTTGACCTACTGAACATATTTTTGGCCAAGAGTCCTTAAAAACTAACTTACTATACATACTCATTGACTTCCCTTCTGATTCCCATTTCTAGCCAAAAGTTCCACAAAAGTATTTTTTTTTTTTTTACATATTATGCCTGTGCAGAAGTCCATATTTGACCTCCTGAACATAGTTTTTGCCCAAGAGTCCTCAAACAATATCTTACTATACATACTCATTGACTTCCCTTCAGATTCCCATCTGATTCCCATTTCTAGACAAATATGTTCCACAAAAGGTTTTTTGTTTTGTTTTGTTTTTTTGTACATGTTATGGCTGTACAGAAGTCCATATTTGACCTACTGAACATATTTTTGGCCAAGAGTCCTTAAAAACGAACTTACTATACATACTGATTGACTTCCCTTCTGATTCCCATTAATAGCGAAAAGTTCCACAAAAGTTTTTTTTTTTTTGTACATTATGGCAGTGCAGAAGTCTATATTTGACCTACTGAACCTATTTTTGGCCCAAGAGTCCTTAAACACTAACTTACGATACATACTCATTGACTTCCCTTCAGATTCCCATTACTAGCCAAAAGTTCCAAAAAATATATATATATATATATTTTTTTTTTTTTTTTTTTTGGCTGTACGAAGTCCATATTTGACTTAGTGAACATATTTTTGTCCCAAGAGTCCTTAAATACTAACTTAATATACTTACTCATTGACTTTCCTTCTGATTCCCATTTATAGCCAAAAGTTCCACAAAAGGTTTTTTAATTTATTTTATTTTATTTATTTATTTTTTTTTTTACATGTTATGGCTGTACGAAGTCCATATTTGACTTAGTGAACATATTTTTGTCCCAAGAGTCCTTAAACAATAACTTACTATACATACTTATTGACTTCCCTTCAGATTCCCATTAATAGCTAAAAGTTCCACAAAAGATTTTTTTTTTGTACATTATGGCTATACAGAATTTCATATTTGACCTATTGAACATATTTTTGGCCTAAGAGTTCTTAAACAATAATTTACTATACATACTCATTGACTTCCCTTCTGATTCCCATTAATAGCCAAAAGTTCCACAAATTTTTTTTTGTTTGTACATGTTATGGCTGTACAGAAGTCCATATTTGACCTACTGAACATATTTTTGGCCCAAGAGTCCTTAAACACTAACTTACTATACATACTCATTGACTTCCCTTCTGATTCCCATTAATAGCGAAAAGTTCCACACAAGATTTTTTAAAAATGTTTTTTTGTACATGTTATGGCTGTACAGAAGTCCATATTTGACCTACTGAACATATTTTTGGCCAAGAGTCCTTAAAAACTAACTTACTATACATACTCATGTTATGGCTGTACAGAAGTCCATATTTGACCTACTGAACATATTTTTGGCCAAGAGTCCTTAAAAACTAACTTACTATACATACTCATTGACTTCCCTTCTGATTCCCATTTCTAGCCAAAAATATCTACAAAAGTTTTTTTTTTTTTGTACATTATGGCTATACAGAATTCTATATATGACCTATTGAACATATTTTTGTCCCAAGAGTCCTTAAAAACTAACTTACTATACATACTCATTGACTTTCCTTCTGATTCCCATTTCTAGCCAAAAATTTCTACAAAAGTTTTTTTTTTTTTTGTACATTATGGCTATACAGAATTCTATATAGGACCTATTGAACATATTTTTGTCCAAAGAGTCCTTAAAAACTAACTTACTATACATACTCATTGACTTTCCTTCTGATTCCCATTTATAGCCAAAAGTTCCACACATTTTTTTTAAATTAATTAATTAATTTTATTTTTTTACATGTTATGGCTGTGCAGAAATCCATATTTGACCTACTGAACCTATTTTTGTCCCAAGAGTCCTTAAACACTAACTTACTATACATACTCATTGACTTCCCTTCAGATTCCCATTACTAGCCAAAAGTTACAAAAAAGATATATATATATATATTTTTTTTTTTTTAGCTGCACGAAGTCCATATTTGACTTAGTGAACATATTTTTGTTCCAAGAGTCCTTAAATACTAACTTAATATACTTACTCATTGACTTCCCTTCTGATTCCCATTACTAGCTAAAAGTTCCACAAAAGTTTTTTTTTTTTTTTTGTACATTATGGCTATACAGAATTCCATATTTGACCTATTGAACATATTTTTGGCCTAAGAGTTCTTAAAAACTAACTTACTATACATACTCATTGACTTCCCTTCTGATTCCCATTACTAGCCAAAAGTTCCAAAATTTTTTATTATTATATTTTTTTTTTACATGTTATGGCTGTGCAGAAAATCCATATTTGACCTACTGAACATATTTTTGGCCCAAGAGTCCTTAAACACTAACTTACTATACATACTCATTGACTTCCCTTCAGATTCCCATTACTAGCCAAAAGTTACAAAAAAGATTATTTATTTATTTTTTTACATTTTATGGCTGTACGAAGTCCATATTTGACTTAGTGAACATATTTTTGTCCCAAGAGTCCTTAAACAATAACTTACTATACATACTTATTGACTTCCCTTCAGATTCCCATTAATAGCTAAAAGTTCCACAAAAGATTTTTTTTTTGTACATTATGGCTATACAGAATTTCATATTTGACCTATTGAACATATTTTTGGCCTAAGAGTCCTTAAACAATAACTTACTATACATACTCATTGACTTCCCTTCTGATTCCCATTACTAGCTAAAAGTTCCACAAAAGTTTTTTTCTTTTTTTTGTACATTATGGCTATACAGAATTTCATATTTGACCTATTGAACATATTTTTGGCCTAAGAGTCCTTAAACAATAACTTACTATACATACTCATTGACTTCCCTTCTGATTCCCATTACTAGCTAAAAGTTCCACAAAAGTTTTTTTCTTTTTTTTGTACATTATGGCTATACAGAATTCCATATTTGACCTATTGAACATATTTTTGGCCTAAGAGTTCTTAAACAATAATTTACTATACATACTCATTGACTTTCCTTCTGATTCCCATTAATAGCGAAAAGTTCCACACAAGGTTTTTTAAAGGTTTTTTTTTTTTTTTGTACATTATGGCTGTACAGAATCAATATCTTACTATACATACTCATTGACTTCCCTTCAGATTCCCATTTATAGCCAAAAGTTCCACAAAGGTTTTTTAAAGTTTTTTTTTTTGTACATTATGGCAGTGCAGAAGTCTATATTTGACCTACTGAACATATTTTTGGCCCAAGAGTCCTTAAACACTAACTTACTATATATACTCATTGACTTCCCTTCTGATTCCCATATATAGCCAAAAGTTCCACACAAGATTTTTTAAAGGTTTTTTTTTTTTTTGTACATTATGGCTGTACAGAATCAATATCTTACTATACATACTCATTGACTTCCCTTCTGAGTTCCATTTCTAGCCAAAAGTTCCATAAAAGTTTTTTTTTTTTTTTTTTTTTTTACATATTATGCCTGTGCAGAAGTCCATATTTGACCTCCTGAACATAGTTTTTGCCCAAGAGTCCTCAAACAATATCTTACTATACATACTCATTGACTTCCCTTCAGATTCCCATTTATAGGCAAAAGTTCCACAAAGGTTTTTTCAAAATGTTTTTTTGTACATGTTATGGCTGTACAGAAGTCCATATTTGACCTACTGAACATATTTTTGGCCAAGAGTCCTTAAAAACTAACTTACTATACATACTCATTGACTTTCCTTCTGATTCCCATTTCTAGGCAAAAATTTCTACAAAAGTTTTTTTTTTTTTGTACATTATGGCTATACAGAATTCTATATAGGACCTATTGAACATATTTTTGTCCCAAGAGTCCTTAAAAACTAACTTACTATACATACTCATTGACTTTCCTTCTGATTCCCATTTAAAGCCAAAAGTTCCACAAAAGGTTTTTTAATTAATTTATTTATTTATTATAATTTTTTTTTTTTTACATGTTATGGCTGTGCAGAAATCCATATTTGACCTACTGAACCTATTTTTGTCCCAAGAGTCCTTAAACACTAACTTACTATACATACTCATTGACTTCCCTTCTGATTCACATTACTAGCCAAAAGTTCCAAAATTTTTATTATTTATTTTTTTTTTTTTACATGTTATGGCTATACAGAATTCCATATTTGACCTATTGAACATATTTTTGGCCTAAGAGTTCTTAAACAATAACTTACTATAAATACTCATTGACTTCCCTTCTGATTCCCATTAATAGCGAAAAGTTCCACACAAGGTTTTTTAAAGGTTTTTTTTTTTTTTGTACATTATGGCTGTACAGAATCAATATCTTACTATACATACTCATTGACTTCCCTTCAGATTCCCATTTATAGCCAAAAGTTCCACAAACGTCTTTTAAAAATGTTTTTTTGTACATGTTATGGCTGTACAGAAGTCCATATTTGACCTACTGAACATATTTTTGGCCCAAGAGTCCTTAAACACTAATTTACTATACATACTCATTGACTTCCCTCCTGATTACCATTAATAGCCAAAAGTTGGTAACCCTCGTTCTCTGAAGGAGGGAGCGGAGACGTACATCGGACGTCACAGACGAATTGGGATCACTTCAGGGAGCCTCTATCAGCTTCGAGATATAGAGAACGGGCCAATGGCCATTGGCGTGCGAGATTTGTATAAACAGGAGGCGAATGCAACGCACCATTGTTTTTCACTGAGGAGCCGAACTAGTGACTCGGCCATGCAGTGATGGTACAGCAACTGTGGCGACGGGACGTACATCTACGTTCCCTCCCGAGACGTTCCCTTTCAGTCGGTCACGTTCGACGTACGTCAATTGGAATCCCTTTGGAAAACGCCACAGTTACTACCACTTCCAGCGCCCAGCGAGAGCCCCTCAGACCCCGTCTGTTCCGGGCGGGGGAAAATTCACGCAGGGAGAGTCACACTGCCATTCCGCAAGACCCACTCAGCAGACTATTGGATAACGCTGGGAAAGCGTGCCCGGAGGGACGCTGCGGAAGCCACATCATGCACGGAGGGAGTTACCATGTGGAGAATACACGTATGGACTGGCCGTGGGCAGTGCAACATATGAAAGTCCCAGGGGTGGCCCCGGCCAAGCAGGCGGGGGAACAACACCTGACAGAGACGGCAGAGAACTCTGCCGAGGGAAAGACACGGGCTCGCCCGTAGGGAGCCGTACCGTGGAGGAATACACATATGGGACCGCCGTGGGGGTCACAACATATCGAACCCAGCCTAACACAAGTTCCACCAATGCATACGGGGATGGAGTCTCCACTCTCCGGGAAGCACTGGCTGTCGTGAGAGCTCGTCGGCCGCACGATTGAGCAGGCCCGGAATGTGAATGGCACGAAGCAACCTCAGATGCTTCTGACTCCATAGGAGGAGATGGCGGGCGAATTGTGACATGCGACGGGAGTGTAGACCACCCTGTTTGTTGATGTACACAACGGCCGCAGTGTTGTCCATACGGACCAGAACGTGCTTGCCTAGTAGTGGCGTTTTGAAGCGGCCCATCGTGAGGCAATTGATATGCCATTGCAGTTGAGGCCCCGTCCAGACATCCGTGGAGACAACAGCATCCCTGGACACTTGTTCTAGGGGAACTGCTGCCCGTAGAAATGAAGGGTCCGACCACGGGCTAAAGGTTTGGCGGCACCTCGGAGTCCCAGGGACACGGAGGGATCCGCTGTGCCAAACCCATCTCGGGACTCGGTCGCGTAGCCAGCGTTGAAGCGGTCTCATATGAAGCAATCCGAGCGGCGTTACTGCGGCTGCGGATGCCATATGCCCCAGGAGCCTCTGAAAATGTTTCAGTGGTACCGCTGTCCTGCATTTGAATGAATTCAAGCACCGACTGGACGCACTCCTCGGTGAGGCGTGCTGACAGGCCGACCGAATCCAGCTCCATACCGAGAAAAGAGATCCTCTGCATGGGGCAGAGTTTGCTCTTTTCCCAGTTGACCCAAAGCCCCAACCGGCTGAGGTGACTGAGCACCACGTCCTTGTGTTCGCACAACTGCTCTCGCGACTGGGCAAGGATCAGCTAGTTGTCGAGATAGTTGAGGATGCGAACTCCATGCTCTCTCATGGGAGCAATGGCCGCCTCCGCGACTTTCGTGAAGACACGGGGCGACGGGGCCAGCCCGAAGGGTAGGACTTTGTACTGATATGCTCGTCCGTCAAACGCAAAGCGTAGAAACGGTATGTGTCGAGGGAGAATCGAGACATGAAAGTACGCGTCCTTCAGGTCGATCGCTGCAAACCCTTAATCCGCCGCCTTTCTTGGGTACAATGAAGTACGGGCTGTAGAAGCCGGTCTTCATATCGGCTGGAGGGACCGGCTCTATCGCGTCCTTCGCCAGTAGGACTGCGATCTCTGCCTGAAGCACAGGGGCATTTTCCTTCGCCACAGAGGTGAAGTGAACGCCCCTGAACTTGGGGGGACGCCGGGCGAACTGAATCGCATAGCCGATTCTGATGGTACGGATGAGCCAGCGAGACGGGCTGAGGAGTGCTAGCCAGGCTCCCAGCGACCGTACAAGCGGGACCATCGGCAACACAGACATATCCGCAGCGGGGCAGCGAGGCGGCATGCAGGGACCCGACTCAGACAGCATGGCAGCGGCCCGAAGTGGGGTCTGAGTGTGCTGTCAACACTTACCTGCTTCTGCTGAGGGGGTGTGTGAGTGTGGGAAGGCCGCTTGTGTGCGTCCCCACAGCCGGCACCCCCTGCTGGCGATTGGAGAGGCGCCTGAGGGTGACAAGGCATGGGAGCGTCGAACACCGCCAAGCGTGCTCTCTTGGCACCCAGAGATTTTGGAAACTGCTCTTTTGTTGAAAATTTGGGTGCCGCTGGCACTGGGGAAACCAATGGACAACAAAAGATTCTCCCCCGGCCCTCCTCCGGGGGAAGGAGTGGTGCTGCAGCCATCTCCTCCATCTCTGGGTGGCCTGTCTCAGGGTCTCTTACAACGGCGCTTGCCACCTGGCTTGGCAGCGGCCTGAATGGGCTGGATGTCCTTCCCACGGCCGGCTCCACGCCTACGCCCGGGTGGAGGCTGCTGCTGGGCTGGGGTGGGAGTGGGGGCGGCGGGCGGACGTCCTCGGCGACAGGAAGGCAGAGGCACTGCGACCGGCGGCAGGATGTGCTTAATAGCCTCCGTCTGCTTCTGGGCGGCCGAGAACTGCTGGGCAAAGCTCTCGACCCCGTCGCCGAACAACCCGGCCGAGGAAACGGGTGAGTCCAGGAACCGATACTTGTCGGTCTCCCTTATGTCGGCCAGGTTGAGCCAGAGATGCCGTTCCTGGACCACTAAGGTGGACCATCGCCTGGCCAAGGGAACGGGCGGTGACTTTCGTCACCCTGAGGGCGAGGTCCGGAGCCGTCCGAAGCTCCCAGAGGAGCTCTGGGTCAGGCCTACCCTCGTGCATGTCCATGAGTGCCTGGGCCTGATGCACCTGAAGCAACGCCATGGCATGCAAGGCGGACGCAGCCTGGCCACAAGACCTGTAAGCCTTTGCAGTCAGACTGAAAGAGAACTTACAGGCCTTGGACGGGAGACGCGGGTCACCGCACCAGTTGGAGGCGGTCGCCAGACACAGTTGCATCACGACGGCCCGCTCCACTGGCGGGATTCCCACGTACCCCTTGGCTTGCCCGCCGTCAAGGGTAGTGAGGAGGGAGGAGCCACTAGGTCTGTTTCTGGCACTAAATGGTGTCGCCCCCGACCTGGTGAGCTCCTCATGCACAACCTGGAAGAAAGGTACCAATCATCCAACCTAGAAGGTTCGGGACGTGGTGGAGGGTTCCACTCAAGCCCGACCTTTTTGGCGGCCCGGGAAAGCATAGCCGTCAACTCGGGGTCCGATTCGACCGTTGCCACTCTCCCAGAGGGAGGCAGTACAGCCGAATCTTCATCCTCCGAGGACCGGAACTCCCCCTCCGATGCAGCGAACGACATCTGTTCGTCTGCTGGAGCCCCAAAGGTCCCCACTGGACGCCCATGGGAGGGGCCAGCGATTTCCTCCGGAAGCTCTACCGGCTGCGGCACTTGTGAGGGATCAGGGGCCTGCGGAGGCTGGCTCGGCGGGTTTGCCCTGAACGTAATCCTCAGGTCACCCCATGATACAACGATTGTGACCGTCAGCTGGCGACAGGGAACGACCGCATCCAGAAATGCACGGGTGGAATGACATCTTGAAAAAGACGCAGTGTCACACCCGTGTTGCTCTTTTTGTGAGGAAACACTCTTTTAAGAAGTGCTGAAGCACCCAGGGAAAGATCGCGGCAACACACAGGAGATAAGTGCAGCCTGTGTGTGCACTCACAACAAACAAACGCCCTCACGAACCTTCAGTTGCTGTAAGAACAGCAGTTTGTTTTGATTAAGCAGCGGTGATTTCGCGGTCACGCTGTTTGTGCCGTCACGCCAGCACAGCGTCGGCTCCGAAGTGAATGACAATGGTGCGCTGCATTCGCCTCCTTTTTATACCCACGGCGCGGGGCGGAGCGCGAGATGCAAATCTCGCACGCCAATGGCCATTGGCCCGTTCTCTATATCTCGAAGCTGATAGGGGCTCCCTGAAGTGATCCCAATTCGCCGGTGATGCCCGACGTACGTCGAACGTGACCAACTGAAAGGGAACCATATTTGACCTACTGAACATATTTTTGGCCCAAGAGTCCTTAAACACTAACTTACTACACATACTCATTGACTTCCCTTCTGATTCCCATTACTAGCCAAAAGTTCCACAAAATGTTTTTATTTTTTATTTTTTTTGTACGTTATGGCTGTGCAGAAGTCCATATTTGACCTACTGAACATATTTTTGGCATAAGAGTCCTTAAACACAAACTTACTATACATATTCATTGACTTCCCTTCTGATTCCCATTACTAGCCAAAAGTTCCACAAAAGGTTTTTATTTTTTATTTTTTCGTACGTTATGGCTGTACAAAAGTCCATATTTGACTTACTGAACATACTTTTGGCACAAGAGTCCTTAACACTAACTTACTACACATACTCATTGGCTTCCCTTCTGATTATCATTACTAGCCAAAAGTTCCACAAAAGGATTTTGTTTTTTTACATATGGCTGTACAGAAGTCCATATTTGACCTACTGAACATATTTTTGACGAAAGAGTCCTTAAACACTAACTTACTATACATACTCATTGACTTCCCTTCTGATTCCCATTCCCATACAATTTGCAATGCAATATGCAAAATGGCAATGCAATATGCAAAATGGCAATGCAATATGTAAAATGGCAATGCATTTCAGTATTTAAATTTACATTTTACATACCATGTGTGCAACATTTGGAGCAAAATGATAATTCAAATTGAATAATATAATTTACATTTGCTATTTCCTACACTAGTTTTAACATATCATTTAAACATAAATTTTAACGCTTTATAAGTTGCAAAATGAAAATGAAAATGTATTACAAAAATGATTAGATGTGTTTAACATGTTCAAGCAAAAATTGTAGCAAAATGATCATTTAAATGTTATTTTTCTTAATTGCATTTACACTCACAGTTAAGATACTTGCAAATGCATTTTCATTATATGTCCCGCAATGAATGTAGCAAAATTCAATGTGGAATTGAAAATGCAATCCGAGCCGATCAAGTCTCCGCCCCGCCCTGTCAATCATCGCATCAAGGCGGAGCCAGGTAATGGAAACATGGCGGCAGCAGAGCTATTAGAGCAAGGCGTTTACTGGCAGATGAAGTGGAGCAAAAACACAGAAATGATCATGCGCGTCTGTCAGTGACTGTTCTGTTAGACCAGTACGTTATTAGAACCATAGATATTTTTTGGTTAGAAGGTTTTGCAGAGAACACGCCTGGCGCTCGTGCACCTTGACAAGCGCGGTCGCGTGTCTGCTGAAGTGAGCGGTGCTTTACAACAGGTTATTTTACTCTCAAATAATCTTACACAAGCTGTCTAAGATTATTGTTTGCTATATCAGTATGGTTGTATTTTTTCTCTCTTTTTACCATTCTGATTGTTGTTAGTTAATGCATCAATTATATCAATAAAACGATGTATGTAGTCCATCTGGATGGTGGTGTTATTTAGCCTATAATAATAATAGGCCTAATAATAATAATTTTTATTCCCAAAAAATAACTGTTTTTATTTATGAACATTTTATTTAAAACTTCACAACTGCTAATGTTTTTCAACATTGTACAAATCTCCCGTTCCAGTACATCCTTTAGCTTTTTAAGGATTAGGGAGCGCACTTTGCACGCATTCTACCATGCCAAACCACGCACGCGGCAGCCTATTGCTTTTCTGTTGAAAAAGGGGTTTGTGAATATTGATGCTTTAATAACAAGTAATTTATCGGGAGCGTTTATGCAGGAATGTGTAGGCTAGTAACTTGAAACCATTTCATGGATTTTTTTATGGACATACAGAAAATAATCTATAGCCTAAATTTTTGCGGGCGGGAGCGGGACAAAACATGAATGTTGCGGGCGGGAGAAGTTATAGTCTATATTTTTGCGGGAGTGAGACTGGGCCATCCCTACTAAGAGAAGGCTGATGCCCTCCCGACGGACCCCCTCCAAAACTCCCGGGTGCAGAGCGATCGGGGGAAATGCGTACAGACGCAGCCTCGGCCACATCTGAGTCATCTGAGTCTGAGGGAGAACTACAGTGGACAGTGGGACGTCTCGAGAGACGCGAACAGATCCACTTTCACTGGGCCAAACCTCACGCACATGGCCTCCACCACCTCGGGGTGGAGTTGCCACTCCCCGGGCCTCAGCCCCTGCTTCGACAGGACGTCTGCTCCCTGGTTTTGGTCCCCTGGGACGTACATCGCTCTGAGAGACGACAGTTTCCCCTGGGACCACAGGAGGATCTGGTGAGCCAACTTGCACAGAGGGCGCAACCTCAGACCCCCCCGGTGATTCAGATACGATACCACAAACATATTGTCGGATCGTAACAGGACATGGTGGCCGCGGAGGTCCGGGAAAAAGCTCCTCAGAGTTTTGTAGGCAATTGATTCTCCAACATCATAGCGCTCCTAGACGGCCTTCCGTGGCAGGTCCCTCTGAGGAGGGATCTGCTATCTCAGGCAGGGGGCACAATTTTTCACCCCCGGCCAGAGTTGTGGAAACTCTGGGTCTGGCCCTTGAGGGGGCTCGGTGCCTAGAGGATGGCTTGTCAGCGGGCGTCGTCGAGACCATACTCCGCTCCAGGGCTCCTTCTACGAGGAAACTGTACAACCTGAAGTGGAATGTTTTTTCCACTTGGTGTAGAGAATGGGGATTGAACCCAGTTAACTGCCCTGTTGCGGCAGTACTGGAGTTCCTCCAGGACCGTTTCTCTGCCTCATGCGACGGCAGAGGAAGCCAGACTTCACCTCCTCTGCCCAGTGAGGGCATTGAGGATCTACCTGGAGAGGTCTGCCCAGTGGAGAAAGTCAGACCAACTGTTGGTGTGCTTTGGCTCACCCAAGAAAGGGCTGCCTGCTACCAAGCAGACAATCAGTAATTGGATTGTCCAGGCTATAACCATGGCTTATCGGGTGCGCAATCTGCCTTCACTTATAGCCGTGAGGGCTCATTCCACCAGGAGCATGTCCTCCTCGGTGGCCCTCCTTTCGGGAGCCTTGCTTCAGGAGATTTGCGAGGCGGCAGGGTGGGCCACCCTGCACACCTTCATCAGGTTTTATAGTCTGAGTCTCCCTGCGACACCTGGGAACCCAGCTTCACACTAGGACGGGCGTGATTTCGGTGTGGCATAGTGGGTATTCGTTCCCCAAAGTGTCGTTCTACGACGCAGTGCGAGTTCCCTCGAAAGGGAACGTCTCGGGTTATGACTATAACCCTTGTTCCCTGAGAAGGGAACGAGACACTGCGTCTCGCCGCCACACCTCATCACGTGGGAGCGCCTGCTTCATCGCAAAGCTGTCTGTACTATGTGCCGGCGTCCTTTTGTAGCTTCCGGGTATGCCGTCACATACTACGTCATGACACAGCACCAATCAGGATCGGTGACAGATTTCATTCATGCTTCAGACGCGCTACACTAAGGGAGCGTCCCCAAAGTGTCGTTCTACGACGTAGTGTCTCGTTCCTTTCTCAGGGAACAAGGGTTATAGTCATAACCTGAGACGTTTTTTTATTAATGGGAGCGGGTGACGCTCATATTTAAATCAAAAGGTACAACGCCGGTTTTCATATTCATAACTCCTCACACATATTAACAAATTACAGTCACTATAAGATTTTGAGAATAAAACAGAGGTAAATTTTTTTTACTTGAGTCTTAGATCTTTTTAATGATGTATAGTTTGTCAAGGTAATTACTTGCATCTGACAGTAATTTTGAGCTAATTTAAACAAAGAAAGCTTCAGTGCACGCCCTTCAGTGCACGCCCTCGTGCAGGTTAAGAGGTTGATCTTTTTAATTCTGTATATTCACTCAATATAACTGGTAAGATGCAAATAAATAAAAACATTTTCAAAATAAACAGTTAATAAATTAAGATAAGGTCAGTACTAAAATCAACCATGGTTTTATTATAGTAAAAGTGTAGTAACCATGATTTTTTTGGCTGATTGGATTAATTACTAGTTTTACTCCAGATAACTATGGTTAGTTTAGCAAAGCCATGATTATTTTGTGGTTACGATGTATTAACTACAAAAACCATGGTTTTTGGTTTTATTTGTAGTAAAACAATGGTTAATTTTCGTAAAAAAACTCACTACAACTAAAACGTAATTAAGCTAACGTTACTGCACATTTAAAATTTTTGGTTGCTTATTTGTCTTAGAAAATCGTTTAACTGTAAGATAATAAACCAAAAATAGCTACCTGTATGACTGTTTTGTCCTTCATTATTGCATTGCATTATTGCATTATTGCATTATTGCAGGATCCATTGCAGCTGATCCTGAATCCTGGAATTGGAAATGCCCGCACAAAAAACAGTATTCTGCGCATGATCGGTGATTTGTTTTCTTTTTTGGAAAGGGGACGTCTTCCCCACACATCGAGACACGCCCATTTTACGTCGCAGTAATGAAACCCCTGGAATTTAGTGAATGTCATATTGGCATCGACTGCTTAAAAAGCACCAAATAAAGAGGACAGAAAAAGCTAAGTTGTCTCATTGAATGTTTAGTACCAAATATGTATCTAAAATTATAGATTTCACAGAAGGTTGAATCAAATTCTGTTTTTTATTTTCCTGTTTAACACTGTGAAGCTGCTTTGAAACAATCAGCATTGTAAAAAGCACTATATAAATAAAGGTGACTTGACTTGACTCAGTGGTGGGAGGGTGAGCAGGGGGTCTCCTCCTTGCCCTCCGATTCCACGAAAGCTCCCTCGGCAGTGGATGATGTGGCCAGCATACGCACCTGGTCAGACTTGTGCATCTTAGGCTCCGCAGCGATGATGGTGTAAGATAAGGGCTCTATTTAGATAGCTTTTTTTATCTATCTATTTCATTTGAATAGGCCGTAACTATCAACTCTGCAGCGGATATAGATATCCAAACAATAGTGAAACACTATTTAATAGCCAGGTAACATAGATCAGCAGTTTAAGACATTAAATTCGTAAGCACACAACACAAGAACACTTATCTTTAAATATAAATGAAACTTTAGTGTTACTGTAACATATAAAACTAATACCTAACACAAACACACGCACACACACATTCACACAAGTTACAGAAATAAGGAAAGCGAGGAAAGAATGAGTTTTAAGAGAGTGAAATGATGAAATCCCAAGTTTCTAGCAATATATGCATTTATAACACATGACCTGAACGAACCATCGATCATAAATTTAACCCTTCTATCGTTTCTTAGGTGGGGTTATTAAATTTGATATCAATGCACCAGTTCAGTTAGAATCTGGAGGTTACTTATGTTTGTGTCTAGTATCTTCTTTGAATGGGGATTCCCTCCTTCTTGGTCCTGGCTGCGGAGTTGATTCCCCAGGTTCTTTGGTTTGCTGACGGCCTTGTCTTGGAAAGCCAATCACGTGGCGTGTTGGAGGATGGATGGAAAGTCTCGTGGATGTTGTTTGAAGTTGAAGTTCTTTGCTGTAGAATCGTTGATCGAAACTTTGCGGCAAAAATTAACTTAGAACACGAGACTCAACAGAAAGAAAAGAAACTTAGTAAAAGAAAGGAAAGTGAGACGAGAGTATTTATGGCTTGAATGAAATTGTTAACCCATTTTCTCAGATCTTGGTCTGCCTCGATCGTCTTCGTCCGATCATCTATTCATCATGTAATTGTCTCTGTATTTGTCTTTTGTCTGATTCTTTGTTTCGTGTTCTGATATTTTAAACTCAAATGTCTGTCCATCCTCCTGGATGGGTTCTGACCAATTAGGTATCATCTTTGGTTCAGAGGTGACTGCTTCCCCACCCCTCATCATAAATTACCTGTTATCTGTTGTCTCCTAACTTCCCGCTCTAAGCAGAGAGTGCATTTAGACATGATACATTCTACACAGATTTCAATCAAGCCATCTTCTGAATTATGAGCATACATGGTGTGATGGCGACATGATGGCGGCGCGAGTACATTGCGAGGCTCGGGGTCTCTCCAGATTCTGCAATGTTGCGGTATATTTCTTGCTCATTTCGGGTCTGTTCATGCAGAACAGTTGTGCCTTTACATCGTACACCCGATGTGAGCTTTTGGATATTGGTTTGCGAATTTCCGACAGTTTTATGGACAACCTTCGACTCCTTCCTGAGATCACCAGAACACCCGATGCTATGCACTCTACCCGTCCAGGCGGAAGTGCTCGCAGGCGGCGTCGAGATCGTAAACAAAGGCGGGGGAAGCGTGGAGGACTAAGAGCTAAGCTAAAGCTTACACCACACCGGCTCTCTTTACCCAGCATTTTCCTTGCCGATGTGCGGTCGCTGGTGAACAAAATGGAGGAGATTCGACTCAATATCACACACAGCAAGAGATTTTTGAACTGTAACTTTTTAATATTCACGGAAACATGGTTAAACAGCGGAATACCGGACAACGCTATTGAGCTAGCGGGACGCCACACACTCCGGGCGGATAGAACATTAGATGGCTCCGGTAAGACCAGAGGTGGTGGATTGTGTATTAACATTAACAAAGCTTGGTGCACAAACTCTGCTATTGTTGGGAGACATTGTTCAGCTAACCTTGAGTTTCTCATGGTTAAATGTAGACCGTTTTATCTACTGCGGGAGTTCACTTCCACCATTATAACTGCAGCCTATATTCCCCCGGATGCTGATGCTAAGCTTGCTATGAAAGAACTTCACGCAGCCATCAGTAAACAACAGACTGTTCACCCGGAAGCTGCGTTTATTGTTGCTGGTGATTTTAATCATTCAAACTTAAAGTCAGTGCTACCGAAATTTCACCAGCATGTTTCCTGTCACACCAGAGGGAACAAAACTTTAGACCATGTTTACACAAACATGGCTGGAGCTTACGTTGCGACAGCCCTCCCCCACCTGGGACAGTCAGATCACCTTTCTTTGTTCCTCACCCCCAAATATGCACCCCTCATCAACCGTGTGAAGCCATCAGTGAAGACAATCAAGGTGTGGCCTGAGGGGGCAGATTTCATACTCCAGGAAAGGTTTCTACACACAGACTGGAGTATGTTTGCTTCCCAAGCCACCAGTGGCTCTCACACAGACATTGACTGCTACACCTCCTCTGTACTGGATTATATCAATACCACCACTGACAGTGTTACAACCCAGAAGCAGATCACCACATACCCTAATCAGAAGCCATGGATGAACAGGGAAGTGCGACTCCTGTTGAAGACACGCAATGCTGCCTTCAGATCAGGAGATGCACAAGCCTACAGCACATCCAGAGCAAACCTGAAGAGGGGCATCAAAGAGGCCAAGCACTGCTACAAGCTAAAGCTAGAGGGACACTTTTCCAACTTTGACCCTCGACGCATGTGGCAGGGCATTCAGGCCATCAGTGACTACAAACCCACCCACTCCACCCCCGCAGCCACTGATATCAACTTCCTGAACGAGCTAAATTAATTTTATGCTCGCTTTGAAAGGGACAACAGAGAAACTGCCACCAAGGCCAAACCCTCAGCTGACCACTCGCTAATCACACTCTCCTCCACAGATGTCTGCAATGCACTGTGCCAAATCAGCCCACACAAGGCTGCTGGACCAGACAGCATCCCTGGACGCGTACTCAGGGCATGTGCAGAGCAGCTCGCTGGGGTTTTTACAGACATTTTCAACTTGTCTCTTGCCCAAGCAACTGTACCAACATGCTTTAAATGCACTTCCATTGTGCCAGTGCCAAAACACTCTAGCCCGATGTGCCTTAACGACTACCGCCCTGTAGCACTCACACCCATCGTTATGAAGTGCTTTGAGCGGCTGGTCTTGGCACATCTAAAAGACTCTCTACCATCCACATTGGACTCACACCAGTTTGCCTACCGTAGCAATAGGAGCACAGAGGATGCAGTTTCCTTGGCACTGCACTCTGTGCTCACACATCTGGACAATAAGAACACGTATGCACGTATGCTGTTTGTTGACTTCAGCTCAGCATTCAACACTGTTATCCCAACCAAGTTAATAGCCAAACTTGGAGACCTGGGCATCAATACCTCAATGTGCAACTGGATATTGGACTTCCTGACCAACAGACCCCAGAATGTTCGATCAGGCTCCACCTGCTCCACCTCCATCACACTTAATACTGGTGTACCACAGGGCTGTGTGCAAAGCCCATTTCTCTACTCCCTCTTCACCTCCGATTGCAAGCCTGTGTATGGATCTAACTCCATCGTCAAGTTTGCGGACGACACTACGGTGATTGGACTCATCAGCAACAACGATGAGACTGCCTATAGGGAGGAGATCAAGCACCTGGCCACATGGTGCACTGAAAACAATCTGCTCCTCAACACCACCAAAACGAAGGAACTCATCATGGACTTCAGGAAATAGTCAAGAGGCACACACGACACCATCCACATCAATGGAATGGCCGTTGAGCGTGTGTCTCCAGTTTCAAGTTCCTGGGGATCCACATCTCGGCGGACATGTCCTGGACAACCAACACCTCCAGCCTGGTCAAGAAGGCTCACCAGCGTCTTTTCTTCCTGAGGACACTGAGGAAGAATCAGCTATCCTCGGCTATACTGGTGAACTTCTATCGCTGCGCAATAGAAAGCATCCTGAACAACTGTGTTACAGTATGGTATGGGAGCTGCTCTGTTGCAGAGCGCAAGGCACTGCAGCGGGTGGTGAAAACCGCCCAGCGCATCACAGGGACTCCACTACCTGCCATCGACCACATCCAGAGGAAACGCTGTCTGCATCGAGCTCGCAGCATCCTTAAGGAATCCTCTCACCCAGCCCACAAACTGTTTTCTCTCCTGCCCTCCGGTAGGTGTTTCAGGTGCCTCCGGACCAGGACCAGCAGACTAAAGAGCAGTTTTTTTCCCAGAGCTGTCTCTTTATTGAACTCTAACCCTCGTTGATCCCACTCCCCTTATATACTGCTAACCTTCCTCTCCCCCCTCACATCTGCCTTCACTTTGTTATTTGCACTACTGGATGTTCATTTGCACTATCGACTGTTTATTACAGTAACACCTGTTCATATATGCATCTTGCACTACTATACCTAACTGGAATATGCTCATTTGCACTATATCGTCCATTGCTATACTGCCCATCTTAGCCTAACATATCATTATATACATCTATCTGTAAATTCTGTTTATAGTAATAGCCATCTGTATATTATATTCAGTACATATCTATCTGTAAATTCTGTTTATAGTAATATCCATCTGTATATTATATTCAGTACATATCTATCTGTAAATTCTGTTTATAGTAATATCCATCTGTATATTATATTCAGTACATATCTATCTGTAAATTCTGTTGATAGTAATAGCCATCTGTATATTATATTCATAGTACATATTAACCTGTAAAATTCTATTTATAGTAATAGCCATCTTTATATATATTCAGTACATATTCATGTCCTGCACTTATGAAACCACTGTATATCCTGCACTTGCTGCTATTGCACTTCTGGTTAGACCTAAACTGCATTTCGTTGCCTTGTACCTGTACTTGTGTAATGACAATAAAGTTGAATCTAATCTAATCTAATCTAATACAATCATACTGATACCAAGCAAGGCCCACTTTCAATCAACCATTCCATAGTTATAACAATTACATGAATTGTGAGTGATATATATGCATCACATGTATTGGTTATAGACATGATATAGAATTATGCAGTAGAAGGCTGTTTGAATGTAAGTCCGGCTATCATTCTTTTTGAATGATTTGATGCAGTTTATATGTAAACAGTCTCTGTGGGTTTTCCTGTGGATTTTAACCGTGTCAATCAGAGTTCATTTAAAGGTTGTTGAAAGAGAAAGGGATCTTTTTTGGCTCTTTGTCTTGGGGATCAAACAACCTCTGTCATTATCTTGGTGTGGCCCAAAGTTTGCAAGGCCATAAAGTACTTAGCTGGGGTTTTGTTAGCTTGGCGCAGACTGAACAGAGCCCACTTCTTTTACGGCCATAGATTGTTGAGTAGAGTTTTGTGTGGAATTATGTTTGAACGAATCATCTGTAAGATTCATTTGTGTCTGGTGTGCCTTTAAATCCTACAATTGGTACACACCCTCGATGGGAGAAGGGCTCAAAGCCTGTGGTGGGCTCAAACTGATTGAATCCGAACGTAGGGTTCTGGCTGGGCACTGGGGTTGGAGTGGGGCTGGTGACGTCCTCAACAGAGAAGGCTGATCCACAGGATACCAACACCCACTCCACAAAGTCGGCAAAGCTCCCTTGAGAAGGTTCCCCGGACAACTGCACTTGAGTGGCGTTGTTAAGTCCCACACGTAGAAACGTCCGGGAATGTGGTCTGAGGTACCAGATCCAGGAACACCTCCAGGTTTTCCTCAAGGGAGCTGTCTCCCTTCTCAAGGCAAAGCAGTTTGACAGCCAGGAAGTCCACAATTACGAAAAAAATCCCCCCAAAAAAACAAAATGGAAACAAAACACAGACTGAAGACAATAAAAAAACCACAAAAAAAAACACGAGCGAATCCTCTTACCAGAGGTGGGAGTAAGTCACACATATGCAAATCACAAGCAAGTCTTAAGTCTTAACCTTCAAGTCTCAAGCAAGTCCAAGTCAATTTTTGTAGGAATCAAGCAGGTCAAGTCAAGTCACTGCTTTATGTCAAGCAATTCAAGTCAAGTCGTAGCTTGGGTCAGCAAGTCACTGGCAAGTCATACAAATGTTTGATGATTTAAAACTAAATAGCCTAAAATGTAAATGTAATTTAAATTAGGCATAACATAAAAGCATGTAAAGTATTTAGGTACAGCTGTTTCAATATGACTCAAACATTGCAGAAGATCATGAAAAAGTATTAAACAATTCAAGTATAATGCTTTTTATGCCACCAAATGGCATTCTTCAAACAGGCATCCCCTTTATGGGCCATGAACACATCCTTAAGTTAGACCCTTCCTTTTTAACAAAAGAATAACAACTAGAAAAAAACATTAATTAAATCACACGAACCCACCTGTTTAACAGCTGTGTGTGTGTGTGTGTGTGCGAGTTAGAGCGAGAGAGCGAGAGAGCGAGAGAGGTGATTTGAGTGAGTGTGATTTATTAATATTTGTGAGTGAATATGTGTGTGTGTATATGAGTAAAAAAGTGTATTGTTTGCATGTGCATGGTTGTGTTTGCAAATTTGATTGTATTTTTTGTGTGTGCGTGTGAGAGAGAGAGAGAGAGAGAAAGAGAGAGATAGAGATGATTTGGTGATTTGAGTGAGTGTGATCATTAATATTTGTGAGTGAATGTGTGTGTGTGTATGAGTGAAAAGTGTATTGTTTGTTTGCATGTGCATGGTTGTACTTGCAAGTTTTTTTTGTTTTTTTTTGTGGTTTGTTTGTTTGTGTATGCATGGTTGGATTCGCAAGTCTGTATGATTTTTTTTCTTTGTGTGTGTGTGAATGTGTATACAATATATTTATGTGCATCCCCAAAAATGATCCATAGGCTTTTCACTCAAAGTCGAACACTGAAGACCAATTAATAGACACTGTACACAGGCATACACTAAGTACTATTGCAAAAAAGCTGACATTTCCTTATAAACAGTGAATAACCATTTACAATGCATTGCACTTGCAAAAAATTTAATTTGATAGAACTTTGTCACTCAATTGTGAGAGATGTCACAATGGTTGAATACACGTTCAACAGGTGCACTGGATGCAGGGATGGCCATAACTCTTACCGCTACCTTGAACAAAGAGGGGAGGGTGTGCCTGTTCATGGCCCAAAACTTCTGTACGTCACAAATATCCAAATAGTGGTTCAGCTGAATAAGGGGACTGGAACTTGAATTTCTCTTCTGCTTCCTGCGGTAAGCTGTGAACAGTCCAGACTGATGCTCTGGCTCTGCCACTTGATCCTCCTGCTCATGGGTGAGGGAAGGGACTGGGGTAGCCCTGTATGCCTCCTTGATAATCAAGTCTGATTAAGCAAAAGCAAAAATAGGAATCAAAAAATGTACAAATGTTGAATACTGAGAACAAACAGTACCAACATAACACAGGTTATGGCTAATTTAAAATAAGCACCCATGTAATAACAATATACCATATACTATTTTTTTTTTCATTTACATGTAAAATTGTATAACATACCTTTAATCATGGCAGACACAGCCTCCTTGGTATTTTCAGGGACCAAGACATCATGGGTCTATCATATGGTGCCAAATGAAGGATCCAGCAGAGCAGCTTTTAGGTATAGAGGGTCAGAGAAGGGCAATAATGGCCCATCACTCTCTACATCTGCCATCTTCACATGAACAAAGATCCCTCTGAATCTTCTTTTGAGGGATGTTTGCAAGCTACAGATCAAACCACCCAAGTAGCACACTTTCTCCTTTTGATTTTCCAGGTGGTGATCAAGAGAAAGGACACAGGGAAACACAGCACTTGTGGTCAAATTTTTTTCTCCTTGTGTAAGATCTGTGGCTTCTGCAAAGGGTTGAAGGACTTGGTCTGTATCTGATTCCACTCTCTAGCTGTGAATATTGTCTCTTTGTATCCCACATGTTCAAGAAATGTACATAGTCTTAGGTGGTCACAGCTGAGCACTGCTTTCAGTTGCCTCAGTGTGGAATTCCAGCGCGTGGTAACAGAGGCAGGTATTCCACGTTGTCCAAACTTTTCTCAAAGTTCTCCTTGAAAGAGGTACTTGTGTGGAGTAAGGAACTCATCCTGGAGGTTTTGGCAAGGGCAGTATTGATTAATTTTGTCTCTTTAAGGCCATCTAATAGTCATGTCGTTAAATAATGATTAATTAAAGGAGACAACTGGAAGTTGAAATGCATGGCTTCAACCTGTCACAATCACAAATGAAAGTGCCCGTGGTTACCACCAGAGGGCACTCCATCCCGGACTGTCACTAAGGACTACATTTCCCACATCACTCACTACCTGGACTTCCTTCCTGATTACATCCACCTGCACCCCATTACCTTTTTAGCTCACACTTTATAAGTGTGTCTTATATGTCTGTCATTCACTGCGAAGTCTTGTTTGTCGTATACTGCATTTCTGAGCGTTTTCCCTGGTTTCTTTTGGTTTTGGATTTCTTGCCTGTTCCGTGAATTACCCTTTTGTCTGTCTTGTTTGCCTGTTTGAACTGCTTGCCTGTGTATGACCTTTTGCCTGTTTTTGACTACGATTGTGGATTACCCTCTTAATAAATACTGCGCTTGGATCCTCAGCCTTCGAGTCTCAGAGCAGTTTGTTACAGAAGACTTCGCCACTCATGGATCCAGCAGTAAGCCTCATTTGACTCCGTCAAAGTAACCAACCACTCGAGGACCACACAAGGTATGCAAGTTTTCTGGAACTTGCATACCTTATAGACTTTCCAGATTGTGCTCTTATTGACTTTTATTGTTATGGACTCAATGATTATTACCAATCTAAACTCATCCGTGATGGTCCTCGAGGGTCGCTGATTGAGTTTCTGGACTATGCCCTACGGTTGATTGGTTCTGCATTCACTGTGGGAGTCGCAGAAGAGGAACACTACACTCCCACAGTAATCACCAGTCCAGAGGCTTGTCCCGTCATAGTCCATGTCCAGGATCCAGAGACGGCTCCTGTCCACGTCCAGGGTCCAGAGACGGCCCCAGCCACTGACCAGCGTCCAGAGACGGCTCCAGCCACTGACCAGCGTCCAGAGACAGCTTCAGCCCGTGACCAGAGTCCAGAGAGGGCTTTGTCTACTTCCACGAGTCCAGAGAGGGCTCCGCCTCCTGTCACGAGTCCAGAGAGGACTCCGCCTCCTGTCACGAGTCCAAAGAGGGCTCCGCCTCCTGTCACGAGTTCAGAGAGGGCTCCGCCTCCTGTCACCTGCTCAGCCTGCTCTGCTGTGGGTGTCTTCAAACCCGTCTGCGCTGCTGTGGTGGTCATCAGCATGACCAGGTCGCTCACACCCTGATGAAGGCTCATTAGCCGCAATGCATAGGTGTGCAGTACTTGCAGTACTATCTATCTGTTTTTAAAATATTAAAGCCATGATGAAATAAAGGCTTTTTATATTTTTTCAATAATATTCGAGTGCCTTGGATTCTTTTTATCAACTCTTAACATGTCCAAAACGTTAAGTCTATCACAACTAGTATAACCTTTGAATAGCCAAGACGTTAGCGATAGCTGAAAACAGCGGGACTGTCTTTGTCACTTAAATTTTTTTGTGGGATTTGAGTGGTGGTGGTTGTATCAGATATCTTGCGTTGCAGGCCTTGCATACTGCTGTTCTTTTCTTCTTAGCACCATCTTGCACATATTCCTGGTACCCGAACGTAATTATTTTTGGCGTAGCGCCTTCCATGTTCAGTCACGACTGTCAATGCGTTTACGTTAGCGCTCTCTCTGCTTGCCTGCTGTGTCACGTGGTTAGGTTGCGGTGCATTCAAAAACAGATATTTATTAAACAAAATACAAGTTATTTCAAGTCATTTAACTCAAGTCAAGTCTCAAGTCATGAATATCAAGTCAAAGTCAAGTCTTTTATTAATATTTGTCAAGCAAGTCTCAAAATTGCTAAAGTCTGACTCGAGTCAAGTCATGTGACTCGAGTCCCCCACCTCTGCCTCTTACCTTCACTTTTATGGTCCGGTCATCTGTCACGGTGGTTGCAGGAAGGCAGATGAAGACAAAGATTAAAGTTACAACACAAAGTTTTAACAATAACAATCCAAATAACAGGCAGACAGTTAGCAACACGCAACTTAGACATGATCGAACACTGAATGACGGTGAAGGAGAAACTTAAGCAGTGAATACAAATTAGGTAATTAACGATACACAGCTGATACACATGAACTCATAATGACAGAAACCATGATGACCAAGGAAAGGCAGGGACTGTACAGCACTCAATACTTAGTTGGGGCTCCTTTTGCCTGAATTACTGCAGCAATGCGGCGTGGCATGGAGTCAATCAGTCTGTGGCACTGCTCAGGTGTTATGAGAGCCCAGGTTGCTCTGATAGTGGCCTTCAGCGCTTCTGCATTGTTGGGTCTGGCATATCGCATCTTCCTCTTCACAATACGTGAAGGTCAGGCGAGTTTGCTGGCAAATTACAGGGATTAAGAACAGGGATACCATGGTCCTTAAACCAGGTACTGGTTGCTTTGGCATTGTATGCAGGTGCCAAGTCCTGTTGGAAAATGAAATCTGCATCTCCATTAAGTTGGTCAGCAGAAGGAAGCATGAAGTGCTCTAAAACCTCCTGGTATACGGCTGTGTTGACCTTGGACCTCAGAAAACACAGTGGACCAACACCAGCAAATGACATGACACCCCAAACCATCACTGACTGTGGAAACTTTACACTGGACCTCAAGCAACGTGGATTGTGTGCCTCTCCTCTCTTTCTCCAGACTCTGGGACCCTGATTTCCAAAGGAAATGCAAAATTTACTTTCATCAGAGAACATAACTTTGGACCACTCAGCAGCAGTCCAGTCCTTTTTGTCTTTAGCCCAGGTGAGACACTTCTGATGCTGTCTGTTGTTCAAGAGTGGCTTGACACAAGGAATGCGACAGCTGAAACCCATGTCTTGCATACGTCTGTGCATAGTGGTTCTTGAAGCACTGACTCCAGCTGCAGTCCACCCTTTGTGAATCTCCTCCACATTTTTGAATGGGTTTTGTTTCACAATCCTCTCCAGGGTGCGGTTATCCCTATTGCTTGTACGCTTTTTTCTACCACATCTTTTCCTTCCCTTCGCCTCTCTATTAATATGCTTGGACACAGAGCTCTGTGAACAGCCAGCCTCTTTTGCAATGACCTTTTGTGTCTTGCCCTCCTTGTGCAAACCGCGTAGGATTACTTCTTCTTTGGTTGGTAAATCCATGGCAGCTGGGCAATCAGCAGCTACCCTTCATTCTATGGCTGTGTTTCAGGCCTATCAAACCAATTTATTGAAGGAGCTAGTTGAGGGAGAAGGCATGACTTCTGAGGCTGTTAAAGAGCTCAGGCAGGCTACTGACTTGGCGCTGAGAGCTACCAAGCATACTGCCCACGCAGCAGGCAGGTCTATGGCGGGGATGGTGTCAGTAGAGCGCCACCTTTGGCTTACTCTCACTGACATAAAAGAAAAGGACAAATCTTTCTTGTTAGACGCCCCCATGACGGCCTATTTGGAGAGTCTGTGACTACTGTGGTCGAAAAATTTAGAGCAGCAGAACAGCAGTCTGCCATGTTTCGTCAACTCATCCCACGTAGGTCCAGGGAGGTTGAACGGCAACCACCTCCGGCTCGTTCATGCTTGTCCTCCCACAGCGAGGTAAACCATCGCCTATGGAACCCCCCTGCAGATACTGGGGTCCTAGGACTCGCCCAACCGATTCGCCCGCCTGCAACAACACATACGGATTGACCTGACTTTGACGGCCAAGGCCTCTCGTTCTCAGGTCCCCAAGAACAGTTCCTGAACTTTTTGCTCTTCCTCGGCAGCCAGGCCCTCCGTTGGAGAGTTTAGACGAACCGCGCAAGCGGATTCGCCTCTCTCACTGTGGCCTCCTGGCTCCGGCCTTAACTGTTCTGCCGCTAAGTGCGCCTCGCGTGGTTTTAGGCCGGGCCCCATCGACGAGCTACATCTCAATTACTCCGCGTGTCCTAACCCTCGGAGTTCAGGAGAAAGCCTTAGGGTCACGCAATGGGTGTTACGTACTATTCGCCACGGCTACACCATCCAATTCCGCAAAGGCCCACCCCTTTCCAGTGGTGCTCTTTCCACGACGGTGTGTCCTTGGGAGGCCCCGGCTTTGAGATAGGAAATTGTGTCTCTCTTAGAGAAAGGGGCTATAGAAGAGATACCCCCCACTCAGGCAGAGGCAGGCTTCTACAGCCGTTATTTTGTTGAGCCCAAAAATGATGGTGGATTACGTCCGATTTCGGACTTACGTCACTTAAATCTTGCGCTCAGAGTGAGCAAATTCAAAATGCTGACGTTGAAGTCCATTCTGTCTCAGGTTCGAACTAGAGATTGGTTTGTGACCATCAATCTAAAGGATGCGTAATTCCAGAACCTAGGGGCAGACCTGCTCTCGAGGCAGGGCTTGGATCCCGGAGCTTGGAGGTTGCATCCTCAGGCGGTGGGCCACATATGACAGAGGTTTGGTCGAGCGGACGTAGTTTTGTTTGCATTCGAGCACAACTTCGCACTGCCCGCTCTGGTTTTCCCTGTCAACGCCGTTGCCTCTGGGGATAGATGCTCTGGCCCATACATGGCCCAGGACCAGTCTTTTTGCCTTTCCACCAATTTGCTTGCTCTCAGCGGTGCTGCTCAGAGTGTGAATGGACAAAGTAAGACACCTGTTGTTGGTGGCCCCTCGCTGTCCCACTCAGATTTGGTTTTCAGACCTGGTCAGTCTGTTAGTCGGCCCTCCGTGGGAGGTTCCCCTCAGACCAGACCTGCTGACTCAAGCTCAGGGTATGATTTGGCACCCCTGTGTGGACTTATGGAAGTTGTGGGTTTGGCCCCTGAGCGGGGCGCGTTAAGGTGTTCTGGTCACTCGGGCTGTGATTACAGATACTATTTTTAACTCGAGAGTCCCCTCCACAAGGCGTCTTTATGCCTTTAAGTCGAAGCTGTTTACCTCTTGGTGTACACAACGTACCCCTGGTCTCTCGTATTTTGCAAGGGACGAGACGGCTTAGGCCTTTCCGCCCTGCACGAGTTCCTTCATTAAAATCTTCCTGTCGTCCTAGAGGGACTAACAGGTGACCTATTTGAGCCATTGGAGTTGGTGGCAGAAAAGTTTCTTACCCTCAAAACTGTTCTGATGGCTCTGTCCTCTCTAAAAAGGATAGGGTATCTGCAGGCTCTTTCTATCAGTCCTTCTTGTATGGACTTTGTCCTGGGGTTGGTTAAAGTCTTGTTGCGACCAAGGCCAGGTTATGTTCCCAAGGTCGCTTCGACCCCCTTTCGTTCCCAGCAAGTGGTCTTGGAGGCTTTTTCCCCTCCTGGCACAGAGATTTGGAGCGATGTGCAACCCCTTGGTCTTTGCCCGGTGCAGGCGTTGAAGATCTATGTCGACCGTACATCCCAGTGGCATAGATCGGAACAATTATTTGTGTGTTTTGGTAGTAAAAACAAAGGAGCTGCCGTCACCAAGCAAAGAATGTCTCATTGGGTGATTGAGGCTATTTCTGCGGCCTATGAGGCGTGTGGCTTCACTTCACCTCTAGGTGTACGCGCTCATTCAACCAGAGGAATGGCGTCTTCTGAGGTTCCCTTTAAGGGCTCTTCTTTGGAGGATATTTGTGTTGCGGCAGGCTGGTCCTCTCCTAACACCTTTGTTAAGTTCTACGGTCTGGACGTGAAGATGGCTCCTGGCTCCCAGGTTTTATCTGCTTGAGCGGACGCTTTCCACGATCTCCCAGCTACTCTTAGGTATGTGAAGGCGTTATGGTATATCGTTCCCACAGCGACGGTTTGCAGCATTGAGTGAACCTATGAAAGGGAACGTTTCAGTTACGTATGTAACCTTGGTTCCCTGAGTAGAAGCTAACACTGTTTGGTTCAGGGGTGCTTTATAGTTTTCTGATCAATGACGTCACGGCATTGGACTGATTTCACATGTGCTTTACGACACAATCACGCAGAGGAATCACGCAGAAGTCAAGTCACCTTTATATATATAGCGCTTTTTACAATGCTGATTGTTTCAAAGCAGCTTCACAGTGTTAAACAGGAAAATAATACAACAGAATTTGATTCGGCTGTACAGCCGCTCTGGAGAAAACGGTGATGTCATCAGCTAATTTCAATTATCATATAGTGACAATGAGGTAATGAACAATGAACAGTAATTTTGTTGAAATTTTTGTGTCCCCAACTGAGCAAGCCAAAAGACAAAGGCGACGGTGGCAAGGAACCAAAACTCCTTCAGGGCCAGGGCTAGAATGGAGAAAAAAAAACCTTGGGAGAAACCAGGCTCAGTCGGGGTGCCAGTTCTCCTCTGGCAGACGAAAAAAATTGTGTATGATTATGATTCTGGCAACATTACAGATCAGAAGTCATATTAGATCGAAAGATATTCGTAAGATTATTCGAAAGATTGGAGTTGTCATGCAGGAGACGTGTTTAATGAGGATGTCGTGTCGATGCAGCATTTACAGGGGCGAGTTTAATTGACACGTTCTCTGCAGACACTCCAGGGATGCGTTGGTCATGTCCGGGCGCAGGTCCACCATCTGATCTGGATACGGCCCGGATCCAGCTGACTGCAGTAAACCTCGGGATAAACAGAGAGACTAACATTAGCGTAGATGCCATTCTTCTTATGATGTAACGAGGACATCAGGTGTTATGGAAAGTGTTCCCGGTTCCGGCAGACCTAGTTAATGCAGCCTAAAACAATCATTTAACTGATTTGAATAATATAAATTGATAATGTTCTATGTGTATGCCATAGTAAAGAGATGTGTTTTTAGTCTAGATTTAAACTGACAGAGTGTCTGCTTCCCGAACAATGCTAGGAAGACTGTTCCAGAGTTTAGGTGCTAAATAGGAAAAGGATCGACCGCCTGCAGTTGATTTTGATATTCTAGGTATTATCAACTGGCCAGAGTTTTGAGACCGCAGTAGACGTGATGGAGTATAATGCGTTAAGAGCTTGCTCAAGTACTGGGGAGCTAAGCCATTTAGTGCTTTGTAAGTAATTAGCAAGATTTTAAAATGTATACGATGTTTAATAGGGAGCCAGTGCAGTGTTGACAGAACCGGGCTAATATGGTCATACTTCCTGGTTCCCTTTCAGTCAGTCACGTTCGACGTACTCTGAAAGCAGAGACCAACTGCTGTTTTCACAGCAACAGTTAAATAAAAAAAATAAAAAAACTGTTGGTTCGTGAAACGTTTCACTTGAGAGCAGATACAGGCTGCACTATCTCCTGTATTCTGCCGCGGTCTTCCCTGGGTGCTTCAGCACTAAAAGAGCGTTTCCTCACAAAAAGAGTAACACGGGTGTGACACTGCGTCTTTTTCAAGATGTCATTCCACCCGTGCGTTTCTGGATGCGGTCGTTCCCTGTCGCCTGCTGACGGTCACAATCGCTGTATCACGTGCCTGGGCATTCAGCACGCTGAGGCGGCTTTTGTGGATAGTTCATGTTCCCACTGCGGGAACATGACTATCGCGGCGCTTAGGTCGAGACTCGCCTACCTTCGGGAAGGTGGAGTCCCCAAACCCATACCTCGATCTAGTGCTATTCCTGCCGGATGGCCGGTAGAGCTTCCGGAGAGCCGGTAGAGCTTCCGGAGGAAATACACTCAGTGAATGAGTGTAATTTTTCCTCAGTGACACTACAATGCACTGTCTGATGTGATACAGTAGTATACGGCTGCATGGTTATTTTTTTCCTAATATTATCAATCTTACAAGTAAAGAAGTTCATAAAGTCATTACTGCTGTGCTGTTTACAAACATCAGAAGCTTTATCTTTGGTTAATTTAGCCACTGTATCAAATAAATAACTAGGGTTGTGTTTGTTTTCTTCTAAGAGAGTCAAGAAATACGCAGATCTAGCAGTTTTTACGGCCTTTCTGTATGCAATCATGCTCTCTTTCCACGAAATGCGGAAAACTTCCAGTTTTGTTTTCTTCCAGCTGCGCTCCACCTTCCTGGCTGCTGTTTTAAGGGCCCGAGTGTGCTCGTTGTACCACGGCATTGGACTATTTTCTTTAATCTTCTTTAAGCTCCAGGGAGCAACTGTGTCTAAAGTGCTGGAAAACAGAGAGTCAATAGTTTCTGTTGCAACATTGAGTTCCTCTAGGCTATCTGGGATGCTAAGGAGATGAAAACTGTTGTGGAAGTTTATTTACAAAGCAATCTTTAGTCTCAGCAGTGATAGTCCTGCCATATTTGAAGCGAGGGGACGGCTTTGCAGCCTTTGCTAAATTAAGTATACATGATACTATGTAATGATCTGAGACGTCATCGCTCTGCTGCAGAATTTCAACGGTATCAACATTTATTCCATGTGACAATATTAGGTCTAAAGTATGATTACGGCGATGAGTGGGTCCTGACACGTGTTGCCTAACTCCAATAGAGTTTAGAATGTCTCTAAATGCCAATCCCAGTCTTTGCGGATTTCGGTTTCTTACTTAGAACAAGACAATCTGCGATAAGATGGCCTGGTCTCTTACAATAAAAATAAGCCCTTTCTGAAATCAAACCATCATTAGTCATTTTATTGGCAAGTGATGAGACAAAGGGCACAGACTTTACAAACCGAGACCTATTGTGCTTACTCTGAACCTGAACCTCAGCTTGCTTGTCACCAAACTTTATCTTATGGGTTAAGACAAACTCATCTGCCAAGATTGCAGCTTGTTCTAAAGTCACTGCCTTCTGCTCATTCAAATAAACGGACACTACATCAGGCAAACAGTTTTTAAATTCTTCAAGCAAAATGAGTTGTCTGAGATGTTCCTTACTTTCCACCTTCTGAGATGTACACCACCGATCAAACAGATGATCCTTCTGTTTTGCAAACTCAAAGCATCGTGAGCATATTTGGCTCACCTCAGATTTGGTTCACCTCACCACACCAGATTTGACGCTGGCAGTAAGCTTCAGGAACCAGCTCATATGCCTTCAATATAGCTGCCTTAACCTCATAATTAGCACTCTTCTCAAGGCTTAGAGTGAAATAAGCTTCCTGAGCTTTACCTACCAAGATACTTTGCAAAAGCAAAGTCCACACAGTTCTAGGCCACTTTGATGTGGTTGCCACCCATTCGAAATGATAAAAATATCTCTCCACATCTTTCTCAGAAAAAGGAGGGACCAGAGCTGGAAGACCCATGCTGGATCAAACAGCTGGCCTTTCTAACTGACATCACCTGTCACCTGAACACTCTCAACTTGCAGCTTCAAGAAAGAGATAAGCTTCCAAGCAACATGCTGAATGCAATCAGAGCATTTCAGAACAAAATAACTGCCCTGTACCTAAATTACAAGGAGAATTTATTCACTTCCCCAAACTCCGAGCTGTCATCACAAATGACCCATCTCTGCAACAGCACTTCAGCCACAGAGGATTTGTGAATGTTTTGGAAGAGCTGAGGGGGGAATTTGAATCCAGATTCAAGAATGTGAATGAGCACAAGGAGATTTTTAACTTTATTGAAAACCCCTTCCACATGGATGTGTCATCTCTCACTCCAACTATCACTCTGCTCTGCTCTACTCAACATGCTGCTGTAGAAAGTGAAATGGTAGAACTGCAGACAAAAGACATTCTCAAAGCTGAACTCGGAGCAGGTGTTGGTCACTTCTGGAGTTTGTTGTCTGAAAAAGATTTTCCCACTTTGAAGCCATTTGTGCAAAAAGTGATGTCCTTCTTTGTGAGCACATACACTTGTGAGTCAACATTCTCAACCATGAGCATGATCAAGAGGAAACAGAGAAACCGCCTCACCAATGAACATCTTGCATGCCTCACAAGGATTGCAACAAGCTACAAATACAACATGAAGAAAGTCAAGGAAATGCATGCATGCTTCCAACTTTAAGGTAATCCTGCTTTTTTTTAAATGAAGGGAAATCATCTTGTCTTTCTTGTTGAAAGTTTACATTAAAAATATATTATGCATACCCACTATCTATCTACCTTTTATATTTATTGTATGTTCAGGGATGACAGATTGATAAGCAGACATGCTATTTATGACTGGATGTAACTTTTGATACTTTGCGGTAAAAGTGGCTCTCCTATTGATTTTGTCCTATCAGTGTTGCTCTCATGAAAAAAATAGTGAAGACCACTGCATCATAGGAAACATTCTGCATTTTTACATTTTCAAAAAACATCACTTGGTATGAATTATAAGCTATTTTCCTAATGGGGACCAAAACATGTCCCCACAAGGACAAGGATTTCGGATATTGCCATCTTTGTGGGGACATTTTGTCCCCATAACGTAGGGTTTACCAGGCCACACACACACACACACACACACACACACACACACACACACACACACACACACACACAGACAGACAGACAGACAGACAGACAGTTCAGTGGTTCTGGAGATTTATCTGAATAACTCATAAGCTTAAGTGTTTGGTGACAAATGTTGGTGACATTGTTCATATTTTATATATCTAAGATGTAGAAATGGACAATCAGATAGGAAGTTATGAAGAAGTTATTGAAACATTATTACAAAAAAATTAAACATGAAAGAGTGGAATGGAGATTATATTTATTCCTTGATTTACTGTAATTTTAGGCTATAGATGGAATCCATTTATGACATTTTTAAGTGAGACCATTTTGTACAGTAAAATAATTCTATTGTTTATTGTTAATGGACATTTTGTGAAATTAAAACAAAGTGGTTCTGAAACAATCTACATTGTAAGATATTTTTTTAGGTAGAAAAATCTATGTGCATACCTCTTCTCACTTGCACCTCAAGACCCAAAGTATTGAATAGCTCTAGGTGTTCTTATCAGGTATTTACTGTCAGATGTGTGTCTGCTATGTGTGCTGACTGCATATGTGCAACATAGTTAGTTATTTGTATTAACATAAAATGTTGACAGTCTGATTCAGCCATGGCAAACTACCAAAACATTACTATCACTACCGAAAATGTGCAGTCACTACCGAAATGTGGGATGTTTTTTCAAAAATAAAGTATATTGAATTATCATCTAAGATGTTATGATAGTGTTTGTTTCAATGCATATTCAAACTAATGAATCCTTAACTTTGAAATCAGTATGATAAAACTTTATGCCTTCTACAAAGAAAATTGGATTCAAAATACAACAAATCTCATAAATTACACTTAAAATATTATTTAAATTGTAATTGTTATTGATTTAACCTTTAAAACAATGTTTAAAAATAGAACAAATATATATTTACAAGGTTACAAAATCTTAATCATTATAAGCCTTCTTAATAAATTATATAATATTGTGTTTCGGTAGTGACAAATTTGGGGAGAATTAAAATATTCCAGCATTTTCTGAAAATACAATATAAGAATTAACTGCACAATTACTAGAAATGTGTACCTTGGATATTATACAATTTGCATACAAGAAAAAAAATCCAAGATGTTTCCAACTCTTACTTATAGTACTTATATATATGGGCCATTCTACAGAATTGGTGCAAAATCAGAGTAACCAAAGTATGTTTTCTGTAAATATACTAAAACTTTACTAAAAGTAAGCTTGTGTTTAGCATATTTCTTGAAAATGCTACTAAGCATATATTTATTACCAAATATATTAGAAATATATTAAAATGCAATTCAATACATTTTAAATGCACTTTAAATAAGCATGTTGGGAATACAAATCTATTATAAACATATTACTTTTTCTTTTTTTTTTAAGTATATTTTTAATACATTTAATATTACATATTTTTCACCTGGGTATTCACTGATGAAAGTGGAGATTTTTTTTTAACATGCATCAAATGCAGGATGTGACATGTTTTAATTTTAGGGACCCAAGGTTGCTAGCACATCAGAAAAAACAATGACTATTGCATTGTGTTTGTCAGTGGTATGCCTATTTCCTGCTCCTCCCAATGCTCAGTGAAGTAAGTTTCCTCTCTTATTGTTGATATAGATCTACTCTAAAAAAAGTGCTTTTGAACGGCAAACTACTCAGATTCACTGTGTTAGTATTAGCATTCCAGGACGTGCACTGCATGATAATATTTTCCATGCTTATGGCTGTTTGTTCTGTGTTTCCTAGAGACTGGGATTTTCCTGAAGAATGAAATGGAAAGTTTATGGGCAAGTATCCTGAGTGCCGTACTTGTGTGACAGTAGACTCTTAAGTAAAAGGGAACAGATTTTCTGTTATTAACGATTTAAAAATTTGCAACAAAAAACATGGATGTTTTAAACTCAGAGGACAACAGCAATTATGAGGACTATTATAATGCAGAAGGACTTGAGAAATATGGACTCTGCAAGAAGACAAATGTAAGGGAATTCAGCAATGTGTTTCTACCTATATTCTACTCCATTACCTGTGCACTGAGTATCATTGCAAATTTAACCCTCCTAATATTGTTCATCAAATACAAAACTCTTAGGAAGGTGTTGCCTCTACACATGGTCATATCGGATTTTATTTTTACACTGAGCCTTCCGTTCTGGGCAGTGTATGCCAGCAGTGAATGGATCTTTGGTGATCAAAGCTGTAAGGCAACCATATTGGTTTACATGGTCAGTTTGTATAGCAGCAATCTCTTTGTTGCTTGTCAGAGCTTGCAAAGATTTATGGACATTGTATGTGTTGTTTCTACCATCAGGATCTTCAACAGACTAAAGAGGAATACTATTATGTGCATTTTGGTGTGGCTTTTATCTGTTTTGGCTGCTGCTGTTCATGTCAACTTTGTTGAGACTCAAAAGGTCCATGAACAGAACATTTGCACTTACAACTTCAACAATAAAGTCGGCTGGAAAATCTATGTAAGATTTCAGATGAACATACTTGGGTTTGTAATACCATTTTTAGTTCTCCTATTTTGTTCCATCAGACTACCATGTGTTGCTGTGGTGAGGAACACATTCCAGATGTTTAGATATGAAATTGGATTCACTGTCATGTTTTTTCTCCTCTGGTTCCCCTATAGTGTTGTAATTTTCTTGCATGCTTTGCAAGAGCTTCACATTTTTTATTCATGTACTACCAACATACACTTTGACTTTGCTATTCAGGTGACAGAATGTATTGCTTTCATGCATGTTTTCATAAATCCTGCTTTGTATATATTTTTAAACAAAAAGGTTTGGAAACGATTGAGAAATGCTTGCAAAACTCCAAGGGAGTATCTGCTTGAGGAATGCAACAGTTCATCAAACATGTCAAGTCAGGATGGTGCTATAGAGCTAAGGTCAGTTCAGCAATATCAAGCCCATGACCTGAGCTTTTGTGCTGAACGACCTAATAACTTACTACCTGAGCCAATGTAAAAGCTTGTGGAAAAAAAGCTATTATGCTTACTGTGTGTATCTTAGTTTAATAATTATGCCAACAATACAGATTACACTCTACTACTCACTATATGGTTTGTTTTTGCGCATAAGGAAGATATCCATATCAACACTATACAGTTAAATTGTTTATATTAGCTTGGTTTTATATAGTTTTTATAGTTTCTTTTCACAAGCAATGGCTGATTCAGCAAAAATAAAACCAAAGTCAAAAAAAGTGTGTGTGTATGTGTGTATCTTCTCTGATCTTTTTAAACCCTGTAAGGTGGGTGGGGGTCAAGCTAAAATGCTTATGTAATGACAAGTTTTTCCTGCAAAACACTAATGTTGACAATGTAAAAGACACTGTTTTCAACAGATTTTGAGATATGCTGAATCAGTTCAACAAGTGGCCTTTCCCCAACATTCTTATCATAAAGATAACGATAGCCTTGACCCCCTTAACAATTACTGCTAGAGTAACTCTGAACTTAGAAGCATAATTAACCAAAGCTCAAATATTCTTTTGTTTTTGTTTATCTTCAAGAACTTTAGATTTTTACAGTCTTTACCAGGATTATTTTTTTAAATACATTTTTTATTTTGACTTACAAAAAAAATGCTATTTTATATTCTATCTATTTGTCTTTTATCAGAAATTACAATGGAATTCATTCTTTGTTGTTTAAAGGTTATGTCTCTCATAGCAAAAAAACAAAACAAACAAAAAACCTGTATCTATAATGCAAAGTTCAAGGCCTATTTAAATTATCGCTCTCAAACTTATGTAGGCTTATAGGGCCTTTATCAAGCTGAATGGCTAAGTCAGAAAGAGTATTTCTAGTATAGTATCCAAATAGTGTATTTTTGAGGAGGTTTTTATAATTGCAGATTCCTTTTAGCAAATGTTTAGGTTTCAAAAATTACAGGATGTAATTAGATGTGTTACAACACCCTTGTCATCCACCCCTTTGTCCATATTGGGGTGTTAGGGGCGTGAGCCTAAAGGGCTAAAGTGCAATGTTGTCAAATTGGACAGATGGTGAATGAAGAAAAAGGTGCATAGATCATGAGTTTATAAATCATTTCAGATGATTGACACCACAGAGGACACCGGTATTTTGGAACGGATGTGTATCTTACTGTTAAATTACCAGAGTACCATTGCTTGTGTGAACAGCACATTTGCGTATTTACTGGAAAAGTCAATCTGTTCATTTTACAGTAATTTACCGGGTTTGATGTCAAGTCAAGTCACCTTCATTTATATAGCTCTTTTTACAATACAGATTGCTTTAAAGCAGCTTTAAAGTGATAATAGAAAATTAATGGAAGAGAGATTGTTTTGGCTGTACAACAGCTCTAAAAAAAGTTATTGTCCAGTTAAAGTACGTTTTTGATTGATTCATTTCCGTTGTAAAAAATCATTAGTTATTTACTTTGGGGCCACTTATACGACACAATTTTTAACCAAAATAGAAAACTTTTAATGCATTCTGGACATTCATTTGCATGGCAACAGTGTTTGGTGGGTTGAGAATGCAAACTTTGAAATAGGTTTTGAAATAGTTTTGAAACGATACCTTTATCATGTTCAAAAAACATGAATCTGTGAGAATGGTGACGGCATGTACGTAAGCATTATGTGTTTAGTCATAGGCAAGCGCGTTTGAATACGGTTGTGCGCAGGCGAGTAGTTTTTCTTTACAAAATGACAGCCAAATTACTTGTCTGGCATGCATAATACAGCATTTCTAGACGTTTCCGCGGATCCATGTGAACCGGAATCATTTTGAAAGCGTTTTTATCTGTACAGAGGGAAAGGGAAGGAGGCCTTCACAGGGGAGAGTCTAGTTGACATCGGGTGTTATAGGAAGTGTTCCCGGTTTCCGGCTGACCTAGTTAATGCAGCCTAACAATCATTTAACTGATTTGAATAATAGAAATTGATAATGTTCTATGTGTATGCCAGGTTAAAGAGATGCGTTTTTAGTCTAGATTTAAACTGACAGAGTGTCTGCTTCCTGAACAATGCTAGGGCGACTGTTCCAGAGTTTAGGTGCTAAATAGGAAAAGGATCTACCGCCAGCAGTTGATTTTGATATTCTAGTTATTATCAACTGGCCAAATTTTTTAGAACGCAATAGACGTGAAGGACTATAATGCATTAAGAGCTCGTTCAGGTACTGGGGAGCTAAACCATTTTGTGCTTTGTAAGCAGTGTTGGGGAGTAACTAGTTACATGTAACTAGATTACGTAATTTAATTACAAAATAAATGTAACTGTAATCAGTTAGTTCCCTGAGAAAAAAATTTTGTAATTAAATTACAGTTACTTATCAAAATGTTAACAATTACAAAGGGGGTTACATCTGAATATTTTCTGTAAAAAGCTAGGATAGGTTGAATTATATTAATTTGTTGATTTGCCTGTTTTTGATGTGCACAATGTCTCCTGCCATTTAAAGGCTGTTTAGTAAACCGATGCTATTTTGATGCTTTTGATTGGTTCTCACAGGGCACAATGTCTGCCAATTACATCAGTCCACATTGCCGCTGAAAGCTTTAGGCTACAACCTGTCTTTAGGCTACAACCTGACAACCTGATAAAAATGCGTTCCAGTGCTGGAAATTTAGAAAAATAATCAAATAATCAATAAATCAAATTTAATCAGTTACATTACTTTAATAAAGTAACTGAAATAGTTACACTACTTATTACATTTTAAATAGGGTAATCTGTAAACTATTATATTTCCAAAGTAACATTCCCAACACTGTTTGTAAATAATTAGCAAGATGTTTAAATGTTTGAAGTTTAATAGGGAACCGTGTTGACAGAATCGGGCTAATATCCAAAATCGAGCTTGTGCCATATAGTTAAATATGGCTGTTTCTTAATACCAAGTACACAAACTTGTGACTTGCGTTCGACTTGCCAAGTTCGACTCAGGAGAACGAACTCCCATGGAGGGGAGGACACAAGTCCGGTACTCTGCTAATGGAACAGCAGCGTTCTTGATAGCGTCACTCAGCTCGCTCTCACTCTAGTTATCTCTATATGTAGCTATATTTTAGGCTACAATAAGATGAAATATATCATAAAACACCACTCTGACTCTTTCTTTTTTTTTCATTAAAAAAAAATCTTAAACCTTTTAGGCTACAAAAAAATGAAATATGTCATAAAACACCAGTCTCTGCCTCTTTTTTTTATAAAAAAAAATCTTAAACATATTAATAGCCACACAAATGTGGTTCAGGCAACGCATACCTTGATTATCTTCAATGCATGTATATTTATAACAAAACTAAATATAAGACACAACCCTGCCTCTTTTCGTTTACATTAAAATAAATATATTAAACATATTATTATGTGGTTCAAGCAATAAGTGTACATATGATTATCACTGTAATAAAATTAAATATGACATAAAACAGAACTCAGTCTCTTTTTGTTAAATGTCAGTTTTAGTGTGATAAATTATAGCCATTATAAAAGTATAAGTTAAAGGTATAAGAAGCTATACAATAAATAAAGCAAACAATTCAGTCAAACATACAAAGTCAGCGCTCTAATAGGCTACAACTCTGTAAAGTTAAATATATATTAAATATATAAAGTTAAATATATATTAAATATATTAATATCCTAAAAATATAAAGTTATGAAACATCACATTTGCCTCAGCTAAAACAATTTGCCAGGGAACAAATGATAGATTCATGAGACTAAAGATCGGCCGTTAGATCTACACAAGACGAATCATATCTCATATTTAACCACTACAGAGACGTCAGAGCCAGCGGCAAACGTCAGAAGGACTAGCCGAGGAAAGGCTGCTCCCGGCAGGGTTAACAAACGCTGAGACTTTGGTGACTTTGAATTTTCAAATAGGCGCTCTCTTTTTAAACAAGTACATTCTCACCTGAAAAAGTATTAAAACTATAATTTGTGACACATTAACAGTAGTATTTTTAAATTATGCTTTCTCGTAAATTAAGGGGTTTCTTGTCCACTATTGATGCTTGTTGGTTGGTGCGAGATGCATTCTGGGATACCTGTCTTTCTCAAGTCTGCTCAAGTCACCTCTCGATGCATCCTCGATAAAAGGGGCGGATCAAGGACACATCCGGGGATTTAAACTATACTTGGTTAGATGTGAACTTTGAATTGGAAAAGTACTTGGGCAGCAACTGATGACGTTTCACAAGTCCATGTTTCGCAACTACAGACAAGAACGCATATTGAGAAACGGCCCTGTAATTATCAGCAGGTTGCGTTAAGGCCCCATCAGCCTGTGCCATCTATAGTTTCATGACATAACTTGGTATAAAACCAAAAAGGGCTCACATCTCACCCTTTTTGGTCTCACTACTGCGTTTTGTTATATATTGTAAATTATTTAGCATGTCAGACTTGCTTTATGACAAGATAAATTATTAGCATATAATTTGAGATCTTCCTATCACACTGATTTATTTGCAGTACATTTACATTTAGTCATTTAACAGAGGTTTTTATCCAAAGCAATTTACAATAAGGAACAATTTAAATAAAACGTTTTTTGAATAAGGAACATCACTTGAATTGTACTCTTAAAACTGCCATTTTAGTATTTTAAGTATTGTTGGCTCTTGATACATTGATTGTTGTGCTTGTTGTGTTCCTCAAATATGATTTGATTTGGATTTATTTATTTATTATTTGGATTTTTCTATTTAAGTCGATTTAGATAAAAGCCTCTGTTAAATGACTAAATTTGAATATAATGCAAACAAACAAACAAACAAACAAATGGATCAGTGTAGTAAGTTAGGGGAGAGCTCATTCAGAATAGCCGACATTACTGACGTTCAGGAAGATCTAAAATGACATGCTAATATTTTATCTTCATTGTTTAACAAAATAAAACCCAGTATTTACCAAAATAAAATTAATAATATAAATATTTAAGAAAAAAGGGACCATTTAATTTCACTAAATTGTACTGATTAATAAATCTGTTATTCTTGATTGCTCTGCTGTAAGTAAAGTAAATGCAGGTATTGGTAGACATTTAGCAACAGGCAATGAATCAAGGTAACCTTTATTGCACCATCAAGGTTATGTCTAACTACTGCAACAAAATCTCTCTTATCTCAGTGATAAGAATAGCCTTGATCCTTTCCCTTCTACATCATGACATTATCTGTGATGTAGAACATTTGACAGTAGGATAATCTGAATTCAGCACAAGCTATTCGTTGCTTCATGCTCACTAGCCATAGTATGTGAATGATTAATATTATACTATTGAATTATTATTTGTACTTACAATTTGGCATTTGAAATCAAAGCCTAACTTTATTTTCACATAGTATTTGTTATTAAGTATAACATTCATTTCAGAAAATAAATTATTTTTTAAAATGTATTAATGATAAATTTAGTACATCTGGACATGTAACAAGTGACAAATTATACCAGCTTGGTTGTGAAAATCAATAACTTTTTTTTATTTATTTAGGGAAGCCCTGATCTTATACATTATGGCAATTTAATAATATGATTCTAATAAAATGATAATAATATGATCACATAAATGATCTGAATAGTGTCAACTGATGTTGTAAGATATATACAAAAAACATACAAAAAGGATAACACTGCATACACAAAAAACAACACTACAGTGTTGAGAAACTTGATACTAAGAGTCATTCCCTGCACTACAGAAATTCACAAGAAGTCATGTGATTTGGAATGACTGCAGGGGGTGGGGCATAAACACAGCTGCCAAGAAAGGGGTATTAAAAACAGAGCATAGTGCCGCTACGAGAGTGGCAAAAGAGGAACATGGGCAGCCTCCTTCAAATCCTCATTGCTCTTTTTATTTCTGTTATAGGTGCCCTCTACCTTTTGGGGTCTTTTCGGCGCAGGCGACCTGGAGAACCCCCTCTGGATAAGGGCCCTATTCCTTGGCTTGGTCATGTGCTGGAATTCAGGAAGGACACAGCCAAATTCCTGCAGAGAATGAAAGAAAAACACGGAGATATTTTTACAGTGCAGCTGGGAGGCTTTTATTTCACTTTCATTACAGATCCACTTTCTTTTGGCTCAGTGGTCAAAGAGGCAAGAACAAAGCTGGACTTTAATAAATTTGCAGAACAACTGATTGCAAGAGTATTTGGCTATCATTCTTTGAAAAATGAACACAAGTTTCTCCAGGCGTCAAGTACCAAACATCTCATGGGAGATGGTCTGGTTGTTATGACTCAGGCCATGATGTGCAATCTTCAGAATTTGATGCTCCACAGCGTTGGATCTGGGGATGAAAAGCCATGGCAAGAAACTGGACTATTTGCTTACAGCTACAACATTGTCTTTCGCGCTGGCTATCTGGCGCTGTTTGGTAATGAGTCACACAAAAGTACAGGGACTTTGGAAAAAGCTAAGGAAGTAGACCGGGAGCATTCGAATGAACTTTTCTGGGAATTCAGAAAATATGACCAGTTATTCCCGAATCTGGCTTATGGTGTCCTTGGACCCAGTGAGAAGATGGAGGCAGAGCGTTTGAAAAGGCTGTTCTGGAACACACTTTCAGTGCAGAAGATGAGATCTAGAGACAACATCAGCGGCTGGGTACATGAACAGCAACAGGTGAGAGCTGAACAGGGCATGGAAGAGTTAATGCAGGATCGGTTCATGTTTCTGCTTCTGTGGGCATCTCAGGGAAACACAGGTCCTGCAGCATTCTGGCTACTCTTGTATCTGATGAAGCACCCTGAGGCTATGAAAAGCATTAAGAATGAAGTTGAACAGGTGATCAGAGAAACAGGGCAGGAGGTAAAACAAGGTGGGCCACTAATTGACCTGACTAGGGATATGCTCCTCAAAACTCCCATCCTAGACAGTGCAGTGGAGGAAACCCTCCGTCTAACAGCTGCCCCTGTCCTTACAAGAGCTGTCATGCTGGATATGACCATCAGCATGGCCAACGGACAAGCGTACAAGATCCGTGAAGGTGACAGAGTGGCGATTTTCCCCTACATAGCTGTTCAAGTAGACCCAGAAGTTTATCCAGATCCCTTCACATTCAAGTATGACCGTTTTCTCACACCAGATGGAAGCAAAAAGACTGATTTCTACAAGGGTGGAAAGAAACTCAAGTATTACAACATGCCTTGGGGAGCAGGAACCACTATGTGTCCAGGAAGATTCTTCGCCACAAATGAGCTGAAGCAGTTTGTCTTTCTCATGTTGTCCTACTTTGACTTGGAGCTGATAAATCCAAATGAAGAGATTCCAGGCATTGATATCAGAAGATGGGGCTTTGGCTCCATGCAACCAACTAGAGACATCCAGTTTAGATACAGACTTCGATTTTAAATGTTTTATTATTCTATGATTTCATACACTGAAGCTTCAACAATACTTATTATCAGACAATATTCCTTTATGAAAGCTGGCTTTAAAACCGACATGCTCACATTTCCTGTGTATTTAAATGGTGAGATTTCTGGAAAAGGTTAATTACTGTGTCCTAAACTACTTTGAGGAGTTGTTTTTGATATATCTCACAGCCTGAACAGTCAACATGTGCTTGCGTTTACTCTGTCGTACACAAAAATTGTATCTATGCAAGAACAAATGTCATACAACATACATAGTCATCTACTTAAAACACACATACATAAAAAAATCTACATATTGTACTGATTGCCCATGTGCTATTTGAGAGAAAAACAAGATATATATGCAGTATATATCATATATAAAATAAAGACATTAAGCTCCTTGTCTTTTCATTGTTTCTTATTGACTATACTGACTCGTATAGGGTCAACTTTATTTGCTTGACCTTTGCACCAAGGCACTTTATAATATATTGCTCTGACATAAAAAAAATGCATGCTAATTAAAGCATTGAATCTGTCTACTTTATTTACTCCACAAGCTATCAGAGATCTAAGTTCTCATATATTACTGTTGAATGTTCTGGGACAAGTTATCACATGGACCATATGTCACAAGAGCTTAATATTGTGCTTAAGCTTGATTTTGAGTTAAAAGTTTCCAGTTACATTTATTTTTGAATTGCACTGAATTGCACTGAGACACTGTTCATGAAGTTCATAGTTACAAAATGAACATTATAACATCTTTTACTCAATCTGACTTTCTTGCAAAAATCTGCCTTTTAATTTTCCTTTACATTTTGTCTAATCATACAGGTAAAAGTTTCTAAATTAACTGCTATTTATCTTTCTGTCTTTTGTTACAATTTTTCTAAATATTATTTATATTGACAAAATCTGCCTAATCAAAGTACTCATTTGGGCCTAATGTGCAAATGCACTATATTACAGATCTGTTTTTACAAGGTATACAGTGTAACATGTTGTGTTAACATTCTTTCTGCCTTTTATGGGAGTGGACGTCATAAGACTTTCCTCTCTTCTGTTTTGTTTAGGAGGTATGAAGCATCAGATAAACAGGAAGGAACTATGAGTGTTGGGTCAGTTTATGCAGGCAGGCAGATAACTGATGAAAAATCCAGCATAAACCAGCATGAATTCTATGTTGGTTTATGTGGCTGGTTTATGCTGGTTACTGCTGGTATGAAGCTGGTGGACCAGCATAGTCAGGAATTAATTTGTGCCGGAACAAGAATAAAGTAGAAGAAATGCAGCTACAAAGTGATCCAATTTTTTTGCCGATGATCTATTGGATTTGACCACTATTCGCATTTCCAACGAGCAAAGTATAGAGAATATAGGCCTATATAAACTTCAATGCACTGGATGGAAGTGATTTTCTAAACACTATGCATACAAGTTGCTATGGATAATTTCACACTTGGGTCCTCTTTAAATCTTTGTGTGCAGAGCTGGCCTTTTCAAGTTCTAGCTGAGAAAGAAGTGAATAAAATCGTCAAAATCTGCATAAACCTGTACACTTGCTTAAGGTGGATCCTTTTCTCATTCAACAATAAGAAATGCGCATAAACTATAAGTTACAGAATTACAAACTCTATACAGGTGGTTATTGGAGAAACAGAGATATTTTATTACAGCAATGAGCAATGGGAAATGCAGGTAAGAAAACGTCTCGGTTACGTATGTAACCCTCGTTCCCTGAAGGAAGGGAACGGAGACGTTACGTCAGTTACTGACGGAATGGGGGTTTCGCTTAGAAGCCAATCGCCTTTGAGCTCTACAAAACGAGCCAATGGCATGAAAATGCCATGGGTCTGCGGAATTTGCATGCCGCAACCCCGCCCCACAGCGTGGGTATAAAGGGCGTTGCGTGGCAATCTCGCATTATGTTACCTGCTGAAGAGCTGAGGCATGAGCGCCCGGCCAGTTCCAGCGGTACAGCGGTCGTGGCAGGGGGACGTAACGTCTCCGTTCCCTTCCTTCAGGGAACGAGGGTTACATACGTAACCGAGACGTTCCCTTTCAGTCAGTACACTATGAGTTACGTCAGTTACTGACGGAATGGGGGTCCCAATACAATCTCGCCATGACGGCTGTCTTCCAGCATCCTGCGCTGACCCGGGCTCCCTGCCATGAGTGTGGACAAGAACGAGGGGCTAGGCTCAACGCTACCAAGGTACACTGGGAAGCATATCCCACGTGGAGAATGCAACACAATGCCAACCCAAAGGGGGGGACTTTAAAAATACACCTATGACCCGAAGGAGCTGCATAGGGGACACTCTGGGGTATCCAGCCGAAGGTGGAATATTTCAACCCCAGGCGTGGCAAGGTGTCTTGCCAAGGGAAGACACAAGCTACAAGAGACTTACCGTGGAAATACACATGTGGGGGTTACCCAACGGGGGAACCATGCACACGGAGGCACCTAGCCGAGCACGAGGGGTGGCCGAGAGGGCACTCACTCTGGTGACGACATAAACAGTGCTGGAGGAGCTCAGGGCTTACTGGGAAGCTCACCTGAGAAGAAATGCGCACGCATCCAGTCCGTGGAGTGGAATGGCGCAGCAAGCGAAGACACCTGAGCCTGTCCAGTTACTGGCCAGTAGGGGCGAGTACACGAGAGGATACAGGCTCCACTCGGAGATTATAAAATCTTGCGAATGTGTTGGGTGTCGCCCAGCCTGCAGCTCTACAAATGTCTGTTAGCGAGGCGCCATGCGCTAGAGCCCAAGAGGAGGCAACACTCCTGGTGGAGTGTGCTCTTACCCCGAGGGGGCATGGCATGCCCTGGACTTGATATGCCAGGACAATGGCGTCCACTATCCAGTGGGACAACCTCTGCTTGGAGAGAGCCTTCCCTTTCTGCTGCCCTCCGTAACAGACAAAGAGCTGGTCTGAGGTCCTGAAACACTGCGTCCGGTCTACGTAAGCGCGAAGGGCGCGTACTGGACAGAGCAGTGCCAAGGCTGGGTCTGCCTCCTCCAAGGGCAGCGCTTGCAGGTTCACCACCTGGTCCCTGAAGGGAGTGGTGGGAACCTTGGGCACGTATCAAGGCCTGGGTCGGGAAGCCCCGGCGCCCTCATCAGGCAACACCACGGGTTGCAGTGTGCAGGAGGGGGGTGTGGCCCGGGGAGGATTCGTCGGGTTGTTCCACACCGTAACCCTCAGATCACCCTGACCACCAGCCAAAGTACCCCCTCCAGTGGAGGAAGTAGATTGGGGTGTGGTAGAGGGGACTCTCCCCCCACTACGGAGATCATGGAGTCTCGATCGCAACACTGAGATGGCCATGTTCCCGCAATGAGAACATGACTCATCCATGAACGCGCGCTCAGCGTACACGAGGCCCAAGCACGCCAAACAGCGATCATGACCATCGAACGGAGGCACCAGCCGACCGCACCCAGAAACGGAGACGGACGAGCCATCTTTAAAAAGACGTGCCACGTGCAGCTCTTTTAGAGAGGAGTGAAAACTCTGCAGAATGCCGAAGCACCCAGGGAGAACGCGCACGCTGTGCTAGATCACTGCACAGATCAGACAGGAATGCGGAACTCACTGGAACGTGCCGTAACACCAACACTCTGGAGAGAAACTCGTCTTGAAGAGAGAAGCGCTCAGGCAGTAACTCGGCTCTGAAGCAGAAACATAATGCGAGATTGCCTAACTTTATTTTCACATAGTATTTGTTATTAAGTATAACATTCATTTCAGAAAATAAATTATTTTTTAAAATGTATTAATGATAAATTTAGTACATCTGGACATGTAACAAGTGACAAATTATACCAGCTTGGTTGTGAAAATCAATAACTTTTTTTTATTTATTTAGGGAAGCCCTGATCTTATACATTATGGCAATTTAATAATATGATTCTAATAATATGATAATAATATGATCACATAAATGATCTGAATAGTGTCAACTGATGTTGTAAGATATATACAAAAAACATACAAAAAGGATAACACTGCATACACAAAAAACAACACTACAGTGTTGAGAAACTTGATACTAAGAGTCATTCCCTGCACTACAGAAATTCACAAGAAGTCATGTGATTTGGAATGACTGCAGGGGGTGGGGCATAAACACAGCTGCCAAGAAAGGGGTATTAAAAACAGAGCATAGTGCCGCTACGAGAGTGGCAAAAGAGGAACATGGGCAGCCTCCTTCAAATCCTCATTGCTCTTTTTATTTCTGTTATAGGTGCCCTCTACCTTTTGGGGTCTTTTCGGCGCAGGCGACCTGGAGAACCCCCTCTGGATAAGGGCCCTATTCCTTGGCTTGGTCATGTGCTGGAATTCAGGAAGGACACAGCCAAATTCCTGCAGAGAATGAAAGAAAAACACGGAGATATTTTTACAGTGCAGCTGGGAGGCTTTTATTTCACTTTCATTACAGATCCACTTTCTTTTGGCTCAGTGGTCAAAGAGGCAAGAACAAAGCTGGACTTTAATAAATTTGCAGAACAACTGATTGCAAGAGTATTTGGCTATCATTCTTTGAAAAATGAACACAAGTTTCTCCAGGCGTCAAGTACCAAACATCTCATGGGAGATGGTCTGGTTGTTATGACTCAGGCCATGATGTGCAATCTTCAGAATTTGATGCTCCACAGCGTTGGATCTGGGGATGAAAAGCCATGGCAAGAAACTGGACTATTTGCTTACAGCTACAACATTGTCTTTCGCGCTGGCTATCTGGCGCTGTTTGGTAATGAGTCACACAAAAGTACAGGGACTTTGGAAAAAGCTAAGGAAGTAGACCGGGAGCATTCGAATGAACTTTTCTGGGAATTCAGAAAATATGACCAGTTATTCCCGAATCTGGCTTATGGTGTCCTTGGACCCAGTGAGAAGATGGAGGCAGAGCGTTTGAAAAGGCTGTTCTGGAACACACTTTCAGTGCAGAAGATGAGATCTAGAGACAACATCAGCGGCTGGGTACATGAACAGCAACAGGTGAGAGCTGAACAGGGCATGGAAGAGTTAATGCAGGATCGGTACATGTTTCTGCTTCTGTGGGCATCTCAGGGAAACACAGGTCCTGCAGCATTCTGGCTACTCTTGTATCTGATGAAGCACCCTGAGGCTATGAAAAGCATTAAGAATGAAGTTGAACAGGTGATCAGAGAAACAGGGCAGGAGGTAAAACAAGGTGGGCCACTAATTGACCTGACTAGGGATATGCTCCTCAAAACTCCCATCCTAGACAGTGCAGTGGAGGAAACCCTCCGTCTAACAGCTGCCCCTGTCCTTACAAGAGCTGTCATGCTGGATATGACCATCAGCATGGCCAACGGACAAGCGTACAAGATCCGTGAAGGTGACAGAGTGGCGATTTTCCCCTACATAGCTGTTCAAGTAGACCCAGAAGTTTATCCAGATCCCTTCACATTCAAGTATGACCGTTTTCTCACACCAGATGGAAGCAAAAAGACTGATTTCTACAAGGGTGGAAAGAAACTCAAGTATTACAACATGCCTTGGGGAGCAGGAACCACTATGTGTCCAGGAAGATTCTTCGCCACAAATGAGCTGAAGCAGTTTGTCTTTCTCATGTTGTCCTACTTTGATTTGGAGCTGATAAATCCAAATGAAGAGATTCCAGGCATTGATATCAGAAGATGGGGCTTTGGCTCCATGCAACCAACTAGAGACATCCAGTTTAGATACAGACTTCGATTTTAAATGTTTTATTATTCTATGATTTCATACACTGAAGCTTCAACAATACTTATTATCAGACAATATTCCTTTATGAAAGCTGGCTTTAAAACCGACATGCTCACATTTCCTGTGTATTTAAATGGTGAGATTTCTGGAAAAGGTTAATTACTGTGTCCTAAACTACTTTGAGGAGTTGTTTTTGATATATCTCACAGCCTGAACAGTCAACATGTGCTTGCGTTTACTCTGTCGTACACAAAAATTGTATCTATGCAAGAACAAATGTTATACAACATACATAGTCATCTACTTAAAACACACATACATAAAAAAATCTACATATTGTACTGATTGCCCATGTGCTATTTGAGAGAAAAACAAGATATATATGCAGTATATATCATATATAAAATAAAGACATTAAGCTCCTTGTCTTTTCATTGTTTCTTATTGACTATACTGACTCGTATAGGGTCAACTTTATTTGCTTGACCTTTGCACCAAGGCACTTTATAATATATTGCTCTGACATAAAAAAAAATGCATGCTAATTAAAGCATTGAATCTGTCTACTTTATTTACTCCACAAGCTATCAGAGATCTAAGTTCTCATATATTACTGTTGAATGTTCTGGGACAAGTTATCACATGGACCATATGTCACAAGAGCTTAATATTGTGCTTAAGCTTGATTTTGAGTTAAAAGTTTCCAGTTACATTTATTTTTGAATTGCACTGAATTGCACTGAGACACTGTTCATGAAGTTCATAGTTACAAAATGAACATTATAACATATTTTACTCAATCTGACTTTCTTGCAAAAATCTGCCTTTTAATTTTCCTTTACATTTTGTCTAATCATACAGGTAAAAGTTTCTAAATTAACTGCTATTTATCTTTCTGTCTTTTGTTACAATTTTTCTAAATATTATTTATATTGACAAAATCTGCCTAATCAAAGTACTCATTTGGGCCTAATGTGCAAATGCACTATATTACAGATCTGTTTTTACAAGGTATACAGTGTAACATGTTGTGTTAACATTCTTTCTGCCTTTTATGGGAGTGGACGTCATAAGACTTTCCTCTCTTCTGTTTTGTTTAGGAGGTATGAAGCATCAGATAAACAGGAAGGAACTATGAGTGTTGGGTCAGTTTATGCAGGCAGGCAGATAACTGATGAAAAATCCAGCATAAACCAGCATGAATTCTATGTTGGTTTATGTGGCTGGTTTATGCTGGTATGAAGCTGGTGGACCAGCATAGTCAGGAATTAATTTGTGCCGGAACAAGAATAAAGTAGAAGAAATGCAGCTACAAAGTGATCCAATTTTTTTGCCGATGATCTATTGGATTTGACCACTATTCGCATTTCCAACGAGCAAAGTATAGAGAATATAGGCCTATATAAACTTCAATGCACTGGATGGAAGTGATTTTCTAAACACTATGCATACAAGTTGCTATGGATAATTTCACACTTGGGTCCTCTTTAAATCTTTGTGTGCAGAGCTGGCCTTTTCAAGTTCTAGCTGAGAAGAAGTGAATAAAATCGTCAAAATCTGCATAAACCTGTACACTTGCTTAAGGTGGATCCTTTTCTCATTCAACAATAAGAAATGCGCATAAACTATAAGTTACAGAATTACAAACTCTATACAGGTGGTTATTGGAGAAACAGAGATATTTTATTACAGCAATGAGCAATGGGAAATGCAGGTAAGAAAACGTCTCGGTTACGTATGTAACCCTCGTTCCCTGAAGGAAGGGAACGGAGACGTTACGTCAGTTACTGACGGAATGGGGGTTTCGCTTAGAAGCCAATCGCCAATGGCATGAAAATGCCATGGGTCTGCGGAATTTGCATGCCGCAACCCCGCCCCACAGCGTGGGTATAAAGGGCGTTGCGTGGCAATCTCGCATTATTTTACCTGCTGAAGAGCTGAGGCATGAGCGCCCGGCCAGTTCCAGCGGTACAGCGGTCGTGGCAGGGGGACGTAACGTCTCCGTTCCCTTCCTTCAGGGAACGAGGGTTACATACGTAACCGAGACGTTCCCTTTCAGTCAGTACACTATGAGTTACGTCAGTTACTGACGGAATGGGGGTCCCAATACAATCTCGCCATGACGGCTGTCTTCCAGCATCCTGCGCTGACCCGGGCTCCCTGCCATGAGTGTGGGCACGAACGAGGGGCTAGGCTCAACGCTACCAAGGTACACTGGGAAGCATATCCCACGTGGAGAATGCAACACAATGCCAACCCAAAGGGGGGGACTTTAAAAATACACCTATGACCCGAAGGAGCTGCATAGGGGACACTCTGGGGTATCCAGCCGAAGGTGGAATATTTCAACCCCAGGCGTGGCAAGGTGTCTTGCCAAGGGAAGACACAAGCTACAAGAGACTTACCGTGGAAATACACATGTGGGGGTTACCCAACGGGGGAACCATGCACACGGAGGCACCTAGCCGAGCACGAGGGGTGGCCGAGAGGGCACTCACTCTGGTGACGACATAAACAGTGCTGGAGGAGCTCAGGGCTTACTGGGAAGCTCACCTGAGAAGAAATGCGCACGCATCCAGTCCGTGGAGTGGAATGGCGCAGCAAGCGAAGACACCTGAGCCTGTCCAGTTACTGGCCAGTAGGGGCGAGTACACGAGAGGATACAGGCTCCACTCGGAGATTATAAAATCTTGCGAATGTGTTGGGTGTCGCCCAGCCTGCAGCTCTACAAATGTCTGTTAGCGAGGCGCCATGCGCTAGAGCCCAAGAGGAGGCAACACTCCTGGTGGAGTGTGCTCTTACCCCGAGGGGGCATGGCATGCCCTGGACTTGATATGCCAGGACAATGGCGTCCACTATCCAGTGGGACAACCTCTGCTTGGAGAGAGCCTTCCCTTTCTGCTGCCCTCCGTAACAGACAAAGAGCTGGTCTGAGGTCCTGAAACACTGCGTCCGGTCTACGTAAGCGCGAAGGGCGTGTACTGGACAGAGCAGTGCCAAGGCTGGGTCTGCCTCCTCCAAGGGCAGCACTTGCAGGTTCACCACCTGGTCCCTGAAGGGAGTGGTGGGAACCTTGGGCACGTATCAAGGCCTGGGTCGGGAAGCCCCGGCGCCCTCATCAGGCAACACCACGGGTTGCAGTGTGCAGGAGGGGGGTGTGGCCCGGGGAGGATTCGTCGGGTTATTCCACACCGTAACCCTCAGATCACCCTGACCACCAGCCAAAGTACCCCCTCCAGTGGAGGAAGTAGATTGGGGTGTGGTAGAGGGGACTCTCCCCCCACTACGGAGATCATGGAGTCTCGATCGCAACACTGAGATGGCCATGTTCCCGCAATGAGAACATGACTCATCCATGAACGCGCGCTCAGCGTGCACGAGGCCCAAGCACGCCAAACAGCGATCATGACCATCGAACGGAGGCACCAGCCGACTGCACCCAGAAACGGAGACGGGCGAGCTATCTTTAAAAAGACGTGCCACGTGCAGCTCTTTTAGAGAGGAGTGAAAACTCTGCAGAATGCCGAAGCACCCAGGGAGAACGCGCACGCTGTGCTAAATCACTGCACAGATCAGACAGGAATGCGGAACTCACTGGAACGTGCCGTAACACCAACACTCTGGAGAGAAACTCGTCTTGAAGAGAGAAGCGCTCAGGCAGTAACTCGGCTCTGAAGCAGAAACATAATGCGAGATTGCCACGCAACGCCCTTTATACCCACGCCGTGGGGCGGGGTTGCGGCATGCAAATTCCGCAGACCCATGGCATTTTCATGCCATTGGCTCGTTTTGTAGCGCTCAAAGGCGATTGGCTTCTAAGCGAAACCCCCATTCCCGTCAGTAACTGACATAACTCGTAGTGTACTGACTGAAAGGGAATCAGAGTTATTGCAGTATAGTGATGATGAATGAATTAATAGGAATCCCGTTAGAGTAGCTAATCTACTTAGAGTGTAACTAAACGAGCCAATGCACATTGGCATGCAATGATTGCACCAGCTGCTCTGCCTCACAGCTCATGTATGTAATGAGTAGCAGGTGCATATTGTACTGATTGTCCTTGTCCTCCCTGACTTTGCACAGGATCTGTGCAAGTAGGCTCACTGGGGGAAACGCAAAAAAAAACTCTGGGGTGGTCCAGCGCACTCCAACAGCAGCTCTACTGGCTGTACTGGAAATAGTGCAGCCTGTCATGCGTTATCTCTCTCTCGTTGAAGGCGCCCTCTCACCAGCCGTAGAAACAACTATTCAAGCGCTCTCATGAGCGCACCGCTCACTGGCTGTGAGAACAACCTTTTTAGCTCTTTTTAAAGGCAAAAGAAAAAGGAAAGAAAAACAAAGAAGCAGAGAAGATCGACCCGCTGCTGTGCTATGCCACCAACACCGAATGAGAAGTACCTCGAAGAGCTGACTCGTCTTTGTTAGAGACCGCTTGTAGAGAAAAGCAAACATGGAATGCTCAGGCTCCGAAGCGAAAGCTTAGTATGGCAACGCACCTTCTACTCATTATAGGCCTAAACTCATGCTGCGAGGCAGAGCAGCTGGTGCAATCATTGCATGCCAATGTGCTCTGGCTCATTTAGTTACACTCGAAGTAGATTGGCTTCTCTAGCGAGGTTACTTACTTAATACTTTATTTGTCCCTATTCGTCGGCCTCCGACGTGGTGTCGGAAGTGACAGACTGAATGGGAACTTGAGTTTACTGTCTTTGCAGATGATGAGGGAGATCATGGATGTGGAGATTGTGGACGCCTACACCTTGTAACACTGACGGTGAGTAGACAGGTAATCTTTAACACACACAGGTAGACAACACTGGAGACACGAATGAGATGGATGTGAGGATGTGAGTTAATTCTTTCTGAAAACATCTTAGCAACATGGCAGCTCAACTGAGTCAGTCCTGCAAACCTGTTGGTAGACAACGCAGTGGACAGTGGAAAAATGCACTCATCCCAGTTGATGTCAAGTCAAGTCAAGTCAACTTTATTTATATAGCGCTTTTTACAATGCAGATTGTTTCAAAGCAGCTTCACAGTGTTAAACAGGAAAATAATTAACAGAATTTGATTCGGCTGTACAGCCGCTCTGGAGAAAACGGTGATGTCATCAGCTCATTTCAATTATCATATATATTCAAGTAATGTAGTTGATATAATTCTATGTATACTGGCGGAGGCCTTAAAAGGGTCTCTATTGTGGATCCAGGATCCAGGATCTACCTGCTCAGTGAATAAAAGTTGTAGCGTCTGGAGTCTCTCTGGACAGGATCAAAGATGAGTCGATTCCACTATAAATGTCAGAAAGCCTTTTAGCCGTATATAAATTAGGTTCCGGTACCGAGGAGTCTGAGGAAGATGGCATCGTGGACAGTTTTGTGGCTTGGCTGAGGTAGAACAGACAGCACCGTTAGAATCCTGTGAGAACTTCAATCAGGACGCAATCTCTCCCCCTACCCCCCCCCTCACTCAAAAAGATAGGGGGGGGCCTAGACACACAGGCTCCTTCCAATACACAGACACAAACATTTTCTTTATGTAACTTTAATTAAACTATCCCAGAATGTATATGATGATTCCTGTGTGTACGCATGCTCCCTATGTCATTGCCAACATAGTCATGATGTACGAACAATGTAAAGTAATTTAAGATGCTTGTATTCATGTGTAAGAATGTATCTCTGCTCTAATATCTCCCAGTCATACTGTGTTTGATATCTAAATATTCCTCTCTCTTTCTCTTAACCAACGGTGCACAGTAGATGATTATGAAATGCATCACATTATGTTACCCCCCCTTTTGAGTAGAAATGTACCAAGTATGACACCATCATAAATTAGGCAAATGAGGTCATAAACGGAGACAAAGAAAGTGTTCTCCCGCCTAAAACTCCCACATCTGATTGGTCATTTCAGAAAAGATGGGCGGATGTTAATGTTTCTTTAAAGGACAGTAACACCAGCATATCTTTGCTCAGTCGGTGCAGTCGATAAACAACCCTCTTATCATCTCGGCTCGTCCCCTGGCCAGGCGGCTTCGGTCCTGGCTTGGCGGCTCAGTCACGTGGGTTGGTTCCTTTGAAGTCGGCACGCTCCGCAGCCAGGCGGACAGGCAACGCGCGCTCCATCTCAGCGCTCAGTCGTCTTCAAAAACTCCGACGAGACAATCTTCTTTTCCTCCCCTTTTCAGCATTCGCTTCAACCACCTTCAAACTTCCCGCGGATCGAGAACGCTCCGGAAGGACCAAAAGAGAACACACTCCAGCTCAAAGAACTCTCTGAGAAGACTCACGCGCATTCTTTATACTCAGCACAAAACAACCTATGCAAGTATAAATTCCATCGAAATTTAGATGCGTTTTAAGATGTGTACCCCTGTTTAAGGTGATATTATACGTTGCTGGCTCTCGTGGTTATGTTTGTGAAATTGACATTCCTGAACCTTTCCTTCCTCTCTTTCATTCTCTTCTTTTCATTCTCTTTCGTTACTATTCGTTGTTCTGTATATACATGTATTCTTTGTTTTAGTCGTATGTATTCGTAGTATCAATTATTAAAACCATTGTATCCACGTTCGATTGTCATTGTTGCCGCTAAGATTCGATAAGAAAGAATAAAACTTTGTGAGAATTGATAAAGGATTGTAGTACTGTTCGTTCGTTAAATGAACGGATCAGATGAATTTTGAATAAATTCTAATTCAAAGGTTATTCCGTAATGATTTAATATATATTCGTAGTTAATTGCAACCCATTGTCGTTAACTATATATATATTGCATAAATACCTAGGTTAGGTATTTCCCTTTTTGGGTGATTTGGAGATTTATAATTTAATCATAACCCGTTGCGATTAGTTATAAATAATTAAACATTAATAATCATAATTCCCTATTGAGCTAATTTAATCTCTCCCCCCCCCCCTCACTCAAAAAGATAGGGGGGGCCTAGACACACAGGCTCCTTCCAATACACAGACACAAACATTTTCTTTATGTAACTTTAATTAAACTATCCCAGAATGTATATGATGATTCCTGTGTGTACGCATGCTCCCTATGTCATTGCCAACATAGTCATGATGTACGAACAATGTAAAGTCATTTAAGATGCTTGTATTCATGTGTAAGAATGTATCTCTGCTCTAATATCTCCCAGTCATACTGTGTTTGATATCTAAATATTCCTCTCTCTTTCTCTTAACCAACGGTGCACAGTAGATGATTATGAAACGCATCACATTATGTTACCCCCCCTTTTGAGTAGAAATGTACCAAGTATGACACCATCATAAATTAGGCAAATGAGGTCATAAACGGAGACAAAGAAAGTGTTCTCCCGCCTAAAACTCCCACATCTGATTGGTCATTTCAGAAAAGATTGGCGGATGTTAATGTTTCTTTAAAGGACAGTAACACCAGCATATCTTTGCTCAGTCGGTGCAGTCGATAAACAACCCTCTTATCATCTTGGCTCGTCCCCTGGCCAGGCGGCTTCGGCCCTGGCTTGGCGGCTCAGTCACGTGGGTTGGTTCCTTTGAAATCGGCACGCTCCGCAGCCAGACGGACAGGCAACGCGCGCCACCCCATTCGATTGTCATTGTTGCCGCTCACAAGGCATGGTCACTTTAATGTTCCGATCTAGCTACGAGCTCTCAAGTATCTTTGAATACTTTAATTAATATCCTAATAGTTCTGAAAGTTTATTCTTCGTGACCAGAAGGATAATCTTCCCGAAGATTCGATAAGAAAGAATAAAACTTTGTGAGAATTGATAAAGGATTGTAGTACTGTTCGTTCGTTAAATGAACGGATCAGATGAATTTTGAATTAATTCTAATTCAAAGGTTATTCCGTAATGATTTAATATATATTCGTAGTTAATTGCAACCCATTGTCGTTAACTATATATATATATTGCATAAATACCTAGGTTAGGTATTTCCCTTTTTGGGTGATTTGGAGATTTATAATTTAATCATAACCCGTTGCGATTAGTTATAAATAATTAAACATTAATAATCATAATTCCCTATTGAGCTAATTTAATTTATTATTATTATATGCAGACGAGTCGCTACATTTTATGGTGGAGAATGCGGGCACATTTTAAACTTTGTTTTGTGAGCAACAGTGTCAGTTTTATGTGTATATTACTGGTATTAATTTTTGTTTGTGTATGCGCGCTTCAGAAAGTGAGAGAAGTCGCAACGCGACGCAAACTCACATATCTGATAACTGGCCTAAAATGGCCCAAAGCTGATTTCAGCCCAGTTAACAGCTGCTATGTGTCAAACATTTGAGTCACTGTTAATTGCTTAAAATAAACTGCAGTTCATAATATTAAAACTGTTTCTGTGAAAGAGAAGGAAACCTCTTTACAGCACAGTTTAATATTTTCAAAACCTGTAAGAACGAAGAAATCTTCTTTCAGTGTGATAAATATTGATTTGAGCGATGTTCCTCATTTCATCTTAGTGAAGGCCTCACTAATGTATCGTAGTTGATTTAATTGCGTCTGTGTATTATTCAACTAAGCGATCTCACTCCTTTAGGTTAAACTTTGGCCTAGCTAACCAAATGCTTATACCTTATACAAATCAATCGGAAAAACTGCTGGCCAGTGTCCGATTGATGTGTAAATGGGAGTATTTATTTTTAAACCTTGATCAAGTTTAAAATTTGTAACAGAAAAAAATATTCTGTTCCATACATTTGTGTGTGCATGCGGAAAAAGAATTCCGGCCACATATTCTTTGTGTACAAATTAGCACAAAAAGGAGATTTGAAAATAAATTCTCTTCTCACTCGTGATTGTAAATCGCCACGTTTAGGAAGAAAAAAAAAACTTCCTCTCTTCGGACGCTTAAATCACTTTTTATTTTTAATTTTTTTATTTATTTTTTTTATTTAAAGTGTCGTAATACCTCTGACTAACACAAGAGGGCAGCCTGTCAGGTGTTCAGCACCTCTCCAATTACGCACACCCCCACCCACTCCTTGGTGTGGACTCAACTACGCCATCTTGTGGGCATCTGCGGATGTTTCCTTCCTTCCCTCTATCTCGTTTGTCAAAGTGAACTATCTTTTCCGCTATTTTATTTGTTTACTATTATAATCATTTTCATTTCTTTCCTGTTATTACTATTATTTTAAATTGTTCAATCCTCCTGTTTTGCTGACTTCTCACACTTATTTAAATCTGGTTTAAACTAAGTTTAAAAATGAATTTAAATTAAGTTCTCGGTTCAGCCATTAATGTTACTTGGTGGGAGCACGCCCCTATGTGACATTCTCGGCTAAGTCAGTTTTCCTCCTTCTCTCCTGTTGTTTTAATTTGAATTATTTTGATTCTATTTTCCCTTTTAGTTATTTGGTTTCCCTCAACAATTTATCATTACCTTATTTCTAATTGGTACCATTCTAGTACTCTGCACTTATTTAGATTTTAGTTTAAGCAAGTTTGAACTTAAATTTAAATTAAGCGTTCTCTTTTCAGCCTGTGATAGCCACTTATCAGTAGCACGCCCCCTACTGGGTGTCCTCATATGGGTGGGCATTCCTCTCTCTTCCCCTTTGGCTCCGTTTTCTGAATGGATTTATTTTGATGTCTCCCTTTTTCAAGGTTATTCAGATAATTACCATTATTTTCATCATTCTTTTGTGTTTTAGCACCATTTGGTAAATAATCCTTTACCTATCTTACCATACCTAACTATTTAAATTTGGTGTAAACAAGTACTAAGCTTAAGTTGACGTTAAGTCTCACTTGTTCAGCCAGTTGTGTACTTACAGGTAGTACTTCTCCTAGTACTTGGTGGTGAAGTGACGGTTACCTTCTGGTTGGGTTTCGAGGGGTGGAGTCACCTGGCCGGCGTAACTGACAGTGGCCGTGTGTGAATCTCGGGCACCTCTGTCCTCGTACCATTGGTGGCGGCACGCAGCCGACATCAGCAATTTGGGCACTCCAGGGAGAAGTCAACGAGTCCAGCTGACCACCAGGGCAATTTTGGTTAATTACTCTGATCCACCCATTTGGACTCCAAAGGGGCCTCAGAGGAAACCCAATTTTTGACCCTGCAGACTGGCCGTTGACCCGCCTTACCTGAGTGCCACCCAGTTGTGCTAAGAGTCACAAGCTGTTTGAGTGGGCGCACCGTGGTAGAAAGGGGACGAGGATCCGGGGACACCGCAGTCGAGTGTCCAGGGACCGCCGGTGAGATTGACTTCACCGCCGATTCCCCCCTGAGTGACCCCAATTCACCCCAGGCATAGTAAATCAGGTAAAGCCCATTCACTTATTGCAAGCCATAGAATATACATATTCCCTGGTCATTTAAGTGTTTGGCCCAACCTTCCTGTCTTAAGCCATACCATCCCCCTAGGTTTTATAGCTCAACAGCGCCTCCCACTCGCTTGGCCCTGTCATAAACCCTAGCATTGGTATTAAGCTGAGACCTTTTCCCTCTCTATCTCTTCTTATGTTCTCATTTTTGTTTCATTTTTATTTCATGCCTTTTCTTTTAGTTATTTTCGGTTATTTTGTTTTGTTCTATTTGCTTTCCTTTAATTTTGTTTTCTTCCAGTTCACCTAAAGACAGAACCTGTAAGAGCCATCAAGGAAAGCTGAATAATAGATTGATGACCCAGCAGCCAGTGTCAGTAAATGACCCAGTAGGCTACCGCACTGTCAAAATTGTTATTTAGATCCGACACTTACCCACACAAATCGGCCCCACCTGGCCGCTCACGGTCAAGACAATAGGTGCCCGGCCTAGATTTCACTAACTGTCTGAACCAGTTAGTCAAAATTACACACACAAATTAAATAGTCACACATTGCTATAGCTCGCTAAAACCCTATACGGACTTGCATTGGCCTCTTTTGTGTTGTCTTTCTCTTGCCTACAGCCCAGTATGTCCCGTTCATCCAGCCCCACTGACCACTGGGATCACGTCGAGACCTGGTTGACCTCATCGTCCAGGCACGACTCAGCGAAAAGAGCAACATCCACCTGGAGCAAGAAGCAGCAGCACTGAAGCTCCAGGCTGAGGAGGCCCGGAGGAACCAGGCCCACGCACAGAGTCGTCTAGATCAACTACTCCTCGAGGCCCAGGACCGGCACGAGACAGAGGATGAAACGGACCCACAGCTTCAGGAGGAAGTGGAGAGACTTCAAAATGCCCTGGCAGACCTTCGTGTAGATACAGAGCACAGAGAGCAGTTGGAGAGAGAATCCCAAGAGGAACTAAGGGAAAAACTCCAACAAGGTGAAGCTCTCCTAGCAAGAGCAGAAATTGAACTGAAAGAAAGGGACGGCAAGGACACTTGCAAGCGACCCGTGCCCAGATCCATGATTTGGTTCAACAAAAAGACTATTTGTGAGCTAAATGTGCAGTCATACAGCCAAAATGAGATCCAACTTGAACGGATCGCTCCCATCCATCTAACGATTGGTCCAATGAGTCTGGTACACCCTGTGTACATCTCACCAATGGACACATACCCTCTTCTCGTCGGCAAAGATCTGCTAGACCGCTTCGAGCCCCTATTGGACTTCAGACAGCTGAAAATTTGGGCTCAAGTGCGAGAACCTCTGCCTCTCCAGCCGCCCAGATCACCTGAGCCAGACTGTCAGGCCACAGAGGTCACGAGAAACCTTGCAGCCAGCCACGAGAACACTGTCTCAGCACCAGAGCAAAGTTCAAGTTCGCTACTCTGCACTTTTCAACTCACCATAGACTCTGACTGTCACTGCCCCAAGGTCATGACTGACCTCCAGCTGAATGATGTAACAACTACAGACATCATGCTCGCACTATGGGCAGACAACTCAGCCATCAGCCTAGCACTGTTCAAAGCCCTCATGGAAGACACACCAGACCTTCCGTCTGCCAGCAAGCACACCCGCTTCCCTTTGGACTCCTGCCTATCAACCATGGTAACTACCAAGGGCATCTGTGCTTTGAACTTGAAATGGAATGACCGGTGCCTCACTCACTACCTCCTGGTCCTTCCAGACCTGCCGCATAATGTCTACATAGGAGCAGACATCTTGATTCGCCTCAAGGTTCATGTGGATTTTATCAATGAGGTGGTGTGGGCCCCACCGACATCACAGCCCATCACCATTCCAGAAGTCTGCACCTTAATCAATGAACAGGAAACCACAGTACCAGCTTACACCAAAGGGGGTCGCTGTTCGGCTCAACATACGATGTGGCCAAACACTAAACCACACGCTGGGCTTCTTCCAACCTTCACCCGAATGTGTGGGATTGGACTCAGTCTGGAAGCCACACCACTCACTGAACTGTCATTCCGTGTAGTCTACATCCTGTTCAACAACTGCACAGCAATGGACATCAGGATTCCCAAGGCCTACCGCCTGGGATGGCTAGTGAGTCACGACTTCCTTGACTTTGAACTCACCTTACCAGTCATTGGTCCAATCCCATCTTCGATGACCCCAGAAGGGAGCACAGACAACACAGTGTTCACAGCACCCTTCAAAATCATCTCCATCGCTTCTGTCATGCCGATGGCCAAAGATCAAGTGTGCAGAACAGAGCTGACAGAGGACCGACATCTTGCAGTATACACAGTCCCTAGCCAGCCTGCCTGCGAGACTGATGACAGTGCCGCACCTCTGACTGCCAACACGACAGGCGACACAACAACAGAGATTAGATTAGATTAGATTAGATTCAACTTTATTGTCATTACACAAGTACAGGTACGAGGCAACGAAATGCAGTTTGGGTCTAACCAGAAGTGCAATAGCAGCAAGTGCAGGACATGAATATGTACTGAATAAATATAAAGATGGCTGAATAAATATAAAGATGGCTGAATAAATATAAAGATGGAGCCGTATCCAGGATTTGAGACACAAGTCCAGCAAATCCTGAAAGAAGCAGATGCCATAAAGGACGATGCAGAACGCGAAGAACTCAGACAAGTCTGAGCCCACCCACCCACCCTTAATGTTGCAGCGATAACCCGCAGCAAACGACCTATTCCTGTGATGGTTCCAACATCACAGCCGCTTGCGCCAGCTCCACAAATTTCCAACAACAACATAGCTGACATGCAAGCCTCTGATTCTGCCATATAAACTATGCTAAACCACCTCTCAGACCCCTCCAACCACCCTATTACTACGTCTGAATTCACTGCTGCCTCAGGCCTCAGACGACTGCATGACGTCAAACACATGATGCGTGGGAAAGACAACATTCTGTGGTATGCCCCTGATGACCTCACAGCGCAAAGGCTTGTGGTGCCACATTGCCAAAGGGGGGTCATGCTAATGTATGCCCACGACGCACCATGTGCCGGACATCACGGTACCAGAGCCACTTACGAGACACTGAAACAAGTGGCATACTGGCCGGGCATGCAGCAAGACGTGGCAGAATATGTCAGTGAGTGCCTGGTTTGCTGCCAATTCCAACCAGCAAACCCAAACCATAGAGCCCCACTGCAACGCAGAGGAGTCACATTCCCATGGTCAGACCTCCAAATAGACTGGGTAGGACCCCTGCCCAGATCGACGAGGGGCAACAAATACTTCCTCACGGTTGTGTGCCAGTTCACCAAGTGGGTAGAGTGTCTTCCAGCACCAAACGACACTGCCCAGACCATGGCATACCTCCTGATGAACCACATCTTCTCCAGGTTCGGACTGTTACTTAAAGTGAACTCGGACAGAGGCACTCACTTTGCAGCTGAGATCATGCAGCAGAGTTGTAAACTCCTGGGAGTACAAGCTCAACTGCCCATCAGCCACCATTCCATCTCGTCCAGCCAAGTGGAACTAACAAGTCGAACTGTAGTCAGCATGCTGAGAAAGTATGTGTCTGCCAACCAGCAAGACTGGGATGGGAAACTTCCTTTTGTGCTCATGGCCATCAGAGCCACCCCGCATGAATCAACTCGTATGGCTCTCTTTGAACTAATGGCTGGGCGGCAAATGACACTGCCGCTGCACCTGCTGTATCAAATGGGAGACTCCAGCCTTGTCACAGCCTACACCACTCACCAGTATCTTGATGAACTACACCGGCACCTGAGAGCAACCTTTGCTTTCGCCCAGCATTGACTTCAAAAGAGTGCTGAAGGCCAGAAAAGCATATTATGACCAGAAAGCGTCACACCAGGAACTGGACATAGGCGATAGGGTCTGGCATTATAGCTTTGTCCAGCCGCCCCGGACAGCCTCCCATCGGCTGTCAAAGAAATTCCTGCCTCACTGGACAGGCCCTTATGAGATTGTGGACAAACTCTCTCCGGTCGCATATCGAATCAAACTGAGCCGGGGACAGAAAGAGCCAATTTTCAAATGGGTCCACCGCAATCAAGTCAAAAGACATGTGGCTACTGGCAGAGAAAGACTGGGAGGGGCCAATGCAAACTAAACTCAGTTGCAGACCCCACAGCAAAAAGACTGTCCTGACCAACCAAGGACACTCCTCGCTGATCAACCACTTCTCTCCCCATCTCTCTTTTTCTCTCTCTCTCTTTCCTATACCAGGATGCTGCTGGGGCTCACTGTCCTGTGCCTCCAGCTCACTGTCCTTTGCCTCCAGCTCACGCTGCCGTCGGAACCCTGTTCAACAATGGCATGTCTAGCGTCAACGCAATGAGCCAGACTGAAATCCCACAGCTGAGAGAACAGCTCGCAACACAGAGTGCAACCCTGCAGACCATCGGCAAATCATTGAAAGACACTGTGGTGGTTCTCAATACTCACAGTGTCCTGCTGAACCAAACTGAACTCAGTGAGACAACTGTTTTCCGTTTTCCAAAATGATTTTGGCCAAACTCAGCTGGTCACAGCCCTGATGACAGGCATGCTGCGGGAAGTGAGCTCCTCAATTGACAGCTTAGCCATGGGCAGGATTCCTCCGTATCTGGTACCCCTGAGCCTTGTGCAAACAGTGCTGGCCTCTGCCACTACCAGCCCAGCAGATCCTCTTCAAGCACACCTTGCCTACTCTTTGGGTAGTGCCATCCCCTTGCACGTCGACCCTGAGCAAAGGGAGGTGGCCTTTCTCCTGAATCTACCCATCATCGAATCAAACAACATCTACAGACTCAAGGACCTGGTCAATGTCGGGTTTTGGCAAGGCAACACTCATATCAAGATACACACCCCCAATGTGGTGGCCTACCACGACAGTAACACACAGCTGTACCTGGCCCCCAACCTGCGTATGTGTACTTTGATAAAGGACATTCACTACCTCTGCCCTAGCAAGCCATTCCTCAGAGACAACACTGAAGGAATCTGCAGGTTGCAGCCCATGAGAAGTGACACCCGTTGCCCTGCCAAGGCCACATCTCGCACCCAAGTCACTAAAACTCGAGCTGAGATTGTGGGTGACAGGTGGCTCGTCAACACTCCCACTCGTACGGCCACCCTGACTTACGATCAGCATGACACGGCCACCCGCATCAGCTTGCCCAACCAGAGTATGTGGATTCAAGTACCAAAGGGTGCCATCCTCCACCTCGATGATCTGCCGTTGTACCATCTCCCAAATGAAGAGTACTGGTCAGAGCTGGAAATCCCATCCTTCTTCAAGAATCACAACTCTAGATCCGGAACTGGAACTGAGGATTGAGGAAAGGGGGTCCCAGCTAATTGACATTACTCCCATCGACACGGCCCTCCAAACACTGTCCCGGCTGCCCATCCTGACCAACTCCCGCCGACACAGCTCTTTGCCTCTCTACGGTATTAGGCTACACCCTGACACTGGGCCTGGCCTTCATCCTGTTCAAGAAGGTCCACGAGATGCGAGAGTCCATGACCAAGAACACGGTCGCTCTCCCCCTAGGTTTCAAACGAAACCCACAGAAAAGAGGTACCAAAACAGATACCATGCCAAACCTCATCGAGATGGACTCTCAGCCTGAGGAACCAAAGGTTGAGAACAATTAGAAACCACCTGCCATCCGACCATCATGATCCACCTGCCATCCGACCATCATGATCCACCTGCCATCCGACCATCATGACTGTCGTCCGACGATGTCACACGGACTTCGTCAGACGAAAAGGGGGACTGTAGCGTCTGGAGTCTCTCTGGACAGGATCAAAGATGAGTCGATTCCACTATAAACGTCAGAAAGCCTTTTAGCCGTATATAAATTAGGTTCCGGTACCGAGGAGTCTGAGGAAGATGGCATCGTGGACAGTTTTGTGGCTTGGCTGAGGTAGAACAGACAGCACCGTTAGAATCCTGTGAGAACTTCAATCAGGACGCAATCTCTCCCCCTATCCCCCCCCCCTCACTCAAAAAGATAGGGGGGGCCTAGACACACAGGCTCCTTCCAATACACAGACACAAACATTTTCTTTATGTAACTTTAATTAAACTATCCCAGAATGTATATGATGATTCCTGTGTGTACGCATGCTCCCTATGTCATTGCCAACATAGTCATGATGTACGAACAATGTAAAGTAATTTAAGATGCTTGTATTCATGTGTAAGAATGTATCTCTGCTCTAATATCTCCCAGTCATACTGTGTTTGATATCTAAATATTCCTCTCTCTTTCTCTTAACCAACGGTGCACAGTAGATGATTATGAAATGCATCACATTATGTTACCCCCCCTTTTGAGTAGAAATGTACCAAGTATGACACCATCATAAATTAGGCAAATGAGGTCATAAACGGAGACAAAGAAAGTGTTCTCCCGCCTAAAACTCCCACATCTGATTGGTCATTTCAGAAAAGATGGGCGGATGTTAATGTTTCTTTAAAGGACAGTAACACCAGCATATCTTTGCTCAGTCGGTGCAGTCGATAAACAACCCTCTTATCATCTCGGCTCGTCCCCTGGCCAGGCGGCTTCGGCCCTGGCTTGGCGGCTCAGTCACGTGGGTTGGTTCCTTTGAAGTCGTGCGCTCCGCAGCCAGGCGGACAGGCAACGCGCGCCATCCCAGCGCGCTCCATCTCAGCGCTCAGTCGTTCTCCAAAAGAGAACACACTCCAGCTCAAAGAACTCTCTGAGAAGACTCACGCGCATTCTTTATACTCAGCACAAAACAACCCATGCAAGTATAAATTCCATCGAAATTTAGATGCGTTTTAAGATGTGTACCCCTGTTTAAGGTGATATTATTCGTTGCTGGCTCTCGTGGTTATGTTTGTGAAATTGACATTCCTGAACCTTTCCTTCCTCTCTTTCATTCTCTTCTTTTCATTCTCTTTCGTTACTATTCGTTGTTCTGTATATACATGTATTCTTTGTTTTAGTCGTATGTATTCGTAGTATCAATTATTAAAACCATTGTATCCACGTTCGATTGTCATTGTTGCCGCTCACAAGGCATGGTCACTTTAATGTTCCGATCTAGCTACGAGCTCTCAAGTATCTTTGAATACTTTATTTAATATCCTAATAGTTCGGAAAGTTTATTCTTCGTGACCAGAAGGATAATCTTCCCGAAGATTCGATAAGAAAGAATAAAACTTTGTGAGAATTGATAAAGGATTGTAGTACTGTTCGTTCGTTAAATGAACGGATCAGATGAATTTTGAATAAATTCTAATTCAAAGGTTATTCCGTAATGATTTAATATATATTCGTAGTTAATTGCAACCCATTGTCGTTAACTATATATATATTGCATAAATACCTAGATTAGGTATTTCCCTTTTTGGGTGATTTGGAGATTTATAATTTAATCATTTTGCGATTAGTTATAAATAATTAAACATTAATAATCATAATTCCCTATTGAGCTAATTTAATTTATTATTATTATATGCAGCCGAGTCGCTACAAAGTGTTCATAAAAATGTTTTCTTCCAATCTGTTTTATGTACTGTTAATTTAAACTTGTTTTTTGTTTTTCTGATCTTAAATATAAACTTATTTTATTTCTCTACCAATCTCTCAAGAAGAGAAAACAATCTGTCCATTCTCTCCTGTGATCTCCTCTTCTCTGTCTCTCTCTGAAACTTCATGTCCTCCCTAATTAGCTCGATCAGCTCATCCTCTCTGTAAATAAATAAATAAATGAAAGTAGAAAACAAATTATATTCTTAAAAAAAATTGAATCTAAATCTAATTCTAAATCTATTACCTTCTAAATTCTATTAAACATATCTACATTTCTTAAGTATCTAATTAATGCATTATACACTCACCTAAAGGATTATTAGGAACACCTGTTCAATTTCTCATTAATGCAATTATCTAATCAACCAATCACATGGCAGTTGCTTCAATGCATTTAGGGGTGTGGTCCTGGTCAAGACAATCTCCTGAACTCCAAACTGAATGTCAGAATGGGAAAGAAAGGTGATTTAAGCAATTTTGAGCGTGGCATGGTTGTTGGTGCCAGACGGGCCGGTCTGAGTATTTCACAATCTGCTCAGTTACTGGGATTTTCATGCACAACCATTTCTAGAGTTTACAAAGAATGGTGTGAAAAGGGAAAAACATCCAGTATGCGGCAGTCCTGTGGGCGAAAATGCCTTGTTGATGCTAGAGGTCAGAGGAGAATGGGCCGACTGATTCAAGCTGATAGAAGAGCAACTTTGACTGAAATAACCACTCGTTACAACCGAGGTATGCAGCAAAGCATTTGTGAAGCCACAACATGCACAACCTTGAGGCGGATGGGCTACAACAGCAGAAGACCCCACCGGGTACCACTCATCTCCACTACAAATAGGAAAAAGAGTCTACAATTTGCACGAGCTCACCAAAATTGGACAGTTGAACACTGGAAAAATGTTGCCTGGTCTGATGAGTCTCGATTTCTGTTGAGACATTCAGATGGTAGAGTCAGAATTTGGCGTAAACAGAATGAGAACATGGATCCATCATGCCTTGTTACCACTGTGCAGGCTGGTGGTGGTGGTGTAATGGTGTGGGGGATGTTTTCTTGGCACACTTTAGGCCCCTTAGTGCCAATTGGGCATCGTTTAAATGCCACGGCCTACCTGAGCATTGTTTCTGACCATGTCCATCCCTTTATGACCACCATGTACCCATCCTCTGATGGCTACTTCCAGCAGGATAATGCACCATGTCACAAAGCTTGAATCATTTCAAATTGGTTTCTTGAACATGACAATGAGTTCACTGTACTAAAATGGCCCCCACAGTCACCAGATCTCAACCCAATAGAGCATCTTTGGGATGTGGTGGAACGAGAGCTTCGTGCCCTGGATGTGCATCCCACAAATCTCCATCAACTGCAAGATGCTATCCTATCAATATGGGCCAACATTTCTAAAGAATGCTTTCAGCACCTTGTTGAATCAATGCCACGTAGAATTAAGGCAGTTCTGAAGGCGAAAGGGGGTCAAACACAGTATTAGTATGGTGTTCCTAATAATCCTTTAGGTGAGTGTATGTTTTATGATGATTATGAAGCCATTATTCAACAGTGCTTTAAGTGAAAGATTTTCTTATCCAACGTAAATGCCCTCTAATTTTCATAAGCAGTACAATATATTACTACATGTTCTATAGATTCTGCTGATCCACATAAACTTCAATTCCCAGACTCATGTTTGCTCATTATATATAGAGAATAATTTATAACTGTCTGCCCAAGGCGAAGTCTAGTAATGATTGTATCTTCTCTTCTACTGCCAAAATTAGCTCCTTCACCCCCTACTTGATTCTTCCCTCCTCATTCCAAAGTTCTTGCAATTTCGCTTTTATTGCTGTTCTGATTTTGGCCTCAACTTCTTCCTAATTTTTATTAATAATAGTGGAATATTCATTTCTATATGAGATCATTTCAGCACCTGTTTTGGTAAATGATCCACTAACCCTAACCCTAACAAAAGAGACACTGAATGGGGGTAAAAGCAGAGGGGGGTGCACCTGGGATGCCAGATGTTGCCGATGAGCCCTCTGGAGGTGTCGTGGGCATATATCATCGAAACGCCAAGGAATAGTCAAGGAAACGCCAAGATGGTGCCTATCCTAGTGAAAAAATTGTATACTTAAGCACAATTTATTCGTATGTACTTTAGTACAATTTAATGTATTTGTGACACACTATAAATTGGTATACTTAAAGTCTGTTAAACTGGAACAACTAATTTTGTACTAAATGCATTTTAGCTGTCCAAAAGCAGTGCTGAAGTTCAAATAAAGTTGTATTAAATATACTTGTTTGTGCTAAAGTGGAACTATTCGAAGTTTACTTAAGTACACTTTAAATATACTTTATATTTACTTTGTACTTAAGTTTTGAAATGCAGAATTTACTTCAACTTCAAATGTATTTAGGTGACATTACAATTGCAATTCAATTACACTGTAAGAGTGTTGAACATACATTAATATTATACTGATAATAACAAACTTTAGTGATTTTAAAACACATTGCAATAGCGTTCCAAGTAAACTTGAAGTGTGCTAAAGGCATCATTATAGTTTGCTTCAAATAGGCTACTATAAATTAATCTTTAAAGATAATTAAGAATTTGCCTTTTACAGTATACCAGTAACTCACTTATCCAGTGAACATCAATGAGCCAATGGGAACAGAATTATATATACATTGAATGTAGGAAACACGGACTGAATTTGAACCAGGGTCACTGGCATACAAGTACACTCAAATATGTAAAACTGGGGTTACTTTGTGTTCTTTCTATACTGTCTCTATACTGTTTCTATACTAAGTACTGCTATAAGCAAAAATATTTTTTCCATCAATGATAGCACAAATTATATTTATTTAAAGACTGCGAATCACTGAGAAAAGTCTCAATATAGGCACAGTAAGCGTTGCGTGAATATAAACACGAAATGGCCTGTATAGAACACAAAAGTGCGTTAAACTTGAAGCTCCTGAAGAAATAAAGCCAGCAGACACAACATTAAATATCAGCTGCAGAATATTTTGCTTCCCTTTTACCTGACATGATCTGTTATTAACGCTGAAGGAAGAAATAGCGTAAACAGGCATAACATTAGTTTTATTCTTGTGCACACACTAAAACACAGACAGTTTCGTTCTTTGGTGGAATGTGAACTATGGGATGATTTTAGTTTCAAAATGGTTAATAAATGCATGCACAATATCCATGAACTTTAAAAATGTTGCAGATATCTTTCACTATCCACAAAATGCCTTTCAATTTGTGTGTGCACAATTCAGAGTTACGTGAATGTGCAGCAATTTGTACAAATAGAGATATTTTTGTGAATAAAAATGTTTTCTTTTGGAAAACGTTTTAGTATGTACAGGCCTAGAATATGAACATGACGTGCAAAGTTTCATGTTCAGGGCATTTTCCTGCCTTAGTGCCTGTTAAAAAGAAAACGAAAATGCATTAATGTTTTCCTCCCATAGAGCCTATTATAAAAGAAAACGCTTAACATGGCTTAATGCAGTAAGACTGTGATATTAAAAATGAGTATACACCTTACTGAACATGCAGCGCGCTATATTGCATGTTAAGCGTTTTATAATGGTTTTCTATGGGAGAAAAAATAGCTAATCTCTTGTGTTGTGTTCATAACCTGAACTTTCGCATTTTGAGTTAATATTTTTCTGCTTGTCTGTACAAGGTAAGCTATGTTTTATTAATAAGATGTGTACTGAATTTGGTGCTTTAATATCACTTTCTTAAGCCACTTTAAGCATCTTATATGAGGAAGAATGCTTGATTACAATGCCGTTGTCTGTTTTAGCAGAATACTTCCATCTAGTGGTAGCAGGTTCCCTTTCAAGGGAACTCGCGCTGCGTCACCGCTGTGGGAACACCTCTGCGTGATTGCGTCCTGAAGCACGTGTGTAACCAGTCCAATGAAGTGACAGAACGTCATAGGCGGGTGATGTCATAGACCCGGAAACCATAAAGCACCTGTGAACACAAACAGAAACTAGCTTCTGTGCCTTCAGTAGCGCTCTGTGTAACATTGTCTGTCAGTTCTGGTGTTTTTGTCCCTCTGTTGTTTGAAAGGAGTTTCATCATACACAAAAAACATTTATACTGACAAGTGCAGACATATTTAAGTTAAAATGGCGAGCGAACAACCACAATCACAGTTCATTAAGTGTGTTCAGTCATTAATAGTGGGCTACTATGACCTTCACTTTAGAATTAATGATATATTATGCATTATTGACATTTATTATGAATCTGTATATACTAGTTCTTAGTAGTGGAAAAAATAGTAGTTATTGATTATCTAATAGTGAACTACCTCATTCAACTGAGCGCTATTACTTACTAATTTGTTAATCAGAGTTTCTTGTTAGGTAATAGTAGTTACTAGAATGTTAATAGTGCATTACTCATTTGTTCCTGTGTAATTATTCATTAATGACGGAACAGTATTCTAAAGAGTTTTGGTAACTTTGGATTTTCTTAAGAGTTTCCGAGAAAACATCATGAGAGGGCTTCCGGTTTCCGCTCGATGGAGTAGGTTAGAAGTGAGGAGCTCTGCCGAGACAATTCATTTATATAATTTTTCATTAATATAAAAAATTTGATAAAACAAGGGCCAAATCTAATATAAGTATCCCAACAACAAAACTTATGAGATGAAGAAAAATTTACGGAAAGGGGAACCAAAACAAAAATCGCTAACTCGCTTCACAGTCGACAGTCCGAAGATGGCGTATAAAGTAACGGTTCATTTTGGTTCGTCTATATGATACAGGTCAGAAGTCATATTAGATCAGAATATTTGAAAGATCGGAGTCATCACGCCGGAAACAGGTTTATGAGGATGCCGTGTCGGTGAGGCAATTTCAGGGGGGAGTCTAATTGACACGGTCTCTGCAAAAACTTCAGGGATGCGTTGGTCATGTCTGGGCGCAGGTCCACCATCTGATCTGGATACGGCCCGGATCAGGCTGACTGCAGTAAACCTCGGGATAAACAGAGAGACTAACATTAACATAGATGCCATTCTTTTTATGATGTAACGAGTACATCTGGTGTTATGGGAAGTGTTCCCGGTTCCGGTTGACCTAGTTAATGCAGCCTAACAATCATTTAATTGATTTGAATATTTGAATTTTTTATGTGTATGCCATAGTAAAGAGATGTGTTTTTAGTCTAGATTTAAACTGACATATTGTGTCTGCTTCCCGAACAATACTAGGAAGACTGTTCCAGAGTTTAGGTGCTAAACAGGAAAAGGATCGACTGCCTGCAGTTGATTTTGATATTCTAGGTATTATCAACTGGCCAGAATTTTGAGACCGCAATAGATGTGATGGAGTATAATGCGTTAAGAGCTCGCTCAAGTACTGGGGAGCTAAGCCATTTAGTGCTTTGCAAGTATTTAGTAAGATTTTAAAATGTATGCGATGTTTAATAGGGAGCCAGTGAAGTGTTGACAGAACTGGGCTAATATGGCCATACTTCCTGGTTCTAGTAAGACTGTAAGACCAGCTGCAGTTTATTTATTAAGCAAGCAGGGCAACCACCCAGTAGAGCATTACAATAATCTAGCCTTGAGGTCATGAACGCATTAACTAACTGTTCAGCATTTTGCATTGAAAGCATATGCCGTAATTTAGATATATTTTTAAGATGGTAGAATGCAGTTTTACAGATGCTAGAAACGTGGCTTTCAAATGAGAGATTGGTATCAAAGAGCACACCCAGGTTTTTAACTGACGACGAGGACTTGACAGAGCAGCCATCAAGTGTTAGACAGTATTCTAAGTTACTACATGTGCAGTTTTTTTGTCCAATAATAAAAAATTTAATCATTTTTTTCTGAATTAAGTTGCAGGAAATTACTAGTCATCCAATTTTTTATATCAGCAATGCATTGCGTTAATCTTGTGAATTGGTAAATTTCGTCACGGCGCGAAGAAATATAGAGCTGAGTATCGTCAGCATAACAATGAAAACTAACGTCATGCTTCCTAATGATATCTCCCAGTGGTAGCATGTATAGGGTGAAAAGCAACGGTCCTAGCACTGAGCTTTGCGGTACTCCATACTGAACTTGTAAACAGTGTGACATCTCTTCATTTACTGCTACAGGCGGTCAATCCTTTTCCTATTTAGCACCTAAACTCTGGAACAGTCTTCCTAGCATTGTTCGGGAAGCAGACACACTCTATCAGTTTAAATCTAGACTAAAAACGCATCTCTTTACTATGGCATACACATAAAACATTTTTAATTTATATTTTATTCAAATTGTTAGGCTGCATTAACTAGGTCAGCCGGAACCGGGAACACTTCCAATAACACCTGATGTACTCGTTACATCATAAGAATAATGGCATCTACGCTAATGTTAGTCTCTCTGTTTATCCCGAGAATTACTGCAGTCAGCCGGATCCGGGCCGTATCCAGATCAGATGGTGGACCAGCGCCCAGACATTACCAACGCATCCCTGAAGTGTCTGCAGAGACCGTGTCAATTAGTCTACTCTCTGAAATTGCTCATCGACATGGCATCCTCAATGGATCCATCTCCAGCGTGATGACTCCGATATTTCGAATATTCCTATTTAATAATTGTTTAATCGACACGCCATCCTCAATAAACCCGTTCCCGGCGTGATGCCTCCAATCTTTCGAATATTCCGATCTAATATTACTTCTGACCTGTAAGGCTGCCAAAATAATAATCATACACTGTTTGTTAATTGGCCAGAGGAGAACTGGCACCCTGACTGAGCCTGGTTTCTCCCAAGGTTTATTTTTCCCCATTATGCCACCTGATGGAGTTTTGGTTCCTTGCCACTGTCGCCTTTGGCTTGCTCAGTTGGGGACACTAAATTTTCAAATAATTATCCAAATAAATTTTATTACTAAACTAACTATATCAACTACATTACTTTAATATATATGATAATTGAAATGAGCTAGATGACATCTCCGTTTTCTCCAGAGCGGCTGTACAGCCGAATCAAATTCGGTTGCATTATTTTCCTGTTTAACAATGTGAAGCTGCTTTGAAACAATCTGCATTGTAAAAGGCGCTATATAAATAAAATTGACTTGACTTGACTACAAACTGATAATGGTCAGATAAGTATGATTTAAACCATGCCAATGCAATTCCACTAATGCCAACATAATTTTCGAGTCTATTCAAAAGAATGTTGTGGTCGATAGTATCGAATGCAGCGCTAAGATCTAGTAACACTAATAGAGAGATACAACCACGATCGGATGATAAAAGTAAATCATTTGTAACTGCAGTCTCAGTACTATGATACGGTCTAAATCCTGACTGGAAATCCTCACAGTTACCATTTCTTTCTAAAAAAGGAGCATATTTGTGAAGACACTGCTTTTTTTAGTATTTTTGACAGAAAGGGTAGATTTGAGATTGGCCTGTAATTGACTAATTCTGTAGGATCAAGTTGTGGTTTTTTAATAAGTGGTTTAATAATAGCCAACTTAAAAGTTTTCGGTACATATCCTAATGACAAAGATGAATTCATGATATTAAGAAGAGGATCTATGACCTCTGGAAGCATCTCTTTTAATAGCCTAGTCAATATAGGGTCGAGCATACATGTTGTTGATTTTGATGATTTAACAAGTTTAGCCAATTCTTCTTCTCCTATAGCAGTGAATGAGTGTAATTTTTCCTCAGTGACACTATAATGCTCTGTCTGATGTGATGCTGTAGTAGACGGCTGCATGGTTATAATTTTTTTCCTAATATTATCAATCTTACACGTAAAAAAGAAGTTCATAAAGTCATTACTGCTATGCTGTTCATCAGAAGTTGAAGCTTTATTTCGGGTTAATTTGGCCACTGTATCGAATAAATACCTAGGGTTGTGCAGATCTAGCCGTTTTTACGGCCTTTCTGTAGGCAATCATGCTTCTCTCAGGAGATTTAATTGCCCTCATATAATTACAAACCTGTACACTGTTCTTTCATGAAACACAAAAGCAGAATGGCCTGAATTTCCAAGCTGATCTTTTTCATACAATCAATACAGTGAACACACACAAACTCTAAAAAGGAAAAAGAAAAAACTCTAAAAAGAAAAAAGTTCATTTGACTTATTCCCTTTCTGTGAAGAACACCTTTTTTTCTTAAAAGTAAGTCATTATTCTTTACGGCTGCATTTTTTCAAATCTCATTCATGTTTCTACTTGCCACATCATATGACATTAAGTGTGTCATTACTGATTCTCATTTTCAGGTTCTTTATGTTGGTTAGTAATTACTTTTTCCCAGCTTATTGATATGATATGATATTTCTCATTTTAAAAAAGCAATGAAGATCACCCATTAGAAATACATAACTGAACAATCTGCTATCAATAATCAGTGTCAAAATTAGTCCAGATTTTTGGACTTAAAAAAAAAATTGCCTTTAAAGGGCTGAAGAATGTAATTGAGATGATGGCTTTGTGACAAAATCATGTCAGAAACCACAATAAAAGAAACACAAAAAGAAGGGAGAACAATGGATCTATTGGCTTGTGGTGTTGCTCCTGAGTGTCACTGCCTGTACTTGGTAGTGAATGGTTTCGAGGGAAAATGATCTATTGTGCCTCGTTTTGCCTTTTGTGTTGATAGAGTCAAAGGTTGTGGGTACATGATCAATTTCTAGTGATTTTACAAAGACTTAATAAGAAGATCTGCCATCACTATGGAAAGGTAGGTGATTTGCATGTACTAAGGAAAATAATCTTGGAAGATTACTTTTTTTATTCAATTTTTATATTTGTAACGTTATTCAATATTTTACATTAAGTGAATGTTTTTAAATTTCCTTTTTTTTTTTTTTTTGAAGATATTTGTGTGGTAGGTTGGGCCTCTCTACACAATTTGATTAGATTTGTATAATCTGGACGTTGACTTGACTCCTGTATCTCAGGTTGTATCTGTTTGTAATGTCAGTTCATATTTTTGAGTCAGTCTGTGCATTTGTTTTTACAGGCTGATAAAATGGCAGTCACTCTGTAGTATGGTGCTGTTCTATAGTGTTCCAATAGCGTTAGCTACTGACACTGACTTCAAACTAGTTCAGTTTATTGCTTTGTTTGTTATTAACTCCACATAAGCTGATAGGCACCCAGCAAACAATAGCCGCCATTTCACCGTCTTGGTTAACTATAAACTTGAATTTGGTTACATGTCGTTTTTGCCAAAATAACTTGCGAGATATATGATATTCCATCATATAAGCAAAGTCAACAGTCATTACAAGGTGTTTGGTTTCATTTCTTTAAAATTGATGACTAGTCTATACTTGGGCTATGGTTAGACGTCTATTACATTTTTACTGACAGCCCAAAGTTTGCCTTGTTTTAGCCTAGACGTCAGGGCAGCGTTTGGACGGCTATTAGATGTTTTAAACACTAAATTGCTTGCTGGGAAATCTTAAGTAAAAAGCAAGCTATTATAGTTTGTGAAATGTGTGTTTGAAAAAATGTGTGTCTATTTTTTAAAATAAAAAGTGTTAGTGTACACCCTAATATTTTTAGGGCCACTGTCTATATAAGCATGCATTTACTGTATATTCTATAAGCTTTAGTTTAACAAGATAATTTAGCAAGAAGGCTTCTGACCTTTTAAAGGGGAAACGTGACAAATTCAACTTCTCAACTTTGTTTGGATTTGCTCCTACATCTGCTAGAGAAAATTTATATCAGTGTTTTTTGTTTACAAACAAGAACCACCTACAAGTAGGCGAAGGTTTTCCTGCACGTCTTTTTTCGTGCTTCGGTAAGAAGTCCTTTAAAATTATTATTTTAATCCCATTATTAATCTGACTCTAAATCAAATGAGATGTTAAAAGGCTGTCTAGAATGATCATCATTTTAGATGCAATCTTAATTTAGATATTTGATTAGTCACAGTAGTTTGATTATTTAGATTCTCATGCTTATTCATTTTAAAAAACATAACTTAGTTTGATTTATTAACGGTTTTGCTTTTTTTGGACCAAAAAATGTTACCCCAAGGATTTTGGATATTGCCATCTTTGCCAACTTGCCATCAAGTCAAGTCACCTTCATTTATATAGCGCTTTTTACAATACAGATGGTTTCAAAGCAGCTTTACAGCGATAATAGGAAATTAATGGAAGAGAGATTGTTTTGGCTGTACAGCAGCGCTAGAAAAAATTATTCTGTTATTGTCAGTTATTGTCCAGCTAAAGTTAGTTTTTAATTTATTTTCCGTTGTAAAAAAACATTAGTTATTAGTTACTTTGGGGCCACTTACACAACAACATTTTCAACTAAAATAGAAAACCTTTAATGCGTTCTGGACACCCATCCGCACGGCAACAGCATTTGGTGGCCCGAGAACGCCAAACTTTGAAATAGGTTTTGAAATAGTTTTGAAACAATACTGTTATCATCTTCTTGTAAACTTTAAAAAATGTGAATCTGTGAGAACGGTGATAACATGCATGTAAGCATTAGGTGTTTAGTCTATAGGCAAGCACGTTTGAATACGTATGTGCGCAGGCGCATAGTTTTTCTTTACAAAATGACCGCTAAATTACTTATCTGGCATGCATAATACAAAGTTTTTAATTGTTTCCACTGGATCCATGTGAATGGGAATCATTTTGATCCCCTTTGTGGGGACACTTTGGTTTATCTGGACCACACACAGATCAATGAGGTCTATCATGAATCAGTTTCAAAAATAAATACAAAACCTGACCTAATTGAAAGAAAATAAGTTGACAAAAAAGATTGAATCCAATATTTGGTGATAATATAGCATAAGAGATTTATAAGATTTCTTTTTTTGGCCAGTCATTTTTGACCGGGAACACCACAAGTGTGACTTTTTTGTACAAAATAAAAGCACTTCAAAACAAACTTCCTAGTTAAACATTAAATCACTCTGTCTGTTTTTTTCCATATTTTTTTGAATATTGACAAAATTATCCACAAAAATGCTTTTTTTCACTCAAAAACTGAGCTCAGATCAGAGCAAATCCCAGAGCAAACCCTCTTTTAGCATAAAAAAAAACTACTGTCAGAATTTACTAAAGGCACTGAAAAGGCGTGGACAGGGTTATTTTTGCAGCTGACCTTATTGCATATGCATTTGCAGAAGTTTCCCTTTCAGATGCAAAATGTAGGGGAGGAGAGTATGCAAGGTGATTTAGTAAGGTTTGTGCTAGTCAGTTTACTAATATAATGTAATTTATGAAAACAAAATATAACTTTCTAAGTGATCCTGAAGACTTTGGTTAGATTTTTCAGGTGTGCTTGATCAGGGTAGGAGTTAAACTGCATGATGGTAGCCCTCCAGGAGCAGGGTTGGATACCCCTGTTCTACCATAAAATGAGCTGTGTGAAACCCTGCACAAAAATATCTAGTTTAAAATGCAGTTAACTAAGAGTAATAATATCAATTTTTTACATGTAAATATTAACATCTGCACACATTTCTAACTCAAAATACAAAGATTGAGAAGGGGGGCTGTGCACAGAGGCCAGGAGGGTGTAACGTGAGTCCACTGGAGGCAAGTTGATGTGATGAACCCAAGTGCAGTTTATTTACAAGGTGAACAGATACAACACAAACGATAACTTGACTAGAACAGACTTGATTTGATCCATGAACACACTTGACTAAACCATGACAGACACTCACCAACAGCGGGTTGGAACAAACAATACTCGACCAGGACCATGGCAAACATGAGGGTTTAAATACACTTGTAACGTAGACTCAGGCAGGTTGGGATCCATATGCAGTTTAAGTAAAACAGTGTCAAAGTACAAACAGACTGGGGTCGAATCACCAGGGAGATCAGCAGTGTCAAAGGCAAGGCAGAGAGTGTGGTCATAACAGGCAGAAGGTCAGGGCAGGCAGCAAACAATCAGAGTCCAGTATCCAGGCAAACAGTAAACAAGAAGCAGGCAGTACAGGATCATAAACGAGGGATAAAGCAGAGTCAGGACAAAGCAGAGTCAGGACAAAGCAGAGTCAGGACAAAGCAGAGTCAGGACAAAGCAGAGTCAGGACAAAGCAGAGTCAGGACAAAGCAGAGTCAGGACAAAGCAGAGTCAGGACAAAGCAGAGTCAGGACACAGGCAATGGTAACACAGGGAAATAACGCTCAGAAATGCAGCCGGGGCAAACAAGACTTCGCAAAGAGTGACTGAGCAACCAGGGTATAAATAGTCTGTGAGATGAGGAACAGGTGTGTGGCAATCAGTCCCAGGATGTGGGTGCATGGGAATTGTAATCCAAATGAACTAGTAGAGAGTGAGACCTCCGGTGGCCGCTGGTGGAAACCTCACCGGCGTTTGTGACAACACTGAGACTAATGACAAGACGAGGGACACCTGTTAACACTGACGAGACAATGAACCAATGACATGACACAAGAACACATGAGGGCATGGAAATCACATGACAAGACCAGGAAGTGCATGGCTGTGAACAAAGCAAACTAAGAAACATTATAGTGAACATGGCAGTGAACATAAACTAAGAACATGAAACATAACCCAGAACACACTGTGACAGTTCCCCCCCTCTAAGGACGGCTCCAGACGGCCAACAAAACAAAAGTCTAGGGCGGACTTGGGGGCGGGATGGCAGGCCAGGCCCGTGCAAGGGAACAGGAACCTGGGCCGTGGAGCGTGGGCGGACCTGGACCGTGGAGCGTGGGCAGACCTGAAGTGTGGGCAGACCTGGACCGTGGAGCGTTGGCAGACCTGGACCGTGAAGCTTGGGAGGACCTGGACCGTGGAGTGTGGGCAGACCTGAAGTGTGGGCAGACCTGGACCGTGGAGCGTTGGCAGACCTGGACCGTGAAGCTTGGGAGGACCTGGACCGTGGAGTGTGGGCAGACCTGGAGCGTGGAGCATAGGCAGATCAAGATCATGGAGCATTGGCGGACTTGGATCATGGAGTGCAGCCCCCCCAAAATGTTCTTGGGTGGGACTATGGGGTCATGGCTTGGAACCATCTCTGGACGCTGGTCAGTGGCTGGAGCCATCTCTGGATGCTGGTCAGTGGCTGGAGCCATCTCTGGATGCTGGTCAGTGGCTGGAGCCATCTCTGGACGCTGGTCAGGGGCTGGAGCCATCTCTGGATGCTGGTAAGGGGCTGGAGCCATCTCTGGATGCTGGTCAGGGGCTGGAGCCATCTCTGGATGCTGGTCAGGGGCTGGAGCCCTCTCTGGACGCTGGTCAGGGGCTGGAGCTTTCTCTGGACGCTGATCAGTGGCTGGAGCCCTCTCTGGACACTGGTCAGTGGCTGGAGCCAACTCCGGATGCTGGTCAGGGGCTGGAGCCATCTCTGGACGCTGGTCAGGGGCTGGAGCCACCTCTGGACGCTGGTCAGGGGCTGGAGCCACCTCTGGACGCTGGTCAGGGGCTGGAGCCCTCTCTGGATGCTGGTCAGGGGCTGGAGCCCTCTCTGGACGCTGGTCAGGGGCTGGAGACCTCTCTGGACGCTGGTCACGAGCAGGAGTCGCTTGGCTCTGGACGCTAGTCACGAGCAGGAGTCGCTTGGCTCTGGATGTGGACGTTAGACATCGCTTGGCTCTGGTCGTGGACATGATACGTTGCTTGGCTCTGGACATGGACATGAGACGTCGCTTGGCTCTGGACGTGGACATGAGACGTCGCTTGGCTCTGGACGTGGACATGACACGTCGCTTGGCTCTGGACGTGGACAGGCTGTGGCAGGGCAGGCATGACGTGAACAAAATCAGGCTTGGCAGGCATGACGTGAACGAGATCAGGCATGGTAGGCATGACGTGGATGAAATCAGGCTTGGCAGGCTTGACATGGACGAAATCAGGCGTGGTAGGCATGACGTGGATGAAATCAGGCATGGCAGGCACTGCGGGACTGTGGGGCTTCTCGTCCACCAAACACACAGTAAATGAGGAACCACTCAATTGAAGGGCATGATCGATATATCCCTCCAGGGACCAGTGGATTTTCCCTCCTGGCAGCTGGGAGCATAAGGGCTCATTAAGCCCAAATCTAAAAATGTCCTTGAGCTGTCATTAAAACCTACAAGATGACACTGTCCACAGAAGTCCTGGACATAGTCCTCAATGGGACAGTTGCCTTGGCGAAGGCGCAGGAGGCGAGAAACTGCTGGGTTCATACTGTGGCGGTCGAGTATTCTGTAACGTGAGTCCATTTGAGGCAAGTTGATGTGATGAACCCAAGTGCCGTTTATTTACAAGGTGAACAGATACAACACAAACAATGACTTGAAACAGACTAGAACAGACTTGACTTGATCCATGAACAGACTTGATTCATGAACAGACTTGACTAAACCATGACAGACACTCACCAACAGCGGGTTACAGGGAACAAACAATACTCGACCAGGACCATGGCAAACATGAGGGTTTAAATACACTGAGACTAATGACAAGACAAGGGATACCTGTGAACACTGACGAGACAATGAACCAATGACATGACACAACAACACATGAGGGCATGGAAATCACATGACAAGACCAGGAAGTGCATGGCTGTGAACAAAGCAAACTGAGAAACATGATAGTGAACATGGCAGTAAACATAAACTAAGAACATGAAACATAACCCAGAACACACTGTGACACAGGACCTATAAGGATCTTCCCTAAGGGCCCCGGTCCTAGAACGAGATTTCTACTGGTCCTCCCACAACCAAGTCATGTGACCCACATACTCCAAACTCAACTATGATAATAATAACAGAATTGGATGAAAAAAATTCGATAAAAAAATTATTTCTCATGCCCCCTTCAAGAGATTAAAGAGTGTGTACCCTCTTGCCTGTGCATGTTGACTGTTAAAGGGTTAAGAAAGATAACAGTAGCATTATTCATTCTCGAAGCTGAAAGAATACATTCATGCCCCACAACTTCTCCCACTGCCAAGCAACACTCTTCCACACCCACAGCGGATGCCTTTCACCGCATTGCGATGAAACCTGCAACACCCCACCCAGAAACAGCTCCAAAGCCCCACAAAAACTAATAATGTGAAAAGGAAAGGAAAAAAGATAAGAGTAAACACTTTCCCACGGCACAGTAGATCTAACTGTAACGGATTTGGTAATTATGGTCGCTACTGGGGATGGAGATGAAGATCGCTGAATAAAGACTTGAATTTGAGTCTGTTCCACAAACAAAATCAATCATGTTGATTCTGAAGATTTGGATTACAGCGCAGAATTAAAATGGATTAAGTTTATGATAATTTTATAGTGCCTCAAAATATTTATATATTAAATAAGGGTTTATAAACATTTGTATATTTGTGAAGCTGTTTATATGTAAATAATTTATGTTTTAGATGCTGTAAATATTGTAGCCTACATTTTAAAATCTGTGCAAACGTAAGTATATGTACGTGTGGACCACTCTTTACATACAATACATACAAATAGGCCTGTATTCTCTGTAAAAAACTCCAGAGAAACACACTACACTGTATTCTCTCTCTCTCTCTCTCTCTCTCTCTCTCTCTCTCTAGGTTACAGGATCACGTGATTATTTTCCAAGCTTTCCTTAAATCTCAACTAAAATGTATAAACCATTAATTACTCAGTACTCACTGAACTATAGGGAATTTGGGAAGTGAGCAGTGTTTGTGAGGTAATTTATTGATGAGACTGAGACATACTACAGTACAGGTCACAAAGTTCTTCACGCACAAATTTAGTGTCTACATCACCTAACATATATGGTAGCATATAAAACTGTGTGCTTCAGTACTATTATAATTATAGTTATAGATATTTCTAACTGAACACAAACAAGAACCATTAAACTTATTTACATCAAGTAACTCTAATTATCCACAAGTCACTTTAAGCATGGTGCACAGGGTTCTTGTCTTATAGTCACTCTAATTTTTACAACACTGCCATCTAGTGGTTTCAAACATTAGTACAGTTGCAAATTCTGATACTACTGATATTTAGTGAATATGTGATTGAAAGACAATGACAAATTTAATTCTTCAAAAATTCTGAAATTAAAGCTAATAAAACAATATTATTCTAATTAATTATTATTAACTTTACATGTCATGTGGCAAAAATACTTATATTTTTCAATTTAGCTAGTTTCAATAATTCAAGACATATAGACACCATTTCTAAAAAGCATACCCACCTCAGCAGGTATAAGCCTTTTTAACCACACTGAATTCTTTTAATGTAACAGGTATTTTGTATTTTGAGATAAAGTCAGCAAACTCATAGTTACCTTTCGTTCAGTCACTCAGAGTAACGTCAGTGATTGACGAATGGGGGTTTCGCCTAGAAGCCTATCATCTTCGAGATCTAGAAAACGCCCAATGGCAGTGCCAATGCCATGGGCATGTGGAATTTGCATAGCATAACTCCACCCCACAGTGTGGGTATATAAGGAAGTACGCCGGCAACATCGCATTATGTTTCTGCTTCGGAGCCAAGAGCATCTATCTCTTCATTCCTTAAGCCTTCTGAGTATATCGTCAAGCTTCTTCGAGACGAGCAGCTTTTCAGTCGGTGTTGGTGTTATGGCGCATTCCAGCGATCGTATACTCCCTGCGCTTCCACCCAGCCGCCGGCACAGTTGCCTCAGCCTGCTCGCCCCTGGCTAAGCGGCGCTCCTGATGCGGACAGCTCAGGGATGGGTTCTTTCCAGGAGATGGTAGCAGAACCACTCCTTCCCCCGGTGGAGGGCCGGGGGAGAATCCTTTGTTCCGGGCCCCGACGCCAGTCCCTCTCTGACGCCAGTCTCCTCTCAGAGCAGACCCCAGTGGAACGCACGTCCTTCCCTGGTCTCCTCTGTCAGGACGTGGCTGATGACCGTGCCCCCACACCGGGACGCTATGCCTCCCACGTCTGGGCCGGTCACGCCGCCTCGCTGCCCCACCCGGGGTACGTCTGTGGTTCGCATGACCCTGCTGGTGCAGTTTTTGGGAGCCTGGCTAGAGCTTCCTGCACTGTCCCGCTGGGTTGCGAAGATCATCAGGCTCGGCTATGCGATTCAGTTCGCTCAGGCCCCTCCCCGTTTCCGGGGAGTCCGATACACAATGGTGGGGCCCAATGCCCCTGTCATGCATGCGGAGGTCGCTACCCTGCTGGTGAAGGGTGCGGTCGAGCCTGTCCCTCCAGCCGAAATTAAGTCCGGCTTCTACAGCCCTTACTTCATTGTACCCAAGAAAACCGGTGGGTTACGACCGATCCTGGACCTGCACATCCTGAACCGATCCCTTCACAGGCTTCCGTTCAGGATGTTGACAGCGAAACGCCTTTTCGAATGCGTTCGTCCAGCAGATTGGTTTGCAGTGATCGACCTGAAGGACGCCTACTTCCTGTCTCCATCCTTCCTCGACATAGACTGTTCCTAGGGTTGCTTCCTCCCATTCGGGCTAGCTCTGTCCTCTTGCGTCTTTACGAAGATTGTCGAGGGGTTCGCATCCTGAACTATCTCGACGACTGGTTGATCCTGAGTCACTCTCGAGAGCAGGTATGCGAACACAGAGACCTGGTGCTCCGGCTGGGCCTTCGGGTCAACTGGGAGAAGAGCAAACTCTGCCCAGTGCAGAGGATCTCTTTTCTCGGTATGGAAATCAACTCAGTCGCCATGTGCGCGCAGCCACTGCTGACTTGCCTCCGTCGAGAGCAAAAGTGCGGTTCCACTGAAGTTATTTCAGAGGCTCCTGGGGCATATGGCAACTGCAGTCACGGTAACGCCGCTCGGATTGCTTCATATGAGACCGATTCAGCACTGGCTTCACGATCGAGTCCCGAGATGGGCATGGCAGTCGGGCATGCTCCGGGTCCCAGTAACTCGGGCCTGCCTGCAGCCCCTCACCCTGTGGTCAAACCTCAGCTTTCTACGGGCCGGTGTTCCCTTAGAACGAGTTTCCAGGCATATTGTTGTATCAACAGAGATAGGGCACCCTTTGGCACCCGCGTCCTGATCTTTGGAACCTCCACGTGTGGCTCCTGGATGGGACGCAGCAGGTTTGAGTACCCTACCACCTCAGGTGGTGGCTACCATCACTTCCGCTAGGGCTGAGTCTACCAGACACACCTATGCGTTGAAGTGAAACCTTTTCGTCACCTGGTGTTCTTCTTGCCAAGAAGACCCCTGGAAATGCCCGATCGGGTCCGTGCTCTCGTTTCTCCAGGAAGGGTTGGAATGAAGGCTGTCTCCTTCCACCCTGAAGGTTTATCAGCCCACCACAACCTTGTGGAGAACAAAAAGGTAAGTCAGCACGACCTGGTCATCAGGTTCCTGAGGGGAGCGAGGAGACTAAATCCTCCTCGCGCTCCCCTCGTACCCTCTTGGGACCTTGCAGTAGTTTTAGATGCTCTGCAGAGGGCTCCCATTGAGCCATTGCGGTCAGTCAATCTTAAGTTCCTGTCAGTGAAGACAGCGCTCCTGATCCCTTTGGCCTCCATCAAGAGGGTAGGATAGGGGACCTGCAGGCATTTTCGGTTGACGAAGCGTGCCTGGAATTCGGGCTGGCCAACTCTCACATGATCCTGAGACCCCGGCCTGGATATGTGCCCAAGGTTCCCACCACTCCGTTCAGGGACCAGGTGGTGAACCTGCAAGTGCTGCCTTTGGAGGAGGCAGACCTAGCCTTGGCACTGCTCTGTCCAGTACGCGCCCTCCGTGCTTACGTAGACAGAACGCAGTGTTTCAGGACCTCTGACCAGCTCTTTGTCTGTTATGGTTGGAAGCTGAAGGGAAAGGCTCCAAGCAGGGGTAGACGCAGGGGCGTCCATGCCCCCTTGGGGTCAGGGCGCACTCCACCTGGAGTGTGGCCTCCTCTTGGGCTTTAGCGCATGGCGCCTCACTAACAGACATCTGCAGAGCTGCAGGCTGGGTGACACCCAACACATTCGCCAGATTCTATAATCTCAGAGTGTGTACTCGCCTTTACTAGTGCCCGGTAATGGACGAGGCTTAGGTGTCTTCGCTTGCTCGCCATTCCACTCCACGGACTGGATACGTGCAATATTTTCCTCAGGTAGCTTTCCGGAAGCCCTGAGTTCCGGAAGCCCACGAGTGGCGTGATTACATTGGGACCCCCATTCGTCAGTCACTGACATTACTCGGAGTGACTGAACGAAAGGGAACGTCTCGGTTACGTATGTAACCCTCGTTCCCTGAGGAGGGAACGGAGACGTAACGTCCCTCTGCCACTTCCGCTGTACCGCTGGAACGGCCGGGAGTTCAGTCTTGGCTCCTCAGCAGGTAAACATAATGCGATGTTGTCAGCGTACTTCCTTATATACCCACGCTGTGGGGCGGAGTTACGCTATGCAAATTCCGCATGCCCATGGCATTGGCACTGCCATTGGGTGTTTTCTAGGCTTCTAGGCGAAACCCCCATTCTTCAGTCACTGATGTTACGTCTCCGTTCCCTCCTCAGGAAACGAGGGTCACATACGTAACCGAGACGTTCCTTCATTTATAAATAATTGACTAGTAACAACCCATTCCTAAACCAATTGTGAAAAGAATAAAGATTTGTTCCTGTACAAAATATTGGGGAGAAAAGTTCATATACCCAGTGCAATGCGGTGCCAGGCGCGACACAAGTGTTTTTTGCTAATTCATTTTCACGTCCTTCGCCATGTTGTTTAAATAGCAAATTTGCGCCCATTTGTTCACCCATGGGCGTGCTTGTCTGAAAACGAGGTGTGTTCAGGCACATTGTTGGCGCATTGATATTTTGAGGCAACTGAAATAGACTGTACCATTGACCAACAAAAACCTGGTCTAAAGTCAATGGCGCAATATTTTTTGTGTTATTTAATGGGGGCGTTAGTAATATGCCTAGCCTATAATATAGGCGGGTACACAGCGCATGTACACTGCTTATTACACACACAGGGAGCAGCAGCACACAAACATTTTAAAATATTAAAAATAAAAGGATTACAATGTAAAAGATTATTATTGTGTATATAAAGAAAAAAATACCCACATGTCATAATGGATAGTCATTGCATGTATCAGAATGACCTATTTGTAGTAATGACCAATGAAATTGGCTACTTACTTAACCAATCATGGCAATACACACATGTATTTAAACTGATTCGGTGTCTATATTCCGCTATGTAAATAGCGAATCCACCATTATGCAAGCGCATCTGGCTCTTAAAGGGAATGGGAGATGAGACTCTAATTGGTTTATTTATGCCCAAACATACCCATTACTCATTAAAAGAAAAGGGGCAACTCTTTTAGACCATGTGCCGGGTAATCTTTTCTCGTTGTTAAACTAGCAAAAGTGGATTCAGACAGGCCCTAAGTGCACTTGCGCTGTGCGCTTTAGACCATGTGCTTAGACTGTTAAAATAGGGCCCTTTGTCAACAAAAACTGTTTGAGCAATTGAATGTGGGAGCGGATTTAGATATTTAACAGAAATTACAGATGGGGGAATGGAAACTTCCCCCAGAAGTAATGAATCAGATCTGGACCAGAATTTACAAAGCAGAAATGTTTTCAGACAGCGCAATGTCCCCTCTACTTCTTTCTGAGTCACCCAGCCCCCCTGGGTCTGGACGTGATGGCACACACATGGCCCAAAATGTGCCTGTATACGCGTTCCAGTCTCTCTGCTCCCGGGAGTTCTAGCCAGAGTTCGTCAGCAAGGGTATTGCATCTTACTGATAGCACAGCATTGGCCAAACAGAGTATGGCCCTCTGGGATAATGTCTCTACTCAACGGCTCGCCATGGGCAATATCGGAGGAGAGGGACCTTCTGTCTCAGGCGGGGGACATGATATTCCATCCCAGGCCCGACCTGGGGAACCTTTATGTTTGGCCCCTGATGGGTACCAACTGAGGGATACTGGGTTTTCGCCTGACGTTATTGAGACCATTCTAAGTGCTAGGGCTTCCTCCACTAGAAAAAGTTAGTGCTCTTCAGACAAAATATCCTAACGATGCAGCTGTGGGCTTATCTATTTATAGCCTCTGATGCCTGCGCATTCTGATGATGTCACTAACAGAGGCTATAAAAGCTCTAGGTCAATTCCATTGACGTGTTTACACACTATATTCAGAGCTGGTCACGATAAAGACGTTCCCAATAGTGCTAAGCAGCGCAGCCCACTGTATTTTTTAAACGGTAGTATCGTCATTCCGGTTCTACCTTAAGTACTGTTGTATGTGGCTTCTGGGGCAGTTGCTAAAACGTTCGAACACTTGTGTTGCAAATAAACAATACAGCGTCTTTTTGTCTACTGGAATGTCTACTTTTAAATGAAGTAATTTATATAAAAAACTAATATTCTCTGTTTATGTAATCCGTATGAAAACAGCGGAGCCTCATTATCTGTGATGTTTCAATAAATCGACATTATTCTTTAACGTGTGCGCTTTATTAACAGAGATTATATTTATTAACTATATTCCAGAGCCCTCTGCAGTCACTGCTCGTGTTCCTCTGGAGTGTTGCTAAATACTAAGATATCGTCCATGAAAACTGTAACTCCTTCCAGGTCTTTGAGGATCGTCGACATTTCCCGTTGGAAGATTTCGGGTGCGCTGGTAATCCCGAACGGTAGCCTGCGGAAAAAATATCTTCCAAAAGGAGTAATGAATGTCGTTAGTTTAGCACAGTCCATATCCAGTGGCAGCTGCCAGAAGCCACTAGCTGCATCAAGAAGTGAAAAAACTTGGGCATGTGCTAGTCTAGGAAGGATGTCATCAACCGTTGGCAGCACAAATTTCTCTCTTTTTACAGCTTTATTTAGTTGTTTCAGATCAACACAAATTCTGATTTGCCCTGTTTTCTTCGGAACAGCCACCATAGTGGCACACCACTCAGTAGGCTCAGTGATCTCCTCAATGACACCGCATTGTACCATTCTCTCTAGCTCCGCCTTGACCTTTGAAAGCAAGGGCACGGACACCCGTCTTGCAGTGTGCACACTGTATGGTACAGCATCCTCTTTCAGGCAGATTTTAATGGGTTTTGTCTTTACTAGTCCCAGTTCAGAAAAGGAAATAGATTGAAGCTCTTCCAGCATCTTAACTAAACCCATTGCACTTGCCGTATCTCGACCAAGGAGATTATTTACATGGGGACCAGTCACCACGGACCCTTCAAAACTATACTGCTTATCTTTAAAGGTAGTCATAGCTCTGAACTGTCCTCTGCAGTGCAATGTACCCCCTGGGCTCTCAAGTTTCACATTAACAAAGTTGTGGCTTGTACTTCAAAACAGAGATGGTTTTATCAGAAATCACAAGCTCTACAGCGTTTCTGGGAGTCAAGTCGGGCATTAACTGAAGCTTCAGTTTCAGTTAATGCCCGACAGTTTTCTGTCCAGAATCCCAATCACGAGTCTGTCGCAAATATTTTCGTCTTTGGCAGCACCGAAGTCACATGTGTTCGCTAGCTCGTGGAGGCTACGGATATATACCTCGGCCATTTCACCTGGCTTTTGAGCCCTCATGTGGAATCGTGCACGCTCATGAATAACATTAACTTTAGGTACAAAGTAGTCATCAAGCTTCCTGATTACCGTATCATAGTCCTCTCTTTCTTCCTCCCCAAACGTAAATGTCTGATACACATGTTCAGCTTCTTTTCCCATCGAATAAAGCAGTGTACAGACCTGAACGTCAGCCTCTTCTTTGTCCAGTTTAGTGGCTATCCTGTAGCGGCGAAATCTCTGACACCATTCAGGCCATCGTTCGGGGTGACCAAAATCAAAACTGTCCGGGGGCTGAAACTTTGCCATGGTGTTAACGGCGCTCCACTTCTGACACCATGTGATGTTTCAATAAATCGACATTATTCTTTAACGTGTGCGCTTTATTAACATCAGAGCTTTGGTGGAACACACAAGCAACAATGACTACTCATCATGAACTCACGCAGACTCGGTTGCTTCAATTACTTTAACACTGCAACTAAACTCTTAGCAAGCACTTGGTCGCCACCTAATGGATAAGGGACATATTACGTATACAACATTAAACAGTTTTATATCACAGTGACCACACCCACGAAGGAACGCAAACCTGTAAACACCCCCATCACCTCAAAACAAAGAATCAGCTTCATCATTCTTCTGATTTTCTTCGAGTTCGGAAGACACGCAAGAAGAAGAAGAACGCGATTTTAACATGAGAATTTTTTAAGGTAAAACATTTATTCCATGCACATATGTTGCGTCTTTTGCGCGCTCAAGTTTGTTATTTTAAATGTAGACGCGTGACAAGCGCGCTCAAATAGAGAGACTAATTAGTTTTCGTTCATCTTGCACTGTCCCTGTTAGCACTTTTGCCCTGAATGTCTCTTTTGCACTGTATTTTTTTTTACCACTGCTCATATGTGTTGTTTTCATGTGTAAATCCAACACTACCGTTTAAAAGTTTTAGATTTTCTAATGTTTTCAAAAAATCTCTTCTGATTAACAAGGCTGCATTTATTTGATCCAAAATACAGCAAAAACAGTAATATTGCGAAGTATTTTTATAATTTAAAATAATTGTTTTCTATTTGGATATATTTTTAAAATGCAATTTATTCCGGTCTTCAGTTTCACATGATCCTTCAGAAATCATTGTAATATGCTGATTTGCTGCTCAAGAAACATTTCTTATTTTTATGAATGTTGAAAACAGTTGTGTACAATTTATTTCAGGATTCTTTGATAAATAGAAAGTTTAAAACAACGGCATTTGTTTATTTATCTGAAATAGAAATCTATTGTAACATTATACACTACCATTCAAAAGTTTGTATTTCTGACATTTTGCTTCATTTTGTAGATCTGAATTTTGAATTAATACAATACGGCATGGTATCACGATACTACTTGGTATCGTGATACTTCAGCTTGTATAGTATCGTAACATTTGTTTATGGTATCGTGACAACCCTAATGTAAATTGAAAGAAAGAAAAAAATCTTTTACTATAGATACAGATAAAAATCTGAACAAATTATAAAGAGGCAGAAGCAGAACGTGGCTGTTTGATTTGCGATCTTGCTGTGTTTTTTCCATTCATTCATGTATCATATTGTACAAGGTTTAAATCATCAAATAAATCAAATATACATATTAAATATTAGAACATGATGTAGTATTTTATTTGATTTACTCTTGCCAAGCTCTGATTTCTGAGATTTTATTTGATTTGCACTCATTTCATTCATAGTGTTTACACTCATTCACTTCACACACTCATTAGTGCATAGTGATTTTCACAATACACAATACACTCAAACGCTACACAGATCCGTGTATATGGCGTCTGTGCATGTGTTATATGGTTTGTGTGTTTCAGTCCATGCATAGTCTAGTCACAGGCTTAAACCGTGACAGATATATACTAATCATCTGCTTAACTCACTCCAGAACCAATTCTTCCAGTATTCATCATCCTCCTCAGCTTCACCCAGTGTTTAAAAATAAGGGTGGAGCTAGAGAAGATGAGAAATACTGGAAGATTATTACTGTGTAATAATCTATAGGTACATTAGATGCTTCACAGAAACTTTTGTTCCCAAACCTTTTAACACCAAAGGGAGGGTCATACAAAATATTGATTTGATTGAATAAAAAGACGTTAATTTATATATAAAAACTATTCATGACATTATTTTTTAAAAACATCTTCACTTTACAGCATTTTTTCCACTGTTTCCTAAAACTTTGTAGATTACTGTTGTTATAGTCAGATCCATAACACAAAGAGAGTCAACACAAAAGGCTCGGTCCAGTAGGGGAATTTATATAAGGACACTTAAAAATCTGCGAAAATTATTAAAAAGGCTGTATTATGCATGCCATGTCAGTAGTCGGTGATGTCACTTTGTCAAGAAAAAACCCACAAACATGTAATACGCATGCATGAACATGTAATACGCAAACACGATGTCACCATTTTCACAAATTTGCATTTTTGTTGTATACATGAAGACGGTAAAGGCATCGTATTCAAAATCGTGTACTTTGAAACCCGTTTTCAAAAACTTGCGTTTTCAGGCCCCAAAAATACCGTTATCGTGTAAATGAATGGCCAAAACACATAAAAAGTGTAATCGTGTAATACCCATAACATGTCTGCTCATAATAATAAGATAAGTACTCAAACCAGTCAAGTAATGTTAACTTGGGTTTTCTGAGTAACGAAGGCATAGCATGCAAACAGTACAGATTACTAAATTGTAGTTCAACAAATTATTGGACATTAAGTAAAGTTAACTAAAAGTGTTAGTAAGAACAACTGTTGGATTTTACAGTGGGGGTGGAATTACATGAGAGTGCGTAAATGATTAATAAAAAATTAATTATCGCTTATTTTCAGTAGGTAACAACATTATCTGTTCTCATAATAAGACACAGACACAGGTAACAACCATGTCTGACCCCTAGAGGGCAGACAAATTATTACAAAAGGAAAGAGTAACTGGTCAGGCCCCAATATTATCTGTCTGCAATACCGGGGGCTGCACTTTTTTGGATCGCCACAGTTTCAGGACTGCATTTCTAGGACCCTAGTTTTTTGTGACAGCGCCATTAGCCAACTGTACTCCAACAGAGGAGACAAATTTAAACTTTTTACACCTTATACTTATTTTTAACATAACAGCAGGCATGGCCATTTTAAACTTAATTACTTAAATTAGTTTAAATATTTCAACAGGGTTACCAACTGGTAGGTTTAGGGCTAGGGGTCGGTTAGGACAATATATCAATTAAACTGAATCAATTAAATAACTAAATCATTGCTAGGGTCCTAGAACTGCGGTCCTAGAAATGCGGTCCCAGGCTACATGCACATGTAACAACTGTATTTTGCAGGTTGTTCCAAGCATGTGGCAAAATGGAAGATTTTTAAATCACATACTGTACTTTCAGGGTTAAGATTAAACAGATTTTTTAGACCTCATTGGCCTTACCAGCAGGGCACAGGATTTATCAATGTTTTTATGCAATTCAGTGTAGCAAAAGAGTTTTAGGGGATTTTAGGGGATAGTTTTGTGCTCAGGCAACCAGTTTAAAGGATTAGTTCACTTCAAAATGAAAATTTCCTGATAATTTACTCACCCCCATCTCATCCAAGATGTTCATGTCTTTCTTTCTTCAGTCGAAAAGGAATTAAGTTTTTTGAGGAAAACATACCAGGATTTTTCTTCACATGGTGATTTTCAATTGCAACCAACAGGTTGAAGGTCCAAATCAATGCAGTTCCAAAGGGCTTCGAAGGGCTTCAGAGGGCTCTGCACAATCCCAGCCGAGGAATAAGGTCTAACCTAGCGAAACCATCGGTCAATTTAACCTCAAATGCGCAACTTCTGTGTTGTGCTTCTTCACAACGTATGACGTCATCAATTCGGAAAGGTCAAGCTTGTGACGTACGTGGAAGTACCGACCCAGTGTTAAAATGGTAGGTACTTCCACCTACGCCACGGACGTAACCTTTCCAACATGATGACTTCATACGAAGTGAAGAAGAACAACACAGAAGTTGCGCATTTGAGGTTAAAAAGTATATAAATACCGATGGTTTCACTAGATAAGACCCTATTCCTTGGCTGGGATTGTGTAGAGCCCTCTGAAGCCCTTTGGAACTGCATTGATTTGGACCTTCAACCCGTTGGTTGCAATTGAAAATCATCATGTGAAGAAAAATCATGGTATGGTTTCCTCAAAAAACTTAATTTCTTTTCGACTGAAGAAAGAAAGACATGAACATCTTGGATGAGGTGGGGGTGAGTAAGTTATCAGGAAATTTTCATTTTGAAGCAAACTAATCCTTTAAGTGTGAGCCCACCGATCTTGGATATAAGAATACATTTGCTACACTGCATAGCCACTTCATATAGCATTGGCTGCAGCGGTAGATATACATTAGCTTGTAGTTTGTTTGATGTTCTAGCTATGTCCTTCTGCACTTGATTATAGTGCTAGCCGAACAAGAGACTTCAGACTTCTGATGGAAGTTTGTTTGGCAATGTTGGCATGAACCTTTGGGCAGTTGTTCTAAGTCACCTCAGTGGATTCATGTTTTCATCAAACTCTGTGTAAGGGGCATTGACCCAAAGGCAGTCTAAGCCTGGCTCAATGAGAAGATGTAACCAAATGAGACTGCCACAACAAAAACTGCCTATAGGTTAGCCGCCACAATAGCTGATGGGTCCACCCATGTGTCTGTGTGTATGTGTGTACTTGTCTGTGACTGAGAGAGAGACAGTATATGGAAGTGGTTCTTTGGAATGACTTTGGAGTTGCATGCTTGTGTAGATTGGGGTCTTCAGTCAGAGTTTCTCTAAGGGCACTTCTCAGTCACATGGCTGACCTTGATCTATTACATAAACCCAGACATCTGTGACCCAAGACTACCCCCATCAACTTAAGATATCTGGAGAAACTAAAGTTGACATTAGAAAGAGCAAAAACTGGCTGCTCACTTCAGCAGCCACTCCAACTACATCATACTAACAATGCTATCTACATTCTGGGTTAAAATTATTTAACTGCTTTAAAAAGCACCCAAACAAACTTTAAGGTCAGATATTGTTGTCACCTACAGAAAATAATTAAAGCGATAATTATTTTTTAAAAATCATTTACTCACTCTCATGTAATTCCACCCCCACTGTAAAATCCAACAGTTGTTCTTACTAACTTTTAGTTAACTTTACTTATGTCCAATAATTTGTTGGACTTACTTAAAACAATTTAGTAATCTGTACTGTTTTCATGCTATGCCTTCGTTACTCAGAAAACCCAAGTTAACATTACTTGACTTCATACCATTTTGCAAAGCAAAAAAAAAACAAAAAAAAAAAATGGCGGGGCATATATATATATATATATATATATATATATATATAGTATTGAGACTTCATTGAGTCATAAAAAACTGAGATGAACTGAGGCAACGTCTCCAAGACACTTGAAGAAATCTTCCTGCAAAACTACATGAATAGGTGTAGGAATAGATGCAGGTGACAAAAGCCGTTTTAAACGCAAAGGTGGTCACCCCAAATATCGATTTGATTTAGTTAATAGAAGAGCTTGCGTGTGGCACGTCTTTTTAAAGACGGTTCGCCCGTGCACTTCTGGGTGCGGTCGATCTCTGTTGCTATCTGATGGGCGCAATCACTGCTTGACGTGTTTGGGCTTCAGCACGCTCAAGCAGCGTTTGTGGATGAGTCATGTTCTCACTGCGGGAACATGACCATCGCGATGTTGCGGTCGAGACTCAATGACCTCTGTAAAGGGAAGAGAGTACCCTCTGCCACAACCCAATCTACCGTCTCCGAGGAGATGGTACTTTGGCTGGTGGCCAGGGTGACCTGAGGGTTAGGGTGTGGCATAAACCCCGACGATCATTCCTCGGGCCACACCCCACTCTCGCACACCGCTACCCGCGAGTGGTCGGACTGAAGCAGCGGGACCGTCTGCGGACACCCCGCGTGTTTCGTTTGGTGCTCCAGATGACGACGAGATGTCGATCGCCGCATCTCAAGGTGGGCTGGAGCCCTCTGGGGATGAAGATTCGGCTATGCTGCCGCCTTCGGGGGGCTGCGGTGTGGCATAAACCCCGACGACTATTCCTCGGGCCACACCCCCCCTCTTGCACAGAGTGCTTCAATATGGCACGGTGATCCTAAGCACCCCTCCAAGGCCTGTAGATTCTCGTCTACTTCGGTGGCGAGGTACTGCAGAGCTGCGGGGCAGGCCGCCGCCTCTCTGCATGCCATGGCCATCCTTCAGGCCTACCAGGCCCGGATGCTATGTGACATGCACGAGGGTAGAGCTGACCCAGGGCTCAGAAATGAGCTGCGTGCCGCCACCGACCTCGCCCTCCGGGCGACGAAGGTGACCGCACGCTCCCTGGGCCAGGTGATGTCCACAGCCGTGGTCCAGGAGAGACGTGGCTCAACCTGGTCGATATGAGAGAGGCTGAGCGAACCCGGTTCCTCAACGCTCACATGTCCCAGGGATGGTAGCAGGGCCACTCCTTCCCCCGGTGGAGGGCCGGGGGAGAATCTTGCAGCTGCTGGCCCCCGGGTCGGCAGCACCCTATATGTAGTAAGAACTAGCACCCATCCCTGAGCACTCAGAGACCGTGCACGGCAGTGTGCGCCGCCCCCGAGCCACGCCACTCTTGTCCCTCTCTGACGCCAGTCTCCTCTCAGAGCAGACCCCAGTGGAACGCACGTCCTTCCCTGGTCTCCTCTGTCAGGACGCGGCTGATGACCGTGCCCCCACACCTGGACGCTACGCCTCCCACGTCTGGGCCGGTCACGCCGTCTCGCTGCCCCACCCGGGGTACGCCTGTGGTTCGCATGTCCCCGCTGGTGCAGTTCTTGGGAGCCTGGCTAGAGTAAACCCCAAGAGTGCGGTTCCACTGAAGTTATTCAGAGGCTCCTGGGGCATATGGCATCTGCAGCCGCGGTAACGCCACTCGGATTGCTTCATATGAGACCGCTTCAGCAATGGCTTCGCGATCGAGTCCCGAGATGGGCATGGCAGTTGGGCACGCTCCGGGTCCCAGTGACTTGGGCCTGCCTGCAGACCCTCACCCCGTGGTCGAACCTCATGTTGTATCAACAGATGCCTCCACCACGGGCTGGGGTGCCATGTGCAATGGACATGCTGCCGCGGGCTCCTGGACAGGACCCCAGCGCCTCCTGCATGTCAATTGTCTCGAGTTGCTGGCAGTACGGTTCGCCCTGCACCGCTTCCTAGCGTTGCTCAGGGGTCAACACGTACTAGTCCGGTCAGACAACACGGCCACAGTAGCGTACATCAACCGCCAAAGTGGTCTACGTTCCCGCCGTCTGTCTCAACTCGCCCGCCATCTCGTTTTATGGAGTCAGAAGCATCTGAGGTCCCTTCGTGCTGTCCATATCCCAGGAACCCTGAACCGTGCAGCCGACGAGCTCTCACGGCTTCAGCCACTTCCGGGAGAATGGAGACTCCATCCCCAGACGGTCCAGCTGATTTGGGAACAGTTCGGCGACGCACAGGTAGATCTGTTTGCCTCCCACGACTCTTCCCATTGCCGCCTGTTTTATTCCCTGACCGAGGGCCCCCTCGGCGCGGATGCTCTGGCGCACAGCTGGCCGCGGGGCCTCCGCAAATATGCGTTCCCCCCAGTGAGCCTTCTCGCACAGGTTCTGTGCAAGATCAGGGAGGACAAGGAGCAGGTCCTTTTGGTCGCCCCATATTGGCCCGGCCGGACCAGTTTCTCCGAACTCTTACTCCTTGCGACAGCCCCTCCCTGGTCCATACCTCTGAGGAAGGACCTCCTTTCTCAGAGACGGGGCACCCTCTGGCACCCGCGTCCCGATCTTTGGAACCTCCACGTGTGGCTCCTGGACGGGACATGGTAGGTTTGAGTACCCTACCACCTCAGGTGGTGGCTACCATCACTTCCGCTAGGGCCTTGTCTACCAGACACGCCTATGCGTTGAAGTGGAACCTCTTCGTCACCTGGTGTTCTTCTCGCCAAGAAGACCCCTGGAAATGCCTGATCGGGTCTGTGCTCTCATTCCTCGAGGAAGGGTTGGAACGAAGGCTGTCTCCTTCCACCCTCAAGGTATATGTGGCCGCAATATCCGCCTACCACGACCTTGTGGAGACGAAACAGGTAAGTCAGCACGACCTGATCATCAGGTTCCTGAGGGGAGCGAGGAGACTGAATCCTCCTCGCTCTCCCCTCTTACCCTCTTGGGACCTCTCAGTAGTTTTAGATGCTCTGCAGAGGGCTCCCTTCGAGCCTTTGCGATCAGTCGAGCTGCAGGCTGGGCGACACCCAACACATTCGCCAGATTCTATAATCTCCGAGTGGAGCCAGTGTCCTCTCATGTACTCGCCTCTACAAGTGGCCGGTAATGGGCTAGGCTCAGGTGTCTTCGCTTGCTCGCCATTCCTCTCCACGGACGGGATACGTGCGATATTTTCCTCAGGTAGTTTCCCCGAAACCCTGACTTCCTCCAGCACTGTCGATGCCGACACCAGTGCGTCTGCCCACTCGCTCAGGCCCTCGTGTCAGGCTAGGTGCCACCGTGTGCATGGTTCCCCCTATAGGCGAGCCCCACATGTGTATTCCACTGTAAGCATCTTCGAGCATGTGTATTTCCCTCGGCAAGCCCTTGCCTCCCCTGGGGGTAAAATTTTCCACCTTCAGCTGGTTACCCCAGAGTTGCCCCATATGCAGCCCCTCGCGGGTCATATGTGTCTCCTTAAGTCCTCCCTACGGGTAGGCACTTTGGCGCATACTTCCACCTGGAATATGCTTCCCAGTGTACCTTGGTATTCCTGTGCTAAGTTGGAGTCCTTCATCCGTACTAGCTTACGACAGGGAGCTCACACTTACGCAGCGCACTGGACGACAGCCGAGTGGCGTGATTGAATTGGGACCCCCATTTCGTCAGTCACTGACGTTACTCGGAGTGTCTGAACGAAAGGGAACGTCTCGGTTATGTATGTAACCCTCATTCCCTGAGGAGGGAACGGAGACGTAACGTCCCTCTGCCACATCCGCTGTACCGCTGAAACGGCCGGGAGTTCAGTCTTGGCTCCTCAGCAGGTAAACATAACGCGATGTTGCCAGCGTACTTCCTTATATACCCACGCTGTGGGGCGGAGCTACGCTATGCAAATTCCGCATGCCCATGGCATTGGCCTGCCATTGGGCGTTTTCTAAGATCTCGAAGATGATAGGCTTCTAGGCGAAACCCCCATTTCGTCAGTCACTGACGTTACGTCTCTGTTCCCTCCTCAGGGAACGAGGGTTACATACGTAACCGAGACGTTTTCAGGTAGGTTTCCTCAAGTGTCTGGGAGACGTTACCTTAGTTTTTCTGGATTTAGTCTGTCTCAGTTTTTTCTGTTTCTTCATGTAATCACACAGACTCAATGATGGTGAGATCAGATCATACCGGCTGCTATCAGACTTCTTGTGCATTAAAAAAAAAAAAAATCTCACTGGATTATTACAATTAATTGCAAAATGAATGTTTGGAAATGTAAACTGATATTTCCTACTGACACACTACAGTAAAAGATATAAATAACTGGCTTAAAAACATTTTACGTGTGAAAATACCAACGTGCCTAAGACTTTTGCACAGTACTGTATTTCTAAATACTTGGGTCACTTTTTCAAAATTATTCACACAGTAAGCACAACAGCAGTCTCTGGGCCATATTTACTAACAGCTTGCGCAATGCAAACCCTCTTTTGGGGGCTATCAGGATTTACTAAAGACACGCAGTGAAAAATGTGCGCTGAAAGCTATTTTTGCGGCTGACCTTCTTGCATATATGCATTTGTAGGAGTTTCCCTTTCAGACACAAAATTTATGGGAGGAGAGTATTTAAATTATCACACATAATTTACTAAGGTTTATGCTTGTCTGTGTTCTTTAATTTGCGTGTCGTCAGTAGATCACGCACAGAACTTTTCACTCCCATCTGTGCTTTTTTGGAATTGCGCTCTCACGCAAATTTGCCCTATTTAGTAAATCTTGCCCTATGTGAGCTAAAGAGTGGATCATTTATAATTGATTTGGCACAAAATGCATTCAATGACTACTTCTTTCAAGTGACATGAATTCTTTTCTCACTAAGACACAACCACCTCCAAAACTCTCAATTTGCATATTTACACTTTTTAAACGGTAAGGCCTGGTTTCACAGACAGGATTAGGCATAAGTTCAATTAGAGCATTTAAGTAGCTTTTATAAACGTGTCTTAGAAAAAGCATTACTGATGTGCATCTTGAGACAAAACAATGACAATGGCATATTTTAAGAAATGTCAGTGCAAGTTGATTTGAGTTAAAACAGCTCAAACATACATTTTAGTCTGGGACTAGCTTAAGCCTTGTCTGTGAAACCGGGGGCAAAAGTTCAAGTTAAATTTCATAACCTAATACAACATAATACAAAACTGAATCAGACAGCAATTTGCTATATTTCTACAGTAATACCATATTGTTATATATTCCAAATCGAAAAAAATGAAATACTATCAAAAAATTATGATGTAGCTGAACACTTACACAGGTATTAGTCTTTCAATTTCATTGCCATCTATATAAAAGGGGAAAAAGTTGGAATAATTTTGTACTGTAATGTAAACATGGATAATGTTACAAACTGCAGTGAATTGCAAACAATTGAGTGTCATACTTGTTTTGAAAAGAAAGTTTACAAAAGAAATCATTGTGTAATGCTACCTGTTGATAGTGTTTTATTGTTTTATGAGTAAGAGTGTGTTTGTTAGGTGACAACCTTTGTTGTTGTTATGAAAGAATGAGTTGATTTAAGATATATATGGAATGTTTTGGTAGTTTCAGTGCATTTTGACTTGACTTGTATGCATATTCAGTATATATTCACAAAATAAATAGAAATGAAAGGGTGAAAAAATGTATTTGTTTCATAAAACACTGAGTTTTGATTTCTAAGTCATCAAATTAGGTATATTTTTCACACCATAAACAGAAATGCTAGGGTGTAAAAATTATTTATTTATTTCTCAAAACACTGTTTTTTTTTCACTGGGAACAAAACAGGCATAAGTGTTTCATACATGAAGGGTGCGTGGCATCTAATAATAATAATAGTAATAATAATAATTTGTTACATTTATATAGTGCTTTTCTGGGTACTTAAAGCGCTTAACATATGGAAGGGAGGAATCTCCTCAACCACCACCAATGTGCAGCATCCACCTGGATGATGCAACGGCAGCCATATTGCGCCAGAACGCCCACCACACACCAGCTTATTGGTGGAGAGGGGACAGGAGAGGAGAGGAGAGTGATGAAGCCAATCAGTATATTGGGCTGGTTAGGAGGTCATGATGGACAGAGGCCAATAGGCAAATTTGGCCAGGATGCCAGGGTTATACCCCTACTCTTTTTTTCAAAGGACATCCTGGGATTTCTTATAACCACAGAGAGTCAGGACCTTGGTTTAACATCTCATCTGAAGGAATAGTGTTCCCATCACTGTACGGGGGTGTTAGGACCCACACAGACCACAGAGTGAGCACCCCCTTCTGGCTTCACTAACACCTCTTCCAGCAGCAACCTAGTTTTCCCAGGAGGTCTCCAATCCAGATTCTAACCAGGCTCAACCCTGCTTAGCTTTAGTGGGCAAACAGTCTTTGGCTACAGGGTGATATCTGCTGGCTATCTGTGATATGTTCTGTGTTGGAAGTGGGCAGAGAGGCATGGCCTTTGGAGGATGGAAGCCAACGGCCCATCTGAATGTGTGGGCTGCACATCTAGCCCACAGAGGCTTATAAAACGCATGTACATGGAAGTCCACCAGTAGTTTTCAGCAAAAGCAATAGTGGGGCACTCCCTCTAGACAACTGCCTTTCTTCTGCAGAGCTTTGATTAGCGGAACAAATTAAAACCATTATATAACAGAAAGATATCAAGGTTTGTCTGTCTTTCTGGATTTATGATGGTCTGAACAATAATTTATACTGTTGGGAGTTATAGGTTTATACAAGTCTTTAAGAAAGTATTTAATCATAGTTGATAACTTACTGCATAATTTCTGCTGTGCTGCAGAAATGTAGTCAAGTATACAAAAAATAAAATTCAGTTCTCTGCAGAGTCGGAAATTAACGGGCAAAAAATACCCCTGCACATTTAAAGAAAATATATTACAAATATTGCGTTGAAAGTGAAATGCTGTACGTAAGAGGTAAATTGACTGCTTCAGAGATGGGGGATGGTCTTTGCTCGCTTCATTCCCAGTTTGAAACATTAAAAAAGGGCACATATGACACAGTATTATGACAATGTATAAATGGCAGATTTATTACAGTATGTCCAAATTGTCTTCATAATACACAAATGCATATTTTATAGAATGCACTTTTTTAAGGAAGTAAGTTCTTGATCAAATGCAGTACATACTCTGACAGTAACCACCTGCTATGTTCTACAAGATCACTGTACAGTGACCATTTATAACAACAATTGTGCTGGAACACACCAGCAGTCAGTCTTGGAGTTTAAACCCTTGATCCAGGGCCATTAGCCAGAGGAACTATTTCTCTCGCGTTTTTCCCTCCTCTTTATATGTCCTCTCTTGACAGTGGGTGAATGCAAAACAAGCTAGACTCAGAGATGAGTGTGAGGCTTGAGTGAGACAGATGGTCTCTCATGTGCTGTCCACAATGGGCACGTGGGATGCGGAGCTTTCCGTCTCTCGCGCGCTGCTAGTTTTAGATAATAATGGATCACAATTCCATTTGACTGTGGACAGGCGACCACAAGTGGAATGCTGAGACGCCACCACAGTTTTGCGGAAAGTTATGACCGGATGGAGCGCGCGTCTTCTGGAGGTGTTTCCTTGGCGCAACTTCCTAAGGTCTGTATGTAATTTCCTCGTAGTCTATAACACGTGTGAGGTGAAGGATAGGCTATAATCGATTTAAAGTCACACTAAAATTATTATTTTACTTACTTTTGTAATAAGAATTTTTGCATTGGTTCTTAGTATTTGATATTTCTTCATGTTATGTTACATGTTGCAATTATTCAAGTAGAAGATGTGTTTTAAGTGATTTGATTACAAGAAATATTTGAAGGTACATGAACAAATGTGTGAAATGTAGCCTACATTAGTATACGGTCTTGGGTAGATTACTTACAATTTGTAATTGGTTACTGATTCAAAATTACATGACAAAAATTGTAGCTAGTAATGTACTCCATTACATTACACATTTAAGATAATATAATCTGACAATTTTTTGGATTACTTGATAACGATAACACTATATAGTTATTTTTGCTTTTAATAATTTTTTTTTCATAATTCTCGTCATCAACACTGAAAAAAAAAAAAAAAAAAGTAAAATTTACTTAATTTTTATTTTGCAAGTTTTTGCAAGCATATATTTTGAGTAGGGGCATAACCTAACGCGGGGTTAGTTGTTACAAACATGGTTTAACACTTTCCACACATGCCAGGATGATGAAACGTAGTGTATTTACTAGTTACCATATCAACATAATTTAGAGAAAAAATTGCGCCAAAATTAATAAAATCTTTGGAAGATATTTATTTTTCATCTCTGTTTTTTGTGTTTATTCAAAATAAGACAAATCTGATATTATTTTAATCTTGCATCTGTTGTTTAACAGTTGAGATATTTCTTTAATGCTGATCTAACTAGCAGAAGACACGAGCCGGGGTTAAATCCCAGTTGCGCAGGTGGGGCATGTTGTCACACTGCGTTATTTTTTTTTTTTGATTATATCAGGTAACATTTTAAGCTGTCATTTGGTCATGTTACAATGTGTCCCTTACATGTTACATTTCACTTCCCTTCTTCCCTTCACTGTATTAATGAAACAAAACCACATAAATGTACTAGACGTGTGAAATTAATGTGGGAAAAAATAAATACCGTGAACCCCAAGTGGATTTACACAGACTGAGAAAGTCCAAAAGTGTTAGGTTGTGCCCTGCTCTCCCCTAAATTTCACATATGGAATTAAGTAAACTCTACTTAAGTTAACAACGAAAATAAGTAATTTTAACTTGGCCAGTAAAAGGTTGAGTAATTTTTACTTAGTTGAAGTTTCCTTTACAATACTTTATTGTCCTCAAACAATTAAACCACACTTTTAAAGTGTATGCTTTACTTAGAAACAGTAAATTATTATTATTTTAATTGATAAGTAAATAACACAATAGATATTGTAAACACCATATCTACATAAAAGAAGTAACATTGCACATGAACACAGAAACCTCAATACTTGGTATACAATACACAATGACAGTAACATTTGATGGATCGTTTTTGAGTATGAATGTCATTTTGAGTAGAAAATGAACTCCAAATGTCACAAAATGGCAAGTTACTAAACCTAAACAGCAAAAGCAACGATAAAACAGCTGGAAATACAGCTGGAAAACCGTGAAAAATCAACCTAATTAATTATTCAAGTCCCAGTGATAGGAACACCAGTATCAAAAAAGTTGAGTAGTTTTACGCTTTCATTTCTACAAGCTTGAATTGAGTGCTAATATAGAATTGCTTTTTACTTTACTTTTAATTTACTTTAAATTCTTGCCTGAACTAACTTTTCATGTAGAAATTACATTTGTTTTTTCTGCAGTATTTACTTCACCACAGAATAATTTTTATCAGTGAATTTCAATATCACAAAAAACTAATAAGAACATCTCGGTTACGTATGTAACCCTCGTTCCCTGAAGGAGGGAACGGAGATGCCACGTCGGAGTACCGACGAATAGGAATCTCGCTCGCGAGAGGCAATCTACTTCGAGTGAAACTAAACGAGCCAATGCACATTGGCATGCAATGATTGCACCAGCTGCTCATGCCACGCAGCGCGGGTATAAATGAGACACAGGTGTTTGCATCAAGTTAGCTTTTTGCTGAGGAGCCGAGTAGGTAGACTGGCACCCCAGCAGGGTGCAGAGGGCATGGCGACGGGAAAACCGTGAAAACGAGGGTTACATACGTAACCGAGACGTTCCCATTCAGTCGGTCACTCTCGACGCCACGTCGGAGTACCGACGAATAGGAATTCCTACCAAAGCGCCATGGCCTCTGCCCTCGTCCAGTGCCCTGTGTGAGCCTCCTGAGCTCTCTTACCTGATGGGACGGGGCTCACACAGAGAAGTCCATCACTGCTGTTCCGCATGACCCGTTCAGTGACTATTGGATAACACTGGGAAAGCGTGCCCTAGTGAGGGGAACGCTGCGGAACCCACATCGTACCCCGAAGGAGTTATGTGGAGTACAATGCTGAGCCGTAGCCCGCAATGGAGAGAGGGGGCTCAGTCTCAGTGACGGGAAGGCTCTCCCAAGGGAAAGACACGGGCTTCCCGTAGGAGCGACCGTGGAAAAATATATGGGATCCCCGCAGGGTCACTCATATATCCCCAGCCCAGTACCGGTTCTCAAGGATTCAACGGCAAGGGGCCTGATGCCAGCCGTTCCGCCACGTCCGGCACCGAGGGAGATGGAGGACTCGACAGAGTTTGCTTCTGGAGAATAAAAGCGCCGGGGCGCAGCAAGCCGACAAGAGCCAGGGCCTCTCAGTGCTTCTACCCGTTTGAGGCGAGAACACAGGAGGACACTGGCTCCACACGTAGACTATAGAATCTAGCGAACGTGTTGGGTGTCGCCCAGCCCGCAGCTCTACAGATGTCTGACAGCGAGGCGCCACGTGCCAGCGCCCAGGAGGATGCAACACTTCTAGTAGAGTGTGCTCGCACCCTGAGCGGACAGGGCACACCTTGTGCTTGGTAAGCCAAGGTGATGGCATCCACTATCCAGTGGGCCATCCTCTGCTTGGAGACAGCCTTTCCCTTCTGCTGGCCTCCGTGACAGACAAAGAGCTGATCTGAGGTCCTGAAGCTTTGAGTTCTATCCACGTAGATCCGCAGAGCGCGGACGGGACAGAGCAAAGCTAGGGCTGGGTCTGCCTCCTCCAGGGGCAGCGCTTGCAGGTTCACCACCTGGTCCCTGAAGGGAGTGGTAGGAACCTTGGGCACATAGCCAGGCCGGGGTCTCAGTACCACGTGGGTGTCACCCGGCCCGAACTCTAGGCACGATTCGTCGACCGAAAATGCCTGCAGGTCCCCTACCCTCTTGATGGAGGCCAGTGCGGCCAACAGCAAAGTCTTCATAGACAGAATCTTAAGCTCTGCTGACCGCAAGGGCTCAAATGGGGCATTCTGAAGTGCTCGGAGCACCAGAGCAAGATCCCAAGAGGGTATGGAGGGGGGTCGAGGAGGATTTAACCGTCTCGCCCCCCTGAGGAACCTGACGACCAGGTCGTGCTTCCCAACTGTCTTACCTTCTACGTGGTCGTGATAGGCAGATATTGCAGCAACATAGACCTTGAGGGTGGAGGGCGACAGCCTACGCTCCAACCCTCGTTGCAGGAAGGAAAGCACAGACGCGATCGAACATCTTCGGGGGTCTTCTCGGCGAACAGGTTCCACTTCAAAGCATAAGCCTGTCTTGTAGACGGTGCTCGTGCCGAAGTGATGGTGTTAACTACCTCTTGGGGTAAGTCACCTAGAACCTCCGCGTCCCGTCCAGGGGCCAGACATGAAGCTTCCACAGATCTGGACACGGGTGCCACAGGGTGCCCCGTCTCTGAGTCAGAAGGTCCTTCCTCAGAGGAATCGGCCAAGGAGGGGCTGTCGCCAGGAGCATAAGTTCTGGGAACCAGGACCGGTTGGGCCAGTAAGGCGCCACCAACAGGACCTGCTCCTCGTCCTCCCTGACCTTGCACAGTGTCTGTGCAAGTAGGCTCACTGGGGGAAACGCATATTTGCGCAGCCCCTGGGGCCAGCTGTGCGCAAGTGCATCCGTGCCGAGTGTACCCTCGGTCAGCGAATAGAACCACTGGCAGTGGGACGTTTCTGGGGAGGCAAACAGGTCGACCTGTGCCGCCCCGAACTGTCTCCAAATCAGCTGAACCACCTGGGGGTGGAGTCGCCATTCCCCTGGGAGCGCAGCTCGTGAAAGCTCGTCGACCACACGGTTGCTCACACCAGGGACATGAATGGCCCGAAGCGACCTCAGACACTTCTGACTCCAGAGGAGGAGATGGCGGGCGAGTTGCGACATGCGACGGGAGCGTAGACCACCTTGTCGGTTGATATACGCAACGGTCGCGGTGTTGTCCGTGCGGACCAGTACATCTTTGCCCCGTAGCAGCCTTTTGAGGCGGCTCAGAGCGAGATGCACTGCTAGCAACTCGAGGCAGTTGATGTGCCAATGCAGGTGCGGGCCCGTCCAAACCCCTGACACTGCATGCCCGTTGTACGTGGCTCCCCAGCCCATGGCAGAGGCATCCGTGAAGACCACAGCATGCCTGGACACCTGTTCCAGAGGCACTCCGGCCCGAAGGAACGAGGGGTGTGACCATGGGCTGAAGGATTGGCGGCAGGCCGGTGTGATGCTCACCCGGTGAGTGCCGCGTTGCCACGCCCATCTCGGGACTCGGCCGTGTAGCCAATGCTGAAGCGGTCTCATATGAAGCAAGCCTAGCGGTGTTACTGCCGCTGCGGCTGCCATATGCCCCAGGAGCCTCTGAAATTGTTTCAGTGGAACCGCCATCCTGAGCCAGCGAGACGGACTGGGGAGCGGCGGCGGCGGGGTGGAGACAGCAGCTGTCCGCCGTGGTAGGATGTGACTGATCGCCTCAGTCTGCTTCTGTGCGGCCGTGAACTGCTGGGCGAAGTTCTGGACCGCGTCGCCGAAGAGGCCGGTCTGGGACACGGGGGAATTAAGGAACCTGATCTTGTCGGTTTCCCTCATGTCAGCCAGACACAGCCAGAGATGGCGTTCCTGGACCACCATAGTGGACATCGCACGACCCACTGCCCGCGCCGTAACCTTCGTCGCACGAAGCGCGAGGTCCGTTGCGGTTCTCAGTTCCTGGAGAACTGCGGGATCGTGACCACCCTCGTGCAAGGTCTTCAGTGCCTGGGCCTGATGGACCTGCAACAACGCCATAGCGTGTAAGGAGGAGGCAGCATCCCCACAAGCCTGGTAGGCCTTTCCGATCAGATCGGACGAGTACCTACAGGCCCGGGAGGGGAGACACGGGTTCCCCCTAGAAGTGGAGTTAGGGCACAGTTGCATGGCAATGGCCCGTTCCACGGGAGGAACCTGCGTGTAACCCTTCTGCGCTCCTCCATCGAGGGTGGTGAGGGAGGAGGAGCCACTGGGCCGGTTTCGGGCAGTGAAAGGTGCCGTCCATGACCTAGTGAGCTCGTCATGCACCTCCGGAAAGAAAGGAACCGGGGTGGGGCGCTGAGAACCAGCACGGGCCACCCCGAGAAACCAATCGTCCAGCCTTGAGGGTTCGGGACACGGTGGAGGGTTCCACACGAGCCCGACTCTCTCGACCGCAACTCCGAGATGGTCATGTTCCTGCAGTGAGAACATGAGTCATCCACCAGCGCTGCCTCAGCGTGCTGAACGGCCAAACACCAGATACAGCGCTTGTGACCATCCCTCGGTGACAGATAACCACCGCATCCAGAAACACACAGATAGAATGTCATCCTGAAAAGGACGCAAGCTCTATCTGTGTTGCTCTAATAGAAGGACGCTCTCCTTGGTGCTGAAGCACGCAGGGGGAGGGGTCGCGGCGACACAGTCAGGGGATAGTGCAGCCTGACGTGCGCGCTCTCTCAGGTGGCTCGCTCGCACCATCAGGTTCGGCTATGCGATTCAGTTCACCCGGTCTCCTCCCTGTTTTCGGGGAGTCCGCTATACTGTGGTGGGTGGCAATGCCCCTGTTATGCATGCGGAGGTTGACACCCTACTGGCGAAGAGTGTGATCGAGATCGTCCCTCCAGCCGAGATGGAGTCCGGCTTCTACAGCCCTTACTTCATTGTACCCAAGAAAACCGGTGGGTTACGGCCAATCCTGGACCTGCACGTCTTGAACCGAACCCTTCACAGTTTTCCATTCAAGATGTTGACAGCGAAACGCATCTTCGAGTGCGTTCGTCCCTTGGATTGGTTTGCAGCGATCGACCTGAAGGACACGTACTTTCATGTCTCCATTCTTCCTCGACACAGACCGTTTCTACGGTTTGCCTTCGAGGGGCAGGCATATCAGTACACGGTTCTCCCATTCGGGCTAGCCCTGTCCCCTCGCGTCTTCACGAAGGTCGTCGAGGCAGCCCTTGTGCCGCTCAGGCAACACGGGGTTCGCATCCTGAATTATCTCGATGACTGGCTGATTCTAGGCCACTCTCAGGATCAGGTCTGCGAACACAGGGACCTGGTGCTTCAGCACCTCGCCCGTCTGGGCCTTCGGGTCAACTGGGAAAAGAGCAAACTCTCCCCAGTGCAGAGGATCTCTTTTCTCGGTATGGAAATGTACGAGCGAGCGCGCACAGTCACTGCTGACTTGTCTTCGCCAGTTCAAGGACAAGAGTGCGGTTCCACTGAAATATTTTCAGAGGCTCCTGTGGCATATGGCATCCGCAGCCGCGGTAACGCCGCTCGGTTTGCTTCATATGAGACCGCTTCAGCACTGGCTTCGTGATCGAGTCCCGAGATGGGCATGGCAACACGGCACGCTCCGGGTCCCAGTGATTCGGGCCTGCCGTCAGACCTTCACCCCGTGGTCGAACCTCAGTTCAGGCAGGTGTTCCCCTAGAACGAGTTTCCAGGCATGTTGTTGTAACAACAGATGCCTCTGCCATGGGCTGGGGCGCCATGTGCAATGGACATGCTGCCGCGGGCTCCTGGAAAGGACCCCAGTGCCTTTGGCATGTCAATTGCCTCGAGTTGCTGGCCGCACGTCTTGCCCTGCACTGCTTCCGAGCCCTGCTCAAGGACAAGCACGTACTGGTCCGTTCAGACAGCACGGCGACAGTAGCGTACATCAACTGACAAGGTGGTCTACGTTCCCACCGGGTGTCGCAACTCGCCCGCCATCTCCTCCTATGGAGTCAGAAGCATCTGAGGTCGCTTCGTGCCGTTCACATCCCGGGAGATCTGAATCGTGTAGCCGACGAGCTGTCATGCTTTCAGCCGCTTCCGGGGGAATGGAGACTCCATCCCCAGACGGTTCAGCTGATTTGGGAACAGTTCGGCGACGCACAGATAGATCTGTTTGCCTCCCACGACTCTTCCCACTGCCGCCTGTTTTATTCCCTGACCGAGGGAACCCCCGGCACGGATGCACTGGCGCACAGCTGGCTGTGGGGCCTCCGCAAATATGCGTTCCCCCCAGTGAGCCTTCTTGCACTGTGCACTGTGCACAGACACTGTGCAAGATCAGGGAGGACAAGGAGCAGGTCCTTTTGGTCGTCCCATATTGGAACCTGCACGTGTGGGTCCTGGATGGGACGCGGCAGGTTTGAGTACCCTACCACCTCGCCGAGAAGACCCCTGGAAATGCACGGTCAGGGCCGTGCTCTCGTTTCTCCAAGAAGGGTTGGAACGAAGGCTGTCTCCTTCCACCCTGAAGGTCTTTGTGGCCGCTATCTCAGCCTACCACGACCTTGTGGAGACGAAAAAGGTAAGTCAGCACGACCTGGTCATCAGGTTCCTGAGGGGGGCGAGGAGACTGAATCCTCCTCGCTCGCCCCTCGTACCCTCTTGGGACCTCGCAGTGGTCTTATCTGCCCTGCAGAGAGCTCCCTTTGAGCCTTTGCGATCAGTCGAGCTTAAGTTCCTGTCAAAGCTTCTGATCACATTGGCCAGGGTAGGGGACCTGCAGGCATTTTCGGTTGACAAAGCGTGCCTAGAATTTGGGCCGGCTAATTCTCACATGATCCTGAGACCCCGGGCTGGATATGTGCCCAAGGTTCCCACCACTCCATTCAGGGACCAGGTGGTGAACCTGCAAGCGCTGCCTTTGGAGGAGGCAGACCCAGCCTTGGCACTGCTCTGTCCAGTACAGAACGCAGTGTTTCAGGTGGGAAGCTGAAGGGAAAGGCTCTCTCCAAGCAAAAGTTGTCTCACTGGATAGTGGATGCCATTGTCTTGGCTTACCAGACGCAGGGTCGTCCATGCCCTCTAGGGTTGAGAGCACACTCCACCCGGAGTGTGGCCTCCTCTTGGGCTATAGCGCATGGCGCCTCGCTGACAGACATCTACTGAGCTGCAGGCTGGGCTACACCCAACACATTCGCCAGGTTTTATAACCTCAGAGTGGAGCCAGTGTCCTCTCATGTACTCGCCTCAAGTAGTGGCCGGTAACTGGACTGGCTCAGGTGTCTTCGCTTGCTCGCCATTCCACTCCACGGACTGGATACGTGCGATATTTCCTCAGGTGAGCTTCCCGGAAGCCCTGAGTTCCTCCAGCACTGTTGATGCCAACACCAGAGTTCATGCCCAGATGGTCAGCCCTCGTGTTCGGCTAGGTGCCGCCATGTGCATGGTTCCCCCTCTGGGCGACCCCCACATGTGTATTTCAACTGTAAGCCTCTCTGAGCATGTGTATTTCCCTTAACACTCCTGGGGTTTAAAAATCCACCTTCGGCTGGTTACTCAAGAGTTCTTCCTTATGCAGCCCCTTGTCGGGTCATATATGTGTCTTAATTCCTCCCTGCGGGCGGGCACTTGGTGCATGTTTCCACGTGGAATATGCTTCCCAGTGTACCTTGGTATTCCTGTGTTAAGTGGGAGTCCTTCGTCCGTACTAGTCTACGGCAGGGAACTCACACTTATGCAGGGCACTGGACGACAGCCGAGTGGCGTGATTAGATTGGACCCCCATTTCGTCAGTCACTGACGTAACTCGGAGTGACTGAACGAAAGGAAATGCCTCGGTTACCCATGTAACCCTTGTTCCCTGAGGAGGGAACCGAGACGTTACGTCCCCCTGCCACTCCGCTGTACCGCTGGAACGGCCAGGAGTTAAGATCTCGGCTCCTCAGCAGGTAACATAATGCGACATTGCCAGCGGACTTCTTTATATACCCACAGAGTGGGGCGGAGCTACGCTATGCAAATTCTGCAGCCCCATGGCATTGCATCGCCATTGGGCGTTTTCTAAGATCTCGAAGATGAGAGGTTTCTAAGCAAAACCCCCATTTCGTCAGTCACTGACATAACGTCTCCGTTCCCTCCTCAGGGAACGAGGGTTACATACGTAACCGAGACGTTCTGTATAGGAATAAAAAATTATTAGTTCACCTCTCACGAGTCTTCGGGTTCGAGACAGTCCCAGCCCCATAGGAAAGGCTATGCAGTCTTTACTGGAAACAGAAATGATTAAGATGACATCTCTCAAGCCTTCGGGTTCGAGCCGTTCGTTCATCCTGTCACAGCTCCATAGAATGAATGCAGAAACAGAAAAGACTAGTTCTCCTCTTGAGTCTTCGGGTCTTGTTCTTTTGTCACGTGACGTGACAGCAGTATTGGATTACTAATTCACAACCTTCCTTACAAACAAGTGCATAGTTTAAAAAAAAAAATTTTTTTAGTTTAGTTTTTTAGCTAGTACAATAATTGATTTTCCTATGAAGTCTGGACATATTGGATTGGTCAGAAGGGATAGTGGCATAACATAAATGTTTACTGCACATATTTTGATCATTTTATAATAATTCCTAAATATAACAACATACAGTCAATAATATGAATGTAATGTTGTATATGTTGTGAGACACTGAACCGGGAAGCAGTCACGTGATAAAAGAATGAGACTCGGACCCAAAGACTCGAGAGATTAACTAATCATTTCTGTTTCCGGTACAGGCTGCATAGCTTTGCCTATGGGGCTGGGACTTGATGAACGAATGACTCGAACCCGAAGACTAATCAATTCTGTTTTCACGACTGCATCGCATATGGGGCTGTCAGGGCCCAGATCAGACACTGATGACAAAACTAACGACCCGAAGACAAAAGAGGTGAACTAATCTTTCCAGGGAACAAACGTGATAAATGTGAGGTGACAAAAGAAAGAACGATTTGGATCGGGAGGTGAGGTAAACTAACAGACTTCATAGCCTGAAGCTAAGCAATTAATTAATAATTTCTTTCTCATAATTTGGCCTTGGCTGCATTAGCTTATAGCTTATTTTTATTCCAAATGTGATCAACAACGTTTGCGTAAGTGCTAGATGTGTTTGGGAATTTAACATGTAACATTTTAATTATATTCTGCTGAAATGAACAAAATAAACTAAATGACTTGCCATTTTGCTGAATGAGATTCAAAGATCTGAGTCAGTAAAATGATCTGAACTTCCCACTACTACTGCACACACATTTATCTGGTGCATAAGGCCTATATCAGCATAGCAGACATCTTTGTTCTATTATTGAGGTCTGTTTTCAAATCCATGTTCTGGGTTTATTTGGTTATGTCTGTCTTGCTTAGAAGCTACTGCTGAGTAAAGTATGATGTGAGTTTGCATATACCCCTCGTCTTGTGTTTCTATCATGCATCATATATCATGACAAGCAATGGAGATCGCCATTTCAATGGAAACTGCAGCCAAAGATGCTCTTGAATTACAAAGTGACATAAAGGCTGGAAGTGTAAATAAACTGTCAACAATAACCAGAACAAACCAGACGCCCTGTTTTCGCTGTGGAAACTTTTCCCATCTCCCCACTCAGTGCAGATTTTAAAAAATGAAGAGTGAGTTTGTGAGTTTTGTCACAGTGGCAAAGCAAAGGGGACTGAGAAAGACGAGATATTGCAGTGACGAGAATCATGCATAAAACTGATGATGTATCAGGCAAGGACAGTAAGAATGCATTGGCCAGTTTGGAATTGTTCAGTCTGGGCGAAAAAGACAAACAGGCCATCTGGCTCACGCCAAATCTAAATGGCCAGGCAATAAAAATGAAGTGAGACACAGGCTCAGCTGTTTCAGACAAGTCTGAGAGCAATTACAAGGTCTTTTACAACAAAAAGAAGCTCAACCCATCTTCTGTTGTTCTCAAAACATATACTGGAGAAAGAGTAAGACCACTGGGTTTGCTCAACTTTTGCAACATTGTGGGGTCGTGAGTGGTTAAGGGTGTTTCTGATGGACTTGGACAAGATAAAAAATCTCAGCATACTGCTTGCCGTTCCACAAACTACAAAAGAAAAACTAGAACTAATCTTGAGAGATGCTGCCCCTGTATTTCAGAGCTGTATTTTATCCCTAAAATCCATCAAAGGGAAAATTGTGCTTAAGGGTGGTACAACCCCATGGATCCACAAAGAACGTTCAGTTCCATACACCATTCGACAGACAGTCGAAAGTGAGATGGATCAGCTGGAGGTAAATGGGGTTCTGTCCTATCAGCACTGTAGCCTTCCTCCAGATGGAAATGAAAGATGATTCAAAAACCTTTCTAACCTCAACCATCAACATGATTAAGGGTCTTCATCGTCTTCAACAGGCTGGTATTTGGATTATCTTTGGCTCCAGCTGCTGCTTGCATGTAACGCTGGGCATTGTTTTTGGGAGGATATCGTTATAAGATTGAATACAAACACACTATACATGTCATACAAATGCAGACGGACTGTCTCGATTGCCATCTGAAATATCAAAAGATGAATATGGCGAGGAGGAGGTTCTGGATATGTTCTCCATCACCCAGGCTGAAGGTCTGCCTTTCACAGCATGGTAAAAACAGAAACCAAACGTGATAAGATTCTGTCGCAAGAGTATATAGCAACACTGCAAGGTTGGACAACCAACCAAATCTCTGCTGCCCACATACTATGCAAAACGTCATGACCTCTGTTTGAATGCTGCGTGTGTAATGTGGGGGCTGCGAACCATCATACCCACAAGATTAAGATCTTGTATCTTGGATGAGCTGCATAAGGGCCATCTAAGCATGGTGAAAATGACGGCACTTGCTAGGAGTTATGTGTGGTGGCCAAGGATGGATCAAGCGATACCTAAGACACCTACCTGTGATTTTCTATTGATCCTGAACACCTTGATTAGCTTGCTTAGGTGTGTTTGATCAGGGTTGGAGCTAAACTCTGCAGGACAGTTGCCTTTCAGGACCGAGTCTAAGGAAACCTGCTTTAAAAAACCAGCACTGTTTCAGCAGACAGTGAGGGTGCACTGTGAGGAAATACACTATACAACATGCATACATAAACCACCACAAAGACTGATAAAGACAGTTTACTACGGGACTACGGCATAGTCCATTGTGTGGGTTACTAACAGTGTATTGATGCATTTGTGCTGTAGTTTACACAGGAGTTCACAAAGACTTCTCTGGAAACAAGTGCTGAGTTTTATATACTTTTGTTTGTTGTTGTTTTTTTCTTCTTTGGTTGCGTTTTGGCCTGACATAATTGGAACTTCCGGTTTTAAGAGCGGAGGGAATGTTGTATATCAGCATAGCAGACATCTTTGTTCAATTATTGAGGTCTGTTTTCAAATCTATGCTCTGGGTTTTTTTGGTTATGTCTTTCTTGCTTAGAAGTTTCTGGTGAGTAAAGTCTGACATGAGTTTACATATTCCCCTCTTCTTGTGTTTCTATCATGCATCATATGGCGGACATTACAATAAGAACAAAGAAACTTATTACATGCAATAAGGACAAAACTTCAATAGAACAAAGGCAACAATTAAATTATCCTACCTGAAAAACATCTCGGTTACGACTGTAACTTTAGTTCCCTGAATAGGGAACGAGACGCTGCGTCACCGCTTTGGGAACGCCCCTGCGTGAATGCGTCGTGAAGCACGTATGTCATCAGTCCAATAGAGAGACGGAACGCCATAGGCGGGTGACGTCATAGACCCGGAAACTATAAAGTACTCTGGCAAACACACGTCTCCAGCTTCTGGAATAAGGATGAAGCAAGACGCTTGCGGGGAGTATGGCAGGGTGACGCAGCGTCTCGTTCCCTATTCAGGGAACTAAGGTTACAGTCGTAACCGAGACGTTCCTCTTCAAGGAAACTCGCGCTGCGTCACCGCTTTGGGAACGAGAATACCCACGTCCCCATAGGAGCCGGATGCCCGCCTGTGACATTGTTAGGAGGCAAGCACCCGAGCCCCTGGAGTAGCATTAATGTTAAGTTCATAGAATCTGACGAAAGTGAGCGGTGAGGACCACCCTGCCACATTACAAACATCCTGCAGGGAAGCCCCTGCCAAAAGTGCCTGAGAGGCAGCCATACTCCTAGTCGAGTGGGCCCGAACAGCCAAAGGAGAAGGCTGCCCGGTCGCCACATAAGCAAGTGAGATGGCCTCGACCACCCACTTGCTCATCCTCTGCTTAGAAGCCGGACCCCCTCTCGAGGGTGGCCCGAAACAAACAAATAACTGTTCTGATCTCCTCCACAGGGCAGCTCTGTGGATGTAGGCATCTAGTGCACGAACAGGGCAAAGCAGATTAAGTTGTTCCTGGTCTGATGTCACAAAAGGCGGAGGACAGAAAGCCTGAAGTATGATAGGTCTCACAGGATTAGTGGGAACCTTAGGAACATAACCCGGCCTAGGATGTAGGAAGGCCTTGGCCATACCGGGAGCAAATTCCAAGCACAAGGGTGCCACAGAGAAGGCTTGTAAATCCCCAATTCTCTTCAGCGAAGAAATAGCAAGAAGAAATATAGTTTTTAGAGTAAGAAACTTCTCGGAAACTTAAAGGCTCAAAGGGAGCTTCGGAAAGGCCTTGCAGGACAATAGCCAGGTCCCAGGCCGGCACCCTGGTGCGTACTGCAGGTCTTAACCTCAAAGTGCCACGGAGGAAACGAGTAACTAGAGGGTGTCGCCCCAATGAAACACCACCCAAAGGAGTGTGGTAAGCTGCTAAGGCCGCCACGTACACCTTTAATGTGGAGGGGGCTAACCCAGCGGAGAACCTCTCCTGCAAGAATTCCAGCACCGCGCTCGCAGGGCAGTTAACTGGATCCCACAGGTAATCTCTGCACCATGAGGTGAAGAGTCTCCACTTCAGAGCGTACAGTTTCCTCGTGGAGGGAGCTCTAGAGTGTAGAATGGTCTCAACAACCTCAGCTGAGAGACCAGAACTTATGAGCTGGGCCCCCTCAGAGGCCAAGCCCACAGTTTCCATAACTCCGGGCGAGGGTGTACGAAGACACAGCCCTGCTCAGGACCTCCACGAACTCCTCACTGGCAGGGGTTTGAAGTGGCGAGTCTTCAACCCCCGCATCGATACTGCAGATATCGACCTCCTCGGAGGAAGACAGCTGCCGCACCGAGGCCGCCCCCTGGCTCCCGAACCCAGAAAAGCGGCTGCGGATCTGACGGGTGAAGGCTGAGATAGGGCGGAGCCCGTCTCAAGCCCGACCGTCAGATCCATTTGCGAACCCCACGACAAGAGCTGCCGCTGTGCCTCGGCAACAGCGGGGCCCGAGCCGTGGGGAACGCGAACCGGAACACCCTCCTCAAAGAGCACCCGGCGGGATCGCAGCACACACAAAGGCAGCGCCTCACAATGCTCGCAGCCGGCCCCCTCGAGAGCTGACTGCGCGTGCTGCTCACCCAAACAAACAACACACATTAAGTGTGTATCCCCGCTCGTGATGTAATGTGAGCAGGGAGGAACACACCTAGTGAACTGTTGTTCGCTCGCCATAATCTCTCTTAAATATTGTCAGTATGTGATGCAAACTTGTGAAAAAACAAAAAAGTCTGAACTCAGACACAACACAGAGCGCTTGCTGAAGACAACAGAAGCTGGAGGCGTGTGTTTGCCCGTGTGCTTTATAGTTTCCAGGTCTATGACGTCACCCGCCTATGACGTTCCGTCTCTCTATTGGACTGATGACATACGTGCTTCACGACGCATTCACGCAGGGGCGTTCCCAAAGCGGTCCACCTTTCGCTGTGAGTTTCCATGTTTTGCTGGCGTAATTGTGATCAGGATGATGGTGATATTGAACAGCCTAACCTTGGTCGCTGCATCAATGGCCAGTGTATTCTTGATGGGACATGTCCTCTGGAAAACTGCAGACACTTTCCCTATTCAGTTATTTACGTCTGCCTCTGTCCCTCCATCAGTGGCCACTATGCTCCCAAGGTAGATAAACTGCTGCACTTCTCAATCAGCTGTCTTCAAACCATCAGTGGAGCATTGGTCTGTGCACCTCTCACTCTCATGGATTGGTCTTTTCTCCACTGATTCTCAGTCCAATCTAGCCGGCCTCTGCGTTGAGGCTGATGGTCACTGTAAATGCTTTGTCTCAGTTGACGGAGATTGCTTATTTCAATTTATAATCGGGAATGCTGTTCTAAGGTAAGGCATGAGGGTATACTAGAAAACGTCTCGGTTACATATGTAACCCTCGTTCCGTGAGGAGGGAACGGAGACGTAACGTCAGTGACTGACGAATGGGGGTTTCGCCAGAGGGACGTTACGTCTCCGTTCCCTCCTCGGGGAACGAGGGTTACATACGTAACCGAGACGTTCCCTTTCGTTCAGTCACTCCGAGTAACGTCAGTGACTGACGAATGGGGGTCCCAATATAATCACGCCACTCGGCTGTCGTCCAGTGCCCTGCGTAAGTGTGAGCTCCCTGTCGTAAGCTAGTACGGACGAAGGACTCCTACTTAACACAGGAATACCAAGGTACACTGGGAAGCATATTCCAGGTGGAGTATGCGCCAAAGTGCCTACCCGTAGGGAGGACTTAAGGAGACACATATGACCCGTGAGGGGCTGCATATGGAAGAACACTGAAGTAACCAGCCGAAGGTGGAAGAATTTTACCCCCAAGGGGAGGCAAGGGTTTGCCGAGGGAAATACACAAGCTCGGAGAGGCTTACAGTGGAAATACACATGTGGGGGTTACCCATAGGGAGAACCATGCACACGGTGGCACCTAGCCTGACACAAGGGCCTGAGCGAGCAGTGGCCTGAGCGAGGTGTCGGCATCGACAGTGCTGGAGGAACTCAGGGTTTCAGGGAAACTACCTGAGGAGAATATCGCACGTATCCCGTCCGTGGAGAGGAATGGCGAGCAAGCGAAGACACCTGAGCCTAGTCCATTACCGGCCACTAGTAGAGGCGAGTACATGAGAGGACACTGGCTCCACTCTGAGGTTATAGAATCTGGCGAATGTGTTGGGTGTCACCCAGCCTGCAGCACTGCAGATGTCTGTCAGCGAGGCGCCATGCGCTAACGCCCAAGAGGAGGCCACACTCCTTTTGGAAGGGGAAAGCCTTCGTTCCAACCCTACTTGGAGGAATGAGAGCACGGACCCGATCTGGCATTTCCAGGGGTCTTCTTGGTGAGAAGAACACCAGGTGACGAAGAGGTTCCACTTCAACGCATAGGCATGTCTGGTACAAAAAGGCCCTAGCGGAAGTGATGGTAGCCACCACCTGAGGTGGTAGGGTACTCAAACCTGCCGCATCCCGTCCAGGAGCCACACGTGGAGGTTCCAGAGATCGGGAGAGCTCGTCGGCTGCACGGTTCAGGACTCCTGGGACATGGACAGCACGAAGGGACCTCAGATGCTTCTGACTCCATAGAATGAGATGGCGGGCGAGTTGAGACATATGGCGGGAACGTAGACCACCCTGTTGGTTGATGTACGCTACTGTGGCCGTGTTGTCTGACTGGACTAGCACATGTTGACCCTTGAGCAACGCTCGGAAGCGGTGCAGGGCGAACCGTACTGCCAGCAACTCGAGGCAATTGACATGCAGAAGGCGCTGGGGTCCTGTCCAGGAGCCCACGGCAGCATGTCCATTGCACATGGCACCCCAGCCCGTGGTGGAGGCATCTGTTGATACAACAATATGCCTGGAAACTCGTTCTAAGGACACACCAGTCCGTAGAAAGCTGAGGTTCGACCACGGGGTGAGGGTCTGCAGGCAGGCCCGAGTCAAGTCAAGTCAAGTCAAGTCAACTTTATTTATATAGCGCTTTTTACAATGCAGATTGTTTCAAAGCAGCTTCACAGTGTTAAACAGGAAAATAATGAACAGAATTTGATTCGGCTGTACAGCCGCTCTGGAGAAAACGGTGATGTCATCAGCTCATTTCAATTATCATATATATTCAAGTAATGTAGTTGATATAATTTAGTTTAGTAATTAAATTTATTTGGATATTTATTTGAAAATTTTGTGTCCCCAACTGAGCAAGCCAGAGGCGACAGTGGCAAGGAACCAAAACTCCATCAGGTGTCCTAATGGAGAAAAATAAACCTTGGGAGAAACCAGGCTCAGTCGGGGTGCCAGTTCTCCTCTGGCCAATTAACAAACAGTGTATGTTTATTATTTTGGCTTATATACCCACGCGGTGGGGCGGAGCTACACTATGCAAATTCCGCATGCCCATGGCATTGGCCTGCCATTGGCCGTTTTCTAAGATCTCGAAGATGATAGGCTTCTAGGCGAAACCCCCATTCGCCAGTCACTGACGTTACTCGGAGTGACTGAACAAAAGTGAACTGATGTTACATCAGAGGGAGGAATAATGCTTAATTATTAACAAAATGAAGTAACACATTTGCTTACTATAATACGATAATTTATAATGATGTGCTAGCATAAAAATAATTACAAATGTAGGTTCTGCCATCTGCCTTGGAGAAAAGTGGTGTAGAAAATGGATGGATGTTAAAATAGCTGCGTTTATGTGAACCCTCTTAATTCCTCTTAAAATCAGACTATAGCACAGTTGGAATGACCAGTGAAATGTATGTCATTGCATCGCTTGTTAATGGCATCGTATCCTTGTTACCTTCATACTGCTAAGCAAAATATATTCCCCATAACAACCAGATGAGCCTTAACCCCTAGAAGTCTGCACAGTTTTGGGGCCCTTTAGAAGTTTTGACATGCTCTGACATTTGTGCTTTTTTCAATTGCTTATAAACATATTAATGGCAAAAGTTTCATTAAACTGTATTCAGTACAAATTGGGCTACCATAATATGTGAGCAACTTGTATGTACATGCTTGTATTTTTGAGAGAATAAAGTTTATGCATGGTTTTTGAAAAAACAAAAAATGTAAGTCACTGAATTAAGGCCACAAAACACACAATAGATATGTTTCCACAAGACTTTTGACTTAATGGGTGTTGTTGCCTAGAGTTTTTGCTTCAAATTAATGTGAAAACAATATATTGATTTAAATTTTGTAAGACACTTTTTCTTTCCAAAGCCTGTGTGCGAAGGGGTGTGAATGATCATACATAATGCTGTGATTTCCACCTGAGGAGACAATAGAACCGAATGAGCCGCATAATGAACCGCATAATGAATGAGTCTTTGAGTCAGGTATGTGACTGAGGGAGCTAAGGAACAGGACAAAATAAATATATTTTGTTGTAGTTTATTTAGAATATAGTTATAAAGTGATGGCCAAAGGCACATTGCAAAGGCCTATTATATTTTAAATGATCAAAAGATTTTACATTACTATTTTTAATGTTTTTGAAAGAAGTCTCATGCTAAAAAACAGTAATATTGAGACATTGAACACAATTCAGTATTCAGTAAATACAAATAACTGAATAATTGGTAATGATGATGTTATAAGTAAAATATTTGGGATTTAAAACATTAAAACAAATTTTTAAATTTTAAATTATCATTTCAAAGAGTATAGTGTGAATTCAGGTTGATTGGGACACTTTCCCTGTCATTTCAATGGCAAAAATTTTCTGAATCATTTGATTTTGTAAACTATCCGATACACATGATACTCAAATATCATTTCGAGTTTCGGTTCATTTATGAGATGCGCTGTGCAATGCATGATCGCGCCGGCGTCTATTATAGGCTATTGTCTGCTATATTTGCTTATTCTTTATTAAATCCAGGCAATTGGCTGACGAAACATTGATTAAAATTAAGATACAATTTATACAAAACAAAATTCACTTTAAAGAAAGGCTTTCTACACAACAAAACTTAATGAAGTGGTCAAAATCATGTCTAAACCAACTAATTGCGCATTTTATGATGTGTCCTTTCTTACCCATGCTTTTCACTTTTCACATAATCAACATAGATTAAATTAAAAAATAACAGGCTATAATATTTAAACATCAATATGAAACAAAATACATTTTAATGGCTACAACAAGTAGCCTATTGTACACAAAACGTATGGCATCTGAGCAGAAATGTATCGATGTGACACTAGGCTATTTTACAGTAAACACTTCATAATCTGTCTAAAACAGGCCAAAGAAATCTTGTTTATCGTCTTGCGTCTATGAAATTTAATTTTGCAGCAGGATTCATATTTAATATTCATATTTTTTTGCGGTTTAATATTTACAGACACTAACAGAATAAACTTACCTCACAATCATCGGCTGAAACCGCTACTCTTAAAAATAAACAGCTTTTCTTCTGAGGTAAATTATTCCAAGATTATTCCTCACCGCATCTCAAAACGATGTAAAGTACCTTCACTAATCTTGATGTGTTTATTCGAGTTGATGTGGGTGTTGACTCTGCTCGCATGGATCGCGTCAGTATTTTAATTGAAAAAAAACGCGCTCTGTGGGCATGGCCGCATTAGCGGATAATGAAGAGCTGGTGAACGACTGACATCACTCTCTTTTCAAACAGATTACATAAACAGAGAATATTTGTTTTCGTTATTTAAAACCTGACATTTCAACGTTTCTTTAGACATGTCTCATGTTTGTGTGACAAGTATTCACTAAGTTACAGTTCATTGCAGGGAGGCTGCAGATCGCGCATCAGGTTTGTTTTCTTTATTTTGCAAAAAGCACAACATTTAGTTTTTATTGTGAGTGCACACAAAATTAGTTGACACTTAACAGATTATAATGATGTATAACACTTGCCTGAATGATAAAAATTGACAGAGTTATTTGAGTCTCTTTGGCACTGATAAGAAAAAAATTGAGGCGGTCTACCTCTAGGGTTTAAGCAACAGCATGTACCGATGCACTAAATAAGCTTAAAGAAATGCATGTTGCTGATAGCCGGATAAGCTTAGGACATTATGCAATAACCAAAAGCCTAAGCAAAAATAAGTTTCCAATAATAAACAAATGCCTTAAAGTTTCCAATAATAAACAAATGAGTCCCATGAATCTAGTGCTTTTTAAAAGGCCAACGAGTGTAGAGAAACAAGCCGTAACTGATCAACACGCTAATCGATGGCACAAACAGGGAGCGAGACCTAAAGGCACTCGAGACATCAGATTGTCACAAGTATCACAAATTGCCATAGTAGCATCCTCTACCTCCCTACCACCGCATATACATCTTGAGAACAGATTTTAAGTTTTAATGAATATAGGTGAGGAATCCCCAAACGTGTTGAATGTGGGTGAGAAATCCCCAAATGTGATCGGACACAGATCAAATCAGCCAGCAGCTAACAGTGATCCTAACTGGCGCACAGCCGAGCCCAGGACTCTGATAGTGGGTGACTCCATTAACAGAAACATTAGCAGCATGGATACAACTATGTGCTGGCTTCCACATGCAACCATTTCTGACATAAACAGGGAACTTAAGAACATTCTTATGAAATATAAGACTCCAAATTGACTCATCATTCATGTGGGATATTCAGAGAGAGCAGTCAGAACTCTTTAAGAGGGATTTCAATGAACTTTTTGAAAAACTTAGAAGACTGAAAGTTCAGTTGTTTATCATTGGACCAGTGACAGTGCTGAATCCAGTACAACAAATGATCTCATGACTGTTCTTAACACTTTTGATTTGACTCAGCATGTACATGGACCCACACACAATCGTGGACATATTCTAGATTTACTTATCAGTTGTTACAAACTGCTCTGAGGCTTGAAGGTTGAGGATCCAAATGCAGTATTTATTGAAGGGTTAGGGTTAGTCAAAACAAGGCAAAAGGTCATACACAGGCAAGCAGTCCAAACAGGCAAACAAGGCAGGAGAGACAGGCAAATAATACAAGACACAAGACACCAGGAAGAGTTACAGTTCCACTCAGAATTACAGTTGTTACACTAAACAAGACTTAGCAAAGAATGACAGGGTGAACAGGCTAGATATAGGCAGAGGTAATAAGGTAAACGAGACACAGGTGTAAACAATGAGTGATGATGAGTCCGGGCAAAGGGTTATGGGTAATGTAGTCTTTGATGGAGTGACAGTCTGGGGTGGAGTGCCCTCTGGTGGTAACCACGGGGCACTCTCACTGGTGATTATGACATCAGTAAGAGTCTAAACATTTCATCGATTGTTATTAAGGGTGTAGCACTGTCTGATCATTTCTGTATTTTCTTTTATATATCGATCTCTCCTGCCATTGAAGCTAAATGAGAACACTAGTGTACTATTTATAAAGGCCATATCTCTGACACGAAGCATATTCGCAGACTCTGTTGATTTTCTTCTTGAATGCTTTAACTCAAAAGTCAAGAATGTAATTGATATTGCTCCTGAGAAAGGAAAAAGAATGGCAGACCTAAAGCACCTTGGAGAAACACAACAGCAGTTCAAAGTATGAAAAGAAAATGCAGGAAAGCTGAACGCATGTGGCGGAAGATACAACTTGTAGTTCATTATAACATCTATAAAGACAGCCTTCATGATTTGGAAGCCTTCCTCAATGTGGAACTAGACACAGCTAGACAGACCTTCTTCTCAAATATTATAAACAGCAACATAAATAACATTTTGCTACTGTTCGAGAGACTAACAAACCCCCCAAGTCACATACCCAGTGAACTGGGGGTTATTCCAGAAAGCAGGTTATGTGGCATACCTGGGTATGTTTAAGAGTAAGTAAGCGGATAACCTCAACCTTCGGTTCCAAAAACGGAGGTAACTTTCAGGGTATGTAAGTAGCCATAGCAACTCACTCTCTGAACATAACCTGCTCCAGAGCAAATTAAGTTCCAGGGTTAGTTTGCTTAAGAGGTATTCAGATGCGTGTTATATAATTAAAATAGTTAAATTAATATATCTAAATGTGTTATATAGTTACAGTTATAATATTCAACATTATATATTATATTTGAAACCAGCATACCTCGAGTATGCAAGGTTTGGGTTAATCAACCAAGAGTTCAGGGTATATGTGACGGTAAGTTACCCCCCTGCTCTCCGAAAGCAAATGCAATGAGTTTGCCTCCTTTTTTTCTGAGATCAATTATATCAGAAAGGCGATCAGTATATCCTCGTCAGACAGACTCATCCACAATTTCAGAAATTAGTCACTATGTCTGATTTCGAAGCAATTGATGGTAAAATTTTTGAAGAAATGGTACAGCACCTTAAAACATTAACCTACGCTCTTGACACACTCCCCACTTCTTTTTTCAAAAATGTGTTTAACTGTTTAGAAGCAGATCTCCTAGAAGTGGTAAATTCCTCACTTCTTTCTGGGACTTTTCCAAACTCCCTGAAAACTGCTGTTGTTAAGCCCCTCCTTAAAAAGAGCAATCTGGATAAGACCATATTGAGCAATTACAGACCAATCTCAAATGTTCCCTTTATAGGCAAGATCATTGAAAAAGTTGTTTTCAATCAGCTGAACTAATTCTTAAGCTCAGACGGATACTTTGACAATTTTTAATCTGGTTTCCGATCACATCAAAGCACAGAGACAGCGCTCATAAAGATAATAAATGATATTCGCCTCAATACTGATACAGGTAAATTATCAGTGCTGGTGCTACTTGATCTCAGTGCAGCATTTGACACTGTCGATCACAACATACTTCTTGACAGGCTGGAAAACGCCTCAGTTACGTATGTAACCCTCATTCCCTAAATGGAGGGAACGGAGACGTACGTCGGACGTCACCGACGAATTGGGATCACTTCTGGGAGCCCCTATCAGCTTTGAGGGTATACAGAACGGGTCAATAGCCATTGGCGCGCAAGATTTGCATCTCGCGCTCCGCCCCGCAGCGCGGGTATAAATACGGAAGCAAATGCAGTGCACATTTGTTTTTCACTGAGGAGCCGAACTAGTGACTCAGCCGTGCAGTGATGGTACAGCAACCGTGGCGACAGGATGTTACATACGTAACCGAGACTTTCCCTTTCAGTCGGTCACGTTCGATGTACGGATTCCATAGGGATCCCTATGGAAAACGCCACAGCTGTTGCCACTTCCAGCACCCCGTGTAAGCCCCTCAGACCCCTGTCTGTATGGGGCGGAAACTCACGCAAGGAGAGTCACTGCTGCTGTTCCGCAAGTCCCACTCAGCAGAGTATTGGATAGCGCTGGGAAAGCGTGCCCGAGGGGAGTCCACATCCTACCAGTAGGGAGGTATCATGTGGAAGATACACATATGGACTGGCCATCTGGGCAGTACAACATATGACATGTCTTTGGGGTGGCCCCGGCCGACCTGGACGAGAGCGAGAGCGGACTCTGCTGAGGGAAAGACACAGGCTCACCGTAGGGTTATAGTCATAACCCGAGACGTTCCCTTTCGAGGGAACTCGCACTGTGTCAGAACGACACTTTGGGGAACAAAATGCCCACTATGCCACCACGAACCATGCCTGCCCTAGTGTGAAGCTGGAACCCAGGCACACTTAGGACGAGAGCACCCTAGCGCCTGGCGTCGCAGGAAGATGCAGACTATAAAATCTGATAAAAGTGTGTGGGGTAGCCCAGCCGGCTGCCTCACAGATCTCCTGAAGTGGGACCCCCATATGAAGGGCCCTAGAAGAGGCCATGCCCCTAGTGGAATGCGCCCTCAAGGCCAAAGGTGAAGGCTCTCCAGAACTCCCGGGAGCAGAGCTATCGGGGGAAATGCATACAGGCGCAGCCTCGGCCACGTCTGCACCATGGCATCCAACCCCAGCGGGGCTGGATGCGTAAGGGAGAACCACAGTGGACAGTGGGACGTCTCGAGACGCAAATAGATCCACTTCCACTGGGCCAAACCTCTCGCATATGGACTTCACCACCTCTGGGTGAAGTCTCCATTCCCCGGGCCTCAGCCCCTGCCTTGACAGGATGTCTGCTCCCTGATTCTGGTCCCCAGGGATATACATCGCTCTGAGAGACGACAATTTCCCCTGGGACCACAGGAGGATCTGATGCGCCAGTCTGCATAGAGGGCGAGACCTCAGACCCCCCTGATGGTTCAGGTACGCGACCACTGACATACTGTCGGATCGTACCAGAACATGGTAACCCCTGAGATCTGTGAGGAAGCTCCTCAGAGCCCTGAACACAGCCAGCATCTCCAGGCAATTTATATGCCATGAATGATGATGGTCCTTCCACAGACCCTGGGTAAAGCGGCCGTCCATGACCGCGCCCCAACCAGTGAGGGAGGTGTCTGTCGAAACGGATTTCCGGCGACATGACACTCCCAACACTGGCCCTTGGGACAGAAACCAGGGTTTCTTCCATATTGATAGGGAACGAAGGCATCTGCGCGTTACCCTGATCATACGGAATGGATTTCCCTTTGGGGAAAACCCCTTGGTTTTCAGCCACCACTGTAGGGGTCTCATGTACAGCAGGCCAAAAGGTATTACGTTGGACGCAGCTGCCATGAGCCCCAGTAGTCTTTGAAACTGCTTTACAGTGATGTTGCGGCCTAGTTTTATGCTGGAGACCATCGCCCATATGGACTCGATCCGTGTAGGAGACATTTGTGCCCGCATCGTCATCGAGTCCCATACTACTCCCAGGAACGTGGTCCTCTGGGAGGGCGTCAACACGCTCTTTTTCGTGTTGAGTCTCAACCCCAAGCTCTGAATGTAGCCAAGGACGACATCTCGAACTGCCATTTCTCGCGACTGGGCCAATATGAGCCAGTCGTCGATATAGTTCAGTACACGAATGCCCTGGAGTCTCAGTGGAGCCAGAGCTGCATCCATGCATTTGGTGAACGTGCGAGGGGAAAGAGCTAGGCCAAACGGAAGAACCCGATATTGGAACGCTTCGTCCCCGAAAGCGAACCTCAAGAACTTCCTGTGAGAAGGACTGATGGAAACATGGAAGTATGCGTCCTTTAGATCTATCGTGACAAACCAGTCCTCGGACCGAATTTGATTCACGATAATAGATATTGTGAGCATTTTGAACCTGAACCTCCTTAGAGACCGGTTCAAATATCTCAGATCTAAAATTGGACGCAAACCCCCGTCCTTTTTGGGAACTATAAAGTACCGGCTGTAGAACCCTGACTCCTTTTCTGGAGGAGGAACATGTTCTATGGCCTCCTTTACCAACAGGGAGTGTACTTCCTGTTCCATAACCCGAGCCTGCTCTGGGACCACTGCAGTCCAGACCACCCCATTGAACCTTGGTGGGCTGTGGCCGAACTGCAGTCTGTACCCCTTTTCTACAGTCCGCAGGACCCATGGTGACACATTCGACAGGCGTTGCCACGCCTGGAGACAATCTACTAAGGGAATCAGCCTCTCGAGACTGACCTCGGGTGTTTTTTGAATACCGCTCTCAACCCCCTGAAGCGGCTGACTGGCAGGGAGAGGTCGTGGATGATTTTTGGTGTGCGGACGCACACTGATAGTGCTTCACAGTGCTCGCAGCCAGCCCCCTCGAGAGCTGACCGAGCGTGCTGCGCTCCCAAGCAGTCTATACATAACAAATGCATGTCCCCACCAGTGATGTAGCGAGGGCAGGGGTGCACACACTTCTTAAACTGCTCACTCGTCATTTTTCCAAACACACTCTTTCACAGATTATATTACTGAACTAGAAATATCAGTCTCACTTCACACACACACAGAGCGCTGCTGAAGAGCGAAAAAGCTAGCGCGGTTGTGAGCCGGCATCCCTTTATACTTCCGGGTATGCCGTCACATACTACGTCATGAGTATGTCAAGATCGATTGGCACCAATCAAGATCGGTCTTAGTTTCATTCATGCTTCAGACGCACAACGCTAAGGGAGCGTCCCCAAAGTGTCGTTCCGACGCAGTGCGAGTTCCCTCGAAAGGGAACATAATATTGCCCTATATAAACATGTTGGCTGAAATGCCAGTTGTATTTTTATAAATGCAATTATCAATTAACAGAATATTAACTATGCAGTAATCGTATTTACTTTTAATGTACTTACTTTCAACAAATGAAAACGGTTCTTCCAAGTTACCCAGAAAGAGTCTGAAAAACGGAATCTAAAGAAAATCCAATTCAAAGTCTGCAAGTTTTCGCATAAGTGAGGGTTTACAGTGGTGTTCTTTTTATGCACAACTTGGGCAGTTTTCTTTTAAGTTACTTTTCCTTTCTGATCCACATTCTGGATTGATGTCAAGAAAGCGTCTAAAAAGCAGAAGAAGAGAAAAAAAAACAATTAAATATTATGGACTGGTAAAGGTGTGTTGAGAGAGAGAGAGAGAGAGAGAGAATATGATGTGTAAATAGAAACCAGCTATCTGTTTTAACGACTAGTTTGTTTGGATAAAACAACATGAAAAAATGCAATATTGGATGTTGTGATCAAATAACTCAATGCTTCATGCAGACTGCCCTAAACATTGATTGTACGCACAGAGGATAGAGCACAACAAAACTCCGGTCACGATATAGCAAGTCTAAAACGATACATTTTAAAAAGAAATGACAGAGGATTTCGATATAAGAGAAGACGAGCTTCAGTTTGTTGCCCAGCTTTATTTGTTTAAACCGTGAGAGGCGTCTAAGCTTACACTACTCCTACATCCTGCGTCAGGGTGTTACGCTTTTGATGCAGGTCGGCTTGCGAAGTATGTATATTTTACTATATAGCTTGTTATTTTACTATATAATGTGTTAAATATGGATACTTTTCTTACACAAACTCATTGCTTCAGAAGGCCTTTATTAACCCCCGGAGCCATCTGGAGCACTTATAATGGATGAATGTACTGTTTTGGGCCTTCAACTTTGAACCAGCCAGTCACTGACATTATAAAGCTTGGATTTGCCAGGACATTATTTCATTTAACTCTGATTGTATTTGTCTGAAAGTAGAAAGTCATAATGGCTTAAGGGTGAGTAAATCATGGGTGAATACAAATTTTTGGGTGAACTATCCCTTTAAACTAAGCCCTGTTTGTGAAACCAGGGCCATGCTGTCCATCCCTGTAGTCAGCTGTACAAAACATTTGTGAACAAAAAAAGGTCCTTAACAAATGCTGTGAAGACAAGGTTAGTGACACAATTCAGTCTAAAATATATTAACTAATGACTAACCTCTGAACAAACTCAAGGGTGCATGCTGCCTCTTCCTAGTACTGCAAGTTGAAGTTATAGAAGGAGGCAAACGGCACTGCCAGGCCAGTGATGAAGTTGGGCTGTGCTTCTTCACACACAACTTGACCTTCCAAACTTGACATCCAGCGTTTGTTGCTTAAAGATTGACCTGTAAATGAAAAATAAAATAAATAAATGATGATAATAATAATTAAAATTAACTATTGTGGGTTCCACAGTTGTTCTATGTAGTTGTCTATTCACAGTTCTACATAACTGTTAAAAGAACTCTGAAACACCCTTCACAGGTTTCACCATTTCATTCTGCTTTAGTAGTATTTTTGGGTAGCGTTTCTTTAAAAAGGTAATACTATAATTTTATGATAGTATGTATCTATAACAGTATGTAACATGCCATATAGTTCAAACGTCTTGGGGGGTATACAGTAGGGTTTGGTAAAAATCAAACCAAAATGTAATGTACTAATTAATGAAAATCCTGACTTTGGCTATTGGTCGTCTGTACTCGTCAGATGTGAATGTGAAAACTTCTTGTTACAACAAACACAATGGATATTTTAATCTAATAGAATGTACATGGATTGTATTTATTTTTTTGTGAACTTCATTTTCTCACAACTGCAGCACTATTAGTCTCATGAACATGCATTCAAGCACTGAAGACCAACAGTCAATGTCAGGATTTTCATAAAAAAATATATTACATTAATTTTTTTATCAAAATTGTATACCCACACTTATGGCACGTTGTATGGGATCATTCTATGATATTTTTGCATCTGTTTTAAAATCTTGATGCTGTTCACTATTCACTGATATTATATGGCTCGCAAGCAGGATTTTTTTTTGTATTCTCCTTTAGTGGTCAGAAGAGAAAAACGTCATATGATATTGGAACAACACCGCACTGCCAAAAAAATACTTTTCTTACTTACTTACTTAGTTTTTTTTTTTTTTTTTTTAAATACATAATTATATAAAAATTCTTACATCAAGAATTTACTAGACAAGTAAAAATTATTGTCTTGTTTTCTGAAAAATTCTTGTTTTGCTTGTTTTAAGCATAAACTCACTTAATTTTGAGATAATTTTTCAGAAAGCAATACAATACTTTACTTGTCTATTAAATGCTTCTTCATGTAAGAATTTTGAGATATCTGGACTGGAAACAAGACAAAAATATGATTTTTTTGCAGTAAGGTGAGTAAATGATAACTTGCTTTTCAATTTAGGGTGAAACTACCACTTTAATGTTTACATACCAAGAAATATAAGGTGTGGACTCTGGCAAATGTACAGATTGCTGGACATCAAATGGAGTTGCAAATTCCTTTTTAAAAAGGACAGCACAACTATAATCAACAGAACCAAAACATAAAACATTACAGATTAATGAGATTCGTTGAATAATCTCTATTTACATCTGTTTAAAGAATAACACCATCTAACTTCTCTTTAAAGTGTGCAAGAAGTAGTTGTTGGACCATGGCACCCACATCGTTTTCACCTCTGAAGAGTATGCTCCAAACGTCATCATTGGATATGTGAGCCTTAAGCAGTGAACTTTTTTAATGTTCTGGATCAATCAGGAATACCCCATTTGAAAGGAACTTGACTATGGATTTTCATGTGCTGGCAAAATGCTGACAACTATTCAAAAGCACAATCAGAACTCATACCATAGTATTTTTGTTAATATAACTAACACTAACTTTAACTTACTTACTAAAGCACTTACGTTGCTTGTTTACATGCACTGGACCGTCTTCGGTTTACAATACAAGCCTGAAACGGAAAAAAAAAAAATATATATATATATATAGATCAAAAGCAGGTCATACAAATGACATGGTAAATGTTGAATATTATGTGAAATATCGCATAATCTTGGTAAAGAGGTGAGAACAGATTGTTTTCGCGGTAAGAAACCGCATTCTCAAAATCAAACCATTCGTGTAAACAATATCTAAATGCAAAACATAGATTGGCTTACCGTATCAATACTTAGTCTAACAATTTTCCATCTTCTTAAGCTCTAAACTCCTCATCGTCTTCTACAGATGACAAATTCTTCCTCCCGTCTTCATGTAACGTTATAACGTCCTCCATTTTCTGCTGCGTCACAGGCAACTAACGTAACGTTTTGAAACACGAACCGATTCAATTGAAGCACACAAAAGCTTAAAAACTGCTCACAAATTCACAGATACACTAGTTTAACATGATAGCAGGAATAATTATTCTGTTCAGTTGAATGCCGCAGACAAGTCGAGTTTGCTGTCTGTTCTGTTCGCATAACATTAGATCTGAAATGAGCGCGAAAGAAATCAATCCCATAATTCACTGCCTTTACAGAATGATACTGTATTACGAATTTAGTGGGCTGAAAACAGAAAAGTGCTGTATATTTACAGATATTCTGTAAAAGATGTATATTACTGCTTTATGGAAATACAGTACAATACTGTTAGAAATTCCCTGTAAATTTAGGTTACAGTGAATGCACCAGCACCCAGGAAGAGGCAACACTCCTAGTAGAGTGGGCTCTCAACCCGAGCGGGCAAGGCACGCCTTGGGTTTGGTACGCCAAGGCGATGGCATCCACTATCCAGTGGGCCATCCTCTGCTTGGAGACAGCCTTTCCCTTCTGCTGGCCTCTGTAACAGATGAAGAGCTGTTCTGAGGTCCTGAAGCTTTCAGTTCTGTCCACGTATAACCGCAGAGCGCGGACGGGACAGAGAAAAGCCAGGGCTGGGTCTGCCTCCTCCGAGGTAGGTTCACCACCTGGTCCCGGAAGGGAGTGGTGGGAACCTTGGGCACATATCCCAGGTTCCTAACAACTCCAGGCACGATTCATCGACCGAAAATACCTGCAGGTCCCCTATCCTCTTAATGGAAGCCAATGCAGTCAGGAGCACTGTCTTCCAAGACAAACTTTTCAACTCTGCTGACTGCAATGGTTCAAAGGGCACTCTCTGCAGTGCAGTTAGCACCAGAGACAAGCACCAAGAGGATACAGAGTGAGAGTGAGGCGGATTTAGTCTCCTTGCTCCCCTCAGGAACCTGACGATCAGATCATGCTTCCCCAAGGACTTACCATTGACTACATCATGATGTGCTGCGAAGCATATCCAAACATTAACCAAAAGTTAAACTGATAAATGATTAAACTGCATATATATTTAATCTGAAAGAATTACTTACATACCCATACTAAGAATAATGGTCCTCCAAATAAAGAAATAAAGTGACGATTTCAAATGCATTTTTGGTCCGCAGTTTGTGAAGTTGTTCTTCTGTTTTTCAGTCAAATGGTAGGTCGGCTGGCAAACCAGAGTAAAAGATAGTTTGAGGATGAAGACATGCTTTAAACATAAATCTAAAATAATTTATTCATAATAAATCAATTATATTAAAACTCTTCAAATATATAAAATTTTTTACCCATGTACATCAATCATTTCAGCAACAAGTATGTTAAAGCGTTAGTTCAAAATTCTGTCATCATTTACTCACATTGATTTCCTTAGTATTTTTTCCCATTCTTTCATGATAATTTTCTAAATACCATCAAGTCTATGGAGGACCAAACCTGCAGAAATTAAAAATAAATAAATGAATGAATAAATAAATATACAAATATATGAATGAATAAATAGATAAATAAATGTGATAATAGGAAAATAAATAACAGAATAAACGGAACAGAACAGAAAAAGAAAATTAAAAATATTAATTTTTAATCAAATTTAATATTTGTATTATTTTTCCCTTAATTTCTTATTTTCTGCTTTTATACATTTAAAAAATATATTTTTAACTTTTATTTATTTGTTAATTAATTTTAATATTTAATTTTTAAATTTATATATTTATTTTTAAATTTATATATACAGTACTGTGCAAAAGTCTTAGGCACGTTGGTATTTTCACAAGCCAGTTATTTATATATTTTATTGTAGTGTCAGTAGGAAATATCAGTTTACATTTCCAAACATTCATTTTGCAATTAATTCTAATAATCCAGTGAGATTTTTTTTTTTTTATGCACGAGAAGTCTGATAGCAGCCGGTCTGATCTGATCTCACCATCATCGAGTCTGTCTGTGATTACATGAAGAAACAGAAAAAACTGAGACAGACTAAATCCAGAAAAACTAAGGCTCCCAGACACTTGAGGAAACCTTCCTGCAAAACTACAGTACTGTGAAAAGTTTAGGCACTTGTCAGAATGCTTTAAAGTGAGAATGCTGTCAAAAATAAAAAAGTAAAAATAAATGAGTCAATAAATAAATAAATCTAAAAATAAATGAATGCATAAATAAATAAATCTAAAAATACATTTTAAAATAAATATATAAATATAAAAATAAATATAAAAATTAATTAACAAATAAATAAAAGTTAAAAATGTTCTTTGTTAAAAGCAAACTCCGTGTCTGCACCACATCATGGTTCTAAGAAGATGTAGGGCCTAGTATGTGAGAAAGGTTTAGGCGCATTATAAAACCGTTAAATATATTGTTTTAAAACAATATAATGTCATGAATGGCAAATTTAAACGTACACTTATTTTCGGTGTTTCCCTAATACAAGCAACCATCCTCGTCGTCAGCTCCATATCGCGAGTCAAAGAAGATGCCGCAGAGCATTTAAATATTGCTATAAATCAATATGTCAAGTCAAGTCACCTTTATTTATATAGCGCTTTTTACAATGCCGATTGTTTCAAAGCAGCTTCACAGTGTTAACAGGAAAATAATGCAAGAGAATTTGATTCGGCTGTACAGCCGCTCTGGAGAAAACTGTGATGTCATCCAGCTAATTTCAATTATCATATAGTGTCAATGCGGGCAGATCAGTAATATAGTTGAAAATTTAGTGTTCCCAACTGAGCAAGCCAAAAGCCAAAAGCCAAAGGCGACGGTGGCAAGAAACCAAAACTCCTTCAGGGGCCAGAATGGAGAAAGAAAAATCGGAGAAACCAGGCTCAGTCGGGGGGGCCAGTTCTTCTCTGGCCGACAAACAAACAGTGCATGATTATGATTCTGGCAACATTACAGGTCAGAAGTCATATTAGATCAAAAGATATTTGTAAGATTATTCAACAGATCAGAGTCATTCTAGGTATTATCAACTGGCCAGAATTTTGAGACCGCAATAGAAGTGATGGAGTATAATGCGTTAGGAGCTCGCTCAAGTACTGGGGAGCTAAACCATTTAGTGCTTTGTAAGTAATTAGCAAGATTTTAAAATGTATATGATGTTTAATAGGGAACCAGTGCAGTGTTGACAGAACCGGGCTAATATGGTCATACTTCCTGGTTCTAGTAAGAACTCGAGCTGCTGCGTTTTGGACCAGCTGCAGTTATTTATTGAGCGAGCAGGGCAACCACCCAGTAGAGCATTACAATAATCTAACCTTGAGGTCATGAACGCATGAACTAACTGTTCAGCATTTTGCATTGAAAGCATGTGCCGTAATTTAGATATATTTTTAAGATGGTAGAATGCAGTTTTACAGATGCTAGAAACGTGGCTTTCAAATGAAAGATTGGTATCAAAGAGCACACCCAGGTTCCTAACTGACGACGAGGACTTGATAGAGCAGCCATCAAGTGTTAGACAGTATTCTAGGTTACTACTTGTGGAGTTTTTTTGTCCAATAATTAAAAATTCTTTTTTTTCTGAATTAAGTTGCAGGAAATTCATAGTCATCCAATTTTTTATATCAGATATGCATTCCTTTAATCTTGAGAATTGGTAAGTTTCATCAGGGCGTGAAGAAATATAGAGCTGAGTATCGTCAGCATAACAATGAAAACTAACACCATGCTTCCTAATGATATCTCCCAGTGGTAGCATGTACATGTATGTTATAAAATACATACTGTAAATAAGATAAAACACTTACTTTCGGCGTGTCCCTGTTAAAAAGCAACCTACTGGTCTGGTCTGGTCTGGATCGCGCATCAACAACAATGCCTCTCTGAGAGCGGGTTAGTACGGGGACGGATTACCGTGATTATTGCTGTATGTGCTGTTTGATGCTTCAACATTTAGGAACCCAAATTAGTTTTTATCAGCGGAGATTATTTATTTTTCTATGCCCATCTGAAGAAATCGGATGGCAAGAGGGTAAAAGACAAGTAAATAGTGAGGACATTTCTGGGTGTACTGTATTTTATTGTACTTACCCTGTAACTACATGGAACAAGAGGGTAACAAACGGCACTTTAATTTACAGCCCGCAGATGTCACACTTACCCTTAAAAAAAGAACATGAGTATATTTCCCCAGTATTTAAATTTTTTTTTACTTGACTTGAAACACGAAAGCCCAAACTAAAACAGATGCACTTTTGCTATCAAAACAAATTACTGTATAAATGCACCCCGATGATATACCCCATAATTTAAAAAAAGCCTTTACACTATTATTACAAAAAGGTACGCAGTGTATGTTCTCACTAAATTGCTCCCAAACGTAAGATTGTTGCCATAACCATAATAGTATCATATCATAATAATAGAATAATTACCCCTTAATTAAAAAATACTTACAGTATAAATAATTTGTTAATTTTTCTGGTAGTTACCCCTTTATTCCCCAACTATTACATATTGTTCCCTTATACCTACACTACACATAAGTACTTTATAGTTACACTATAATTACAGAAAGTTACGCTTTAAATTCGTTTTACTTACGCATTACTTTCCGGGCTGTAATCTAAAGTGTTACCTAATTTATTTCTGTGATGCAAAACTGAATTTTCATCAACTGAATTACTCCAGTCATCAGTGTCACATGATCCTTCTAATATGCTGATTTATTATCAGTGTTGGAAACTGCTGTGCTGTTTTTTTTAATAACCTGTGATTTTTTTCAGTGTTCTTTGATGAATAAGTAATAAAAATTCACCTTTGCATCACAGAAATAAATTATATTGTACAGTATATTAAAATAGAAAACCATAATTTTTACATTTTACTAATATTTCACAATATTACAGAAATTTGTAAAGAAAAGCTTAATTGATGTGGCACTAGGCTTTGTACACTTCATAATCTGTCCAAAACAGGCCAAATAAATCTTGTCTAAACATTCATATTATGCCTATGACATTTTAGGTACTGTATTTGTTATATTATAGAGCCTATAAATGTTAATTTACAGTTTAATACATTGTTAAGACATTTTATTTCAGTATTTATCACATATTTTAAGCATGAAGCATGATGGTGGCGCGAGTACATCGTGAGCCTCGGGGTCTCTCCAGATTCTGCAATGTTGCGGTATATTTCTTGCTCATTTCGGGTCTGTTCGTGCAGAACAGTTGTGCCTTTACATCGTACACCCGATGTGAGCTTTTGGATATTGGTTTGCGAATTTCCGACAGTTTTATGGATAACCTTCGACTCCTTCCTGAGATCACCAGAACACCCGATGCTATGCACTCTACCCGTCCAGGCGGAAGTGCTCGCAGGCGGCGTCGAGATCGTAAACAAAGGCGGGGGAAGCGCGGAGGAGCTAAGCTAAAGCTAACACCACACCGGCTCTCTTTACCCAGCATTTTCCTTGCCAATGTACGGTCGCTGGTGAACAAAATGGAGGAGATTCGACTCAGTATCACACACAGCAAGAGATTTTTGAACTGTAACGTTTTAATATTCACGGAAACATGGTTAAACAGCGGAATACCGGACAACGCTATTGACACTTCGAGCGGATAGAACATTAGATGGCTCCGGTAAGACCAGAGGTGGTGGATTGTGTATTAACATTAACAAAGCTTGGTGCACAAACTCTGCTATTGTTGGGAGACATTGTTCAGCTAACCTTGAGTTTCTCATGGTTAAATGTAAACCGTTTTATCTGCCGCAGGAGTTCACTTCCACCATTATAACTGCAGCCTATATTCCCCCGGATGCTGATGCTAAGCTTGCTATGAAAGAACTTCACGCAGCCATCAGTAAACAACAGACTGTTCACCCGGAAGCTGCGTTTATTGTTGCTGGTGATTTTAATCATTCAAACTTAAAGTCAGTGCTACCGAAATTTCACCAGCATGTTTCCTGTCACACCAGAGGAAACAAAACTTTAGACCATGTTTACACAAACATGGCTGGAGCTTACGTTGCGACACCCCTCCCCCACCTGGGACAGTCAGATCACCTTTCTTTGTTCCTCACCCTCAAATATGCACCCCTCATCAACCGTGTGAAGCCATCAGTGAAGACAATCAAGGTGTGGCCTGAGGGGGCAGATTTCATACTCCAGGAAAGGTTTCTACACACAGACTGGAGTATGTTTGCTTCCCAAGCCACCAGTGGCTCTCACACAGACATTGACTGCTACACCTCCTCTGTACTGGATTATATCAATACCACCACTGACAGTGTTACAGCCCAGAAGCAGATCACCACATACCCTAATCAGAAGCCATGGATGAACAGGGAAGTGCGACTCCTGTTGAAGACACGCAATGCTGCCTTCAGATCAGGAGATGCAAAAGCCTACAGCACATCCAGAGCAAACCTGAAGAGGGGCATCAAAGAGGCCAAGCACTGCTACAAGCTAAAGATAGAGGGACACTTTTCCAACTTTGACCCTCGACGCATGTGGCAGGGCATTCAGGCCATCAGTGACTACAAACCCACCCACTCCACCCCCGCAGCCACTGATATCAACTTCCTGAACGAGCTAAATTACTTTTATGCTCGCTTTGAAAGGGACAACAGAGAAACTGCCACCAAGGCCAAACCCTCAGCTGACCACTCACCAATCACACTCTCCTCCACAGATGTCTGCAATGCACTGTGCCAAATCAGCCCGCACAAGGCTGCTGGACCAGACAACATCCCTGGACGCGTACTCAGGGCATGTGCAGAGCAGCTCGCTGGGGTTTTTACAGACATTTTCAACTTGTCTCTTGCCCAAGCAACTGTACCAACATGCTTTAAATGTACTTCCATTGTGCCAGTGCCAAAACACTCTAGCCCGATGTGCCTTAACGACTACCGCCCTGTAGCACTCACACCCATCGTTATGAAGTGCTTTGAGTGGCTGGTCTTGGCACATCTAAAAGACTCTCTACCATCCACATTGGACTCACACCAGTTTGCCTACCGTAGCAATAGGAGCACAGAGGATGCAGTTTCCTTGGCACTGCACTCTGTGCTCACACATCTGGACAATAAGAACACGTATGCACGTATGCTGTTTGTTGACTTCAGCTCAGCATTCAACACTGTTATCCCAACCAAGTTAATAGCCAAACTTGGAGACCTGGGCATCAACACCTCAATGTGCAACTGGATATTGGACTTCCTGACCAACAGACCCCAGAATGTTCGATCAGGCTCCACCTGCTCCACCTCCATCACACTTAATACTGGTGTACCACAGGGCTGTGTGCAAAGCCCATTTCTCTACTCCCTCTTCACCTCCGATTGCAAGCCTGTGTATGGATCTAACTCCATCGTCAAGTTTGCGGACGACACTACGGTGATTGGACTCATCAATAACAACGATGAGACTGCCTATAGGGAGGAGATCCAGCACCTGGCCACATGGTGCACTGAAAACAATCTGCTCCTCAACACCACCAAAACGAAGGTACTCATCATGGACTTCAGGAAATAGTCAAGAGGCACACACGACACCATCCACATCAATGGAATGGCTGTTAAGCGTGTCTCCAGTTTCAAGTTCCTGGGGATCCACATCTCGGCGGACATGTCCTGGACAACCAACACCTCCAGCCTGGTCAAGAAGGCTCACCAGCGTCTTTTCTTCCTTAGGGCACTGAGGAAGAATCAGCTATCCTCGGCTATACTGGTGAACTTCTATCGCTGCGCAATAGAAAGCATCCTGACCAACTGTGTTACAGTATGGTATGGGAGCTGCTCTGTTGCAGAGCGCAAGGCACTGCAGCGGGTGGTGAAAACCGCCCAGCGCATCACAGGGACTCCACTACCTGCCATCGACCACATCCAGAGGAAACGCTGTCTGCATCGAGCTCGCAGCATCCTTAAGGACTCCTCTCACCCAGCCCACAAACTGTTTTCTCTCCTGCCCTCCGGTAGGCGTTTCAGGTGCCTCCGGACCAGGACCAGCAGACTAAAGAACAGTTTTTTTCCCAGAGCTGTCTCTTTATTGAACTCTAACCCTCGTTGATCCCACTCCCCTTATATACTGCTAACCTTCCTCTCCCCCTTCACATTTGCCTTCACTTTGTTATTTGCACTAGTGGATGCTCATTTGCACTATCGACTGTTTATTACAGTGACACCTGTACATATATGCATCTTGCACTACTATACCTAACTGGAATATGCTCATTTGCACTATATCGTCCATTGCTATACTGCCCATCTTAGCCTAACATATCATTATATACATCTATCTGTAAATTCTGTTTATAGTAATAGCCATCTGTATATTATATTCAGTACATATCTATCTGTAAATTCTGTTTATAGTAATAGGCATCTGTATATTATATTCAGTACATATCTATCTGTAAATTCTGTTTATAGTAATAGCCATCTGTATATTATATTCAGTACATATCTATCTGTAAATTCTGTTTATAGTAATAGCCATCTGTATATTATATTCATAGTACATATTAACCTGTAAAATTCTATTTATAGTAATAGCCATCTTTATATATATTCAGTACATATTCATGTCCTGCACTTATGAAACCACTGTATATCCTGCACTTGCTGCTATTGCACTTCTGGTTAGACCTAAACTGCATTTCGTTGCCTTGTACCTGTACTTGTGTAATGACAATAAAGTTGAATCTAATCTAATCTAATCTAATATTTCCGTCGATTTCACTCATCTCAGTATAATGTATTTTTTTTTGTGGTTTAATATTCACAGACACTAGTTCATAGCGTGATTATAGAATAAAGAACTTATTATAAGAATAAGGAATTTACCCGTCAATCCTTGGCGTTGCTCCTCAAAATGACCTCTGAGGTAAATTCTTCCAGCATTATTCCTCACTGCGTCTCAAAACAATGTAAAGTAGCCTACATGAATCTGACTAAACTTGATGCGTTTTACCGAGTTGATGTGGGCGTGGACTATGTTCACATGGATCTCCTCAGAATTTGCCTTTGAATGCTGCACACTCTCCGTGGGCGTAGCAGCATTAGCGCTGCATGCGCTCCCACCTGGCCGTGTTTGATGAGGCCGGCCAGGCTCGCGTTCCCCGCGGTTCGCGTTCTCGCCGGTCTAAATCTAAAGGGGCTGTGTCTAAGAGCGATCGGCCCCAGCCGCCATCGTGCTCCTCGTACCGGCCGGTATAAAAGGAGAGTGTCACTTCTAGAGCCCCTCCTCAGGGAGCATGGCAACAGAGGCAGCGCTCTTGCCCGAAGCCGACCAAGCAAAAGTTTGATCTGAGGACCTAGCTGTGGTAGGACCTTGGAGGGCAGTCTTTGAGAAGCGACCAAGGTCATTTTCTCCGCGGAGCCCTCTGGAAATCTATGTGGTAATGTGGTACGATCCAACAATATGTCAGTGTACACGTACCAGAATCAGGGAGCAGACATCCTGTCGAGGCAGGGGCTGAGGCCCAGGGAATGGAGATTTCACCCAGAGGTGGTGAAGTCCATATGCGAGAGGTTTCGCCCAGTGGAAGTGGATCTGTTCGCGCCTCGAGAGACGTTCCACTGTCCACTGTGGTTCTTCCTCACACATCCAGCCCCACTGGGGTTGGATGCCATGGTGCAGACGTGGCCGAGGCAGATAGCTCTGCTCCTGGGAGTCCTGGAGAGGGTCCAGCAGGACGGGGTCAGTCTACTCCTAGTAGCCCCATATTGGCCAGCCCGAGTATGGTTCTCAGACATCATAGCACTGCTGCCCGGTCCTCCGTGGCAGATCCCTCTGAGGAGTGACCTGCTGTCTCAGGCCGGGGGCACAGTATTTCACCCCCGGCCAGAGGTGTACCAGCTGGCTTTGGCCCCCTTCGAACCGCTCGAGTCAGTGACAGATCGAGTTCTGTCGCTCAAGGTGGCACTGCTCCTAGCTATCACCTCGCTTAAGAGGGTGGGGGACCTCCAGGCCTTGGCTATAACACCGACTTGCCTAGAGTTTGCCCCTGGCGGAGTTAAGGCCATCCTTCATCCGAGGCCAGGCTATGTGCCCAAGGTGCCATTGAGTGTGGCAGGGCCTACGGTCCTGCAGGCATTCCATCCTCCACCTCATGTGTCGGCAGAAGAGGGGAGACTTCATCTGCTCTGTCCGGTCAGAGCACTGCAAATTTACTTGCGGAAGTCTTCACAGTGGAGAAGGTCGGACCAATTGTTAGTGTGTTTCGGGTCTCCTAGGAAGGGGCTGCCTGCGTCCAAGCAGACAGTCAGTAATTGGATCGTCCAGGCTATTTCCTTGGCCTATCAGGTGCGCAGTTTGCCTTCACCTTTGGCCTTGAGGGCGCATTCCACTGGCCTCTTCTAGGGCCCTTCACATGGGGGTCCCACTTCAGGAGATCTGTGAGGCAGCCAGCTGGGCTACCCCACACACTTTCATCTGCACCTTTCTGTGAGACCTGGTGCTAGGGTGCTCTCATCCTAAGTGTGCCTGGATTCCAGCTTCATTTACATTTAATCATTTAGCAGACACTTTTATCCAAAGCGACTTACAAATGAGGAGAGCAATAGAAGCAACTAAACAAACAAGGGGCAACAGCGTGCAAGTGCTGTAACAAGTCTAGCAAATCTAGCAGAGTACACATATTTTTTTATTTTTTATTTTTTATAAACAAACAAACAGAAAAACGAATAGGATAGTTAAGTGCTAGTCTTTATTGATCAGGTGCTGCTGGAAAATATGTGTCTTAAGATGTTTTTTGAAAATGGTTACAGATTTGGCTGATCGAATTAAGGTAGGCCACCAGGTGGGAACGGTCCAGGAAAAGGTCAGAGAGAGTGATTTCACGCCTCTTTGGGATGGCACCACTAGGCGTCATTCACTTGCAGAACGCAAGCTTCTGGAGGGTGTGTACGTGTGAACAAGCGAGTTTAGGTATATTGGTGCAGAGCCGGTGGTTGCTTTGTAGGCGAGCACCAGTGCCTTGAATTTGATGCGAGCGGCTATTGGCAGCTAGTGCAAACTGATGAAGAGAGGCGTGACGTGCGCTCTCTTTGGCTCGTTGAAGACCACCCTCGCCGCTGCATTCTGGATCAGTTGCAAGGGTTTGATAGTGCATGCCGGAAGGCCCGCTAGGAGAGCATTACAGTAGTCCAGTCTGGAGAGAACAAGAGCTTGGACCAGGAGTTGTGTGGACTGCTCTGATAGGAAGGGTCTAATCTTCCTAATGTTGTATAATGCAAATCTGCAGGACCGGGCTGTTGCAGTAATGTGGTCAGTGAAGTTTAACTGGTCATCAATCACAACTCCAAGGTTCCTGGCTGGAGTTATGGTTGATGAACCCAGCTGAATGTAGAAATTTTGATGAGGTGCAGGGTTGGTTGACACCACAAGCAGTTCTGTCTTTGCAAGACTGAGTTGAAGGTGGTGCTCCTTCATCCAGCCAGAAATGTCTGTCAGAGAAGTGTGGAGAAGTGTTGATCCCCAAAGCTTCACACTAGGGCAGGCATGGTTCGTGGTGGCATAGTGGGCATTTCGTTCCCCAAAGTGTCGTTCTGACGCAGTGTGAGTTCCCTCGAAAGGGAATGTCTCGGGTTACGACTGTAATCCTTGTTCCCTGAGAATGCCGGGTATGCCGTCATATAATTCGTCATGACGTAGCACCAATCAAGATCGGTCTAGTTTCATTAATGCGTTAGACGCGCATAAGGGAGCATCCTTCTCAGGGAACAAGGGTTACAGTCGTAACCTGAGACATTCTCTCGCGAATGACTGACATCTTTCTCTTTTCAAAGAGATTGCATAAACAGAGAATATTTGTTTTCGATTTGATTAAAACCTGACATTTCAATGTTTCATTAGATATATGTCTCTCGAGTTACAGTTCATTTTCAGATGCATTTCTGAATAGACTTCACTGAGAGAAGGGCGGCAGAACGTGCAATGTTTATTTTCTTTGATTCTTCTTTGATTTTTTAAAGTTGACATTTATGTGATAAAAGTCTAGTCAACGTCGACTAGTCACTGATGACATCATTGATTAACAAATAACCCTGAACCTTGAGCTGAGACGCAAACGCGGGTTTTCTTGTGCACAGGAGAGCTATGGCATATGACTGCTGCCCATAAGCACAACGCTGCCCATAAGGTTATTGCTCCTACATAACAGCTTTTGTATCAGTTCTTTTGTCTTTGGGTTGTTATATTTCTCACAGATTTTTGCTCGTTCTGAATCAGATACAGATAAAGTAGCACAATAAAGATTACATGTATATGAAATTGAATGGATTAGTGAGGAAGCGATTGCGTGTGAATTAATTCTACCTGCCAGTGTCTCTATACTAATAGTGACGCTGTAAGTTTTAGTTACTAAGTAATATATGCTAGAACTGTTTGGTTTCTAAGCTATTTTATTGATAAATCACAGAACAGTGTTGACAATACATTTCTGCGCTACTGAATGATTTTGTGAAGCACACGATCTCCGCGTGATGTGCAAGCTATGTGTGTGCGTTACAATGGATGCAGCATGCATTAGTTTAGAACGGTGATTAACTTACCTGTACAATAAGCCTGCATTCTCCTGATCAATTTTGAGCATCCAGATGGTACAATCAATGTTAATAATCATAATAATCATGTCTTGTGGAGAGCTCTCTGAGTATGCATTTATTTGTCATTTTAACTGTTGGAAACATGCGTGCGTGTCAGGAAATGGCTTATCCTGTTGCGCCCTCTATAGGCCAGCGACTAGTCGATGTCAGGCTTAAAGTGTCATGGCAGAGCATTAAAGTCGACTGGGTGATTAGTCTCAACTGTTTACATTCATTTAAGACATAAATTACTTACGTACTGCAATATGCACTGCCAGTGGAGTATGTGTGAACCTGGCGTCAGACAGCAGTGCTTGGCATCAGACAGCAGTCAGACAGTGGCGCTTTTGTATGGGAACTAATGGGGAATGCCTCCGGCATGACAGTGTCTGAAGCACGTGTCAAACAGGCGTGACCTATGACGTCACTACGTGTGCGACCAGAGTATAAATAGGGTGCCTGTAGTACACGTTATACTCTTTCATGTCTTCAGGTGCCGTTTCTTTTAATTGTGACGTGTTGAAGGCAGTATGGCTGCGAAAGCTTTTCGTAAGTGTGTTCATCCGTGTCAGTGCTATCTGACACCTGATGACGCACACAAGCTGTGCGTGATATGCTTGGGTGAGGAGCATGCTTGCTTAGTGCCCTTTGGTGGCATTGTGAAAGTTTCTCTATGAAGAAACTCCGCTCTCATTTGTCCCTTTTCTCGAGGGAATTGGGACAATCATCTGTGCCCAGCAGGACTTACTTCAGCCAAGGCGAGAAGGAAACTGAGATTGTGGGGCTCTCAGATGGAGCTAGCCGAGGAATTTGAGAGGTATGGCTATTTTTCATTCTTCGGTGGCTGATGAGGGCGAGCTGCTGGACGAGGATGTGTTATCGCTCACATCCTCTGATCCAGCAACGAGTGCACTTCTGGCTTCAAACCAAAAAGAGCAGGATGTGGCTGTTGAGGATGATGTTGTTTCTGAATCCTTGCAGTCTGCCTGCCCAGCGTATAATGAGTTGCTGGAGGTTATGTCTCGTGACACAGATAGATTAGATCTGCCATGGTGGTGGTTAAACAAACGATATCTTCGAGGTCAGGTGTGGTGTGTTAGAGGCTTCCTTCACACACTTACATCAGGCCCTGAGGCTTGACCTATGATGTTGTTTGGCAGTATTCATTATATTTATATTCCTGCCCTCTGATGGTTCGGCACAGGATGCTGTTGTTGGGTCTTGGGGTTTTTAAGTTTAGCGCGATGACCCCTGATGGGTCGTTGTCTCCTGTGAGCCTCTCAATTAGAACTGGCTAAGGCTCCCCTAGTGAAAAATAAATATACTAAAATGTATTTGAAATACATTTATTTTATGCTAAATATACTACAAATACATTTATATTTGTGAACTTAAATACCCTGCAATTGTACTTTTAGTATACTCAATTGGTATACTTAAAGTCTGCTAAATTGGAACAAGTAATTTTGTATTTAATGCACTTTAGTTATCCACTTTAGTGCTGAGGTCCAACTAAAGATATACTTAAGTATTTGATTGTGCTAAAGTGGAACTATTGCAAGTGTACTTTAGGTGTACTTTAAATATCTTGTATTTCAATTATACAGTGATCTAGGGCAGACTATGCATCCATTGCCTCTGACATGTTTTCTCACTGTCACGCACCTAACTCGGAAAGTCTTAGGAAAGTCCAAAGTAACTAAAACTCATAATCACAAGTTGTGCTGATATTCATGTGCATTTTAACTCATAAATACATTCTTTCTGACATGACTTGAAAACACCATAACTGCCAAAGCTAAACCTTGAACCCCATTGGCCTGCCCCAACATCTTACCATTGGTTTAACCAGAAGTTGACACGTCAGACCGTTATGCTTGATCTATGTTTCGAACACGCCATAAAGCCAATGCCATCACACTCACCAACAATTGGTTTTGCTGTATTTGCTAAATAACCGAACTCACTAGAGTGCACACTATTGGGAATGTTGCAGATTTTGAGAATGCTGAATTTTTTTTTTAGATGGGGCTTTCTTTTTGTGCAAACCAATAGAAATGTGAGGTATGAACAGAAACATCTAGTTTGTTCTGCTAACAGGTGCTGTAAGGTCAGAATTTCCACAACTTTTGCCTACAGCGCAACTGTAACAATGAGCAATTTGCAAATAAATTTAATTTATGATTAAATGTACAATTCAACTAACTGTATTTGAGTTCTACTTGTTGAGTATAAAAACCGTATAGGCCTTGATAAAAGTTTACAAGAAATGTGTTTTGAGTTAAAAAAAAAATAAATCATAAAGTAAGTTTTAGAATTATGACCTTTACCTTTTCAATAATTTGCCCACACTTTGAATATCAGGTAGGCTATTGTTTAATTCAATTTAAATTTATTTCTAGCACTTTCCACAATTTTGCATGGTTGCAAAACAACTTTGCATACAAGTAGTTATAAAAGTTATATGTAGGCTAATTATGACAAAATTAAAGAAAACAACATATAGTCAGTTTAAAATGTCCAATGCACCTGTACTAATGCACTTTTCCCATTAATGGTACTTTAATGGCCCATTGCATTATGTTTATTAAACGTATCCTGACCAGTCCTCAAAATGTACACAAAAATCTAAAAAAGTTAAAATGTCAAATAAATTCAGAAATGTTAACTGCATGAAAAGTAAATCATTTCAATTAACGCGTCACATTTAAATCCGCAGCGTAATGCGAGATCGCCAAATCGTCATATCGTTTTCCATCAGGAGCAGTTGTGCTGTACATTGAGAGTTGAAGCATGCAGAGACAATAGGCAGAGAAATGTTACAGTTCCCTTTCGTTCAGTCACTCCGAGTTACGTCAGCGGCTGACAAATGGGGGTTTCGCTTAGAAGCCTATCACCTTCGAGTTCTTACAAAACGAGCCAATGGCAATGAAATGCCATGGGTCTGCGGAATTTGCATAGCCCAGTGCCAAAAGTGCCCAGAAAGAACTCATCTCTGAGCTCCCAGAGGCTGCGGATGGCAGTGCGTGACGCTCAAGGGCCTCGCCACTCTCATCCCCTTCTGGCGCCAGACCCCTGTCAGAGCAGACCCCAGTGGAACGCATGTCCTTCCCTGGTCTCCTCTGTCAGGACGCGGCAGATGATCGTGCCCCCACACCGGGACGCTCCGTTTGGGCCGGTCACTCCGCTTCGCTGCCCCACCCGGGGTACGTCTGTGGTTCGCATGACCCCGCTGGTTCAGTTCTTGTGAGCCTGGCTAGAGCTTCCCAACCTGTCCCGCTGGCTCGCGAGAACCATCAGACTGGGCTATGCGATTCAGTTCGCACGATTCAGTTCGTCTCCTCCCTGCTTCCAGGGAGTCCACTATACCGTGGTAGGTGGCAATGCCCCTGTCATGCGTGCGGAGGTCGCTACCTTTCTACTGGAAGGGTGAGATCGAGACTGTCCCTCCAGCCAAAATGAAGTCCGGCTTCTACAGCCCTTACTTCATTGTACCCAAGAAAACCGGTGGGTTACGACCAATCCTGGACCTGCGCGTCTTGAACCTAACCCTTCACCCATTCAAGATGTTGACAGCCAAACACATTTTCGAAGAGATTGACCTGAAGGACGTGTACTTTCATGTCTCCATTCTTCTTCGACACAGACCATTTCTACGGTTTGCCTTCGAGGGGCAGGCATACCAGTACACGGTTCTCCAATTCGGGTTAGCCCTGTCTCCTCGCGTCTTCACAAAAGTCGCCGAGATAGCCCTTGTGCCACTCAGGCAACACGGGGTTCGCATCCTGAACTATCTCGACGACTGATACTGGGTCACTCTCGAGACCAGGTTTGCGAACACAGGGACCTGGTGCTCCAGCACCTTGCCCGTCTGGGCCTTCGGGTCAACTGGGAAAAGAGGTGGTCTACGCTCCAGCCGTATGTCGCAACTCGCCCGCCATCTCCTCATATGGAGTCAAAAGCATCTGAGGTCGCTTTGTGCCATTCACATTCTGGGAGACCTGAATCGTGCAGCCAATGAGCTATCACGGTTTCAGCCACTTCCTGGAGACTCCATCCCCAGATGGTTCAGCTGATTTGGGAACAGTTCGGCGACGCACAGGTAGATCTGTTTGCCTCCCACGACTCTTTTGATCCCAGACCGAAGGAACCCTTGGCATGGATGCACTAGCGCACAGCTGGCCGCGGGGCCTCAGCAAATATGCATTTTACTGACACTGTGCAAGATCAGTGAGGACAAGGAGCAGGTCCTTTTGTTCGCCTCATATTGGCCCGGCCGGACCTGGTTCTCCGAACTCATACTCCTTGCGACAACCCTCCCTGGTCGATCCCTCTGAGGAAGGACCTCCTTTCTCAGAGACGGGGCACCCTCTGGCACCCGCGTCTCGATCTATGGAACCTACATGTGTGGGTATTGGATGGGATGCGGCAGGTTTGAGTACCCTGCTACCACAGGTGGTGGCTACCATCACTTCCGCTAGGGCTTTGTCCTATGCGTTGCCTAAGCCTATGCGTTGAAGTGGAATCTCTTCGTCACATGGTGTTCTTCTTGCAAGAAGACCCACCAAAATGCCCGATCGGGTCCGTGCTCTCCTTCCTCCAAGAAGGGTTGGAACGAAGGCTGTCTCCTTCCACCCTGAAGGTTTATGTGGCCGCTATCTCTGCGTACCACGACCTTGTGGAGTCGAAAACGGTGGGTCAGAATGACCTGGTCATTAGGTTCCTGAGGGGGGCTAGGAGACTAAATCATCCTCACTCTCCTCTCATACCCTCTTGGGACCTCGCAGTGGTCTTATCTGCCCTACAGAGAGCTCCCTTTGAGCCTTTGCGATCAGTGGAGCTTAAGTTCCTGTCTATGAAGACAGCGCTCCTGGTCACTTTGGCCTCCATCAAGAGGGTAGGGGACCTGCAGGCATTCTCGGTTGACAAAGCGTGCCTGGAATTCAGGCTGGCTAATTGTCACGTGATCCTGAGACCCCAGCCTGGATTGGTGCCCAAGGTTCCCACCACTTCTTTCAGAGGTCAGGTGGTGAACCTGCAAGCGCTGCCCTTGGAGGAGGCAGACCCAGCCTTGGCAGTGCTCTGTCCAGTATGTGCCTTCCGTGCTTATGTAGACAGAACGCAGTGTTTCAGGACCTCAGACCAGCTCTTTGTCTTTTATGGTGGGAAGCTGAAGGGAAAGGCTTTCTCTAAGCAAAGGTTGTCGCACTGGATAGTGGAAGCCATTGTCTTGGCTTACCAGACGCAGGATCGTCCATGCCCCCTAGGGGTGAGGGGACACCTCCTGGCCTCCTCCTGCGCTCTAGCGCATAGCACATCGCTAACAGACATCTGCAGAGCTGCAGACTGGGCAACACCCAACACATTCACAAGATTCTATAATCTCCAAGTGGACCCAGTGTCCTCCCGTGTACTCGCTTCCAGTAGCCAGTAACTAGGACCTGCTCGGTGTCATCGCTTGCTTGCCATTCCACTCCATGGACTGGATACGTGCGATATTTCCTCAGGTGAGTTTCCTCCTCTGAAGCCCTGAGTTCCTCCAGCACTATTGATGCCAACACCAGAGTGCATGCCCGCTCAGTCAGCCCTCGTGTTAGGCTAGGTGCCGCCATATGCATGACTCCCCCATTGGGCAACCCCCACATTTACACTGTAAGCCTCTCTGAGCATGTGTCTATCCCTCTGCAAGCCCTTGCCACCCCTGGGGTTGAAAAATTCTACCCTTCTCGATGCCGAACTGCCATCTCGCGCGACTCTGCTAGTATGAGCCAGTCGTCGATATAATTTATTACACGGATGCCCTGGAGTCTTAGTGGAGCCAGTGCGGCATCCATGCACTTGGTAAAGGTGCGAGGGGAAAGAGCTAGGCCGAAAGGAAGAACCCGATATTGGAATGCTTCGCCCCCGAAAGCAAACCTCAGGAACTTCCTGTGACATGGAAGGATGGAGATGTGGAAATATGCATCCTTTAGATCTATCGTGACAAACCAGTCCTCGAACTGGATTTGCTTCACGATGGCCGGGATTGTGAGCATCTTGAACCTGAATCTCCTCAGAGAACGATTCAAGTGCCTGAGATCTATTATTGGACGCAACCCCCCATCCTTCTTGGGAACTATGAAGTACCGGCTGTAGAACCCGGATTCCCTGTCTGGCGGAGGAACACGTTCTATGGCCTCCTTTACCAACAGGGATTGTACTTCCTGCTCCATAACCCGCACCTGCTCTGGGCCGACCACAGTCCAGACCACCCCATTGAATTTCGGGGGAGGGGAACTGAACTGTAGCATGTAACCCAATTCTACAGTACACAGGGCCCACGCAGATATATTCGAAAAGGCAAGACCATGCGCCGAGATAATCTGCTAAGGGAACCAGCCTCTCGTGGCTGGCCTCGGGTGTCAACCCCCTGAAGCGGCTGCTCGGCAGGGAGTAGTCGAGGAAGATTTTCGGTGTGCGGGCACATTCGCTGCCCAGCCGCAGGTCTTTTTAGAGGCTGCTGGAGCGGCGCGTGTGCGAGGGAAAACAGTGTGGCCCGAGGCATACTGGCCGGCGGGAACGCAGCACTGATTTCCCGAGAGCTCCGGGTAGAAAACGACCTCGATCGTTCCGACCCAGGGGGGACAGCTCTCAGCGGCCCAGCCGAAGCTAGGACCGCTTGGCGGAAGCCTTCTTCGCCTGAAGGACGGTCCTCAGATCGACCTTAGGCTCCGAAGCCTTACCGCGAGAACGCCGCCTCCTTTGCCAGGCTCCCTCAGGAGGGGCGCGGGCAGCGACGCTCTCTTTTTGCACCTGCCGGTGCGAGGAGCTGATGGACGGCCGAGGCTGCCCTTTTGAGGCAGCCTTCCCTGAGGAGTCAGAACGACGAGGGAGGTACTGGTGGAAGGCCGCCGACTGCTTTTTCACCTCCTGAAACCTCTCGACGACGGTGTTTACGGTGCCGCCAGAAGGAAGAGGCCAGAAGGTGAAATCGGGGAGTCCAGGAGAAAGTGTTTCTCTCTCTCCTTCATCCCCGACAGGTTTAACCAAAGGTGTCTCTCCACACACACCAACCCAGCCATGGAGCGGCCGATGGAACGGGCCGTCTCCTTGGTGATGCGGGGAGAGAAGTCGGTGGCCTTCCTGAGCTCTGTAATATCCTCCGGAGAGGGACCCTTGCCCTCGTCTAACTCCTTCAGGAGGTCGGCCTGGTAGGCCTGCAACACCGCCATAGTGTGCAGGCAGTTACCAGCCCGCCCAGTTGCCATATAGTGCCGGGGTCTTGAGGGACGAAGCAGCCTCGGGCGAAAGATAGCTCGCAAGAGCCTCCTCCACCCACGACAGAGTCCCATAGCCAGCTTCCGCCGCCCCCAGCACATTAGCGAAGTCGAGTACTGGGAGGTTGGAAAGTCTGGCTGAATAAGGTTTTTCCCACGACTTGCTCAACTCATTATGCAAGTCTGGGAAAAACGGAAGACCCCGGTGTGGAGGTTGAGCCCGGCGCTTGAAAAAACGTTCGTCCAGCTTGCTTGGTGTCTGGACTACTTGTTTTTCCCGTGGCCAAACGATGTTCAGTTTGGCCACAGCGCGGGTCAAAACCTCGACCAACTCCTCTGGGGCGGGTGAATGGAGTGGCTCAGGCTCCACTACACCCGCCTCGATGCTCAGCACATCTGATTCCTCAGAACCAGATAGCTGAAGCATCGGGTTCTCCACCTCGCGGGAAGAGGCTGCTTCGCGGGCTTCCGCACGAGGAGGGAGAACATCTGAACCCTCCGATGAGGATTGGGAAGGTGCCTCAGCAGTCCCAATCCCCACGGTCAGGTCCATCTGCGAGTCCCACGATCTTCGGCGCCGCGCTGCCTCGACAGCATGGCCGGCCTCATCAAAAACGGCCAGCCGTGAACGCAATACCCGGAGCGGCAGCCTCTCGCATTTGCTACAAGCAGCCCCCTCAAGGGCTGCTTGAGCGTGCTGCAGGCCCAGGCAAAGCACACACAGCTGATGTGTGTCCGTGCCCGAAATGAAGCGGGGACACGGAGGCACACATCGTCTGAATTGCTCGCTAGCCATATGCTTGGTGTAACGTGAGACAGACAACAATAAATAGGACTGACAAAAACACAGAGCGCTTAGCTGAAGAGCAAAAGCTAATGTGTTGTGCAAGCCGGCGTCCCTTTGTACCTTCCGGGTATGCCGTCATCTACTACGTCATGACGCAACACCAATAGGATTGGAATAGATTTAATTCATGCTTCAGACGCGCTACGCTGAGGGTGTTCCCAAAGTGTCGTCATTACGACGCAGTGCGAGTTCCCTCGAAGGGGAACACACACAAACCATATGCCATCGTAATCGTGCGTTTATTAGCTTTGTTTTCACGTGTTGGCAATGTTTACAATAGAGAGATGAGAATGAGGAAGTGCACTGAACAGCATGACCAGATGGGGCAGGATTGTTGTCATGTTGAGTCACGTAAGAGGATTGACAGCTGTACAGCAAATGAGAGAGCTCTGAGATCATAAGTGATGTGCAGCCGGAAGCAACAGACACAGAGATCGCTCTGAATATCATTCAGCTCTTCAGATCAGCATAATTCAGTGAGAAATGAATAGAAATGTTATTCTGTATGACGAAATATTTTGCAAACATGTGATAATAAATCTATATTTGTCCAAATATGCGTACGTTTGGACTAAGAGCCCGAACGGATGCTGTTTAGTGCGTGTATGTGATCACAAATAAAACGGAGAAGACCTGACTGGCTTTTGATTCTTGTTGATATTTCATTCAAAATATTGTTCATTACAGATCGATTATTTTGCACTCCTGACATAAATTAAGAAATTAATGTCACTGCAACCTCATTTTATCATAAACAGTGGTCAAATAACGAAGCTGGAGGCTTTAATCTTTATAATTATACCAAGTTTTTCCAGATTAAGTAAGTGTGTGATGTTTTAACGAGCAGTGAATGTTGAACAACAGTAATCTGGGGCCGTCGGTGATACTTGACTGCTAAGGGTAACCCTATATACTATTTTTTCACTAGGGTCCTCTCATTTGAGAGTCGTTTTTGTGAGGCCTCCCTATTTCAGAGCTCAGCTGTGTATTGCTCTATGAGCCTCCTCGGAGTGACCACTATTGTAAGCGTAGTAAGGTCTCCTCTCATTCTAGAGAGTTTTTCCTTTGAGACCTCTGCTCCCCAGAGCTCTGTTAGGATAGCGGTATCGGGTTGTAGCAGTCCTTGCATAGAATGTAGTTTGGCTTCCTCTCGTTTTAGAGAGTTGTTATGTTGAAGCCTCTGCTCCCAGGAGCCGGTTATGTAAGGTGGAGTGTGGTTAGGTCTCCCCTCGTTCTAGAGAGTCGTCTTTCTAAGACCTCCACTCCCTAGGGCTCCACCTGGATAGCAAAGAGTCTAGTTTAAAGAGTCTACCTGCTGAGGCCTCAGCCCCCAGAGCTCTGCCCGGATAGTAGTTTTGAGTGTCAGGCTCTTTTGATAAGCAGTCCTTAGCATGGCACGTAGAGGCCGCCACTCGATTAGAGAGTCTTCATGCTGAGGCCTTCATTCTTAGAGCTCCCTTTAGTGTTGCTAGGTCTTCACTCCTGAGACCTCCACTCGTCAGGGATGTATCCCCTGTGGCAACTGGCAGGATATTCTTATCCTCGACCATATTCCCTTGAAAGTATTTTAATACCAGGCCCTGAGCTAAGCTGACCTTTGTATCCAGGGTTTCTGGCCCTAGGGAATAGAGACAGTGACGTCCACTGGTGTGTACTGCTTGGACGGGGAACTGTGACTCTGGATTAGTTCTGTTTGAGACTTTGACTCTAGTCACTGCACTCATTCCTTCAGCATGGTGGAGTGGGCATTTGTTCCCCATTAGCGTCGTAGGACGTAGTGCAAGTTCCCATTCGAAAGGGAATGTCTCAGGTTACGAATGTAACCAGGGTGTCACAGTTATGTTCTGTTTTGTTCCATGGACTTCCTGTGTGTTTTCTTCCTGTCACATGTCTCCTTGTTCAGTTTTCCCCTTTCTCCCAGTCTGTGTCTGATCTCTGTTATAGTAAGTGTGTGTTGCTAACTGCCTGTTTTGCTCACCTGAGAACCATCGTCATTAAAATCTCCGTTGATATTGTATCTGCCTGTCTTCGTCTTCCTGCCTGCAAACACCGTGACACAGGGTTCCCTGAAAAGTGGAATGAGACACTGCATCCCGTTGCCATGCTTCAGGCATGCCTGTCCTCGTCACTTTCAAACATGAAGTGCATGACATGTGCTACAAGGTGCCCTATTTATACTCTCATTCATAATCCGAGACGTTCTTTTAAGCTGCATATTGTGCTTGTTTTTAAAAAGCAATGCCTAAAAAAAGCAAGCAAATGCTAAGCTTTTTCATGACTGCGCAGCACGGCAGTGTGTAACTGCGATCAGTGGTGGATAAATTACCTGAAAGCCATACTTGAGTATAGACATCTTACCAGAAAATGACTTTGGTAGAAGTTAAAGTCACTGTTTAGAATATTACTTGGGTCAAAGTTTTAAATTATGTGAAATGTATTGTACTTAAGTATGAAAAGTATTTTTTTGATATTAAACGTACTTTAGTATTGAAAGTAAAAGTACAAGTAAATATAAAATACAAAAGGAGCAAAAAATATTATTAAACATTTTTCTTTACACAGTTTTAGCAGCAAGATTGTGTTCAGTTTTAACTGTTTCTTCCATTTCATTTTCTTTGAATTAAAAAAATGTTTATTGTAAGTTTTAAATATATAAAAAAATATATTAATTATATCTTTATTAATATATTAATTCATAGTGCATTAACTAATGTATAAGACAACTTTAAAATGTTAAAAATGTGTATGTATATATTGAAATTAACAATGAACAATACTTTTATTAACTTTACAAATACTCTTATTGTAAAGTGTTACCATTTCATATAAATCATAGCATTGAAATTAGACACATATGTATATTATATGTATCCTTTCACATATACTTTTCACTTTATATTATATGTATACTTTTTATTTGCTTCTATTTTAGAACACTTGATGATTATTTAATCAAAATATGTGTTACAGTGACAATAAAAAAAGAACTTAAATCGAATGCATTTCTGATTTGTTTATATGTTTCTGTCGGCTGCATGAGGATACAGTTTGCTTTCTCATGTCTCTAGCTTTAAATATGAAACTTCACTGGATAACGAATGCATAAAGGCGAACAAATGGATATAAACTAATGCTAATAGATGGTACAATCATGACATTAAACATTTGGGTCAGGCTTGCTTGTGTTTTTGTCACATTGTTTTACCCACTTGAGGTAGCATCCTCTCAGACTCGACGGCAAACATACTGCTCTTCTCCACTAATGCAGTATCTAGTCAACAAACAAATTAACTCTAGGGAAGTTGGAAAATTAGCCTATTTTCAAAAAAATTGGAGTGTTCCTTTAATACTTTGCTACATTACACCACTGACTGCGATTAAAAGGATAGTCCAGCATCTCTACTGGCAGACAAATTTCTACCGGTTAAACGTGTCTACCGATATATTGCCCACCCCTAAAATTTTAGATTACTTTTGACCTAACTTGTTTACCACATTGATTTGAATAGGATAATCGTATAGCATATTGATATAAAAAATACAAAGAGAAAGAAAATATATTCCATTCTTTATCAATATCAACATGAAGTGCATTAAATATTACATAACGTCAGGTTTCCCCGACTGGGGTTCATAATGGAACTGCAGGAGTTTGTGAGTTTAATGAAAAGCTTTTACGTAATTAAATACTTTTTTTTTTTTAAATGAAAATAAATAATTTTAAAATAAAACAGTAAAAAAACTGTAAAAAAGATTTTAAAACTATTATACACTGTAAAATCCAACAGTTGTTCTTGATAAGACTTTTTAGTAAACTTTACTTAATGTCCAATAATTTGTTGAACTTACTTAAAACTATTTAGTAATCTGAACTATTTGCATGTTATGCCTTCGTTACTTAGAAAACCCAAGTAAACATTACTTGACTGGTTTGAGTACCATTTTGCCAAAGCAAAAAAAAAAAAAAAAAAAAAAGCGGACGGGTGGGCAAAGTGTTTTTGAGGCGGGGCATTTTTTTATAGACTTTTAACTCATTTCCTCCACTTCCTCTCACCATAATTGTGATTAGTGTTCCCTTTGGTTGGGCACTTGGAACTTCATGCATATTATTGTAATTATATTCCTATTAATGCAGCAATGTAACAAGAAATCACAGTTATCTGATTTCAAAGGAAGAGAAGTAATAAATAAATATATTAATTATATATAACATAACTATATTTCATGTCAAATAATGATCTTTTAAAAATTTTTTGCAAGTATTTATAGCATAACCTTTTAATTGAGTTGATATAATCTCTCTATATTTGTGACAATAGCAATTGACTATGCTTGAGTCACACACAGACTTCAAAATTCAGCATGTAAAACACAACAATGGTCAAGTCAAGTCAAGTCAACTTTATTTATATAGTGCTTTTTACAATGCAAATTGTTTCAAAGCAGCTTCACAGTGTTAAACAGAAAAAATAATGCAACCGAATTTGATTCGGCTGTAAAGCCACTCTGGAGAAAACGGTGATGTCATCCAGCTCCTTTCAATTATCATATATATTCAAGTAATGTAGTTGACATAGTTAATTTAGTTTAGTAATTAAATTTATTTGGATATTTATTTGAAAATTTAGTGTCCCCAACTGAGCAAGCCAAGCCAAAGGTGACAGTGGCAAAGAACTAAAACTCCATCAGGTGGCATAATGGAGAAAAATAAACCTTGGGAGAAACCAGGCTCAGTCAGGGTGCCAGTTCTCCTCTGGCCAATAAGCAAACAGTGTATGATTATTATTTTGGCAGCCTTACAGATCAGAAGTAATATTAGATCGGAATATTCTAAAGAACACATGAACTAACTGTTCAGCGTTTTGCATTGAAAGCATGTGCCGTAATTTAGATATATTTTTAAGATGGTAGAATGCAGTTTTACAGATGCTAGAAACGTGGCTTTCAAATGAGAGATTGGTATCAAAGAGCACACCCAGGTTCCTAACTGACGACGAGGACTTGACAGAGCAGCCATCAAGTGTTAGACAGTATTCTAGGTTACTACATGTGGAGTTTTTTTGTCCAATAATTAAAAATTCAGTTTTTTCTGAATTAAGTTGCAGGAAATTACTAGTCATCCAATTTTTTATATCAGCTATGCATTCCTTTAATCTTGTGAATTGGTAAGTTTCGTCAGGGCGTGAAGAAATATAGAGCTGAGTATCGTCAGCATAACAATGAAAACTAACGCCATGCTTCCTAATGATATCTCCCAGTGATAGCATGTACAGGGTGAAGAGCAACGGTTCTAGCACTGAGCCCTGCGGTACTCCATACTGAACTTGTGATCGGTGTGACATCTCTTCATTTACTGCTACAAACTGATAACGGTCAGATAAGTATCATTTAAACCCTGCCAATGCAATTCCACTAATGCCAACATAATTTTCGAGTCTATTCAAAAGAATGTTGTGGTTGATAGTATCGAATGCAGCGCTAAGATCGAGTAACACTAACAGAGATATACAACCACGATCGGATGATAAGAGTAAATCATTTGTAACTCTAATGAGAGCAGTCTCAGTACTATGATACGGTCTAAATCCTGACTGGAAATCCTCACAGATACCATTTCTTTCTAAAAAGGAGCATAATTGTGAGGACACTGCCTTTTCTTGTATTTTTGACAGAAAGGGTAGATTTGAGATTGGCCTGTAAGTGACTAATTCTGTAGGATCAAGTTGCGTTTTTTTAATAAGTGGTTTAATAATAGCCAACTTAAAAGTTTTCGGTACATATCCTAAATCGAATATCGAATAAATACCTAGGGTTGTGTTTGTTTTCTTCTAAGAGAGTCGAGAAATAAGCAGATCTAGCAGTTTTTGCGGCCTTTCTGTATGCAATCATGCTCTCTTTCCACGCAATGCGAAAAACTTCCAGTTTTGTTTTCTTCCAGCTGCGCTCCATTTTTTTGGCTGCTGTTTTAAGGGCCCGGGTGTGCTCGTTGTACCATGGCGATGGACTATTTTCTTTAATCTTCTTTAAGCGCAGAGGAGCAACTGTGTCTAAAGTGCTGGAAAAGAGAGAGTCAATAGTTTCTGTTGCAACATCGAGTTCCTCTAGGCTATCTGGGATGCTGAGGTGATGAAACTGATGAGGAAGATTATTTACAAAGAAATCTTTAGTCGCAGCAGTGATAGTCCTGCCATATTTGAAGCGAGGGGACGGCTTTGCAGCCTTTGCTAAATTGAGTATAAATGATACTAGGTAATGATCTGAGATGTCATCGCTCTGCTGCAGAATTTCAACGGTATCAACATTTATTCCATGTGACAATATTAGGTCTAAAGTATGATTACGGCGATGAGTGGGTCCTGATACGTGTTGCCTAACTCCAATAGAGTTTAGAATGTCTCTAAATGCCAATCCCAATGCGTCTTTTTCATTGTCTACATGGATATTAAAGTCACCAACAATTAGGACTTTATCTGTAGCCAATACTAACTCTGATAGAAAATCAGCAAATTCTCTGGTAAAGTCTGTATTGTGCCCTGGTGGCCTGTATACAGTAGCCAACACAAATGTTAAACGGGATTTATCAATTTCTCTACATAACATTATGTAAAGCACCAAAACTTCAAAGGAATTATATTTGAAACTAGACTTCTGAGTAATACTGAATATATTATTATAAATTACAGCAACACCTCCCCCTTTACCTTTCAGACGCGGCTCGTGTTTATAACAATAATCTTGTGGGGTGGACTCATTTAAAGTAATGTAGTCGTCAATTTTTAGCCAGGTTTCTGTCAACACAGCACATCTAGATTATTATCTGTAATCATATCATTAACAATAAGCGTTTTTGAGGGAAGGGATCGAATATTCAGCAGCCCGAGCTTTATCATTTGTTCATCTGTATTATATCTGTTGTTTATTTGTTGGACATCAATAAAATTTTTACCATTGAATAGTTTTGGTGTTTTTTTGTATTTACTAATTCGTGGAACAGACACAGTCTCTATGTGATAATATCTAGGTGAAAGAGTCTCTATGTGCTGGGATTTATCTGACTTCTGTGACGTGAGACAGCTAGCAGGCAGTCGGTTAAGCCAGTCCATCTGCTTCCTGACCTGGGCCCTAGTTAGTCAAGGTTTAGCTCTAAGACTATGTGCCAAATTACTAGAGAGAAGAGCCATCTTTTTTCAACAGGTCAGGTCTGCCCCAAAAGCTTTTCCAATTGTCTATAAACCCTATGTTATTTTGCGGACACCACTTAGAAAACCATCCATTGAGTGATGATAGTCTGCTAAGTATCTCATCACTCCTTTTAACGAGGAGGGGACCAGAACAAAAATTTTTACGTGACATCGTACTTGCGAGTTCACACACCTCTTTAATGTTAATTTTGGGGATTTCCGACTGGCGAAGTCGAACATCATTAGTGCCGACGTGAATAATAACCTTAGAGAATTTACGATTAGCGTTAGCCAGCACTTTTAAATTTGTTTTGATGTCAGGCGCTCTGGCTCCCGGTAAACATGTGACTATGGTGGCTGGTGTCTCTATTTTCACGTTCTGTGTAATAGAATCGCTAATAACTAGGGCACTTTCAACAGGATTCTCAGTGGGTGCGTCACTGAGCGGGGAGAACCTGTTTGATGTTCTAATCGGAACGGAATAGTGTTTTTTTGATCCGCGACTATGCCGTCTCACCGTCACCCAGTTGCCCTGCTGCACGGGCTCTACAGCCGGAACCGAACAATGTACAGAGTTCACTAAGCTATTCGCATCCAAAGCAGTGTCTAAAGCTGTTACATTCTCACTACTCTCAAATAAAGTCTGGATGCGTGTCTCTAATTCTGAAATCTTCTCCGTCAGCCTGACTATCTCCTTACATTTATCACATGTGAAGCCCTGTTCGCCAATGGAGAAAGATATACTAAACATGAAACATGCAGTGCAAGTGACAATGACAGGAGAAGAAGACATGGTTTACCGTATTTGTTGATTAATCCAATTTACCACAGTTGTTTGATGGAGTCTATTTCCTAATTCAACTCATCACAGTTAGTCTTAGAGCTACACCTTGACTATCTGGGGCCCAGGTCAGGAAGCAGACAGACTGGCTTAACCGACCGTCTTCTAGCTGTCTCACGTCACAGAAGTCAGATAAATCCCAGCACATAGAGACTCTTTCACCTAGATATTGTCACATAGAGACTGTGTCTGTTCCCAGAATTAGTAAATACAAAAAAACTCTCAAACCCACTTAAGAGAATTTTTTTTATTGATGTTCAACAAATAAAAAACAGATATAATACAGATGATCAAATGATAAAGCTCGGGTTGATGAATATTCAATTCCTTTCCTCAAAAGCGCTTATTGTTAATGATATGATTACAGATCATAACCTAGATGTGCTGTGTTTGACAGAAACCTGGATAAAACCTGACAATTACATTACTTTAAATGAGTCCACTCCTCAAGATTATTGTTATAAAAACGAGCCGCGTCTGAAAGGCAAAGGGGGAGGGGTTGCTGTAATTTATAATAATATCTTCAGTATTACTCAGAAGTCTAGTTTCATATACAGGTGCTGGTCATACAGTTAGAATATCATCCAAAAGTTGATTTATTTCACTAATTCCATTCAAAAAGTGAAACTTGTATATTATATTCATTCATTACACACAGACTGATATATTTCAAAAGTTTATTTCTTTTAATTTTAATGATTATAACTGACAACTAAGGAAAATCCCAAATTCAGTATCTCAGAAAATTAGAATATTGTGAAAAGGTTCAATATTGAAGACACCTGGTGCCACACTCTAATCAGCTAATTAACTCAAAACACCTGCAAAGGCCTTTAAATGGTCTCTCAATCTAGTTATGTAGGCTACACAATCATGGGGAAGACTGCTGAGTTGACAGTTGTCCAAAAGATGACCATTGACACCTTGCACAAGGAGGACAAGACACAAAAGGTCATTGCAAAAGAGGCTGGCTGTTCACAGAGCTCTGTGTCCAAGCACATTAATAGAGAGGCGAAAGGAAGGAAAAGATGTGGTAGAAAAAAGTGTACAAGCAATAGGGATAACCGCACACTGGAGAGGATTATGAAACAAAACCCATTCAAAAATATGGGGGAGATTCACAAAGAGTGGACTGCAGCTGGAGTCAGTGCTTCAAGAACCACTACGCACAGACGTATGCAAGACATGGGTTTCAGCTGTCGCATTCCTTGTGTCAAGCCACTCTTGAACAATAGACAGCGTCAGAAGCGTCTCGCCTGGGCTAAAGACGAAAAGGACTGGACAGCTGCTGAGTGGTCCAAAGTTATGTTCTCTGATGAAAGTAAATCTTGCATTTCCTTTGGAAATCAGGGTCCCAGAGTCTGGAGGAAGAGAGGAGAGGCACACAATCTACGTTGCTTGAGGTCCAGTGTAAAGTTTCCACAGTCAATGATGGTTTGGGGTGCCATGTCATCTGCTGGTGTTGGTCCTCTGTGTTTTCTGAGGTCCAAGGTCAACGCAGCCGTATACCAGGAAGTTTTAGAGCACTTCATGCTTCCTGCTGCTGACCAACTTTATGGAGATGCAGATTTCATTTTCCAAAAGGACTTGACACCTGCACACAGTGCCAAAGCAACCAGTACCTGGTTTAAGGACCACGGTATCCCTGTTCTTAATTGGCAAGCAAACTCGCCTGACCTTAACCCCATAGAAAATCTATGGGGTATTATGAAGAGGAAGATGCGACATGCCAGACCCAACAATGCAGAAGATCTGAAGGCCACTATCAGAGCAACCTGGGCTCTCATAACACCTGAGCAGTGCCACAGACTGATCAAATCCATGCCACGCCGCATTGCTGCAGTAATTCAGGCAAAAGGAGCCCCAACTAAGTATTGAGTGCTGTACATGCTCATACTTTTCATGTTCATACTTTTCAGTTGGCCAAGATTTCTAAAAATCCTTTCTTTGTATTGGTCTTAAGTAATATTCTAATATTCTGAGATACTGAATTTGGGATTTTCCTTAGTTGTCAGTTATAATCATCAAAATTAAAAGAAATAAACATTTGAAATATATCAGTCTGTGTGTAATGAATGAATATAATATACAAGTTTCACTTTTTGAATGGAATTAGTGAAATAAATCAACTTTTTGATGATATTCTAATTATATGACCAGCACCTGTATAATTCCTTTGAAGTTTTGGTGCTTTACGTAATGTTATGTAGTATAAATGATAAATCCCGTTTGACATTTGTGCTGGCTACTGTATACAGGCCCCCAGGGCACCATACAGACTTTATCAAAGAATTTGCTGAATTTTTATCAGAGTTAGTACTGGCTACAGATAAAGTCCTAATTGTTGGTGATTTTACTATCCATGTAGATAATGAAAAGACGCATTAGGATTGGCATTTAGAGACATTCTAAACTCTATTAGAGTTAGGCAACAAGTGACAGGATCCACTCATCGCCGTAATCATACTTTAGACCTAATACTTTTACATGGAATAAATGTTGATACCGTTGAAATTCTACAGCAGAGTGATGACATCTCAGATCAGGTGTATACTTAAGGCTGCAAAACCGTCCCGTTGTTTCAAATATGGCAGGACTATCACCGCTGCCACTAAAGATTGCTTTGTAAATAAACTTCCTCATCAGTTTCATCTCCTCAGCATCCCAGATAGCCTAGAGGAACTCGATGTTACAACAGAAACTATTGACTCTCTCTTTTTCAGCACTTTAGACACAGTTGCTCCTCTGCGCTTAAAGAAGATTAAAGAAAATAGTCCAACGCCGTGGTACAACGAGCACACCCGGGCCCTTAAAACAGCAGCCAGAAAAATGGAGCGCAGCTGGAAGAAAACAAACAAGTTTTTCGGATTTCGTGGAAAGAGAGCATGATTGCATACAGAAAGGCCTTAAAAACTGCTAGATCTGCTTATTTCTCGACTCTCTTAGAAGAAAACAAACACAACCCTAGGTATTCATTTGAAACAGTGGCTAAATTAACAAGAAATAAAGCTTCAACTTCTGACGTTTGCAAACTGCACAGCAGTAATGACTTTATGAACTTCTTTACGTGCAAGATTGATAATATTAGGAAGAAAATTACAACTATGCAACCATCTACTACAGTATCACTTCAGACAGTGCATTGTAGTGTCACTGAGGAAAAATTCAGAGGTCATAGATCCTCTTCTTAATATCATTAATTCATCTTTGCCATTAGGATACATCCCGAAAACTTTTAAGTTAGCTTTTATTAAACCACTTATTAAAAAAATGCAACTTGATCCTACAGAATTAGTCAATTACAGGCCAATCTCAAATCTACCCTTTCTGTCAAAAATACTAGAAAAGGCAGTGTCTTCACAACTACGCTCCTTTTTAGAAAAAAAATGGTATCTGTGAGGATTTCCAGTCAGGATTTAGACCGTATCATAGTACTGAGACTGCCCTCATTAGAGTTACAAATGATTTACTCTTATCATCCGATCGTGGTTGTATATCTCTATTAGTGTTACTCGATACTATCGACCACAACATTCTTTTGAATAGACTCTCAAATTATGTTGGCATTAGTGGAATTGCATTGACATGGTTTAAATCATACTTTTCTGACCGTTATCAGTTTGTAGCAGTAAATGAAGAGATGTCACACCTTGTATAAATTTTAAACTCTTGCTAATTACTTACAAAGCACTAAATGGTTTAGCTCCCCAGTACTTGAGCGAGCTCTTAACGCATTAGACTAAAAACACATCTCTTTACTATGGCATACACATAGAACATTATCAATTTATATTATTCAAATCAGTTAAATTATTGTTTTAGGCTGCATTAACTAGGTCAGCCAGAACTGGGAACACTTCCCATAACACCTGATGTACTCGTTACATCATAAGAAGAATGGCATCTACGCTAATGTTAGTTTCTCTGTTTATCCCGAGGTTTACTGCAGTCAGCTGTATCCGGGCCTTATCCAGATCAGATGGTGGACCTGCGCCTAGACATGACCAACGCATCCCTGAAATGTCTGCAGAGACCGTGTCAATTAAACTTCACCCTGTAAATGCCGCATCGACACGACATCCTCATTAAACACGTCTCCGGCGTGACGACTCCAATCTTTCAAATAATCTAACGAATATCTTTCGATCTATTATGACTTCTGACCTGTAATGTTGCCAGAATCATAATCATACACTATTTGTTCGTCGGCCAGAGTGAGAAAATTCTGCGCTACTCTTAAGTACATGGCCAGGGGATGACTAAGCCTTACCAATACACACTCTATAACTATGATTATTTTTCTTTGTTTATTGTTCTTATTTTGTTCATTGGTTGCTTTATTTATGAATGGATTTTGTTTTCAAAATGTTGGCTGACAATAATCTACATCTTAATTGTCAAATTATTTTTATCACACGTATTATAAAATTATGTAATTTTTAGCATTAAGGGTCCGTATTTCATTCTCTCTAATATGTAATAAAAGCCAGAAAGTAGAAAATAAGTTGTTTTGGCAGCTTGGTTTTAATAAAATATGTTTTGGACTAACAAGTTTTAAATTCTGAAACTTTTCAGGTGTTTTTTTCCCCAGAACTTTTCAGATTTTTTAAAAAAGTACAATGACCTCTTATGTGTCAAAAGATCAAGGATTTTTTTCTTAGTTCATGACCATTCTACAAAATGGATCATTGCTATGTTCTATATACTCCAAAAATATGAGTTGAAGTCAGCATTCAGCATGCAGTGGCATTATTGTTGTCACAAGTCAGTCACCATGCCTGTCACCTCTGCGTACATCTCCAACAACTCCAACAATCCTCCTTAGTTATCACCTGCACTCACTTCTCGATCTCCACACCTGTCTACAATTACCCTCATCAGCACCTCTCATCTCACCCTTCATAAGCAGTCACCCTCCACGCCACAATTGTCTGGTCTCGTTGCTGTATATTTGCTCCAACTTACCCGACTACTTACTTGTTGGAATATCCGCAGCCGCTGCTAGATAGCCTCCATCTGTCTAGAGTCATCTGTCTCCCTTATCCAGTGACTCTTATGATCCTCACCACCTCCAACACAAGAAAGAACTGTTACCATTCAGCTAAGTTTATTGAAACTATAAACGGACTAAACGTACCTTTATTTTTCACTGATACCTGCATTGTCGTCTTCTGTTGCTAACAACTTATATGTACCTATTTGGAACACCCTAAGAACGGGACCATAGTGTGTGAATTTTCACTGTGCAATCTGTTGAGGTTCATTTTGCACAAACGTCACTTACCCAAATGTCAAGACCTTTTTTAAAATGTTGTTATATATTTGTGATTTATCTAAATCTTGCACCCTGCAAACCAACGTGATCTATGAGTGTTCGTTCTTTTGCATATTTTACGTAAAGTGTGGTTCTACCACATGTACATTTACATTTTCTATAGACACTGAAATGTAACATGTTGACATACTGACAGCACTAAAACATTATTTTACACAAAATTATTTGCGTATGAACACGAAATTAAAAACACAAAATTATTTACGTATGAGCAACTTTCCAAACATACAAATGTGTACAAATCCTTATTTATTAATATAAAACTGTGGCATTAATATCTTGATTCGGTAACACTTTAGAATACTGTTCCATCATTAAGGAATAACTACACAGGAACAAATGAGTAACACATTATTAACACTCTAGTAACTACTATTAACTAACAAAAAACTCTGATTAACGAATTAGTAAGTAATATTACTTAGTTGAATGTGATAATTCTCTATTAGCTAATCAATAACTACTATTTTTTCATATCTCCCAGAGGACTACTATGAACTACTGTATTCAGGTTCATAATTAATGTGAATAATGCATAATGTATAGTTAATTCAAAAGTGAAGGTTATGGTAACCCACTAGTAATGTCTCAAGTATTACCAAATCCTTTAGAAGTAATTACTAATTATTTGGATCAGTATTCTAAAGTGAAAAACATGATAACTCCTTAATATTGACTGAAGTCATTGTAAGCTTTTAAGGTTTTTGTAAGGTTTTCGATAGTAATGACTCAAGTGTTACTACATCCTTCTAAAGGAACTACTAATTATTTGGATCAGTATTCTAAAGTGAAACTTTGAACCTGAATATAGTAGCTCTTAGTAGTTCTCTGGGAGATATGAAAAAAAATATTAGTTACTGATTAGCTAATAGTCACATTCGACTAAGCAATATTAGTTACTAATTAGTTATTTAGAGTTTCTTGTTAGTTAATAGTAGTTACTAGAATGTTAATAGTGCTTTACTCATTTGTTCCTGTGTAGTTATTAATTAATGACGGAACAGTATTCTAAAGTGTTACCCTTGATTCTGTTGTATTTAATTGTCATATCAATGACATTGTTTTCAGTCGCATTTATTAAACAGTTAAACAGTTTACTCATCTACTTAATATGAAATTATAACATTTTGCTGTTCTGTCCGACTTTTGCTGCAAATTCGTATATTGAAGGATTACATTTTAAACAAACCTTAAAATGAATAGCATTTCTGTAATCGTTTAACCATTATTTTTCTTGTGATATTTTTTGTTTACTGCAAACACAAAAGGCGTTTTCTCAGTACAGTCCTATGCTGTGACTGACAATAGAACCATAAAATAAACCAACATTTATGGTAAAAGGGCAATTATACAAATATCTTTATGATATAAAAGATTAATAAATATTTTAAGACTTTTAGCTGTAAATACTAGGGATGCACCGATAGGATTTTTTTTGGGCCAATATCAATACCGATTTTTACAAACAATCAGGGGGGTTGGATGTCACGTGATGCTGATGCTGGAGTAGCAGCGTAACAATCGGTCCATAATTTCATAAAATTCCATAATTTCCAGGACAAAGTTCGGATCATGCAAGCCTGACTTACAACGGAGCCCCTATCGTGCTGTTTGAGGATTTTTGCGCAGCAGTGATGAGGAAAAGGCAAGAATTTGACCAAGACAAACAGCAGCTCAAGGAGAGGGACATTGCCTTCGCCATGTTGTGTATATATACACCGATCAGGCATAACATTATGACCACTGACAGCTGAAGTAATTAACACTGATTATCTCTTCATTACGGCACCTGTTAGTGGGTGGGATATATTAGGCAGCAAGTGAAAATTTTTTCCTCAAAGTTGATGAGTCAGAAGCAGGAAAAATGGGCAAGCGTAAGGATTTGAGCAAGTTTGACAAGGGCCAAATTGTGATGGCTAGATGACTTGGTCAGAGCATCTCCAAAACTGCAGCTCTTGTGGGGTGTTCCCAGTCTGCATTCAATTGTCCCAAGCGTTATTCACACTGACCCCGGGCAGTCCTTATTGCAGAGCCCTGCTGTATTTTGTACAGATTTAATTTTGTCTAATAAATAAGTTTTTAATTATTTTACCCAGAGAAAAAACATTGGATGCTATAGCTGATATGTTGATGGTTGAAAAAATCGGTAGATGAATATCGGGGGCCATACATCGGTGCATCTCTAGTAAATGCATAATAATGTTTACAATTAAATGTTGTCAATATGTGTTTCAGTATTTCTTCAAAATTTACGTTTTGTACCTGTAAATGTTATGTATTAATACCTATGCATTAACAATGAGACCAGGCTGTGCAAACATAATTGTCTTTTTTTTTTAAATGTTACCTTGAAGAAGCAGAATTTGTCACAGCAAATAAGACTTTTTAGTGTCAAAAACATACTTTTTTACTTGGTTACTTTCTTGAGACACAGGAACGAGTACTGTGTTGCTAGACGCTATCGGGAAAACACCTTTTTTTCCGAAAACTGAAGCCTTTTTTAATCACGCAGTGAAACTGCACGACCATTAGTTTGTGCAGTGAAACTGCACAAGCCTATGACGATGAAGCCCCGCCAGAGCCCGTCAAACTGGGCAGGGCCATTTGGCTATATAAGCGGGCAATCTGCCATGGATCTCAGGTCAATTCGAGTGCATCGACGAACACTGAGTTAAGCAGCATAATAGCACGGCCGTCAACACAGTACTCGTTCCCATATCTTAGGGAACCGAGGTTACGCTAGTAACTGAGTACATTCCCTTTCGATACTTCACTAGTACTGCGTCGCTAGACGTTATTGGGAACCCAGTACAATCACGCAGTGCTATGGCTGTGGAACGACTGTCAGATAACTGCCTTAGTCTGAGGCACTGGGCCAAGGGCCAACAAGTACTAAGACAATGGGGCAAGACATCGCCCAGACTAGGAGGGCACAGTGGGTTGAACTTTAGAGGTAAAAGCCCGGTCACAAAGCACAATCATTCTTAAGGCCTACGTCGCTTAGGGCACTTTGGGGAGGGCCCTTTGATAAGTTAGGCAAGGGGAGGCGGAACGCCTGAACACCAGTCGGAGAAGATAGACCATTTAAGGGCATAGAGGCGTCTCGTTGATTGGGCTCTAGCCTCAGAAATAGTATTTAGCATTCTCTCAGGGAGAACCACAGGCTCCCGTCGAGAGGCCAGAGATGCAGTGCCCACAACTTGGGTTGGGGATGCCAGATCGTCCTGTTCACCTGCGAAAGGAGGTCCCATTGCAGGGCAGTGGGCCATGGGGCTGCCGTGAGCAGCTGCATCAGCTCCGGGAACCAAGGTTGGTTCCTCCAGAGAGGGGCCACTAGAAGCCTTCCCGAAGATCTCCCAAATCCTCTGAACCGTCTGAGGATGGAGCGTCAACTCCTCTGAGGAGACCTTGCTCCAAGAGAGCATGTCTGCTCCTTGGTTCAGCCTGCCCGGTACATGTGCTGCTCTCAGTGAGCGCAAGTTGAGGTGTGCCCATTCCGGATGCGTCTCACTAGCTTGAATAGAAGCTTTGAGGTGAGTCATGCTGTCTGAGCGGACCAAGACATGGTGTCCCTTTAGGTCTGGCAGGAAGGTTTGTAGGGCACGAAAAACTGCCAGCATTTCGAGGCAGTTGATGTGCAGCCATTTTTCACTGGCCGACCAGGAGCCGAAGGTCGGTTTGCCTTCGCACAGAGCCCCTCAACCTGAGTTTGAGGCATCTGTCGAGACTACTTTCCTTCTGGAGAACCCAGGGCCACACCAGACTGGAACCAGCGAGGGGTCTTCCAAGGGGCCAGGGCTGCAACACAGGCCTAGTTCACCTTGAAATGAAGGCATCCCTGACACCATGCTTGGGCTGGAACTTGAGGTTTCAGCCAGTACTGGAGGGGGTGCATGTGCATGAGACCCCGCTGAAGTACTGGTGAGGCGGAGGCCATAAGGCCAAGCATCCTCTGAAACGTTCTGAGTGGATGAGAGGCTCCAATTTTGAAGGAAGCCGCAATCTGTTGTATTTTCCGAGCGTGCTCTGACGCAACCGTGGCCCGCATTTGGGTCGAGTCAAAAACTGTTCCCAGGAACGAAATTCGCTGGCTGGGAGACAGTGAGCGCTTGGCAAAATTGAACCTGAGTCCCAGGCACTCCAAGTGACTTGACTTGCAGATTCCCATCTTTCTCATGGGAGAGGGGAGAGGGCCGCATCCATGCACTTTGTAAAAGTGCGAGGAGCTAGGGACAGCCCGAACAGAAGGATATTGATATGCCACTCCCTCGAACGCGAATCTCAAGAATTGCCTGTGATGGGGGCTATCTGGTGACGAACTGCAGTGAGTATCCTTGTTTTATCACCCACAAAACCCAATTTGACACCCCGGGGATGGCCTTCCAAGCCTTGGCCCGAGTCACTAAGGATTGAATTAGTTTGAGCGGCAGAACACTGGCCTTATGCTCGAGGTTAGTGGAAGAGGAAAAGTTATCTCTTTTTGACATGTTTTTTATTTTGTTCACTGTAACAGCAGGTAGATGCATGGGTGGGTGAGTTTGAACGGGCCCAATGCTTGCAACAAACGCACTGCTTCCAGAGGCCGGAACTAAACAGAGGGCTGGGAGGCAAAAACGAGGCTGTTTGAGGGGTGGTCCGGCCGCAGCAAGACCTAGCCTCTTCCTGTCTGTCGGATAAGGACTACATCTGAGGCGCAGTGTCCAGCGTTATCTTAGGCCGAGGTCACTGGCACTTTGGCAATGGGTAGCACTTTGCCGAGTGGGAACACTGTTGAGGCTCAGGCTGTGGTTTAGGCTGAGCGGTCGAGGGGGTAGGCTTCCGCCTGTCCCGCTGAAGTGTAGGCACGTCCAGCGAGGACTGAGGTGGTCCTACAGGGCTTAGATGGATGGGCGACCTTGGCCTAGGCTCCAATTTTGAAGGAAGCTGCGGGGCACGAGGGGTGGAGTCCTTCTCTGAAAAGAAAGGGATCCGTGAGCGCAGAGAGGCGAGGCTCATGCTTTCGCAGTGAGGGCAGTTTGCCTCTGTGAATGCGGATTCTGCATAGGATTTCCCTAGACAGGCAACGCACTCACTGTGGTAGTTATCAGCCCTTCACGAGCCACACTGGTGGCGCCACATTTGTATCAACGTAAGCTGCAGGGGAATCACTGATCAGCTTGCAGGTGCAGGCTCGCAGAGGCACCGTCAACAGCTGAAGCTGGCAGCGCGCTGAAGCTGAAGGCTGATCCACTGCGTTGCTTGTCAACTGCGAGAAGGCTTCTTTCAGTCTCATAGTTCAGTGAAGAGAGATGATCTTCGTCGCTGAAGGAGAATTAATCTGAGATCCTAAAAATTAGTTTTCCCCATAGCGACGCAGTACGAGTAAAGTATCGAAAGGGAACTGTAATTTACCCAGTATATTTTATATGTATATGTACACTTTTTCTTTTACTTACCATCCTCATTTTTCCACTATTTGCAGATCATAAGTAAAGAGTCTCTGTCACCAACATGAGTTGGAGCTTTCTCACTCGACTACTGGAGGAAATCCACAACCACTCCACGTTTGTGGGGAAAGTCTGGCTAACTGTCTTAATCATTTTCCGGATTGTTCTGACTGCAGTGGGAGGTGAATCAATCTACTCAGATGAGCAGACAAAGTTCACCTGCAACACTAAGCAGCCTGGCTGTGACAACGTATGCTATGATTCCTTTGCCCCCCTCTCACATGTCCGGTTCTGGGTGTTCCAGATAATCATGATATCCACCCCCTCTGTCATGTATCTGGGTTATGCCATTCATAAGATCGCCCGTACCTCGGAGGAGGAATGGCGCAAGAGCCAGATTTATCAAAAGAGGAGCCGCCACAGTCAGTGGAGAAATGGACACCACCTAGAGGAGGTCTGTGGAAATGTAGAGGATGAGGATGAGGATGCAGAGCCAATGATCTATGAAGAAGACACTTTGGATGTGCAGGAGGTCAAACCAGAGACAGACAAGGGCAAAGGCCAAGATCCAATGAAGCATGATGGCCGCCGTAGGATAATGCAAGAAGGATTGATGAGAATGTATGTGCTTCAGCTTTTATCCCGTGCCATCTTTGAGGTGGGATTCCTCATGGGTCAGTATCTCCTTTATGGCTTCCGTGTTAACCCTTCGTATGTCTGCAACAAGATCCCATGTCCACACAGAGTAGACTGCTTCGTTTCACGACCCACTGAGAAGACCATCTTTTTACTCATCATGTATGTTGTGAGCTGTCTTTGTCTGCTGCTCAATGTTTGTGAGATGTTCCACTTGGGAATTGGTGCCTTCCGTGACAGTCTTCGTAGACGTCGAAGCCAGGGCCAACAACCTTCCTATGGCTACCCTTACACCAGGAACATTTCTAGTTCTCCACCAGGGTACAACCTTGTGGTTAAATCTGACAAACCAGGTCGCATTCCCAACAGCATCATCTTACATGACCAGAACATGCCTAGAGTGGTTCCAGAACAGCATTGTACAAGTCCTGATGAGAATATTCCATCTGACCTGGCTACCTTGCACCACCATTTACGAGTAGCTCAGGAACAACTGGACATGGCGTTTCAGACATATAACACAAAAAATGCTCATATTTCCAGAACTAGCAGCCCTGTATCTGGTGGCACAATGACTGAGCAGAACCGGGTCAATACAGCTCAGGAGAAACAGGGTGCACGACCTAAAGCAAGCACTGAGAGGGAAGGGACAATAGTAAAAAATGGAAAGACATCTGTATGGATTTAATGGCAAACTCTTACCTGACTAGTTATCCTGAACCATTATCCTCAGAAAACATTTTGTCCCAGCCAATGCAAACTTTAGTTAGTGAGGGCATGATGCCCAGGTTCTGTTGAACAATAAACAAAAATGAAAAATAAATATATTGTAGAAGGGTAGTATTGATTTCTAAAACTTTATTTACAATGCTTTGGTGTAATCCCCCCTTTTAGAATAATTCTTAATGTTCTTTTATTTAGTGCTAGATATATTAAGTGTTGCGTTTCTCTAAATTCCAGTGCATGCAAGTGTATTGACCATCTTGGAAATCTGTTTAACAATTTGTCTTTAATGGATCATTGATTTAATTGTAATATATAAGAACGACCCATGTGTCTCTACTCCATTTAAATAATTATCATAGCTGTAAGACATGTGTTCTCCTCTTTATGTTCTCCTATTGTTATTAGTCTCTGGCTCTGTTCCAAACCCAAGCGAGCTGCCGACTTAGCCCTAAGCATGCTGGCGATGCCGAGGCTGTTCCAGTCAAGCAACAAGATTATGCTCCTTTATAAAATTTCTAATAGCATCAGCATCACATGTATACTTTGTGGATAAAGCAATCCCTCAATGCATTGTAATGAAAGTGTGATCAAATATGGTGGATGCAAGTTGCAAGAAACTCAACTATAAATATACTTGCTGTACATCTTATAAAAATTTATTAAAATGGTTCTTATTAAAAATGCACTTTCACACAACAAGTGTCTGTGCTATGTATTTTTGGCCTTATTACAACATCTTTTATCTTATTTACACATCTTTGGCTTAGCAATATGTGTTTAATGCCAAACTCAATTTGAATCAATTGCGAGTGTCAATTTTCTTGTGTGATCACGAGAAGAGTTGTGCTGATAAGTGATCTTTAACGTTGTTATGTAAAGTGGTTTCACATTGTACAGGATGCTGCCTTAAAAATTAGCTTTGGAACAGAGCCTTTAACTCAAAGTAAAAAAGGGATGCTCCACCCCAAAATGAAAATTCACTCAAAATGTACTTACCCATAATTTTCTAAAAGTCTCCGTATTCTACAGAAGAACGAAAATCAAATACATAAAGGATGGCATGAGGGTGAGTAAATAATGAGATTTTTTTTTTTTTTCAGTGGAGTATCCATTTAATCTTAAAAAAGATTATGATGATTTCCAATTTTATCATTTTCTTCATTATGAATAAACATGGAGATATGAATGTGCATTTATAGCTTCTATATGCATTCATATTATGTGTATAAAATCTATAACTTTCTTTCTTCTGTAGAACAAAATTTAATTACAGTGATTGAGGACTGATGGTTTCAAGCTACAAAAAGGACACAAAAGCACATTAAAAAGTATTATGAAAGTAGTCCAAATTGTGTGCTATATTCCAAGTCTCCTGAAGCCATACAACAGCTCTGTTAATTTAAATCATTATTCACTGAAAACCTTGATATTCAAATTTATGAGAGTTCATGAGTAAAGTGGCAATGTTCAATTCATGAACAGATTACGCTTCAGTGTCAATGTAATTTACAAGTCTGAATGCTTCCTTAACAAAACAGTTGAGTTTGACTGACTCAAATACTTATAACTTAACAGGTTGCTAGAGAAGCTGTTTGTCAGTAAAAAGCAACTTCAATTTCAGTCTGTCTCTCACAAAACTATAATGACTTCAGGTAACTTGAAACATAAAGCATGAGTCTTATGGACCAACTTTAGCTGCATTGACTGTTGTGAAGCTTAACGTTATCATGCATGGACAAGAGCATTCAGTACAAAAGCTTCTTCTTTTGTGTTTCAAAGTCACACAGTTGTGGAAAAACATGAGAGTAAGCAACATCATTTTTAGTTTTGGGTGAACTATACCTTTCTGGGAACGTCATTCTTATGAAACATACATTTTAGAAAAAAGTAAACAATGTCCACCCCTAAACCTAACCCTTAGTGGGGTGTAAGCAACCAATTCACCAAAACATAAAATAGTTTTGAGTTGCCATGAGTATGCCACTTGTAGACTGGTTATTTTAGGAATTATCATGATATCAGGAAATTGTAGCTGATTTAACTTTCATGTTTAATAATTACCACACTTAATAACTCTTAAATAGGATTTGTGAAAGAAGTTTTGAAAGCTCTGAAATATGTATTGTTTATTATAGAAATGGTTTTGACTATGCAATATGTAATTAAAATTTATTTTAGATTCACTGTTCCAAAATGTGCCTTTACCATATAAGATTGTACTGATGTTTTTTTGTTGTTGGGATGATTAAAAATAATAATAAATTTAAGATACATTTATCAAGATTCTTAAGAGTGTACTCTGTAAGAGTGTTTTGCATCACTGATCAAAACAAATGTCAATTTTATAGTACTGTTCACTAAAACCTTTTATCAAAGATACTAAATATTTAGGGAATTAGTTGCACATCAGTAGCTCAGATTCAATGATGCTGCTGGAAAGTATGTACTGTATAAATATAAATAATTGGTACAGCATGTATGGAGGGAAAAGGATATATACGTAAACCTCCCACAAATGCACGCAATAAATACACGTGTGCACGGCAATCCACAAATGCATGAAAGAGATCCACATTTACGGTGTGGTAACAGGAAATATAAGGTGGCAAAAGCAGACAAAAAACTGAATAATTTAGCTACCTGATAGGAGAACGTCTCAGTTACGTTTGTAACCCTCATTCTCTGAAGGAAGAGAACAGAAACGTTAAGTCAGTTACTGACAAAATGGGGGTTTCGTTTTGAAGCCAATCGCCTTTGAGCTCTACAAAACGAGCCAATGGCCATGGGTCTGCGGAATTTGCATGCCGCAACCCCGCCCCACCGCGTGGGTATAAAGGCCGTTGCGTGGCAATCTCGCATTATGTTACCTGCTGAAGAGCCGAGGCATGACCACCTGGCCATTCCAGTGGTACAGCGGAAGTGGCATGGGGACGTATCGTCTCCGTTCCCTTCCTTCAGGGAACGAGGGTTACAAACGTAACCGAGACGTTCTCTTTCAGTCAGTACACTACGAGTTACGTCAGTTACTGACAAAATGGGGGTCCCAATACAATCTCGCCACGACGGCTGTCTTCCAGTGTCCTGCGCTGACCAGAGCTCCCTGCCGTGAGTCTTGGCACGAATGAGGGGCTAGAGTCAACGTTACCAAGGTACACTGGGAAGCATATCCCACGTGGAGAAATGCAACACAATGCCTACCCACAGGGAGGACTAAAGAATACACATATGACCCCCGTAGGGACTACATATGGAGCACTCTGGGGTATCCAGCCGCAGGTGGAAATATTTCAACCCCAGGCGTGGCAAGGTGTCTTGCCAAGGGAAGACACGTGCTCAGAGAGACTTACCGTGGAAATACACATGTGGGGGTTACCCAACAGGGGAACCATGCACACGGATGCACCTAGCCGAACACGAGGGCTGACCAAGTGGGCATACACTCTGGTGTCGACATCAACAGTGCTGGAGGAGCTCAGGGATTACTGGGAAGCTCACCTGAGAAAAAATGCGCACGCATCCAGTCCATGGAGTGGAATGGCGCAGCAAGCGAAGACACCTGAGCCTGTCCAGTTACTGGCCACTTGGGGCGAGTACACGAGAGGACACAGGCTCGGAGATTATAGAATCTTGCGAATGTGTTGGGTGTCGCCCAGCCTGCAGCTCTGCAAATGTCTGTCAGCGAGGCGCCATTGGCGCTAAAGCCCAAGAGGAAGCAACACTCCTAGTGAAGTGTGCTCTTACCCCAAGGGGCCTGACATGCCAGGACAATGGCGTCCTCTATCCAGTGGGACAATCTCTGCTTGGAGAGAGCCTTCCCTTTCTGCTGCCCTCCGTAACAGACAAAGAGCTGGTCTGAGGTCCTGAAACACTGCCTCCTGTCTACGTAAGCGCGGAGGGCGCGTACTGGACAGAGCAGTGCCAAGGCTGGGTCTGCCTCCTCCACAGGCAGCGCTTGCAGGTTCACCACCTGGTCCTTGAAGGGAGTGGTGGGAACCTTGGGCACGTATCCAGGCCGGGGTCTCAGGATCACGTGAGAGTTGGCTGGCCCGAATTCCAGGCACGCTTCGTCAACCGAAAATGGTTGGAACAGGTCGTGCTGTCCTACCATTTTTGAGTCCACCAGGTCGTGGTGAGCCGAAATAGGACCAGTAATAAGACCCATCCAGGTTCCACACGTGGAGGTTCCAAAGGTCGGGAATGAATGGGAGAACCGTGTACTGATATGCCTGCCCCTCGAAGGCAAACCGTAGAAACGGTCTGTGTCGAGGAAGAATGGAGACATGAAAGTACGCGTCCTTCAGGTCGATCGCTGCAAACCAATCCAAAGGACGAACGCACTCGAAGATGCGTTTGGCTGTCAACATCTTGAATGGAAGCCTGTGCAGGGTTCGGTTCAAGATGCGCAGGTCCAGGATTGGCCGTAACCCACCGGTTTTCTTGGGTACAATGAAGTAAGGGCTGTAGAAGCCGGACTCCATCTCGACTGGAGGAACGATCTAGGGTGTCGACCTCCGCACGCAATGACAGGGGCATTGCCACCCACCACGGTATAGCGGACTCCCCGAAAACAGGGAGGAGACTGAGCGAACTGAATCGCATAGCCGAACCTAATGGTGCGTGCGAGCCATCTGGACAGGTTGGGAAGCGCTAGCCAGGCTCCCAAGAACTGAACCAGAGGGGTCATGCGAACCACAGGCATACCCCCGATGGGGCAGCGAGGCGGAATGACCGGACCAGACATGGGAGGCGTGGGAGCGTCCCGAGGTGTGGGCGGGGTCGAATTCCGCGCCCTGACAGAGGAGACCAGTTAAGGACCAGTGTTTCACGGGGGTCTCGTCTGACAGGGGGCTGGCGACAGAGGGAGCCGAGAGTGGCTAGGCCGCTGGGTGTCGCACACTGCCAGCCGCGCTCTTGGGGCTCGGAGGTGAAAACGTCAGTTCTTTGCTTAACCATGAATAGGGGAAAGGGGAAAAAGATTCTCCCCCGGCACTCCACCGGGGGAAGGAGTGGTCCTGCTACCATCTCCTGGTTGCAGTGTGCTAGAGGGGGGTGTGGCCCGAGGAGGATTCGTCGGGTTGGCGTTGACACCTTCACCCTCAGATCACCCTGACCACCAGCCAAAGTATTCCCTCTCGTGGAGGAAATAGATTGGGGTGTGGTAGAGGGGACTCTCCCTCCACTACGGAGATCATTGAGTCTCGATTGCAACACTGCGATGGCCATGTTCCCGCAGTGGGAACATGTCTCATCCATGAACGCGCACTCGGCGTGCACGAGGCCCAAGCATGCCAAACAGCGATCATGCCGTCAAACGAAGCCACCAGCCGACCGCACCCAGAAACGGAGCACGGGCGAGACATCTTGAAAAAGACGTGCCGCGTGCAGCTCTTTTAGTGAGGAGTTTATTGCTCTGCAGAAATACTGAAGCGCCCAGGGAGAACACGCACGCTGTGCTAGATCACTGCACAGATCAGACAGGAATGCGGAACTCGCTGGAACGCACCGTCACACCAAAACTCTGGAGAGATACTCGTCTTGAAGAGAAAAAACACTCAGGCAGTAATATTCGGCTCTGAAGCAGAAACATAATGCGAGATTGCCACGCAACGCCCTTTATACCCACACGGTGGGGTGGGGTTGCGGCATGCAAATTCCGCAGACCCATGGCATTTTCATGCCATTGGCTCGTTTTGTAGAGCTCAAAGGCGATTGGCTTCTAAGCGAAACCCCCATTTCGTCAGTAACTGACGGAACTCGTAGTGTACTGACTGAAAGGGAACTAACGTCTCTATGTTTGCCAGCTGCCTGACAAAAAAAAAATCCATTCAAGTGTTAGACATTATATGATGAAACTTGAAACACAGTTAATTACTACTAGATCTTTATTACAAGTTATTATTTCCAATAGGCTATTTTCTTGATAAACTAGATATGTATTCAAATTTACATTTACATTTTGGGCAAATAAAGTACTAATACCACACTATAATATACTCCACTACAAGTAAAAGTGCTGTATTCATAAATTCATAAAGTACTTCCCCACCAGTCCTCTCATACTGCTTTTCCACTGGGGCTGGTGCAGGAGCCGCTACTCGATCCGGAACCGGCCAGACTTACTGGGCACTCTTGTTCCACCCAGCCTCCTAGCTCCTTCGTCTCCACTGGTTCCACCCAGTCTCTTAGCTCTGTTGTCCCCACTGGTCAAGGCCAGCATCCTAGCTCCTTCGTCTCAGTTGGTTCCATCTGGCATGCTGGTTTCGCCCCCTCCACTGGCCCCTCTAATGGCCCGCCTTCACCGCTCAGCCTCTTGATCTGCCATCTCTCCTTTGAGCCACCTTAAATCCACTGTGGTCTTTGGATTGGGGTATTCAGAGCTTCGCCCTTTGGTTCAAACTCGATCTTCTGAGCCCAGGACTTTGCCTTAGCCCTTCGATCCATTGGCTCCACTGTGGCTCCTTCCTCCCAGGGTTCCACCAGGGTCCCTTGTCCTAAAATATACAGGCAAGCAGGTATAATACACTGACTTCATTGAAACTAATGCATTACACTAAGCAATCAGGACTTTGAATTACCCTTCCGTAACAGCATTTAATCTGATTCTGTACTAAATTCTTTCATTGTCTTTCTATTACTTACAACTCTGAACATGTGCTCCATTCCACGCCATTTTTAAACCAAACATCCAAACATGTTACACTCTAAGGTCTCAAAGATCACAAAGCATGTTGTAAAAGGACAGTGTTTGAAAGTCCAACAGTTCATATATACAGAACACCGTTTTGTGGTTTCTTTTTCTATAGTGTTGTTTTCCAAGTTTTGTTAGACTTGACTTTTTTGAGATTAATTTGACTCTTTTTGAGTTTATGTTGTTTTTTCCCTTGTTTAACTTGGAGGGGGTTTGTTTTGGGTTTAGAAAATGTTAGCTTTGCTCTTTATGATTCCATGTTTTGGACTGTGTATTTCCCAGACTCTTAGGGTGTACTCACACTAGGCACGGTTGCCTTGTACCATGCCCTGGCGCGATTGTTCCCACTCTCCACTCCCCTGCTGGCCTGCACATTTACATTGCACTTAACATTCCGGCCCGGAGCACGCTTACATCATTTACAATGCAACCACTTGTTTTGAAGAAAACAGGAAGAAAGGTACTTTAGCTAATAGACTGCCTAATAGATTTATCATTTATGCTGCGCAGTGATTTTCACTTGATCGTATCAGAAGACTATTACGGAGGCAGCTGACATTTATGGATGAATTTTACTCATAAAATACAATCCCTGTTCGTCAATAAGATGAGAACCAGACCCGTTAAAAATATACTCAAATTAACTGAATTAATTGAAAAGTCATTTCTTCTTGAAAGGGGCCGATTTGCATTTAAAGGGGGACACACAAAACAGCGTTGTCTCCCTCATCAGACAAACACAATTCAAGTCTTGCAGTTTCTACTAATGAGCTGATGAGTTGAATCAGGTGTGTAAGATGAGAGGGTCCCCAGGACAGGTTTGAGAACCACTGTCTTAGACATTGGGGGGAACAACGTTTTTGTTTTGTTGCTTGCAGAAGGGGGGAGGGGGTATTGGTCTTATTGGTTTATTTAAAGGATTTACATTTTTAAAGGATTAAAAGAGATTTAATCAGATAAAGAAAAAGAAATAAGAACGGTAAAAGTACCAATTCTATTGTAGTTATGAAGTAAACTATTTGCAAATTTTTTTTTTTTTAAATATGCACACATTGCAAAAATGCAAAACGTTTCTTGTCACTTCAAATTCAGTTATATAATTTAAATAAATAATGTCATATTTTCAATTCAAAACGGTGAAATTTCATAAAAAAGTAGTTTGCATCACTTGGTCGCTAAACATTTTTATGGTAAAACAATTGTCAAATATTAAATGTTTAGCTACTCACATCTTACGACGCACTCTTTCACTGCTATAACTAAAGTGTTGCGTTGGAATTTGCACTAACAGTAAGCCCCGCCTTCTTCTGATTGGCCATCTCACTCATTCTGACAGTGACGAGCACTGTTAGACTGCTAAGGCAGACCAACCTAAAAATGTAACATTTTACTTTTGTCATCCTAGCAACAAACAGAGCAGTGTGTAATGGAGTACAGCAAAGCAGCATCAAGAATATCAAATATTGGGGGGGACAATTTGGCCATTTCTAATTATTCGGGTGGACTTGTCCCATCTATGGTGGTTACGGCCCTGCCCATTAATGCACTTAAAAACTTTTATACTCTGGGAAAATGTAAACACTGGAAAAATATGTTAAGCAGTGAAGCATGGTGGTGGCAGCATCATGCTGTGGGATGTTTTTTAGCAGCAGGAACTGGGAGACTATTCAGGATCGAGGGATAGATAAATGCAGCAATGTACAGAGACACTATCGACCACATCATTCTTTAGAATAGACTCGAAAATTATGTTGGCATTAGTGGAATTGCTTTGGCATGGTTTAAATCATACTTATCTGACCGTTATCAGTTAGTAGCAGTAAATGAAGAGATGTCACACCGATCACAAGTTCAGTATGGAGTACCTCAAGGCTCAGTGCTAGGACCGTTGCTTTTCACCCTATAAATGCTACCAATGGGAGATATCATTAGGAAGCATGGCGTTAGTTTTAATTGTTATGCTGACGATACTCAGCTCTATATTTCTTCACGCCCTGACGAAACTTACCAATTCACAAGATTAACGGAATGCATAGCTGATATAAAAAAGTGGACGACTAGTAATGTCCTGCAACTTAATTCAGAAAGAACTGAATTTTTAATAATTGGACAAAAAAACTCCACAAGTAGTAACCTATAATACTGTCTAACACTTGATGGCTGCTCTGTCAAGTCCTCGTCGTCAGTTAGGAACCTGGGTGTGCTCTTTGATACCAATCTTTCATTTGAAAGCCAGGTTTCTAGCATCTGTAAAACTGCATTCTACCATCTTACAAATATATCTAAATTACGGCACATGCTTTCAATGGAAAATCCTGAACAGTTAGTTCATGCGTTCATGACCTCAAGGCTAGATTATTGTAATGCTCTACTGGGTGGTTGCCCAGCTCGCTTAATAAATAAACTGCAGCTGGTACAAAACGCAGCAGCTCGAGTTCTTACTAGAACCAGGAAGTATGACCATATTAGCCCGATTCTGTCAACACTGCACTGGCTCCCTATTAAACGTTGTATACATTTTTAAATCTTGCTAATTACTTACAAAGCACTAAATGGCTTAGCTCCTCAGTACTTGAGCGAGCTCTTAGCGCATTATACTCCATCACGTCTACTGCAGTCTCAAAACTCTGGCCAGTTGATAATACCTAGAATATCAAAATCAACTGCAGGCGGTCGATCCTTTTCCTATTTAGCACCTAAACTCTGGAACAGTCTTCCTAGCATTGTTCAGGAAGCAGACACACTCTGTCAGTTTAAATCTAGACTAAAAACTTTTTCTCTCTTACTAAATCTCTTTACTATGGCATACACATAGAACATTACCAATTTATATTATTCAAATCAGTTAAATGATTGTTAGGCTGCATTAACTAGGTCAGCCGGAACCGGGAACACTTCCCATAACACCTGATGTACTCGTTACATCATAAGAAGAATGGCATCTACACTAATGTTAGTCTCTCTGTTTATCCCGAGGTTTACTGCAGTCAGCCGGATCCGGGCCGTATCCAGATCAGATGGTGGACCTGCACCCAGACATGACCAATGCATCCCTGGAGTGTCTGCAGAGACCATGTCAATTAAACTCGCCCCTGTAAATGCCACATCGACACGACATCCTCAAAATAATAATCATACACTATTTGTTAATTGGCCAGAGGAGAACTGGCACCCCGACTGAGCCTGGTTTCTCCCAAGGTTTTTTTTTTCTCCATTATGCCACCTGATGGAGTTGTGGTTCCTTGCCACTGTTGCCTTTGGCTTGCTCAGTTGGGGACACTAAATTTTCAACTAAATATTCAAATAAATTGAATTACTAAACTAAATTAACTATATCAACTAAATTACTGATCTGCCCATATTGTCACTATATGATAATTGAAATGATCTAGATGACATCACCGTTTTCTCCAGAGCGGCTGTACAGCCGAATCAAATTCTGTTGCATTATTTTCCTGTTATCACTGTAAAGCTGCTTTGAAACAATCGGCATTGTAAAAAGCGCTATATAAATAAAGTTGACTTGACTTGACTTAATGTTGCCAGAAACATAATCATACACTATTTGTTCGTTGGCCAGAGGAGAACTGGCACCCCGACTGAGCCTGGTTTCTCCCAAGGTTTTTTTCTCCATTCTGGCCCTGAAGGAGTTTTGGTTCCTTGCCACCGTCGCCTTTGTCTTTTGGCTTGCTCAGTTGGGGACACTAAAATTTCAACTAAATTACTGATCTGCCCGCCATGTCACTATATAATAATTTAAAATAGCTGGATGACATCACCGTTTTCTCCAGAGCGGCTGTACAGCCGAATCAAATTCTGTTCATTATTTTCCTGTTTAACACTGTGAAGCTGCTTTGAAACAATCGGCATTGTAAAAAGCGCTATATAAATAAAGGTGACTTGATTTGACATCCTTGATGAAAACCTGCTCCAGAGCGCTCTGGACCTCAGACTGGGCAATGTGAGCGATTTAATCGCACTTTGCACAACTTGTTGCGAACATTGCTGGCCTCTAGGAAGAGGGACTGGGTGTCTTGTTTGTCACAGGTAATATTTTGTTATAACACCACTCCTCACCAGGTGACTAGGGAGTCCCTGTATTACTTGATGTTTGGTCAAGAACCTCAGTTGCCGAAAGACTTCTTGCTTAGTAGGGTGCCTGAACCGGCCACAGGAAGCGTACACAGCTGGGTCGTGGAACATTGTAGATGGTTGCAGGTTGCCTTTGAGGTAGCACGTGAGTGGCTGAAAGCTGCTGCGGACCGTCGGAAGAGACAGCAACACCAGTATGTTCGGGATCTACATTTGTCAGAAGGTCAGTTGGTCTACTTATGAGATCATGCAGTGCGGGGTCGCCACAAGATCCAGGACTTGTGGAGTCCAGTGACATATCAGGCGATTCGGTCTCCTGAAGAGGGAGGTGTCGTGTATGCTATTGCACCGGTTACAGATTTGGGCAAGGTACGGCGAGTGCATCGTTCTCTGCTGAAGGTTTGTGTCTGGGAGGAGGCTTTGGTTGATGCCAGCGGCTCTACCTCCTGGGGGTGTGGCTGTGGTGGAATCTGAAGTACAGATTTTTTTCTTAATTATTTATTTGCAAAGATTTATTTTAGCAGTTTTTGCCTTTTTATTATGATAGGACAGCTAGTAGACAGGAAGTGAAGTGGAAGAGAGAATGGGGGGGGGGGCACAATGTTTTATTCTCCATCATCCAATGCAGTTTGCTTGTACATAAATGAATCTTTATGTTGTGTCAATGCAGATTAACACCTATAAATCAAAATATGTATTGCATTTATAACGAAAAGGCTCAGCACCCAAGGCTCTATCGCCTATTGCCTCAACGGTGTACAGTGTCTTTGCGCGAATTGCTGAAGCGGATTGCCGGCAACAGCCATTTTAGGATTATTTGTGAAACAAAATGTAAGGGAAACAGATGGTGCTTCTCAATTCTTATTTTTGCATCCTCGTGTCTTATCTCCACCCCTTCACGATGCGAGAGAAGGACGCAAGGAAAAGACGTGAGGACAGAGGAATTGAATCAAGTGAAATTATATATCCTCACTCCCTTTAGCAACTTTGTTTGTACAAAGCGTTGTCAATTAATGATGACTCTACACCGCTGGATTTAGCTTGCACGTTGGGATTCTTGAACATTAAAGATAACTATTTATATTTTAATAGTTTCAACCTCCACAAAATACCACATTTGTCCATATTTTATTTAATATTACCAGTTATTATTAACAATTAATTATTCCCAGTTATTAACTGCTTTTTATTTGTTGTATAGTATTACAGTTTGTTTATGTTGTAAGGAAGTCTTAGCAGTGGCAAGGCAGGCAGCAAAAAAAAATAAAAACTCTGAAGTTTCTTAAAGGTGATTTAATTTGAATAGAAACAAACACGTTGGCTACTAGCCCAACAGTCACACTCAATTCTTCTTCCTTTGTCCAAACAATTAGACCCTTTATAGCGGAGGCTCCTCCCCTCAAATTCAAACAAACCAATGACAGGGCCATTTCACTTTCAATCTACATAGCTTCTTTATGAGATCACAGTTTACATCAAAATTCAGACATGAATATTAGCATCTTCTTTATCAAGCTCCATTTTCATCAAGAAAACCAACAAGAATCTTAAAAGTTATGCATTCAATGTAATAACATCAACACTCAATGCTTGAACTCCTCCTCCTTTGGAATGGTATAAATCAAACTTCCTGTTCGCGGGCCCCTCCTATTAGGAAACAAATCCTTATTTGTCTAATTTTCATTCAACTTTTCTTTTCTTTTTTTTACAGGCATAAAAAGAATAAGACTAAATTCCCACCCAAGTAGATAGTATCGGAGAGAGTCAATAGCCCACTTAATCGCAAGGCCTTCTTTTTCAACCGTTGAATATCTTCTCTCTCTGTCGAAGAGTTTTCTGCTCAAGAACAGTACTGGCTTCTCCCTCTCAGACTCTCCTTGGGCCAAAACTGCTCCCAGTCCGACATCCGAGGCATCCACCTGCACAAGAAACCTCTTCAAGAAATCAGGGCCCTGCAAAACTGGCTCTTGAAAGCTCCTTCGCACTCCCCTGTCCAGTGAAACTTAGAAGGACTCTTTTTGGTTAGATCAGTCAATGGGGTAGCCAGAGTTGCGAAATGGGAAATAAAACTTCAGCTTGGGTGATGGACGAGTCCACCTCCGAGCCCTCGGCCTCTGCCTCCTCAATGGAAGACGCGTCGGAGGGATTGAGGAGATCCTCAAAGTATTCCTTTCACCGTCCAATGATATCCCTAGTTGAGGTCAACAGCTGCCCACCTTCACTGTAAACAGTGTTTGTACGGCACTGCTTCCCCCTCTTGAGGCGTCGAACGGTTTGCCAGAATCTCTTCGAGAATCTCCATGGCCTCACCGAACTCCTCCCAGGCCCAATTTTTTGCCTCCACAACTACATGAACTGCAGTCCGCTTGGCCAGCCGGTACCCGACAGCTGTCTCAGGGGTCCCACAAGCCAGCCAGGCCAAATAGGACTCCTTCTTCAGCTTGACGGCATCCCTTACTTCCGGTGGCAATCCCCGAATCCGGTGGTGGACAGGCACCGGAGACCTTGCGGCCACAGCTCCAAGCAGCCACATCGACAATGGAGGTGGAGAACATGGTCCACTCGGACTCAATATCTCCAGACTCCCTCGGGATCCGGTCGAAGCTCCGTCGGAGGTGGGAGTTGAAGATCTCTCTGACAGGGGTCTCGGCCAAACGTTCCCAACAGACCCTCACAGTACGTTTGGGTCTGCCGAGTCTGTCCAGCTTCCTCCCCCGCCATCGGATCCAACTCACCACCAGGTGATGATCAGTTGACAGCTCCGCCCTTCTCTTCACCTGAGTGTCCAAGACATACGGCCGGAGGTCAGATGAGACGACCACAAAGTCGATCATCGATCTCCGGTCTAGGGTGTCCTGGTGCCACATGCACTGATGGACACCCTTATGCTTGAACATGGTGTTCGGTATGGACAAGCCATGACTAGCACAGAAATCCAATAACAGAACGCCGCTCGGGTTCAGATCAGGGGGGCCGTTCCTCCCAATCATGCCTCTCCAGGTGTCACTGTCACCACCCACGGGGGCGTTGAAGTCCCCCAGTAGAACAACGAAGTCACCAGTCGGAGCACTTTCCAGCACCCCTCCCAGAGACTCCGAGAGGGCCGTAGGCACATACGACAGTGAGAGACCTGTCCCCGACCCGAAGGCGCAGGGAAGCAATCCTCTCGTTCACCGGGGTGAACTCCAACACATGGCGGCTGAGCTGGGGGGCTATAAGCAGACCCACACCAGCCCGCCGCCTCTCACCATGGGCAACTCCAGAGTGGTAGAGAATCCAGCCTCTCTCAAGAAGTGTGGTTCCAGAGCCCAAGCTGTGCGTGGAGCTGAGCCCGACTATCTCTAGTCAGTACCTCTCAATCTCCTGCACAAGCTCAGGCTCCTTCCCCGCCAGCGAGGTGACGTTCCATGTCCCTAGAGCCAGTTTCCATGTCCAGAGATCGGGTCGCCGGGGCCCTTGCCCTCGCACTAATAATAACACAGCGATACGAACCTATTGAGTACTCCTGACTTGAGTGCAGCACGTTAAACACTAATAATAAAACAGCGATACGAACCTATTGAGTACTCCTGCCTTAAGGGCAGCACATTAAACACTAATAATAACACAGCTATACAAACCTATTGAGTACTTCTACCTTGAGGGCAGCACGTTAAACACTAATAATTACACAGCAATACGAACCTATTAATCAATCAATAACACTAATAATATCACAGAAATACTAACCTATTGAGTATTTCTGCTCTGAGGGCAGCCCTTTAACCCTTTAAAACCTGAAGCTAAAAATATTTTCACATATTTATGACTGTAGAATTATAACACAATGTGCTATCCTCAAGTGCAAGGTGTCATTTTTTTCAGAAAACAACTGGCTTTCAATAAATGACAGTTATTGACCCTTACTGTGTATGATGAGTTTGAAAATAGAATTTAAATAGACAAATTTTAAAAACGGGAATAAATTTTACTGCTTTTTATTTAGAAAAAAAATCTGAAAACCCCTGAACGAAAGAATCTAACACTTTAAACTTGAAGAATAAACTATAATACATATATACAAGTCTTTTTTGTGACACTGGGTTGCAGAGTTTTCACTTAGGAGCCTTTCTTTACCCCAGTTCTCCAGGCGTATTTGATCATTCACTCTAGTCATTCACATGTGGTTCTCTCTAAAGCAGTTCCTATCAAGTTGCAAGCATAGGCCCACATCACACTCCTGGCGCTTTCATGGGGTGCTCCTTCTGCATCATATGCAATGACACTGGCCCTTCGTGACAGGTCCTGAACGTCACTGGGCAGATGATCTGCCATCCAGAGGAACACCTGTGAGATGATCAGCCAGAAGCTCCTGTAAGTTTTGCCGTGTTATGGGCTTGTCCTGTCCAGCACTAGGGCGGGAGATGTATTATTTTGAAGGATGAAATGTCCCGAAGAAATATGATATCACCTGAATTTTCGCATATATCAGCTCCACAGACAGTGGGCAGTTTTGGAAAAGCATGTTTTACCCCAGTGACACCATAAGCAGCTTTGATGTGGTCGAGCGATGAAGCAGTCGAATTAAAATGCATGTGATAGGACATTTAGACGATGATTATTAATTCTGTGCACTTCTAATGTTTGCTAATTATCTTAGTAAACGTTGGAGGATGTTGAATTTTTAAAAAATAGAAAGTAAATACACTTACCTTGCAATAAATGCATTCTCTCAAGAATGGTGATAACAGCTCAGTCTGGGGGATTCCCTCCACACAAACCTCATGGCCTGCCTCTGCTTCAATTTTATTGGTTGAATCTGTAAACCAATCATTTTCCTTTTTGCCCTCAGAACATTTTTGAGTAAGTAAAACTCCCATCTGCGAACTTTTGCCATAACCACAGACCATGGTACACTTGGAAGTGACAGTAGGTTGAGGTGTGTCAAACCCTGATCAAACTCACCTACCTGTGATTTTCTGGTGATCCTGAAAACTTGCTCAGGTGTGTTTTAATCAGGGTTGGAGCTAAACTCAACCCCTCCAGGGCAAGATTTGAGGAACCCTGTCTTATATGGTGAAGAAGTAAATGGCAGCATTTGGAATTTAGGGCAAGTTGTTTGCACTGACCTTGGAGGCTGCTGCATCATACTCTCAGTACCAGTTTTTTGTTGTAGGAATCTCTAACATCCCAACAGTAAAGTGATGCTGCCTTAGGAGTGTCTTGGGCCCCAACACATGGACAATGGGCTTTAGAGGTGGTTGATATGGTTCGTCTCCAGCACTAGGCCCAGGAAGTATGACCATATTAGCCCAGTTATGTAAATTTTTAAATCTTGCTAATTACTTACAAAGCACTAAATGGTTTAGCTCCCCAGTACTTGAGCGAGCTCTTAATGTATTATACTCCATCATGTCTATTGCGGTCTCAAAATTCTGGCCAGTTGATAATACCTAGAATATCAAAATCAACTGCAGGCGGTCGATCCTTTTCCTATTTAGCACCTAAACTCTGGAACAGTCTTCCTACCACTGTTCGGGAAGCAGACACACTCTGTCAGTTTAAATCTAGACTAAAAACACATCTCTTTACTATGGCATACACATAGAACATTATCAATTTATATTATTCAAATCAGTTAAATGATTGTTTTAGGCTGCATTAACTAGGTCTGCCGGAACCAACCGTCTCCGGCGTGATGACTCCGATCTTCAATCAGATGGAACTGGACAAATGTTCTGAATATTCCGATCTAATATGACTTTTGACCTGTAATGTTGCCTGAATCATAAGCATACACTGTTTGTTCGTTGGCCAGAGGAGAACTGGCACCCCAACTGAGCCTGGTTTCTCCCACGTTTTTTTTCTCCATTCTGTCACCTGATGGAGTTTTGGTTCCTTGCCACCTTCACCTCAGCTGAATCCGATTCTGTTGCATTATTTTCTTGTTTGCCTGTTGTGCACAGTTGCCCGGAAGCCACCGGCTTGGGCCAGTCATCACTGCTCGCAGCTTTTAACACTGTGAAGCTGCTTTGAAACAATCGGCATAAAAAGCGCTATATAAATAAAGGTGACTTGACTTGACTAGGCGATAACCCCAGCTGAGACTAATGCTAGTGTTAATTTTGTTGACAAATAATTTTCGTCATAATTTTCATTAACAACCTTTTTTCACAGATGAAAATGAGACGATAACTAAATAAAAAACAGTTTTGGATGACAAAAACTATGACGAAAATCTACTGTCATTTTCGTCAACGAATAAAAACAAGACGAAAATGTTAGGGAGGGACGATTAGGGAAGAGACCCAGTCAGTACTGATGTCCTGTGTAATAGATGCACACATTTGAATTGTAACGAGCTGATCTAACCGTGGGAAAATGCGGCGCAATAGTAAGCAACATAGCAACATTTCAAAATAAGAGTCAATGTGTATTTCGAGCTTGTTTATATTTAAAAGTCATGCATTATATATATATATATATATATATATATATATATATATATATATATGTTTTTTGGTTACATTTTATTTATATTATTTAATTTCATTCCCATTTAATTCATAGTCAGGAGGAAAGACTAAGAACACAATTTGACATATTATTCAATAAAGTATCAGGGTTATAATAGTTAACTAAAACCATACAAAAAATATTCATTACTTGAAATTAAATAAATGTTAACTGAAATTTTAAAAAAATGAACTTAAACCTATTTGAAGCCTTAACTTAACCTGATATACTAACTAAAACAAAAATACAACATTATAAAAACTATATAGATGTTTTAAAAAACAAACAAAAAAGTGAATTGAGCTCTCTTTCGTGTATTTTTCTGCTTGAACGGTGAAAAACACAATTAATAATAATAATAATACTACATTCTGATCTGCCCAAGTGGAAGCATGTAAATGTTAAATAAAATTGGAACTCCCTGTTGAACAGGCACGGTATCAGATTTGTAATTACCCAAGTTTAGAAACTGGGCACGATTCGTTAAATAAGATCGAAACCAACTGAATACTGCTCCAGAAAGACCCAGCCAATTTTCCAGCCTATCTAGCAGAAGAGAGTGACATTTAGTGTCAAAAACAGCACTGAGGTCTAATAAGACCAAAATACTGCATGTACCAGAATCTACCGCAATAAGATCATTAACGACCCTCACTAAAGCTGTCTCAGTACTATGCCCTTTTCTGAACCCAGATTGAAAAGGTTCAAAAAGACTGCTAGGTGATTATTTAACTGAATAGCCACAACATGCTCCAGAACTTTAGCCAAAAATGGGAGGTTGGAAATAGGCCTATAATTGGACAAATCAGAAACATCACAGCCAGGCTTCTTAGGGACTGGTGTAATGGCAGCTATTTTTAATTCTGGAGGAACAATTCCAGAACTCAATGATAAATTCACAATTGAAGTATATGAGGGCAGATTGATGCAAGGCAGTTCATAATAACCGAGCAGAGAACCGGATCTAAAATACTGGTAGTTGAATTCATGGACTTAACTGTACTTATAATAAAATCAACTCCAACCATTTCAAAGTTCGAAAAGGTAGTGGTCGGAGGATTCATAGGATGAGTAAACTAGCTCAACTGGGGTAATAGTGATTAAAGAGCTGTATATGCCCTCAATCTTACCAGTGAAATAATAAAGAGACTTATTACACTGGTCAACAGAGAAGTGAACAATGGCCTTAGTTGATTTAAGAAGATTGTCAACAGTCTTAAACAGAGATTTTGAATTAGTTACAACATTACCAATTATGCTTGAATAATAGTTTGTATGTGTAGTATTCAAAGCAGAATGGTAAGCAGACTGTTGTTGAGTGTAGAGAAGCCTATGTACTGTTAGGCCAGATTCTTTTGTACTGCCGTTCTAATTGCCTTTCAGCAGCTTTCATTAAAAGCAACTCTGGGGTATACCATGGACAGGGTTTCCCAAAAAATGTAACAACCCATTCTCACACAGGTGCAAACTCATCCAGAAGTGCAGATAGCATGGAATTATAGTGCTCAACGGAGTTAGTAGTGGGAAGCCCAGAGACAGAAGTAGAAAAGTGTGATGAAAGTACATGTACATGCTTGATGTTACAAAATGTAATAATGCGTTCAGAAATGGATCGTGAAGACATAACATTCATGTCAAAAGTAATGTCTATGGTCACTTACAGTGTATCCGGAAAGTATTCACAGCACTTCACTTTTTCCACATTTTGTTATGTTACAGCCTTATTCCAATATGGATTAAATATATTATTTTTTTCCTCAATTCTACAAACAATACCCCATAATGACAACGTGAAAGAAGTTTGTTTGAAATCTTTGCAAATTTATTAAAAATAAAAAACGGTGCACAGCCATTTTCAGATCTCTCCAGAGATGTTCAATCGGGTTCAAGTCTGGGCTCTGGCTGGGCCACTCAAGGACATTCACAGAGTTCTCCCGTAGCCACTCCTTTGTTATCTTGGCTGTGTGCTTAGGGTCTTTGTCCTGTTGGAAGATGAACCTTCGCCCCAGTCTGAGGTCCAGAGCGCTCTGGAGCAGGTTTTCATCAAGGATGTCTCTGTACATTGTTGCATTCATCTTTCCCTCGATCCTGACTAGTCCCCCAGTTCCTGCCGTTAAAAAACATCCCCACAGCATGATGTTGCCACCACCATGCTTCACTGTAGGGATGGTATTGGCCAGGTGATGAGCGGTGCCTGGTTTCCTCCAGACATGACGCTTGCCATTCAGGCCAAAGAGTTCAATCTTTGTTTCATCAGACCAGAGAATTTTGTTTCTCATGGTCTGAGAGTCCTTCAGGTGCCTTTTGGCAAACTCCAGACGGGCTGTCATGTGCCTTTTACTGAGGAGTGGCTTCCATCTGGCCACTCTACCATACAGGCTTGATTGGGTATATCTCTGCAGTTGTTCTACTGGAAGGCTAACTCTCCTCTCTCCACAGAGAAGCACTGGAGCTCTATCAGAGTGACCATCGGGTTCTTGGTCACCTCCCTGACTAAGGCCCTTCTCCGTTTGCTCAGTTTGGCCGGGCGGCCAGCTCTAGGAAGAGTCCTGGTGGTTCCAAACTACTTCCATTTATGGATGATGGAGGCTACTGTGCTCATTGGGACCTTCAATACTGCAGACATTTTTCTGTACACTTCCCCTGATCTGTGCCTCGATAAAATCTAACCTCCTAAAGTCTTGGAGGTCTACAGACAATTCCTTGGACTTCATGGCTTGGTTTGTGCTCTAACATGCACTGTTAACTGTGGGACTTTATATAGACAGGTGTGTGCCTTTCCCAAATCATGTCCAATCAACTGAATTTACCACAGGTGGACTCCAATCAAGTTGTAAAAAACATCTCAAGGATGATCAGTGGAAACAGGATGCACCTGAGCTCAATTTTGAGTGTCATGGCAAAGGCTGTGAATATTTATGTTTTTTAGTTTTTTACTTTTAATAAATTTGCAAAGATTTCAAACCAACTTCTTTCACGTCGTCATTATGGGGTATTGTTTGTAGAATTTTGAGGAAAATAATGAATTTAATCCATTTTGGAATAAGGCTGTAACATAACAAAATGGAAAAAGTGAAGCGCTGTGAATACTTTCCGGATGCACTGTATACTCATATCAGTACCATCCAGAGATTTAATATCAACACCAGTAGAGCAAACCACATCCAATATATGGCCCAACCTATGGGTCGGAAAAGTAACATGCTGTGTAAAATCAAAACCATCCAAAATGTACAAATAGGTAACAGTATTAACACAATTAGGATTATCAATATGAAAATTGATATCACCAGTCAACACCATAGAAGGACAGAGTGGACTAAGAAGTGTCAACAACTCAGTAAACTCAGAGAAAAATACAGGATTTGGTTTTGGTGGATGGTAAATGAGCAGAACAAGAACAGGTAGATTACCATGAAAGATTCCACGGCATACAGAACTACGACGCAGCCTGCGCCTGCAGTTCGACCAAAATGCAGTGACTCTAGCACCAGCAGCAGAACGACTCTGACGAGAGCCTCTATGAATATAACTAGGCCGGCGGAGGAGCTGCAAGGATCGCAGAGATTACGTCAGTGACTGACAAATGGGGGTCCAATCTAATCACGCCACTCGGCTGTCTTCCAGTGTCCTGTGCAAGTGTGAGCTCCCTTTCGTGAGACTAGCACGGACGAAGGACTCCACTTACCACAGGAATACAAGGTACACTGGGAAGCATATCCCACATGGAGAATGCAACACAATGCCGGCCTGAAGGGAGGACTTAGGAATACACATATGAACTCCGAAGGGGCTGCATATGGAGAACTCTGGGGTAACCAGCCGAATGTGAAACATTTTTACCTCCAGGTGGCAAGGGGCTTGCCAAGGGAAAGACACATGCTCAGAGAGGCTTACAGTGGAAATACACATGTGGGGGTCGCCCAGATGGGGGACCATGCACATGGCGGCACCTAGCCTAACACGAGGGCTGACCATCCGGGCATGCACTCTTGTGTCTTTGGAGGGGTGCTTAGGATCACCACGCCACATCGAAGCACTCTGCGGACACAGTTGCATCACAACAGAGCGTTCAACAGGGGGGGGACCCCAGTGTACCCTTTGGCCGCGGCCCCATCGAGGGCAGAGAAGGCAGAGGAGGCCACCAAACGGTCGCGGGAAGACAACGGGGACTTCCAGGACCACGTGACCTCCTCATGCACCTCGGAAGGAAAGGCATTGGGGGCGGGGCCTGACAGCTGTCAGGGCGCACCGCCCCTAAAAACCAATCGCCCAACCACAAGCACTCGTGACAGGGCGGAGGGTTCCACACAGGCCCGAGCTTGTTGCTGCCCGAGATAACATGGCTGTCAGCTCTGGGTCAGACTCGGGCAATGCTGGCACACCCGAAGGCGGCAACACAGCCAAATCTTCATCCCCAGAGGACTCTAGCCTACCTTGAGATGCGGCGATCAACATCTCGTCGCCATCTGGAGCGGCGAACGAAACACGTAGGGCGTCAACAGATGGTCCCGCTGCTTCAGTCCGACCACTCGTGGGTAGCGGTGTGCAAGAGTGGGGAGTGGCCTGAGGAATGATCGTCTGGTTTTATTCCACACCATAACCCTCAGGTCACCCTGGCCACCAGCCAAAGTACCATCTCTCTCGCAGACGGTAGATTGGGGTGTGGCAGAGTCAAGTCAAGTCAATTTTATTTATATAGCGCTTTTTACAATGCAGATTGTTTCAAAGCAGCTTCACAGTGTTAAACAGGAAAATAATGCAACCGAATTTTGATTCGGCTGGTGTGGAATTTTCTCTGGAGAAAATGGTGATGTCATCCAGCTCATTTCAATTATCATATATATTCAAGTAATGTAGTTGACATAGTTAATTTAGTTTAGTAATTAAATTTATTTGGATATTTATTTGAAAATGTAGTGTCCCCAACTGAGCAAGCCAAGCCAAAGGCAACAGTGGCAAGGAACCAAAACTCCATCAGGTGGCATAATGGAGAAAAATAAACCTTGGGAGAAACCAGGCTCAGTCGGGGTGCCAGTTCTCCTCTGGCCAATTAACAAACAGTGTATGATTATTATTTTGGCAGCCTTACAGGTCAGAAGTAATATTAGATCGGAATATTCGAAAGATCGGAGGCATCACGCCGGAGACGGGTTTATTGAGGATGGCGTGTCGATTAAACAATTATTAAATAGGAATATTCGAAATATCGAAATATTCGAGTCATCACGCCGGAGATGGATCCATTGATGATGCCATGTCGATGAGCAATTTCAGAGGGTAGACTAATTGACACGGTCTCTGCAGACACTTCAGGGATGAGTTGGTCATGTCCAGGCGCAGGTCCACCATCTGATCTGGACATGGCTCAGATCCGGCTGACTGCAGTAAACCTCGGGATAAACAGAGAGACTGACATTAGCGTAGATGCCATTCTTCTTATGATGTAACGAGTACATCAGGTGTTATGGAAAGTGTTCCCGGTTTCCGGCTGACCTAGTTAATGCAGCCTAACAATCATTTAATTGATTTGAATAAAATATAAATGAAAAATGTTTTATGTGTATGCCATAGTAAAGAGATGTGTTTTTAGTCTAGATTTAAACTGACAGAGTGTGTCTGCTTTCCAAACAATGCTAGGAAGGCTGTTCCAGAGTTTAGGTGCTAAATAGGAAAAGGATCGACCGCCTGCAGTTGATTTTGATATTCTAGGTATTATCAACTGGCCAGAATTTTGAGACCGCAATAGACGTGATGGAGTATAATGCGTTAAAAGCTTGCTCAAGTACTGGGGAGCTAAACCATTTAGTGCTTTGTAAGTAATTAGCAAGATTTTAAAATGTATGCGATGTTTAATAGGGAGCCAGTGCAGTGTTGACAGAACCAGGCTAATATGGTCATACTTCCTGGTTCTAAGAACTCGATCTGCTGCGTTTTGGACCAGCTGCAGTTTATTTATTAAGCGAGCAGTGCAACCACCCAGTAGAGCATTACATTAATCTAGCCTTGAGGTCATGAACGCATTAACTAACTGTTCAGCATTTTGCATTGAAAGCATATCCCGTAATTTAGATATATTTTTAAGACGGTAGAATGCAGTTTTACAGATGCTAGAAACGTGGCTTTCAAATGAGAGATTGGTATCAAAGAGCACACCCAGGTTCCTAACTGACGACGAGGACTTGACAGAGCAGCCATCAAGTGTTAGACAGTATTCTAGGTTACTACATGTGGAGTTTTTTTGTCCATTAATTAAAAATTCAGTTTTTTCTGAATTAAGGTGCAGGAAATTACTAGTCATCCAATTTTTTATATCAGCTATGCATTCCGTTAATCTTGTGAATTGGTTTCGTCAGGGCGTGAAGAAATATAGAGCTGAGTATCGTCAGCATAACAATGAAAACTAATGCCATGCTTCCTAATGATACCTCCCAGTGGTAGCATGTACAGGGTGAAGAGCAACGGTCCTAGCGCTGAGCCGTGGTCTCTCTCCTTTACGGAGGTCATTGAGTCTCGACCGCAACATCGCGATGGTCATGTTCCCACAGTGAGAACATGACTCATCCACAAACGCTGCTTGTGCTGAAGCCCAAACACGTCAAGTAGTGATTGTGCCCATCAGATGGCAACAGAGTTTGACCGCACCTAGAAGTGCACGGGCGAAACATCTTTAAAAAGACGTGCCACGCGCAAGCTCTTTTTGTGAGAGGAAAGCTCTGCAGAAGTGTTGAAGCGCCCAGGGCCACACACACACAGCTGTTGCAGATCACTGCACAGATCAGCAGGCAGGCAATGTGAGATCCCTGGAACGCGCCGTCACACCAACACAGACTAGAGAGTCGCTAGTCTCGAAGAACTGACTTTACTCAGTATCAGGCTTGAGGAGTGGAGAGATGCTCTTGGCTCTGAAGCAGAAACATAATGCGACATTGCCAGCGTACTTCCTTATATACCCACAGAGTGGGGCAGAGCTACGCTATGCAAATTCCGCAGGCCCATAGCATTTCATTGCCATTGGGCGTTTTATAAGATCTAGAAGATGATAGGCTTCTAAGCGAAACCCCCATTCATCAGTCACTGACGTAACTCGGAGTGACTGAACGAAAGGGAACTTGTACCACTGAGGACATGTACTTGATTGACTGTACATGTATGGGGTATTGGAAATGTGATGAGAACTATAAATATAGAGCAGAACTTAAATTAAGTGATAAAGAAGATCATGGGCTAGTATTTTCTGATGGAAATGGAATTAAAAGTCAAGGAAGAAAGTAATACAGAAAAATATCAAATGGTGATACAGTTTAGACTGTTTGATGTAATAGAAGACGCTGCCACGTACAAATATGAGAAAATAACTCCAATTGAAATTAAAGGACCAATGAAAGGATCGAAGTTGGAGCATTATGGAGTAAGAGTACGTTATTATAATGGCAGATTAGGGAAATATTATCCCATACCTATAGTTAGGATGAGATATATAAATGATGTAGAAATAATTACATGGAAATATTATGGAAGAGAGAATATGCCAAAACCAACATATAAAATGACTTGGAATTTTATAGGTAATTTAGATGAGAAGATGAGATATATAATCTCAAAAGATTCTGGACAGTGAAGTATTTTGGAGGTATAATGGCAAGCATATATGCAGGATGGGGTTGTTTGAGTCAGGCAATAGACAGTAATGTCAGAAGGAATGATATCAACCAGGGAATCAGTAGGTATTATCTAACCCCATTATGACTGATAGGTTTATATATGCAAACACAACAGTGGAATATAATGTTCAAGAGAAAGGAAGATGCATGCCTCTAAACCCATTCTACTTTATAGTAGCAAGAAAACAGAGGTTTAATGAGAAAGTGAGAGAAAAAGGCTATGCATTAGAGAAGTTAAGTAGTATAGGAGATGAAATTAAGAGAGGATGGTCTTTGACGGACTGGCTTAACCGACCGCCTGCTAGCTGTCTCACGTCACAGAAGTCAGATAAATCCCAACACATAGAGACTCTTTCACCTAGATATTATCACATAGAGACTGTGTCTGTTCCCCGAATTAGTAAATACAAAAAACATCAAAACCATTTAATGGTAAAAATTTAATTAATGTTCAACAAATAAAAAACAGATATAATACAGATGAACAAATGATAAAGCTCGGGCTGCTGAATATTCGATCCCTTTCCCCAAAAGCGCTTATTGTTAATGATATGATTACAGATAATAATCTAGATGTGCTGTGTTTGACAGAAACCTGGCTAAAACCTGATGATTACATTACTTTAAATGAGTCCACCCCCCAAGATTATTGTTATAAACACGAGCCGCGACTGAATGGTAAAGGGGGAGGTGTTGCTGTAATCTATAATAATATCTTCAGTATTACTCAGAAGTCTAGTTTCAAATATAATTACTTTGAAGTTTTGGTGCTTTATGTAACGTTATGTAGTGTAAATGATAAATCCCGTTTGACATTTGTGCTGGCTACTCTATACAGGCCACCAGGGCAAAATACAGACTTTACCAAAGAATTTGCTGATTTTCTATCAGAGTTAGTACTGGCTACAGATAAAGTACTAATTGTTGGTGATTTTAATATCCATGTAGACAATGAAAAAGAAGCATTGGGATTGGCATTTAGAGACATTCTAAACTCTATTAGAGTTAGGCAACACGTGTCAGGACCCACTCATCGCCGTAATACGTTAGACCTAATATTGTAACATGGAATAAATGTTGATACCGTTGAAATTCTGCAGCAGAGCGATGACATCTCAGATCATTACCTAGTATCATGTATACTTAATTTAGCAAAGGCTGCAAAGCCGTCCCCTCGCTTCAAATATGGCAGGACTATCACTGCTGCCACTAAAGACTGCTTTGTAAATAATCTTCCTCATCATTTTCATCTCCTCAGCATCCCAGATAGCCTAGAGGAACTCGATGTTGCAACAGAAACTACTGACTCTCTCTTTTCCAGCACTTTAGACACAGTTGCTCCCCTGCGCTTAAAGAAGATTAAAGAAAATAGTCCAATGACGTGGTACAACGAGCACACCCGGGCCCTTAAAACAGCAGCCAGAAAAACGGAGCGCAGCTGGAAGAAAACAAAACTGGAGGTTTTTCGTATTTCGTGGAAAGAGAGCATGATTGCATACAGAAAGGCCGTAAAAACAGCTAGATCTGCTTATTTCTCGACTCTCTTAGAAGAAACCAAAAATAAAGCTTCAACTTCTGATGTTTGTAAACAGCATAGCAGTAATGACTTTATGAACTTCTTTACGTGCAAGATTGATAATATTAGGAAAAAAATTATAACCATGCAGCCGTCTACTACAGTATCACATCAGACAGTGCATTGTAGTGTCACTGAGGAACAATTCCACTCATTCACTGCTATAGGAGAGGAAGAATTGGCTAAACTCATTAAATCATCAAAATCAACAACATGTATGCTCCACCCTATACCGACTAAGCTACTAAAAGAGATACTTCCATCTCATAGATCATCTTCTTAATATCATTAATTCATCCTTGTCATTAGGATATGTACTGAAAACGTTTAATTTGGCTATTATTAAACCACTTATTAAAAAACGCAACTTGATCCTACAGAATTAGTCAATTACAGGCCAATCTCAAATCTACTCTTTCTGTCAAAAATACTAGAAAAGGCATTGTCCTCACAATTATGCTCCTTTTTAGAAAGAATTGGTATTGCTGAGGATTTCCAGTCAGGATTTAGACCGTATCATAATACTGAGACTGCTCTCATCAGAGTTACAAATTATTTACTCTTATCATCCGATCGTGGTTGTATCTCTCTATTAGTGTTACTCGATCTTAGCGCTGCATTCGATACTATCAACCACAACATTCTTTTGAATAGACTCAAGAATTATGTTGGCATTAGTGGAATTGCATTGGCATGGTTTAAATCATACTTATCTGACCGTTATCAGTTTGTAGCAGTAAATGAAAAGATGTCACACCAATCACAATTTCAGTATGGAGTACCACAGGGCTCAGTGCTAGGACTGTTTCTTTTCACCCTGTACATGCTACCACTGGAAGATATCATTAGGAAGCATGGCGTTAGTTTTCATTGTTATGCTGACGATACTCAGCTCTATATTTCTTCACGCCCTGACGAAATTTACCAATTCACAAGATTAACGGAATGCAGAGCTGATATAAAAAATTGAATGACTAGTAATTTCCTGCAACTTAATTCAGAAAAAAATTCATTTTTAATCATTGGACAAAAAAACTCCACAAGTAGTAACCTAGAATACTGTCTAACACTTGATGGCTGCTCTGTCAAGTCCTCGTCGTCAATTAGGAACCTGGGTGTGCTCTTTGATACCAATCTTTCATTTGAAAGCCACTGCATTCTACCATCTTAAAAATATATCTAAATTACGGCACATGCTTTCGAAGCAAAATGCTGAACAGTTAGTTCATGCGTTCATGACCTCCAGGCTAGATTATTGTAATGCTCTACTGGGTGGTTGCCCTGCTCGCATAATAAATAAACTGCAGCTGGTCCAAAACACAGCAGCTCGAGTTATTATTAGAACCAGGAAGTATGACCATATTAGCCCGGTTCTGTCAACACTGCATTGGCTCCCTATTAAACATCGCATACATTTTAAAATCTTGCTAATTACTTACAAAGCACTAAATGGTTTAACTCCCCAGTACTTGAAAGAGCTCTTAACACATTATACTCCTTTACGTCTATTGCGGTCACAATCAACTGCAGGTGGTCGATCCTTTTCCTATTTAGCATCTAAACTCTGGAACAGTCTTCCTAGCAGGCAATGTTCGGGAAGCAGACACACTCTGTCAGTTTAAATCTAGACTAAAAACACATCTCTTTACTATGGCATACACATAGAACATTTTTAATTTATATTATTCAAATCAGTTAAATTATTGTTTAGGCTGCATTATCTAGGTCAGCCGGAACCGGGAACACTTCCTATAACACCTGATGTACTCGTTACATCATAAGAAGAATGGCATCTATGCTAATGTTAGTCTCTCTGTTTATCAGAGGTTTACTGCAGTCGACCGGGCCGTATCCAGACCAGATGGTGGACCTGCGCCTGGGCATGACTAATGCATCTAAATAATTGCAGAGAGCGTGTCAATTAAACTCCACCCTGTAAATGCAGCATCGACACAACATCCTCGTTAAACCCGTCTCCGGCGTGACGACTCCAATCTTTCGAATAATCTTACGAATATCTGTTGATCTAATATGACTTCTGACCTGTAATGTTGCCAGAATCATAATCATACACTATTTGTTCGTCGGCCAGAGGAGAATTGGCACCCCGACTGAGCCTGTTTTCTCCCAAGGTTTTTTTTCTCCATTCTGGCCCTGAAGGAGTTTTGGTTCCTTGCCACCGTCGCCTTTGGCTTTTGGCTTGCTTAGTATATTATATAATATTAATATTAACTATATTACTGATCCGCCAGCATTGACACTATATGATAATTGAAATTAGCTGGATAACATCACCGTTTTCCGGCTGTATAGCCGAATCAAATTCTGTTGCATTATTTTCCTGTTAACACTGTAAAGCTGCATTGAAACAATTGGCATTGTAAAAAGTGCTATATAAGTAAAGGTTACTTGACTTGACTTTATTTGACAATAAAGTAAGAGAAAAATGTTATACATTGGAGGAATAGGAGTCGGTACATATAGAGTACTGAAATGGATAATAATTTTTTTTTCGTGTGCCATTAATTGTAGCCACAATACTATTCATCCTGATAATTCTTGAACAAACTGGAATTGGAAAGCTTTTGAGAAAACTGTTTTCTGTCGTTTGCAAGAGAACTAAGTGTAGGAGGAATGTAAGACAGGCGTCTGACAGTGATATACAATCAGTTAATCCTTCAAAAAGCATTGTAAAGCCCTATAAAGGTACTTATGTTTAAAGGAAACATAAGACATAAGCAAAAATCACTTGAACTGACATAAGCATAATGGCTTTGAACAGACTGACTTCTACAGAGCCAACCAGAGGCTTGGATGAACTTGACACGTTCGATATGCTGGTAAATCATTAACTTATTCCATTTAAAAATAAATAACTTGGTTTGATAAGTAATAGTTCAATAGTGATTAAGAAAATAAAGAAAGTTGTGTGTGTAAAGCAATATGAGAATTGATAAGTCCTGTGAGCTACAGTATAATGTACTTGATGTTTATAGGAACTTAGAAGAACGGCAAGTGGTCAGCTGTTATCACAACATTAAAACTACTGGATTGCAATTAGATGTGATGAATGTATAAACTGTCATAAGAGATTGAGAGTAGGATTTGTAATGGGAGATCTATGCGATGTCTGTTTCAATAGAGTTATAATTGTAATATGGTACAATGATAATGATGAGTTAATCACCTATTTTAATGCAGAGGTGTTTGAACAGTGCGAAAGCATGTTGCGCGTGTTACACCCAGAGGTGCAAGACCTTTACAACGATTTGAGCGCCTACCAAAATTGGAGAAGAGATAATTGGCTTTTTGTGCATGATTTACATGGCAAATATACCACCGATGTAATAAAGATTGTGAAGTGTAATGAAGTATTTTATTTCATAGACGAAAATGTTGATGTATTCCCTGGACAGGGAAGATCAACAACCCCAGACACAATCTTCTCATCGGAATTGTTTGTCGGCTCATGGCAAGGTAATACCGGAAACCATGATCCCGGTAATCGGCTTCTGTAAAGGATGTCTGATTAATGGTAGGGGCCACACATTTCTGTGTGAAGACTCTAAGGGGCAAATAATTGGGGCATGTTACCATGAAGTAACTAATGGAAAATTGATGAGAGATCGATTCGGAAGGTATTTGACCATTGTAAAAAAGAGCACAAAAACATGGCCATCTGGAGATCTGGTGACAGGAAAAGTTAAAGAAAGTAAAATTATGAAACCTAAAAATAAGCGTCCCTGGGTGGAACAATATATCAACGTATTTCAGATGAATGTTCTGACTGAAGAGGGACAAGTGTATACTGTACTGAGAAAGTACGATAAGAACAAGAACAGTTATGTGCCATACATTAACCTGAAGATAAAAGAACAAAATTAACACAAAGTTGCATGACTGGGGTGTTGAGTAAAATATGCAATTGTATTATTTTGCTCTGTGGACTGTTGTATGGTAACCAAAGAAAGTGTTTTTAAGTAAAAAAGACACCACACCAATAATTGTTTTATTAAGAAAAGTATTTAATCAAATAATAAAGAAACATATGTATTGTCAAGGTATTTGATAGAGTAGAGAGAAAAGAAAACCTGCATTAGAAAGAGCATCGATGTAAAAGAAATGTAAGAGGAATGCTACCTCCAGATGAGATGTTGACGGCGAAGACGACAGCGGAGAAGAATCCGGAGAAAAAGGCAAAGAGGAGAGGGGCTTTATATAGACAAGTTTTGAGGGGGTTACCACTGATGACGTCTCAAGAATGTGGAATGCAAAAGAAGTCTATAAAAGACTGAAGTACAGAATGTACAGCAGACGCTGGCTCCGTGGGACGAAAGGAGTCTTCTGCGGCCTAGAGTGTGAGTATGATGATTTGAATACTTACGAGTTAGGGCAGATTTGACTTGCTTTACCTTACCTGAGTATTTTTTTTGAATGATAGATAAAAAGGATAAACAATGCAGATTTATTTTTACAGCCATCTTTGATCATATTTACCAGGGGTGCCAATAGTTCTGACCACCACTGTATATATATGTGTGTGTGTGTGTGTAGAATTTTGTGGATTTATTTATTTGCATATTTATTTATCTATTGTTTTTGCAGGTTTCCTCCTCATAGTATGGGGGCAGACTGATCGGTATTTGACATCAAAGTATAGTGAGTGGATAGTGACTTCTCTAAGACTACCCTGAAGAAGGAGAAGGAGCAGTCTACCCTTCCGACGCCGTCAGTCCATGTCTATTTTTGAATGGGATTGATAAAGACGGTAGACGACAGACCGGCGGTCGATGTCACGGTGACGCCATGGTAGGAACGAATACCTGCGGCGATGGCGTATGTGAGAAATTTATCGAAAATACAGTGGTGGTCAGAATTATTAGCACCCCTGGTAAATATGATCAAAGATGGCTGTAAAAATAAATCTACATTGTTTATCCTTTTGATCTATCATTAAAAAAATTGCAATAATCTAACCTTTCATTGGAGTAAAATAATGGTTGGGGGGAAATCACATTATGAAATAAATGCTTTTCTAATTAACAATTGGCCACAATTATTGGCACTCCTAGAATTTTTTATGAGTAAAATATCTCTGAAGTATATTCTCATTAATATTTACATTTTTTAGCACACCAGGGTGACTAGGAACATAAAACTGTCCAGCTATGATGTCTTGTTCCACATGAGTATAAATTCCATTAATCATTCATCACAATGATAAAACCAAAGAATATAGTTCTGATGTGCAGCAAAAGATTGGTGAGCTTCACAAAATAAAAAAATTGGCTATAGGGAAATAGCTAAAGCATTGAAAATTCCCATTTCCACCATCAGGGCAATAATTAAGAAGTTCCAATCAACTAAAGATGTTACGAATCTGCCTGAAAGAGGATGTGTGTCTATATTGTCTTAATGCATGGTTAGGAGGAAAGTTTGAGTGGCCAAAGACTCTCCAAGGATCACAGATGGAGAATCGCAGAGATTAGTTGAGTCTTGGAGTCAGAAAAAAACAAAAAAAACAACCCCATATTGTTTGGGAGAGATTCAAGAAAAATCCTTCTTGCTCATCCAGAAACAAACTCCAGCATATTCAGTTGTCAGACACGACTGGAAATTCAAAAGGGACCTGGTTCTGTGGTCAGATGAAACTATAAAAAGCGCTTTTTGGCAGCAAATCCACCAGATGGGTTTGGTGCAAACAGGGATAAAAAAGTACCCCATGCCCAAATATCGCTGGATCTTTAATGTTGTGGGCCTATTTTTTTGCTGGAGGTCCTGGACATCTTGTTCAGATACATGGTATAATGGATTCTAGCAAATACCAACAGATAAAAAATCAAAACCTGACGGCCTCTGCTAGAAATCTTATAATGGGCCGTGGTTGGATCTTCCATCAGGACAACGATCCAAAACAAACATCAAAATCAACACACAAATGTGTCACTGAACACAAAATTAAGCTTCTGCCATGACCATCCCAGTCCCCTGACCTGAACCCTGTAGAAAATGAGTGGGGTGAACTGAAAAGAAGAAGAACCAACATGGATCTGGAAATCTGAAGGATCTGGAGAGATTCTGTATGAAGGATCTGAGATGTTGACGGCGAAGACGAAGACGACAGCAAAGGAGAAGAATCCGGAGAAAAAGGCAAAGAAGAGAGGGGCTTTATATAGACAAGTTTTGAGGGGGTTTCCACTGATGACGTCTCAAGAATGTGGAATGCAGAATCAACAACATCCCAGACTTTATTTGAGAGTAGTGAGAATCTAACAGCTTTAGACACTGCTTTGGATACGAATAGCTTAGTGAACTCTGTACATTGTTCGGTTCCGGCTGTAGAGCCCGTACAGCAGGGCAACTGGGTGACGGTGAGACGGCATAGTCGCGGATCAAAAAACCACTCTACTCCACCGGTAAGGCACTTACGTATCTCCTTTTCCTGTCCTCATTCACCTTCCTTCCTCTCTCTTACCATGTGCTTTCAGTACATTCCCGTTATCTCTCAAACATGCACAACTATTACACGCAGAAGGCAGCGCAACGCTTCTAATCTGCGCCCTATTCCCTCCTCCGCTAATACTCCTCCCTCTTTCTCTGTGGGTCTATGGAATTGTCAGTCAGCTGTCAGCTGCCAGCCTTCATTCCACTCTCAATATCTTGGCCTTAACTGAGACCTGGATCCGTCCAGAAGACTCAGCAAACACTGCTGCTCTCTCTAACAACTTCTCCTTCTCTCACACCCCTTGCCACACTGGGAGGGGTGGAGGCACAGGTCTTTGGAAATACTCAACCCACACCTCTCTATGCAATAACAACGCATTTGAATACCATGCTATTACTCTTACAACTCCCGTTAAAATCCATCTTGTAGTCATTTACCGCCCCCCAGGTCAATTGGCCACCTTTGTTGAGGAACTGGATGTGCTGCTGTCCTCTTTCCCAGAGGATGGCAGCCCACTTGTAATCCTTCACACACCCACAAATCTGGCAACCAACTTGACCTCATCTACACACGCAACTGCACTAAGGATAACATTTCGGTGAAACCTTTACACACCTCAGATCATTACTTCATCACATTTAATCTACAACTTACTACTCGTGCACCTCCAGTCCCTCTACCAGTTACTTTCAGACAAAACCTGCGCTCTCTTTCTCCCTCTCATCTCTCCTCTGCTGTGTCATCCTCCCTTCCCTCATCCACACAATTCTCATCTATGGATGTCAACACTGCAACAGACATGTTATGTTCTACTTTAACTTCTTGTCTCGATAGTATCTGCCCTCTATCTTCTAGGCCAGCACGCCCTACTCCCTCTAACCCTTGGTTATCTGATGTTCTTCGCGAACACCGGACCAAACTCAGGGCAGCAGAGAGAAAATGGCGAAAATCAAACGACCCATCTGACCTGGGTAAGTACCAATCTCTGCTCTCATCCTTCTCAGATGATGTCCATGCGGCTAAATCCTCATTTTTCCAAAACAAAATCAAAAGCACCTCAAACACATGCACACTTTTCAGAATATTCAACTCTCTCCTCTGTCCCCCTCCACCTCCTCTTTATCTGCCGACGTTTTTGCCCATTTCTTTACTGATAAAACAACAATCATCAGCAGTCAGTTCTCACCTCCACACACACAGGATTTTAGATCAGCCACATCCACAGCCAAAAATCTTCTCTCCTCCTTCTCTACACTCACTGAGTCAGAAGTATCTAAATTTCTCCTCTCCAGCCATCCTACTACTTGCCCCCTAGATCCCATCCCCTCACACCTCCTACAAGCCATCTCTCCTACACTCCTACCAGCACTCACACATATCATCAATACATCTCTCTGCACCGGTATCTTCCCTACCACATTCAAGCAGGCTCGGGTAACCCCACTGCTTAAAAAACCCACACTCAACACATTACTTGTAGATAACTACAGACCTGTTTCTCTCCTACCATACATAGCGAAAACACTTAAACGAGTTGTTTTCAACCAGGTTTCATCTTTCCTCTTACAGTTTAATCAGCTGGACGTAAACCAATCAGGTTTCAAAAAGGGCCACTCAACCGAGACTGTCGGTCACTGAAGCCCTGCGGATTGCAAAAGCTGCTTCCAAATCATCAGTCCTCATCCTCCTCGATCTATCTGCTGTGTTTGACACTGTGAATCATCAGATTCTTCTGTCCACCCTCTCATCACTGGGCATCACAGGGATTCCACTCCACTGGTTTGAGTCCTATCTCACAGGTAGGTCTTTCAAGGTTGCCTGGAGAGGGGAGGTATCCAAAGCACATCAACTAACCACAGGGGTTCCTCGGGGCTCAGTGCTTGGACCTCTCCTCTTCTCCATTTACACTACATCACTGGGACCCATCATACAGGCACATGGCTTCTCATACCATTGCTATGCTGATGACACAAAGGTCTACCTTTCGTTTCAACCTGATGATCCCACAGTAGCTGCACGAATCTCACGCTGTCTAGCAGACATCTCGTCATGGATGAAACAACATCACCTGCAGCTCAACCTAGCAAAGACTGAGCTTCTCGTCTTCCCTGCTAAACCGACTCTACAACACAACTTCACCATCGAGCTAAGTTCATCTTTGATTACCCCTTCAGAGTTGGTCAGAAATCTTGGAGTAATCTTTGATGACCAGCTGTCCTTCAAAGACCACATTTCAAAGACAGCTCGGTCATGCAGGTTTGCGCTGCACAACATCAGAAAGATCAGACCGTTCCTTACAGAGCATGCAACACAGCTTCTTGTCCAAGCCCTGGTCATTTCTAGGCTTGACTACTGCAATGCGCTTCTGGCTGGACTTCCATCGTGTGCAATCAAAACACTTCAAATGATTCAGAACGCAGCGGCACGTCTTGTCTTCAACGAGCCCAAAAGGGCCCATGTCATACCTCTCTTCATCTCTCTGCACTGGCTACCACTCGCTGCCCGCATTAAGTTCAAGGCTTTGACGCTTGCTTATGGATCCACCACAAGCTCAGCACCCACATACTTCGACTCGTTCCTACAAGTCTACACCCCCACCAGAAGCCTCCGCTCAGCTAAGGCCGGCGGCTTGTGTTACCATCCCAGAGAGGCATGAAATCCCTCTCCAGAACTTTTTCATTCATTGTTCCCGGCTGGTGGAACGATCTTCCCACCTCTATCCGGATGGCAGAATCACTGACATCATTCAAAAAACAGCTAACATCTCTTCCGTGAGCACTTAATCTTATCATTAAAAAAAAAAAAAAAGTAATTCTTTTTCCTCTATCCTTCTCTACACCCTCCCTATTCTAGCTTAGGCTACTCTGAGCAATGTCCAAAACTTTAAGGGACTTAAGGCGTTTCTTCACCTCTTCATAACGGATCGCTTCCTGTACTCCTCAGTAGTAAGTCGCTTTGGATAAAAGCGTCTGCTAAATGCATAAATGTAAATGGAAAAGGAAAATATAATTACTTTGAAGTTTTGGTGCTTTATGTAACGTTATGTAGTGAAATTGATAAATCCCGTTCCCTTTCAGTCGGTCACGTTCGACGTACGTCGGAACTGACCGACGAATTGGGATCTATTTTCAGAGACCAATCTACTTCGAGTGTTTAAAATGAGCCAATGAAGATTGACATGCGGTTGACGCATTCCACGCACCGCCCCGCAGCGCAGGTATAAATACGGAAGTGGAAGTACCGCATATCGCTTTCAACTTCGGAGCCGAACAGTACTTCGCGTATGTTCCTACGAAGAGTGTTTTCTCAACGAGAACAGGAGATTCGGTGCTCTGCCAGTGTCGGTGTGATGGTGCCTGCAGCGGTGGTCGCGAGCAACATTACAAAAACAACAGCTGTTATTACAGCTTCTGGGCATTTGTGAGTGCTCTCAGCGGGCTTGCACCCTGCGAGCCGCGGCCATTTCTCCTGCGTGCCTCGGCACTGATCGGAGCGGTTTCCTTCCTCTAAAAGAGCGACAAGGTTTGACCCTGCGTCTTTTTCAAGATGTCATTCAAACCGTGTGTTTCTGGATGCCGTCGTTACCTGTCCCCAGCTGACGGACGTGATCGCTGTCTCACGTGTTTGGGCGTTCAGCACGCTGAGGCGGCTTTCGTGGATGACTCATGTTCCCATTGCGGGAACATGACCATCGCAGTCTTGAGGTCCAGGCTCAACTACCTTGAAAAAGGTGGAGTCCCATTGCGCATCCCCCGATCTAGCGGTCCTCCTGCTCCGAAGCAGAGGGCTGCTACTTTGGCTGATGCCTTTGGTGGGGACCTGAGGGTAACTGTGAGGGCACTCCCGCCGGGCCAACAGGCTCCTCGGGCCCCTCCCCCCTCCGCTGCGCCGGTTGAGCTTCCAGAAGAGCACGCTGGTTCTTCCCGCGGGGGACCAGCTGTTACTTTTGGGGCTCCGGTTGAGGATATGGTCTCGATTGCTGCATCGGGGGACGAGCTAATGGACTCTGGAGATGACGACCCGGCTGCGCTGCCCCCTTCGGGTGTGGTAACGTTGCCTGAGTCCGATCCAGAGCTCACGGCTATGCTTTCCCGGGCCGCCGCGAGTGTCGGGCTCGAGTGGAACCCTCCACCACGTCCCGAACCCTCGCAGCTGGACGATTGGTATCTCGGGACGGCCCGTACTGGTTCTCAGTGCCCCGCCCCAGTGCCTTTCTTTCCGGAAGTGCATCAGGAGCTCACGAAGTCGTGGACAGCGCCCTACAGCGCTAGAAACCGATTGACTGACTCCTCCGTCCTCACTACCCTCGACGGTGGTGCGGCGAAGGGTTACGTGGAGATCCCCCCAGTAGAGCAGTCGGTTGCGATGCAACTGTGTCCTAAGACCGCTACTGACTGGCGGGGAAATCCGCGCCTCCCCTCCCGGGCGTGTAAGTTCTCGTCCAGGCTAACCGGCAAGGCTTACACAGCCTGTGGAGAAGCCGCGTCATCCCTGCATGCCATGGCGCTCCTGCAGGTCTACCAGGCCAGAGCGCTCATGGAATTGCACGAGGTGCCTCCACCCAGTCGCCGGCTGCAGCGCCTCCGCCCGCTCGTCGCCGAGGGCGTCCCCCTGCGTCTGCCTCCGCCCCTGCCAAAGCAGCAGCCTCCACCAGCAAAGCAGGGCGCCAGACGCAAGGGTGCCGCCCAACTCATCCAGGGTCCTGCTGTCTCTGCCGGCAAGTGCAAGGGTAAGCGGCCCTGAGACGGGCAGCCCAGGGAGAAGAGGAGCTGTTCTCGGGGAGGGGAGAATGTCCACAACGCTGGTCACAACATCCTACCGCTGGTACCCACATTCTCAATAAAAGAGCAGTTTCCTCCCTCCCTGGGCCCCAAGAGGGTCAGGTTGGCAGTGTGCGACGCTCCCGGGCCTTGCCACTCCTTTCCTCCCCTCCCCCCTTCGCCAGGGGGCAGCAGTGTGGGCACCGAGGACGCCCCCGGGCCTTCTCACCCACACTCTGCCCCACCTTGGAGTACTCAGACAACACTCCGGGCCGCCTCCGGGCCTCCCGAGTCGGGTCTGCGTACTCCACCTCGCTGCCTCACCCCGGGCACGTCTGTGGTGCCGTTGGTCCCGCTTGCTCGGTCTCTGGGGGCCTGGCTAGGTCTCCCCAGGCCGTCTCGCTGGCTCATCCGTACCATCAGACTCGGCTATGCGATTCAGTTCGCCCGCCGGCCTCCCAAGTTCACGGGCATCCTCTTCACCTCCGTGCGGAGCAGCGATGCCCATGTCTTGCGGTCCGAGATCGATGTCCTGCTGGCGAAGGACGCGATCGAGCCGTTTCCTCCAGCCGATATGAGGTCGGGGTTCTACAGCCCCTACTTCATTGTGCCCAAGAAAGGGGGTGGGTTAAGACCAATCTTGGACCTGCGTGTCCTGAATCGGGCCCTGCACAAGCTCCCATTCAGAATGCTAACGCAGAAATGCATTTTCGAATGCATCCGTCCCCAGGATTGGTTCGCAGCGATCGACCTGAAGGACGCGTACTTTCATGTCTCCATTCTCCCTCGACACAGACCGTTCCTTCGCTTTGCGTTCGAGGGGAGGGCATTTCAGTACAAAGTCCTGCCCTTCGGGCTGTCCCTGTCGCCTCGCGTCTTCACGAAAGTCGCAGAGGCAGCCATTGTTCCGCTCAGAGAATGCGGCGTTCGTATCCTCAACTATCTCGACGACTGGCTCATACTGGCCCAGTCCCGGGAGCAGTTGTGCGAACACAGGGACCTGGTGCTACGTCACCTCAGCCTGTTGGGCCTTCGGGTCAACCGAGAGAAGAGCAAACTCTGTCCCACGCAGAGGATCTCTTATCTCGGTATGGAGCTGGACTTGGTCAACCGGACTGCGCGCCTCACAGAGGAGCGAGTCCAGTCAGTGTTGAACTGCTTGAATACGTTCAAAGGCAGGACAGCGGTCCCACTGAAATTTTTTCAGAGGCTCCTGGGGCATATGGCATCTGCAGCCGCAGTAACGCCGCTCGGATTGCTTCATATGAGACCACTTCAACGCTGGCTTCACGACCGGGTCCCGAGATAGGCGTGGCAGCGCGGCAAGTACCGGGTCTCAGTTACTCCTTACTGTCGCCAAACCTTCAACCCATGGGCGGACCCTGCCTTTCTACGGGCCGGAGTGTCCCTAGAACAGGTGTCCAGGCATGCTGTGGTCTTCACGGATGCCTCTTCCACGGGTTGGGGGGCCACGTACAACGGGCACTCAGTTGCAGGTCTGTGGACGGGGCCCCAACTGCGTTGGCATATCAATTGCCTAGAGCTTCTGGCAGTACGTCTCGCCCTGGGCCGCTTCAAAAAGCCGCTACAGGGAAAACACGTACTGGTCCGTACGGACAGCACTGCGGCCGTTGCGTACATCAACCGTCAGGGTGGTCTACGCTCCCGTTGCATGCTCCGGCTCGCCCGCCATCTCGTCCTGTGGAGTCAGAAGCGTCTGAGGTCGCTTCGGGCCATTCACATCCCAGGTGCGCTGAACCAGACAGCCGACAAGCTCTCTCGTCAGCCGACACCTCCGGGAGAGTGGCGACTCCACCCCCGGAGCGTCCAGCTGATATGGGACCTCTTTGGAGCCGTGCAGGTAGACCTGTTCACCTCTCCGGACTCGACCCATTGCCAGTTGTATTACTCCCTGTCCGGGGGCACCCTCGGTACAGATGCACTGGCGCACAGCTGGCCCCGGGACCTACGCAAGTATGCGTTTCCCCCAGTGAGCCTTCTCGCACAGGTTCTGTGCAAGGTCAGGGAGGACGAGGAGCAGGTCTTGCTAGTTGCGCCCTACTGGCCCAACCGGACCTGGTTCTCCGAACTCTCACTCCTCGCGACAGCCCCTCCCTGGCCGATCCCCCTGAGGAAGGACCTGCTTTCTCAGGGGCGGGGCACTCTATGGCACCCGCGTCCAGACCTCTGGAGACTCCATGTCTGGTCCCTGGATGGGACGCGGAGGTTCTAGGTGGCCTGCCGCAGGCAGTGGCAGACACCATCGCTTCAGCTAGAGTCCCCTCTACTAGGCGCCTCTATGCTCTGAAGTGGAACCTGTTCGTTGAGTGGTGTTCTTCCCGCCGGGAAGTGGCTAAATTAACCAAAGATAAAGCTTCAACTTCTGATGTTTGTAAACAGCACAGCAGTAATGACTTTATGAACTTCTTTACTTGTAAGATTGATAATATTAGGAAAAAAATTATAACCATGCAGTCGTCTACTACTGTATAACATCAGACAGTGCATTGTAGTGTCACTGAGGAAAAATTACATTCATTCACTGCTATAGGAGAAGAAGAATTGGCTAAACTCGTTAAATCATCAAAATCAGCAACATGTATGCTCGACCCTATACCGACTAAACTACTAAAAGAGATGCTTCCAGAGGTCATAGATCCTCTTCTTAATGTCATTAATTCATCCTTGACATTAGGATATGTACCGAAAATGTTTAAGTTGGCTATTATTAAACCACTTATTAAAAAAACGCAACTTGATCCTACAGAATTAGTCAATTACAGGCCAATCTCAAATCTACCCTTTCTGTCAAAAATACTAGAAAAGGCAGTGTCTTCACAACTATGCTCCTTTTTTAGAAAGAAATGGTATCTGTGAGGATTTCCAGTCAGGATTTAGACCGTATCATAGTACTGAGACTGCTCTCATTAGAGTTACACATGATTTATCATCCGATCGTGGTTGTATCTCTCTGTTAGTGTTACTCGATCTTAGCGCTGCATTCGATACTATCGACCACAACATTCTTTTGAATAGACTCTAAAATTATGTTGGCATTAGTGGAATTGCATTGGCATGGTTTAAATCATACGTATCTGACCGTTATCAGTTTGTAGCAGTAAATGAAGAGTGTCACACCGATCACAAGTTCAGTATGGAGTACCGCAAGGCTCAGTGCTAGGACCATTGCTTTTCACCCTGTACATGCTACCACTGGGAGATATCATTAGGAAGCATGGCGTTAGTTTTCGTTCTACATGCCCTGACGAAACTTACCAATTCACAAGATTAACGGAATGCATAGCTGATATAAAAAATTGGATGACTAGTAATTTCCTGCAACTTAATTCAGAAAAAAAATAATTTTTAATTATTGGACCAAAAAACTCCACATGTAGTAACCTAGAATACTGTCTAACAATTGATGGCTGCTCTGTCAAGTCCTCGTCGTTAGTTAGGAACCTGGGTGTGCTCTTTGATACCAATCTCTCATTTGAAAGCCACGTTTCTAGCATCTGTAAAACTGCATTCTACCATCTTCTAAATATATCTAAATTACGGCATATGCTTTCAATGCAAAATGCTGAACCATTAGTTCATGCGTTCATGACCTCAAGGCTAGATTATTGTAATACTCTACTGGGTGGTTGCCCTGCTCGCTTAATAAATAAACTGCAGCTGGTCCAAAACGCAGCAGCTCGAGTTCTTACTAGAACCAGGAAGTATGACCATATTAGCCCGGTTCTGTCAACACTGCACTGGCTCCCTATTAAACATCGCATACATTTTAAAATCTTGCTTATTACTTACAAAGCACTAAGTGGTTTAGCTCCCCAGTACTTGAGTGAGCTCTTAAAGCATTATACTCCATCACATCTATTGCGGTCTCAAAATTCTGGCCAGTTGATAATACCTAGAATATCAAAATCAACTGCAGGCGGTCGATCCTTTTTCTATTTAGCACCTAAACTCTGGAACAACCTTCCTAGCATTGTTCGGGAAGCAGACTCTGTCAGTTTAAATCTAGACTAAAAACATATCATACACATAAAACATTTGTAATTTATATTTTATTCAAATTAATTAAATGATTGTTAGGCTGCATTAACTAGGTCAGCCGGAACTGGGAACACTTCCCATAACACCTGATGTACTCGTTACATCATAAGAAGAATGGCATCTACGCTAATGTTAGTTTCTCTTATTATTCCGAGGTTTACTGCAGTCAGCCGGATCCGGGCCGTATCCAGATCAGATGGTGCATCCCTCCAACGCAAGTGTCTGCAGAGATCATGTCAATTAGACTCCCCCTTGAAATTGCTTCACCGACACGGCATCCTCATCCTGGCGTGATGACTCCGATATTTCGAATATTCCTATTTAATAATTGTTTAATCGACATGTCATCCTCAATAAACCCGTCTCCGGCGTGATGACTCCGATTTTTTCGAATATTCCTATTTAATAATTGTTTAATCGACACATCATCCTCAATAAACCCGTCTCCAGCATGATGCCTCCGATCTTTCGAATATTCCGATCTAATATGACTTCTGACCTGTAAGGTTGCCAAAATAATAATCATACACAGTTTGATAATTGGCCAGAGGAGAACTGGCACCCCGACTGAGCCTGGTTTTTCCCAAGGTTTATTTTTCTCCATTATGCCACCTGATGGAGTTTTGGTTCCTTGCCACGGTCGCCTTTGGCTGGCTCAGTTGGGGACACTACATTTTCAAATAAATATCCAAATAAATTGAATTACTAAACTAAATTAACTATGTCAACTACATTGCTTGAATATATATGACAATTGAAATGAGCTAGATGACATCACCGTTTTCTCCAGAGCGGCTGAAAAATTTCTCAAATTCGGTTGCATTATTTTCCTGTTTAACACTGTGAAGCTGCTTTGAAACAATCTGCATTGTAAAAAGCGCTATATATATAAAGTTGACTTGACTTGACTTGAAGGAATGGTCTCTGATCTCTTGTCACTCATCAGGCATTATAGAAGAAGACTCAGAGCTGTTATCTTGGCAAAAGGAGGTTGCAAAAAGTATTTAATAAAAGGGTGCCAATAATTGTGGCCAACGTGTTTGGGAGAAAAGCATTTATTTCATAATGTGATTTACCCCCCCACTTTCAATTCTTTTACTTCAATGAAAGGTTAGATTTTTGTAAATATTTTGAATAAAAGATCAAAAGGAAAAACAATGCAGTTCCCCTTCGAGGGAACTTGCACTGCATCGTGATGACGACACTTTGGGAATGCCCTCAGCGTAGCGCGTCTGAAGCATGAATGAAATCTATTCCAATCCTGATTGGTGTTACGTCATGACGTAATAGATGACGGCATACCCGGAAGGTACAAAGGGACACCGGCTTGCACAGCACATTAGCTTTTGCTCTTCAGCTAAGCGCTCTGTGTTTGTAAGTCTTATTTGGTGTTGTTTGTCTCACGTCCACAATGGCGAGCGAGCATTTCAAGCGGTGTGTGCCTTCATTTCGGCACGGACACACACCAGTTGTGTGTGCAATGTCGGGGCGCGCAGCTCTCGAGGGGCTTGCCTGCAGCGAATGCAAGAAGCTGCCGCTCAGGGTGTTGCGCTCACGGCTGGCTGTGTTTAATAAGGCCGGCCAGGCTCGCGAGCCCTGTGGTTCTGTCCCGCGTCTGCTGAGGCAGCGCAGCGGCTGGATCATTGGGTTCGCAGATGGACTTGTCAGTGGGCTTCGAGACTGCTGAGGCACTTTCTCAGTCCTTGGCTGACAGTTCAGATGTTCTCTCTCCCCGCGTGGAAGCCCGCACTGCGGCTTCTTCCCCCTGGGGTGGAGAACCCGATACGTGAGCTGTCTGATTCTGAGGAATCAGACGTGCTCAGTATCGAGGTGGGTGACGTTAATGCCCCAGACGCGAAAGCCGCTTCATTCATAACTCAAGGCTTGCAAGCTCCTTGGTTCTGGTCCCGCGCCTGTTGAGGCAGCGCGGTGGCATAGATCATAGGGCTCACCATTATTTATATAGCGCTTTTTACAATGCTAATTGTTTCAAAGCAGCTTCACAGTGTTAACAGGAAAATAATGCAACAGAATTTGATTCGGCTGTACAGCCGCTCTGCCAACTGCAGTAAACCTCGGGATAAACAGAGAGACTAACTTTAGCATAGATGCCATTCTTCTTATGATGTAACGAGTACATCAGGTGTTATGGGAAATGTTCCCGGTTCCGGCTGACCTAGTTAGCGCAGCCTAACAATCATTTAACTGATTTGAATAATATAAATTAAAAATGTTTTATGTGTATGCCATAGTAAAGAGATGTGTTTTTAGTCTAGATTTAAACTGGCAGAGTGTGTCTGCTTCCCGAACAATGCTAGGAAGACTATTCCAGAGTTAGGAGCTAAATAGGAAAAGGATCGACCGCCTGCAGTTGATTTTGATATCTAGGTATTATCAACTGGCCAGAGTTTTGAGACCGCAATAGACGCGATGGAGGATAATGCGTTATGAGATCGCTCAAGTACTGGGGAGCAAAACCATTTAGTGCTTTCTAAGTAATTAGCAAGATTTTAAAATGTATACAATGTTTAATAGGGAGCCAATGCAGTGTTGACAGAACCGGGCTAATATTGTCATACTTCCTGGTTCTAGTAAGAACTCGAGCTGCTGCGTTTTGGACCAGTTGCAGTTTGTTTATTAAGCAAGCAGGGCAACCACCCAGTAAAGCATTACAATAATCTAGCCTTGAGGTCATGAACGCATGAACTAACTGTTTAGCATTTTGCATTGAAAGCATGTGCTGTAATTTAGATATATTTTTAAGATGGTAGAATGGTAGGACTTGACAGAGCAGCCATTAAGTGTTAGGTATTCTAGGTTACTACTTGTGGAGTTTTTTTGTCCAATGATTAAAAATTCTTTTTTTTCTGAATTAAGTTGCAGGAAATTACTAGTCATCAAATTTTTTATATCAACTACGCATTCCGTTAATCTTGTGAATTGGTAAGTTTCGTCAGGGTGTGAAGAAATATAGAGCTGAGTATCGTCAGCATAACAATGAAAACTAACGCCATGCTTCCTAATGATATCTCCCAGTGGTAGCATATACAGGGTGAAAAGCAACGGTCCTCCATACTGAACTTGTGATCGGTGTGACATCTCTTCATTTACTGCTACAAACTGATAACGTTCAGATAAGTATGATTTAAACCATGCCAATGCAATTCCACTAATGCCAACATAATTTCCGAGTCTATTCAAAAGAATGTTGTGGTCGATAGTATTAAATGCAGCGCTAAGATCGAGTAACACTAACAGAGAGATACAACCACGATCGGATGATAAGAGTAAATCATTTGTAACTCTAATGAGAGCAGTCTTAGTACTATGATACGGTCTAAATCCTGACTGGAAATCCTCACAGATACCAATTGTGAGGACACTGCCTTTTCTAGTATTTTTGACAGAAAGGGTAGATTTGAGATTGGCCTGTAATTGACTAATTCTGTAGGATCAAGTTGTGGTTTAATAATAGCCAACTTAAAAGTTTTCGGTACATATTCTAATGACAAAGATTAATGATATTAAGAAGAGGATCTATGACCTCTGAAAGCATCTCTTTTAGTAGTTTAGTCGGTATAGGGTCGAGCATACATGTTGTTGATTTTGATGATTTAACGAGTTTAGCCAATTCTTCCTCTCCTAATGATGTTTTATTAACAAGGTTCGGGAGGAGCACGATCAGATAATCGACACAGGTGGAGATAGATGGTTATAATTTTTTTCCTAATATTATCAATCTTACAAGTAAATAAGTTCCGATATTAAATAAGTCATTACTGCTGTGCTGTTTACAAACATCAGAAGTTGAAGCTTTATCTTTGGTTAATTTAGCCACTGTATCGAATAAATACCTAGGGTTGTGTTTGTTTTCTTCTAAGAGCGTCGAGAAATAAGCAGATCTAGCAGTTTTTACGGCCTTACTGTATGCAATCATGCTCTCTTTCCACGAAATACGAAAAACCTCCAGTTTTGTTTTCTTCCAGCTGCGCTCCATTTTTCTGGCTGCTGTTTTAAGGGCCCGGGTGTGCTCGTTGTACCACGGCGTTGGACTATTTTCTTTAATCTTCTTTAAGCGCCGGGGAACAACTGTGTCTAAAGTGCTGGAAAAGAGAGAGTCAGTAGTTTCTGTTGCAACATCGAGTTCCTCTAGGCTATCTGGGATGCTGAGGAGATGAAACTGATGAGGAAGATTATTTACAAAGCAATCTTTAGTCGCAGCAGTGATAGTCCTGCCATATTTGAAGCGAGGGGGCGGCTTTGCAGTCTTTGCTAAATTAAGTATACATGATACTAGGTAATGATCTGAGATGTCATCGCTCTGCTGCAGAATTTCAACGGTATCAACATTTATTCCATGTGACAGTATTAGGTCTAACGTATGATTATGGCGATGAGTGGGTCCTGACACGTGTTGCCTAACTTCAATAGAGTTTAGAATGTCTCTAAATGCCAATCCCAATGCGTCTTTTTCATTGTCTACATGGATATTAAAATCACCAACAATTAGGACTTTATCTGTAGCCAGTACTAACTCTGATAGAAAATCAGCAAATTCTTTGGTAAAGTCTGTATTGTGCCCTGGTGGCCTGTATACAGCAGCCAGCACAAATGTCAAACGGGATTTATCAATTACACTACATAACGTTACATAAAGCACCAAAACTTCAAATAAATTATATTTGAAACTATACTTCCGAGTAATACTGAAGATATTATTATAAATTACAGCAACACCTCCCCCTTTACCTTTCAGACGCGGCTCGTGTTTATAACAATAATCTTTGGGGGTGGACTCATTTAAAGTAATGTAATCGGCAGGTTTTAGCCAGGTTTCTGTCAAACACAGCACATCTAGATTATTATCTGTAATCATATCATTAACAATAAGCGTTTTTGGGGGAAGGGCTCGACTATTCAGCAGCCCGAGCTTTATCATTTGATCATCTGTATTATGTCTGTTTTTTATTTGTTGAACATCAATAAAATTTTTACCGTTAAATGGTTTTGATGTTTTTTTGTATTTACTAATTTGTGGAACAGGCACAGTCTCTATGTGATAATATCTAGGTGAAAGAGTCTCTATGTGTTGGTATTTATCTGACTTCTGTGACATGAGACAGCTAGCAGACGGTCGGGTAAGCCAGTCCATCTGCTTCCTGACCTGGGCCCTAGTTAGTCAAGGTTTAGCTCTAAGACTATGTGCCAAATTACTAGAGAGAAGAGTGGCACCACCCCAGGAGGGATAGATACCATCTATTTTCAACAGGTCAGGTCTGCCCCAAAAGTTTTACCAATTGTCTACGAACCCTATGTTATTTTGCGGACACCACTTAGACAACCAGCCATTGAGTGATGATAGTCTGCTAAGTATCTCATCACTCCGGCGAACAGGGAGGGGACCAGAGCAAAAAACGTCATCTGCCATCGTACTTGCGAGTTCACACACCAGTCAACTCGCTTTTTTTCTTATCAGTGCCAAAGAGACTCAAATAACTCTGTCAATTTTTATCATTCAGGCAAGTGTTATACATCATTATAATCTGTTAAGTTTCATTTTTTTTGTGTGTACAGTCACAAAAAAACAAATTGTTGTGCTTTTTGCAAAATAAAGAAAACAAACATGATGCGCGATCTGCAGCCTCTCTGTCAAAGACGTTCATTCAGAAAGTCTTCAGAAAATTCACTCTAACTTAGTGAATACTTGTCTCACAAACATGAGACATATGTCTAAAGAAACATTGAAATGTCAGGTTTTAAATAATGTAAATCAAATCGAAAACAAATGTTCTCTGTTTATGTAATCTGTTTGAAAAGAGAGAGATGTCAGTCGTTCGCGAGTGTCTCATTATCGTCTCATTATCCGCTAATGCGCCACACCCACGGAGCGCCGTTCTTTTGAGATTACAATACTGACGATCCATGCGGTCAGAGTCAACGCCCACATCAACTCAAATAAACACATCAAGTGTAGTGCTATACTTTAGCTACATCGTTTTGAGATGCGTTGAGGAATAATCCTGGAATAATTTACCTCGTGAAAAGCTGTTTATTTCTATGAGCAACGGATTCAGTCGATGATTGTGAGGTAAGTTTATTCTGTTAGTGTCTGTGAATATTAAACGCAAAAAGACTGTTTAAATATGAATCCTGCTGCAAAATAAAATGTCATAGATGCAAGACTGTTTAGACAAGATTTCTTTGGCCTGTTTTGGACAGATTATGAAGTGTTTACTGTAAAATAGCCTAGTGTCACATCAATACAGATTTTATTAGCAAATGTCTGCTCAGATGCTATAAATATAGTACCAGTAAAACGCATTTTGCCTCATATTGATGTTTAAATATTATAGTCAAATGGTATTTTTTAATTTAATATATGTTGATTGTGAAAAGTGAACAGCACGAGTAATAAAGGACACATCATTTGATGTGCAATATATCAGAAGACATGGATTTGTCATGTGAAGTTTTGTTTTGTAGAAAGCCTTTATTTAAAGTGAATTTCGTTTTGTATAAATTGTATCTTAATTTTAATCAATGTTTTTAATATATTTGCTTCTTATTTAATAATAAGCAAATATAGCAGACAATAGCCTTAGCGCTGTTGTGATCATGCATTGCACACGCGTCTCATAAATGAACCGAAACTCTAAATAATATTTGAGTATTGTGTGTATCGGATAGTTTACAAAATCAAATGATTCAGAAAATGTTTGCCATTGAAATTACTGGGAAAAAGTGTCCCAATCAACCTGAATTCACCCTATACTCTTTGGATTCATAATTGCATTATGTTGTTTTAAATCCCAAATATTTTGCTTATAACATTCATCATTACCAATTATTCCGTTATTTGTATTAACTGAATACTAAATTGTGTTTAGTGTCACAATATTACTGTTTTTTTAGCATGAGACTTCTTTAAAAAAAAAAAAAGAGTACACTGCCAAAAAATTTTGTCTTGTTTCTAGTCTAAATATCTAAAAATTCTTAAATCAAGATGCATTTACTAGATAAGTAAAATGACATAAGATATTTTTTCTTGTTTTGTTGAAAGTAAAATCAAAATGAAGTGAGTTTTTGCTTAAAACAAGCAAAATTATCTGCCAATGTGGAAAAAAAAAAATCTTGTTTCTGACTGAAATCTTGTTTCTTGTGTCTGTCCCAAACAGAAATAAGATTATTTTTCTTACCCCATAGAAATTTTTACTTATCTAGTAAATGAATCTTGATTTAAGAATTTTTAGATATTTGGACTGGAAACAAGAAAAAATACTAAATAAGAAGAGCATTTTTTGCAGTGTAGTCAAATCTTTTGATAATTTAAAATATAATAGGCCTTTGTAATGTGCCTTTGTTGACTACATTCTAAATAAACTACAACAAAATATATTTCCTTTGTCCTGTTGCTTAGTTCTCAGTCACATACCTGAGGCTCATTCATTATGCAGCTCATTATGCAGGTCATTATGGGTTCTTTTGTTCTCTCAGGTGTGATTCCTAGCATTATTCATGGTCATTCACACCCCTTCGCATACGGCCTTTGTAAAGAAAAAGTGTCTTACAAAATGTAAATCAATATATTATGTTATGTGAATAAGTAGGCACAATGATTCTCACATCAGTTTGAAACAAAAACTCTAGGCAACAACACCCATTAGTCAAAAGTCTTGTGGACACATATCTATTGTGTGTTTTGAGGCCTTAATTTTAAAACAATTTTTTCAGTTTTTTTAAAAACCACACATAAACATTATTCTCTCAAAAATACAAGCATGTACATAAATTTGGCTCACATATTATGGTATCCCAGTTTGTGCTGAATACAGTGTAATTACACTTTGCCATTACTGTGTTTATAAGCAACTGAAAAAAGCACAAATGTCAGAGCATGTCAAAACTTCTAAAGGGCCCAAAAACAGAACATCATTAGTACCGACGTGAATAATAATCTTAGAGAATTTACGATTAGCATTAGCCAGCACTTTTAAATGGCTCCCGGTAAACATGTGACTATGGTGGCTGGTGTCTCTATTTTCACGTTCCGTGTAATAGAATCGCCAATGACTAGGGCACTTTCAACAGGATTGTCAGTGGGTGCGTCACTGAGCGGGGAGAAACTGTTCTAATCGGAACGGAAGAGTGTTTTTTTTATCCGCGACTATGCCGTCTCACAGTCACCCAGTTGCCCTGCTGCACGGGCTTTACAGCCGGAACCGAACAGTGTACAGAGTTCACTTAGCTCTAAGACTATGTGCCAAATTACTAGAGAGAAGAGTGGCACCACCCCAGGAGGGATAGATACCATCTATTTTCAACAGGTCAGGTCTGCCCCAAAAGTTTTACCAATTGTCTACGAACCCTATGTTATTTTGCGGACACCACTTAGACAACCAGCCATTGAGTGATGATAGTCTGCTAAGTATCTCATCACTCCGGCGAACAGGGAGGGGACCAGAGCAAAAAACGTCATCTGCCATCGTACTTGCGAGTTCACACACCAGTCAACTCGCTTTTTTTCTTATCAGTGCCAAAGAGACTCAAATAACTCTGTCAATTTTTATCATTCAGGCAAGTGTTATACATCATTATAATCTGTTAAGTTTCATTTTTTTTGTGTGTACAGTCACAAAAAAACAAATTGTTGTGCTTTTTGCAAAATAAAGAAAACAAACATGATGCGCGATCTGCAGCCTCTCTGTCAAAGACGTTCATTCAGAAAGTCTTCAGAAAATTCACTCTAACTTAGTGAATACTTGTCTCACAAACATGAGACATATGTCTAAAGAAACATTGAAATGTCAGGTTTTAAATAATGTAAATCAAGTCGAAAACAAATGTTCTCTGTTTATGTAATCTGTTTGAAAAGAGAGAGATGTCAGTCGTTCGCGAGTGTCTCATTATCGTCTCATTATCCGCTAATGCGCCACACCCACGGAGCGCCGTTCTTTTGAGATTACAATACTGACGATCCATGCGGTCAGAGTCAACGCCCACATCAACTCAAATAAACACATCAAGTGTAGTGCTATACTTTAGCTACATCGTTTTGAGATGCGTTGAGGAATAATCCTGGAATAATTTACCTCGTGAAAAGCTGTTTATTTCTATGAGCAACGGATTCAGTCGATGATTGTGAGGTAAGTTTATTCTGTTAGTGTCTGTGAATATTAAACGCAAAAAGACTGTTTAAATATGAATCCTGCTGCAAAATAAAATGTCATAGATGCAAGACTGTTTAGACAAGATTTCTTTGGCCTGTTTTGGACAGATTATGAAGTGTTTACTGTAAAATAGCCTAGTGTCACATCAATACAGATTTTATTAGCAAATGTCTGCTCAGATGCTATAAATATAGTACCAGTAAAACGCATTTTGCCTCATATTGATGTTTAAATATTATAGTCAAATGGTATTTTTTAATTTAATATATGTTGATTGTGAAAAGTGAACAGCACGAGTAATAAAGGACACATCATTTGATGTGCAATATATCAGAAGACATGGATTTGTCATGTGAAGTTTTGTTTTGTAGAAAGCCTTTATTTAAAGTGAATTTCGTTTTGTATAAATTGTATCTTAATTTTAATCAATGTTTTTAATATATTTGCTTCTTATTTAATAATAAGCAAATATAGCAGACAATAGCCTTAGCGCTGTTGTGATCATGCATTGCACACGCGTCTCATAAATGAACCGAAACTCTAAATAATATTTGAGTATTGTGTGTATCGGATAGTTTACAAAATCAAATGATTCAGAAAATGTTTGCCATTGAAATTACTGGGAAAAAGTGTCCCAATCAACCTGAATTCACCCTATACTCTTTGGATTCATAATTGCATTATGTTGTTTTAAATCCCAAATATTTTGCTTATAACATTCATCATTACCAATTATTCCGTTATTTGTATTAACTGAATACTAAATTGTGTTTAGTGTCACAATATTACTGTTTTTTTAGCATGAGACTTCTTTAAAAAAAAAAAAAGAGTACACTGCCAAAAAATTTTGTCTTGTTTCTAGTCTAAATATCTAAAAATTCTTAAATCAAGATGCATTTACTAGATAAGTAAAATGACATAAGATATTTTTTCTTGTTTTGTTGAAAGTAAAATCAAAATGAAGTGAGTTTTTGCTTAAAACAAGCAAAATTATCTGCCAATGTGGAAAAAAAAAATCTTGTTTCTGACTGAAATCTTGTTTCTTGTGTCTGTCCCAAACAGAAATAAGATTATTTTTCTTACCCCATAGAAATTTTTACTTATCTAGTAAATGAATCTTGATTTAAGAATTTTTAGATATTTGGACTGGAAACAAGAAAAAATACTAAATAAGAAGAGCATTTTTTGCAGTGTAGTCAAATCTTTTGATAATTTAAAATATAATAGGCCTTTGTAATGTGCCTTTGTTGACTACATTCTAAATAAACTACAACAAAATATATTTCCTTTGTCCTGTTGCTTAGTTCTCAGTCACATACCTGAGGCTCATTCATTATGCAGCTCATTATGCAGGTCATTATGGGTTCTTTTGTTCTCTCAGGTGTGATTCCTAGCATTATTCATGGTCATTCACACCCCTTCGCATACGGCCTTTGTAAAGAAAAAGTGTCTTACAAAATGTAAATCAATATATTATGTTATGTGAATAAGTAGGCACAATGATTCTCACATCAGTTTGAAACAAAAACTCTAGGCAACAACACCCATTAGTCAAAAGCCTTGTGGACACATATCTATTGTGTGTTTTGAGGCCTTAATTTTAAAACAATTTTTTCAGTTTTTTTAAAAACCACACATAAACATTATTCTCTCAAAAATACAAGCATGTACATAAATTTGGCTCACATATTATGGTATCCCAGTTTGTGCTGAATACAGTGTAATTACACTTTGCCATTACTGTGTTTATAAGCAACTGAAAAAAGCACAAATGTCAGAGCATGTCAAAACTTCTAAAGGGCCCAAAAACAGAACATCATTAGTACCGACGTGAATAATAATCTTAGAGAATTTACGATTAGCATTAGCCAGCACTTTTAAATGGCTCCCGGTAAACATGTGACTATGGTGGCTGGTGTCTCTATTTTCACGTTCCGTGTAATAGAATCGCCAATGACTAGGGCACTTTCAACAGGATTGTCAGTGGGTGTGTCACTGAGCGGGGAGAAACTGTTCTAATCGGAACGGAAGAGTGTTTTTTTTATCCGCGACTATGCTGTCTCACAGTCACCCAGTTGCCCTGCTGCACGGGCTTTACAGCCGGAACCGAACAGTGTACAGAGTTCACTAAGCTAGTTGCATCCAAAGCAGTGTCTAAAGCTGTTACATTCTCACTACTCTCAAATAAAGTCTGGATGCGTGTCTCTAATTCTAAAATCTTATTTGTCAGCCTGACTATCTCCCTGCATTTATCACATGTGAAGCCCTGTTCACTAACAGAGAAGGATATGCTAAACATGGAACAGGCAGTGCAAGTGACAATTACTATAACCGTGTTTGTTGATTAATCCAACTTACGACAGTTGTTTGATGGACTAGTAAAGGCACGAGAAACAAAACAGGAGACCCGGATGCACGTATGGCAGGCTAACAGGCTAGTGAAATACTAAAGCGTTGTGAAATGCTAACGCGTTGTGATAGTGGTTTAGATTAAAAGCTAGCAATGTCAAATTTAACGTGATAGACAATATTAAACAATATATGGTGATGAGTAAGTTATATTTAGTTAGCAGTATAAACAACAAAGAAAATATATCAAATAGAGATTCAAAAGCAAAGCTGTACAGAGCTGCAAACACTGCAGCACACTGCAGCAAGGCAGACAGGAGGCAGACAGGAGCAATCGATCAGGAGCAATCGATCAGGCAGGAGCAATCCCTGTCTGAGTCCGATGGTCTCCCTCCCCGTGCGGAAGCCCGCGCTGCAGCTTCTTCCCCTGGGCTGTGTTCATCTAGAAATATCTCGACGCGTACAGCATTACGCTTCTCGGGTGTGGACTTTCTTCTCGAGGGAGGAAAGCCAAATAGATTGTGAACGGATCAAATCTTGCGTTTGCTGAGGCAGCATGTAGATGATGAGTCTGTATAAATAAACATTAAAACAGTATCGTCTGGTGGTTATGGCTGCATTTAATTCTGAGGATTTAAATGGGATGTTATCTGACTTTGAGGAGTTAGATATTATCAGCCTATCATCTAAAGCGTGTTCACTGGTCGGTATTCATCTAAGATGGGAGCAGGACATGCATGAGCAGTTTCCTGAGGGGGCTGTTTTCGTGCATTGTGAGGTTTGCTCCTCCACGGAGTTCTCAGGAGATCGATGTTGTTCCCACTGCCTCTGGCTTTGCGGGACACATCGGTTTCCAGTAATCTTGCAGTGTCCGCCCGAAATCGTTGCGGCCCTGTCGAGTTGCTCCCTTAGATGAGGCCCCTGCTGGCCAGCCCCCTCTCCCGGGAAGGAGCGATCGAGGTCGCCTCCTCCGTGGAGCTCTTTGGAAGTCGATGCTGCGATCCCGCCGTCCATGACGCTTGGGCCACATCGACTTCCAGCGAACACACGCTGCACCATCCGCCTCTAGAGAGACCTGCGAACACGTCTGCACACACCGAAAATCGTCCTCAACTGCTCCCTGCCAGTCAGCCGCTTCAGGGGGTCGGGAACGAGGCTCGGTTGACACCCGAGGTCATCCTCAAGAGGCTGGTTCCCTTAGCAGATTATCTCGGTGCATGGTTATGCCTCCGAATATATTTGCGTGGGCCCTGCGACTGTAGAAAAGGGATACAGACTGCGGTCCAGTTACCCTTCCCTGAATTCTAATGGGGTGGTCTGGACTGTGGCGGTCCCAGAGCAGGTGCGGGTTATGGAACAAGAAGTTCACTCCCGGTTGGTAGGAGGCCATAGAACGTGTTCCTCTGCCAGACAGGGAGTCCAGGTTCTACAGCCGGTACTTCATAGTTCCAGGAAGGATAGGGGGGTTGCGTCCAATAATAGATCTGAGGTACTTGAATCGTTCTCTGAGGAGCTTTTTCCCGGACTTCCGTGGCCACCATGTCCTGATACGAACAGACAATACGTCAGTGGTTTTGTATCTGAATCATCAGGGGGGTCTGAGGTTGCGCCCTCTATGCAGACTGGCACACCAGATCCTCCAAAACCAGGGAGCAGACATCCTGTCGAGGCAGGGGCTGAGGCCCAGGGAGTGGCGACTCCTCCCAGAGGTGGTGGAGGCCATGTGCGTGAGATTTGGCCCAGTGGAAGTGGACCTGTTCGCGTCTCAAGAGTCGTCCCACTGCCCACTGTGGTTCTCTCTCTGGGATCCAGCTCCGCTGGGGCTGGATGCCATGACACAGACGTGGCCAAGTTGCATGTCTGTACGCATTTCCCCCGATCGCTCTGCTCCCGGGAGTCTTGGAGCGGCTCCACCGAGAAAGGATCAGCCTACTGCTAGTAGCACCCTACTGGCTGACCTGGGTATAGTTTTTGGACATTGTAGCACTGCTAGACGGCCTCCTGTGGCAGGTCCCTCTGAGGAGGGATCTGCTGTCTCAGGCAGGGGGCACGATATTCCAACCCCGGCCAGAGCTGTGGAACCTCTGGGTCTGGCCCCTGAGGGGGCTCGGTACCTTGAGGCTGGCCTGTCAGCAGGTGTTGTCGAGACCCTACTCAGCTCCAGGGCTCCTTCCACCAGGAAGCTGTACAGCCTTGGTGTAGAGAACGTGAGGTGGACCCAGTTAACTGCCCAGTGGCTTCAGTGTTGGAGTTCCTCCAAGATCGTTTCTCCGCCGGGCTTACCCCGTCAACACTTAAGGTGTACGTGGCTGCCATTGGGGCTTTCCACTCACCTGTAGGTGATGGGCCTTTGGGGAAGCACCATCTGATTGTACGGTTCCTCCATGGGGTTCAGAGGATGAGGCCTGCGACTCTTTCCAGAGTCCCAACCTGGGACCTGGCGGTGGTACTTGAAGGGCTGGCTGAGGCCCCCTTTGAGCCACTGGAGTCAGCTGAGGCAAAGAACCTGACCCTTAAGGGGTCCTTGCAGTTACCTCTCTGAGGAGAGTGGGGGATCTCCAGGCCTTGGCGATCACGCCGATTTGCCTGGAGTTTGCCCCGATTTGCCTGGAGTTTGCCCCTGGCGGAGTGAAGGCCATCTTTCATCCAAAACCGGGCTACGTGCCCAAAGTGCCATCTAATATGGCACGGTCAGTGGTTCTTCAGGTTTCCACCCTCTACCTCACATGACGGCGGAAGAGGGGAGACTTCACCTGCTCTGCCCGGTCAGAGCCTTAAGAATTTACTTGGAGAAGTCTTCAGAGTGGAGAAAGTCAGACCAGTTGTTGGTGTGCTTTGGCTCACCCAAGAAAGGGCTGCCTGCATCAAAACAGACAATCAGTAACTGGATTGTCCAGGCAATAGCCACGGCTTATCAGGTGCGCAATTTGCCTTCACCTATAGCCGTGAGGGCTCATTCCACCAGGGGCATGGCCTCCTCGGTGGCCCTCCTTTCTGGAGTCTCGCTTCAGGAGATTTGCAAGGCGGCCGAGTGGGCCACCCCACACACCTTCATAAGATTCTACAGTCTGCAACTCCCTGTGACGCCTGGAGTCCTCGCGCCCTAAGTGTGCCTGGGTTCCAGCTTCACACTAGGGCGGGTGTGATTGCGGTGTGGCATAGTGGGTATATCGTTCCCAAAGTGTCGTCATCATGACAGTGCAAGTTCCCTTGAAGGGGAACATCTCGGGCTACGACTGTAACCCTTGTCCCCCAAGAAGGGAACGAGACACTGTGTCGTGATGACGACACTTTGGGAACGATATACCCACTCTGCCACACCGCAATCACACAAAGCTAATGTGTTGTGCAAGCCGGCGTCCCTTTGTACCTTCCGGGTACGCCGTCATCTACTACGTCATTGGTCACTAACAGGCGGAGCGCGGTCCGGGTCCGGACCCAGAAGCCGTCCCATACGGACCCGGACCTACAGCCAAAACGGAAGGTTAAAACCTGACAGAGCGCTGCTATTTTAACCGGTGCAGCTTTTGTAGTCTTTACGGTAGTGGTAGTGGAACCGCACAGACCAAATGCATGCGAGTTAAGCCATCCCTCGTGATACCAGCCAATCAAGTCTGTGTTTTCAAGGTGGTAAACTATAAACATTGCGACTACAGTGCAGACAGATGAGAGAGTTGCATATGAAAAACGGGAGAAAGAAAAAGAAAGCTAGCGATACATGTAGAAAACAATGGGAGAGAAATAGACGACTGAGATGGAGAAAAGAAAGAGATACAGACGAGAGTGCAGGAGAAAGTTGAGAAAAAGACAAGTGAAACGGAGGAAGAGAGATACAGATGAGTGAGACAGAGAAAGAGAAATACAGACGACTGGGTTTTGAGAAAGTTGAGAAAAAGACGAGTGAGACAGAGAAAGAGAGATACAGACGACTGTGCGGGAGAAAATTGAGAAAAAGACGTGAGACAAAAACAGAAAAGGGGACATTCAAGCTGTTCTTCCCTTTGTTTTATTTTTCTGAAGTTAAGCACTTTATTTGAACATACACATTTTTCACATTTTATTTATTTTCTCTTATTTTGAAATGTAGCCCTTTTATTTATTTAATGAGAGAACATTATACATATCTCATCCCCGTAGTCAGGGGGGTTCGGGTGGTTCGAACTAACCTGACAAATAATACTGCCCACTGACTGCCCACTACTTCTCATACATTTTTTGGCCTTCAAACATCTTAAATGCACATATGTAGATCAGAGAAATCAAAATTTGATCAAAATATGGGCACGCAGTATAGGCCAAAAAAAAAAAAACCTTTGTTTGCTGACCAATTATAAGTTAGTGATCCTACAAATGTTAATTGCGTGACTTCTTCAAAACGTCATATTTCACAACATAAAACAAAAACATGTTAGCTTAATAGTCCTGTCACGTGAATTTGTGATTTAAACTTTGTGGAGAAGTTTTGATTATCCATGCCAAATAATATACACTCCACACAGTGTAACATAAGTCCACTGAAAAGCAAGTTTGCTGAACCCAAGTACAGTTTATTAACTTAAACTCAAAATGCAAAACATAAAACAAAGACTTGAACAAAAACCATGGCATGGCATGGCATGGCATGGCATGATCAAAGACTCACCAACAGTGGTTTACATAAAACATTACTCGACAAAGACACACGGCAAACATGAGGGCTTAAATACACATTGACTAAGGACAAGATGAGACACACCTGTGAACAATGATTAACCAATAAACCAATGACATGACACAATACACAAGACAAAGGAGCACATGGCAGGATCACATGACAAGACCAGGAAGTGCATGACAAGACATGACAGTGAACATGGCAAACTTAAACACATGAAACAGAACCAAAACACCCTGTGACACACAGTGTGTTTGGACTGAAAACCTAACCCAAAATTAAGTATTTGAACCTCATAATTGAATACAAAATGAGGCTGGGAGGGCTGAAAAAGGTCCACTTTTAAAAAAAAATAAAATAAAAAAAAGAACCAAAAAGGTTTTTGAATTGTACTGAATTCATTTTATTCGACTACTAGGCTACTTAAAAATATATCTCACTAACTAGTTAGACATTATGATCTTCCGGACCTTTGCTTCAAGACATTTTCTCTAACTGGACCTCTTTAAATTTTAGTTGAATACCCCTGTACTACGTCATGACGCAACACCAATCAGGATTGGAATAGATTTCATTCATGCTTCAGACGCGCTACGCTGAGGGCATTCCCAAAGTGTCGTCATCACGACGCAGTGTCTCGTTCCCTTCTCGGGGAACAAGGGTTACAGTCGTAACCCGAGACGATTTATTTTTTACAGCCATATTTGATCATGTTTACCAGGGGTGCCAATAATTCTGATCACCACTGTATGTACATCCGAACTAGGCACCAAATTTTTTAAAACCCCTCCTTTCCTCATTTTACTAATGAACATAAAGCTTTAGCTGCTTCACTTTGTACCCTTTCAAGTGAAAAAGCTACTACTGTAGCCAGTTTCTTCACTGAGCTAAGTGCAATATAGCTCCTTACTACCCCTTGCAAGAACTAATCCTTGTTTCCCTAAGGATTATTAGGGCCCAAGCCCAAAGGGCGAAGGCCCTATTGTTCCCCTAAGGATTATTATTATTAGGGCCCAAGCCCAAAGGACGAAGGCCCTATTGTTCCCCTAAGGATTATTAGGGCCCAAGCCCAAAGGGTGAAGGCCCTATTGTTCCCCTAAGGATTATTTAGGGCCCAAGCCCTAAAAGGGCGAAGGCCCTATTGTTTCCCTAAGGATTATTAGGGCCCATGCCCTAAAAGGGTGAAGGCCCTATTGTTCCTCTAAGGATTATTATTATTATTAGGGCCCAAGCCCAAAGGGCGAAGGCCCTATTGTTCCCCTAAGGATTATTATTAGGGCCCAAGCCCTAAAAGGGCAAATGCCCTATTGTTCTTCTAAGGATTATTATTAGGGCCCAAGCCCTGAAAGGGCAAAGGCCCTATTGTTCTTCTAAGGATACTTTTTTTTTTTCGACTTTTTGGGCAACTTTGGGACCTTTACCATGCTCGACAACTCTTGAAACTTTGCACACACGTCGGAATCTGCGGCCATCAGGGCTCGACGGCGCCCCCTTAAGGTGGGTCTGAAAACTTGGTCCATATATCAAGTGTGTGGTGCAGCTGCTGTACTCCGAATGTCATTCTGAATTCATTCATTTGTAGGGCACTGCAATATAGTTTTATATAATTAGTTTAATAATTATGTTAATAAAAACTAAGACCTTTAGATAAATACTGGACTTAAGGACTTTTTTTTTTTTTAAATTAGGCGGCAAAAGATAACTTTGCACTCATTTCAAAGTGACCTATGACATCCTATGACATGAAATTAATCTAAATTTAAATGATTTCACGGATCAGGCTATTGTGGTTAACGATTATATTTGCTGCAGTACATGTGGCATATTCAGATTACTTTGATATAGTTCTTTTACATTTAACAGATTTAAAATCCTATTGCATTAAATGATAACTTCACATTTGAAATGAAACTATGACACTATATCACTATTCAGACAGGACTAATTTTCTAAATGACATTTGAGTTACAATTCTTATCACCTGACATCTGTGATTTCATGTACTCATTCAGACAGTACTCATTTTTTTACAGAGGAGTGCGTATGTGTTTTTTATACATGGGTTTTACAGAAGGTCATGTGCTGTGTTTGCAAAGATCACGTATGACGCATATGTCTTTAAATGAATTATTTACTGATATAATTCAAATTTATTAAAAAAGTACATTTCACATGATTTTATAAAAGTGGCTTTCATAATAAACTTCCATAAAATTTAGACACACATCTTACTCTTACCTGACACTGATATTAAAATCATCTTTGCGGTTTCTGTGATTTGGCTCCATTTAATAATTTTGTAATTAACATTTTTTATTGGATGCCACACATATTGAAATAAAAGTGTGCTTTTTGGTGCATAAGATTGGTGAACAAACAGTAGCTAAGGTAGGTTAAAACACATGAAGAGAAATGTTAGGATATGGGCATGGGCCCGTCATTGCTGCTTGCAGCTTTAATTATTATTATTATTATTAGGGCCCAAGCCCTGAAAGGGCGAAGGCCCTATCAGTCCCCTAAGGATTATTATTAGGGCCCAAGCCCAGAGGGCGAAGGCCCTATTGTTCCCCTAAGGATTATAAGGGCCTGAGCACTGATGGTGTGAGGACCCTATTGGAATTGCTCCGTTTATTATTATTATTATTATTAGGGCCCGAGCACCGATGGTGTGAGGACCCTATTGGAATTGCTCTGTTTATTAGGGCCCAAGCCCTGAAAGGGCGAGAGGCCCTATTGTTCCCCTAAGGATTATTATTAGGGCCCAAGCCCTAAAAGGGCGAAGGCCCTATTGTTCTTCTAAGGATTATTATTATTATTAGGGCCCAAGCCCAGAGGGCGAAGGCCCTATTGTTCCCCTAAGGATTATTATTAGGGCCCAAGCCCTGAAAGGGCGAAAGGCCATATTGTTCCTCTAAGGATTATTATTAGGGCCCAAGCCCTGAAAGGGCGAGAGGCCCTATTGTTCCCCTAAGGATTATTAGGGCCCAAGTCCAGAGGGCTAATGGATTTAACGGATTTAAAATCATATTGCAGCAAATGATAACATCACATTTGAAATTAAACTATGACACTATATCACTATTCAGACAGGACTCATTTTCTAAATGACATTTGAGTTACAATTCTTTTCACCTGACATCTGTGATTTCATGTCCTCATTCAGACAGTACTCATTTTTTTAAACAGAGTATGTGTGTGTTTTCTATACATGGGCTTTACAGAAGGTCATGTGCTGTGTTTGCAAAGATCACGAATGACGCATATGTCTTTAAATTAATTATTTACTGATATAATTCAAATTTATAAAAAAAGTACATTTCACATGATTTTATAAAAGTGGCTGTTTATAATAAACTTCCATAAAATTTAGACACGCATCTTACTCTTACCTGACACTGATATTAAAATCATTGTTGTAGTTTCTGTGATTTGGCTCCATTTATTAATTTTTTAATTAACATTTTTTATTGGATGCCACACATTGAAAGCACGCTTTATGGTGCATAAGATTGGTGAACAAACAGTAGCTAAGGTAGGTCAAAAACACATGAAGAGAAGTGTTAGGATAATACAACATCAGCATTCGGACGGTATTCTGCGCTCATTTGAAATTGACCTTTGACATCATCTAACATGAAATTAATCTAAATTTAATTGATCTCATAGATGTTGTGGTTTCGTGGTCATAGCAGCACAAACTGCTGCAGTTAATGTGGTGAATTCAAATGACTTTGACATCGTCCTTTTGTTAAAACATTATTTTCACTACAAAAATAAATAAATAATAAACAACCTAATGTACTTTACGTAATGATGATTGATCTTAAGATTTTTTAACGTATAATATGTGTTGTGCGTACCCAAGTTTACAACAATAGAGTTTAGATGCATTGCATATCATAGGCTATCACAAATAACTATCACAAAAAGTTTTTTAAAAAAACTATACAAATACCTTGAATTAAATATTGGCATTCTAGAGCTGCAAAAGGTAACTTTGCACATATTTGAAAGTGACCTATTATATCCTATGACATTAAAATGAATCTATATTTAAATGACATAATGGGTGTAGCTTGTGGTCATAGTGGCACCAGCTGCTGCGGTAAATGTGGCATATTCGAGCGATTTTAAAAAACTCTCCTGTTTAAATGCATATTGCCTGTCATGCACAGTTGCTCTGAAGCCACCAGGGTGGCGGTGCCACCAGCTTAAGCCCGTCATCGCTGCTTGCAGCTTTAATTAGGGCCCAAGCCCAGAGGGCGAAGGCCCTATTGTTCCCCTAAGGATTATTATTATTATTAGGGCCCAAGCCCTAAAAGGGCGCAGAGCCCTATTGTTCTTCTATGGATTATTAGGGCCCAAGCCCTAAAAGCGCGCAGAGCCCTATTGTTCTTCTAAAGATTATTATTATCAGGGCCCAAGCCCTAAAAGGGCGCACAGCCCTATTATTCTTCTAAGGATTATTAGGGCCCAAGCCCTAAAAGGGCGCAGAGCCATATTGTTCTTCTAAGGATTATTATTATTATTATTATTATTATTAGGGCCCACGCCCTAAAAGGGCGCAGAGCCCTATTGTTCTTCTAAGGATTATTATTATTAGGGCCCAAGCCCTGAAAGGGCGAAGAGCCCTATTGTTCTTCTAAGGATTATTATTATTAGGACGCAAGCCCTAAAAGGGTGCAGAGCCCTATTGTTCTTCTAAGGATTATTAGGGCCCAAGCGCTAAAAGGGCGCAGAGCCCTATTGTTCTTCTAAGGATTATTATTATTATTATTATTATTATTATTTTTCGACTTCTCTGGCATTATTTTTCGACTCCAACTCGGTACACATATAGAGCTCATTGGGCCAAACAACCTTCGTGCTCTAAGTTATGCGTCAGCCCAACAGGAAGTGAGCTATTATGGGTTGTTCGGAAAACGCATGCTCTGGAATTTTATATACTTCTCCTAGGCCATTGTTCCGATCAGTGCCAAACTCAGTCAGCATGAGTTTTTATGAACTCCTCGTAGGTGATTCATTCAATCTCCACCAAACTCGGTCAACATGAAACAAAGATACTGAAGATGCTAAAATGCAAACGGATATTGGATATCTCAAACGGTGTTGCCAGGGTGAGGGATTAAATAAGGACATAAAAGGGAAACAGAAACTGTCTCATATCTTGTAAAATCATTGTTTGATTAAAATGAAATAAAATTAAGATTGTATGTTCGGTAATTGAACCTGGATGAGTTTAAAATTAATGTACTATTTTTCAGATCAATATATTTATTTTATTTAATATATTTGATCTGATTCTCTCTCTCTCTTTCTGTCTGCCCTCCCCTTTAATCCCCAAAAGGGGGCAGTGTCGTTCTATTTTTAAACAAGGTTGGATAAGTCCTTAAGAAAAAAACTTTTTTAGTTTTACCTACAGTCACCAAACTCGGTACATTTATTACTCGGTACATTTGCTGTGGTAAATGTGGCATATTCGAGCAATTTTAAAATACTCTCCTGTTTAAATGCATATTGCCTGTCGTGCACAGTTGCCCTGAAGCCACCGGGGTTGCGGTGCCACCGGCTTGGGCCCGTCATCGCTGCTTGCAGCTTTAATATTATTGTTTATTTTAATTATTTATTTATTTTCTTAATTTCCTTTATTTAATTCCTTGACCTTGATTCGAGACTTTATTGCTGTTACTTATTGTAATTTGCCACTATGTCTGCCTTTTGAGTATTGTAAATTGTTAATATTGTATGTAAATGTGCTTATTTTTCAATTAAAACGCCTGTTGTTTTAATACATTGTTTCAATGTATGTCGCCTTCAAAAGCATTTAAAAGTTTGCATTAGTAGGCTAGATGTATTTGTTATAGGCTATTTCTTTTACAGTAATTAGTTAACTTTCCAAAAAGTGGCAATAGTGTATACTATTTATAAGTTTATTTCATGTGCATATATACTAGACTGTTGCGTTAGTGTTAAAGTGAAGTACAACCAATTAAACATGTTTTGAACATTAAAGACATTATTTTTTACTTGCACGCTAAAGCCCTATAAGAGCCAATGCACAATTTTTTCTTTCTTCCTTTTTTCTCGTGATCTCACCTTCATTTTCTTTAATTTAATTTAATTTAATTTAATTTCCTTCAACATTAAATGACGTGGAGAACAACTCATTCTGAGCAAACATTCTTAGTTTCATGTATAGTTTACCCATTTAAGCAAATAAGAGGTTACAAAACATATTAACAGTACATTAAAAAAAAGGTGATGGTAGAAATGATAGGTTCTTCAATTTGTTATAACAAAGGAATACTAACGTGGTAACTTCAGACCAAAAAGAGGGGCAATTATAATAGTTGTATGAATTTCTGTTGCTCAGGAGGGGTTGTCAGTTCTAGTCCTCAAGGTCCTACAGAGTTTAGCTCCAACCCTGATCAGTTGAGAACCCCTGGTTTAGAATGTGCTCTTCTCCTCCCGAGCATCAGAAATTCATACATAATATAATTATATTTTTGGTATAATAACCCCTGCTCGAACCCATCAGCCATTTTAACTGAAAGATGAAGGCTGTTATATTTACGTTGTCCACTAGAGGGAGCCATAGGTTAAGGAATCGTTTAAGCCTAATGTTAATTTCTATTTCTATCCATTGGAATGGAAATAAATGCATTGATTGATCTAATTCATTTGTGTAACTATTGCGTACTGACAGTATAGTTTTATATGATTAATTTACATGCACCGTTTCTATTGTTTTTTTATTAACTTTGCTAATTTTGAGTTTGATGAAATTGTTCCCTTATCTGTGAAATAAGAAAAAATAGTTAATTCAGTGAAATGAGCAAATCCTAAATAAGTATAATCAATTAATTACCTTTTATTAATACTACTCTATAATAATAGACTATCAAACTCTAGTGGATCCACTACACTACACTGACTATTTCTAATTATTACTAAAAAGAAATAAGAAAGAAGACTTTTGTCATTTGCGAGATTTATCTTCACTTGAATAACTGCTCTGTTTAGTTGTTTGTCTTGTAGTAAAATGCTAGCATTTTGTATCTAATATCTGGTCTCCATGCAATGGAACAATGGAAAAGAAAACAGATAAATATGTGAGTTGTACTGTAAATGTTAATGGTTAATCAAGTGTTTTCACAATTTCTCTTAAATGAGCCATTGTGTTTATCTTAAGGAATCTCAAAAATTATATTTTTGAGGGACATGGAAAAAATGTTATGCTCCAAAGAAAGAAAAAAGAAATACATGTTTGGGGCAACATAAAGATCCCTATCCCTTTAACCCTCTGGTACTGTTCCCATTCAGTCGGTCACTCTCGACGCCACGTTGGAGTACCGACGAATAGGAATCTCGCTCGCGAGAGCCAATCTACTTCGAGTGAAACTAAACGAGCCAATGTACATTGGCATGCAATGATTGCACCAGGTGCTCATGCCACGCAGCGCGGGTATAAATGAGACACAGGTGTTTGCATCAAGTTAGCTTTTTGCTGAGGAGCCGAGTGGTAGATGGTTCAGCCAGATATCACTCTCTACTTCGCAGTCCTGACTGAAAAGAAGCCTGCCCATTTGGAAGCGATCTCTTCAGTCGGTGTTGGTGTGAAGGCACTGCAGTGGGTCGTGTGGTTCTTTGATCATCTCTCTTTCTCTTTTCTGAGCAAACACAAAGGCTGTTCTTACAGCTGGTTCGGTGCGCTAGGTGGAGAGCGCTAAAAAGCCGTTCTTACGGCTGGTAAGAGAGCGCCTTCGTGTGAGAGAGAAATGATGGCCATGCTTTCCCGGGCCGCTGAGAGAGTCGGGCTCGTGTGGAACCCTCCACCGTGTCCCGAACCCTCAAGGCTGGACGATTGGTTTCTCGGGGTAGCCCGTGCTGGTTCTCAGCGCCCCACCCGGTTCCTTTCTTAGGTGCATGATGAGCTCACTAGGTCATGGACGGCACCTTTCACTGCCCGAAACCACCTCCCTCACCACCCTCGATGGGGGAGCGCAGAAGGGTTACACGCAGGTTCCTCCCGTGGAACGGGCCGTTGCTATGCAACTGTGCCCTAACTCCACTTCTAGGGGGAACCTGTGTCTCCCCTCCCGGGCCTGTAGGTACTCGTCCGATCTGATCGGAAAGGCCTACCAGGCTTGTGGGGATGCTGTCTCCTCCTTACACGCTATGGCGTTGTTGCAGGTCCATCAGGCCCAGGCACTGAAGACCTTGCACGAGGGTGGTCACGATCCCGCAGTTCTCCAGGAACTGAGAACCGCGACGGACCTCGCGCTTCGTGCGACGAAGGTTATGGCGCGGGCAGTGGGTCGTGCGATGTCCACTATGGTGGTCCAGGAACGCCATCTCTGGCTGTGTCTGGCTGACATGAGGGAAACCGACAAGATCAGGTTCCTTAATTCCCCCGTGTCCCAGACGCGCCTCTTCGGCGACGCGGTCCAGAACTTCGCCCAGCAGTTCACGGCCGCACAGAAGCAGACTGAGGCGATCAGTCACATCCTGCCACGGCGGTCAGCTGCTGTCTCCACCCCGCCGCCGGCAGCGCCTCAGCCTGCTCGTCGCCGAGGGCGGCCGCCTGCGTCTGCCTCCGCTCCCGCGTCGCAGCAGCAGCCTCCACCCAAGCGACGTCGTGGAGCCGGGTGTAAGCAGGCCGCCCCGCCCGTCCAGGCCTCTGCCAAGAGGGGTGGCAAGAGCAAGGGCAAGCGGCCCTGAGACGGGCGACCTGGAGATGGCGAGAAGGACTGCTCTTCTGGAGACGGTGACCGCACCGCTCCATCCCCCGGAGGAGGGCTGGGTGGAGAATCTTGTGTTCCGTTTTGTTTCTGTTCCGATTTCCCCAAATTTTCAATAAAAGAGCAGTTTCCCCTATCTCTGGGTCCCCAGGGGGCTCGGAGGGTTGTGGCCGGTCAAACCCCGGACCACACTCATCCTCCCCCTTCGCCAGCGGGCAGCAGTGGACGATCCCCTCACGGTCCTTCTGCCCAGCTGTGGAATCAGGTAAGTGTTGCAATGCACACTCACACCTCGCTGCGGGCCGCCTCCACGAGACAGCCGCCCCAGCCCGGTACCTGCATTCCACCTCGCTGCCCCACGGTGGGTACGCCGGTGGTCCCTTTGGTCCCGCTTGCACGGTCTCTGCGAGCCTGGCTAGCGCTCCCCAGTCCGTCTCGCTGGCTCATTCGGACCATCAGGCTCGGCTATGCGATTCAGTTCGCCCGGCGCCCCCCCAGGTTCAAGGGCGTCGGATTCACTTCGGTGAACGCCGCAGACACCCATGTTCTGCGTGCGGAGATCGCAGTCCTACTAGCGAAGGACGCGATAGAGCCGGTCCCTCCAGCCGATATGAAGACAGGCTTCTACAGCCCGTACGTCATTGTACCCAAGAAGACCAGTGGGTTACGGCCAATCTTGGACCTGCGAGTCTTGAATCGGAGCCTTCACAAGCTTCCGTTCAAGATGCTCACGCAGAAACGCATCTTCGAATGCATCCGTCCCCAAGATTGGTTTGCAACGATCGACCTGAAGGACGCGTACTTTCATGTCTCGATTCTTCCTCGACACAGGCCGTTTCTGCGCTTTGCGTTCGAGGGTCGAGCATATCAGTACAAAGTCCTGCCCTTCGGGCTGTCCCTGTCCCCCCGTGTCTTCACGAAAGTCACGGAGGGGGCCCTTGTGCCCATGAGAGAACAGGGCGTTCGCATCCTCAACTATCTCGACGACTGGCTCATTCTAGCACAGTCCAGCATCACACCGATATCACGTATTGTCTGATATTGTGAATTAGTGTATTCACCCATTGTATGTTCAACTGTGTAAAGTACAATTCTTACCATCATCAAAAGTAACAGCTCAGAATGACACATTACAGAATATTATATGTTTATAGATTGTAATTACTGAATTCATGGGTTCATCTTTAAAGTTGCGTGTAAACAGTACATAGATGACATTAACGATTTACAACTTTGTATACAACAATGCACACTATGTATCAAAATTATATTCAATGTCATCAGAACACAGGAAAGTAAAAGGGAAAAAAAAGTTAACAATGGTTAAAAAAAAATAACAAAGGAGGGATAAGAAAAGCTAGAAAAAACAAGGGTAAGATATTACTTTATTGTGGTGTCAACGTACTTCTCAACGACATTGGTGTAACGCGCCTGTGGTGCGACATACATGTGCGACATACATACTCATGTAAAAGTACACGACTGTCTCGTTCGGTAGGTGGCACGACTGGGCCTCGCCACATCAAAGTATCGCGAGAGCGAAATTAAACCTTCGCCATAGTGGGATTCGTATTTCGTTTCAAGCACAAACGCATTCGCAGTGCAGCATGGGAATGAATATGGAAGGTGGGAGACAAGATAACGTAAACTTTTCTCGTTTTGCGGAACTTTAAGCTTTCGTAATTGCACTAAAGAAAACTACACAATGCAAAGGCTGATTTTGTTTGGCAGCGCTTTCAGAGCGGCCGTGGCAGGATCAGACGGACTTCATGCGCACTATTTTCTCTGTACGAGACATGCGAGTGTGAGCAGGACTCAGATTAGAAAACACTCTCAAGATCAACCCACCAACAACACAGGACACTTTAGCTGTTACATTTTACCACACAGGACTCTCATCAATGTGTCTGGACAAGACATGAATTCATTTCTTCAAGGAATAATAACCAATGACATGGCTCTTCTGGCAGAGGATGTGTGTGCGATGTATGCTCACATGCTCAATGTTCAAGGCAGGACACTGTATGACATCATCATTTACAGGTAATATACTGCATTGTTTTAACATTTGTTTGAATTGTTAACTAGACACGGAATGTAATATTAATATTATTTTAGAGGTGCTGGAATTTTGTAAATAAGGCAGATCAAATGCGGGCGTGACCTCAGCATTATCTCTCTGTCCCACCCTGGACTTTTCGTTACTGATAGCTGCTTTTCTACAGTGTTATTTTACATGTCAGTTAAGTCAATGTAGTTTTAGCAGTTCATAAATATCATATGATGTTATGTTCAAAGTGGCATATAAATCAGAATGCAAACAGATTAATCCACATGAAGAAAACGGATAGATATAGTTAGCTATACCATACCACATTTTAATTGAATATATTAAACAACACTATAGCAGAATTGTAAGTGCAAAACAGCAGAGAGGGGCATTTTTAAGTGCATGTAACCGTACATAATTTACCATTTACGTTTATTAATTTAACAATTCAAAAGCCACCATCAGGACATTTAAATAAGACTATGTAAACTCAGCCAAAAAAAAAAAAAAAGTCCCTTTTTCAGGATACTGTATTTTAAAGAATTTTGTCAAATCCAAATAAGCATACAATATGCATTACTTTACTTTTCCTATTTTTAATGATTTAGTATTGTGCTTTTCTAATATCAGTTTTCATACATTTTTATTAGGTAATTAAGAAAAAAAATAGGTAGTATATCATTTTTTAATGCGATTTTGGGTTATTGCAAAAAAGAGCTGGATGGAAACGCAGAGATGCGCAGAGATATCTTACAATGTGCATAAAAAAGCTAAATTAAGGCTGATCATTTTTTATCTGATAAGAAGACATGCACATAAACTATGATGGAAACACATTTACTGAATAAAACTAACTTTACCTCAACAGAGGATGTGATTGGTTAACTAACCAGCGAACCAATTTCATTACACGACATCTCAAATGTTGGTTTGGACATCAAAATGGTTGGGTATAATTACCTCCCAGAACAGTCTCGCACGATTGTGTTTCCTAATACCAGGGGCTGCAAGTCATACCATGATGGTAGTTGAACAAACTCAGGGTTATGGGATTAGTTGTGAGTTGATAAAATCCTATCAGGCTTCATTTGTAACTCAGGCTTTGATCTTTGAGTTCATGGAGCATGTGGCGTCAGTATCGAACATGTAAACTCACATCTAGTCATTTTATCTACCAATTCCAAATCTTATTGAATTATATTACATATTATCTGTATACATTTATATTCATTTAAACTAAATGCTTAATAATAATTGTTAAACTAAAACTGCTCGTGTAATGGATTAGGGGTATAATAATTTTATAATATATTAGTTATGTAAAATAACCATGGCTAAAAGCCAGACACTTTTGAACCTTTAATTTGGAGCAAGAGTAACTGGGGGAGTCACTTTATTGCATCAGACATGTCACTTTGCTCACAGTCCAATTTCGGTTTGAGATCTCTTAAGTCAAGTCAAGTCAACTTTATTTATATAGCGCTTTTTAAAATGACGATTGTTTCAAAGCAGCTTCACAGTGTTAAGCAGGAAAATAATGCAACAGAATTTGATTCGGCTGTACAGCTGCTCTGGAGAAAACTAGTCAGTCATCTAGCTCATTTCAGTTGTTATAAAACGACAATATGGGCAGATCAGTAATTTAGTTGATATAGTTAATTTAGTTTAGTAATTACATTTATTTGGATATTTAGTTGAAAATTTAGTGTCGCCAACTGAGCAAGCCAAACATAACTTACCCATAACTTACCCAGAACATAACCTGTCCCTGAGCATGTACACTACTAAAAGCAGAGCCACTTTCATGTTACCTAAAACCCAGGCGTGTCTGCGCACTCTGAGGTGCCCCACTTGCAGCAACTTCCATTTTTATTACAGATACTTCACGCCAATTTTTGTGACGATTTTGTTCTCTTAAACACATGGGATGGAAACGGTGATGTATTTGCAGATGTTTTATGCAATATTCCAATTTAGTGTCAAATTCGCAAATTTGGATGGAAACAGCTAATGTTATTAGTTCTCATCTTATGGGGGAGACCTTATAAACGGTTTGTTACATTAAAAAAAGATCCTGTTCTACCTTGCATGTAATAATATAATTCTTTTAAATTGATGCAATTTAGACAGTAAACATAATAAAGCAATGGCTATAATGCAAGCGTATGCTTTAAGTTACAGAGTTCAAAAGGCAACATAACAGTAATGATCTATCGACCCATCTGCTTGAAAACATCTAGGGTGCTGATTTTTGGAGAATCTGTGCTATACATATAAAACCGTTTTGTACATTCTGCATGCATTAATAGATTTTTCTTTTTTTTTCAGTTTGAAAGAAAACCCAAATGGATTTAATGGTGTACTTCTGGAGTGTGACAGCATTGTAAAGGAATCCATTATGCGGCTTCTGAAAGTCTACAAGATACGTCGCAAAGTAAACATCAGCTTGTGTCCTACTCTCTCGCTATGGGCTCTATTACCTCGAAAGAAAGATGCAGTGCTGGGAAAGTCAAAGCCAGATGTTACTGCAGCAGATAAAGTGTTAGTATTGGAGCAAGACCCAAGAACTGAACTCATGGGCTGGAGAATGATCACCAGTTGTCAGGACAATCTACATGAAATTGTCTCTGCTTGTCGACAGGGCAACACTGAAGAATACCACAGACATCGCTATGAAATTGGTATTAAACACTGTATTATTACTTCGATAAACCGAACCCGACAATCTTAACTAGGTGCATTTGTTAGTCTACATTGTCTACATTGTTTTGCAGTTAAACATGCAGTAATTCTCTGTCTTATGAAAATGTATATGAATAGTAGATGTGACTTGTTAAGCAGTGATAGCACTGTTCTGCAGAGTAATTTGCTATACTCCATCTAAAACTATTTTACACAACATCTTTCAAATTCTTTTATACAAATTATTCAAGCAGCTTAATGACCTCAAATGAATTACTTTTTACGTACACTTTTTTTCTCACTTAAATAGTATTTAAAAATAAATAAACTAAGTTCATATGTAGGTACAGTTTATATTTTCTACAAAATTAATGTTAAGCCTTTTAGTTAAAAAAAGCCTTTTAGTTAAAAAAAAGTTTTAAGATCATTAGAAGCATAAATTTAGTCTGTGTTCCAACTTTTGACTGGTAGGCTACTAGTGTAGATATGAATATGCATTTTAGATATTGAGACACTTTTAGGGTCATCTCACTGTGGAAAAAGTGGCATAATTCATCATACTATATAATTTTTCTCCTGATATTGATGTTAATATTAAAATGTTAATATTTATCTTAAGTAATTCTCTGCCTCATCAAAGTGTACATGGATATTGTTCAGTAATACATTTATAATAGCATTTTGTCTTTTTTAAATATTTAACACTTGAATGTACTATTAAAGAGTCTGCACACCCTTTGTAATAATCCTCTAATTTATTTAATTTCTGTAGGACTACCTGAAGGAGTCAGAGACCTTCCGCAAGGTGAGGCTCTTCCACTGGAGTCTAATCTTGTTTACATGCAAGGAATTAGTTTCAGCAAGGGATGCTACATCGGACAGGAACTAACTGCCAGAACTCACCACACCGGTGTAATAAGGAAGCGCCTAATGCCTGTTACCATGTCTGCTCCAGCTGAGAACCTGGAACAAGGGGCTGCTCTTAAGACTGAGGGGGGCAGACCAGCAGGGAAATACAGGGCAGGAATTGACAAGCTGGGACTGAGCCTCATACGCTTGGCTCATGCCAAAGAGTCACTCAAACTTAAAACCTCTGATGATATGACAGCGACTTTACAGGCTACAGTGCCTGACTGGTGGCCAAAAAACACTGAGGATAAATGAATCGGCAACACTAGAAAGGTCTACCAGACTGCTTTAATTTTAATGCAGATATTTATTTAGAGTTAACTTAACATGTTAAAATTAATACATTTCACACAAAAATCTGTTGACAACACCTTGAAATAAAATGTATTTAAAAAATGTATTGTTAATTGTCTAAAGCAAATCACATTACACCACACCAAACTATTCTTATTTGAAAATCCGGACTGTATGCTTCCAACCCTGCCTATAATTGTCAAGCATTCCTGAAGATCTAAATTAGCTGCTTCAGCTATGTTTGATTAGGATTGGAGCTGAACTTTGCAGAGAGGTAGATCTCCAGCAACAGGATTAGACCTTATTGGTGAAAAACTATACAATACAATACAATTTTATTTATATAGCACATTTAAAAACAACTGGTGTTGACCAAAGTGCTATACAAAAGCCAAGGAAACAAACCATAGAATAGAAACACATAAAACATTAAAGAAAATAAAAGATAATAAACTGGAAAAGCCTATATGAAAATCAAGGAATATTGAAAGCAATTGAGAAATAAGTTTTCAAAGTGGATTTGAAAATTGACAAAGTTTGGGCGGATCTGATAAGCCAGTAGGCTATTCCATAATTTAGGGCCGATGACCGCAAAAGCACGATCACCCCTGTTTTTAAGTCTAGTTCTAGGAACAAATAGTAGATCAGAGTCCCCTGATCTGAGTGATCTTGACTGTGAGGGCGGATGTAATAGTTCAGATAGGTACTGTGGAGCCTGGTTCCACAAAGACTTAAAAACAAATAACAGAACTTTAAAATCAATTCTGTATTTAACCGGTAACCAATGAAGCGAGATCAAAACTGGTGTAATGTGTTCACTTTTACACTTCCCTTTGATGAGCCGTCCTGCAGCATTCTGAACTAATTGCAAGCACGAGATACATATCTGAGGGGCACCAATATATATATTTTGTAAAGAGTTACAAAAATTTAATCGGGATGTTACAAAAGCATGCATAACAGTCTCAAAGTTCTTAGCAGACAAAAAGGGCTTAACCTTGGAAGATGGTAAAAACAGGGCTTAACCACAGCAACTTGTCTGCTTATATTTAAGGCTGTTATCAAGCAAAACCCCCAGATTCCAAACATAGGTGGTCAGAAGTAAGATAAATCCCAACACATAGAGACTCTTTCACCTAGATCTTATCACATAGAGACTGTGTCTGTTCCACGAATTAGTAAATACAAAAAACCATTAAAACCATTGAACGGTAAAAATTTAATTGATGTCCAACAAATAAACAACAGATATAATACAGATAATAAAGCTCGGGCTGCTGAATATTAGATCCCTTTCCTCAAAAACGCTTATTGTTAATGATATGATTACAGATCATAATCTAGATGTGCTGTGTTTGGCAGAAACCTGGCTAAAACCTGACGACTACATTACTTTAATTGAGTCCACCCCACAAGATTATTGGTATAAACACGAGCCGCGTCTGAAAGGTAAAGGGGGAGGTGTTGCTGTAATTTATAATAATATTTAGTATTACTCAGAAGTCTAGTTTCAAATATAATTCCTTTGAAGTTTTGGTGCTTTATGTAACATTATGTAGTGAAACTGATAAATCCCGTTTGACATTTGTGTTGGCTACTGTATACAGACCACCAGGGCACAATATAGACTTTACCAAAGAATTTGCTGATTTTCTATCAGAGTTAGTACTTGCTGCAGATAGTCCTAACAAGTCCTAATTGTTGGTGATTTTAATATCCATGTAGACAATGAAAAAGACGCATTGGGATTGGCATTTAGAGACATTCTAAACTCTATTGGAGTTAGGCAACACGTGTCAGGACCCACTCATCGCCGTAATCATACTTTAGACCTAATACTGTCACATGGAATAAATGTTGATACCGTTGAAATTCTGACATCTCAGATCATTACCTAGTATCATGTATACTTAATTTAGCAAAGGCTGCAAAGCCGTCCCCTCGCTTTACGACCCTATACCGACTAAACTACTAAAAGAGATGCTTCCAGAGGTCATAGATCCTCTTCTTAATATCATTACTTCATCTTTGTCATTAGGATATGTACCGAAAACTTTTAAGTTGGCTATTATTAAACCACTTATTAAAAAACCACAACTTGATCCTACAGAATTAGTCAATTACAGGCTAATCTCAAATCTACCCTTTCTGTCAAAAATACTAGAAAAGACAGTATCCTCAGAATTATGCTCCTTTTTAGAAAGAAATGGTATCTGTGAGGATTTCCAGTCAGGATTTAGACCGTATCATAGTACTGAGACTGCTCTCATTAAATTTACAAATGATTTACTCTTATCATCCGATCGTGGTTGTATATCTCTATTAGTGTTACTCGATCTTAGCGCTGAATTCCATACTATCAACCACAACATTCTTTTGAATTATGTTGGCATTAGTGGAATTGCATTGGCATGGTTTAAATCATACTTATCTGTTAAGTATCATACTTATCAGTTTGTAGCAGTAGATTAAGAGATGTCACACCGATCACAAGTTTAGTATGGAGTACCGCAAGGCTCAGTGCTGGGAGATATTATTAGGAAGCATGGCGTTAGTTTTCATTTTTATGCTGACGATACTCAGCTCTATATTTCTTCACACCCTGACGAAATTTACCAATTCACAAGATTAACGGAATGCATAGCTGATATAAAAAATTGGATGACTAGTAATTTCCTGCAACTTAATTCAGAAAAAAAAGAATTTTTAATTATTGGACAAAGAAACTCCACAAGTAATAACCTAGAATTCTGTCTAACACTCGATGGCTGCTCTGTCAAGTCCTCGTCGTCAGTTAGGAACCTGGGTGTGCTCTTTGATACCAATCTTTCATTTGAAAGCCACGTTTCTAGCATCTGTAAAACTGCATTCTACCATCTTAAAAATATATCTAAATTACGGCATATGCTTTCAATGCAAAATGCTGAACAGTTAGTTCATGCGTTCATGACCTCAAGGCTAGATTATTGTGATGCTCTACTGGGTGGTTGCCCTGCTCGCTTAATAAATAAACTGCAGCTGGTCCAAAACGCAGCAGCTCGAGTTCTTACTAGAACCAGGAAGTATGACCATATTAGCCCGGTTCTGTCAACACTGCACTGGCTCCCTATTAAACATCGCATACATTTTAAAATCCTGCTAATTACTTACAAAGCACTAAATGGTTTAGCTCCCCAGTACTTGAGCGAGCTCTTAACGCATTATACTCCATCACGCCTATTGCGGTCTCAAAATTCTTGCCAGTTGATAATACCTAGAATATCAAAATCAACTGCAGGCAGTCGACCCTTTTCCTATTTAGCACCTAAACTTTACAGTCTTCCTAGCATTGTTCGGGAAGCAGACACACTCTGTCAGTTTAAATCTAGACTAAAAACGCATCTCTTTACTATGGCATACACATAAAACATTTTTAATTTATATTATTCAAATCAATTAAATGATTGTTAGGCTGCATTAACTAGGTCAGCCGGAACCGGGAACACTTCCCATAACACATGATGTACTCATTACATCATAAAAAGAATGGCATCTACACTAATGTTAGTCTCTCTGTTTATCTCGAGGTTTACTGCAGTCAGCTGGATCCGGGCCGTATCCAGATCAGGACCAACGCATCCCTGAAGTGTCTGCAGAGACCGTGTCAATAAGTCTCCCCTCTGAAATTGCCTCATCGACATGGCATCCTCAATGGATCCGTCTCCGGCATGATGACTCAGATCCTTCGAATATTCCTATTTAATAATTGTTTAATCGACACGTCATCAATAAACCCGTCTCCGGCGTGATTTTCAGACATTCAGATCTAATATGACTTGTCATCTAATATGACTTCTGACCTGTAAGGTTGGCAGAATAATAATCATACACTGTTTGTTAATTGGCCAGAGGCAAACTGGCGTCCCGACTGAGCCTAGTTTCTCCCAAGGTTTATTTTTCTCCATTATGCCACCTGATGGAGTTTTGGTTCCTTGCCACTGTCGCCTTTGGCTTGGCTTGCTCAGTTGGGGACACTAAATTTTCAACTAAATATCCAAATAAATTGAATTACTAAACTAAATTAACTATATCAACTAAATTACTGATCTGCCCACATTGTCGCTATATGACAATTGAAATGAGCTAGATGGCTGACCAGTTTTCTCCAGAGTGGCTATACAGCCGAATCAAAATCTGTTGCATTATTTTCCTGTTTAACACTGTGAAGCTGCTTTGAAACAATCGGCATTGTAAAAAGCGCTATATAAATAAAGTTGACTTGACTACTGTATGTTAACAGAGTATGAAAATCAAAATTATGAGTACTGCGATCATTTGAGCCAAACAAGATCATTTCAGTCTTGCTTTCATTAAGACTCAAGAAATTACTAGCGAGCCAGAGTTTTAGTTCATCCAAAAAGTTCAATATCGGCTTTAAAGCAAGTAAAGCCGGCTGCATCTGAAATCACATACTTTCTGAGTAGGTTACTTCTTTTGAATAAGTAATTATTTCATGACTGTTTAAAAAGTATGTTCTATAGTATGAACATGCATGGTATAAATGTAATCCAGAAAATGAAAATTCATCATGGTGTCATTGTCATGTGACCTATCAGTGTCAGTTGTGTCGGTTCACTGCCATTCCGAATCCTCTCTCATGGCCACATGGATAGTAAAGTGTCCACTGGAGGCACTTTTTAGAAGTTCTCTTTGGAAGTAGGTAATTTGGGTACCTTTTTGCTGATTCAGAGAGACTACTCTTTGCCTACTACATAGGAAAGTATGAATATTTATGACATTATGACTGACCAATCCTGTTCCTGGGTGAATTGGAGACACTAAATTGTCTGTAGGAGTGAATGTGCGTGTGTGTGTGAGTCCCAAGCCATGTAATTAGGAGGGTTGGGGAAAGACCTCGCAAACTACCCCAGAAAAGTCATCGCCAAGAAAATTCTTGGACAGTCTCATAGAATCACCAAGAGTCAGATACAACTGAAATGGTTAACAAATAAAGTCTCTAATGAATTGGTTTGGGAAACAACTGGTGCTAGAAGTACTTTTACCTTGGTTTTGTTTAAAAACAAATTTCCCCTATCCAACAATTACATTTACAAGAAGAGCTCTGCCGTACTCATTAATATTATACACTACTGAATGTAGTTTGTCATGATACTTTTATTGTGACAGCAAAAACTAAAAATAACACAAATATGTTGTTAAAAATTTATTAAGACATTTGCCATAGTTGATCTTCCACAAACAGTACAGTTCTTATACAATTGTACGAACAGCCTCTCTGATCTCTTGAAGAAGTTCCTCAGGTTTGAAGCTCAGAGCTGAAGGGTCCAGTCTCTTAAAGTCTTCATTGCTAAGCATGCTTTCAAATATTTGCAAAACTCTCTGGAGGTCAAAGGCTGCATGATGAGGGCCTAATGCACACAGACTTTCTGCAAGTAAGTCTTGGCAATTATCTGCATTTCTGGGACATGAATTCAAAAAGGATATTCGAATATTTGCAATGGTCTTAAGGAAAGAGGCAAACTCCCCATAATCGATTCCTGTACATGATTTCATGATCACCTGAAATAGAATATAAATGAATGTATTAATCACAGGAATTCAAAAATTATGTTTACAGTGTCCAAAAATACTTGGCTTAAGACTTGACACTTATGCCACACTTACCACTGGTTTTCCAGACAAGGCTTAAGCATAGTCTCAGACTAAAATGCATTATTGAGCTGTTTTGTAAGTAAACAGATAACCTCAACTTTTGGTTCCAAAAATGGAATTATTATTATATATACACTCACCTAAAGGATTATTAGGAACACCTGTTCAATTTCTCATTAATGCAATTATCTAATCAACCAATCACATGGCAGTTGCTTCAATGCATTTAGGGGTGTGGTCCTGGTCAAGACAATCTCCTGAACTCCAAACTGAATGTCAGAATGGGAAAGAAAGGTGATTTAAGCAGTTTTGAGCGTGGCATGGTTGTTGGTGCCAGGCGGGCCGTTCTGAGTATTTCACAATCTGCTCAGTTACTGGGATTTTCACGCACAACCATTTCTAGAGTTTACAAAGAATGGTGTGAAAAGGGAAAAACATCCAGTATGCGGCAGTCCTGTGGGCGAAAATGCCTTGTTGATGCTAGAGGTCAGAGGAGAATGGGCCGACTGATTCAAGCTGATAGAAAAGCAACTTTGACTGAAATAACCACTCGTTACAACCGAGGTATGCAGCAAAGCATTTGTGAAGCCACAACACGCACAACCTTGAGGCGGATGGGCTACAACAGTAGAAGACCCCACCGGGTACCACTCATCTCCACTACAAATAGGAAAAAGAGGCTACAATTTGCACAAGCTCACCAAAATTGGACAGTTGAAGACTGGAAAAATGTTGCCTGGTCTGATGAGTCTCGATTTCTGTTGAGACATTCAGATGGTAGAGTCAGAATTTGCCGTAAACAGAATGAGAACATGGATCCATCATGCCTTGTTACCACTGTGCAGGCTGGTGGTGGTGGTGTAATGGTGTGGGGGATGTTTTCTTGGCACACTTTAGGCCCCTTAGTGCCAATTGGGCATCGTTTAAAGGCCACGGCCTACCTGAGCATTGTTTCTGACCATGTCCATCTCTTTATGACCACCATGTACCCATCCTCTGATGGATACTTCCAGCAGGATAATGCACCATGTCACAAAGCTCGAATCATTTCAAATTGGTTTCTTGAACATGACAATGAGTTCACTGTACTAAAATGGCCCCCACAGTCACCAGATCTCAACCCAATAGAGCATCTTTGGGATGTGGTGGAACGGGAGCTTCGTGCCCTGGATGTGCATCCCACAAATCTCCATCAACTGCAAGATGCTATCCTATCAATATGGGCCAACATTTCTAAAGAATGCTTTCAGCACCTTGTTGAATCAATGCCACGTAGAATTAAGGCAGTTCTGAAGGCGAAAGGGGGTCAAACACAGTATTTGTATGGTGTTCCTAATAATCCTTTAGGTGAGTGTATATATGTGTATATATATATATATATATATATATATATATAATATGTACACACACTGATCACACATGAAGTAAATAACACTGATGATCTCTTCATCAAGGCACTTGTTAGTGGGTGGGATATATTAGGCAGCAAGTGAACATTTTGTCCTCAAAGTTGATTTGTTAGAAGCTGGAAAAATGGGCATGCGTAAGGATTTGACAAGGGCCAAATTGTGATGGCTAGATGACTGGGTCAGAGCATCTCCAAATCTGCAGCTCTTGTCAGGTGTTCCCAGCCTGCAGTGGTCAGTATCTATCAAAAGTGGTCCAAGGAAGGAACAGTGGTGAACCGGCAACAGGGTCATGGGCGGCCAAGGCTCATTGCATGTGGGGAGCGAAGGCTGGCCCGTGTGGTCCAATCAAACAGACGAGCTACCGTAGCTCAAATTGTTCAAGAAGTTAAAGCTGGTTCTGATAGAAAGGTGTCAGAATACACAGTACATCACAGTTTGTTGCGTATGGGGCTACATAGCCGCAGACCAGTCATGGTGATTATGCTGACCCCTGTTCACCAACAGTGGGCACATGAGCATCAGAACTGGACCACGGAGCAATGGAAGATGGTGGCCTGGTCTGATGGATCATGTTTTCTTTTATAATCACGTGGATGGCCGGGTGCGTGTGCGTCGCTTACCTAGGGAACACATGGCACCAGGATGCACTATGGGAAGAAGGCAAGCCAGCGGAGGGAGTGTAATGCTTTGGGCAATGTTCTGCTGGGAAACCTTGGGTCCTGCCATCCATGTGGATGTTACTTTGACATGTACCACAGCATTGTTGCAGACCATGTACACCCTTACATGGAAACGGTATTTCCTGGTGGCTGTGGCCTCTTTCAGCAGGACAATGCGACCTGCCACAAAGCAAAAATGGTTCAGGAATGGTTTGAGGAGCACAACAATGAGTTTGAGGTGTTGACTTGGCCTCCAAATTCCCCAGATCTTAATCCAATCGAGCATCTGTGGGATGTGCTGAACAAACAAGTCCGATCCATGGAGGCCCCACCTCGCAACTTACAGGACTTAAAGGATCTGCTGCTAACATCCTGGTGCCAGATACCACAGCACACCTTCAGGGGTCTAGTGGAGTCCATGCCTCGACGGGTCAGAGCTTTTTTTGGCAGCAAAAGGGGGACCAACACAATATTAGGAAGGTAGTCATGATGTTATGCCTGATCGGTGTATGTTACATAGTACAGACTTACATATATTGCTACAGCTACAGTAATATTTAACATCCGTAATATTGCTGCAGAAAGACTCATTTGAGCTTCACACTTTACACTTTAAAGTTTCCTTTTGATGTTTGTTGGTTAAATGGTAAGAAAAATTTTACCTCACTGTAGCCACTTTTTGCAAATATTTATTCTGCATTCATAGATCGAACAGTTAAACTTATTTATAGCACAACTTTAAGCTTAGCTTTAAAAAAAAATCACTGAGTACACTACAGTCTCCGGGCTCACAGACACCAATATTTTAACGATTAAGAAAACATGAATCACTGTCCGGAAAGTCTTCGGTATGGAGGTAAATGTTAGGATCATGATTTTACAGTACTACAACACACCATGCTTGTATATTAGCGCCATTTGTTGTTTGCTTCAGGGATCTGATAGAGCATTTGGACCCAGAAACAGTGATGCATGATATCAGACTTAACAACCGATAACCTAGAGCCAAAAAATAAACAGTTACCTGACAATGCTGATGCCAGGTGTCCATAGTATCACGCCATTCCTCAATTTCTCTCTGGACAGAAGAAAGTTCATCTTGCAGGAACTGCCACATGATGTCCAAATTACAGCCATTCAGCCAGTTATGATTGATGGAAATGGTATCCTCCTATTATTAAGAGATGCATTATAGAAATTGAGTTAGCAAGTTAGCAGGTTGGTCAAAGAAGGTTTTTTTTACTCATGACACCTAGGGGCAGGGTCTGCTTAGTTGTCATAAAATAATCAAAAATAATATTTTACTTTTCTTTAAGCAAAATATAAGTTTTATTTATTTTGATATTTAAGTGAAATGAGACCCAAGTTTCATTAGATTTACCCAAATATAGCTAGAGCAGCAGTTCTCAACTCCATTCCTGGGGACAGCACTGCACATTTTGTATGTCTCCCATATCCGACAGACCAAATTCAGTTCATGCAGCTCTCTGCAAAAAAGCTGATGATATAAATCAAGAGTGTAACTAAGTGAGACATACAACATGTGCAGTATTGTGGGTCTCCAAGCCGGAGATGAGAGCTAGAGCCTATTGACCAAGAGACCTACTTTAACTACTGCAGCAAATTACTTTTTGTATGGCTTTAAAAATGCATGCATTATAGATATAGAAAATATTGTGTATAATATAAATAGAATTACAATAGTACAAAATAGCATATGCTTATACTATTAGTAGGTTACTTCCAAAACCCTGGTTCTCTGATAACAGAAGTGAGGTATCTACTATGGGAACAAATCAGGCGTGACCGACTGTGGAAGCTCCAATTACACCATCAGACTGACCAAACGCTACAGCGATAAGGGGGCCCCGTCTCCCTAGTATATAATGCTGCCTTCATGTGCTCTCGGAATACATACGATTTTCCTAGGTAAGAATTGCACATGAATGCCCTCCCATTTAAAAATTTGAATGCGATGAGCTCGTAATCACGACTTCAGAAGTGGGAATTATCAAATTTCCGATAGCACGTGAAGGCAGCATTACTCACTGCAGCCTGCTGTTGCATCATTCTCAGCATATCTTCATATCTTGTAGTCTGCAAGAAGGGCAGTGAGAACCAGGGTTACAGAAGTAACCTAACATTCTCTTTCTATCATCCGTTTGATATCTCACTATGAGATATAAACCACTCCTATATTGCAGATATGATGTACGCATACACAACATAAAAATTAAGGTTGCAAACAATTAATCATGGTTCTAGTACTAATGTAAAATGCTTTTTTTCATTTAATACACTCTATAGTGTACACAAGCCCAAAGGTATTTTACTAGGTTGTGAAAAATGTTTCACTAAACGTGTGTGAGTGCTATGTCATATCACGTACTGCTCCTACACCAAGTACTGAATGAGCCTAGTATGGCTCAGTCACATCCAATCTATAATAGCTGTGTGTGTGTGTGTGCTTATGCCCAGCTCGCTATAGCACAGAAGTAACAATTTACAATAGGATTTACTGCATTTGCGATGTTACTGGTCAACTCCATCTGTACACTGTTAAATGGTAAATCCAATAATACATAAAATTCACAGGAAAGAAAGCGAGAATGATGCAGTAGGGGGCTGCAGCCAGTTACATACTAAAGAGGTGGGACTCCCTAATCACTGTAGCAATTGGTCTGTTAATCTGACAGATGGTAACTTCTGCAGTCGGTCATGCCTGAGGCACTCCCATAGTTAGATATTGGGTGCGTCTCAATCAGCTCCCTAGTTCAGTAGTCAGGGCACTGATCGGGGCGTCGGCCATTTTAAGGGATGTCTCAATCGCAGAATCCTTCCAGTGCACTGAAACGTTCGCTCCCTAAAAAGTCCCACAATGCACCGCAAAACCCAGGGTGCATCGATGCTCACTATGTTCCCTTAACGGAAGTACTAAAGCGCAAAACTTAAATCACGTGAGCCAACTCACTACACATAACGGCAAATGACACACGATATGCGTTTTAAAAAATATAACCAATAAAAACCATTATTTTATTATATTTCAGCATAAACATACATCGTTGGACAGGTAATGAACACAATCTAGCTAACATTTATACTTTATTTAAGGCTGAAATATTGCACGTATATTTAACAAGCAAAGTATTTATCATAATGTACTTTAAATAACATTACAAGTAATGTCAGATAGATATCAGCTCTGCTGTTGTTTATAAATAACAGTAATGATGTTGTTCAATGAGGACGTTGTCACGTCGCCAGAAATAGAGTCATCAGTGTCCCAATGTGTAGTGAGCCAGCGTCCTTTACTGTTCTTACCAGTGCCCGAATTTGTGTACACGATATACTGATTCACGAGCTCAGGAGCTAGGGAACTGAATGAGACGCACCCATAGACTTTTAAGGTGTCCAATTTTGCTCCAGGATGGCCACTATCCTGCAGAGTTTACCTCCAATCCTAATCAAACACACCTGAGCCATCTAATCAAGGTCTGTAGGATTACTAGGCTGCACTCCACTTTGCTTTTGGGTCAATCAATCTCAACTAGTCCAATTTTAGTTGCTTGACCATTTTTATTTTCCCTAATTTTTTGAGTGATTACTTATATGGTATTGCAAATCATCAGATCTAACCACAGTGGCCGTCTTGTCATGGCCCACAACAAATTTTGGGTTATATGGACGTTTATCAAAACAATATCTCAGTTCAGGATTCTCAGCTCAGGTATTAGCTGCTTGAAACAAAAAAAAAAAAGATCTCTAGTGCAAATGGTACACTGTACACGGTACGTGAACATATATCAATATTTTGGACTTTAAAGTTCTTCAACAGCCCAATCAAAATGTAAAAAAAAAAGTCAAAAACATTTTAGATCCCTTAACCCTAACCCCAAAACTTTAACCGTTTTTAAAAAACTTTAAAATTTTAGCCGTTTTATAGAGAGTGTAGAATGTATAAAATGTAATGGGCAGAAAAATGTACAATGACAATTTTAATAACAATATACTAGAAATAAATATTTTGAGCCCTTATACCACTCTTACCTCTAAACCTTACCTTAGCAATTTCTTTAAAATATATATAGTATAAAGAAAAACATAACAGACTAACATATGTAATCACAACAATTTATTTATTGCAAAAACGTCCAAACGACGGTGTGTTGCATTTGCAGTCTGTTTCAATCATTGAAAATCTTATCCAATAAGCATTTGATATCATTGACGCAAACTTTTTTTGTAAAGTTTCTTAAGGCTGCAAATTTTGAATTTGTAAGTGCAGGATTTGATGTTTGATGTTTGTATGATCATTTTGTTGGGTTTTTGTATTTTCCCTTCAGAAGTGACCTCACTGTCTATGAGACAGGACATTTGCCCTCCAGGACCAGGATTGGACACCCCTGGTCTAGTACATCTTACATATTTGGACACCATTAAACCATTATTACTTACCAAATTGTAAACTTGATGATGCCAACCACTAGGTACAAAGATTATCTCCCCAGCTTCTTGAATGATCTCTAAAGGCTGACAGGCCTCTTCAAACTGTGCATACAGACCTTTGTCTCGAAGTACAGGTGCTGTTACATCATAGGCCAAGTTGCCATGACAGTCCCGGAGGAACTCCTCTTGGCCTGGAGGGTACAGGAGCCATTTCTTACGTCCACAGATGTTGGCAGACCAACTGTAAGAGCGAAACACATCTGCATGGAAAGGTGTCCTAGAGGCAAGAACAAAAATGTTACTATATAGCTAACTTGACATATTTCTGCAAATGTCAATGCACACTAATTTATTTAAATTTAACAAACCGTTAAATATAACAAAAAATATGTTTGAGCACATATATATAAAATAGTAAAATACTTTTAAATACTTAAAACAAACTTTGGCAAGGAGTGCACAAACTATATTATAATGTCATTTAATTACATTGGAGTTCAAAAGTATGAGAACACTTGCTACTATAATTTTCCAATTTAATATAACACTTTATTACAAATAATTAAAAAAAACTTGCGTGTAAACCATTTTTTTTAGTATTTAGTTTAACCTCGTTGTACTTTAATGACCGAATATTATTGAACATTATTTAAGAATGTTCCGAATAGCATCTAGTGTATTTCAATGGAATCTCACCTTTTGTGCAAATTACTTATTTCTTCACATCACATCATAATGTTCCTTTTTTGTACATTTTGGTTTTCAAAATACAAAAACTGACCAGACTTTCATGGTGGACACAGACTTTTACACCCAACTGTATGTGGACATTGATTTATACGGTACCATGACCCCTTAGGTCCCATGTAGACAAAACGATAATCATCCACTTCCAATGTGTCCCAGTATTCATTCAGCCAATCAGAGGAGAAGTAAATTGGGTTCTTGTAAGTATTATGCTCAGGAAAGTTCCTAAAATGAACATAAACATATTTGACATTATGGAGAGTATAAACGTCCTTGATTTTACTACAATCTTATTCATCTCATTCAAAACTACTACATATTGTGCAATAGCCTAGGTCATATGCTTTTAAAGAGCTGTACCTCTGCATATGCCAGTCCTTTAAGTAAAGACATCCTTTGGGTGAAGAATGCCCATTCTGTATGTACTCCCTCCAGTACTGGATAAACTCCTTAAAAGGCATGATCTGCTTTGGGTTGGAATTGTATTCTTTTGCACTGCAGTTTGCAACAGGAACAGGAGTCTCATCTGCATAATAAAATGAGGCTATTTATGGATATAACATATTGAGGACACAGTTATACATAGGATATGCATTAGGATTTTTTTTTATCGTTTTGGTACTATTTTCAATTGGTTTTAAAAATTGGTACTCACCAATACACAACAAAATGATCTTACAATTTTTTAATTGTCAATTTAATAATCAATTAATTCACATTTCAAATGAACCTTAGGCAAATGTTACAGTACTGTAATGTGCAGTCATCAGTTTTTTTTTTTCGTATGGAAAAATTATCAAAGCAAAAGATATATAATAAAATAATAATACAAATCGAAGTTAATCTATTTAAAATCAGGCCCGGTGGCTTCACAGGGAGGGCTGGGTGTCACCTTGCCATATCTTATATTTTAGAGCTGGAGCAGGGCCTATTTACAAGTACTAATTTATAATGTGTGACATGTTAATGCACGTATAATAAAATATAATAACAAAACAAACAAATCACTTTGCTCACCAAATTCATGCAGAAGTCTTTGTAAATGTGGCTTTCCATCAACAGTGACCCAATTTTTTCTGCAGTTCCAATTTTCTGTGAATTTTTTGGAAAACATGCATGGTTGATTCGGAATCAGGTAGTTCTTAAAGAATTTAGAGTAAGGTATTTCTCTCTCTATGTACTCAATAAAATGAGAGGAGCAGTGCTGTTGATGGATCTCCCTGGGCATTTTGGACAAACTGCAGCAGTTATGAAAGGTTTCCCTATCCATGACATGTCAGAAAGGAGCTGAGCCTTGTTTATACACTAACATGAAGTTTCCACACGTTATTCCATGCTTGATATATCATAATATTTAAAAACAAAACCTTAATTAAAACTTTAAGTCCAAGTTAATATCAACATATAGCCAACAGAAAGAACACATTTCAACAGCCTCATTAATCACGGTGACCGGATTGCGTATTTAGGCTGTAGAAGCACAACTAATATTTCGACGGTCCAACGTCAGGCTTACGCGTAATTAAAATATCGATACTAAGAGATTATCTTTTTCTACATGCATATAAATCGAAAATAATTGTGTTTTTCTGCGCCAGGTTTGGAACATGGCTATCCAGTTGCCCACCGGAAAAAATAAACGTGTGCACACCAACTGTGTGATTGGCTCGTGTTCGTGCGTAAAGAATGAGCTGTGTAATAAAATAAAAAGTGAATTAAATATCAGTTAATTAGCTCTAAATAACAATAGGTCGATTTCCTTAAGTAGACATATATGAGGCGCAATCGTCATTTGCGCGGAATCTTTAATCATTCGTTTGCACGCCGGAGTGTAAACATGAGTGCACCAAAAAATCTCCGCTGCGTTCAGCCTTTGGTTAAGCTATATTTACATTGCTACAACGCGGCAGGGAACCGGAGTCTGATGTTTTTACGTTTCTTATGTGGAACAGCAAATGTCTCGCTTCCGACTGAGATATACCCTGCAGAAAGCATATTAAACCAACCCTTTACGATGTGAAGGGATATTGTTTATCTTAATGCTTGATTTACGTCACAACCTGCTGTAGCTGTCACTTGAAAATCAAAATCATCATAAAGGTATGACAAGAATTATGTTTTTTTCTTTTCTTATTACATATAATGCCAACCACACTAGCATCTGTTACTGTACATACAGAACCACTTGAAAAATAAATATAAATGATTTTAGTCATTTAAATGATACACTTAAAGATACATTTAAATGATAAATATATAATGTGTCTTTAAATAATGTGTCTCACAGTCAAATATTTTAACACAGTAAGTTTAATGTGTTCTACAGGCATTTCATGATCTGTTTCTCAAGCAGTGGTTTTCAACTTTTTCGACTCGAAGGCCCTCTATATAATGCAATATTAACAGAACTAAATATATGTATATATATATATATATATATATATATATATATATATATATATATATATATATATATATATATATATAAATTCAGTTTTGTTAATATCCCAAATATATGATAATGAATTAACCATTCAGTCAGTTTATGGATCATCATTCTCCATGCTTTATGATCTTTGACCGCTTCTTCCAATTCTTTCATGGGCATGTTCATGTTATGTATATAGGCCTATATAAGTGTGTGTGTGTGTGTGTGTGTGTGTGTGTTTGAGTGTGTGATTAACCACAATTCATTTTGTGATGTATTTAAATAAAAATGAAGAAATGATTTATGACTTCAGTCATCTTCACATCTCACGATTTTTGTATTTTAGTTTTGAATTAAGCTAATTTGTTTTAATATATTTATAAAATAATAATAATAATATATTATTTAAAATCATTTTACATCCTGCAGACCCCATTTGCTGGGGCCCCCTCTAGTGGACCCCTGTCCCCTGGTTAAGAACCACTAATTTAAAGGGTTAGTTCACTCAAACATGTCCCAAAATTAGTGTTGACAAATTTGTCTTCTCTGTCATCATCCCTCTCATGTCATTCCAAACTTGTATGGTTTCCTGTCTTCTATAAAGTACAAAAGGAGTTTTTGCAGAATGTTCAAGCTGCTCTTTTCAATGCAATGAATGAAACCTCATCCTTTTGTGTTCCACATCAGAAAATGTTACAGGTTTAGAATGATATGAGGGTAGGGACATAATTAATATACTTTTTATGTAAATAGAAGAAGTGTCTGATGACTACTTACTAATTTATTATTTACATCACTTACTTGACAGGTGAGCTCCCTAAGTCAGGGCAGCTGTGCAATATCATCACAAAAAGATGAGCCAGGAAGTATCCATCCATAGTTGGCCCGGCTCTTATTACATCAACGGTGAGAAACGCTGGGCCAATGGCATTCTCTCCTTAACCCGCACCACCCTGCGCTTCACCTCTGAGCAGAAACAAGAGAATCTGACTAGCCTGAGGCTTTCACGAATCATGGAGATCAAGATGGAGTCCTCCAGCTTAATTTTTAGTGCTCTTACTGTTTTAGAGCAGGGAAACATCAAGCACTGGTTTGGGTCTCTCAGGCCTTGCCGTACTGCCGTTTACCACGTGCTAGAGCACTTCTGGAGGGAACGGCTGCTGTCACCTACAGAGCCACATGGAGCTTCAGCTCCTGTCAGTAAGGGCCAGGAGCTGATCAGCCTGATATCTGGAGCCCAACGGAGGTTGGAGGATACTGGAAAAGTCCTGAACCACCAGGGAGAGCAGTTTGACAACATGATTCAGGGCCTGGACAAGATTGAATCAGACCTGAGCGTGGCAGATAAGTAGGTTTTGCTCAGATTCAGAATCCTAAATATTCAACTTGTACATACACATAAAATAAATCTGCTTTATTGGCATCTATGGTTTTACATTCCGAGGAACCTTTCCATTGCAAAAAAGTTTTTTTAGATTTTTAAGAGTAAATGGTTCTTTTAAGAATAATAATAAGTTTTATTTTTATAGCATCTTTCCAGTGCTCAAGGACGCTTAGAAGAACTGTTCACTAAGAGGTTCTTTGGGAAACCAAAAATGGTTCTTTTATGGCATTGCTGTGAAACCCCCTTTTTGGAACCTTTATTTTTAAGAGTATAACTTCTACTAGAGACATGATTGATACTTTTAACCTGTTGAGGAGAGGGAGTGCTTCTACTTGTGTAAGAGACTAGACTTTTTGAGATCGGCAAGGAAACTCATAGCTTTACGTTAAAGAAGGGACCTGAGCCATACACTATCTAGGTACCAGAAAATCACAGAGACTTGGGGTTGGGCTCCTTTGACCTGGGTCAGTCAGAAACCACTTAGTGAAAACACAGAACACTAGCAACTGCATATCAATTCAATAAAAACTACTAAGAACATCTTAGTAACCACATAGCAGCGCCCTAGCAAACCAGGGAACCACCGAGAACACCATAGCAGCTGCACTGGAACACTTTAGTAACCATATAGGAACACCCTAGAATCACTGGCAGTAATTTTTGTACTGGCAAGAACCATTCAGATTTTAGAAAATCAAAAAAATTAGCATTAGCTGTGGAAAGGCCACTAACAAGCACTGTACAATAAAGAGTTAAATGTACAAACTTTTAAATGTACAGGGTGAGAGATATATTTCATAAGTCAACTGAACATAGGAATGGGCTCCTTGCAGTTATAACAGAGCACGTTCTAATTAAATTTGAATGAATCCTGCAAATTATGTGTTTATAATTAATTTTCTGTAACATGTATGTGAGGGTTACAAAATGAATCCACACAAATTAATATTTTTTCATATTTTTTGGGCCAATATGGGCCAACATTTCTAAAGAATGCTTTCAGCACCTTGTTGAATCAATGCCACGTAGAATTAAGGCAGTTCTGAAGGCGAAAGGGGGTCAAACACAGTATTAGTATGGTGTTCCTAATAATCCTTTAGGTGAGTGTATATATATTAGTATTAATTATATACCTAGGAGAAAATCAAAGAGCAGACCTAAGGAATAGAGTATATACACTGATCAGGCATAACATTATGACCACTGACAGGTGAAGTGAATAACACTGATTATCTCTTTATCACGGCACCTGTTAGTGGGTGGGATATATTAGGCAGAAAGTGAACAATTTTTCCTTAATGTTGATTAGTTAGAAGCAGGAAAAATGGGCCATGGTCCAATTTGGTCCAATTAGACAAGCTACTCTAGCTCAAATTGCTCAAGAAGTTAATGCTGGTTCTGATAGGTGTCAGAATACACAGTGCATCACAGTTTGTTGCATATGAGGGTGCGTAGCCGCAGACCAGTCAGGCTGCCCATGCTGACCCCTGTCCACCGCCGAAAGCACCAGCAGTGGGCACGTGAGCATCAGAATGGAATGAGCAATGGAAGAAGGTGGCCTGGTCTGATGAATCACATTTTCTTATACATCACGTGGATGCTGGTGCGTCGCTTTCCTGGGGAACACGTGGCACCAGGATGCACTATGGGAAGAAGGCAAGCCGGCAGAGGCAGTGTGATGCTTTGGACAATGTTCTGCTGGGAAACCTTGGGTCCTGCCATCCATGTGGATGTTACTTTGACACGTACCACCAACCTAAGCATTTTTGCAGACCATGTACACCCTTTCATGGAAACGGTATTCCCTGGTGTCTGTGGCCTCTTTCAGCAGGATAATGCGCCCTGCCACAAAGCAATAATGGTTCAGAAAGACCCAACACCCAACTTGGCCTCTAAATTCCCCAGTTCTCAATCCAATCGAGCATCTGTGGGATGTACTGAACAAACAAGTCTAATCTCCCCACCAGTCTCCCCATCAGCCCCACCTCGCAACTTACAGGACTTAAAGGAGCTGCTGCTAACATCTTGGTGCCAGATACCACAGCACACCTTCAGGGGTCTAGTGGAGTCCATGCCTTGACGGGTCAGGGCTGTTTTGGCAGCAAAAGCCAACACAATATTAGGCTTAACTCACAATATTAGCATAACTCATAATGTTATGCTTGATCAGTGTATATATACCCTAGTGAAAAATAAAAAAAACTAAAATGTATTTGAAATGCATTTATTTTATGCTAAATATACTACAAATAAATGTACATATTTATGTACTTAATATAAATACCCTGCAATTGTACTGTTGGTATGCTAAATTGATGTGCTTAAAGTCTGCTAAATTGGATCAACTAATTTTGCGCTTAATGTACTTTAGTTACTACCTTACTAGTGATATTAAAACACATTTTAAGGCTTAATATTAAGAAATTTGCATTGTGCAATGAAGTACTCCAAATAAATTATAATTATATCGTATAATTATACGTCTCAAGCGACATGACAGTAAACATGTTAATGGATTTGTAGTACACTTAGTATGAAATACATTTATTTTAAATACATTTTGGTATAGGTTTTTTTTACTAGGGTAGTTACGGCACTTCACTTCTCACCACCAATGTCTTAAAAGAGTAGTGTGTAGTTTGTAGGCTTGTTACTAAGTCGCTGGGTTTCACTTATAATAGTGTTATTTGATGCAGTGCAGTGAGGGATTGTCATGCCCACTCTAAAAGTAGGACATTTTCAACAGTATATCTATTTCAACATTATTAGCAATATTCTGGAAACTTTTCTCATCCGTGAGCAGTTTCAATGCATCCTGCTGATTCTTCTTCTATGCTTTCACTATTTCTTAAGTCAATCCCTGTTCTAGCCTGTACTATTCTAGATTTTTTATATTATTAATATATAATTATATTTTAAACTTTGTATTGTTGGCAATTCTCGTGTTATTGTGACCTTAAGATGAATCGCTTTGTTGTATTCCTCCTTTGTAAGTTGCTTTGGATAAAATCTAAATTAATTAAATGTAAATTATATTCGTTGGAAAGGCAAGAACATCCACTGTCCCCATACACCATTGATACGTGTCTTTAGCAGCTGCAATATCCCACAGTCATGTGTTGTATTTAAAGTAATGATTTACTTAGCTGTAGTCTTGCAGTCCTACTTTTAATGATGCCATTGATTCTCTTGTGTGCAGACTACTCTCCGAACTGGAGTGTCCATCTTGGTGGCCTTTTGGCAAACTGCCATGGAAGAGCCACCAGGAGGCCAAATCCGAAGCAGCTGCCAAAGCGTCCTATACTAAAGGTTCAGGCAAGGGCCAAAAAGTCATAATCAGCATTCCAGCTATTGTCTCCCGTGTTGGAAACTCTGGAAACATGAAACCAGGTAGCCTGATGATTTTGGTCTCCTCTCTGGAGGTTCGAGATGCAAACGGACAGCTAGTTCATTGCTTTGAGAAGGAAGAGGTGGATGATATCCATGTACACAACCCCTACGAGATCAGTGTTCGGCAGCGCTTCATTGGGAAACCTGACATCTGTTTCAGAGTTCTCTCTGCCAGGATGACCGAAGCTTTATCTGTATTGGAGATGCAGTACAAGAAGAAAGTTGAGATCACGCGTGACTATGCAGCATTTCAGGCAACTTCGGCAACCACACCAGGAAGTCCAGAAGGGGGAGGAAACATTTGGAGTGCAGGTACATTTGAAGAACATGTAGCTAATGTTTCCACTGATCAAAATTTGTATTCTTAACTTTCTGTGCATCAAATTATTCTCTACTTGCAGCTTGCCAACAAGTCTTTGTTTCTTTGCCCATTGTATATTTTTCTTGCCATTTGCAAGAAATAAAAAAATAAAATCAAAAGTGGGTGAGTAAGCGATTTAGAAAAAAATACCTAGAACAGTTTTTTCTCTACGCTGGTCTTCGGGATCCACTGCTGTGCACATGTTGTATTAATATTTTGTGCACACGTTGTTCAGTTCATTGAACTCTTTCCTAACAAACTGATGAGCTGAATCAGGTGTGTTAAATAAAGAAGACATACAAAATGCGCAGAGCAGTGAGGCCCCAGGACCGGAGTTGATAACCACTGAACTATGATATTTAAATATCAATACAGTAGTACCTTGCAAGCACAGTAATTACAGCTACGCATAAGAAAACTTTCAAATTCTGACAATGGATAGATGTAACACTGAAAGTCATATGGTATTTTTACCACATGGTGGCAGCCATGCTCCAACATCTACTGCAGTTCATTAAAAAATCTGTGAGATCCTATTGTGGGCTTTTTAGTTAATATTTACCAACATTCTTCTAATCTTAACAACAAATCCCGAGGAAATATATGAGCTCATTCTGTGTCACTTCAGGTCATGGACAGCAAACGGAGGTGTCAGTGGAAGTGCCTGATGGTGAACTGACACAACTTCAACTTCATGTGCTTCAGCCCACTGTAACTGAGGCAGAGGCACAGGAGCTAAAACAGGTTTGAGATCAGTTTGGTTGTCACTTCTTATACAGACAAATACAGATAATCTTCAACAGTACAGTCATGGCCAACATTTTTGGCAGTGACAAATTTTGTTTCAATTTTTTTTTCTTTCTTTTTCTTACATGTTTCTATGGTATAAACTGCATCTACTGTTTCCTTAACAATGGGTTATTTGGAAAGCTGAACAAGGTTATATTTCCCTCACAACCAAAAACACACTTCTTTAGTGACGTGGTCTAAAAAACAAAATGACAGCGCTGCCGACGGGTTCTGTAACCCGAACAAAGCTCGTTGATGGACGTGCTCTTGCTCACGCTCTGGTTAATGTGCACACGCGCTCATCTGGGAGAAGTACCCATACAAGGAATTACGCCCTTTATGACGTCATACAGGACCAAAAACTTTCCGAAACTTGTTTGAATCCTGAAGGAGTGTATTTGGCACAGAAATCATATGTCCAACTTGTTTTTTTTAATTTTTTAATTTTTTATTTTGGCCATGTTTAGCATGAGAATCCTACTCTTTAACAGTGTAAATAAGTCAGAATGCATGAAAGGACCCCCCCTTTTAAAGTTCCCCTATTATGCTTTTTTCGAAATATTACCTTTCATGCAATGTGTAATGTAGCTGTCTGTGAATGTAAACGATCTGCAAAGTTGTGAAGCCAAAAGTGCACGATAAATAAAATTGTCTCTCAAAAAAAAAATTATTTCTAAACAAGTCGTCAGTAATTCGAATCCCACGTTACAGCTACATGTCACTGGGTAACACATTTGCATAATGACTTTGACCTGTCCTCAAACGCTGTAGCTGTGTTGTGTACATGTCGAGAAGACGCTGTTTTCTGCTCTGCAAAAGCAAATTCTCTTTGTAAACACTTCCAAAGGATGAGGATGTGAAGAGTCAGTGGTTTAAAATTACCACAGCGATACAACAGCAGTTACAACCTTTTGATTATGCTTCTCAGGTCTATATGGGATTTATAAAATGCTTATCCATTAAAGATGGGACAGTAACCACTTTATTTAGACCAACTTGCTCCTCAGAATCACAACCAATAATTATGATTAATTGCTGATGTATATATTTTCTACCTGATGTTCAAAATACTCCAGCTAACTCACGTTATTACTGTCTTACGGAAATGGCTCTGCTAATCAGCTGTGGGCCACTATTACCTAAAATTGTTTCCATTAATGCAGATTGTCTGTTGTCCTTACTACTTTGAGTAATGATAAAGAATGGAGCAAGATTTGTTTTACAAACTTTAATGTTACATTAGTCATTTACGTTAGTGCTCTGCTAACGTATGCGCTGTTATTGATACTGTTAAAAATACAGTTCCCACATGTGCACCGCAATAAATTTTAAATATACACATCGGTTTGTTGATGGACATACATTTGTTAATGGTGATGATGAGGAATTACAGCTGCAACATTTCATAATGTACCTCAAACGGAGTAGCGTATCACTGAGAAACGTCCTGCTCAAGTTGTCCTTGCTATGGAGGTTCGGATTGAATAACTACAGGTGCTGGTCAAAAAATGTTAATATCATCAAAAAGTTGATTAATTTCACTAATTCCATTCAAAAAGTGAAACTTGTATATTATATTCATTCATTACACACAGACTGATATATTTCAAATGTTTATTTCTTTTAATTTTGATGATTATAACTGACAACTAAGAAAAATCAGCTTTGCAACAGCTAATTAGCTCAAAACACCTGCAAAGGCCTTTAAATGGTCTCTCAGTCTAGTTCTGTAGGCTACACAATCATGGGGAAGACTGCTGACTTGACAGTTGTCCAAAAGACGACCATTGACACCTCGCACAAGGAGGGCAAGACACAAAAGGTCATTGCAAAAGAGGCTGGCTGTTCACAGAGCTCTGTGTCCAAGCACATTAATAGAGAAGTGAAGGGAAGGAAAAGATGTGGTAGAAAAAAAGTGTACAAGCAATAGGGATAACCGCACCCTGGAGAGGATTGTGAAACAAAACCCATTCAAAAATGTGGGGGAGATTCACAAAGAGTGGACTGCAGCTGGAGTCAGTGCTTCAAGAACCACTACGCACAGACGTATGGAAGACATGGGTTTCAGCTGTCGCATTCCTTGTGTCAAGCCACTCTTGAACAACAGACAGCGTCAGAAGTGTCTCACCTGGGCTAAAGACAAAAAGGACTGGACTGCTGCTGAGTGGTCCAAAGTTATGTTCTCTGATGAAAGTAAATTTTGCATTTCCTTTGGAAATCAGGGTCTCAGAGTCTGGAGGAAGAGAGGAGAGGCACACAATCCACGTTGCTTGAGGTCCAGTGTAAAGTTTCCACAGTCAGTGATGGTTTGGGGTGCCATGTCATCTGCTGGTGTTGGTCCACTGTGTTTTCTGAGGTCCAAGGTCAACCCAGCCGTATAAAGGAAGTTTTAGAGCACTTCATGCTTCCTGCTGCTGACCAACTTTATGGAGATGCAGATTTCATTTTCCAACAGGACTTGGCACCTGCACACAGTGCCAAAGCAACCAGTACCTGGTTTAAGGACCATGGTATCCCTGTTCTTAATTGGCCAGCAAACTCGCCTGACCTTAACCCCATAGAAAATCTATGGGGTATTGTGAAGAGGAAGATGTGATATGCCAGACCCAACAATGCAGAAGAGCTGAGGGCCACTATCAGAGCAACCTGGGCTCTCATAACACCTGAGCAGTGCCACAAGACTGACTGACTCCATGCCACGCCGCATTGCTGCAGTAATTCAGGCAAAAGGAGCCCCAACTAAGTATTGAGTGCTGTACATGCTCATACTTTTCATGTTCATACTTTTCAGTTGGCCAAGATTTCTAAAAATCCTTTCTTTGTATTGGTCTTCAGTATTATTCAAATTTTCTAAAATACTGAATTTGGGATTTTCCTTAGTTGTCAGTTATAATCATCAAAATTAAAAGAAATAAACATTTGAAATATATCAGTCTGTGTGTAATGAATAAATATAGTATACAAGTTTCACTTTTTGAATGGAATTAGTGAAATAAATCAACTTTTTGATGATATTCTAATTATATGACCAGCACCTGTAGTTCTTCTAATATTTCATCATCGGACTCGCGCTCGGATTGATATGGTAAAATCAACGCTATCGTTACTGTCTTTACAGTGTGTACAATCGCTGAGCTTTAGGAAGCCTGGTAATGGTAATTCAGTTATGGTAATTAGGGATTGCACCGAATATTCGGCCACAGAAAATTTTCGGCCGAAAATGGCCCAAAAGTGCATTGTCAGTTTTCGGCCGAAAGACTTTTATCACCGAAACAATACGGCCGAAATGTTGTGATGACGCAAACAGAAACCGCGACCTGCACGTGCTTGTCTGAAGCAACATGTCTGCGGTGTGGACGTATTTCAGTATATCTGAGAAAGACCCACGGACAGTGATTTGCAAAACATGTAATGCTGATGCGGAAATAAATCAGCGCGCACGAGAAATGATCCAGGCCGCGATGGATGCGGAGAACCCGCGTGGAGACGGAGACAGAGCAGGAGAAGGCGATCAGAGCGCAGAAAAAAGACTCGTCTCTCTGCACCAGTGAGGGGCATGCACCCTCGTTGTCTGATATGTTTAGTGAAATCCTGCAAGAAAGTCAAAAAATAATAATAATAATAATAATAGGTAGGCTATTCTGTTCTTATACTATATATGTGACTATCAGATTGTAGCCATATTTCTGCTAGATATTTATTTTTAATTTTTTTTAGCAGAGAAGCTACTAAAAACCTGCCACTTAACCTAGAATGGGCTTGTCTAGTGTTTAAATATTTATTATCCACTTTGCACATCTGCAATTCTTGGTGCATTTGTTGTTAAAGTTCTACAGTTAACATATGGGCTATGGCTGTCTTTGTTTTGATACACTATTATGTTGAAGGCCTACAGAGAAAATATTGTTGTATCTTTAAGCAGTTGCACTTGTTCTAAATAAAAAAATTAAAATGCACTTGACCTAAATGCACTTTGTTTTTATGAGAGAACATTTCATTTTAAAACCTTTCTGCAGGCCAGTAGGCCTGTACATTATTATTTAATGTACACATGAGTGGGGTCAAGTTAAACATTTTAGTTTGAATTTTATTTTATGCTTGAATCGCTTGCTGCTGGGCAGAGGTGCCTATAGTGGAGGATTTAGTGATTAAATAATTTGCAGTTAATGATTAATGATCATATTATTTATTAACATTACAAATTATATATAATATTATATAATAAATTATATATATATATTGTACTGTCCTGAACATAGTTTCTGTTTTAACAGTCAGATAAACTCCCTTCCCTCACACGACTCTGAAGAGAGTTTGTTTGCCCACAGGTTTAATGGTCTTTGGTATGGAGTGAAACTACAAATAAAACAAATAAACATATTTCAATAATAATGTCCAGAAATGAACAATTACAGCATTTCAACATCCACATTAATCTAGTATTCTGTGATGCTTGCAAATAAACATGACATTTTGTAATGTAAATAATGATTACGGTGTGACGCTAATGGCCTATATGGAAAATTATTAATAACTCTCTTTAACTGAAACAATTCACATTTATATGCAAGTTTTATGAACATCAATGTAAATCAATAAATACTTACAATCGATGCTGTTGCAAAGTTAAAGATTACGATTGAAAAGAGCGATCTTTACCGCTGCCCACACGGAGCACTCACTAGTTTCTGATTCACGTAAATACAGGAAATCACAGAATTAAAGTAACGTCAAACTCACCACTAGGTAGAGCTCTAAAACCTAAATATAATGAATGAGAGAAGTAAAGCCATGAACAACATTAAAGAATTAGAGACATTCAACAAAATATGAAATCTTTTTCAGCAGACTTGTTCCAGCACACACACACACACACACATATATATATATATATATATATATATATATATATATATATATATATATATATATATATATGGCCAATCAGTGCAGAGTAGGCTCGCGGAAAGGAGGGATTTAGAGAGACCGATTCATCCAGTCTAGTGAATCATTGAACACTGTGGGTATGTGCAGTGTATTTTATGAGAAAATTAAAGTGCTTTTTGACAAGTCCAGCAAGTCCAGGATGAAGATTGAAGGGCAAAGCAATGAATGTTTGACTTTTTTATGTTTAATGCAGTTATTACACTTGCCTAATTTGTTAATAAACCAGTTTTATTGATTACAGTACTGACAAAGCTAATGGGAAAAGAAACACGCAACATTTTTCCAGCACTTCAATTATATTTTTAATGTGATGACCAAAAACATTATTTGTTCACGCTTCTGAGATTGTCCCCATTTGTAAAACTAAATGTTTCAAGATGTAGGAAATACAGCATTTGATAGAAAACACTTTTTTTTTTTAAATAAAAAATACATTAATTACCACTATAACCAATAGATGGTGACAGAGGAGCATTTATTGGCTCATAGCCATGTCCTGTAATATTTTTTCCACACGTTTCGCTTTTGAATAAATATTAAACATTATAAAATCACTAGGTTTAAAAATAAATTTTTTCAAGGTGAAGTATGAAGTACTCACAAAGTCAAAACAATAACTTTTCTTGTAAATAAATTACACAGAAAGCGAGGACCACGCTCTCCCTCCCTTTATAATCATAGCTGTCAGTCAGTGCAGAACTAGCTCTCTGATTTCGGCACACTTGTGAAAACTCCCATTTTGTTCAATGAGTCTAACTAAAGTGCACAATAACTCTTTAATTTAAAGTGTTGACGCTTTTTTCCCACATGAACGTTTGAATTTTGCTGAGGAGGAAAACTGAGGGGGATTTTTTTTTTTTTTTCGTTTAATCTACTATTGTTTTCAGTGTCGACTAGTAGCAGCTGTACTGTTTAGTCGACTTGACTTGCACATCCCTAGTCTTTTATATGTTGTCTTACATTTGAATAACTAAATTAATGCTAGGCCCGACTATTTAAACGACTATTCTGATTATAAACGAAGTATTACACTATTGATGCTGTTAAAGCTACCTCAGGACATTGAAGATACTGACACACCAACAAGTGACATTTGACTGGAAGTTTTCCAGTTCTTAAAGGGGGCATGAACTGGCTTTTTTTTTTTTTTTTTATACTGTTGTCTGAGGTCAACTTATGACGTTTGTGTGGTTTTTACATTCAAAAACATTATAATGAATAAGTAATAGGCTATTTTCTACCCTGGTTTTGAGCCTAGCTCTTGAAACGCTCTGTTTTTATGGGCATGCCTCATTGAAGACTTGGAAGTAAACGCCCACTGCTATGATTGAATAACAGTTTTGCATATTATAATGAGCTTCGGCTCCCTTACACGTGAGGAATTGTTTTGAAAACTTCCAATGTCGCCCAGAGGGCTCGCAAAATGTCTTTATCAAACAAATCAAACAATGATTTATCTCTCAACCACCTGCAATTAATTGGAATGTTATTTTTTTATTACTTAGCCGGCCCGATCGGTGTATATAACCGCGAACCGTGCATAAATAACACACACAACTTCACCTCAGACAAATCAGCATTTTCAAAACTTCCACGGTTGTATTTTGTATTTCTTGAATCACAGCACAATGAACCAACAACACCTCAAATACAAAGGATACTCCAGCCTGTGACAGTGTGATAAGTTGTTTAGTTAGACATGTACATAATCAGTAAATATCAAACGTATCAATACAATACTATCACATATAAAAAACATTTTTTTACTCACATAATCGTGTTGCATCATTCCTGTCAGATCCAGAAGGCACAGCATAGTTTTTTAATCTCATCCTGTCTGCAAATCCAGTCTCGTTTACAAATGAATCCACAGTGAAATGAAGTGAACAAATGCAACGTCTTACCCACGTGAGCTGGATCTTTGAAACATGCCATAAGATTTATTGCTTGGAAGTTCGATCCGGTTTAGCTCCACGTAGGCCTAGACATGTCTATAACATGTCATGACATGCACGAGTCGGTGGGCGGGGCTACAGAATTAGGCGTTCTTCTTGAGGCAGCGTTTCTGCACTCTGACGTCACAGGTAAGAACATTCGCGGATTGATCATTTGCTGAGCCAGCTGTCAATAAAAGCTTTTCTTTGACTAACAAGGAAGTTTTCAGCTTTGAAACTTATAGGATATTCTTATATTATGATGACCTTTTATATATCAAAAGCTCAAGGGAAAGTTGATTTCTCAATTCATGACCCCTTTAAGAACGTTCCGTGCATATGGTCAATTGCAGCGTATGGGTGAAGCAGGCAACTGACTCCCATTTGTGTAGGTCTTTGTTGGCCAGCACTATATTGCTTGCGGTGTCATGGACACCTTTGCTGTCTAGATCCCAACTACTAATTGCTTTTCGGAGGTGTTCTGCCAAGTTTTCCGTGGTGTGGGGCTCATTGAGTGGGTGAGTCTGTAGTACCCTACTTATGAGTTTGCCTTCAATGACTAAGTGGTAAGACTGTTTTTAAATGATGTCCAACAATTGTTGTCATTGCTACATACTCTGTCTTCTCCATGGTCTTTTTCATATTCGCAAGCATGTTTTGATGCACCAACTCCAACCTTGACATGATAATTTTCCACCCTGATATTCTATATTTTGGCTCAATGAAGTAAATCAGTTTTTTGAAGCCTTCTCCCTCAACAAAACAGTGGCAGTATATCAGAGATAAGATTGTTCATTTTTTAAAGTGTGGACGGGATCACAGCGGCGGCCAGTTGTACTGAATGACGCGTTGGACATTTGCTTGCTTCGGCTGGTCTCTCCTATGCTAACATCTATGTGCCTGTGATTAATATGGTTACGCGTGGCTCCAGTATAATTATTATATGCCAGTTTGACATGATAGCTTACATATAACTTTTCAGTTTCCTTCTAATTCAAAATACTCCCGCACCTTGCTCGTTTTTCGAGTGGTCATTTTTGAGCCCGCCACAACTGACGGAAAGAAAACGCTTACGAGATCTGTGGTAAAGATTTTGTTTCTGCTCCAGATGCACTTAGAAATGCACTTAAAAAAAATTATTTTTCAAATGTTTTATTTTTATGTTTTTATTTTTTATGTTTTTAAATGTAACATTAAAACAGTAATTTGAACAATACAATCTTGTAAAAAAAAATCTAAAAACTAATAATCTACTATTGTTTTCAGTGTCAACTAGTAGCAGCTGTACCGTTTAGTCGACTAGTTGACTTGACTCGCACATCCTTAGTCCCAGACAGTTGGAAGGGGGCTTCATCAGAGAAAATAACTTTGCACCAGTCTTCGCTGTCCAATCCTTGTACTTCCTGCAGAATTTCTAAGTAGAATGACTATATGTTGATGACTACAGAAGCAAATCAATGAAAAGTGTTAAACAGAAAAATTCAGCTGATAATTAATCAAATCCAGTCCTCAGTATCAAAGGGTTTTACATTTTCAAAGACAAAAACTGTTTGCAAGTATTTTTTGCCAGCTACGATCTCTTCATCTTTATCCATGGATGGAGAACATATCAGAATCTTATTCCTAATAATTCATAATTTCTGAACATTGACTCAGTCTTTATTCACCTTTTTCTCATGGTTTCTCTATCCGCTTGTTAAGTCATGACTTAAGTCATAAGCCTCAACTCGTTTCACTTGAGAATGCCATCGACGGCCATTTATGAGTGCTATTTATTCATATTAAACATCAACCATTTTAAAAAGTTAAACATTTTAAATACTTACAGTCTACACAACAGTCTCTGTGCTCTCAGCGTCACAGACATTAGTATTTTAACGATTTATAAAAGATGAATCACTGTCTGGCCATCTGGAATTTTGGTGTGGAGATAAAGGTTATGATTATAATTTTTTTTGTAGTATTACACCACATTGTGTGTGTATATTAGCACCGTTTGTTGTTTTTCTTGTGGTATGAGATAGATAGAGAGCGTTTGGACCCGGAAGCGCTGCCGCGTGACGTCAGACTTAACAACCGAATAGAATTCATAAAAGTATAGAATAGAATAGCATAGTTCTAATAGGGGCACATTCTAACGCAGTGTTACAACTTTCTGTCTCCTCCCCCTTTTTTAAAGCGTAAGCAGTGTTTAAATACTTCATTCATTCATCCACGCTGCAAAAATAATCTTGATGCAAATGGAAACAAGATTATTTTTCTTACCCCATTGGCAGATAATTTGCAAAATAAGAAAAATACACTTAAATTAGTTATTTTCCCCAGGAAACAAGACTAAATACCTTATGTCATTTTTCCTATGTATAAAATGCATCTTGATTTAAGAATCATTTTGAGTGGAAACAACAAGATAAAAATACTAAGAAAAGCATTTTTTGCAGTGCAGGTACAGTAATTTATTGTTCATATTTTCATCATGCAGACACTGTCACCGTCAAAGTGACAAAAATTTGTCCTTTTATACAGGATCCTGTAGATGAGGAGGCTGCATTAATTCATAGGGAGTTGCATATAAATCGGGAGAGGATTTTTTTTGTTGCCATATCCACATGCATATTTATTTGAGCAGTAAAAATTTTTAAGTGATAGTTTTCTATATAACATTGGGGATGCAGAGCACATTAATTAGGCGGCTGAATGCAGCGCAGTAAGGAAAGTGTGCCTTTGTCTCACGCTCTTTCTGAGAATTTTTGTGTTGTTTCCTGGGCACAAACCTGTGAGAGCCATCAAAGAGGACTTTCACAGGATTGCAGCTCAGTGGTATAGAAATCTGTTTAAATGAGGCTCATCTGATAAATGACGTTCACTTGATAACATCTTGCTGATAACTCACTCATCGCAGCTGTTAAATTGTTTTGTGGGATATTTCTTCACGCCTCAATGTCGAAGGCTCCGCAACAGAAAAAGACAGATTCAGCGAGCTCTAACCGATCTGCAGAGTCAGTCAAAGATGAAACTAGCATAACTGATGGTGCTACAGTAATGGCAGCGATTAAGTCTTTGGAAGCTGCAATTCACCAAAAGTTTGACGCGCATGCAGCTGAGTTCCGAAAAGGATTTCCAATGTGGTTGGATACATTGATGACACGCATATTCCCATCATCACACCTTCCGAAATTTAAAGATTACTGTATGGAATGGAAGGATGCTAGATGGAAGGGTAGTCCAAGATATATGCCTTCACCACCACCACAGCTGTTAAATGAACATTCACAATTTATTTGGTCATCTTTATTTCCTACAAATACAAAAGCAACAGTTATTATTTTTCTTGTTGGATTTTAATATTCTTCTAATACTTGGTATTGTGGCCATCTCCTCTTTATCTGTCAGTGGTGATGCAGGTCCTCCCCCATTTTGCGAGCCTCTGCCTTCTTACTGTTGGCTGAGTAGAAGTTAAATGTTAATTTCATTATCCTAATTAAGAAATGTAACAGGTTGGATTAGAGAACATTTAATTAGCCAATGTGAAAAGAGACTGTGGAAAAAGCTGCTGCACATTGAAATAGAGAATGAATTATATTTATTTAATATGTCAAATGTTTGTAAAGTCATGTAGACCTTCAAGTCACCTTTTATGCTTAAAGCTTTACCTGATTGAATTATGTTTTTAGACTTCATTTTTAGCTGCTGCCACATTTTTTTTTCTTTAACCCTGTGGGATACCATAAAAAAAGAAATATTAGTTCAATAACTTACCATTCTGCCTGTTTTTACCTCTGATATTATAAGAGTGATTAAGAATTAAACGTACATATTAACTCTTTTTGTCGATCGTAATTTCAGAGCTCCATTGATCATGGCTTTTCATAGTTGTGGTGCACGTGCTTAACTCAGAGTCAACCTCCTCAGAGTTGATTGAACTAACTCAATTCAGCTGTTCTGAAACCAAAAACTTTCCCAACTCAGGGTAAGTAAACTCAATAATAATAATAATTTGTTACATTTATATAGCGCTTTTCTGGGTACTCAAAGCGCTTTTACATATAGAAGGAGGGAATCTCCTCAACCACCACCGATGTGCAGCATCCACCTGGATGATGCGATGGCAGCCATATTGCGCCAGAACGCCCACCACACACCAGCTTATTGGTGGAGAGGAGACAGAGTGATGAAGCCAATCAGTATATGAGGATGATTAGGAGGCCATGATGGACAGAGGCCAATGGGCAAATTTGGCCAGGTTACACCCCTGGGACATCCTGGGATTTTTAATGACCACAGAGAGTCAGGACCTTGGTTTAAGGTCTCATCCGAAGGACGGTGCTTGTTAGAGTGCTTGTGGGGCGTTAGGACCCACACAGACCACCAGACAGGGTGAGCACCCCATGCTGGCCTCACTAACACCTCTACCAACAGCAACCTAGTTTTCCCAGGAGGTCTCCCATCCAGTCTCCACTCAGAGTTCAAGTTTTAACTCAGAGAGTTGGTTGAATCTCCTTATTGAAACGTGCCCAAGTTCTTTGTCCTTTGTCTCGTCATTGTTATGTAGTTGTGTCCTTCATTGTGCGTTTGTTGTCAGCCAAACATGATACCCTAAACATAGCTAAATTTTTACACCAGAAGTAAATGTTATCATTTTGGCATTGAACTACAAAAAGACTATGCAACAGAGATTCCCTTTCAGTCGGTCACGTTCGACGTACGTCGGACGTCACCGACAAATTGGGATCACTTCTGGGAGCCCCTATCAGCTTCGAGATATAGAGAACGGGCCAATGGCCATTGGCGTGCGAGATTTGCATCTTGCGCTCCGCCCCGCGCTGCGGGTATAAACTGGAGGCGAATGCAGCGCACCATTGTCATTCACTTTGGAGCCGAACACGGTGTTGATGAAGGACACTGTTCCTGCTTCAGCAGAGAGAGAAAGAGAGAGAGAACGAGAGAAGACGCTTCTTTGAGTGCTGGGATAGAAGGCATGATCAGTGGCGGCCGCGAGCTCACTGGTACAATTATAAACTGCTGTTTTTACAGCACTGTTTGGTCTGTTGGTTTGGTGAGGGCGTTCCCAACGGTGAGTGCATACACAGGCTGCACTACTCTCCAGTGTTTTGCCGCGGTCATTCCTGGGTGCTTCAGCACATTTAAAAGAGCTTTCTTCTAAAAGAGCAGCGCGGGTGTGACACTGCGTCTTTTTTAAGACGTCATTCCACCCGTGCGTTTCTGGATGTGGTTGTTTCCTGTCCGCATTTGACGGCCACGATCCCTCTCGCATAAGCATGTTGAGATTGCGTTTGTGGGTGATCCATGTTCTCTCAGGAGAACGGATCACGTCGGCGCGTTGTTCGTCTCGCCTTTCTCGTGAGGGTTTGAACGTTCAGCGCGCCGTGTGCCGTCTAGCTGCCATCTGACAGCGCGGGTTGTCACGGCAACCCAGCGCGTCATTCGGCACTTTAGATGCGCGGTCAAGACTTAAAACCTCAAACCTTCGCCTGTTCCCCGATCTAGTTTCTTTTCTGGTGCACCAGAAAGGGGCTACTTCGGCGAATAAGCCTTGGTGACCTGAGGATTACAGTGGGGCTTCCCTGCCGAGTACTACTCCGTGGGCCCTCACTCCTCTATCGCATCGCAAGCATGCTGAGACTGTGTTCGTGGGTGGTTCATGTTCTCTCATGAGAGCATGACCACGTCGGCGCGTTGTTCGTCTTGCCTTCTTCATAGGGGCTTGAGTGTTCAGCGCGCCGTGTGCCGTCTTGACGGCCACGCTCACGGTCTCACGTGCCTGCTGGTAGCTTACAGGTGGGATTGCTGGTTCCAAAAAGAGAGGAGAGAGGGCTGTTATAAGTTGGAAATGAAGATGATGCTGAGTTTCCCACTATAATGGTATGTGCTCATGCTGAATCAGATTCAGACTTGACAGCCATGCTTTCCTGGGTGGCTGAGGCGTAGTGCAACGCGTAAATCGCCTTGCCCGCCCCCTTGCCTTTTTCCCGGATGTGCATTGGAAAGCTTTGGCAGTGTGGAACTATTTGGTGCCAAAATATGGAGCGCCAAAAGGCCATAATCTGGATAAAGTTTTCCTCTCTCTCACTACCCTCATCGGTGAGGTGGCAGTGCCACTGGCAGGCCAACTCCGCCCTGCGCTCTTAGTGCACGAGGGTAGTTCTGAGCTGAGATTGAGCTGCGCACAGTGACTGATTTACATTTAAAGTCACAGCACTGGCCCCTGGCCAGACAATGTCCACCCTGGTCCAGAAATAGTCAACTTTCAAGTCAACTTTATTTATATAGCGCTTTTTACAATGCAGATTGTTTCAAAGCAGCTTCACAGTGTTAAACAGGAAAATAATGCAACCGAATTTGATTTGGCTGTACAGCCGCTCTGGAGAAAACAGTGATGTCATCAGCTCATTTCAATCATCATATATATTTAAGTAATGTAGTTGACATAGTTAATTTAGTTTAGTAATTAAATTTATTTGGATATTTATTTGAAAATGTAGTGTCCCCAACTGAGCAAGCCAAGCCAAAGGCGACAGTGGCAAGGAACCAAAACTCCATCAGGTGGCATAATGGAGAAAAATAAACCTTGGGAGAAACCAGGCTCAGTCGGGGTGCCAGTTCTCCTCTGGCCAATTAACAAACAGTGCATGATTATTATTTTGGCAACCTTACAGGTCAGAAGTAATATTAGATCGGAATATTCGAAAGATCGGAGGCATCACGCCGGAGACGGGTTTATTGAGGATGGCGTGTCGATTAAACAATTATTAAATAGGAATATTCGAAATATCGGAGTCATCACGCCGGAGATGGATCCATTGAGGATGCCATGTCGATGAGCAATTTCAGAGGGTAGACTAATTGACACGGTCTCTGCAGACACTTCAGGGATGAGTTGGTCATGTCCAGGCACAGGTCCACCATCTGATCTGGATACAGCCCGGATCCGGCTGACTGCAGTAAACCTCGGGATAAACAGAGAGAATAACATTAGCGTAGATGCCATTCTTCTTATGATGTAACGAGTACATCAGGTGTTATGGGAAGTGTTCCTGGTTCTGGCTGACCTAGTTAATGCAGCCTAACAATCATTTAATTGATTTGAATAAAATATTAATTAAAAATGTTTTATGTGTATGCCATAGTAAAGAGATGTGTTTTTAGTCTAGATTTAAACTGACAGAGTGTGTCTGCTTCCCGAACAATGCTAGGAAGGCTGTTCCAGAGTTTAGGTGCTAAATAGGAAAAGGATCGACCACCTGCAGTTGATTTTGATATTCTAGGTATTATCAACTGGCCAGAGTTTTGAGACCGCAATAGACGTGATGGAGTATAATGCGTTAAGAGCTCGCTCAAGTACTAGGGAGCTAAACCATTTAGTGCTTTGTAAGTAATTAGCAAGATTTTAAAATGTATGCGATGTTTAATAGGGAGCCAGTGCAGTGTTGACAGAACCGGGCTAATATGGTCATACTTCCTGGTTCTAGTAAGAACCGTTTTGGACCAGCTGCAGTTTATTTATTAAGCGAGCAGTGCAACCACCCAGTAGAGCATTACAATAATCTAGCCTTGAGGTCATGAACACATCAACTAACTGTTCAGCATTTTGCATTGAAAGCATATGCCGTAATTTAGATATATTTTTAAGATGGTAGAATGCAGTTTTACAAATGCTAAAAACGTGGCTTTCAAATGAGAGATTGGTATCAAAGAGCACACCCAGGTTCCTAACTGACGACGAGGACTTGACAGAGCAGCCATCAAGTGTTAGACAGTATTCTAGGTTACTACATGTGTTTTTTTGTCCAATAATTAAAAATTCTCTTTTTTGTGAATTAAGTTGCAGGAAATTACTAGTCATCCAATTTTTTATATCAGCTATGCATTCCGTTAATCTTGTGAATTGGTAAGTTTCGTCAGGGCGTGAAGAAATATAGAGCTGAGTATCGTCAGCATAACAATGAAAACTAACGCCATGCTTCCTAATGATATCTCCCAGTGGTAGCATGTACAGGGTGAAGAGCAACGGTCCTAGCACTGAGCCTTGCGGTACTCCATACTGAACTTGTGATCGGTGTGACATCTCTTCATTTACTGCTACAAACTGATAGTGGTCAGATAAGTATGATTTAAACCATGCCAATGCAATTCCACTAATGCCAACATAATTTTCAAATCTATTCAAAAGAATGTTGTGGTCGATTGTATCGAATGCAGCGCTAAGATCGAGTAACACTAACAGAGATATACAACCACGATCGGATGATAAGAGTAAATCATTTGTAACTCTAATGAGAGCAGTCTCAGTACTATGATACGGTCTAAATCCTGTCTGGAAATCCTCACAGATACCATTTCTTTCTAAAAAGGAGCATAATTGTGAGGACACTGCCTTTTCTAGTATTTTTGACAGAAAGGGTAGATTTGAGATTGGCGTGTAATTGACTAATTCTGTAAGATCAAGTTGCAATTTTTTAATAAGTGGTTTAATAATAGCCAACTTAAAAGTTTTCGGTACATATCCTAAAGTCAAGGATGAATTAATAATATTAAGAAGAGGATCTATGACCTCTGGAAGCATCTCTTTTAGTAGTTTAGTCGGTATAGGGTCGAGCATACATGTTTTGATTTAGATGATTTAACGAGTTTAGCCAATTCTTCTTCTCCTATATCAGTGAATGAATGTAATTTTTCCTCAGTGATACTACAATGCACTGTCTGATGTGATACAGTAGTAGACGGCTGCATGGTTATAATTTCTTTTCCTAATATTATCAATCTTACAAGTAAAGAAGTTCATAAAGTCATTACTGCTGTGCTGTTGGCAGACATCAGAAGTTGAAGCTATATTTTTGGTTAATTTAGCCACTGTATCGAATAAATACCTAGGGTTGTGTTTATTTTCTTCTAAGAGAGTCGAGAAATAAGAAATAACCTTGGGCTACCTTGCAGGGGTGTGAGACGTCGCCAAATTCTCTTTACTATGGCATACACATAAAACATTTTAATTTATATTTTATTTAAATTGTTAGGCTGCATTAACTAGGTCAGCCGGAACCGGGAACACTTCCCATAACACCTGATGTACTCGTTACATCATAAGAGGAATGGCATCTACGCTAATGTTAGTCTCTCTGTTTATCCCGAGGTTTACTGCAGTCAGCCGGATCCGGGCCGTATCCAGATCAGATGGTGGACCAGCGCCCAGACATTACCAACGCATCCCTGAAGTGTCTGCAGAGACCGTGTCAATTAGTCTACCCTCTGAAATTGCTCATCGACATGGCATCCTCAATGGATCCATCTCCGGCGTGATGACTCCGATATTTCGAATATTCCTATTTAATAATTGTTTAATTGACACGCCATCCTCAATAAACCCGGTGTGATGCCTCCGATCTTTCGAATAATCCGATCTAATATTACTTCTGACCTATAAGGCTGCCAAAATAATAAACATACACTGTTTGTTAATTGGCCAGAGGAGAACTGGCACCCCGACTGAGCCTGGTTTCTCCCAAGGTTTATTTTTCTCCATTAGGACACCTGATGGAGTTTTGGTTCCTTGCCACTGTCGCCTCTGGCTTGCTCAGTTGGGGACACAAAATTTTCAAATAAATATCCAAATAAATTTAATTACTAAACTAAATTATATCAACTACATTACTTGAATATATATGATAATTGAACTGAGCTGATGGCATCAGTGTTTTCTCCAGAGCGGCTGTACAGCCGAATCAAATTCTGTTAATTATTTTCCTGTTTAACACTGTGAAGCTGCTTTGAAACAATCTGCATTGTAAAAAGCGCTATATAAATAAAGTTGACTTGACTTGACTTGACAAAGTACGTTTTCTCGATGCTCACATCTGAAAAGGTGACCCTTTTCGGCGACACTGTCTGTGACTTTGCCCAGCAGTCCTCCACAGTGCAAAGCAGATGGAACCCCTCAGTCTGCTCGCCATGGGCATCTCACGATGCCACCCGTCTCGGCTGCCAGTCAGCTGAGACGGGTGACCCGGACTTGGTTGAAGCGGCTCTTCCCCGGAGGAGGGCCGGGTGGAGAATCATTGGTAAATTCTGTTCCGCCACTGGTGTTACAGCCAGTGGTACCCAAATTCTTAAAAGCAGTTCCAATACCTCTGGGTCTTGGGAGTTCAGGAATGGCAGCGTGTGACGCTACGAAGCCTCGCCGCTCTCATTCCCCTCCCCACAAGAGGGCGAGAACGGCAGTGTGCGACGCCGGGGAGCCTCGCCACTCTCATTCTCCTCTTCTCAGTGGTGCGAGGACGGCAGTGCGCGGCGCTATGCCTCGCCACTCTTGTTCCCCGCTGAGGAAGGAGGTGAGGTAGACAGTGTGTGACGCCACAAAGCCTTGCCACTCTCTGCCCCTCCTTCAGTCGCCAGCGGACCGCAGCGTATGGCTTGAGAACGCTACCATGCCTTCTCTCATACCCTCTGTCCAACCGTGGGGGCAGGTAGGTGCTGCGTGCGCACTCAGACCCCACTTCAGGATGCTATGCCTCTTGGGTCGGGTCCCTGCCCTCCACTTCGCTGCCCTACCGCGGGTACGTCTGTGGGGCGGGTGTGTTCGTGGTACGGTTTCCGGAAGCCTAGCTAGCACTTCCGAGACCGTCCCGCTGACTCACCTGCACCACCAGGCTCGGCTATGCGATTCAGTTCGCACGGCATCCTCCCAAGTTCTGGGCGTCCACTTCACTGTTGTGTGGAGCTGCGACGCCCATCTTGCGGAAAGAGTCCTACTGGCGAAGGACGCGATTGAAGCCGGTCCCTCCAGCTGATATGAAGTTGGGGTTTTATAACTCCTACTTCATTGTGCCCAAGAAAAGCGGTGGGTTATGACCAATCTTGGACCTGTGAGTCCTAAACCGGGCCCTTCACAAACCGCCCGTTCAGATGTTGACGCAGAAGTGCCCTTTCGAGTACATCCGTCCCCAAGATTGGTTTGCAGCGATCGACCTGAAGGTCCTTCCCTTCGGGCTGTCCCTGTTGTGTGAACACAGAGACACGGTGATCAGTCACCTCATTCTGTTGGGACTTCGGGTCAACTGGGGAAAGAGCAAACTCTGCCCCGTGCAGAGGATCTCTTTTCTCGGTATGGAGCTGGACTCGGTCAATCTGACAGCGCTTCTCACAGAGGAGCGTGTCCAGTCGGTGTTGAACTGCTTGAATTCATTCAAATGCAGGACAGCGGTACCACTGAAACATTTTCAGAGGCTCCTGGGGCATATGGCATCCGCAGCCGCAGTAACGCCGCTTGGATTGCTTCATATGAGACTGCTTCAACGCTGGCTACATTACCGAGTCCCGAGATGGGCGTGGCACAGCGGATCTCTCCGTGTCCCAGTGACTACGAGGTGCCGCCAAACCTTCAGCCCGTGGTCGGACCCTTCATTTCTACGGGCAGGAGTTCCCCTAGAACAAGTGTCCAGGCATGCTGTTGTCTCCACGGATGCCTCATCCAGCGGCTGGGGTGCCACGTATAACGGGCTTGCAGTTTCGGGTCTGTGGACGGGTGTGACACTGCGTCTTTTTCAAGACGTCATTTCACCCGTGCGTTTGGCATATCAATTGTCTCGAGTTGTCAGCAGTTCATCTTGCGCTAGGCCGCTTCAAAACGCCGCTACTAGGCAAGCACGTTCTCGTCCGTACTGACAACACTGCAGCCGTCGCCATCTGCCATCTCCTCCTATGGAGTCAGAAGCATCTGAGGTCGCTTCGTCCCATTCACATTCCGGGTCTGCTCAATCGTGCGGCCGACGAGCTCTCACGACAGCCAGTGCTCCCCGGAGAGTGGAGACTCCATCCCCAGGTGGTCCAGCTGATCTGGAGTCGCTTCGGGACCGCACAGGTAGACCTGTTTGCCACCCCGGACACGACCCACTGCCAGTTGTTTTCCCTGACCAAAGGGGACCCTCGGCTCGGATGCTCTGGCACACAGCTGGCCCCGGGGCTTACGCAAGTATGCGTTTCCCCCAGTGAGCCTTCTTGCACAGACTCTGTGCAAGGTCAGGGAGGACGAGGAGCAAGTCCTGTTGGTTGCTCCGTACTGGCCCAACCGGACTTGGTTCCCGGAACTAGTGCTTCTCGCGACAGCACCTCCTTGGCCCATTCCTCTGAGGAAGGACCTCCTGACTCAGAGACGGGCACCCTATGGCACCCGCATCCGGACCTCTGGAAACTCCATGTCTGGTCCCTGGGTACTTCCGCTAGAGCTCCCTCTACGAGGCGCCTCTATGCGTTGAAGTGGAACCAGTTCGTTGAAGGTGTTCTTCTCGGCGAGAAGACCCCTGAAGATGCTCGATCAGTTCTGTGCTTTCCTTCCTACAAGACGGATGGAGCGAAGGCAGTCTCCCTCCACCCTCAAAGTTTATGTTGCCGCTATCGCCACTAATCATGACATGGTAGGTGGTAAGTCTCTAGGTTCCTGAGGGGGGCGAGGAGACTAAATCCTCCTTTCCCCCCCTTTATACCCTCTTGGGACTTAACTCTGGTGCTAACCGCACTGCAGAGAGCGCCCTTTGAGCCTTTGTAGTCAGAGTTAAAAATTCTGTCTTTAAAGACAGTACTCCTGACTGCATTGGCCTCTGCATTGGGACCTGCAGGCATTTTCAGTCGACGAATCGTGCCTGGAATTCGGGCCTGGTAACTCTCATGTAATCCTGAGACCCCGGCCCGGATATGTGCCCAAGTTTCCCACCACTCCCTTCCGGGACCAGGTGGTGAGCCTGCAAGCGCTGCCTTTGGAGGAGGCAGACCCAGCCCTAGCTTTTCTCTGTCCCGTCCGCGCTTTGCGGGCTTACGTTGACAGAACGCAAAGCTTCAGGACCTCAGAGCAGCATAATAGAGTCTATTATGGAGGCCAGCAGAAGGGAAAGGCTGTCTCCAAGCAGAGGATGGCCCTCTGGATAGTGGATGCCATCGTCTTGGCGTATGAAACCCAAGACGTGCCCTGCCCACTCGGGTTAAGAGCCCACTCCACTAGGGGTGTAGCTTCTTCCTGAGCGTTGGCTCGTGGCGCCTCGCTGACAGATATTTGTAGAGCTGCGGGCTGGGTGACACCTAACACGTTCGCTAGATTCTATAGCCTCCGTGTAGAGCCGGTATCTTCCCGTGTGCTCACTTCCCATAGTCGGTAACACCAAAGTGCCTGTTCTAGTGTCGGCTTGCTGCGCCATTCCCTTCCCCATGGAACGGATACGTGCGCTTATATGCTCCAGTCGAGTTCCCCAGAAACGGCGAACCCTGTTGAGTCCTCCGCAACCTGCAGCAGTCGGATGTGGCGGAGCGTCCGACGTCAGGTCTAACACTCGTAACACTGAGGGGCTCTCGCTGGGCGCTGGAAGTGGTAGTAACTGTGGTGTTTTCCAAAGGGAATCCCAATTCGTCGGTGACGTCCGACGTACATCCCGTCGCCACAGTTGCTGTACCATCACTGCATGGCCGAGTCACTAGTTCGGCTCCTCAGTGAAAAACAATGGTGCGCTGCATTCGCCTCCTGTTTATACCCACGGTGCAGGGCGGAGAGTGAGATGCAAATCTCGCACGCCAATGGCCATTGGCCCGTTCTCTATATCTCGAAGCTGATAGGGGCTCCCAGAAGTGATCCCAATTCGTCGGTGACGTCCGACGTACGTCTCCGTTCCCTCCTTCAGGGAACGAGGGTTACCATACGTAACCGAGACGATTTTTCTTATAATCAAAGTCTCCAAGCAATGTCATCCCTTAAAAATATTTTTTTACAAACTGCTTGAACTAGAGCAGTGTTATTCAAATGGTTCCATCCGGACTGCGTGACATAATTGTGCCATTTTACCATTTCTACAGACTAAAGTAAGCAATGGAGCGGTTCACACGACAAGCGCTTAGGGTCGTTTATGGTAATGATCTTTTGCTGCTATATCCTCTAATATTTTATCTAGAGCCAAACGCGTTTCATTCATGCCCTTTCTGTGCGCGTTGCTTCTCTCTCCTGCTAAAGACAGAAAGCGCCACATTAAGAGCTGCAGATGATGTGGTTATTTTAACAACAGTAGGCCTTGCAGAAACACGGTGAGCTAAAATGAGATACTTTTGCTAAAACACTGCAGAAAACGAGAATGCAGGAAAAATCTTTCATACAAATGACTCCGACCATTTAACTAAATCAGGTTTGTGACAAGTTAAGCACCTTTAGACAACCCCCCATACACATTTAGCATTATTAATCAGCATATTAAAGGGGCACCTATTATGCCCTTTTTTTACAAGATTTAAATTAAATCTTTGATGTACCCAGAGTGTGTATATTAAGTTATAGCTCAAAATTCCAGACAATTTTTTACAGCATGTTAAAATTGTGAGCAAAAGCTTGCCATTTTTGTGTGTATCCCTTTAAATGCAAATGAGCTGGTGCCCCCTTTCAAGAAGAAGGCGGAGCTTCAAGACCATGTGTCCGGTGTCAGGACAATCCTTTATATGTTTTGGTAATATTTTTTGGAGGTAACCATTGCTAATGCTAACACAAGAACACAATGATTGAAAGCACTTCTTCCCTCCTTTTAGCAATCAGTCTGCTCTTTTAATTAATCAGAATGATTACTGAATGACAGTGCTCATTCAGAATTTCTTATGTGCTGTTGATATGATAAGTAAAATGGTGTTAGCTTGTCATTTTGTGCCAGGGTCAAAAACAGTGGGTTATTTGTGATAAAGTTTTTTTTTTTTAATGCATCTGATCTGTCTTCACAATAATCTAGAAATGATGTGAATCAACACCACAACAACTGAAGCAGCAAACTATGTGAAACACCACATTTATGTGTTGATTTGTGCATTGATTAAAAGCAATCTGAGGCGGGTTGTGCATTTAGTATGTTGCGGAAAAGCAGAGGCTGACAATCACATTATCTATAATAGGCAGAAATATTTGTGTACTATCAAGATGTGAATTATGTTCATGTATGTATCTTTATATTTACTTGTGAATATGAAGATGTATTTCTATAGCTTTCAATGGTTTTAAAGTGTAATTTTGGCCGCCCCTGAAATGGGTCATACTATTGACATTAGCAGTTGAATTAAATACGCTAGAAAACCCAGCTCATGCAAGAATGTGCATTGATTGCATGGACAAAGCAAGAACATAATGTAAGTGTTTAAAATGCATGTGCATAGTTAATTTGAAAGCTGGCCCTTTTTGACTTGCTGTTAATGCTGTTAAGCTGAATTCACAAAGCAAACTGCCGGCTTAACCACAATATTAACAACAACATTGAAGTAAGAGTGTACGGCTTATCTATCAATAAGATATCAGATGCGCATTAAAGTTGCTTTCGTTACTATAGCCGCAGTAGGTTCCTGTCACATTTACTTTTAGAATTGTCATTGGACAGAGGAAAAACGTTAGCATTTTATTTAAAGTGAAGATAAGATATCTCAATCTATTATTATTATAATCTATTATTATTAATATTCCACCCTTTTATAGCTGTCAAGAACCGGTCCTGATGTAAACTCTTCAACAAGCTGCACCATTTTAGATATAATTTATGTCCCTAGGACTAATGGGTTGGTGCAAGTTATGTTTGAGTGTAACACTAAGTGTTAGGGGTTTGTTAAAATCGGAATAAAACAAAACAAAAGGCAAAGACAAAAACTTAGTGAACATACTTAAACTGCGGATCGGACTGGGGTCTGTAGTTTTTTATGACACAGATGTGAAAGCTGACTCCACTGCAAAAAGATATAAGGTCTCAGTGCCGTCATCTGCAGACGGCCGCGGTGCCAGTAGAAAAACCCTCTCAGTGCTCAGCTGAGGTGCTGCATGGTATGCAGAAACCAGGCATAAACACTGACGCAAAAGCAGTCAACCATTTTTCATCGAGTGCATTATTATGGGGCTGTGCGGAATGGAGCTCTTCGTGTTGAATCGTTTCAAAACACAATATTATTGCTATGACCAGAGATAATTGATGGTTGGTCAACCATCACAGATATCACTTTTCAGTATGGTTTTGGGGTTGAGAAACACTAAAAACAAACATGTTAAGATGCCATGAGAGGAAGGAAAATACGTTTTTTAAAGGATGAGGCAGGGCAGCTTGCCTTATAGAACATGGTAATGCACAGACTATTTATAATAATGCAAAAAAAGAAAAAAAAATGTTCTGTAACTGGTCACTCTCCACAGTAGGATTTAAGGAGAACATAAAAAAGATTACTAGAGTGTTCAGTCTCATTGTGAATATAACAAGTGTTATCCAAAACATAAAGTCTCTTTCAAGGAAATTCTGTTCACTCAGCGACTATATTGCAATGCCTCCAGGCATCCAAGACCTAGTTCTATCTACTTAAATGTGGTAATCCTGAAATCTCAAAAACTGCTTGCTCACTCATATTTAAATAACATATATCAAATCAGCAACAAAATCTCACATAAACTGTCCCATAAATGTTGTTTCTTAAATAGTGTTAAAAAATCTGATATTTCATTTTGTGTAGTCATGTGTAGTCCAAAGTGCACTTCTAAGGACACTGACTGTTTCTATGGCAACCGCAGCTTCTAACGACAGCTACAGTGACTATATATTGGCCCCTCGTCAATTATTCATTACTTAGGACACCAACCCCAATTATTCATTATTATCTACATGATTATGTTGTGTTCTGTGTTTGTGTAGATGCTCCAGCAGCTGAAGAATCTGGCCCTGGAGGCTGAGACAGAGCTGGAGCGTCAAGACGAGGCTCTGGATCTATTGAGTTGTTCTACCGACCGCACCACCATGAACATTAACAGGCACACCGGCCGCATGAGGAAACTGCTGTAAACTTAATGCTTAATGCCAGATTAATGGTAAGATATTCACAGGTAAACACACACACAGACACAAAAAAACTTTAGAAAGTGTGTTTCTCAATAAAGCACTGTTTATACTGTAAATTCATTTGATCTTTATGAGTAAGGTAGAAAGCTGTAAAGAGCGCGAATGAGGTTGGGTCTGATGTCCATCGCAAATAGCAATAGCAAAAGGTTTTTATTAAAGGTTATGCATTTTGTATGTTAAATAAAAACATACTCATAAGAGTGAAGTCCAATATAATATTTGTAGTACCAGTACTTTATTACCAAGTTGACACTAAAATAAAATATGCTTGGTGAAACGCACTCATGTTTATGCTACTGCGTGTAAACGGTCAAATAATCTTCTTGGTCATAAAGCCCATTAGATCTCTGCATTAGGCTTTATTGTAAAGCAGCCTAATTGATCTACTGTTATTAATTATGTCATCAAAGTAATAGTTCACCCAAAAATTTAAATTCCCATAATATACTTGCCCTCAAGCCATCCTAGGTATATATGACTTCCTTATTTCACCTTATTTCAACACAATCAGAGTTATATTTAATAATATCCTGGCTCTTCCCAGATTTGTAATGGCATTTGAATACCGTGTTTTTGAAGCTCCAAAAAGCGCATCCATCCATCATAAAAGTAATCCATACGACTCCAGTGGGTTAATAAATGCCTTCTGAAGTGAAGAGATTTTTATAAGAAAAATATCCATATTTAAACTTCATAAACTATAATCACTGGCTTCCGGCAACTGCTGTATGTGCGTTTACGAGAGTCGAGTTCCAGCCGAAGGATGACCGCTGACCCGACAAATGATGTAGCTCCTCTTCTCTTATATCGAAATTCTCCAACATTTTTCTTTCAAACTTTTTGAACTATTCTATTCTATTCTATTAACTATCTAATTAATTGGCAATATTGACAAGAAAAACCTCCACTGCTCTTAATTTATTTCTGTGTTCTTTATTACATTAGTATGTAAGGAACTAAACCGTTATTGCAAGGTTTATCACTAAAAATTGCACTGTACTTTGTCTACTCTTTAAACAGCATTATGGTAAAAATGGAACTTTATGGCAACAGTCTTAACTGTACATGATGGCGTTTTGCTTCGGGGGTTGGACAAAAGATAATATGAGTGGTGCTTGCCGTGGTAAAACTCGGCACTAGGCACTCGCTACCGTGATGCATGTGACTGCAACAGTGCCAAACCATAAGTCTGTATAATGTTCTGGTGCTGAAATATGGCTTACTCATGATGTTATATGGTTGCTTTAAATGGTTAGGGTGTGGCTAGCAAGCCTTTGGACGGCTGGAGTCAAAAGAGCACACCCACATGTCTCTACACATTTAGATGTGTTATTATACTCATTACCATCGTTAAGCTAAAATGCTTGTATTTTCAATGGTTTTCATTTAGCTTCATATATTCATTAATAAAAAATAATAATCTGTTTTTCCCTTTATTTGTGGTACATGAAGGTGTTTCAGATTTTTAGTAGTGGTGTTCTCTCCATATTTATGATTTGTTGCAGCCTTTAGCCACTGCCTACAATCAGGGGAAAAAATCAGGGCTTAAAAACGGGGAAAAAAATGCAATCAGTTCACTCCGAGCAAAATCAGTATTTTAATGTTTCTGTTCATGTGTTCCTTCTGCAACATTATCATTCTGAAAATGGTTTGAATAGAAAAAATACCCGTTTATAATGTTATTGCCTAACCTTTACACCAGAGCTTTAATTGAATTGAGAGCTTAAACTTTATACTAAGAACTCGAGTGCGAACTCGAGTGCATCCTCAAACTGTCGGTGAAACCTCATACATTAGCTCCACCCACCTCAATCGTGAATGAAGTCCTGCATGCATTTTGCAGACCATCTCTGCTTGTTTGCAGTGCAAGGGTAAATAAAAAACTGGTTCTTTGAATAAGTACAAAGTTTTCTTTATTCAAAACACACGATACACGATTATCCAGGATGTGTATAAAGTAGGGCTGTCACCGTTAACGCCTTAACGCATGCGATTAACTTAAAGGGGTCATGAATTGGCTTTTTAATTTTTTTAATGCTATTTTGTTTGAGGTCAACTTATGACGTTCACTTGGTTTTTACAATAAAAAATATCATAATGAATAAGTAATAGGCTATTTTCTACCCCGGTTTTGAGCCTCTCTCATGGAATGCTAGGTTTTTATGGGCGTGCCGCACTGAAGACTTGAAAGTAAATGCCCACTGCTATGATTGGATAAGCTTTGCATATTAAATTGAGCTTTGGCTCCCCCGTGAGTACACGTGAGGAATTGTTTTAAAAGCGTGTGGGAAAACGGTAACCGGAATAATTCGCCCACAGGGCTTGCAAAATGTCTTTATCAAACAAACACAATGATTTATCTCTCATCCACCTGCAATTAATTGGAATGTTATTTTGTATTACTTGGTCCGCCCGATCAGTGGATATAACCACATCAACAGTTGGTGCAGAAGTACATTTCTGTCTGAAAAATAAAATTAGGATTACTCTTCATAAATCCATTGGCTTGTCGACATGCAAATGATGCACCAGGTGTGAGTAGTAGGACCTGACAGGAATCCATTGTTTTTATTCAAAAGTGTTCTCATTCAGTGTGGATCTCATTCAGGTTAACATATCTTATGCGTGAGTGATTGAACTATTCATAAAAAACAAACAAACAAACAAAAACACATTGTGAGTGAAATCAATTTGTCTAATGTATTTTCTTGTCAAAAACACCAATTCTACAATAGTACCAATATAATTTTAACTCTTACACTCTTACTGCACCCTATATTAGCTAGTATTATGTAGTTATATAAAATTACCTAATGCTACCTGGTTAGCTTCCACTTACCGCTGTTTGGATTGATAATAGTGATAATGATAATGATGATAGTGTCTGATTGTTGGATCAAGTTGAAATCGCTTATCTATAGCAACATACCATTGTTTAACAATCTCTGATCTCATGGTAGGTCTCTCTCGGGAGGTTTATACATTTCTACAACTGAAAATCACTTTTGCTATAGAGGTTTTCCTTGCTATTTTTACTTCCAAAATGTGACTGTTAAGTTCTATTAAGGATCACAGCAAATGTCTTTCTTTTTTTTCTCAGGTCAACATAGATCTGCAACCTACAAACTAAATCTGACAACACACAAATTACATTTCAACATCATTTTGCATGGCTTAACATTCTCACCCCACTGGGGAAAAAAATGAAGTGAACTACGACATAATTTGAGCACTGTAATCAATTTGATGTTGTTGTTGTTATGAAGTGACATCTCAAGATTCTGTACGTTGTCAACCCCTTAACACTAATTCACTCTATCTTAGGCGTAATCCTGCTTTATTGTCATTGTTACATGTGTGCTGAACTTCAATCAGATTGTTGATTAGTGTAAACCCATAATGCTATATTTATTTACTGTATTCTTTGTGATCAAGACAAGTGTAAAATAAACTCAAACTGACATTTGTTTGCTGTCACTCTTCTATGAGACTGGGGATTGATTTCCTGATGATACATTTTAAGTTTTGCTGAAACAAAACCAAAATGAAAGACTAAACCAAGTTCTACGCAGTCCTACTTCATCATCTTGATTTAGCGAGTTAAAAAAATATTTTCTGACTGGAGTCGGAAGCTTTTCACAATAATTGTGCTTGACAGTGGAGTGAAGGCTTTTTGAACAATTCAAGTCGCAGCTCAATGTTGATTCATTTTAGACACTTGTGAGGGACTGACACGTGGGGAAACCTTTTTTTTATTACAACATCCTGTTGGCACAAGACGTTAAGCATCTGCTCACCACCCTGGTGTGCGATTGGTGTGTGATTTTGAGAAAGAGAGAGACCACCGTTTACTAAAGACACAGACCATTTTCTTTTGGCAAGGCTAGAGGATCCCTTGGAATCTTGAAGTCTGGTGGAAGACCAATAAAAATGTCATAAGAGTTAATAAGACACTAGTGGAAATTTTTTTTAGATTTATTGGTACATTTTTACTCAGCTTAGCCAAGCAATGTAGGATTGATTAAACTTAAGCCCAAAGTATGCATAGCCTTTCAAAGTAAACTCCATTTGATGTGTAGACAGGCAGCCGACGCATGTGCATTATGACAATGTGCACTACTAGTGCCTGGGCAATCTCTCACCATGAGTTATAACCCACATACACATCTTTATAATCTTTAAGAGTTTTATAAATGCAGGTATTTTCTAATCTCCATGCACAATCTCTCATCCACATAGCCAACCATTGTTGTAGTTTGAACGCATTTTGGTCTCTTTTGCTTGTTAATTTTTTTTCTTCAACTACCTTGTGAATTAGCGATCCTGAGGCACTGTTGCCACCTTATGGACAAACTAATTAGTAAAAAATCATACAGTATTCATGAACTGTGCTGATGGCGAAATTCGCATCACATGCACTGTTAGCGGACCCTAGCGTTAGTGTAAAAAGTGAAGTAGTATTAATTTCGTTAATGAAATCTATGATAAAAAATGTTCGTTGACTACCTTTTTTCCCATGAGACAATGACGACACCAACGTCCTTAAAAGACAACTGTGACTATATCAACATGCAATATTGTTGACGAAAAAAGGCAAGACTAAAATGTAGTTAAAAAAACCAAAATCTCTCAAATCAAAAGACAAGACACAATATTACAGACTGTTTTTAACAATCATCTACGAGCTTCCATGCTTCCGATTGCCAGATTGTCAAGATTTTAAATTCTCCAATCAGAACTTTTCTGTTAAAGAGATTTGTTAAATGTTAAAATGTTAAAGACATTTTCTGCCCGGTATTTAATATGTGCAATCTGGCAACCATGCGCACGCGCTCTCTTTACACTGTGGAAACACTGCAGATGATCTGAAAACACAGACAAACAAGTAAACTAGAGTTCAGAGATCTCCTTTTGAGATATTCTGCTTAAATGAAAGTGTCAATCAGTCAGCCTGTTCTCTTCACGAGCCACTTGTGCTGTTTGCTGCGACTAAATCTGAAATCAAACATTCTCAGTGATGAATTGTAATAAATTCAAACATGGTTCTCGACTATTGTTTGCAATTGTGATTGAATAAATTGTTGCACTTATGCAACCTCTGTGTGACAATACAGTCTTTTTTGCTATTGTTTTATTAGAAAAAAATTTGTAATTATTGGAATTACTATTAGGAATTTCATCGTTTTTTTATTTTTTATTTTTTTAACCAGTTTTCATAATGTGGAGAGTGTTAATATATATATTGTATCAATTTAACCATTATGCAGCATGACGAAAATGCAACTAAGTTTTCAATGACTAAAACTAGACTAAAATGCCCAGACATTTAGACTGCCGGTTTCACAGACAAGGCTTAAACCTATATTCCCATGTCCCAGGCATGTTTATAAAAGCTAGCTAAATGTCCCAATTGAACTGAGGCCTAATCCTGGCTTAATCTAAGAACTGTCTGTGAAACAGACCTCAGTCTACTGAAACTTGACTAAACAAAAATAGATAAAGGTTGACTAAAAATTATGAAAACTAAAAAGGACATTTGACACGGGACTAAGACTAAATTTAAAAATAGCTGACAGAATTGACACTAAAGTGAAGTAGACTTTGTTCTTAAGCTAAGCACAATGTTTGTTTGCTTGTTTCACTTCTGTTGCAGAAAATCTGGGACACACTCATCCTAAGCATTTGCTTCTGTTTACCAAGGACACTTGCTTCACTTCCCTCCTTTCCATTGCGTGATAAACAGCAAACTCTTTTGGTATTTTCTGCATAAACTCTCAAGACATACCTTTCAGTTACTTGGATTAGGTAGCCTGAAGACATGGAGAGTATGAGCACATACTGGTGTGGTTAGAAGCAGCCATGCAATGTGAGGAAGTGGCAGCGGTCTGGTCCAACCACAGTCGCTGTACTTGAGATCCGGCTCTGCCTTGCAGCGGATGGTGCGGAGACTCTAGTGATTTTTACTGGCCTTGACTTACTGGTCTGTTTACATGATGGACTTGGGGTGGCCTACTCTGGGAGGAGGGGTGCCTCTATTAATGGTAAATCAATCAGCTTCATCCTCTCACATGAGAAAAGGTTGGTTCTGTAGAGTGGTTTTACTTTGTTCCAACGTTTTGGTAGGATGTTTATGAAGTTGAGTTCTATAGGTTATAAGCTTAGTTCTTGCTTTTTCTACATAGTTTACTTTGACCTCCAAATCTCCAATTGTTATTACCAAGCGTATCAATAACTAATCTTGGATATCACTGCCAACTACACTCAATTTGCTGAAATTCTCTTAAAAAATAGTGCATCATTTTTGCGAGCCACTTTTTAAGCATTTTTTCACATGGAATTTTAAGTAACGTTAAGAAACTAAGAAACCTGGTGATACCCAAATGTCTGAGGTTCTCTGTCAACACTTAAAATACTGAGTCATGCCAACTAATAAATTAAAGTTTTTTCTAATACTAAAAGGGTTAGTGGTAATACTTTACAATTTGTTAACAGTAGTTAATGTATTAACTAACATGAACTAACAATGTACATTTGTTACAGTATTTATTAATCTTTGTTAATGTTAGTTAATACAAATTCAGTCCTTCATGTTAGTTCACAATGCATTGACTAATGTTAATAAATACAACTTTTGATTTTAATAATGTATTAGTAAATGTTGAAGTAAACATAAACTAAGATGAATAAATGCTGTAAAATTATTGTTGATTCTTAGTTTGTCAACTAAAGTAGTAAACTAATGTTAACTAATGAAACCTTATTGTAAAGTGTTGCCAGTTTAGGTTTACACAGCTATGCATTTTAAGATCAGTTAGATTTTAGATAGCCTATTCATCTAGATGTTCATTTTCTTATTACTAAAATATCTTAAATTAAATTTACCTGAAGAAATGACAAACACCAGATAATTGTTTAAAGTTTTATTGATAACATAAAAGCCATTACACATTACTGTAATAGCCTCCAGAGGACTGTCATCTGCAGACCCCCCTTTGGTGACAATTGGTCAGTGTACTGTATTGTGTGATCATCTTGGTGCATCGATTTGATTTAACTTTGTGTAACACTGTTAGTATGTTCCGGGAAGAAGGAGGCGGGAAACCGGCGAACATTTAAAACTTTAATCAAACAAATAAACTAAATGAAAGTCACCGCGGCAGCCCCTCACGGACGACTGCCGCGCACACACACAAAACCAAACATAAACAAAAACACAACGTAAATCCAGGCCTGGTCCTCTCTCGTCTTGCACTGTCGTCGCTCCTCCTTTTATGCTCCCGTCACTCCTCCGTGAGACGAGACCGGTGTGGCGCGCAGCTGGAGCTCATTATCGCTCGTCACCGGCCCGTTCTCACGGTCCCTCACCTCACCGCTCGCCACATACCCCCAACACCCTTCGCAGGCCGGGGGGCACTCCCGAGACTGCGCTCTACTCCCCCCCCCCCCCCCTCCTCCGAGGGGGCCGATCACGGCGGCCGCGGTACCTGAGGGTAAGGACAGAGAGGCGAGAGAAACGGAGCCAGGAGCATGAGGAGCGACAAAACGAGAGAGGGGAGAGAGGAGAAATGAAAAGAAAAGGAAAAAAAAATTGTGGTCCGGTTCCCCGACACACTGCCGAGAGGCCCTCAGCCAGCCGAGAGGCTCTTCCTCGCGGTGCCATGCGATGGCACTGGACGCTCGGTGGACGGCTCGATCCTCCTCCGCCCCCTGGCGGCCGGCGGTGGCTCCTCCTATTGAGGGCAGCCGGCAGCGAGCCACGCGCTCCCTGCTCCTCCCCATCATGGCGGATGGCAGCAGGCTTCGGCCCACGGCGAACGCCGATGACTCCTCCGCTCCCTCTCAGACGGCAGCCACCCCACCTCGACCCAGGGGCGCGGCAGCGAGCTCTCCGTCCCACCGGATCTTCACTCGCTCCAGCACCACCGCCTCGGGCAGCCCCTCGCGGTCTTCACTCATCCGCGCTGCCCGACCTCCTCAGCAGCGAGGGCTCTTCGACAGCATGTCCCTCCTTCCTCCCGGGTTTCGGCACCAATGTAACACTGTTAGTATGTTCCGGGAAGAAGGAGGCGGGAAACCGGCGAACATTTAAAACTTTAATCAAACAAATAAACTAAATGAAAGTCGCCGCGGCAGCCCCTCACGGACGACTGCCGCGCACACACACAAAACCAAACGTGAACAAAAACACAACGTAAATCCAGGCCTGGTCCTCTCTCGTCTTGCACTGTCGTCGCTCCTCCTTTTATGCTCCCGTCACTCCTCCGTGAGACGAGACCGGTGTGGCGCGCAGCTGGAGCTCATTATCGCTCGTCACCGGCCCGTTCTCACGGTCCCTCACCTCACCGCTCGCCACACTTTGCAAAAAATCTGATGCAATATTTGTCTATGCTTTAGTTTCATGTGTTCAGCTGTTCGTCTGGAGATCTTTTAGCATTAGTGTCACACACTCACAACATTTTACAAAACTGTAGCACTGCAAAAAGTCAATGACACAAAATTAACCATATTTACTAACCTGGTATTGTGCCATGAGATGCTCAGCATTTTCAGATATGTATACAATCAAACAGAGAATGACTACCTTAGATGCTTGTCCACACCATCAACATGAGGGACAGGAGACAAACAAAACGCTTGTCTGAGAATGTACAACACATAACATCAAACATCTGTGACTTAAAGGGATAGTTCACCCAAAAATTAAAATCCAATCATTATTTACACACACTTGTGCTATGCTAAACATGTAGGACTTTCTTTATTTTGTCCTGGAATGGACACAAAGGTAGTCCGTGATCTAAATGGCAGTGGATGGTGACCATCTCTTAGAAATTAAGATGATTTATGATTTATTGCAATGCATTCGTTACTGGGCCATGCTCTAAAAACTTCTAATAAATAATTTAAATTCTCTCTATTACCCCACAACCCATAGAAAATATCCACTTTCTAAGAAGTCCTCCACTGCTCTGAAGGTGCCAACACTGTCCTTAATCAGTTTTTGCTTTTGCTAAATTAAGAGCAAATATTTTATAGACCCAACAGACGTTTTTGATTCTCCCTGAACTTTCATTACTGTTTATCTTTATACCAATGCACAGATCTACAATACACATTACAAGTCTTAACAATGAAAACAAATGTCCAACTTATTCATGGTTCTTGTGAAATACTCATTCTCCGCCATGATATATGATCCATTTCTGCCAGAACTCCCCCTGTGACCATGCTTTGAGTACAGACAAAGCACCTTCCCAGAAATATATTTTAAAAGTGGAAGTAATCAATCTAGGAAAGTCCCAGTTGCCTTAAATTGCTTTTCCCTCAATATCCGTTTCAGAGTAGCCAACTCCTGTTTTTTTTTGTTGTTGCCATAATCTCAATTTTACAGACAGTTGTATGATTTCATGGATTTTAGTAGTTCATACATAAAGTTATTAGGCTTGAATATCATTCTCCATGAATTTGTATTATAGATAAATGACAAGCAATAAAAAAAACACCTAAAAACATTTAGCAGGGCAAAAAAAAAAATCACTATTACTTCTCATGGTTAGTGATATGAACAAACCCCTAACATTATACAGTAAATATTAAACATACTGTAGAACCCATACCATTTGCGTTATGGACATGAATAACACCTCAAACATTGTAGAGGTGTGCCGGTTATTTTATTTTGTTTTTTAAGCAAGCAAAAAAAACCTTTAAACCAATTGATTTTCATCTGCTGGATGAAAAAACAGGATATATCTAGGAACCAAAATATAATAGAGATTTGGAAGTGGACACCTAGCAACCACTCACCTATATAGCAATCACATGAATTGGCCTGGCAAACACCTACTATAGCATTGTAGCCAAGTCATTGAGCTCTTGAGTAATAATGCTCTGATCAGCATGTGAGGTGCAAAATATTCTTTTGTGTCTGTACATATGACCATTGGATTATGTATTCATTAAAATTGCATCTAAACGGCTCCCCAAACAGGTTGTTAGGCAAGCAGCCAGCCCCCACCACATAAGTATTTTTTATGAGAGGGCCCCCCAGAAACCCTGGCCCTGCTTGTTTTTAGTGGCCCGGGCTGTGAATGGAAACACTTAGCTCCCATAATAAATTACTCGGTCTCAATGATGCCATACTGCACATAGGGCCCTCCACCTCTGCTGGGCCACAGGGTGAGTCATAAAAGAGCATTCAGAAGCATGCGACTAGGAGGGGGCTGCACGCTTATCAGCGGCAGGGTGGAGATAATGTTTCAGGCCAAGTCTTCCTCTGCAAGGGTGGAGGAGATATTCTTACAGAGATCTCAAGTGTAGACTTGGCCCTGTGCAAAGTGCTTTTAGCTTGATTTGGGAAGACTTGTGTTTAATGTGTTGATGTGTAGGACTGCATGGAAAAGTTATATATACTAATATAATATACTAAAACATGAGAACATCACTTAAAGCTATTTCTAAGATCTTCAAATAAATCATTTAGCAGATATGCACTTATTTTCAGGTAAAATGGACCAAAATGTAAATGATTAATCTCGCAATTATTCAATATTACATTTTCTTTCAACAAAATGCTGTCTAAAATGACAATGCCAGATTAGCAGTAGCAAGTAGCAAGTAAGTTTGACAACTCCTGTACTATCTCTTTAAATCAACAGGTTTAACTTATACCCCATATATGCTACCCCTTACACAAAAGAAGTATACTTCATGTTAATTTTGTTAAGTAATATTTTCCAAGTATATTTTACTAATATCAATGTACTAGTTGTCAGGGTTCTGTCATTTCGGTCTAAGTCTTTCTTGGTTTTGTGACAGAGCCCTGACACTCCTGTATTTGTCTTGTCTTTGTGTGAGCGTACGGTCTTGAGTGTGCTCAAGCCATGGTTAGTTTCTATGGTTCCAAATTAGTTCACACCTGTTCTGTTTCACCTTTGAGAACTAATTTGGAACCACAGAAACTAACTATCAAACGAGGAGATTAAGTAGAAATCAGGCAAACATGATTTATACAGTATACTAGTGAGTATACAGTATACAGTGAGGGGATGGTATCTAGGGGGCAAGTAGTAGGATGGCTGGAGGGGAGAAGTTTAGATACTTCTGCCTCGGTGAGTGTAGAGAAGGAGGAGAGAGGATGTTTGGCTGTGGATGTGGCTGATCTAAAATCCTGTGTGTGTGGAGGTGAGAACTGACTGCTGATGATTGTTGTTTTATCCGTGAAAAAATGGGCAAAAAACATCGGCAGATAAAGAGGTGGTGGGAGGTGGTGGAGGGGGACAGAGGAGAGAGTTGAATGTTCTGAAAAGTGTGCGTGTATTTGAGGTGCAGTTGATTTTGTTGTGAAAAAATGAGGATTTAGCTGCATGGAAGGATGAGAAGGATGAGAGCAGAGATTGGTACTTACCCAGGTCAGACGGGTCATTTGATTTTCACCATTTTCTCTCTGCTGCCCTGAGTTTGGTCCGGTGTTCGCGAAGAACATCAGATAACCAAGGGTTAGAGGGAGTAGGGCATGCGGGCGTAGAAGATAGAGGGCAGATACTATCTAGACAAGAAGTTAAGGTAGAACTTAAAGTGTCTGTTGCAGTGTTGACATCCATAGATGAGAATTGTGTGGGTGAGAGAAGAGAGGATGACACAGCAGAGGAGAGATGAGAGGGAGAAAGAGAGTGCAGGTTTCATCTGAAAGTAACTGGTAGAGGGACTGGAGGTGCATGAGTAGTAAGTTGTAGATTGAATGTGATGAAGTAATGATCTGAGATGTGTAGAGGTTTCACCAAAATGTTATCTGTAGTGCAGTTGCGTGTGTAGATGAAGTCAAGTTGGTTGCCAGATTTGTGGGTGTGTGAAGTGATGAGGTGTTTGAGATCAAATGAGGCTAGGAGGGAGTGGAAATCTGTAGCATAAGGTTTGTCCAGGTGAATGTTGAAATCGCCAAGGATTACAAGTGGGCTGCCATCCTCTGGGAAAGAGGACAGCAGCACATCCAGTTCCTCAACAAAGGTGGCCAATTGACCTGGGGGGCAGTAAATGACTACAAGATGGATTTTAACAGGAGTTGTAACTGTAATAGCATGGTATTCAAATGCTTTGTTTGCATAGACAGGTGTGGGTTGAGTATTTCCAATTGTTAGTAATGAGAAGACCTGTGCCTCCACCCCTCCCAGTGTTGCGAGGGGTGTGAGAGAAGGAGAAGTTGTTAGAGAGAGCAGCAGGGGTTGCTGAGTCTTCTGGACGGATCCAGGTCTCAGTTAAGGCCAAGATATTGAGAGTGGAATGAGTGGCAAAGGCTGGAATGAAGTCAGCTTTGTTGATAGCTGACTGACAATTCCATATACCCACAGAGAAAGAGGGAGGATAATTAGCGGAGGAGGGAATAGGACGCAGATTAGAAGCGTTGCGCTGCCTTCTGCGTGTACAGTCTCGGTGGAGTCGCGCGCAGGTAGAGTCAAATGTCTTTACCCGAGTCGGTCTTCACACGAGGAGGCTGAACGCTCCCGCTGATGCTTCCGCGACAGTGCTGACACGCCTATTAAATAGATGCTTTCCACTACTTGAGTGAGAACAGCTGTGGACGCTTTTATAATTAGCCCAAAGAATCAAGGCAAAAGCCTGTCAATGGCTCCAATCAAAACGAAACTATGACTCACTACCAGTGCTAAAAGCCAGCAATAACAATTGAGTGCAGCACAACGCGGCCGTTCTTTAAACAGCCGTGGTTATAATTCAAATACAATTTGCTAACACAGTAAAATTATGAGTAGATAAATAAGTACAAAATCGAAATGTATCCTCCTTCTAGCACGTAATATGCCAGGCAATACAGCAAAACTGAGTATTCACAAAAACACTTACTTACTGCGCTTCTTCACTGTCCAGTACGCTTCGCCAGGTCCTGAGATTAACTGAGATTAACTGAGCCCTGACCGCTGTGTTCTTTCATTTCTTTGTCTGATTTTGTTCATGGAAAGTGGTTGTGTTTCCTAAGTGTCTCCAGCTTGTTTTTGTGCATTTTTGGTTTAAAGACTATTTGTATAGAATCCACCCCAGCTCTGCATTCCCTCGTCTCCACCTTGGCCCATCTGCCCTGAAACTCCTCTGGGCTCCCTCCGGATCAACCTCAGTTGGTCGTCGCTCAGCATCTGCCACAGACTTCCGGGTTTCCAACATCACCTCGACCCTCCAACCCCTTCGGCTCTACCGGGCTCCTTCCTTCCTCTGGTTTCCCCTTCGTCCTCGCTAGCTCCATTGTCGGCCCAGTCAGTTGAGTCCCTGTCTTGGTCCCATGAGTCAGCAGCTCAGCTTTGGGCTTCCGGGCCGTGGAGGTCGCCCTCTAGGCATCCTGGTTCGGCCCCACGCCTTCCTCCAAAGCCTCCTCCCTCTTTCCTCTGGTGCAATATTATCTGTTACAGTGCGATGACACACCTTCTGGGAGGGGGAGCTAATGTAACAAGTATATAAGGATGAAAATCCTAAGGATGAAATCCTAGAACTGCCCCTGCGCACGATCCAGCGGAGAATGTGCCATCTACGCTTGTCTATGGTATTAACAATTTTAAAGGAATAGTTCACCTCTTCACAATAAGAGGAATAGTTTTTTTCTAATTACAATTGTGTCATTGTCACGGGTAAAAAGGCTAAGGCAGACATAAATGGAGAAAGAAAAACAATGTGAGAAACCAGACTTAGACTGGGGACCAGTTCTCCTCTGGCCAGACGAACAAACGTGGTGTGATTTAATTTCAGGCTGCATCACAAGTCATTTGTAGATTGGTATCATTTAGAATAATTCATCAAGTTCCTTCTGCTTGAAGATTGGGATACATGACAGCAGCATATGATGGGGAGGAGTTGAAGCTGGCCATAGGGCAGAGGACTTGTCTGGTTCTTGTGGTCTATGCTGAGAATCTGTGCCAAGGACTGTCTAGTCTACGAGATCTTCACAGGGGGTCTGTCTCTAGTGCTCGCCTATTTTTCATGGTCTCCGCTGACATTCAGGGCTGTTGTGGTCGTCTCAGGGTGCAGGTCCACCATTTGGTCTGGAATACGGACCAGATCCGGCTGACTACGGTAACCTCGGAATAAGGATGAAACAGACAGACATATTATCATAGATGCCATTCTGTGTAATAAATCAAAAACAATAATGATAACATTGCATGAATGTTAAAAAAAACAGTAAATTAACTATATTACCTTGTTGTTACTCCTCTAACAACGCTACCTCTTAAAATGTTGCATTATCCAACATAGGATATTACTTGTCTCGCTGCTGGGTGTTTGCATTTGTTAGCTCCGTCGCTAGCATCGCTAGCTTTTAATCCAAATCACTATCACAACGTGTTAGCATTTCGCTAGCATGTTAGCTTGCCATCCGGGTCTCCTGTTTCTCTCTTGCGCGCCTTTTCGAGTCCATCAAACTACTGTGGTGAGTTGGATTAGTCAACAGAGTCCATCAAACAACTGTGGTGAGTTGGATTAGTCAACAAACACGGTAAGCCATGCCATCTTCTCCTGTTATTGTCACTTGCACTGCCTGTTACATGATTAGCATTACCTTCTCTGTTGGCAAAGAGGGCTTCATATGTGATAAATGCAGGGAGATAGTAAGATAGCTGACAGAGAAGATTTCAGAATTAGCAGATGATTAAATGATAAAGCTCAGGTTGATGAATATTCGATCCGTTTCCTCAAAAGCGCTTATTCTTAATAATATGATTACAGATCATAACCTAGATGTGCTGTATTTGACAGAAACCTGGCTAAAACCTGACGATTACATTACTTTAAATGAATCCAACCCCCTAAGATTATTGTTATAAACATGAGCCGCGTCTGAAAGGCAAAGGGGGAGGGGTTGCTGTAATTTATAATAATATCTACAGTACTACTCAGAAGTCTAGTTTCAAATATAATTCCTTTGAAGTTTTGGTGCTTTACGTAACGTTATGTAGTATAAATGATAAATTCCGTTTGACATTTGTGCTGGCTACTGTATACAGGCCACCAGGGCACCATACAGACTTTATTAAAGAATTTGCTGATTTTCTATCAGAGTTAGTACTGGCTACAGATAAAGTCCTAATTGTTGGTGATTTTAATATCCATGTAGACAATGAAAAAGATGCATTGGGATTGGCATTTAGAGACATTCTAAACTCTATTGGAGTTAGGCAACACGTGTCAGGACCCACTCATCGCCGTAATCATACTTTAGACCTAATACTTTCACATGGAATAAATGTTGATACCGTTGAAATTCTTCAGCAGAGCTGACATCTCAGATCATTATCTAGTATCATGTATACTTAATGTAGCAAAGGCTGCAAAACCGTCCTGTTGTTTTAAATATGGCAGGTCCATCACCGCTGCCACTAAAGATTGCTTTGTAAATAAACTTCCTCATCAGTTTCATCTCCTCAGCATCCCAGGTAGCCTAGAGGAACTCGATGTTGCAACAAAAACTACTGACTCTCGCTTTTCCAGCACTTTAGACACAGTTCTTCTGCGCTTAAAGAAGATTAAAGAAAATAGTCCAACGCTGTGGTACAACGAGCACACCCGGGCCCTTAAAACAGCAGCCAGAAAAATGGAGCGCAGCTGGAAGAAAACAAGAAAAGATGGAAATTTTTCGGATTTCATAGAAAGAGAGCAAGGGAAATCTCAAGTTGTCTTCAGGTAGGCTTGGTGAAAGTTAGACAAACTGAACAGTTAAAAGAGAGGTGTATGATAGAAGTCAGTTTATAGAATAGGTACTGATCAGTGATATTAAGAAGTCTGAATATATTTATTTATTAATTTAATTTCTTCTTTGTGTAGATCCTTTCCCAATGGGGCTGGGGATTTACCAGATCTGATCTTTTAGATCTGGTAAAAGAGTATGTACAGGTGAATGATCTGGATACACCTTTTACACTTGGGAGGCCTGGTCGCAAGTGGTTTCAGAGATTTATGAGAGACCATCAGGAGTTGACGGTCAGAAAATCTGAGCAGTTTTCTGAGTCAAGGGCCAAGGCAATGAATAACACTGCCGTTCTTGACCACTGGTTTAATGAAGTTCTCAGAAAAACAATGGATGACTAACAGCTGCATGTAAAACCACATAACATATACAATGTGGATGAAACTGGCTTAATGACTGATCCTGCCTCAGAGAGGGTCCTTGCAATAAAAGGTTCAAAAAATGTCTACCAAAACACAGGGGGAAGTGGTAAAGAGCAGATAACTGTGTGCATTACAGGCAATGCAGCAGGTCACAGTTTGCCACCCATTACAGTCTGCATCTTAGTGTTGCATTCGATACTATCGACCACAACATTCTTTTGAATAGACTCGAAAATTATGTTGGCATTAGTGGAATTGCACTGGCATGGTTTAAATCATACTTATCTAACCGTTATCAGTTTGTAGCAGTAAATGAAGAGATGTCAAACCGATCACAAGTTCAGTATGGAGTACTGTGTAGGCTCAGTGCTAGGACCGTTGCTTTTCACCCTGTACATGCTACCACTGGGAGCTATCATTAGGAAGCATGGCGTCAGTTTTCATTGTTATGCTGACGATACTCAGCTCTATATTTCTGAAGAAACTTACCAATTCACAAGGTTAAAAGAATGCATAACTGATATAAAAAATTGGATGACTAGTAATTTCCTGCAACTTAATTAAGAAAAAACAGATTTTTTAATTATTGGACAAAAAAACTCCACAAGTAGTAACCTAGAATACTGTCTAACACTTGATGGCTGCTCTGTCAAGTCCTCGTTGTCAGTTAGGAACCTGGGTGTGCTCTTTGATACCAGTCTTTCATTTGAAAGCCACGTTTCTAGCATCTGTAAAACTGCATTCTACCATCTTAAAAATATATCTACATTACAGCACATGCTTTCAATGCAAAATGCTGAACAGTTAGTTCTACCAGAAAGACTCGGGAGGCCAGATGAAGTACGATAAAATAGCAAGTTTATTAGCAGACCAGCAAGTATTATAATTAGAGGTTCTTTGGCGTATGCTCCGTCTGTAGCTCTCGTCTCGAGGGTAACGGACTCTGCATTTCCTGCCTGAACATGAAGGCGGGGCGCAGCCGACCCCCAAGAATTAGTGGAGGAAAGTAGTTCCTCCGGGCAGGGCCCGGCCACCCCCAAAGATTTGTGAGAGAATTGTATATGCACCCCTCGTGAATACTGCGATGTAAACGTGCCACGAAGGGGCAAAAATATTGAAACTGATGAACAGGATAGATGAGTAATAATATGGGAACATGACACCACCACCAGTATTTGCATTAGGATTACCTTAAATGTTGCTAGAAAGAGCTTGCTGGGCTTCGAGGATGATTTTGAAATTGGGTCTTATATAGGTCTCGAATGCAGAAGAAGACCATCTGCCCAGTAGCTTGGTTGCTGGCGTAGAAATTCTGTGTTCTGCAGCTGTGGTAGCTGCCCCAATCCTGAAGGAATGTCCAGTATAAAGAGAGGGAGGTAGACTGCAGCTTTTAAGGACAGTAGCAAAGTGGGTCTGAAGCCAGGCCTTAGAGAGAGGTGCTCCGTTAGATAAAATAAATAGGGGGGAGTGGTCAGAGTCTTAGGATGAACGTTAAGATATTTAACCATAGATGTGAAAGGACAGAAATTATTATTAATTTTAGAAATTGTTAATGTGACACCAGAACCTTGCGAGAGTGCTTAAGGAAAAGAGTAAGGAAATTGGGTGAGAAGCGTAGATCAGAATAGGAAAGACCACGAGTAGTATCGAAATGATTAGTTTCCGAAGTGAATTCCCCTGTACGCATAAAGCCGTAAAAAGCTGATAAAACACGGCTTCTAGCAGAATATCAGTGTATGTGGAAAAGAGACCATTATGAACAGAGATAAATAATCTTTGCAATAAAGGCAAGGTAATTGGCAGGAGTTTATCTGGAAGCTTACTAGAGAATTTAGCTATGCCTTTAAGTAATAACCAAACGGAAGTACAGTGAAAAGACTTGGATAATCAGGATTAAAATACTTTGCGTAAAATTGAATACCTATGAGCAATCTACGAATAGAAGACATCTTTAAATTGTGATTTAACGGCCATGTTAGGCCACACAGACGAAGGCCACGTTAGGACGTATAGAGACGAAAGCCTTGATCGGCCACATGGAGACAAAGCCTTAATCGCCATATGAAGACAAAGGCGATGTCAGCCACATGGAGATGGCCACGATAGCCACATGAAGACAAAACCCACATTAGGCCATACAGATAAGGCCACGTTATGCCACAGACAAAGTCTTGAAAGCTATAGAGACTAACGAAAACAGGATTGATGAGTAGTAATAATGAGATAACATGCCACCTCCAACAGTATTTGCTTTAAAAACACTACTTGAAAGTGCTTGCTGAGCGTCAGTTCTTGGTTGGAACTAGATGCTGAGGATGACCATGTACATAGCACCTTGATAGAGGATACTGACTCCACATGTACAACTGCGTTCATAGCAGCACCAATCCTAAAGAATGTCCTGTGCATAGATGAGTTGGAAAACCGCAGTTCTTTGCATCTGCAGTTAGGAGGATTCTAAACCGTTGGGCGTGACTCCTGCTCACAGCTTGATAGAACTCTCGATAGAATTAACCGTCAGAACCTGTCGAGAGAACCCCCAAAAGAGAATAACCAGAACAGCATGACATGAGTAAAAGAAACAATCAAACTACATAGACACATACTATTGAGAAACCTCAGACAATGCCCTTGCAGAAGGAAAACAATGTTTTATATGATGACGCTTTACTAGCTAATAAAACCATAGCTAGCTATTGAACCCTGCGAACCTATGAAAAAAGGTGATCAATGCAAGAGTCATCATTTGATACCCTAAGCCAGGTTCATACTGTGCGATTTTTGGCCACGTATGGCAGTCTGAGACAAATATCGCAATCCTAAAAATTCCTTTGACCCTAGGCTAAAATCTGATGTATTTGATATTTAGTTTGACATGCTCACCAACAGCCGTGATAAAATTTTAACCTGAAATAAATTCACTAAAGTGAATGGGTTGATGTAAAACTCCGGACAAGTTCTCTTGTGCGTCTGATTATCGTACAGTCTGACATTAATGCAGCTGAGATCCTACAGAGTGACATCAGGATCATGTTTGCACAGTCTGAAAAGCAAGGAATCACAATGATTATAAGCCTTTAAGCCAGCTTTAGTGAAGAGAAAAAGCTCACTGCGAGAGACCCCTTGTCATTTACGGTGTGGCATGTGCAGACTGTGTCAAATAGTCAACGCTATATTTACTCCCCTGCATATTGTGTTAATCTCGAAAGACTGTCAAATGTTGGCATTTACGACGCGTGTTGCAGTGTTGAGCATAGCCAATCACAGACATGTCTGTTGAGCACACAATCGAGATTGGTAGTTCAGCGCTTGTTCGCTGGTTAATTCTGCCTGCTAGTGTATACATTCGACCAACGAAGAGTAGAACATGCAATAGATTCATGGCGATTGGCGATGGCGTTGGACAGTTTGTTTGTGTTAGTCCATCAAGATCCTTTGTCCACTGTTACAGGCAGAGAGGGGCCCGGCCATAAACTGGGGCCTGGAATGTGCTGTCCACTACAGTGTATGCAAACCTTTGATGTACCCGAAATATGGTATTATGAGCTTTAGTGGAAAATACGCATTCCGTTTTATCCATAATAGTAGCCAGGGTGTCCTAGCACAGAAAGTCCAAGTGAGACATTAGATATTCTAAAAGTTCCTAAACAGACAGAGGCATCCAGATATCACAGTAGCTGAATAAAACGCAGATAGAGACATTAACTGGAGTAATACGAAGACAAAAGCACACAATTACTATATGGTCTGTTTTTGCTTAGCAAGACGTTACTTTTTTATATAATAAATAAAGCATTTTTATAATACAATATGCAACGACAGCCTTTATAGAAGCAGAGAACGCTACAGGTTCTTCCTCATAAAAGGAAGCCATGTCAGATCACAAAAGGAAGTCATTTCAACATTAGGTGCCCCACAAGTTTGAGAAAAACATGTACTCTGCTGACAACGGGCCCAAAACACTTCTAAGCTTGAAAGTATGTTAAGTCGTATTAGTTTCAATTGCACGTTATATGTGACAAACTCACAGCGCTTGAAAAGATGAACGTAGCAGCATTTAATGCAAACAGATCAATGCCCTGATGTTGGTGTTGTACTTTAAAAACTATGCTGAGCATATTAGCATATTTAATTCTACTTTAGTGGTCTCATAACACTGAACCAATTCGCGATTCCAGCTTAATTTCAGTTAATCATGAAGTCCTGATTAACTGGGTTCATGTTGCTTTAAAACCCATGTTTGAGGTTTCCTTGCATTCGTGGGGAGAATGATAAAGGCTAATATGCTGTGCTATTCTATTCTGCTTTGAGCTTTTCTAAACAAATGCGAAAAGAGCAAAAGAGTAAAATGCTACACCAGCTCGACATCAGAAGTGCATAAACATACGTATCGCTGAGATGAATGCTGATGTAGTGATGACGCCAGAATGGTGATGAATATTGCAGCCGTGTCTTTGATAACAGGCCCAGATAGTCCTCCATGAAAGTGATTGTTCTGAATCTGAACGCAAGATTTTGCTCGCGTTAGTGACAAGGAACTCGCGTCTGTTGCCGCGACAACCCAATGAACAGAATGATAGGCTGACATGGGCTTAGAACACCACTGTAGCATTGCACGTTATTAACTTTATAGTAGGACCACTACGGAATGTCAGGATCGTCAACTGGTAATGAAATGAGATGTCTGCAGAGACCGTGTCAAATAAACTCCACCCTGTAAATGCCGCATTGACACGACATCCTCATTAAGTCAACTTTATTTATATAGCGCTTTTTACAATGCAGATTGTTTCAAAGCAGCTTCACAGTGTTAAACAGGAAAATAATGCAACCGAATTTGATTCGGCTGTACAGCCGCTCTGGAGAAAACGGTGATGTCATCTAGCTCATTTTAATTATCATATATATTCAAGTAATGTAGTTGATATAGTTAATTTAGTTTAGTCATTACATTTATTTGGATATTTATTTGAAAATTTAGTGTCCCCAACTGAGCAAGCCAAGCCAAAGGCGACAGTGGCAAGGACCAAAACTCCATCAGGTGGCATAATGGAGAAAAATAAACCTTGGGAGAAACCAGGCTCAGTCAGGGTGCCAGTTCTCCTCTGGGCAATTAACAAACAGTGTATGATTATTATTTTGGCAGCCTTATAGGTTAGAAGTAATATTAGATCGGAATATTCGAAAGATCGGAGGTATCACGCCGGAGACGGGTTTATTGAGGATGGCGTGTCGATTAAATAATTATTAAATAGGAATATTCGAAATATCGGAGTCATCACGCTGGAGATGGATCCATTGAGGATGCCATGTCGATGAGCAATTTCAGAGGGTAGACTAATTGACACAGTCTCTGCAGACACTTCAGGGATGCGTTGCTAATGTCTGGGCGCTGGTCCACCATCTGATCTGGATACGGCCCGGATCCGGCTGACTGCAGTAAACCTCGGGATAAACAGAGAGACTAAAATTAGCGTAGATGCCATTTTTCTTATGATGTAACGAGTACATCAGGTGTTATGGGAAGTGTTCCCGGTTCCGGCTGACCTAGTTAATGCAGCCTAACAATCATTTAATTGATTTGAATAAAATATAAATTAAAAATGTTTTATGTGTATGCCATGGTAAAGAGATGTGTTTTTAGTCTAGATTTAAACTGACAGAGTGTGTCTGCTTCCCGAACAATGCTAGGAAGGCTGTTCCAGAGTTTAGGTGCTAAATAGGAAAAGGATCGACCGCCTGCAGTTGATTTTGATATATTATCAACTGGCCAGAGTTTTGAGACCGCAATAGACGTGATGGAGTATAATTAAACCCGTCTCCGGCGTGATGACTCCAATCTTTCGAATAATCTTATGAATATCTTTCGATCTAATTTGACTTCTGTCCTGTAATGTTGCCAGAAACATAATCATACACTATTTGTTCGTTGGCCAGAGGAGAACTGGCACCCCGACTGAGCCTGGTTTCTCCCAAGGTTTTTTTCTCCATTCTGGCCACTGAAGGAGTTTTGGTTCCTTGCCACCGTCGCCTTTGTCTTTTGGCTTGCTCAGTTGGGGACACTAAAATTTCAACTATATTACTGACCTGCCTGCATTCACACTATGTGATAATTGAAATTAGCTAGATTACATCACCGTTTTCTCCAGAATGGCTGTACAGCCGAATCAAATTCTATTGCATTATTTTCCTGTTCCTAAATAAAGGTGACTTGACTTGACTTGACTTGAGGATGCAGTGTCTATATTACCATCATCTGTCTTAAAAATAAAACAAAATAACATAAATATTACATTTAAATCTGTTACTTTTATAACTGACTTTGCAAGAATTTGCGTTTTTATACTAAAAGTTTATTATATGGTACCATATTCCTAATCTTTTTTTTTTTTTTTATATATATTGGCGGCCTTGAATTTGTGTTAAGATGTGATCTTGATGTTTTTTAAATTCTTTTGAAGGTATCTAATTTTCAAAAGCAAGTAGCCACTGCCATTGGCTAATAAATTCTTAGATTTTACTCGCCAGTTTGTGTGTTAGAGGCTAAGTATAAGTTTAGCATAGATATATTTTCACTCGCTGAACACTGACTGAGCACTTGAGAGTTTTGTCAAGTTATCTGTACTATTTCAATTCAGCTCAATGTATGCGCAAGCGTACCTGTATTTGAAGTACCTTAAACTCTAGTGTGAAGGTGCATGACTTGTCATCTCTTTACTGAGTGCTGTGTTTCTTACACACATGCAAAGAGAGAGCGCAAGAGTCTTACATACCACGCAGGCTACATGTAAACGATATTCTTTGTTGTATTTTAAAATAGTGGAATTTATTTGGAACAAGCAGAAGATATGCCGTTTTTTCCGGTAGTGGGTGGAACTAATGCGCAAACGGCATTCTCATGCTGGCTCATCTATTAATGTCCCTGTTTTGATTTCAGCAAATCAGTTCAAGCGAACGCTGACAACGTGATTAATATTCACGAACCCAGCAGCTCATCAATCCCTATTATCTATTACTATTATCTATTTTTTACAGAAACACTGAATGACCAACAATATCTTAAGCACCACCACCAGTCCTAAGTTCAGTTAAATGACAAATATGCATTCATACATAGTTACCAAGTTTTAGTTCTAATTACTAAAGTTCTATCATTAAATAGTGCTTGATTATCATAATATCATATTACACTGCCCGGCCAAAAAAAAAAAAGTCGCTGTTTGGATTTAAATTGGCAAATACTTAAGTCAATGATTGGATCATTATTGCAGTGATTTTTGTGTTTCTAGCATGTTATATGTCTGGCAACAGTTCTTCCAACCCTAATTGATGGAGTGTGTAGCTTTTAATTTCTTAAACAACCATGTTTTCACAGTAGTTTTTCAACGTATTACTGTGATTTAGCAGTGTGCTTCTGTAGAATTACAGTGTAAACTGTAGTAATGAAACTCAGTAACCAGCAATGTGCTCTTAATTTACACTTAAAAACTAACATACTGTAAATTTGACATTTTTATCTGTTAACCCATCAATAACCTATAACATTTAAAAGACATGTTAAATTCAAATAAACACAAAAACAAGATCAATTTTACATTTATTTTGCAGTTTAATAAAGTCTGTGAAAAATTTCCAGCAAAGAGGTTCAGACAGTCATGTTTCTCTCCATTGAACCAGGAGGCACCATAGATAAGAACATATTCAGTGACCATCTTACTGCATAACTACATCTAGCTTAACACAGAGCCAGTGTTTGGTTTGTCCGTTCTGGTGTTGAAATGAAATGTTGTCCATTATTGAAATGTTATAATGGAACAAAACCGATCATCATTGAAATATCGTAACCGAAAAAAGCTGACCGTCATTGAAATCTCATAACCAAACTAAATCGACTGACATTGAAATCTCGAAATTGAACAATACCGACTGACACTGACAAACCTACTGTCATTGAAATCTTATAAAAGAACAAAACCAACCATCACTGAGATCTCGTAACAGAACAAATCCGACCGTTATTAAAATCTTGTAATGAAATGAAACCGTTTTTCATTGAGATCTCATAACCAAACAAAACCAACCGTCATTGAAATCTCGTAACCGAACAAAACCGTCTGTCATTGAAATCTCATAACGGAACAAAGCCAACCATTATTAAAATCTTGTAATGAAATGAAACCGATTGTCATTAGGATCTTGTAATGTAACAAAACCGACCGTCATTGAAATTTCATAACCAAACAAAACCGACCGTCATTGAAATATCATTAGGTAACAAAACCGAATGGCCTTCAACAAAACAAAGCTGATCGTCACTAAATTTTTGTAACCGGACAAAGCCGACCTTTATTAAAATCTTGTAATTAAATGAAACCGACCGTCATTGAATTCTCATACTGTAATGAAACTTACCGTCATTAAAATCTCATAACCAAATCAAACCAACCTTCAGTGAAATCTCGTAAAGGAACAAAACCAACTTCATTGAAATTTCATAACAAAATGTAACAGACCATCTTTGAAATCTCGTAAAGGAGCAAAACTGACTGTCATTGAAGTCTTATAACCCAACAAAACTGACCATCATAGAAATCTTGTAACAGTCCACACAGTGCGGGCCTCGAACCCGGGTTTCCGGCATGGGAGTCGGACACTCTAACAAGGAGCTAAAGACAGCAGCCTCCTGTGTCAGTTGCCAGAGTGCCTCTAGAGATTAGGGGAGTGAGGTTTACTTGCACAGCTTTCACTAGCTTGACTCTATTACACACACATTCACATTTATATAGGAATATGTATGTGCAATATATGTTCCCAATAAAGAATACAACTATGAATTTTATATGTAATGGTATTTTTGTCTTCATGCCTAAATATTGTATCAATACATATCCATACATGGTCAATGCCTATATTGCAGTGCATTGAAAAATATAAGCACTGGTTTCCCATATATGGAAATGTATTATGTAATATATCACATTATATTTTGCAGTGTATATATTTTTGTTACATTGGGGGGTCTGTGGTTGAAGAGCATTTGTGGGGGCCTGCAGCAGCATTTGCATGCACTCCCAGCAAATCTAAGCAGGGTCGTAATAAGCTGTACTGTATAAAGGGTAACCTTGGTGTAAAATAGCCCCTATAGCACATAACATATCGCCCACTGCCCCAGTACAGTTGTCATAAACTGTACTGAATAAAGGGTTAAAATAAACCCCAAGAATATAAGGGGTGTAACCCTGGGGCAAAAATAATCCCTAACATCACATACCATGATATACTACTTATACAACTTACATGGATGCTCTTACAACTACATTTCTTTGATCAAATATACAGAAAGAAACAGTAATATTGTGAAATATTATTACAATTTAAAATAATGGTTTTATATTAATATACTTTAAAATATTATTTATTTCTGTGATGCAAAGCTGAATTTTCATCAGCCATTACTGCAGTCTTCTGTGTCACATGATCCTTCATAAATCATGCTAATATGCTGATATATTATATTATATTATATTATATTGGAAACGTCTCGGTTACGTATGTAACCCTCGTTCCCTGAGGAGGGAACGGAGACGTAACGTCAGTGACTGACGAATGGGGGTTTTGCCTAGAAGCCTATCATCTTCGAGATCTTAGAAAACGCCCAATGGCAGGCCAATGCCATGGGCATGCAGAATTTGCATAGCGTAGCTCCGCCCCACAGCGTGGGTATATAAGGAAGTACGCTGGCAACATCGCATTATGTTTACCTGCTGAGGAGCCAAGACTGAACTCCCGGCCGTTTCAGTGGTACAGCGGAAGTGGCAGAGGGACGTTACGTCTCTGTTCACTCCTCAGGGAACGAGGGTTACATACGTAACCGAGACGTTCCCTTTCGTTCAGTCACTCCGAGTGACTGACAAATGGAGGTCCCAATCTAATCACGGCACTTGGCTGTCGTCCAGTGCCCTGCGTAAGTGTGAGCTCCCTGTCGTAAGCTAGTATGGACGAAGAACTCCAACTTAACACAGGAATACCAAGGTACACTGGGAAGCATATTCCAGGTGGAAGTATGCGCCAAAGTGCCTACCCGTAGGGAGGACTTAAGGAGACACATATGACCCGCGAGGGGCTGCATATGGAAGAACTCTGGGGTAACCAGCCGAAGGTGGAAAATTTTACCCCCAGGGGAGGCAAGGGCTTGCCGAGGGAATACACATGCTCAGAGAGGCTTACAGTGGAAATAAACATGTGGGGGTCGCCCATAGGGGGAACCATGCACACGGTGGCACCTAGCCTGACACGAGGGCCTGAGTGAGTGGGCAGATGCACAGGTGTCGGCATCGACAGTGCTGGAGGAACTCAGGGTTTCAGGGAAACTACCTGAGGAGAATATCGCACGTATCCCGTCCGTGGAGAGGAATGGCGAGCAAGCAAAGACACCTGAGCCTAGTCCATTACCGGCCGCTGGTAGAGGCGAGTACATGAGAGGACACTGGCTCCACTCGGAGATTATAGAATCTGGCGAATGTGTTAGGTGTCGCCCAGCATGCAGCTCTGCAGATGTCTGTCAGCGAGGAGCCATGCGCTAAAGCCCAAGAGGAGGCCACACTCCTGGTGGAGTGTGCCCTGACCCCAAGGGGCCATGGACGCCCCAGCATCTGGTAGCCAAGACAATGGCGTCCACTATCCAGTGAGACAACCTTTGCTTGGAGAGAGCCTTTCCCTTCAGCTTCCCACCATAACAGACAAAGAGCTGGTCTGAGGTCCTGAAACACTGCGTTCTGTCTACGTAGGCACGGAGGGCGCATACTGGACAGAGCAGTGCCAAGGTTGGGTCTGCCTCCTCCAAAGGCAGCGCTTGCAGGTTCACCACCTGATCCCTGAACGGAGTGGTGGGAACCTTGGGCACATATCCAGGCCGGGGTCTCAGGATCACGTGAGAGTTAGCCGGCCCGAATTCTAGACACACTTCGTCAACCAAAAATGCCTGCAGGTCCCCTACCCTCTTGATGGAGGCCAAAGCGATCAGGAGCGCTGTCTTCATTGACAGGAACTTAAGCTCGACTGATCGCAATGGCTCGAAGGGAGCCCTCTGCAGAGCATCTAAAACTACTGAGAGGTCCCAAGAGGGCACGAGATGAGAGCGAGGAGGATTCAGTCTCCTCGCTCCCCTCAGGAACTTGATGATCAGGTCGTGCTGACTTACCTATTTCGTCTCCACAAGGTTGTGGTAGGCGGATATCGCGGCCACATACACCTTGAGGGTGGAAGGAGACAGCCTTCATTCCAACCCTTCTGGGAGGAATGAGAGCACGGACCCGATCGGGCATTTCCAGGGGTCTTCTTGGCGAGAAGAGCACCAGGTGACGAAGAGGTTCCACTTTAACTCATAGGCGTGTCTGGTAGACAAGGCCCTAGCCTGAGGTGGTAGGGTACTCAAACCTACCGCGTCCCGTCCAGGAGCCACACGTGGAGGTTCCAAAGATCGGGACGCGGGTGCCAGAGGTATGGACCAGGGAGGGGCTGTTGCACGGAGTACGAGTTCGGGACCCTGCCTTCTTCCTTTCTCCCGCACCAACGAACATTGCTACACTGGTGCCGAAACCCGGGAGAGGAAGAAGAGAGCCGCTGCCATCATGCAAACCCCGCCAGCATCGCCGTTTGCGGACATTATTCAATCGTTTGCGGGACTACACCAGGAACATCATCAGGCACTGATCGACATGAGGGCGGACCAGGAACAATGCTTCCGATCCCTCATCAGTGCCCAGCAGGAGGACCGCGAGCTGTTCTGGAGCTGGATGGACCGCGGGGTTCGGACCGAGGGAACAGCCGCCACTGCAACACCGCCCACTCACATACCGCTAATGAAAACAGCCGAGACCTGTGGATGGCTGCAGGATCACTGGCCAGTACGTCTCATTCCCCTGTTGACGGGGGAGGCACAGCTGGCGGCACAACTGCTTCCAGTCCAGAACCTCCTGGTCTACAAAGACCTGAAGAGAGCCATCCTCCAGCGGGTCGGACTGTCCCCCGAGCAACACCGCCAGCGGTTCTGGTCGCTGGGTCTGGGGGAGAGCGGCGGCCCTTTGTGATGGCTCAACAGCTCCGGGACGCATGCCGCAGATGGCTGGTGGTCGAGGGAAGCGACGTGGACCACATCATCGACCAAGTGGTACTGGAGCAGTTCATAGCGCGACTGCCCAGGAAGACGGCGCAGTGGGTCCAGTACCACCGCCCCACGTCGCTCGACTCGGCCATCCAACTGCCGGAGGACCAGATGGTGGCATGCCCCGGGGTCGGCGAACCCCTTCCAGCTGTCTCTCTCTCATCCTCTCTTCCTCTTCCTTCTCCCTCGTCCTCTTTGACGAGGCCTGTCCCTCTCCCCAGGTCACGCCGAGGAGTGCCGCCATGGCCGATGCCCCGATGGAGGAGCGGGGAGGCGCTTGCTGGACCGGGAACATTGTCCAGGGGGGAAGGGCCAGTTAGTGCGGGCCAGGGGTCCGGCCACGTTCCGCTGCTCTCTCTAGGGCGGCGGGGAAGTCTGGGCCGGCTTGTTGGCGCTGCGGGGACCCGGGACACTTTATTGACAGGTGTCCGGTGATGGAGGTGGGGATGCTGGTCCGGGTCCCAGACGCGCCACAAGCTGCCCTCGATCAAGCCGGGCTGTACCAGATACCCGTGAGTATTAAGGGGGGTACATATCAGGCTTTGGTGGATTCAGGTTGTAACCAGACCTCGATTCATCAAAGCCTAATTCAACCTGAGGCATTGGATAATGGCCGCTTGGTTACGGTAAGGTGTGTGCACGCGGATGTGGTGAAGTACCCATTAGTGCCGGTCATAATTCAATTTCGGGGGATAAAACATAGTGTGGAGGTAGCGGTTAGTTCCCACCTTCTACATCCGCTTATTTTGGGGACGAATTGGCCAGTGTTCAAAAATTTGTTGGGATATATTTGTGCAGATGTTTCCTGGGAGAAAAGAGAGCGGGGTGAGGGTGCGGTCGTGCAGTTAGGTGCGGCTGAGCCGGGGCCATCTGGGGCTGGGTCGGAGGAACGGAGCGCGGTGGATAGGCTAATCCTTTCCGAGCGTGATGATTTTCCTCTTTACATTTCAGCAAAGAGTGTGGCGGATGCACTGTTTCGTTTAATCTCCCGGGTGGGAATCCCGAAAGAGGTTCTCACCGATCAAGGCACGGCGTTTATGTCTCGCACTATAAGCGAACTTTACGAACTATTGGGCATTAAGTCGATTCGTACCAGCGTTTACCACCCACAAACGGATGGTCTGGTAGAACGATTTAATCGCACGTTAAAGACAATGATTCGTAAATCCGTGCACGAAGACACAAAAAATTGGGACAAATGGCTGGAACCTCTGTTGTTTGCTGTAAGAGAGGTCCCCCAAGCCTCCACAGGGTTTTCCCCCTTCGAACTCCTGTACGGGCGGCAACCCCGAGGGGTGCTTGACGTCATGTGGGAAGCTTGGGAGGACGGACCGTCTGAGAGCAAGAATGAAATTCAGTATGTCCTGGACCTGAGAGCAAAACTCCACACTCTGGGACGGCTGTCAACGGAGAATTTGCTGCAGGCCCAGGACACACAAAGCCGGTTGTACAACAGACGAACCAGATTACGAGAATTTACACCGGGAGAGAAAGTCCTTGTATTATTACCCACATCTAGTTCAAAATTACTCGCCAAGTGGCAAGGACCGTTCGAGGTCACACGACGAGTGGGAGATTATGAGGTAGTAAGGACGGATAGGAACGGGGCACGTCAGATACACCACCTCAATCTCCTAAAAAAATGGAATGAGGCAGAGTCAGTGATGCTGGCGACGGTGGTATCAGATGAGGATGATCTCGGGCCAAAAGCAAGCATCAAATGCCAACCGATTGCTCTGGCCCCAGGGGGAGATCACCTCTCACCCTCCCAGCTCACTGACATTGCCAGGTTGCAGGCAGATTTTGCAGACGTGTTCTCGCCCCTACCCGGCCGGACGAATCTCATACGGCACCATATTGAGACGGAGCCAGGCGTGGTAGTTCGCAGCCGGCCGTATATGTTACCTGAACATAAGAAAAAAGTAGGGGATGGCTCCCCGGCCTGAGTCGGGCGGTGGGGGTATGTGGCGAGGGGGGGCGTGGTTTCGCGAGGTCTGCACAGACAGAGGGAGTCACGAGACGAGCGGTGAGAAAGTAGGTCAAGTGCATGATGATAAACATCTATGTCTGATTGCTGTGATTGGCGCAGAGAGACCGGTTAAAAGCCACGCTTGAACAGTGTGCTGGGAGAGAGGGAAGCTGAGGACTCGTGTGACCGGCAGAGCGAGAGTGACCGAGGAGAAAACTGTGGTGACAGTGACAAGTTCAGAGTCTTTTGAGTGTTCATGTTGAACGAGTGCGCGTGGCGCCAGTTTCTGTTTCTGTTTGAGTTGCAAATAAAAACCCACGAGTCCCAGCCTATCGCCGACCCTGCCTTCTTCCTTTCTCCTGCATGAACAAACATTACTACAGTTTGCTTATAGTTTTGTTCTGTTACCAGATTTCAAAGACTGTCAGTTTTGTTCCATTATACAATTTCAATGATGGTCCACTTTGTTCTGTTATAAGATTTCAGTGACAGTTGGGTTTATTCGGTTATGAGATTTCAGTTTTGTTTGGTCACAGCTTTTGCTCCTTGCCGAAATTTCAAAGACGGCCTGTTTTGTTCGGTTACGAGATCTCAATTACAGTAGGTTTTATTTTATTACAAGATCTCAATGATAGTGGGTTTTGTTCCATTATAAGATTTAAATGACAATTGGTTTTCAGTGTCAGTTGGTTTTGTTCAATTACTAATTAATTAATTAATTAATCCGTTCCACTACGAGATCTCAATGGTTGGTTTTGTTCCGTTATAAGATTTCAATGACAGTAGGTTTGTCAGTGTCAGTCAGTTTTGTTAAATTACGAGATTTCAATGACAGTCAGTTTTGTTTGGTTACAATTTTATACTCAAATGACATTATTGAATCAGGCTTGAGTCATGATGAGTACAAAACCACCAAAAGGTAACCATCATCACTTGATCTCATTTTACTTTAGCTTCCTTTGCTACAGCAAACGTGTTTGACAAACACACTGTCACAGCAGCCAAAAACAGACAAATGTATTTTGAGATAAGAGCCCAACTAATGGAAACACTGATCATTGTTATGGTGACTTCAAATGAAACACATTAGAGTTAAACGCCTGTTAATTATCAATAAGAGCTTCTGTAGATGTCTGACAGAAATAAAGTCCATCTGGTTAGTAGTCAGTGAAGCTGGTAATGCTGTTTGTGGAGTTGTTTAATCCAGTGTTTCCCAACCCTGTTCCTGGAGGCACACCAACATTACACATTTTCCAACTCTTCCTGAACAAACACACCTGAATTAACTCATCAGCTCGTTAGTAGACTTCAAGACGGGGAGATAAAGGGCTTAGATGAGGGAGACATCCAAAATGTGCACTGTTGGTGTGCCTCCAGGAACAGGGTTGGGAAACACTGGTTTAATCCTCATCTGCTGAGATCTTGAGATTTAATGTCTTTTATCTTCAGTTGATTTCATCTAAGGCTGTGGCTGAAGTCAGTTGTAGTTCTTGTATTTCTGCTAGTCTCTTTTTCTGTTCTCTTCTTTCCTTCAGTGATTCTGCTTGTTACTTATAGCTGAGATGACTCCATATTTAATATACACAGATTTTGTGTATATTAATCAGAACACATTTCACACAGCATGATTTTGAATTGCCAACAGGTCCAGATATTAGCATGCCAAATATCTCACAGGCATCAGCGACATGTCGTCAATTCTCTCAGATCGTTTCTTTGATAATTCACACTGCGTGATTGTCACTCACGAGCAACAATTTGCCACTGATTTCGGATATTTAGTTGTTTTTATCTTAGTTTCGTTTTCATGGACTTTTAATTTGTATATTTTTAGTTTCCTGGTTTCCTTTGTTTGATTTTCCTGATACTCTTTAGTTACCATGATAGTTATTTTAGCTCAGCTGTGTATTAATTAACCTTGTTTGTACTACTGCTTAAGTTTCTCCTTTTCCTTTGTTCAGTGTCCGGTCTCATCTGTGTAAAGAATGTTTGTGTCTACCTTTTGTTCTGTGGGTACGTGACTTATTATTAAAGCTTTGTGTTGAAACTTCATCATCATCTTTGTGCATTTGTCTGCAACACAGCGTGACAAACTCATTATAAAAGAATTTCTTTAATACACATTGGCCACAATTAATGGCATCCTTTTATTCAATACTTTTTGCAACCTCCTTTTGACAAGATAACAGCTCTGAGTCTGAGTATGGAGAACACCTAACAGGAGATCAGAGACCATTCCGTAATGAATGAATGAATTAATGAAATCATTTTCTATGTACTACTGTACACCCAACTCTTAATTTTTTTTAGTTTCATCTGACCATTGAACTAGGTACCTTTTGAAGTTACAGTCATGTCTGGCAACTGAATATGCTGGAGTTTGTTTTTGGATGAGAGCAGAGGACTTTTCTTGAAACCCTCCCAAACAAATGGTGATGTAGGTGCTGTTTGGTATTTTTTAAGCTTTCTGAGCCCAAGACTCAACTTTTTTCTGCAATTCTCCAGCTGTGATGCTTTAAGAGTCTTTGGCCACTCAAACTATCCTCCTTGCCATATAGACATGCATCCTCTTCCGTGCAGATTCGTAAAATTTTCTGTTGATTGGACCTTTCTATTTTGTGAAGCTCAGCAATCTTTTGCTGCACATCAGAACTATATTCTTTGGTTTTTCTCATTGTGATGAATGATTAAATTGTATTTAAACTGAATTATACTATAGTCTATCTGAGTTTCTAAGGTTATTGAGAGATTTAAATAGAATAAACTAGAATATAATATGAATCTGGGGTTTATACAAGACTTAACACAATTATTGATACTATTGTTTTGCCTTCGCCATAAGCCAAAACAAAAATTATTTGAAATGTACAGTAAAAGTTTAATCCATTGCAGTCAAAACTTAATGACTCCACCTCTAACATCTATGAATCTTTAAAGATCTCTATAATCTTCACAGCATGCCTGCACATTAATACATGTTTATTTACATATGGCTGGTAAATTTATTCTGTGAACTGTGATAATTTGTACAAAGTCTTGACTGTCAGGGGCTCCTCATTAAGTAACACAACTCTTGAACCTCTTACCTGTCAGTTCTACCCTGACTGAACTGCCTTCAGTGAAACAGGATGCATGGAGGAAACACCAGAACTCAAAGAGTCAACCACAGACATTTGTGTGGCCAAAGTGAATACCAATTTAGTTCAAGGAATTCAATTAAGCAATGCTACAGAACCATTTCATATAACTAGACTGAAGTTTTTTTTTTTCTTTTTTCCACAGACAAATAATGTCAAATGTAAACAGCACAGCACAAGTTTTCTGTACACATGCAACGGACATAGGCGCAATGGAGGCTTCAGATTTAAATGTTTAATACTCCCCATAGCTTACAAGTTCCACTCTTGTTCAAAGGCAGTGAGTGTATTTATACATACAGAGAAGGCTGTAGTCAACCCTGACTTTTGACAATTATATTTATTTTTTCAGTTCTTGAAATTCTTGGAAACTGTTAGCATATGATGCTCCCTTACCCCCTCTACAGTACACCTTACACACCATGTAGAATTACCACACTGCTGAAGGCCATAGTCTGTCCAGAAGCCACTGCAGGTCTGATTTGTTTTGGCTGGGCTCCCCTCTGACATGCCTGGGAAGGGCAAGGAAAGGAAATGGGTGGACCAGCAACTCTCATCTCCCCCAGAGAAGGCCTGCGTGAAGCCAATGAGAAAGAGAGTGTGTTTTTTCTCTCTACTCTGAGCTTGTAAGACTGAGCCTGGGCCCATCTGGATCTAATAACCTAGCCCAAGCTGCTGCCCGGTGAATTTGGACTAGATTGCCAGCCCCGCTCAGGGAATGCTGCATTGAGTGCGGTCACACTCAGTCAGAGGAACAAACAGGGAACACACCATGCATGTCAGCTCCATGGTCCCCAAGCAATTTGTTCTCTCAACAGCAGTGATGAGCACCAAAAGCAGGCCCTTAAGAGCACCCTTGGGTCTTGTAGTGGATATGTAAGGCCTTGATGACTGTAATGATGCGGGTTTGCCAATGGCGGCAGTGTAGCAGTGTATCTCATTCTGTAATGGAAGCACAATGTTAAATATTATCTGACTCATAATACTGCTTTGTTGAAAGAAGTTTCTTAAAAGAATTAAAGTTACCTCAACATGATTCTTCAAATTATTCATATGCATTTCAAATTACTTGTATTATACCCTCATGCTCTAGATCAATGGTTTTCAAATCCTTCCAAGTGGTGGACTACTTCAACAGTAAAACAAAAATCGCAAACTGCCTAACACCCGAATTTTACGGAAACTAGAAACAACCTCAAAAATCGTTCCCTTTCAGTCAGTCACGGTCGATGTTACGTCGAAGTCACCATTGTATTGGGATCACTTCTGGGAGCCCCTATCAGCTTCGAGTGTCTACAGAACGAGCCAATGCACATTGGCGTTCGAGATTTGCATCTCGCGCCCCGCTTCACAGCGTAGATATAAATACAGAAGCGGATGCAGCGCACTTTGTTCTTCACTTCGGAGCCGAGCAGATGTGTTTGTTCCTGTCTCTGAAGAGTGTTTCAACTACAAGTCAAAAAAGCTTTCTGAACGTGTGTTGGTGTGACGGCACGATCAGCGGTGGTCGCAAGCTCGTAAGCTCAAACAACTGTACAGCAATTGAGTGCAGAGGGAGTCTTCAAAGAGAGTGCTGTTCAGTACAGCTGTGAGGTTCAGTGAGGGCGTTCCTTTTTGAGTGTACACAGCAGGATTGCACTGTGCCACAGCCATCCCTGAGTGCTTCAGCACTAAGTTGAGAGAGCGTATTTCCCAAAAAGAGTGACACTCAAGATGTCATTCCACCCGTGCGTTTCTGGATGTGGTCGTTCCCTGTCACCACCTGATGGTCACAATCAATGTCTCTCGTGTTTGGGTATTCAGCACGCTGAGGCAGCTTTTGTGGATAGCTCATGTTCTCACTGCAGGAACATGACTATCTCTGCGTTAAGGTCGAGACTCTCCTACCTCAGAGAAGGTGGAGTCCCCTTACCTATACCCCAATCTAGTCCCTTTTCTGCCCAGCAAAAAAGCCCTGAGACCCGGAGATGGAAGGGACAGCTCTGCAGAAGGAGGGCTGGGGGAGAATCGTTTGTTCTTGTTTGATTTGTGTTCCCAAAACTTCAGTAAAAGAGCTGTTTCCGATATCTCTGTGTCCCAAGAAAGTGTGCTTGGCAGTGTACAACGCTATGCCTTGTCACCCTCTCCCTTCGCCAACAGGGTGCACTGGCTGTGTTCAGGACGCACTCAAGAGACCTCTGCACACCCTCGTTGCCCCCCAGCGGAAGCAGTGTTGTGCCCATAGACTGTAAAAAAATATGGACGTAGTGTCCATGACGTCACTCGTGGGTTTCCAAAGAGCATTTTTGAAACCTAAAACTCGGCTGTTGCCATCTTGGCAGCATATCATCACGCATCACTCCCAGTTAACTGACAATGGGCAAAGAGGCGGGACATGGCTCGAGCTGAGGTGCCTGGTTGCTGAAACCATGCCCTGTCACTCAAGTGGCCATGCCCTTAATTATGCAGAACTTTAAGGCTTAATATAATTTAAACGGATGAGTTATAAAAAAAATTCACCCCCTCACAGTTGTCATAAAGGCAAAATTAGCTATATGGACCAAAACAAAAACTTTTTGTACCAGGCTGTGAACATAATTTTTTCTGCTGTAAAATTGGGCATTTTAATATGGGGGAAATACAGATTTGACTCCCTTTTGGAGCCTGTCTCTAGTGGCCAGTTGATGAATTGCAGTTTAAGTCACTGAAATTTTTTCAGAGGCTCCTGGGGCATATGGCATCCGCAGCCACAGTGACGCCACTTGGATTGCTTCATATGAGGCCGCTTCAGCACTGGCATCACAACCAAGTCCCGAGTGGGCATGGCGTGGCGGCACGTACTGGGTTCCCATTACCCCGCACTGTCACAAAACTTTCAGCCCGTGGTCGGACCCTTTGTTTCTGTGGGCAGGAGTTCCCCTCTGCCTCTGCCACCGACTGGGGTGCCACATACAACGGGCTTGCAGTCTCGGGTCTGTGGATGGGGCCTCAACTGCATTGGCACATCAACTGCCTCGAGTTGTTAGCAGTACGTCTTGCGCTGGGCCACCTCAAATCGTCGCTACGAGGCAAGCACATACTGGTTTAGAATACTGCGGCCGCTGCGTACATCAACTGAAAAGGTGGTCTACGCTGCCGCTGCATGTCACAACTCACTCGCCATCTCTTCCTTTGGAGTCAGAAGCATCTGAGGTCGCTTAGCGCCACTAACATTCCGGGCTTGCTTAATCGTGCAGCCGACAACTCTCACAACAGCGAGTGCTTCTGGGGGAGTGGAGACTCCATCTCCAGGTGGTCCAGCTGATTTGGGGGTGCTTCAGGGACTGCACAGGTAGACTTGTTTGCCGCCCCGGACACGTCGCACTGCCAGTGGAGTATGTGTTTTCCCCAGTGAGCCTTCTCGCACAGACATTGTGCAAAGTTAGGAAGGACAAGGAGCAGGTCTTGGTAGTTGCACCATATTGGCCCAACCAGACTTGGTTTCCAGAACTAGTTCTCCTTGTGACAGCACCTCCTTGTCCCATTCCTCCAGGACCTGCTTTCCCAGAAACAGGGCGCCCTATGGCCTATAAACTCCATGTCTGGTCCCTGGATGGGACATGGAGGTTCTAGGTAATCTACCCCAATCGGTGGGTCTTTATGCTTTCAAGTGGAACCTGTTCGTTGAGTGGTGCTCTTCCCGCCAGGAAGACCCCCGAAGTTGTGCAGTTGATGGTAAGTCCTTGGGGAAGCACTATCTGACCGTCAGGTTCCTGAGGGGAGCGAGGAAATTAAATCCGCCTGGCTCTCACTCTGTACCCTCTTGGGACTTATTTCTGGTGCTTACGCCACTGCAGAGAGCGCCCTTTGAGCTTTTGTAGTCAGCAGAGTTAAAAATTCTGTCATGGAAGACAGTACTCCTGACTGCATTGGCATCCATCAAGAGGGTATGAGACTAGCAGGCATTTTTGGTCAACGAATCATGCCTAGAATTCGGTCCGGCTAACTCTCATGTGATCCTGAGACCCCGGCCCAGATATATACCCAAGGTTCCCACCACTCCCATCAGGGACCAGGTGGTGAGCCTGCAAGTGCTGCCCTCGGAGGAGGCAGACCCAGCCCTGGCTTTTCTCTGTCCCGTCCGCGCTCTGCGGTGTGGACAGAACGCAGTGCTTCAGGACCTCAGAACAGCTCTTCATCTGTTAAGAAGTCAGCAGCAGGGAAAGGCACAGTTACAGTCGTAACCCGAGACGTTTACATTGAACATAATGGTCTAAATAGCCTAAGTGGTCTCAAGTGATTTTACTACTAAACAACGATGCTTTAGGTAAACACAGAAGTGATTGAACTCTTTCCTAATTAATGAACTTTACACAGTTGTTGAATGGATTTAAATCAACCAGGGAATGTGGCATGAAAACTGTGAGTTAAGGCAACACCAAAGCAAGCAAGCATCCAATCATCTATACATCTATACGGCATTTCAGAATGTTTGTAAACAATAGGCACCAAGATACTTCCGGGTGGCAGAACGCGAGTGGCTTCTACTGACCAACTGAAGAGATCCAGTCGGCTACTGTAAATAGTTACATAGTTAAAAACATTGTTGTTGATCAAAGTTGAAACTATGACGAAAACGTGTTGTGTTTGGGGTTGCGCCGCCAGATATACAGCAAAAAGTAAATATATCTAGTGAAACCTGTGGGTGCTGAGGAGGTTAAAGCGAGTGGACTTTGTGTATTCTCAAAACTGTCCATCTACAAAATCATAGCAGAGCATAATTATCTTCAGCTGTGGAAATTCGAGACTAATATTAGTAAACTTAAGGTTTCTTTTTAAGATCAAACTCATTGCCAGTCACTGACTACGTTTACATGCTCCCTCATAATGCGATTATAATAAGGTTTTGACAATATTGCGATTAAACTTTACCCTTATGTAAACGCAATACTTCAATCAAACTAATGCGATTAAGCTCATAATCGTAGTAACCATAGTCGCATTAAACTAGGTGGCTTACGCCGATTTTAATCGCAATAAACAGGCACGTAAACACCTTAATCGCATTATTACCATTCTGACCACGGACATACACGGATACCGTGTGTTGTTCACACAACTTCATGAATGAACTTCATGACATTATTCTGAAGTTTTCTCTTCTCCAAATCACTAAACTCTGTCAACACAACTCGCTGCGCAGTCTCTGCTCTGTATCTTCATCTAGACGGCGAAGAACGCGACGGCAGCGTAGGCAAACCCGGCATTGCGATGTTCATTACGGCGCCGGTAATATCCAGTAAGCTACGTCCATGAAAATTTTTTGAATTGGATGCGAATAGATTAAAACAATGGCCGGTAACATACTGTATGCCTATCTGAGTATGGTATAACCAGACTTATTAGCGAATAATCAGAATAATGAAAATTGCATGTAAACTGGAGTGAAGAGTTCTGCTCATGTCATGTAAACATCTTACTGCGATTAAGACCTTACTCTGATTATTATAAATAGTCGCATTATTGGTGCACATGTAAACGTAGTCACTGCCTGAAGTAAAAGTATTATACAAGGAAGAGACAGAATTTCTAGTGTCATGTAGGCTACTGATCAAATGTCAATGGAAGAAATAGGAAAAGCAAAACATAGTTGTAGGCTACTGCTGATGGATGATTGATGCGTGTACCACATTGGTTTCATCATCACCGCGAGTTTAGTTTGAGTGAATGCCTAGCTGAGTAGCGCTAGTCTACAGCGTGCTACCCTTTTCACCGTCAAAAAGCTCACGTCTGTGCCATCTGATCCGAGCAACAGAAAACGATCATAGCCTTTTTAGTTAGATAACAGGGAAATAGACCATCTACCATAGCCTACCATATTGTAAGTCAAACAGCAACAGTCACTAAAATAACTACTCAATGGTAGGCTGAGGCTCATTTAAAAATTATGGTAGTAGACTAGCGCTACATCTACTAGACCAAGGTTAGGCATTTCATGTATTGCTATCTTCTGAGTTAGTTAATCAGTCCCTCAATGATCATGTTAACTATGTCTGAATTTCCACCACGTCTGTTTTTGAATCAACTGTTGAAATGTAGATTAGGTTACTGCCGAGTGCTGACGATGGGTCTCTTTTCCAAGCAATTTACTAGCGTTGCCATAGGAACCCTTCGGCTTTTGCCACCCGGAAGAACATCTATTATATTTGTGATGTCATGGTGAATTGTCGTATACACAGCAAGCAATAGCCGTCATTTCACTTTCGGTTAACTATAGATCTGATATAGTCCGGCTATGAGTAACCCATTTCTAGCCAATATAAGTTTGAATTTGGTTACATGTTGTTTTTGCCAAAATAACTTGCGAGATGTATGATATTCCATCATGTGAGCAAAGTCAACAGTGATTACTGTCAACAATTTGGTTTTTGATATCTTTTAAATGCAAAATTGCTTGTTGGGATACTATAATTAAAAACAAAATACAGCTGCAAGCAGTAATCATCATGTCCAAGCACCAGTGGTCTATGTGAATGATTAGGGATCCAATTGAAATGTATAATGATGTGGTTTGATTCAGGTTGGAAAAGTCCATCTTGAATCTTCACTGAAAGTTAAAGTTTGGTGAAGCAAGAAACAGCAACACACAGGTGTCAAAAGAGGCAACTTCATTTAAAAGAAAATTATTCCCTCTTACTGTTAGATTAAAAGAGAAGTAAAAAAAAAACCCTGTGTAAAATGTTTACTTTCGTAAGATACGTGATAACAATGTATGTGGTGTCAAGTCAAGTCAACTTTATTTATATAGCGCTTTTTACAATGCCGATTGTTTCAAAGCAGAATTTGATTCGGCTGTACAGCCGCTCTGGAGAAAACTGGTCAGTCATCTAGCTCATTTCAATTGTCATATAGCGACAATGTGGGCAGATCAGTAATTTAGTTGATATAGTTAATTTAGTTTAGTAATTAAATTTATTTGGATATTTAGTTGAAAATTTAGTGTCCCCAACTGAGCAAGCCAAGCCAAAGGCGACAGTGGCAAGGAACCAAAACTCCATCAGGTGGCATAATGGAGAAAAATAAACCTTGGGAGAAACCAGGCTCAGTCGGGATGCCAGTTCTCCTCTGGCCAATTAACAAACAGTGTATGATTATTATTTTGGCAACCTTACAGGTCAGAAGTCATATTAGATCGGAATATTCCAAAGATCGGAGGCATCACGGCGGAGACGGGTTTATTGATGACGTGTCGATTAAACAATTATTAAATAGGAATATTCGTAAAATCGGAGTCATCACGCCGGAGACGGATCCATTGAGGATGCCATGTCGATGAGGCAATTTCAGAGGGGTGTATATGTGGATATTCAGCATTTAAATCGAGATTAATCACATGCCGTAGGAAATCAAAGGACAACTTGAAATGAATGTGAAGAAATTATTTGCAGCTCAAAACCTTATTTATATGAAGCATTTATCTTAAGGTTCTTCCCCGCCAGCATTTAAAAAAAAAAGTTGCCAGCCACCGCCAGGGTTTTTGATAATTTTCACACAAAAAAATGGCCCATATTTTGTTGTATGAATATCTGGAAAGAGCAGACCCTCTGCTTTTAAACAAAAAAAGAAAAAAACATTTTTTATTCTAGCAAACGAATGAAGCATTCCTTTTTTTATCAACATTTAAATATGGGTAAGTTTTATATAAAAAAAGCAAAATTTTGAGCCTGGTTTCTCCCAAGGTTTTTTTCTCCATTCTGTCACCTGATGGAGTTTTGTGTTCCTTGCCACCGTCGCCTCTTTTGCCACTGGCTTTTGGCTTGCTTAGTTGGGGACACTAAATAGTCAACTACATTACTGATCTGCCCGCATTGACACTATATGATAATTGAACTGAGCTGGATGACATCACTGTTTTCTCCAGAGCGGCTGTACAGCTGAATCAAATTCTTTTGCATTACTTTCCTGTTAACACTCTGAAGCTACTTTGAAACAAAGCTTTACCTGGTTGAACAGGTTTCCGTTTTTTTGAACTGAATACCCACAATTTACAACAACAACAACAACAAAAACGAAAAACAAAAGATCATTATTGTGTTTTTTAAATTATGTATTACTTATTTATTAAGGTGGGTGGGATCTTCTGCCTGATCAACATATTGTCATTAGCAGACACACTGGCTTTGCAGTAGGACGATAACATTTTAAACAAGTCTTGCACAACCTGATTCATCATGTCTCTACAGACCCTTGAGATAATGTGTTTACAAGACGAGTGACCAGTGATAAGATGTTGCCCAGATAATACTAAACAGGCTTGCTGTGTATTTCAGTTTAAAAAGAAACATTTGGAATGTTAATCCTTACTAAATTGTTGCCATTTTGTAAATATTTATCATGGCAAATTTGCTGTTGTTTTTAAAAAGACACTGTTTCATCAGTTCCCAGGCTTTCAATGCATTTTATAAGCTTTTAAACAAAGTACTGATCTAAATAACAGAAAATGCACAGCATACAATGATCTAATAAAAGAGAGGGTGGTAACTATTTACTACAGATTTAGAGATTAATTAATATATTTTATGAATTAGGAGAATTACTTAAAAGGCTGAAGTGCATTTTTTTTATAATATAAAATAACTTCATCTTTTATGCACCCTCATGTCAAAAATTCACATTTGCATACAGTAAAAATAACATGTCAAAACACATTGAGTCAGTTTGACATCACTGACATCAAACACCATTTCTTATTGGTGGAGTGATGCATTTTGATGTGCCATACTTGAAAATATATTTGTGATAACATTTGTGTTCCATGGTGAGTAAATGATTGCATAATTTTCAATTTTTGGTCAACTATTCTTTAAAAAAATATTTAATAACAGGTATCATGCCAGCTCTTTATCTGTCAGAACTGTGGCTGTAGCCTTTATTCAAGATATTCAAGATATTTATTGTCATATGCACAGTAAAAACACCACGGTTTTGACCACAAAATGAAATTCTTACTTTGCACGTCTCCCTTACACAAAAATATACAATATAAAAACAGAAAAAAGTGCAAATATGCATTGTGCAACAATCAAGGTATCAGCCAGTTAAGATAATGGGGAGTTAGTGTTTCATGTGTTGTTATTTAGGAATCTAATGGCTTGTGGATACAAACGGTTTGTTAGTCTTTTTGTCCTTGATTTCACACACCTGTACTGTCTCCCAGACGGCATAAGTGTGAAGAGATTGTGTTGTGGATGTGTATCACTGTTATGCTGATGATACTCAGCTCTATATTTCTTCACACCCCGATGAAACTTACTGTACCAATTCACAAAATTAACAGAATGCACAGCTGATATGAAAAATTGGATGACTAGTAATTTCCTACTACTTAATTCTGAAAAAATAAACAAAAAAAAACAGCCACTTTAGATCACCACAGTCAACACAATAATGTCAGCAGAGATTGTGTCAACTAGACTCTCCCCTGTGAAGGCCTCATTGACACAACAGCCAGTGGCACTGATTCTCAACAGACCCATCTCTATACCGGCGTAATGACTCCGATCTTCAACCAGATGGAACTGGATAAATATTCTGAATAATCTGATCCAATCTAACTTCTGACCTGTAGAATACATGCTCACAATCCATTATACACTGATTTATAAGTATTAACCATTCAGTCGTATGGTTCCATAAATGTATTTATAAAGATGCAACCTGCATTGCTATAATGTTATTATATTGTAGTTACAATTACTTTTTAGTCATTCAGATTTATTTGTCAAATAAGTGAATTATTATTAATAGCATGTTGTGTTCTTATAAATACTTATTGTGAGTAATAATAAAGTTACTAATCTCTATAAATGCATCATTGATGGTTTTAAGTAAAGTGCAAGCATAGGATGCTGATTTTTGACATTTTTGAAATCTTGAACATGTGCTCATTATACATTTTAAGTTGTTTACTTGTGAATGTAACTAATGAACAATAATACTTGTAATAAAATAATGACAACCCCCAGAAATCATTCATACAAACAGTTGAATAATTTTTTTTTTAATGTGACACTATCAAAGCACTGCAACAATATTTTTTAAAGTATAATTACAAACTGCTATAAACAATACCATGTATATGACTAAGGAGATTTTAACAAATCAAAATTACCATTAATGACCTCTAATGCAAACATTAACCATTAAAGCAGTGGTCTTCGCTATTTTTTTCAGGAGAGCCACACTGATAGGACAAAATCAATAGGAGAGCCACTTTTACCGCAAAGTATCAAAAGTTACATCCAGTCATAAATAGCATGTCTACTTATCAGTCATCCCTGAACATACAATATGCAATGCAATAAATACAAAAGGTAGATAGATAGTGGGTATGCATAATATATTTTTAATGTAAACTGTCTTTCAAAAAAATATTAAATCGATCAATCGATTAAAAAAATTAACTAGATTAGTCACACATTTTCCTGTTTAAAACACGTTTTTAATATATTTTATAATGTAATAATTTCACAGTAAATCACCAAATGAATGGAGAAAAACAAAGACATTATATTTTAAATATTTGTTCAATGGCATATTTTTATGAATGAAAGCCAGTTTCATTGATACTAATACTGATACTGATGTCTATGAAAAAGATTTTTCCACTAATATTTAACATTAATTATAGCCATTCAACATTACCGTGTAACTGAAAGCTTTTTAACATTTATTAGGCTTCAAACGTATTATAAATTAAATATAGATTAATCCTTATTAAAGCTACAAAAGTTATTTAGTCAAGAGCGATGAATATTAATAATGGACAGCATTAGTGGCTGCTGTGACTTCAAGATCTGCCGCTACCGAACATGACACGGATCTGATGCGGTCACACGGGTCCCATTTCCTCACAAACCTTTAAGTTCATTAGACGTTATTGAACTCATTTAAAACAGTTTTTACGAGGATACTCGACAAAACGGACATTTAGGCATAATTCTTCTGTGTTATAGTTTGTTATAGAGCGAAAGAGAACTCGATTCTGGTGCGCTGTCTGTGCTCATGATGCTGCCGCGTAACCCACACCGCTAATCCTAGTTGACAATACGTATCATATGCATGTAAAAAATAATTTTGCCGTATAAATCGCACGATAAATACAATACGTAAGGCAAGGGCAGAGCAAGTTTATATTTCCATCTTGTAATGCTGCTGTTTTGGGGTATTTTTTAAATATAAATTATTTGTAATAGAGCAGACACTTTGAGTTTTTAATGGGTTTAATGGTTGTTTTTATGAAATATATGTATTGACTGCATGATCATTTCATCGTATTTACTGCCATGCAAGCTTGCGGCTTACGATTAAGCTGGGTGAGCCGCAGGAGGCTCGCGAGCCACGCAATGAGTAACACTGCATTAAAGAAATAATGGATAACTAATTGGTACAGCAAACAAGTGTCTCTGGAACTATTTTATATTTGATTTATAAATCAGTGTATAATGGATTATGAGCATGCACATTTGAAAAGCAAATGCATGACTTACAAGTAATTATAAAAATAATATAAATGTAACTATAAATCAAGCATTACAAAAAACAAATGTAAGGGTGTTTCGCCTACAGTGGTTTAGGCTGCAGGGTTGCCGAATGACTGAAGAAATGTTATCAGCAAGATGGCCACACTCATGGAGTCCAAAGGTGGCACAGTTCATGAAGACATGTTTTCTGTTGTGTGTAAATGTCATCTTCAGACTTCTCGTCCAGACGTGTTGCAATAGCAGCTGGTCAGTCTTCAGTCTTTGTTCTCCTTGTAGCCTTGTATGAGAAGGCTCCATCAAATGGTGTTGCACCAATCCTTGATATGCAAAACATCCATTGAATACTTCACACCTCAAGAACTGAAGATGAGAGCAAACACTTGTCCCTCTTTTTGAGGCAGGACACAAGATGTGAACTTGTGCATCAGGGATCCTGTGATTTAAAAGAACATATAGCACAACAGATAGCAAAACCATACATGGCATTTGTCATTGGTCAGAAGTTTGATGTGGTCAGATTAAAATTGTCTCTGGCAATAAGCCCTTAAAACGATGAACTTGATAAAGTGGTCAAGGTTGAGAATAAAAGAAGATCTCACAAGCTCTACACTCTTTCTGGAAACATTGAAATAAATTGCATTATAACAAAACAACAATTGTTGGTTTTAAACCCCCCTTTTTCATGAAGAGTATCAGCAAAATATTAAGTCTAACCAAATAAACAGATTCAATTGAACGAATGTCCAAAAACATTGTAGCAAGTCAAATGGACAAAACACAAAGAAGCAGAAATCAAATAAGTTTCAGAAATGTCACACATGCAACTTGAAATTGCTATACAATTCCAGTACAATTATTCCAATTTACACAAGACATGGCCTAGAATTCATATCATTGTCATATCTGTTTCTGTGTCTGGTGCTCTGTGGAACTTTTATGTGTTAGTTACCTGTGTCTTGTCTCTGTGTTCTTTTCTGTGTCCTGTTTCCTGTGGAGTTTTTGTAGTTCTTTATAGTTTTTCATGTTGATTAGTCTCCCCAAGTGTTTCCCATGTACCACACCCCTTGTTATCTCATTAAGCTAGTCTTCCATGTGTATATATTGCCCTTGTTTTCTCTGGTTCTCTGTCGGTTGTTGTTTGATGTCATGCAGGTGTATTCTGTTCACTGTTCCCTGTGTTTTGGTTATTTTGTTATTATTGTTACTGATACATGTTCGGATTGTTTATTTTTATTAAAGTCTCCCTGCATTTGGATCCCTCATCTCTGCCTGCCGCCTGTTAATTCCCGGTTTCCTGACAATCATCTACAACACTTACAGTAAAGCAATCATGTGTTTTAAAGAATAACCTCAGCTAGTCTGTGTGTACATGTAGTACAAACAACTATAAAGTGTGTTCTATGCGCACAATCTGTTTAGCACAATTACAAATTTGAAAATACAAACAGGATCATTGCAATTTGGATATTTAACTGTTAAACTCATTGCTATGAGGCTGCTAACCCAAGTGAAGTCAATAGCTGGAGGCCTTGCATGAACAATGCAGTTAACTCACTAAGAGTTTTACCTGCCAGTGAGCACTGATCTTTGCCCTTAGAAAGTGGTTTCCTATTTTTCTGAAAATAAGGTGGAGGTTGACCCCTACCCAGTGACCATGCAGCAATAAATATGGCCTATTTTCTGACAAGAACTGCAAAACCTGCTCTCTTTGCCATAGGGTTGTCTGCTATGTTCTCCTGGAGTTTGAGGATTTTCATGACTCTCTAATGCTTGTACACCATGCGTTCTGGTACATGACTCTGAACTAAATGTTTCAGATTCATTAGAGCAAGTCACCTCATCTAAGAAGTGAACATGCTTTTTAGTCTCATCGCTGTTAAGCATTTTGGGAGACATGGACTTTTTGGCATTCAGTTTAGCTTTGAGTTCTGCAATGGTCTCCTTGTGTTTTTTACACTTTTCAGTCAGGGCTAACTGCTCAGCTAGTAATTTATCTAGCTATATTTGAAGATCTTGAATCTTTGCCTCTGACTTTTGTGCCTCTGCATTTTTAGAATGCACTTCTTTACATTTAGCATCTATACTTGAAAATAGATGTGTCACATCACGTAGCCTTGTATAATTTATGGTGTTTAAAGCCTCAATTGTTTCACCATGTTTTGATTTATTTTTATGTTTGCCAATTATGTCCCACCATTTGAGCATTTCATCATCTGAACATTTAATCCCAATATAGTCTTCATGAGTTTGCACAAGATAGGCTCAACCTTTTCACTCCATAAAGCAAACAATATGTCACTATTATCAGAAATTTCCCTTCCATCCCTAAGGAGATAATCTGAATGTTCTGGGATTGCACAGTAATGGGACTATTGAAGCTATTTAAAACCATCTAAGTTCTGTTTCATGCAATTAATTCAAATGGAGACTTTTCCTATCATACCATTTAAACAATGAAAACAGACTTACCCGTTCCATGGTCAGAAGGTCAGCTTTAATCCATTCATAAGATTAACTGTGAAAAATGTCCTCATTCTGATGACCGTTTAAAGTAAATTTCAGAAAACTCACTGCAAGGGATCTGGTTATCTGGATTTCGGCACCATCTGTAAGGATGGTTCGCCTACAGTGGTTCAAGCTGCAGGGTTGCCGGATGACTGAAGAAACGTTATCAGCAAGATGGTAGAAAACTGTACAATTCTCGTCTATTACCACCCACTGCTACTTATATCAATGACAGAAATAAGCGCAGTTACAATAGAAAAATATGTTGGAGAGTGTTGCTATAGTGTGACGATATTGTATTGCAATAGGTAGTACATTAATGTTAATACTGAATCAAAACTAGTTAGCACAGTCTTTGTAATTGAAAGGGTTTAATGACAATATCTGGTTATGGTTACACTTAGTTACAAAATAGATGTATGAGATAATAACTTATACCATTAATCGTACCCAGCATATATGTAGAATGTTACCTGAGGGATAGAAAGAGAGAGAGGGAGAGAAAGGGTTTAGAAAAGAGAAGAGAGAAAGAGCCAGAGCAAAGATGCCCAAGTGAAAAGAAGTGCCAGAGAGCAGGCCCCAAGAAGAGAGAGCCAAAGAATCACAGCGTGAGAGCAATAGTTGCAATATTCTTTTATCCCTTCCTTGACCATGTGACTAAAACCTAAAAGTTCAAACTGACCAATCAGATAATTACAACTTCCCCCACTGTACTAAAGGTGTGACACACATTTTGGCCTACAGGCCTTGAGGACTATCAACACCTCTGACTAATTCCAAATGGCCCTTGTGGTAAGAAAGATGGGGGTTGAAATAGTAAAGCAAATGTCTTTGTTCATTTTCAAATATCTTTGATTATTTTCAATCCTACTCAAAAAAACATGCAGTTGTATCAGATTTTGCTGCAGCTAGGGGTGTAAATTTCCCCCAATAGATACCATACAATGAATTTAAATTTGGCTACAGCAACATGCTTGTTGCAAATATGTCCTTGCTTGCTGCAGCTTGGGGTAATGCGTCTCCCATATGATTTTTAAAAAAAGAAAAAAAAAGGAATTCAGATTTTCACATCAGTTTGTGTTTGGGGTATATCGCCATTGTTTTTTTTGTTTTTTTTGTTTTGCTGCTCTCCCTGCTCTTATCCATGCTAGGCTGCATGGATGCGCAGGGAGCTCTTACCCAGAACAGAACCATACCGCCAATCTAAACGGTATGCTAATTGTCAATCATCTTTGACAATAGTGGTCCTGACAGAACTGTTCGGTAACACTTTAGATTACAGCCTGGAAAGTTTTGCGTAAGTAAAACGAATCTATAAAGTAAGTATGTGTAGGTAGAAGGGAACAATGCATAATATTTGGGGAATAAAGGGGTAACTATCAGGAAAATTAACAAATAATTTATGCTGTAAGTATTTTTTAATTAAGGGGTAATTATCCATGTAGTTACAGGGTAAGTATGAATCTGGGGGCTGTAAAGTGGTGTTTGTTCCCCTCTTGTTTCATGTAGTTACAGGGTAAGTACAATAAAAAACACGTACAAAATCTGATATCACTCATTTATTTGAAAAACAACTTTCAAAACAGATTTACGACACTTCTTTTTCATTTCATCATTTTTTTTTAAATAAACTTTTCATTTCAAATAATAACGTCCTGACAGAAAGAGCCACGTTTTGTCCCTTTTTTGTTTCTCTTGCTTGGCTTCTCCTCCTTTTGTTCCTCTTCTTCTTTTTTGTTATTTCCACTGATGGATTTTAAGAGGAATCCCATGTCTTTTGATATTCCGTATTATTATTTATTAAAAGAAAAAGTACACCCAGAAATGCTCTCACAATTTGCTAATCTTTTCGTAAGATTTTATGATGTTCTGGCATCTCTGTCCTCTAGTCTTGTTTGTTTCTCATTGCTATTATCATATATTATGTTATTGTTTGCATACTGTTGTGAGCATTAATTAAAAAAATTAAATTAAACTAAAACGGACAGCATCCGACATCCACATGACCAGAGTTTCTCGGCACGCTTACATCATGCTTCAAGTTACGTTAAACGTAACCCTCTCATGCACGCACATATGACTGCTGGTCGGAAGCAATAGTCTACAGTTTAAAAAATATTAAATATTGGTATTTTTCTTACAAACACTTATCGTTTCACTTCAGAAGACATTGATTCATCCTTTGGGAATCATATGGATTACTGTAGTCATTGCTGTATGTGCTGTTTGATGCTTTAAATTTTAGGAACCCAAATGAGTTTTCATTAGCAGAGATCATTTATTTTGTGTTCATCTGAAAAAAGAAAGTCGTATACATCTCTGATGGCATGAGGGTAAAAGACGAGTAAACAGTGAGGACATTTCTGGGTGTACTGTATTTTCTTTTAATACATAATAGAGAATAGCTAGAGACATGGGATTCCTTCTTAAGATTCATCTGTGGCAAGAACAAAAAAGAAGAGGAACAAGAGGAGGATAAAGCCAAGCAAGAGAAACGAATAAGAAGTCTTGTAAATCAGTTTTGAACGTTGTTTTTCAAATAAAGATTTCCGAGTGATATCAGATTGTGTGCGTGTTTTTATTGTACTTACCCTGTAACTACATGAAACAAGAGGGGAACAAACACCACTTTAATTTACAGCACGCAGATTCACACTTACCCTATAACTACATGGAATAACAAGCACCACTTACCCAGTAACTAACCCTTAATTAAAAAATACTTACAGTATAAATGATTTGTTAATTTTCCTGATAGTTACCCCTTTATTCCCCAAATATTAAATATTGTTCCCTTATACCTACACGTACGTACTTTATAGTTACACTATAATTACCGAAAGTTACGCTGTAAATTAGTTTTACTTACGCAGTACTTTCCGGGCTGTAATCTAAAGCGCTACCAACAGTTCTTATAATGCAGTATAGGTCTTAATGAGTCTTTATAAATATATTTATAGAATAGTAATACTTATTAATAAATAAGTATAAATGGGGCTATAATTCATCATAAGCATGGTCTTCATAGAAAGTGTTACCTATTGATCTGCCTGCATTGACACCATTGTGTGAGAACTGAACTGAGCTGGGCGGTGACATCACTGTTTTCTCCATAGCTGCTGTATAGATAAATAAACTAAATTAATAACCTTTTTTACAACAGAAATGAACTATCACTGAACTTACTTAAAGCTGGACTATAACACTATTTTCTTCTAGATCTGACGAAGGCCTACTGACGAAACAAACTTTGTTGCATCCTGTTATCACTGTAAAGCTACTTTGAAACAATCTGTATTGTAAAAAGCGTTATATAAATAAAGGTGACTTCACTTGATTTGTATTGTCCCGGATGATGTTGTGGGCCCTCCTAATGACCCTAGTGCAGTGTTTCCCAACCACGATCCTGGAGGCCCCCCAACACTGCACATTTTGCATGTCTCCCTAATCAAACACACCTGATTCAAATGATCATCTTATTAGTGGAGACTCCAAGACCTGAAATGGGCGTGTCAGATTACGGAGACATGCAAAATGTGTAGTGTTGGGGGGCCTCCAGGAACGTGGTTGGGAAACACTGCCCTAGTGCTATAAATGTTGTGAAGTGATGGGAAGGCTACTCCACAAATGAACTGTGCAGAGCTCTCCTATCCTGAACAGTGCAGCTTCCATACCACACTGTGATTGAACTGGTGATTACACGTTCTACTGAACATCTGTAAAAGTTGCTGAGGACTTCGGCTGCCATGCCAAATTTGCTTAACCTTCTTAAAAAGTACAATTGCTGTTAGGATTTCCTCAGGAGCTGCTGAGTGTTGTGAGTCCAGGTGAGATCTTCGCTAATGTAGGTTCAGAGGAGGTTTTCACCCTCTTCACCTCTGTCTCACCAGTGTAAACTGGGGTATGCTGCTCCTTCCTCCTCCTCCTAGGATCAATAATCATCTCCTTGGTCTTCTGTACATTTAAGGAGAGATTATTCTCCTGACACCAGGCCATCATTCCTGCCACCACTCTTCTGTTTGATGTTTCCTCTCAACCAGTGATCAGTCTAATGACTGTAGTGTCATCCGCAAACTTTATAATCCTGGTATTGGATTGAGAGGCCACACAGTCAAATGTGATGATACAGCAGCAGGCTCAGGACACAGCCTTGGGGAATCTCTGTGCTCGAAGTTCGGATGCCTGATGTCCGATTTAACTGAGGCCTGTCCGTCAGAAAGATATAGTTTAAAGAACAAAATCCAAAAAGGAAACGGATAGGAGATAATTTTACATAGTTGTGAGTTAAGACAACACTGAAAGGAACTAAGGGCGTAAATACACAAGGGAGGCTAATCAACCGAAACTGAAACAGGTGCATAACTTAATCAGTAACCAAGGAAACTAACTAGTGGAGGGAAAATGAGAACAAATGAAACAGGGCTGTGTTTAACTTGACTTTTAGACATACATTCGCAAACTTCCCTAAGCACGGTTACCGGACAAAGAATGATTGAACAGGAATGATTGGCTCCTGTCTGCTCCTGATCGATTGCTCCTGTCTGCCTGCTGCTGTGTTTGTGTCTGCTTTGCTTGCTTTGAATCTCTATTTGATATATTTCCCTGTTGTTTAAACTGATAAACATAACTTACTCATCACCATATATTGTCTGACATCGCTAGCTTTTAATCTAAATCACTATCACATGTTAGTATTTCGCTAGCCTGTTAGCCTGCCATCTGTGCATCCGGGTCTCCTGTTTTCTGAGTCCATCAAACAACTGTGGTGAGTTGGATTAGTCAACAGAGTCCATCAAACAATTGTGGTGAGTTGGATTAGTCAATAAACACGGTAAGCCATGTCACCTGTCATTGTCACTTGCACTGCCTGTTCAGTATTACCTTCTCTGTCGGCGAACAGGGCTTCACATGTGATAAATGCAGGGAGATAGTCAGGCTGACGGAGACGATTTCAGAATTAGAGACACGCATCCAGACTTTATTTGAGAGTAGTGAGAATGTAAAAGCTTTAGACATTGCTTTGGATGCGACTAGCTTAGTGAACTCTGTACATTGTTTGGTTCCGGCTGTAGAGCCTGTGCAGCAGGGCAACTGGGTGACTGTGAGACGGCATAGTCGCGGATCAAAAAACCGCTCTTCCGTTCCGATTAGAACATCAAACAGGTTCTCCCCACTCAGTGACGCACCCACTGAGAATCCTGTTGAAAGTGCCCTAGTTATTGGCGATTCTATTACACAGAACATGAAAATAGAGACACCAGCCACCATAGTCACATGTTTATCGGGAGCCAGAGTCCCTGAAATCAAATCAAATTTAAAAGTGCAGGCTAATGCTAATCGTAAATTCTCTAAAATTATTATTCACGTCGGCACTAATGATGTTTGACTTCGCCAGTCGGAGATCACCAAAATTAATATTAAAGAGGTGTGTGAACTTGCAAGTACGTTGGCAGCTAAAATGTTTTGCTCTGGTCCCCTCTCTGTTCGTCGGAGTGATGAGATACTTAGCAGACTATCATCACTCAATGGCTGGTTGTCTAAGTGGTGTCCACAAAATAACATAGTGTTCATATACAATTGGAAAAGCTTTTGGGGCAGACCTGACCTGTTAAAAAAAGATGGCATCCATCCTTCTTGGGATGGTGCCGCTCTTCTCTCTAGTAATTTGGCACATAGTCTTAGAGTTGAACCTTGACTAACTGGGGCCTAGGTTAGGAAGCAGACGGACTGGCTTAACCGACCGTCTGCTAGCTGTCTCACGTCACAGAAGTCAGATAAATCCCAACACATAGAGACTCTTTCACCTAGATATTATCACATAGAGACTGTGTCTGTTCCACGAATTAGTAAATACAAAAAACCATCAAAACCATTTAATGTAATTGATGTCCAACAAATAAAAAACAGATATAATACAGATGAACAAATGATAAAGCTCTTGGTGCTGAATATTCGATCCCTTCCCTCAAAAGCACTTATTTTGAATGATTACAGATCATAATCTAGATGTGCTGTGTTTGACAGAAACCTGACGATTACATTAAATGAGTCCACCCCTCAAGATTATTGTTATAAACACGAGCCGCGTCTGAAAGGCAAAGGGGGAGGGGTTGCTATAATTTATAATAATATCTTCAGTATTACTCAGAAGTCCAGTTTCAAATATAATTCTTTTGAAGTTTTGGTGCTTTACGTAACGTTATGTAGTGTAAATGATAAATCCCGTTTGACATTTGTGCTGGCTACTGTATACAGGCCACCAGGGCACCATACAGACTTTACCAAAGAATTTGCTGATTTTCTATCAGAGTTAGTACAGGCTACAGATAAAGTCCTAATTGTTGGTGATTTTAATATCCATGTAGACAATGAAAAAGACACATTGATTTGGCACTGTGAAGCTGCTTTGAAACAATCGGCATTGTAAAAAGCGCTATATAAATAAAGTTGACTTGACTTGACTTTAGACCTAATACTGTCACATGGAATAAATGTTGATACCATTGAAATTCTGCAGCAGAGCGATGACATCTCAGATCATTACCTAGTATCATGTATACTTAATTTAGCAAAGGCTGCAAAGCCGTCCCCTCGTTTCAAAATATGGCAGGACTATCACCGCTGCCACTAAAGATTGCTTTGTAAATAATCTTCCTCATCAGTTTCATCTCCTCAGCATCCCAGATAGGCTAGAGGATACAGTGGCTAAATTAACAAGAAATAATGCTTCAACTTCTGACGTTTGAAAACAGCACAGCAGTAATGACTTTATGAACTTCTTTATGTGCAAGATTGATAATATTAGGAAAACAATTATAACTATACAACCATCTACTACAGTATCACTTCAGACAGTGCATTGTGGTGTCACTGAGGAAAAATTCCACTCATCCACTGCTATAGGAGAGGAAGAATTGGCTAAACTTGTTAAATCATCTAAATTGACAACATGTCAGTTAGGAACCTGGGTGTGCTCTTTGATACCAATCTTTCATTTGAAAGCCACGTTTCTAGCATCTGTAAAACTGCATTGTACCATCTTAAAAATATATCTAAATTACGGCACATGCTTTCAATGCAAAATGCTGAACAGTTAGTTAATGCGTTCATGACCTCAAGGTTAGATTATTGTAATGCTCTACTGGGTGGTTGCCCTGCTTGCTTAATAAATAAATTGCAGCTGGTCCAAAACGCAGCAGCTCGAGTTCTTACTAGAACCAGGAAGTATGGCCATATTAGCCCAGTTCCCTTTCAGTCAGTACACTACGAGTTACGTCAGTTACTGACGAAATGGGGGTTTCGCTTAGAAGCCAATCGCCTTTGAGCTCTACAAAACGAGCCAATGGCATGAAAATGCCATGGGTCTGCGGAATTTGCATGCCGCAACCCCGCCCCACCGCGTGGGTATAAAGGGCATTGCGTGGCAATCCCGCATTACGTTTCTGCTTCAGAGCCGAGTATTACTGCCTGAGCGTTTTTTCTCTTCAAGACGAGTATCTCTCCAGAGTGTTGGTGTGACGGTGCGTTCCAGCGAGTTCCGCATTCCTGTCTGATCTGTGCAGTGATCTAGCACAGCGTGCGTGTTCTCCCTGGGCGCTTCAGCATTTCTGCAGAGTAACAACTCCTCTCTAAAAGAGCTGCACACGGCACGTCTTTTTCAAGATGTCTCTCCCGTGCTCCGTTTCTGGGTGCGGTCGGCTGGTGGCTCCGTTTGACGGGCATGATCGCTGTTTGGCGTGCGTTCATGGATGAGTCATGTTCCCATTGCGGGAACATGGCCATCGCAGTGTTGCGATCGAGACTCAGTGATCTCCGTAGTGGAGACACCCCCTCTACCACACCCCAATCTATTTCCTCCACGAGAGGGAATACTTTGGCTGGTGGTCAGGGTGATCTGAGGGTAACGGTGTGGGCCAACCCGACGAATCCTCCTCGGGCCACACCCCCCTCTAGCACACTGCAACCTGTGGTGTTGCCAGATGAGGGCGCTGGGGCTTCCCGTCCGGGGCCCTGCGTTTCATTTGGCGCACTGGCGGAGGACTCCATGTCGATCGCCGCATCACAAGGTGGGCTGGATTCTTCCGGAGATGACGATTCGGCTGTGTTGCCTCCTTCAGGAGTTCCAGCATTGCCCGAGTCCGATCCGGAGCTCACAGCCATGCTTTCCCGGGCGGCCGAGGCTCTTGGGCTTGTGTGGAACCCTCCGCCATGTCCCGAGCGTTCTCGGTTAGACGATTGGTATCTGGGGGCGGCCCGTGCCGAAGGCCATTGTCCTGGCATATCAGGCTCAGGGCATGCCATGCCCCCTTGGGGTAAGAGCACACTCCACCAGGAGTGTTGCTTCCTCTTGAGCTTTAGTGCATGGCGCCTCGCTAACAGACATTTGTAGAGCTGCAGGCTGGGCGACACCCAACACATTTGCAAGATTTTATAATCTCCGAGTGGATCCTGTGTCCCCTCGTGTACTCGCCCCAAGTGGCCAGTAACTGGACAGGCTCAGGTGTCTTCGCTTGCTGCGCCATTCCACTCTACGGACTGGATACGTGCGCATTTCTCCTCAGGTGAGCTTCAGAGTAAGCCCTGAGCTCCTCCAGCACTGTTGATGAGTGAGAGTGCACCAGAGTGCATGCCCGCTCGGTCAGCCCTCGTGTTCGGCTAGGTGCCGCAGCGTGCATGGTTCCCCCGTTGGGTAACCCCCACATGTGTATCTCCAAGGTAAGTCTCTCTGAGCGCGTGTCTTCCCTTGGCAAGACACCTTGCCACGCCTAGGGTTGAAAAATTTCCACCTGCGGCTGGATACCCCAGAGTGTTCCTTATGCAGTCCCTTCGGGGGTCATAGGTGTATTCTTGAGTCCTCCCTTCGGGCAGGCATTGTGTTGCATTTCTCCACGTGGGATATGCTTCCCAGTGTACCTTGGTAACGTTGAGCCTAGCCCCTCGTTCGTGCTAACACTCACGGCAGGGAGCTCTGGTCAGCGCAGGACGCTGGAAGACAGCCGTCGTGGCGAGATTGTATTGGGACCCCCATTTCGTCAGTAACTGACGTAACTCGTAGTGTACTGACTGAAAGGGAACTGTTGTAGTGTACTGACTGTTACGTCCCCATGCCACTTCCGCTGTACCACTGGAACGGCCAGGCGCTCATGCCTCGGCTCTTCAGCAGGTAACATAATGCGAGATTGCCACGCAACGCCCTTTATACCCACGTGGTGGGGCAGGGTTGCAGCATGCAAATTCCACAGACCCATGGCATTTTCATGCCATTGGCTCGTTTTGTAGAGCTCAAAGGCTATTGGCTTCTAAGCGAAACCCCCATTTCGTCAGTAACTGACGTAACGTCTCCGTTCCCTTCCTTCAGGGAACGAGGGTTACAAACGTCACCGAGACGTTCTGTCAACACTGCACTGGCTCCCTATTAAACTTTGCATACATTTTAAAATCTTGCTAATTACTTACAAAGCACTAAATGGTTTAGCTCCCCAGTACTTTAGCGAGCTCTTAACGCATTATACTCCATCACGTCTATTGCGGTCTCAAAATTCTAGCCAGTTGATAATCCCTAGAATATCAAAATCAACTGCAGGCGGTCAATCCTTTTCCTGTTTAGCACCTAAACTCTGGAACAGTCTTCCTAGCATTGTTCGGGAAGCAGACACACTCTGTCAGTTTAAATCTAGACTAAAAACACATCTCTTTACTATGGCATACACATAGAACATTATCAATTTATATGATTCAAATCAGTTAAATGATTGTTTTAGGCTGCATTAACTAGGTCTGCCGGAACCAGGAACACTTCCCATAACACCCAATGTACTCTTTACATCATAAAAAGAATGGCATCTACGCTAATGTTAGTCTCTCTGTTTATCCCGAGGTTTACTGTAGTCAGCCGTATCCGGGCCGTATCCAGATCAGATGGTGGACCTGCACCTAGACACGACCAACGCATCCCTGAAGTGTCTGTAGAGACCGTGTCAACTAGACTCCTCTGTGACGGCCTCATCGACACAACATCTTCAACAAACCCGTCTCTGGCATAATGACTCCAATCTTCAATCAGATGGAACTGGACAAATATTCTAAATATTCCGATCTAATATGACTTCTGACTTGTAATGTTGCCTGAAACATAATCATACACTGTTTGTTCGTTGGCCAGTGGAGAACTGGCACCCCGACTGAGCCTGGTGTCTCCCAAGGTTTTTTTCTCCATTCTGTCACCTGATGGAATTTTGGTTCCTTGCCTCTGTTGCCTTTGGCTTTTGGCTTGCTTAATTGGAGACACTAAATATTCAACTATATTACAGATCTACCCGCATTGACACTATATGATAATTAAACTGAGCTGGATGACATCACTGTTTTCTCCAGAACGGCTGTACAGCCGAATCAAATTCTGTTGCATTATTTTCCTGTTTAACACAGTGAAGCTGCTTTGAAACAATCGGCATTGTAAAAAGCAATGTAAAAAAGGGGGGGGGGGGGTGCTATATAAATAAAGGTGACTTGACTTGACTAATGTCATTTTAATAATTATATAGAAGATTAATAAGGAAACAATAGCTTAGGTGGGCAACACAGTGGGTAGCATAGCAAGTGTTCCCTGTGTTCCCTGGTTCAAATCTTAACTGAGCTACAAAAGGATCCTGTCGTGAAGCAAACATTTTCAATTGATGCCAAGACACAGTTCTTCTCTCTTTGAATAAATATTAAACCATATGCTGACAGGCTAAATGAATCAATAATTGGCCAAGTGAATACACAAACAACTTATCCAACAGTTTTCATTCTTATTTGTTTTGCTTGCTTGTTGCAGTTTGAGTCAATCGTACCTTTCCCTGTCCATTAATCCACCCAGTGCCTCATGGTCATAATTCTCATACATGTCAATTAACTCCATAAATAAACACAAACAATCAGGCCAAGAGGCGTAGAAAGGTGAAAAGACCTTCTGCAAGTTCTCCAGATGGATGTAAAGCCTGAGAGCACTGGGTTTGACAGTAGACAGAGAAGGGAGTCTTGCTGTTTGGAGTCTCTGTTAGTGTTGGGGGAAAAAATGAGGTGGAGAGGGTTGCGCCCAATAACACAGGTGACTCATGGGATACTGTGGTTCATGGTCAGGTCAGCACAGGCATTTGGCTGCTCTGATGGCTATTGGGTTTGCAGCTGAGGTAAGAGAGGTCTGTGTCTGGTTCGCTTGTCCACGGGGCGGCAGTGTAAATATAGTGGTGATCGCCACAGAAATTTCCTGTATCTAATGTGTGATCTCTAATGCATGATGACTGAACAAGAGAGGCATAACTCTTATTGAATATCTAAGATTAAAGGGTTACACTTAATTTTGATAGTTCCGTTTAGACATTCTACTAACTATAGTTACATGTCAACTACCAGTAATTAGAGTATTAGTAAACTGTCAGCATATATCTGCTTAAAGGGATAATTCACCCAAAATGAAAATTCTGTCATCATTTACTTACCCTCAAGTTATTCCAAACCTGTATTATTTATTTTTCTTGTATTTATTTGTATTATTTATCTATTTATTTATTTGTATTATTTATTTATTATTTATTTATTTGTATTATTTTTTTTCCTTATTTTTCTTGTATTAGGTATTAACCTAATACCTTAAAGATTATATGGGCAAACAAACTCAAAAAAAAAATTGAAACTATTGAAATAAAGTGTAACCAAGTAAAGTTTCAAAATGATTCTATGATGCTCTGCATTAATATACAATCATGTTAATTGGGGTTCCTGGATTTTAAATGTCTAAAATCATGATGAGTATGGCTTAGCCTGATGATAATTTACCTATCGGTAAGCCCCTCCCCTCAAATGCAGATAAGCCAATAGCAGTTGAGTATCAGTTGCACGGGGACCGGAACTCGGACATCTTTAGGTTTCAGCGCCATAGAGAAACATTGGAAAATCTGAAGCTCTCATCGGTTTGATGGTGTTTATGCTACAAAAATGGTAAAACAATGTGCCTGGGGTACTGTAACACTGATTACAGGTATCCTGAGAGGATTTTCTGGGTGTCATACTCTCATTAAGTTACGATTAAAGTTAGTGAGTCCCTGCTAACATACAAACCCGAAATAACGTCTTGGTTACTAAATGTAACCTTGGTTCCCCGAGAGAAGAGAACAAGTATTGCATAAGTTAGCTTACGCTATGGGAAAAACACCTTCACCTTTGCCTTATTTAAGCCAAAATTATCCTTATAATTTTATATATGTAAAATGCAGTGCAGCTGCACAGCAGACCCAAGCAGAGCTTACTAGCGCTGATTGGCTGTGCTGCGGCAACTGCACGAACCTATGGCGAGGCGTAAAAGTTATGAGTCCCAAAAAAAGGCCAATGAATGGTGAGCCTCATGTAAGGATATATAGCAGGAAATGAATATTCCTGTGTCATCTAATTTAGATAAAACTAGACCAGACAGCATCGGGGCTTATAGTTGTTGTAAATGTGTTGTACATTTGTCTATATGGAAAGGACCCTAGCTTGCAAAGCGGGAACCTCCAAGTTATAAAATGTAATACATGTGGATGGAGAGGCCCAGCCTGACGCCGCACAGATATCTTCCAGTGGTATTTTACTGGACCAAGCCCTCGATGAGGCCATGCCTCTAGTGGAATGAGCTCTGACTCCTATGGGGCAGAGACCTCTTGACTCGTAAACCAGCGAGATAGCATCTACTATCCATCGTGACAATCTTTGCTTCGTGATCGCGCAACCTCTGGTGCAACCACCAAAGCATACGAAGAGCTGTTCCGACTGCCTAGACGCGGCGGAATGCCCTAAGAGCCCTGACGGGACAGAGTAGATTCGCGTCTCTTTTGTCCTCAAACCAGGGAAGAGCTGATAGCAAAAATTATCTGTGCTCTGAATGGAGGGGAGAGCACTTTGGGTACATAGGGCACACCTGGGCGCGGGCTTTTAACCAGCGCTGGAGGGGATGCATATATAGTAGGCCCAGTTTGAGTACTCCTGATGCTGAGGCCATAAGGCCTAACATCCTCTGAAAATGTTTGAGAGGAGTGTAAGTGCACAGCTTTGAATGACGCCACTAGGCGCTGGATGGCGAGCACTCTTGGCAGTGTTGATCCTGAGACCGGGACATTCTAGATGGCTGAAGAGCCAGGACCTGTGAGTTATTAACTGCGCCTCGGATTGGGCTATAACCAGCCAATCGTCGAGGTAGTTCAGTACTCGCACTCCCCATATTACTCATCCAGCCTGCTTTGCTTGGGTTCCCTCCATGGCATATTTAAGTCCCACTTGAAAGCTCCTCGACGAGAAGTGGTCATTCTGTGTCACAAACTTTATTGTGATTTATCTTCTAATTTGTTTTTATTTACATTTTTGAAATTTCTTTGAGTTTAGATATGTTTAAGGTCTACATTATCTGTCTTACTAAGGAGGAACTTGATGGGTATTATACAGAGGTATACCAAGTCATTGTTTGGCAAGTCACAAGTAAGTCTCAAGTCTTTACATTCAAGTCTCAAGTCAAGTCCCGAGTCAAGATAGACAAGTCCCAAGTCAAGTCCCGAATCAAGACACGCAAGTCCAAGTCAAGTTGCAAATCCTCAATTTCAAGCTTCAAGTCTTAAACAAGTCATTAGTGATTTTTGCACAAATTAGTGTTGCAGTATTAATTACTATATTAAATGAAATGTATACTAATTTATATCAGGAAGGCTTTTAAAATATGTTTATGACTTGTTCAATTTCATGTGAGATGAGGTATAAACAATTTTCACTAGGGCACCCATCTATCTCAGTTCAATTTAGGGATTGTGCTTACATGTGAGAAAATAAGGAAAAGCAGTGAGAATTTTTTTTTATTGGTAACAGAGTAACAGACAAAATAATTTCATAGAAATAACAACTGCTATTCACTTTGTATGTGTGCGTGAGTAATGTATCTGTGTCACATGTCTGTCTAGTCCTGTGTAGCACATGTGGTGTGTTTGTCATGTTTTGGTCTTACGTCATGTCTCTGGTCTATTGTCCTGACCCCGCCCCTCTTGTTATCTCATTATTGATTATTTGCCCCACCTGTTCTCCCTCATCACTTGCCTGATTTGTCACCCTTTATAATCCCCTCGTGTTTGCTGTACTGTGCTGGATCATTGTCTTATGTTCCCTGTTCCCTGTTCCGATTTACAGTTCTGCTCCTTGTGTTTAGTTTATGATAAGTTTGGTTTTCCCCATCGTGGGTATTTTGTTTGTGTTTGTTTTATTCTATTATTTAATAAAATCACCCTCTTCTTTGCACTTGAGTCCTCGCTCCATTTCTCCATACCGTTTCCTGACATAACGATCCAGCCACTAGATGACTCAGCAGAAAATGGATGTCTTCCATTCTCCATCTCCACCCATTGAACCCTTCACACATGTGGTGTGTTTGTCATGTTTTGGTCTTACGTCATGTCTCTGGTCTATTGTCCTGACCCCGCCCCTCTTGTTATCTCATTATTGATTATTTGCCCCACCTGTTCTCCCTCATGACCTGCCTGATTTGTCACCCTTTATAATCCCCTCGTGTTTGCTGTAATGTGCTGGATCGTTGTCTTATGTTACCGGTCATTGTTACTTGTTTTGCTTCATGTTTCCCTGCTACTTGTGTTTAGTTAAGTCTAGTTTGGTTTTCCCCCTCGTGGGTAGTTTTGTTTATATTTTATTATTAATAAAGCCTTAATTTTCCTGCACTTGAGTCCTCGCTCCTTTCACCCATCCCCGACCGTGACAATCTGTGAGTGTATCTGTGTATCTAAGCTATTGAACCATTATTTAGAACATCAAATAAACAGATTAAGAAAAAAACAGATGCATAAAAAAATAACTGCTACTTTACTTTTTACTGAGAGAGGAAACATGCAACATTTTTCACATTTTAAACGGTTTGCTAGTACTTGTCTATTAAAATGCCTGAAGAAAAAAAAAACATGTGGTTGAAAACACTGATCAGGGACGTGCAGAGAGTTCCTCAGGGGCAGGGGCTCAAATGTAAAAAATAGGTGTACAGGAGCTGGTCATATAATTAGAATATCATCAAAAAGTTGATTTATTTCACTAATTCCATTCAAAAAGTGAAACTTTTATATTATATTCATTCATTACACACAGGTTGATATATTTCAAATGTTTAATTCTTTTAATTATAACTGACAACTAAGGAAAATCCAAAATTTCAGTATCTCAGAAAATTAGAATATTACTTAAGACCAGTACAAAGAAAGGATTTTTAGAAATCTTGGCCAACTGAAAAGTATGAACATGAAAAGTATGAGCATGTACAGCACTCAGTACTTAGTTGGGGCTCCTTTTGCCTGAATTACTGCAGCATGGCATGGAGTCGATCAGTCTGTGGCACTGCTCCGGTGTTATGAGAGCCCAGGTTGCTCTGATAGTGGCCTTCAGCTTTTCTGTATTGTTGGGTCTGGCATATCGCATCTTCCTCTTCACAATACCCCATAGATTTTCTATGGGGTTAAGGTCAGGCGAGTTTGCTGGCCAATTAAGAACAGGGATACCATGGTCCTTAAACCAGGTACTGGTTGCTTTGGCACTGTGTGCAGGTGCCAAGTCCTGTTGGAAAATGAAATCTGCATCTCCATAAAGTTGGTCAGCAGCAGGAAGCATGAAGTGCTCTAAAACTTCCTGGTATACGGCTTCGTTGACCTTGGACCTCAGAAAACACAGTGGACCAACACCAGCAGATGACATGGCACCCCAAACCATCACTGACTGTGGAAACTTTACACTGGACCTCAAGCAATGTGGATTGTGTGCCTCTCCTCTCTTCCTCCAGACTCTTGGACCCTGATTTCCAAAGGAAATGCAAAATTTACTTTCATCAGAGAACATAACTTTGGACCACTCAGCAGTAGTCCAGTCCTTTTTGTCTTTAGCCCAGACGAGGCGCTTCTGACGCTGTCTGTTGTTCAATAGTTGCTTGACACAAGGAATGCGACAGCTGAAACCCATGTCTTGCATACGTCTGTGCGTAGTGGTTCTTGAAGCACTGACTCCAGCTGCAGTCCACTCTTTGTAAATCTCCCCCACATTTTTGAATGGGTTTTGTTTCACAATCCTCTCCAGGGTGCGGTTATCCCTATTGCTTGTACACTTTTTTCTACCACATCTTTCCTTCCCTTCGCCTCTCTATTAATGTGCTTGGACACAGAACTCTGTGAACAGCCAGCCTCTTTTGCAATGACCTTTTGTGTCTTGCCCTCCTTGTGCAAGGTGTCAATGGTCGTCTTTTGGACAACTGTCAAGTCAGCAGTCTTCCCCATGATTGTGTAGCCTACAGAACTAGACTGAGAGACCATTTAAAGGCCTTTGCAGGTGTTTTGAGTTAATTAGCTGATTAGACTGTGGCACCAGGTGTCTTCAATATTGAACCTTTTCACAATATTCTAATTTTCTGAGATACTGAATTTGGGATTTTCCTTAGTTGTCAGTTATAATCATCAAAATTAAAAGAAATAAACATTTGAAATATATCAGTCTGTGTGTAATGAATGAATATAATATACAAGTTTCACATTTTGAATGGAATTAGTGAAATAAATCAACTTTTTGATGATATTCTAATTATATGACCAGCACCTGTATATATCTATAACTTCCAATATAACAATTAATAGTAGCCTATACTCAGTGGTGTGCGGTGTTTTAAAATGAAGAGGCAAAGTCCTCACTTTTTTTTTTTTTACATATCAAAGGTAAATATATGTCCCTACACTTCATTTTCCTGGTTAAATAAACACAAGTTGTTTACTTTTTAATTAGTCTTTCATTCAAGCCGATTCGAGAACGTGCATGAAATCAAGAGGCGGGTTTTATCGCGTGAACCAATCATATCCAATCATAACCGATCATATACAATCATAGCGCGACTTTGGCAGTCTGTTAAAAGTCAATGTGCTAAGGCAACCCGCTGTAACATTACCTGCGGGTGTTGCTGTTGGACAGTGTTATTTTATAAAAACGAGTAATTTTTACACTTTTTAATGTAAATTTTTTTAAATATTTGCTTTGTTTTATTTTTGTAATATTATATATTGTCTCATCCAGTTTTTTGAGGAGACACTGCCTCTCTTGCCTCCTTCTTGACAGCCTACACTTTGAATAATAGCTTTGACTAATGATGAAAAAGGTTTAAAAATCGTAATTGTTTGGCTTGTTTTTTCCTGCCATCGAGCCACAGGCATTCACTGAATGACCCATATGGCTCACAAGCCTAGAGGTTCCCGACAACCGTTGTAAGGAGGCAGTTTGGTCACAATTATGATGAATATGGGATTACAGATACAAACTTATTGTATTTTACTTTTACAATGAGCAGAATAATTACAACAAAAACAAAAAATATCGAGGAGGCAGTGTCAGAGTGAGCAGTCAAGCAAGACACGCACCATAGCAACATTTCAGACTGATAGATACGTAAAAGATAAATTGGAATTTTCCGACTTTTGAGCACTTTATTACTGTTTTGTACACGTTGTTATATTATAATTCAAATTCTGTTTTATTGGCCACAATATTATTGATGATTTGTTGAGAGGTGCACTTTTGATTAATTTTCAAAAAGGGCAGGGGCTCGAGCCCCCAAAGCCCTCCCCTCTGCACTGACAAGCGCTTGCTGAATGAGTGCCTCTCTGGCTCAGTGCCAAAAGTGTGAAAGCAGCGCTAATCTTAGCGGTGTGATCATGCACTGCAGAGACAATCCTACAGTGATGATTACAATTCTCTGACCATTTAGAAGGTAGGTCAAGTCTTTCCAAGTCAGAGGGCTCAAGTCCGAGTCAAGTCACGAGTCGTTGTCAAAGTCTAAGTTGAGTCGCAAATTATCTTTGATTATGTCAAGTCGAGTCGCAAGTCATCCAATTTGGGACTCGAGTCCAAGTCAAGTCCAAGTCATGTGACTCGAGTCCACAACCCTGGTATTATAGTATACGGAGGAATGCGGGTAGTGAAAGGGAGAGCTTTTCAGTTCCTATTCGAGAGTACTCTCGTATTGCATAGCTAGCTAGCTTAGCTAAGTAGCTAGCCTTTTCTCGAGAATATGAAGCCAAAAATGATCCTTATAATTGTATATAATGTAAAACGCAGTGCAGCTGCACAGCAGACCCAGGCAGAGTGTACTAGTGCGCTGTTTGGCTGTGCTGCGGCAACTGCACAAACCTATGGCGAGGCGGCTAAGGCGTGCACCAATTGGGTCACTTCATGCCCAAAAGCATGTCAAACACCGCCTAAATTTGCATATCTAAGCTATAAAAGCCCATGTTACGCCATAGGATTCAGATTTAATCTCCTTCAGCGGACTCACCCTTCGTTGACCTCCGGATTGTGTCACCACCGTCAAAAAGCCTTCAGCGGAACTAGCTCCTGCAGCTCTGAGGACAACAAAATGACGCTGTCCACCCTGCGGGCATGACTCGTCAGCTTCCACGAGGACACCGTTCCCTCCGCACTCCCTCTTCTCAGAAAGAAGCGCCGCGGACAGAGAATGCGAGAGCAGACGAGCGAGCCCACGCCGGAGCTCTCCCCGCGTGTCTCGCTCTCAGAATCCTCTTCGGAATTACACTGGCCAGCGCCGTTTTCAGCTCGTCGCAAATCCTCTGCTTCTTCAGCACGAAGAGAAAAAGTTATGAGAGTCCCTCCCCCTCTTGAGGAAGCGGTCGTCGCACATCTTTGCCCGCCCTCCGCTAGGGGACGGCAGTCAAAAGCGATGCACCCATTCCTCCGGCCAGGCTGCTTCGGCTCTACACACTCGCTGCATCCGGAAGTAAGGAGTGACTCTGTCACTGACTCCCTTCTACTCAAGCCGCCAGTGGTGTCAGCGCTGTCTCCCAGCCAGAATATTTCTTTCTGGGAACAGTCATAGACTCGTTGTGGATGAGAGCGTGGCTTACATCACAGTGCGCGCTCCCTGTCCAGCGCCTAGCGGCGTCGTAAAATGGCAGCCATGTTATGACTGCAGGAATTGTGCCCACTATACAGTATGCACCCCTGCACATAAGCACTTCACACAGTGTCGAGTGCTTCACCGAAGCACAGTGGGAGTCACAAGCCTTGCACCATTTTCACTCTCTTTACACTTCTCCCAGTCCCCTCTATTCAGACGGCTGGAGATGTCGAGAGTGCGGCTTATGTCACAGTGCGCACTCACTGTCCAGCACCTAGCGGCGTTGTAAAATGGCGGCCAAGCCTTGCGCCATTTTCACTCAGCAAAGCGGAGATCAGATGCGTCTTTACACTTCTCCCAGTCCCATCTTCAGGATTCTGAATGTAGAGCGCGCGCCCACTACAAAGTGCGCGCCACAACACATACGCGCTGTCCCCACAGTGTCACAAGCACAAACCAGCCAGGCGACCGGGTCCCTATTACAGAGTGGCCAGTCACAGTGGATCTGAAAAATGCTTACTTTCACATCTCAGGATTAACACTGCCAAGAGCGCGCCGTCTCCCACCCAAAACATTGCTTTTTTGGGAACAGTTATAGGCTCAATACGGATGAGAGTGCGGCTTACGTCACAGCGCACGCTCACCATCCAGTGCCTAGCGGCGTCATTCAAAGCTGGCACTTACACTCCTCTCAAACGTTTTCAGAGGATGTTAGGTCTTATGGCCTCAGCATCTGCAGTGCTCAAACTGGGTCTATTATACATGTGTCCCCTCCAATGCTGGTTAAAACCTCGTGCTCCAGCCCGCGTGTGACGATCGGGCCAGTTACGCATTAAAGTGAACCACGGCTTTATCAAAGTGCACAGTGCTTTTAATAGCCCCGCTATGGAAGAACCAGCTATGATTCTCTGAACTGATTCAGCTGCTAGACACAGCCCCATGGCCTATACCGCTGAGGAGAGACCTCCTCGCGCAGGTGAAGGGGAAGCTCTGGCATCCCCACCCCGACTTGTGGTCCCTTTATGTGTGGCCCATCAACGGATACCCGGGAACCTCCCTTAAAGAGTGCTGAATACTATTTCTAAAGCTAGAGCGCCCTCAACCAGGTGGCTTTACGCGCTGAAATGGTCAGTGTTCTCAGGCTGGTGTACAGCACGGAACCTGGACCCACACTCGTGGTTCCGTTCGAAGTGACAGATGTGCTCTCCTTCCTTCAAGACCTGATGGACGCGAGTCATTCCCCCTCCACACTCAAAGTATATGTGGCAGCCATAGCAGCGTCTCATGCTCACGTGGCAAGACAGTCACTGGGGAGAAGCGACCTCATTGTGCGCTTCCTTAGAGGGGCTAGGAGGCTTAACCCACCTCTACCCCCTTCGGTTCCTATATGGGCCCTTTCCACTGTCTTAGAGGCCATGAAAGGTTCCCCATTCGAGCTGCTTTAGTCTGTGAGCTTGAAGCACCTTTTGCTAAAAACTGCTTTCTTGCTGGCACTAGCTTCAGTCAAGCGGGTTGGCGATTTACATGCACTCTCTATGAGCGCTTCCTGTCTCGAGTTTGGGCCTAACAACTCCAGAGTCGTCCTCAAGCCAAGACATGGTTATACCCAAAGTGCTCTCCACTCCGTTCAGAGCACAGGTTATTTCGCTATCAGCTCTTCCCTCGTCTCATGAAGAAAAAGACGTGAATCTGCTCGCCCAATTAGGGCCCTAAGGTTTTATTTAGAGTGTTCCGCCACTTCTAGACAGTCGGAACAGCTCTTCGTTTGCTTTGGTGGCCGCACCAGAGGGTGCGCGGTCACGAAGCAGAGATTGTCACGATGGATAGTAGACGCTATCTCGCTGGCTTATGAGTCAAAAGGCCTCTGCTGCCCTATAGCATCAGAGCTCATTCTACTATGGGTATGGCCTCGTCATGGGTCTGGTCCAGTGGAATAGAAGACTCACAAGTCACAAGTCAACTTTATTTATATAGCGCTTTTTACAATGCAGATTGTTTCAAAGCAGCTTCACAGTGTTAAACAGGAAAATAATGCAACAGAATTTGATTCGGCTGTACAGCCGCTCTGGAGAAAACGGTGATGTCATCTAGCTCATTTCAATTATCATATATATTCAAGTAATGTAGTTGATATAGTTAATTTAGTTTAGTAATTAAATTTATTTGGATATTTATTTGAAAATGTAGTGTCCCCAACTGAGCAAGCCAAAGGCGACAGTGGCAAGGAAGCAAAACTCCATCAGGTGGCCTAATGGAGAAAAATAAACCTTGGGAGAAACCAGGCTCAGTCGGGGTGCCAGTTCTCCTCTGGCCAATTAACAAACAGTGTATGATTATTATTTTGGCAGTCTTATAGGTCAGAAGTAATATTAGATCAGATTATTCGAAAGATCGGAGGCATCACGCCGGAGACAGGTTTATTGAGGATGGCGTGTCGATTAAACAATTATTAAATAGGAATATTCGAAATATCGGAGTCATCACGCCGGAGATGGATCCATTGAGGATGCCATGTCGATGAGCAATTTCAGAGGGTAGACTAATTGACACGGTCTCTGCAGACACTTCAGGGATGCGTTGGTAATGTCTGGGCGCTGGTCCACCATCTAATCTGGATACGGCCCGGATCCGACTGACTGCAGTAAACCTTGGGATAAACAGAGAGACTAACATTAGCGTAGATGCCATTCTTCTTATGATGTAACGAGTACATCAGGTGTTATGGGAAGTGTTCCCGGTTCCGGCTGACCTAGTTAATGCAGCCTAACAATTTGAATAAAATATAAATTAAAAATATTTTATGTGTATGCCATAGTAAAGAGATGTGTTTTTAGTCTAGATTTAAACTGACAGAGTGTGTCTGCTTCCCGAACAATGCTAGGAAGGCTGTTCCAGAGTTTAGGTGCTAAATAGGAAAAGGATCGACCGCCTGCAGTTGATTTTGATATTCTAGGTATTATCAACTGGCCAGAGTTTTGAGACCGCAATAGACGTGATGGAGTATAATGCGTTAAGAGCTCGCTCAAGTACTGGGGAGCTAAACCATTTAGTGCTTTGTAAGTAATTAGCAAGATTTTAAAATGTATGCGATGTTTAATAGGGAGCCAGTGCAGTGTTGACAGAACCGGGCTAATATGGTCATACTTACTGGGTCTAGTAAGAACTCGAGCTGCTGCGTTTTGGACCAGCTGCAGTTTATTTATTAAGCGAGCAGTGCAACCACCCAGTAGAGCATTACAATAATCTAGCCTTGAGGTCATGAACGCATGAACTAACTGTTCAGCATTTTGCATTGAAAGCATATGCCGTAATTTAGATATATTTTTAAGATGGTAGAATGCAGTTTTACAGATGCTAGAAACATGGCTTTCAAATGAGAGATTGGTGTCAAAGAGCACACCCAGGTTCCTAACTGACGACGAGGACTTGACAGAGCAGTCATCAAGTGTTAGACACTATTCTAGGTTACTATATGTGGAGTTTTTTTGTACAATAATTAAAAATTCAGTTTTTTCTGAATTAAGTTGCAGGAAATTACTAGTCATACAATTTTTTATATCAGCTATGCATTCCGTTAATCTTGTGAATTGGTAAGTTTCGTCAGGGCGTGAAGAAATATAGAGCTGAGTATCGTCAGCATAACAATGAAAACTAACGCCATGCTTCCTAATGATATCTCCCAGTGGTAGCATGTACAGGGTGAAAAGCAACGGTCCTAGCACTGAGCCCTGCGGTACTCCATATTGAACTTGTGATCGGTGTGACATCTCCTCATTTACTGCTACAAACTAATAACGGTCAGATAAGTATGATTTAAACCATGCCAATGCAATTCCACTAATGCCAACATAATTTTCGAGTCTATTCAAAAGAATGTTGTGGTCGATAGTATCGAATGCAGCGCTAAGATCGAGTAACACTAACAGAGAGATACAACCACGATCGGATGATAAGAGTAAATCATTTGTAACTCTAATGAGAGCAGTCTCAGTACTATGATACGGTCTAAATCCTGACTGGAAATCCTCACAGATACCATTTCTTTCTAAAAAGGAGCATAATTGTGAGGACACTGCCTTTTCTAGTATTTTTGACAGAAAGGGTAGATTTGAGATTGGCCTGTAATTGACTAATTCTGTAGGGTCAAGTTGCGGATTTTTAATAAGTGGTTTAATAATAGCCCGCTTAAAAGTTTTCGGTACATATCCTAATGTCAAGGATGAATTAATGATATTAAGAAGAGGATCTATGACCTCTGGAAGCATCTCTTTTAGTAGTTTAGTCGGTATAGGGTTGAGCATACATGTTGTTGATTTAGATAATTTAACGAGTTTAGCCAATTCTTTTTCTCCTATAGCAGTGAAAGAATATAATTTTTCCTCAGTGACACTACAATGCTCTGTCTGATGTGATACAGTAGTAGACGGCTGCATGGTTATAATTTTTTTCCTAATATTATCAATCTTACAAGTAAAGAAGTTCATAAAGTCATTACTGCTGTGCTGTTGGCAGACATCAGAAGTTGAAGCTTTATTTTTGGTTAATTTAGCCACTGTATCGAACAAATACCTAGGGTTGTGTTTGTTTTCTTCTCGAGAAATAAGCAGATCTAGCAGTTTTTAAGGCCTTTCTGTATGAAATCATGCTCTCTTTCCATGAAATGCGAAAAACTTCCAGTTTTGTTTTCTTCCAGCTGCGCTCCATTTTTCTGGCTGCTGTTTTAAGGGCCCGGGTGTGCTCGTTGTACCACGGTGTTGGAGTATTTTCTTTAATCTTCTTTAAGCGCAGAGGAGCAACTGTGTCTAAAGTGCTGGAAAAGAGAGAGTCAATAGTTTCTGTTGCAACATCGAGTTCCTCTGGGCTATCTGGGATGCTGAGGAGATGAAACTGATGAGGAAGATTATTTAAAAAGAAATCTTTAGTCGCAGCAGTGATAGTCCTGCCATACTTGAAGCGAGGGGACGGCTTTGCAGCCTTTGCTAAATTGAGATGTCATCGCTCTGCTGCAGAATTTCAACGGTATCAACATTTATTCCATGTGACAATATTAGGTCTAAAGTATGATTACGGCGATGAGTGGGTCCTGATACATGTTGCCTAACTCCAATAGAGTTTAGAATGTCTCTAAATGCCAATCCCAATGCGTCTTTTTCATTGTCTACATGGATATTAAAATCACCAACAATTAGGACTTTATCTGTAGCCAGTACTAACTCTGATAGAAAATCAGCAAATTCTCTGGTAAAGTGTGTATTGTGCCCTGGTGGCCTGTATACAGTAGCCAACACAAATGTTAAACGGGATTTATCAATTTCACTACATAACGTTACGTAAAGCACCAAAACTTCAAAAGAATTATATTTGAAACTAGACTTCTGAGTAATACTGAAGATATTATTATAAATTACATCAACACCTCCCCCTTTAATTTTCAGACGCGGCTCATGTTTATAACAATAATCTTGTGGGGTGGACTCATTTAAAGTAATGTAGTCGTCAGGTTTTAGCCAGGTTTCTGTCAAACACAGCACATCTAGATTATTATCTGTAATCATATCATTAACTATAAGCGTTTTTGAGGAAAGGGAATCGAATATTCAGCAGCCCGAGCTTTATCATTTGTTCATCTGTATTATATCTGTTGTTTATTTGTTGGACATCAATTACATTTTTACCGTTGAATAGTTTTGGTGGTTTTTTTTGTATTTACTAATTAGTGGAACAGACACAGTATCTATGTGATAATATCTATGTGAAAGAGTCTCTGCACTCCTCAGTGGAATACCACTTGAAGATATATGAAGATATATGTGCGGCGACTTGGAGGTCCCTGCTTTGCAAGCTAGGATTCTTTCCATGTAAACAAATGTATAACACATTTGCAATAACTATAAAGTATTGCAAATGTAAACATTTGTTTATATGGGGTATAGATAAAAACTAGACCAGACAGAGTCAGGCCTCTCTGTCTGGTCTAGTTTTTATCTATACCCCATATAAACAAATGTTTACATTTGCAATACTTTATGGCCCGAATTTCTTTCCAGTCTGGGGTTTTATCTCAACCCATAATTCACCCCGTGGTCGAACCTCAGTTTTCTACGGGCAGGTGTTCCCCTAGAACGAGTTTCCAGGCATGTTGTTGTAACAACAGATGCCTCTGCCACGGGCTGGGGACCCCAGTGCCTTTGGCATGTCAATTGCCTCGAGTTGCTGGCCATACGTCTTGCCCTGCACCGCTTCCGAGCCCTGCTCAAGGACAAGCACGTACTGGTCCGTTCAGACAGTACGGCGACAGTAGCGTACATCAACCGACAAGGTGGTCTACGCTCCTGCCGGATGTCGCAACTCGCCCGCCATCTCCTCCTATGGAGTCAGAAGCATCTGAGGTCGCTTCGTGCCGTTCACATCCCGGGAGATCTGAATTGTGCAGCCGACGAGCTGTCACGCTTTCAGCTGCTTCCGGGGGAAATGGAGACTCCATCCCGAGACGGTTCAGCTGATTTGGGAACAGTTCAGCGACGCACAGATAGATCTGTTTGCCTCCCACGACTCTTCCCATTGCTGCTACTCCCTGACCGACGGGACCCTCGGCACGGATGCACTAGCGCACAGCTGGCCACGGGGCCCACGCAAGTATGCGTTTTCCCCAGTGAGCCTTCTTGCACAGGTTCTGTGCAAGATCAGGGAGGACATTTTCGGTTGACGAAGCGTGCCTGGAATTCGGGCCAGCGAATTCTCACGTTATCCTGAGACCCCGGCCTGGATACGTGCCCAAGGTTCCCACCACTCCCTTCAGGGACCAGGTGGTGAACCTGCAAGCGCTGCCCGTGGAGGAGGCAGACCCAGCCTTGGCACTGCTCTCTCCAGTACGCGCCCTTCGCGCTTACGTAGACCGGACGCAGTGTTTCAGGACCTCAGACCAGCTCTTTTTCTGTTACGGAGGGCAGCAGAAAGGGAAGGCTCTCTCCAAGCAGAGGTTGTCCCACTGGATAGTGGATGCCATTGTCCTGGCATATCAGGCTCAGGGCATGCCATGCCCCCTTGGGGTAAGAGCACACTCCACCAGGAGTGTTGCTTCCTCTTGGGCTTTAGCGCATGGCGCCTCGCTGACAGACATTTGTAGAGCTGCAGGCTGGGCGACACCCAACACATTCGCAAGATTTTATAATCTCCGAGTGGAGCCTGTGTCCTCTCGTGTACTCGCCCCAAGTGGCCAGTAACTGGACAGGTTCAGGTGTCTTCGCTTGCTGCGCCATTACACTCTAGGGACTGGATGCGTGCGCATTTCTTCTCAGGTGAGCTTCACAGTAAGCCCTGAGCTCCTCCAGCACTGTTGATGTCGACACCAGAGTGCATGCCCGCTTGGTCAGCCCTCGTGCTCGGCTAGGTGCCGCCATGTGCATGGTTCCCCCGTTGGGTAACCCCCACATGTGTATCTCCACGGTAAGTCTCTCTGAGCGCGTGTCTTCCCTTGGCAAGACACCTTGCCACGCCTGGGGTTGAAAAATTTCCACCTGCGGCTGGATACCCCAGAGTGTTCCTTATGCAGTCCCTTCGGGGGTCATAGGTGTATTCTTGAGTCCTCCCTTCGGGCAGGCATTGTGTTGCATTTCTCCACGTGGGATATGCTTTCCAGTGTACCTTGGTAACGTTGAGCCTAGCCCCTCGTTTGTGCTAACACTCACGGCAGGGAGCGAGATTGTATTGGGACCCCCATTTCGTCAGTAACTGACGTAACTCGTAGTGTACTGACTGAAAGGGAACCTCTCGGTTACGTTTGTAACCCTCGTTCCCTGAAGGAAGGGAACGGAGACGTTACGTCCCCATGCCACTTTCGCTGTACTGCTGGAACGGCCAGGCGCTCATGCCTCGGCTCTTCAGCAGGTAACATAATGCGAGATTGCCACGCAACGCCCTTGATACCCACGCGGTGGGGCGGGGTTGCGGCATGCAAATTCCGCAGACCCATGGCATTTTCATGCCATTGGCTCGTTTTGTAGAGCTCAAAGGCGATTGGCTTCTAAGCGAAACCCCCATTTCGTCAGTAACTGACGTAACGTCTCCGTTCCCTTCCTTCAGGGAACGAGGGTTACAAACGTAACCGAGACGTTCATTAATGTAAATGTTGAACAGCGTTGGACTCAGGCTACAGCCTTGTCTCACTCCTCTCTTCTGGGTGAAGAATTCTGTATGTTTGTTGCCAATTCATATTGCACATTTGTTGTTCGAATACATTGATTTTATAATGTCATCAACTTTACCCCCTACACCGCTTTGTAAAAGTTTGTAATATAATCCGTTGTGCCAAATGGAATCAAATGCTTTTTTGAAATCGACAAAGCATGTAAATATTTTTCCGTTTTTGGTCTGTTTTCTGTGTTTATTGATTAGGGTGTGTAGGGTGTAAATGTGGTCAGTAGTTCTGTGATTTGGAAGGAAGCCAATCTGACTCGGGCTCAGGACATTGTGTTTGTTAAGGAAGCTTACAATTCTATTGTTTAAAATACTGCTAAATAACTGCCCCAGATTACTGCTCACACAAATGCCTCTGAAATTATTAGTGTCCAATTTATTTCCACTTTTATGACTTGGGGTTATAAGTCCTCGGCTCCAGATGTCAGGAAAACAGCCTGAACTAAGTACAATGTTGAATAGTTTGAGCACAGCCGTCTGCAGCTCCGGTGTGCTGTTTCAGCATTTCACCCAGAATGCTGTCAGGACCACAAGATTTCTTACTTTTTTGGCTTTGAGTTTGTTTGTTAATTCTTCATATGTAATTGGGAAGTCAAGTGGATTTTGATTATTTTTAATTGTGTCTTCCTAAGTTTGTAGATTTAGTTTGATCTCGTTATAATTGTCATTTAGTTGTTTTGGTGGGATTTCTTTATATAATTTTTCTAAATGCTTTGTCCAAATTTCTCCATCTTGTATTGGTAGGTCTTGTGGTTTTGTTTTGCTCAGATTATTCCACATATCCCAGAACTGATTATGACTGATTGAGTGTTCTATTTTATGTAAACTTTTGGTCAGATGGTGTTGCTTTTTCACTCTAATTGTGTCTTTGTATTGTTTTAGTTTTGAACAGTATTCAGATCTTATGTCTGTGTTGTTTGGTTCTTTATGTTTCACATTTGATAATTTTCTATGTTGTTTTCTTAATGTTTTGCAGTCTGAGTCGAACCATTTTTCATCTTTTGGTGTTTTTTTAGTATTTTTTTGCCTTTCTTTTTCAATTCACTTTTATATGCTGCTTTTTAAAATATGTAATTGATTTCATTTGTAGCCAAATTAACACCATCTTTAGTTGTTTTGAATTTTGTAGTAATAAATGTATTTATCAGATTTTTTAGTTCTTTCGAATTGAGGGCTTGAATAAACTTGTCTGGGCTGTCTTGAGCCCATCTGTATCTCTGCTGGACCTGATGCATTTTGCAGGTTTCCAGCCTGTTTTGTTCTGGTATGTTGTGTGTTTTGATATAAATGTTAGTTTGGTTATGGTCAGGAAACGGAGTTTGCTGTTTGACAGTGAATGCACTGAAGGAGGATGGGTCCATGTCAGTGATGGTATAATCAACTACACTAGCTCCAAGAGCTGAACAACACGTGAACCTCCCTAAAGAGTCCCCTCTGATCCTGCCGTTAAGTATGTACAGGCCCGAGGCTCGGCAGAGGTGCACTAACTCTCTACCGTTTTTATTCACTGTTTGGTCAAGGTTGTTTCTTGGTGGGAGATTTTTTGTGAGACTCAGGGGGTTGTGGCCAAAAACATATTAATTGCCCTATGGATCTGTGTTATCCAGTTCAGATCCAGTTCTTGCATTAAAGTCTCCACACAGCAGTACATTTTCCTGGGCCTGGAAAGGGCTGGTTTCTGTGTGGATGTTGTTCATGTATTCCTCATCATGGTAAGGGGAATCTGCTGGGGGAATGTAGATGGCACAGAGATATGTGTCTGTGTTTGAAATGCCAATTTGGTTGTTTAGTTTTAACCAGCAATGAAACTTTCCAACTGTAATAACAGAAATGTGTTAGGCCAGATCCTCACTGTACCACACCAAAATTCCTCCTGAGTCTCGTCCACGATGGACTATACTTAGCTTACCTGAGGGCACAATTATTTCGTAGTAGCCTGAGGGACAGTTGGTAAGCGTATAATTTCGACACCAGGTTTCAGTTAAGATTGTGATATCAGCATCTTTGATATTTTTAAGAAATTCTGGGTCTGTGCTTTTAGAACCAAATGTCGAAGAATAAAGACCCTGAATATTCCAACAACTTATTTGAAATGAACGCATCAGTATTTTTAAAGATAAACCTATTTGGTAAGACAGAGAGAAAATAACTAATATAATATAACTAATAATATAATATAACTAATATAACATGTGAAGCTAGTGTAGCTATATGTGAAAACGTACATCGCAGAAAAATTACATTAGTACACTTTTTTTTTTTTTTCAATAGAGCACTGTGTTTGTGAGTATAGTTCTTATATGTTCAGGAGCTGGTTGCACAGTGTGTGCAGCATCTCTCTGATCTGGCTCAGCTCACTGGCAGGTGTGGAGGTGGAGGGTGGAACAGACTGGGTTTCTGTCTGTCTATCTGTCTATCTATACTCCTGTCTATCTGTCTATCTATAGATATATCTGTCTGTCTATCTGTCTGTCTGTCTCTCTATAGTTCTGTCTATCTGTCTGTCTATCTATCTATACTTCTGTCTATCTGTATGTCTATCTGTCTGTCTATCTATTTATAGTTATGTCTATCTGTCTGTCTGTCTATCTGTCTGTCTATGCTTCTGTCTATCTATACTTCTGTCTATCTGTCTGTCTATCTATACTTCTGTCTGGCTATCTATACTTCTGTCTATCTGTCTGTCTATCTATAGTTCTGTCTGTCTGTCTGTCTGTCTGTCTGTCTATCTATAGTTCTGTCTGTCTATATGTCTGTCTATAGTTCTGTCTGTTTATCTGTCTGTCTATTTGTCTATACTTTCTGTCTATCTATCTGTATGTCTATCTATACTTCTGTCTATCTATCTGTCTATCTATAGATATATCTGTCTGTCTATCTGTCTATCTATGCTTCTGTCTATCTATCTGTCTGTCTGGCTATTTGTACTTCTGTCTATCTGTCTGTCTGTCTATAGTTCTGTCTATCTATATATACTTCTGTATATATATATATATATATATATATATATATATATATATATTATTAATTATAATAATTTGTTACATTTATATAGCGCTTTTCTGGGTACTCAAAGCGTTTTACATAGAGAAGGGGGGAATCTCCTCAACCACCACCAATGTGCAGCATCCACCTGGATGATGCGACGGCAGCCATATTGCGCCAGAATGCCCACCACACACCAGCTGATTGTTGGAGAGGAGACTGAGTGATGAAGCCAATCAGTATATGGGGATTATTAGGAGGCCATGATGGACAGAGGCCAATGGACAAATTTGGCAAGGATGCCGGGATTACACCCCTACTCTTTTTTTGAAGGACATCCTGGGATTTTTTATGACCACAGAGAGTCAGGACCTCGGTTTAACGTCTCATCCGAAGGACGGTGCTCTTTGACAGTATAGTGTCCCCATCACTATACTGGGGCGTTAGGACCCACACAGACCACAGGGTGAGCACCCCCTGCTGGCCTCACTAACACCTCTTTCAGCAGCAACCTGGTTTTTCCAGGAGGTCTCCCATCCAGGTACTGACCAGGCTCAGCCCTGCTTAGCTTCAGTGGGAAACCAGTCTTGGGTACAGGGTGATGTGATATGGCTGCTGGCAATATACAGGTGCTGGTCAAATAATTAGAATATCATCAAAAAGTTGATTTATTTCACTAATTCCATTCAAAAAGTGAAACTTGTATATTATATTCATTCATTACGCACAGACTGATATATTTCAAATGTTTATTTCTTTTAAATTTGATGATTATGACTGACAACAAAGGAAAATCCCAAATTCAGTATCTCAGAAAATTAGAATATTGTGAAAAGGTTCAATATTGAAGACACCTGGTGCCACACTCTAATCAGCTAATTAACTCAAAACACCTGCAAAGGCCTTTAAATGGTCTCTCAGTCTAGTTCTGTAGGCTACACAATCATGGTGAAGACTGCTGACTTGACAGTTGTCCAAAAGACGACTATTGACACCTTGCACAAGGAGGGCAAGACACAAAAGGTCATTGCAAAAGAGGCTGGCTGTTTACAGAGCTCTGTGTCCAAGCACATTAATAGAGAGGCGAAGGGAAGGAAAAGATGTGGTAGTGTACAAGCAATAGGGATAACCGCACCCTGGAGAGGATTGTGAAACAAAACCCATTCAAAAATGTGGGGGAGATTCACAAAGAGTGGACTGCAGCTGGAGTCAGTGCTTCAAGAACCACTATGCACAGACGTATGCATGACATGGGTTTCAGCTGTCGCATTCCTTGTGTCAAGCCACTCTTGAACAACAGACAGCGTCAGAAGCGTCTCGCCTGGGCTAAAGACAAAAAGGACTGGACTGCTGCTGAGTGGTCCAAAGTTATGTTCTCTGATGAAAGTAAATTTTGCATTTCCTTTGGAAATCAGGGTCCCAGAGTCTTGAGGAAGAGAGGAGAGGCACACAATCCACATTGCTTGAGGTCCAGTGTAAAGTTTCCACAGTCAGTGATGGTTTGGGGTGCCATGTCATCTGCTGGTGTTGGTCCACTGTGTTTTCTGAGGTCCAAGGTCAACGCAGCCATATACCAGGAAGTTTTAGAGCTCTTCATGCTTCCTGCTGCTGACCAACTTTATGGAGATGCAGATTTCATTTTCCAACAGGACTTGGCACCTGCACACAGTGCCAACGCAACCAGTACCTGGTTTAAGGACCATGGTATCCCTGTTCTTAATTGGCCGGCAAACTCGCCTGACCTTAACCCCATAGAAAATCTAGTAATTCAGGCAAAAGGAGCCCCAACTAAGTATTGAGTGCTGTACATGCTCATACTTTTCATGCTTATACTTTTCAGTTGGCCAAGATTTCTAAAAATCCTTTCTTTGTATTGGTCTTAAGTAATATTCTAATTTTCTGAGATACTGAATTTGGGATTTTCCTTAATTGTCAGTTATAATCATCAAAATTAAAAGAAATAAACATTTAAAATATATCAGTCTGTGTGTAATGAATGAATATAATATACAAGTTTCACTTTTTGAATGGAATTAGTAAAATAAATCAACTTTTTGATGATATTCTAATTATATGACCAGCACCTGTATATACACACACATCTATCTATTTTGTAAATGCGTTAACACCATAGACCTAGACTCCCTAGACAATTGTGACCAGACATAAAACCCATTTTTTAATGGAATTTTCAATATATTTTTTTTTACATAATTGACCATAAAATACCATACAAATTAATATATGTCATCTCTGGGGAACAAAATGAGATTAAATGGGTTCATAATAATATCCAGACAACAGTTAATCCCTATTATTCCCTTGGTAAAGTTCATTCTTCTAAACAGGCCTGTCTGGGTTCTGGAAACACCTTTTCCCTATTCTGTTTGGGTGTCAGCTGGAAAGAATGCCAGAAAGCAACGCAGGATCGTTGTTTTTCTATCTTCTAATGTGTGATTTTCTCGAGAGATAAACCAGAATGCAAGTCAAAGAGGCCACTGTATAACACATACACACACTCTCCACTGTTGTACACATGCACACAACCACCCATCCCAGACTTGACACATGGTGTCCGGTATTGGAGAATCAGACAGATGTGATGTTCCCATGTCATACATTATATTTTGTTTGGCACGAGGGATCTGCACTCTGACTAGATTGCACTAAAGGAAATGTTGCCGCTAAACATTTGTCAAAGAACTATTGTAATGTTTGGGTCAATTTAGCGAACAGCAATGAGGGAGAGCAGGATCCAAATGTAGATATTTATTAAACAATATTTTAACCGGGAAAAAAATTAATGCTGAAACAAACAAAGAAACTGAACTGAGTACAACCAGCATGTAACTGCCATATAAGTACAAGACCTGACCAATGAACACTGGGAACACAAGGACTTAAATACACAAGGGGTAACAGACTAGCAAGACACCTGGAAACAATCAAGGAATATAGGGGGAAACAGGAAACAGAAACAAGAACTGAAATACAAACTAAAAATCCAAGAACAAATGAAAACTAAACTCTTCTCCATCTATCTTTCCCCCATGTCTTCATATAATGAATAAACTGATTAGAATTTTTTTTTCACATAATACATGTTGAGTAGGGCAGTATGGGTAGCACCTCACTGCAAGAAAGTCCCTGTTTTGAGTCCTGTTTGCATATTATCCTAGTGTTGACGTGGGTTTTAGGAAAAGAGGCTTGGAAAATGGATGGATGGATATTGAGCATATCAGATTTCAACTCTTTTATATTCTTTAGTTTCCCTCTGGTAAAAATCAAAGCATTGCCAAAAAAATTGTCTACAGTACATCTAATGCCACCAGTCTTACAAACATTTACCACAGTTACTACAGTGATAGCTAATCCTGTATAAGTTACAACTGTGCTAACTTGGTATTAGTCACCACTATGTAAATTAATAAACAAATCATCAAACTATCATCAAAAAGAATCTGAAATAATGAGGTTCCATAATTTGTTCTAGATATGCTAATGGATTAAAATAATGTTTTATTGTTGTTGTTACCATTTAAAACTAAATGTTTCTAAACAAATAACATTAAATAGACATTTTGTGGACATGTAAGTCTACAAAATGTACCTATGTTTATGTATTTACATGTTTAATAAGATGCACTGATATGAATGACATTAGTCAACTCTCTGCAGATCCTGCATTTTATATTTTCAGTTTACAGTTTATCCGTAAACTGGATTAAAAAAAACATGGTGCATGACTGTGTAATGCTGGGACTGGATACACCAGTGGCATCACTCATGACAAAAAAGTATTAAAAAGACCAATATTGATTGCAGAAAGTTTAGTCGTAGAAATAATGTGGAAAGACAAATGTGATCAAAGAATGCTCTTCTTTTGTATTTAGTCTGAGGGTGCGTCTCAATCAGCTCCTTAGTTCAGTAGTCTGGGCACTGATCAGGGAGTTGGCTATAGGGGCTGTCTCAATCGCAAAACCTACTAGTGCACTAAAACATCACCTACAGCTCAACCTGACAAAGACTGAGCTTCTCGTCTTCCCTGCCAATCCGACTCTACAACACGACTTCACCATCCAGCTAGGCTCATCCTTGATTTTCCCTTCAAGGTCGCTCAGAAATCTTGGAGTAACCTTTGATGACCAGCTGTCCTTCAAAGACCACATTTCAAAGACAGCTTGGTCATGCAGGTTTGGTTTGCGCTGCACAACATCAGAAAGATCAGACCATCCCTAACAGAGCATGCAACCCCACTTCTCGTCCAGGCCCTGGTCATTTCTAGGCTTGACTACTGCAGTGCGCTTCTGGCTGGACTTCCATCGTGTGCGGGCATAACGCTTCAAATGATCCAGAATGCAGAAGCACGTCTTGTCTTCAATGAGCCCAAAAAGGCCCATGTCACGCCTCTCTTCACCTCTCTGCACTGGCTACCACTCGTTGCTCGCATCAAGTTCAAGGCGTTGACGCTAGCTTACAGATCCATTACAAACTCAGCACCCGCATACTTCGACTCGCTTCTATGAGTCTACACCTCCACCAGAAGCCCTTGTGCTGCTCTGGGTAATGCCCAAAACATAGTATTTCAGGCACTTTTAGTGATTTTTCGCCTCTTCATGACGGATTGCTTCCTGTATTCCTCATTTGTAAGTCGCTTTGGATAAAAGCGTCTGCTAAATGAATAAATGTAAATGAATAAATGTAAATATATACACATAAAAATACAAATCATTATTTAATTATATTTCAGCATAAACATACATCGCTAGACAGGTATTGAACATAAACTAGCTAACAGTTACCATAATGTTGCATGTATATGTAAAAGCAAAGTATTTATCATAACGTACTTTAAATAACATAAAAAAAAAATTATGTCAGAAAGATATCAGTTCTGCTGTTGTTCATAGATACCAGAAGTGATGTTGTACAATGAGGACATTGTCATATCGCCAGGAAAAAGAGTCATCAGTGCAGCCTAACAATCATTTAACTGATTTGAATAATATAAATTGATAATGTTCTATGTGTATGCCATAGTAAAGAGATGTGTTTTTAGTCTAGATTTAAACTGACAGAGTGTGTCTGCTTCCCGAAAATGCTAGGAAGACTGTTCCAGAGTTTAGGTGCTAAATAGGAAAAGGATCGACCGCCTGCAGTTGATTTTGATATTCTAGGTATTATCAACTGGCCAGAATTTTGAGACCACAATAGACGGGATGGAGTATAATGCGCATTTAAAATTTATACAATGTTTAATAGGGAGCCAGTGCAGTGTTGACAGAACCAGGCTAATATGTTCATACTTCCTGGTTCTAGTAAGAACTTGAGCTGTTGCATTTTGGACCAGCTGCAATTTATTTATCAAGCGAGCAGGGCAACCACCCAGTAGAGCATTACAATAATCTAGCCTTGAGGACATGAACGCATGAACTAACTGTTCAGCATTTTGCATTGAAAGCATGTGCCGTAATTTAGATATATTTTTAAGATGGTAGAATGCAGTTTTACAGATGCTAGAAACGTGGCTTTCAAATGAAAGATTGGTATCAAAGACCACACCCAGGTTCCTAACTGATGCCGAGGACTTGACAGAGCAGCCATCAAGTGTTAGACAGTATTCTATGCTACTACTTGTGGAGTTTTTTTTTGTCCAATAATTAAAAATTCATTTTTTTCTGAATTAAGTTAATTAAGTTTTGTTTTGTAGAAAGCCTTTTTTTAAAGTGAATTTCGTTTTGTATAAATTGTATCTTAATTTTAATCAATATTTCATAAGCCAATTGCCTGGATTTAATAAATAAGAAGCAAATAGGCTATAGCAGACAATAATCATGACATGGAGGCACCGGAGCGTTCACTTGCATTGCTCTTGAACATGTCTCATAAATAAACCGAAACTCAGTAGGCTACTTGCCTCACAGACATGAGAAATATGTGTATAGAAAGCTTGAAATGTCTACTTTTAAACAAAACAATTCGAAACGAAAAGAAATACTTAAGCAAAGTGTACCGTTCACGCGAGCAGCTCATGACTGGCGTCTCAGAGCGTTTCTGGGTGTAGTGGATAGTTTACAAAATCAAATGATTCTGACACTTTTTGCCATTGAAATGACTGGGATAAAAGTGTCCCAATCAACCGGAATTCACCCTATACTCTTTGAATTCATAATTACATGGCATTATGTTGTTTGAAACCCCAGATATTATAACAATTATTCAGTTATTTGTAACAATGTCATTGTAAAAAAACACTGTGAATAATGCAACAAGGACGAAGCATGTAGACTGCATTGTTTGTTTATTCAGAATGGAATGGATCACAAATAGATCCGAATTAAGAAACATTAAAAAAAAAAAAAAAAAAAAAAAAAAACCTTTGGATGGCCTATGAGTTAGGCCTACTACTCTAATATAATTCCACAAGGTTTTAGAATATAGAATATTTTTTAAACAAAATAAATATTTTTAAAGCCTATTATAAAATGTAGGCCTAGTGCAAAACCACTGCTTCATGTCCCTAAAAAAGTAACGTGTCCCTAGAGTAACATTGGTACAAAGTTCAAACACTCCAGGTTGACGGGCCCGTCAGTCCTGCCTCCTGCCTGTGTATGAGCCTGTAGATGAAGTGTGAGGAATTGATTAGGCCAAGGCTATATGCTGCCTGCTATAAATAAATGTAACCATTATATAATAGCATATTAATCACAAAGCTTTAGCCTACTTACATGGTTCTACATGTTGCCATGCAAGAACAAGATAGCGTCCACAGTTGCTGGTTTCAGAGCGGTCCTCCTCTGCTCTATCGTTCGGCCAGCTGCGCTGAACACCCGCTCACTGCTGCTGCTTGCTGGAATGCACAGGACGGATCTTGCCAGCCTGGCTAGTTTTGGGTACACCAATCCATTGACTTTACACCATTTCAGTAGGTCCCTGTCGTCATCCATGGCATGCCTCTTTGAATTGTACATGGCCACTTCATCCTCATCTGGTTCGTTATCATCATCTTGGTTCTCCCACTCTCCAAAGTTGGAGTCTCTCCTGGGCCTGGCTGCTGGTGGTGTGAAGCCAGTACTGCTCATTGCACTGTCAGCCGCTGCAGCATCTTCCTCCACAGGCAAGAGTAGGGTGTGAACGTGGGCATGTACTTCAGATATCTCTTCAGGAGACATCATCCTCAATTTGTTGAATTTGGGCCAGAGGAAAAGAGCAACTTTGTGCAGCATGTTCACCTAGATTTTTTGCACTATGAGCTCAGCATGTCTCTGGCGCACAAAGGCTTGCTGCGGAGAGTCGGTGGGAGAGGGCTGGCAATGTCTCTTCAGTCTCTCAAGCCAGAGGCAAACCAGGTTTTATGGTTGCATATTTGTCGCCCTCCAACTCTCTCTGGGCATTATAGAATGGCTCCAAAAAGGTGACCAGAAAGCTCAATAAGTCCTCTCATCGGCCTTTTCTAGGCAAGCCTTGGAAATAGTGCTATGGTGAGGCAGGATGGACTGGGCCGATACACGACCATATTTTTTTTGCTGTCATAGGCAAGCAGCTTGCCGCACTTAATGCACAAAGCCAACACAAACACATATGTCACTGCCCACGACTTGTTTAAAATGGTTCCATACATCTGACTTTCCTCCAAACTTGCTCAGTTAAAGTTTTATTTTTTTCTTTACATCTTCAAGCTCCATATTGCACTTAAGCTACACAATACAGCTGCCTGTGTTGGAGAATTATACTGATTATATGAAATAGAACCAGGCTATGTAACAATAAAATGATGATTGGGCCTTATGTGATGAGAAGGGGCCTTATGTAATGAGAGTGTCTTGAAAGAACATGGAAAATACTGGAAGATCATTATCATTTGATGTATGGGCTTAGGAGACTGGTGGAGCGTTAAGAGAGTGGTACAAGGTATAAGGAGAAGTTCTGGGGACTTTCCGATAGTAAATCTAAAAATTGCAGAAGTTTGCATTAAAATATTGCGAAATCCCAAGGTGGAGTTAGGAAAAGAAGGATGGTTGGAAGGGTGCCCATTGGATGCAGAGAGATTTGAAGGGTGTCCATTGGATGTAGAGAGATTGGAAGGGTGCCCATTGGATGTAGAGAGATAAGAAAACAGTATAAAGATTGAGGTTTTCCATAGAAAATTCAGATGTTCAGCTGGCATCTCACTTTGTTGTTCCTACAATAAAGTTAATATCTTCTGAGACCTGGAACTTCGACTCTAAGAGATTTTCTTCGAATGCTGATCTGAGAGAACATTGAAGACTTAGAATTTTCTTCAACATATTTGGCGAGCCAGCCAGGAGAGGAAAAGGCTGAGTGGTGGCCTGCGGTGGGTGTGCTGGCAGAGGTCTCACAAAACAAAAAGGCGCCATATAAATACAAGGTGAGCAAATTTGCTTATATTTTGTTTTGTGTGGTCCTTTGTGAGCTGCTTGCCTAAGGTAACTGCCTTAAAAGCCTTATTAAACGAACCAAAAAATTGATTATGACTAAGTAAAATGTCTGAATGTATATTTACACTAAAAGACAAATAGAGGCGTAATTCCTAGGTCTCGGGGATAGCGCATGCGTAGTTTAGATAACGCAGACGTGCGTTTTAATGCAAGAAGTGCATTTTAGAATTAGATAACGCGGAAGTGCGTTTATACGCGGAAGTGCATCTTGCCTGAGTGGGGCATTTTAGATAACGCGGAAGTGCGTTTATACGCGGAAGTGTGTTTTATGCGGAAGTGCATTTGGCCTGATTGGGTCATTTTTAGAAGTGCTAAGCAGAAGTGCGTTTTATGCAGAAGTGCATTTGGCCTGAAGAAAGGGCTTTTCTATATATATATGTGTGTGTGTGTGTAAGGCTGCACTTATCTGGGAGTTAATCCAAGAAGATAAGACGCGCCACCTGTAGAATAGGGAGAGCCTTGTGGGGAGTGGGCAGTTTAGTTAGAAAGTTGAGAAAGTGTATATTGCTTTGTATATAATGGAAAGAGAAGAAGAAAATTGTTTGGCTATACTAAAAAAGTTTTTGTACATATAAACTAAGGTGTTTTGGCAAAATAGATGTCAGAGAGAGTCTGTGTACCTTGGAAACGGGTTGTTCCAATTACAGTGGAAGAGCAAGGGTTAGGATCAGCAGATACTTTGTGGAATAAAATATACTTGTTTGGTCCAGTAGGAGCACGCTATTGTTTAAGGTTTTTAGGAAGGCAAGAAGGAAGACAAATTGAACAATTGTTGTTAACAGATCCAGCTATATTATTAGTAATTGCAACAACTAGCAGGAGGTCACAGTTAAATGAAGGACAAACAATTATATTGGTTTTTAGTGCCCTTCACTGGAGACCTTGTTTAAACAGAGAGACGGGAAAAATCAGCCTAATTCCCACTAGATTACCATATGAGCATTGGCATTATGTTACTGCCGGATATCCTGTGAATTAAAATTGTAAAGACATGGATAACTGTAAATGAACAGTAAAACCTAAAGTGAAAAGTATACATTTTGTAAAAACTGCTGCAAGAATTAAAAATATTCCAAGAAGCTGGTTCTGTCATTTATTTGGAAATTTTCCAGATTGCAAGCGCTGTGATCCAGACGGAGAGATGCAGGTTTTAATAGCTAAAAATAAGTCGATGAGAAATGTCTCTTCTGCCTTCCCAAAACCATTGAAAAGCTGCATGTTTGAAAGTGTGTGAGTGAAAACCTGGGTGTGTGAATGTGTGTGAATATGTGTGGATATGCATGTGAGTGAATGACTTGCGTAGCATAAAAAAGCAGGGGGTGCACGCATTAAAGTGTGAAGGAACTTTTTCTACATGTGTGTGTGTGTGTGTGTAAATTTATGACTGTGCAGAGGATGAAAGAAAGTGTGTGCACGCATTAGGGAAACTGAGAGTTAGAGATAAGGAGAAAGTGTGTGTGTGTGTCTATGTGTGTGTGCACAGAAGTGTGAAATAACTTTTTCTGGTATTCAAGCATGTGGAGATTCCTTAATGAATTTGAGCATGATTTGCTTAGAAAAAGATGTAGAGAAACCCGTGAAGAGTGTGAATTTAAGGACGCACTAGAAGAATCGAAAGGAACTAAGAAACATTTTTGGCTGGAAAGCGAGTATGTGAGTGCGAAGGGGCGGAGAGGGGAGTCGAAAAACGAAAAAAAAAACAGTAGAAGAAAGAGGTAGGGCTGCATGATATTGAATAAAAATGCAATATGCATTAACATGTACCTGTTAAATCATGCAATATTAAAATATGCGATACGATATTGATTTAAGGATGTAAAATACATTTTAATTATAAATTAAAACTAAAACGATATAACCTAATGTGCTTATATGAATACTGGCCAAGACGAGTTTTAATGTCAAGCTAGTCACACATAAGTAACAGTCACATGCCCACAGTGCTGTAAAGGTGGGTCACCTACACTGGTTCAGGCTGCAGAGTTGCCGAATGACTAAAGAAACGTTATCAGCAAGATTGTAGAAAACTGTACATTTCTCGTCTATTACCACCCACTGCAACTTATACCAACGACGGAAATAAGCGCAGTTACAATAGCAAAATATGTGGGTTAATAAGTTAATACCAAATCAAAACTAGTTAGCATATCATTTATAATAGAAAGAATTTAATGACAAAATCTGGTTATGGTTACACTTAAGATAGATGTATGAGATGATAACAACTTATACCATTAATCGTACCCAGCATGTATAGAATGTTACCTGAGAAAAAGAGAGAGAGAGAGAGAGAGAGAGAGAGAGAGAGAGAGAGAGAGGAAGTGTAGAGAGAAAGAGCCAGAGCAAAAGAAGCCCAGCAAAGGGAAGAGAGCCAGAGAATTAAGAGAGGAGCCAAGGAGCAGGCCCTGAGAACAGAGAGAGTTAGAGCATCAAGAGCCAGAGCAACAGTTACAATCTTCTTTTTATCTCCAAATTGCCCTTCAGGTACAAAAGATGGGGGTTGAAAACAGTAAAGCAAATACCTTTGCTCAATTTCAAATTTCTTTGATTATTTTCAATCCAACACTCTGCTATATGCACTGGCCTAAGTAGCCTATTAAAATCATTCCGATATCACAAGCTGTAATGCAGGATAATGAAGAAAGAGAGATAAGCACATCAAGTTACAGGGAGAAGGTAGCAGGTGCACATAGAAGACATGAGGATGAAAGGGAAATGGAGGCATCAAGCCAAAAGGGGGAGTCAAGAAAAGAGACACAAAGGCCATATTAAGAAAGCCTAAAGAAAAGAGAGACATCTAATTAAAGTTTTTCAGATATAATGGTGTTAGAGTGAGACATAGGAAGGACTGATGAATGGATAAAAAAAAGGGAGTAAGCACTGAGAAAAGAGCTGGCAAAAAGGGATTTCAGAGAAAGCAAAAGACAGACCATCAAAGGTTAAAACATAAGGCAAGACCACCAAATTATTGTCACAGAATAAAAAATAAAAAAAACCTATGAGCTAATGTATATTGGTTAGAAGATTTAGCGACAAGATGTAGAGAAAACAATTATCAAATGAAGAAAGTACATAAAAAAGCAACTTTATGAGCCATGTATGCCAAAAACTGAATTTCATTCAATTTAAAAAGTTTGAGGCCTCTCCAAGTCAGAGGTTTATGGTGATTGGTCACATCTTTTTTTTTCAGTTGGCCTAATTTAATTTTGATCAATTGGATTTTGTCAGCTGTGGCAACAGTCTCTTACCGGGCTTGGCCTGAAGTGGTGTGTTGAACTGGTGGAAGAGTTTGGTTTGCCGAACCGTGTTGTTGGTCCAACTGAGTGTTTTGAATTGTGGTGGTAATTTTATCTTTGTCAGTTGTCAGTTTCCACAGATTTTTCTAAAGGACACAAAAGGGGCAGGAAGTCCTGTTAATTGAATAATACGTAATAATAGGCCCCCAGGGGCAGCATGTAAGGTGAAAAAAAACATTTAATTGAATTTTTTTTTTTAATTCCACATGTCACTTAGTATGTAGGTAGAGGATGCCACTTAAAATATTTAGGACCAATGATGAAACAAGCAGGAAAAAAGTAAATGGGAAGCCATAGACAATCCTCTCAAAAACAGCTGAAGTACTAAGAGAAATGGAAAAAGAAGTACAGATGTAGGATTGAAGAAAAATTCTAAACTAGTTACAATCAAAAGTAGGCCAATGGATCAATTACCAAGAAAACACCAACGAAGAATTGATAAGAAATTAACCTAGAATGAATGTTAGTTGACCAGTCTATAAGGTAATTCAATTAATAAACAGGCCTGCTAACAGGGATTGATCCGGAGGATTGCACAAACTGGTGGCTACCACAAACACTGGAGTTTTCTCCTTAGTATAAGTGGTTTGTGCAGTTCCCTGAGGAAATCCAAATAATTGACAAAAAGGATTATAGAAATATCTGATATACAGAGATAAAAATATAGAGAGAGAGACCAGCTAGATTTGGGTACTATGACTGTATTATACGTTGACCTGTTATATGAAGATGGAATTTTGAATGTCTGAAATTTTTATCTCGTTATCCCTGTTTGATCCATTACAGATATTCAGAGATTTTGTTGTTAATTATTGTTAATTAAAATAACTTTTGAATTGTGTTGAATGAGCAAGATTGGGTGACCAAGCTAAACAGACATTTTTAACAGACATAATATACACATTTTACAATAATAAAAGTCATTGATTTAATCCTAACAGGGTTTGAGAGAGTATAGGGATCAATATAATGAGAGATAAAACATTACAGTATATTTGGGACTGAAAACAAGGCAACCCAGACAGACTGAAAGGCTGCTGTGTTCTGCATTCTGCAAAGAAGAAAAATGCTTGCTCTTTTCTGCGAAGAAGAACTTGCTTTATTAAAATAGCATGGGGAAATTGTTGTTATCAACCAGATGATCCTTCTGAAATTAGGGGACAATTAAAGGAAATGGTTGTAGAATTTATAAAGAATAAATCTGATTAATGCGGATCTCTGAGTGTTCAATTTCCAGATGACTTCTGGGGCAGCTGCCTTGACATACTAAATGAAAGCAACTGGACTGCACAACAAGTGAAGGACATGGCTGCAGAGAGAGGAAGAGGCATTGGGTTACGGGCCTTCATCCTCCTTAAAAAAGAAAGTTGAAACTTCAGAGGGGCTGATATGGACAAAGACTGAGTAAGATAACATGCTGTCATTATGCAAACTGCCTCCTCTGTGGCTTGATCAAAAGTCAGACTGAGGAAAGGACATCAGCATCCAGAGTCAAACCACTGTCACACCATGACACCAGGCCCTTGAATGCCATCAGACCAAATGCATCGGATGAGGAGGGAAACACTCAAACAGCAGCCCAATCAGTTCAAACTGATCGCTGATCCAAGCAGAATGACTTCACAGGTGATACCTTTTCAATGATCACTACAGAGACCGCTTCAGATTTTATTGACTGACAATATTAATTGGATTTTGATTATTCACTGGTCCAACAGCAGTTCTCTGTATTCTGTTAAGCTAACACTCTCTATCTGCTTAAAACTGGGACTGGATTTAGCACATGCAGTAAGGGACTATTGCATTCACCAATTAGGGGTAAACACATTATTAAATCATTGATGCTGTCCAATAAAGAGAGAGATTTTGGGATCAGCTTTCAAGACAGAACTGATAAGCTTGATATGCTAAATATAAGTATGATACTGAGCACTCAATCAGAAAAAAAAAAGAAAAGAGGGACATAATGTGTTCAAAAACAAAAATGTAGATCATTAAACTATGGTGCTGGTCACTCCATCTTGGTCAATAGTTAATTTTTAGGGCTAGATCTAAAATAGTAATCCCAAAATTACAAAACTCATGATGTAACAAATGCTGCCATTACCAGGGATTATGTGAAGTCAATATTGTTGGTCATGAATTTAAAAAAAAAATGCTGAGATCTCCAGTCATTAAAAAAAAAAGCAGCTCATAAAAAAAAAAAAAAAAACCCATTATTAATTAATTAAAAAATGGCAAATTAGATTTGAGAAATTTCAAATTGCGACATGTCCAGACCCACCAGATCATTTGATCTATTAGAAATTTAGTTCATGGAAAGACTTGCTGATAAAGATGGGAATAATAATAGCAGTTGGAGTTTTTGTATTGGTGTTCTGTTGTATTATGCCCTTTCTTAGATCAATGATGGCCAATGCTGCTGCCAAACAGATGATCAATATATCTGTGAAAAGATCGGGAGTGGATATTGGTGCCAGTTCTGGAGTATACCCAATAGGGCCGGGAGTGGATGAGTTGGATGATTTCCTGTAAAAGGATCTGAGCAAAAAGTAAGGGAAGGGGTGCCATGTTATTTTTCATTTCATTTTTACTGTTTGAACAATGTTTTTGAAGGAGAAAGGAAGATAGCCCCACTGTGTATTTTATTTTGGGAAAAATAGAAAGCATCTTAGAATTATGGGTAGAGTAGGTAGGAAGAATAGGAGGATATTTTGTTTGTTGTTTTGATAAAGAGCCCCCTTCCCGCATAACATGTTTTATTACTTTACTTCTTATCTTCATTCATATCATTATATCCATATTGTTTACTTATAGTATTGTCAACTATAACCAAGAGGGGACGGTTGAGGGTTGGAAACTGTCATTATATGAAGGGTTTTATAATTTTTATATCACATATAAAAAAAAAAGAGGAGCACTTATGAAAGTTTATATTGCATTTTTTAAAATATGATATGAAGTTCTGTGAAAGCCAAAGAAGAAGAGGATCGACGAGCACATCAGTGCTTAGCAGCTGGGCTGACTCTACTGGTGGTTTAAAAAAACGCTGTCAGCCCCAACACCAGGTAGCCCTCTAGGCAGGACCAGAGTACACCTGGCAACGATGGAGCAGCCCAGATAGCGCTCCAGACCACCGGAAGCGTCTGAGAGTTCCACTGGCATCATGGGACAATTATATAATCAACTACTTATTATACTAATCACTGAAGAATAGTAATCTAATGAAACGATGATTCCTTGAAAATGTTAATACACTATAATAGGAAAGCAACACTGGTTTAATGAATGATTAAATGAAATAATATCCCCTGAAAGATGTTTTAGATAGGGAGATAAGGTCTTTTACTTTCCCCTAGTCAAAAAAGGGGAGAGAGGTTTGGCCTCATACTCCAATCAAAGTGTGTCCACATGAGGAAGGTGAGTTGAGAAGATAGGATGGATGGCTGAACATTGGCCATAGGTAGGATAGAGAAAAGAAGGCTGGACTTGTGGGGACATACTTTGGTGAAAGGGTATAGGTGTGGGACTATAACAAAGTCCCAAAGAGGGGATGTGTTGGAGAATTATACTGATTATATGAAATAGAACCAGGCTATGTAACAATAAAATGATGATTGGGCCTTATGTGATGAGAAGGGGCCTTATGAGAGTGTCTTGAAAGAACATGGAAAATACTGGAAGATCATTATCATTTGATGTATGGGCTTAGGAGACTGGTGGAGCGTTAAGAGAGTGGTACAAGGTATAAGGAGAAGTTCTGGGGACTTTCCAATAGTAAATCTAAAAGTTGCAGAAGTTTGCATTAAAATATTGCGAAATCCCAAGGTGAAGTTAGGAAAAAAAGGATGGTTGGAAGGGTGCCCATTGGATGTAGAGAGATAAGAAAACAGTATAAAGATTGAGGTTTTCCATAGAAAATTCGGATGTTCAGCTGGCATCTCACTTTGCTGTTCCTACAATAAAGTTAATATCTTCTGAGACCTGGAACTTCGACTCTGAGAGATTTTCTTCGAATGCTGATCTGAGAGAACATTGAAGACTTGGAATTTTCTTCAACACCTGCAGCACAGCAGGCCCGGTGTAATGCGTGCGAGACTGCCAGTGGCAGCTGCTGCACATGACACGTGACGTGTTGCATTTTGTAATTTAATTTGTACTAGCCTAACTTTGTACACATTTGTTCCCATTCAGTCGGTCACTCTCGACGCCATGTCGGAGTACTGACGAATAGGAATCTCGCTAGCGAGAGCCAATCTACTAAACCAGCCAATGCACATTGGCATGCAATGATTGCACCAGCTGCTCATGCCACTCAGCGTGGGTATAAATGAGGCACAGGTGCTTGCATCAAATTAGCTTTTTGCTTTCGGAGCCGAGTGGTGGATGGTTTGTCCTGAAATCACTCTCTACAAAGCATATGTTAACATTATAAGGCGTCAAGCTCTTCGGGTGGACCTCTCCTCGTTTGGTGTTGGAGTGACGGCACTGCAGCGGGGTCGATTTTCTCTCTTTCTTTTTTTCTTTTGTTTTATTGAGCAAAACAAAAGGCTGTTCTTACAGCTGTTTCAGTGCGCTGTTAAGAGCGCTGAAAAGTTGTTTTCACGGCTGGTAAGAGATCGCCTTCTATGAGAGAGAGAGTGCGCATGACAGGCTGCACATTTTCCCTGTCTGTGTCGCTGCGACTATCCCCCTGTGTGCTTCAGCACCGCGGAGTGCAGTTTCCCTAGAAGAGCTACACAGATAGAGCTTGCGTCTTTTTAAAGATGACATTCTATTTGTGTGTTTCTGCATGCGGTTGTTTCCTGTCCTCACTGACGGCCACGAGCACTGTTTCACATGTCTGGGCGTATGCATGCTGAGACGGTGTTCGTGGGTGGTTCACATTTTCTAATGAGAACATGACCACGCCGGCATGCCCGTCGCGACTCTTCTTTCTCCGGGAAGCTTGAGTCCCCTTTGTTGTTGGCCAGCCGCCGCTCGTGTGTAAAAGCACAGCCGCGGGTCTGCTTGACACTCTGGGAGACCGCAGAGATCCGCGAGAGCTGCCCGCCGGGGAAACCCGGAGGGACCTCTCACTTCTCTGCGTGTCGTGTGCCGTCGAGCTGCCAGGCTGCAGCGCGGGTTGTCACGGCAACCCAGCGCTCGCTCAGCACTCTAGGTGTGCTGTCCCCTTGCCTATTTCCCATTGTAGCACCCTCCCTGGTGGCCAACAGGAGAGGTCTACTTCAGTGAAATAGCTGGGGTGACCTGAGGAGGGGAGGGCTTCTCCTTCGGGGAACCAACCCCCTAGGGCCCCTCCCCCTCTAGCGCACTGCAAGCTGTGCAGATTCTGGATGGAACTGCTGGTCCTTCATATGGAGGAACATAGCATTTCATTCGGGGCTCCAGCTGAGGATCAAATGTCAATCGCTGCATGGGCTGTTGTGCTCTGGGAATGAGGATGATGCTGAGCCCACTGTAATGGTGTGTGCTTATGCTGAATCAGATTCAGAGTTAACAGCCATGCTTTCCCGGGATCTTTCCCGGATGTGCATGGAAAACTTGGTAGTATGGAACTACTTTGGCACCAAAGATATGGAACGCCAAGGGGGCCAAAACTGCATAAGTTTTTCCTCTCTCACTACCCTCAACGGTGGGGTGGCTGTACCCAAATTCTCAAAAAAAAAAAGAAAAAAGAGCAGTTCCTCTATCTCTGGGTCCCAAGGGGGTTTGGAGAGCTGTGGACGGTCCAACGCCGGACCACACTCATCCTCCTCCTTCGCCAGCAGGCAGCAGTGGACGGTTCGAGGACGCAACCAAGCCTTCTCACGTATCCTCTGCCCACTCGTGGAATCAGGTAAGTGTTGCACAGCACACTCACACCCCGCTGCGGGCTGCCTCCACGAGACAGCAGCCCCAGCCTGGTGCCTGTATTCCACTTCGCTGCCCCACGGTGGGTACGCCGGTGGTTCCGTTGGTCCCGCTTGTACGGACTCTGAGAGCCTGGCTAGCGCTCCCCAGTCCGTCTTGTTGGCTCACTCAGACCATCAGGCTCTGTTATGCGATTCAGTTCGCCCGGCGTCCCCCCAGGTTCATGGGCGTCCGCTTCACTTTGTTGAACGCCGCAGATACCCATGTCCTGCGTGTGGAGGTCGCAGTCCTACTGGTGAAGGACACGATAGAGCCGGTCCCTCCAGCCGATATGAAGATAGGCTTCTATAGCCCATACTTCATTGTACCCAAGAAAACCAGCGGGTTACGGCCAATCTTGGACCTGCGAGATTGAATCGGAGCCTTCACAAGCTACCGTTCAAAATGCTCATGCAGAAACGCATTTTCAAATGCATCCATCCCCGAGATTGGTTTGCAGCAATCGACCTGAAGGACGCGTACTTTCATGTCTCGATTCTTCCTCGTCACTGGCCGTTTCTGCGCTTTGCATTCGAGGGTCGAGCATATCAGTACAAAGTCCTGCCCTTCGAGCTGTCCCTGTCTCCCCGTGTCTTTACGAAAGTCGCGGAGGGGGCCCTTGTGCCCATGAGAGAACAGGGCGTTCGCATTCCCAACTATTTCGACGACTGGCTCATTCTAGCACAGTCCAGGGATCAGTTGTGCGAACACAGGGACTTGGTGCTCAGACATCTCAGCCAGTTGGGTCTTCGGGTCAACTGGGAAAAGAGCAAACTCGCCCCCATGCAGAGGATCTCTTTTCTCGGTATGAAGTTGGATTCGGTTGAATGGACGGCACGCCTCACAGAGGAGCATGTCCAGTCGATGCTGAACTGCCTGAACACGTTTCAAGGGACCGCTTCAGCTTTGGCTTCATGGCCGAGTCCCGAGATGGGTGTGGCAACGCGGCATTCACCGGGTGAGTATCACACCGGCCCTTCAGCCCGTGGTCAGACCCCTTGTTCCTTCGGGCCCGAGTGCCCTTGGAACAGGTGTCCAGGCATGCTGTGGTTTTCACGGATGCCTCTGCCATGGGTTGGGGGGCCACGTACAACGGGCATGCAGTGTCAGGGGTTTGGGCGGGCCTGCACCTGCATTGGCACATCATCTGCCTCGAGTTGCTAGCAGTACATCTTGCACTGAGCCGCCTCAAGAGGCTGTTACGGAACAAAGATGTATTGGTCCGCACGGACAACACTGCAACCATTGCGTACATCAACCAACAAGGTGGTCTGCGCTCCCGTCGCATGTCGCAACTCGCCCGCCATCTCCTCCTCTGGAGTCAGAAGTGTCTGAGGTCACTTCGGGCCACTCATGTCCCTGATGTGCGCAACCGTGTGGCCCGACGAGCTGTCACGAGCTGCGCTCCCGGGAGAGTGGCGACTCCACCCCCAGGTGGTCTAGCTGATCTGGAGACAGTTCGGGGTGGCACAGATCGACCTGTTTGCTTCCCCAGAAACGTCCCAATGCCAGTGGTTTTATTCGCTGACTGAGGGAACACTCGGCACAGTCAGCGTTTTATTCGCTGACTGAGGGAACACTCGGCACAGATGCATTCACGCACAGCTGGCCCCGGGGCCTGCGCAAGTATGCGTTTCCCCCAGTGAACCTACTTGCACAGACTCTGTGCAAGGTCAGGGAGGACGAGGAGCAGATCCTATTGGTGGCGCCATATTGGCCCAACTGGACTTTGCTCCCAGAACTCACACTCCTTGCGACGGCCTCTCCCTGGCCGATTTTTCTGAGGAAGGACCTTCTGACTGGTCCTCAGAGACGAGGCACGTCTGTGCTTTCCTTCCTGCAACATGGGTTGGAGCGTAGGCTCTCACCCTCCACCCTCAAAGTTCACAATCTTGTAGAAGATAAGTCGGTGGGGAAGCACGACCTGGTCGTCAGGTTCCTTAGGGGGTCGAGACAGTTAAATCCTCCTCGACCCCCCTCCATACCCTCTTGGGATCTTGCTCTGGTGTTCCGAACACTTCAGAATGCCCCATTTGAGCCTTTACAGTCAGCAGAGCTAAAGATTCTGTCTATGAAGACTTTGCTGTTGGCTGCATTGGCCTCCATCTAGAGGGTAGGGGACCTGCAGACATTTTTGGTCGACGAATCGTGCCTAGTTTGGGCCAGGTGACACCCACGTGGTACTGAGACCCCGGCCTGGCTATGTGCCCAAGGTTCCTACCACTCCCTTCAGGGACCAGGTGGTGAATCTGCAAGCGCTGCCCCTGGAGGAGGCAGACCCAGCCCTAGCTTTGCTCTGTTGCGCAAAGCTTCAGGACCTCAGATCAGCTCTTTGTCTGTCATGGAGGCCAGCAGAAGGGAAAGGCTGTCTCCAAGCAGAGGATGGCCCACTGGATAGTGGATGCCATCACTTTGGCTTACCAAGCACAAGGTGTACCCTGTCCGCTCAAGGTGCGAGCACACTCTACTAGAAGTGTTGCATCCTTCTGGGTGCTGGCACGTGGTGCCTCGCTGTCAGACATCTGTAGAGCTGCGGGCTGGGTGACACCCAACACGTTCTCTAGATTTTATAGCCTACGTGTAGAGCCGGGTTCCTCCTGTATTCTCACCTCAAATGGGTAGAAGCACTGAGAGGCCCTGGCTCTTGTCGGCTTGCTGTGCCACGGCGCTTATATTCTCCAGAAGCAAACCCTGTTGAGTCCTCCATCACCCTTGGTGCCAGATGTGGCGGAGCGTTTGGCATCAGGCCCCTTGCCGCTGAATCCTTGAGAACCGGTACTGGGCTGGGGTTATATGAGTGACCCTGCGGGGATCTCATATATCGCTCCTATGGATGGGGGCAGAGGCCATGGCGCTTTGGTAGGGATTCCTATTCGTCAGTACTCCGACGTGTTACGTATGTAACCCTCTTTCTCTGAAGGAGGGAACGGAGACTCCACATCCCATTGCCATGTCCTCTGTACCCTGCTGGGGTGCCAGTTCACCTACTCGGCTCCTCAGCAAAAAAACTAATTTGATGCAAGCACCTGTGCCTCATTTATACCCACGCTGAGTGGCATGAGCAGCTGGTGCAATCATTGCATGCCAATGTGCATTGGCTCCTTTAGTTACACTCGAAGTAGATTGGCTCTCGCTAGCGAGATTCCTATTCGTTGGTACTCCGACGTGGTGTCTCTGTTCCCTCCTTCAGGGAACGAGGGTTACATACGTAACAGAGATGTTACTTAGTTGTAGTATTAGTACTTACTTTGCTAAAAATAAATATATTATTTCTGATTATGGCATAGCTTTCTCCCCACCCAATTAAGCTAATAAAGTAATGATTAAAAAAATACAAATGCTTGATCAAGGGCCGGACCGGCCTGAGAATAGTGGCGGGAAATATCGGCCCGACCCAGCCCGCGTTCGGGCTCGGGCTTGGGCTCGGGCAGAGAATCTAAACTCTAATTCCCGGTGCCACCCTGGAAGCTCCCTAGCCTACCGGCATGACATGACTCCAGGGTGCCCCTATATACTAAAACTAGGGTTCCCCTTCGAGGGAACTCGCACTGCGTCGTGATGACGACACTTTGGGAACGTCTGAAGCATGATTGAAATCTATTCCAATCCTGATTGGTGTTGCGTCATGACGTAGTAGATGACGGCGTACCCAGAAGGTACAAAGGGACGCCGGCTTGCACAACACATTAGCTTTTGCTCTTCAGCTAAGCGCTCTGTGTCTTGTCATTCCTATTTATTGTTTTTTGTCATGCGTTCACAAAGCATTATGGCCAGCGAGCAGTTCAGACGGTGTGTGCCTCCATGTCCCCGCTTGATTTCGGGCACGGACACGCATCAGCTGTGTGTGCTTTGCCTGGGCGTGCAGCACGCTCGAGCAGCCCTTGAGGGGGCTGCTTGCGGCGAGTGTGAAAAGCTGCCGCTCCGGGTATTGCGCTCGCGGTTGGCCGTTTTTGATGACGCCAGCCAAGCTCGTGAGCCCCGTGGTTTTGGGCCCGCGTCTGTCAAGGCACCGCGGCGCCAGAGATCATGGGGCTCGCAGATGGACCTGACCGCGGGGATTGGGACTGCTGAGGCATCTTCCCAATCCTCATCGGAGGGTTCCGATTCTCCCTCCTCGTGCGGAAGCCTGCGAAGCGGCTTCTTCCCGCGAGGTGGAGAACCCGGTGCTTCAGCTATCTGGCTCTGAGGAGTCAGATGGGCTGGGCATCGAGGCGGGTGTGGTGGATCCCGAATCATCTCCCCACTCACCCGCTCTAGAACAGCTGGTCGAGGTTCTGACCCGCGCTGTGGCCAAACTTAACATCGATTGGCCACAGGAAAAACAAGTAGTCCAGCCACCAAGCAAGCTGGACGAACGTTTTTTCAAGCGCTGGGCTCAACCTCCACGCCGGGGTCTGCCGTTTTTACCCAGTACTCAACTTCGCTAATGTGCTGGGGGCGGCGGAGGCTGGTTATGGGACTCTGCCACGGGTGGAGGAGGCTCTTGCGAGCTATCTTTCGCCCGAGGCCGCTTCGTCCCTTAAGGCGCTGCCCACCAAGCCTTGCAGAGACACGTCCTCGTTGGTGGGCAGGGCCTATATGGCGGCTGGGCGGGCTGGTAGTTGCCTGCACACGATGGCTGTATTGCAGGCCTACCAGGCCGACCTCCTCAAGGAGTTGGATGAAGGCGAGGGTCCCTCTCCGGAGGATATTACTGAGTTAAGGAAGGCCACCGACTTGTCTCTCTCCGCATCACTAAGGAGACGGCCCGTTCCATCGGCCGCTCCATGGCTGGGTTGGTGTGTGTGGAGAGACACCTCTGGTTGAATCTGTCGGGGATGAAGAAGAGGGAGAAACACTTTCTCCTAGACTCCCCGATTTCGCCTTCTGGCCTCTTCGGCGGCGCCGTAAACACCGTCGTCGAAAGGTTTCAGGAGGTGAAAAAGCAGTCGGCGGCCTTTCACCAGTATCTCCCTCACCGTCCTGGCTCCTCGGGGAAGGCTGCCTCGAAAGGGCAGCCTCAGCCGTCCACCAGCTCCTCGCACCGCCAGGCGCAGAAAGAGAGCGTCGCTTCCCGCGCCCCTCCTGAGGGAGCCTGGCAAAGGAGGCGGCATTCTCGCGGTAAGACTTCCGAGCCTAAGGTCGATCTGAGGACCGTCCTTCAGGCGAAGAAGGCTTCTGCTAAGCGATCCTAGCTTCGGCCAGGCCGCTGAGAGCTTACCCCCCCGGGGCGAAACGATCAAGGTTGCTTCCTACCCGGAGCTCTCGGGAAAACAGTGTTGTGTTCCCGCCGTCCAGTACGCTTCGTTTACCCGCGCACGCGCGCCGCTCCAGCAGCCTCTAAAAAGACCTGCAGCTGGCCAGCGAACGTGCCCGCACACTGAAAATCTTCCTCGACTAATCCCTGCCGGGCAACCGCTTCAGGGGATCGGGGACGAGGCTCGGTTGAAACCCGAGGCCAGCCTTAGCAGATTATCTCGCCGCATGGTCTTGCCTTCCGAATATATCTGCATGGGCCCTGCATACTGTAGAATGGGGTCACAGGCTGCAGTTCAGTTCCCCTCCCCCGAAATTCAATGGTCGGTGGTCGGCCCAGAGCAGGTGCGGGTTATGGAGCAGGAAGTACAGTCCCTGTTGGTAAAGGAGACCATAGAACGTGTTCCTCCACCAGACAGGGAATCCGGGTTCTACAGCCAGTACTTCATTGTTCCAAAGAAGGATGGGGTGTTGCATCCAATAACAGATCTCAGGCACTTGAATCGTTCTCTGAGGAGATTCAGGTTCAAGATGCTCACAATCCCAGCCATCGTGAAACAGATCCAGTTCGAGGACTGGTTTGTCACGATAGATCTAAAGGACGCATACTTCCATATCTCCATCCTTCCATGTCACAGGAAGTTCCTGAGGTTTGCTTTCAGGGGCGAAGCATTCCAATATCGGGTTCTTCCTTTCGGCCTAGCTCTTTCCCCTCGCACCTTTACCAAGTGCATGGATGCAGCACTGGCTCCGCTAAGACTCCAGGGCATCCGTGTACACAATTATATCGACGACTGGCTCATTCTAGCCGAGTCGCGCGAGATGGCAGTTCGACATCGAGATGTCGTTCTGGCCCATATCAGGTGCTCGGGGTTGAGACTCAACACAAAGAAGAGCGTGTTGACGCCCTCCCAGAGGACTATGTTCCTGGGGTCGTATAGGATTCCACGACAATGCGCGTGGTGTCCGTACTGGCGATGGTCTCCCAAGTGAAGCTAGGCCGCAGCCTCACTGTGAAGCAGTTCCAGAGACTGCTGGGGCTCATGGCAGCAGCGTCCAACGTCATACCTTTTGGCCTGCTACACATGAAACCCCTTCAGTGTTGGCTGAGAGCCAAAGGGTTTTCCCCGAGGGGAAATCCGTTCCATATGATCAGGGTAATGCACAGATGCCTTCGTTCCCTCGTCATATGGAGGAAACCTTGGTTCCTGTCCCAGGGACCAGTGCTGGGAGCATCATGTTGCCGGAAAACCGTTTCAACAGATGCCTCCCTCACTGGTTGGGGCGCGGTCATGGACAGCCAATTTGCGAGAGGTCTGTGGGAGACCCGGCATTCCTCCTGGCACATCAACTGTCTGAGGTCGCGCCCTCTATGCAGACCGGCACACCAGATCCTCCTGTGGTCAAAACCAGGGAGCAGACATCCTGTCGAGGCATGTGCATGAGATTCGGCCCAGTGGAAGTGGACCTGTCTGCGTCTCAAGAGATGTCGCACTGCCCACTGTGGTTCTCTCTTTGGCATCCAGCCATGCCATGACACAGACGTGGCCGAGGCTGCGTCTGTACGCATTTCCCCCGATCGCTCTGCTCCCAGGAGTCTTGGAGCGGGTCCGCCGAGAAGGGATCAGCCTACTACTAGTAGCACCCTGCTGGCCGACCCGGGTATGGTTCTCGGACATTGTAACACTGCTAGACGGCCTCCCGTGGCAGGTTCCTCTGAGGAGGGATCTGCTGTCCCAGGCCGGGGGCACTATATTCCACCCCCGGCCAGATCTGTGGAACCTCTGGGTCTGGCCCCTGAGGGGGCCCATTACCTAGAGGCTGGCCTGTCAGCAGGTGTTGTCGAGACCCTACTCAGCTCCAGGGCTCCTTCCACCAGGAAGCTGTACAGCCTGAAGTGGAATGTGTTTTCCACTTGGTGTAGAGAGCGTGAGGTGGACCCAGTTAACTGCCCAGTGGCTTCAGTGCTGGAGTTCCTCCAAGATCGTTTCTCCGCCGGGCTTACCCCGTGCACACTTAAGGTGTACGTGGCTGCCATTGGGGCTTTCCACTTGCCTATAGGTGATGGAACTTTGGGGAAGCACCATCTGGTTGTACGATTCCTCTGTGGGGCTCGGAGGATGAGGCCTGCGACTCGTTCCAGAGGCAAAGAACCTGACCCTGAAGGTGGCCTTTCTCCTCGCAGTTACCTCTCTGAGGAGAGTGGGGGATCTCCAGGCCTTGGCAATTACACCAACTTGTTCCCCGAGAAGGGAACGAGACACTGCGTCTCGCCGCCACACCTTTCACGGGCAGAGCGCTTGCTTCATCGCAAAGCTAATGTGTTGTGCAAGCCAGCATCCCTTTGTACCTTCCGGGTACGCTGTAATCTACTACGTCATGACGCAACACCAATCAGGATTGGAATAGATTTCATTCATGCTTCAGATGCGCTACACTGAGGGCGTTCCCAAAGTGTCGTCATCACGATGCAGTGTCTCGTTCCCTTCTCGGGGAACAAGGGTTAGAGTCGTATCCTGAGACGTTTTGCACAGGTTTCTGTGAGGGTTATGTTCTGGGGTCCAGTTAAGCTATAGAAAATATAATTAAAGTGATATAAAAACAAAGGAAGTCTATGAAATCTCCTGAATAATAAAGTGAAACAAAGTGTGTGTGTGTGTGTGTGTGTTATAAAGATATAAATGCATATCCTCAATCTGATCCTTCTGGGCACTTGAGGTGAGATCAGTTGAAAACAGCAAATTCTTGGTTTTAACTTTTAAAACATTGCATAACTGTGATAAAGCATTATTAAAGTTTTTATGAACCTAATTGTAAAGTGGAAACCATATGTACATCAACTGTTACTGATGTTTGTGGGCTCCTTACTAACAAGATTTATATATTAATAATTTAAATAAATTAACTTTTGTTAACCCTATCGTGAAGTGTGACTTATTTCAACATCACTTGATGCGTTATTAATGTTTTTAAGCTCTTTCTAATATGATATGTTCTTTACTAACAGTAATGCTGAAACAGGTCACACTTAACAATAAGCTTTACAAACATTAGAAACACACTGAGCATGTTTGCAAGCCAATATGCTGATAACTCCCAAAACTCCCAAAAAGTTTATTGAAATAATCCAATGCCCTGGTTTACATGCAAACCAATAACTTGGCAAATATAAGTAAACATTTTATAAATATAGTTAATAAATCAGCTTATTTCCCGGTAGTGATGTCAAAACATAGTCATTTGTGTATCTGACTCTGAGTATTCGATTTGTTATGTCTGTTGTGATGTTAAATAAAGCATTAAAAACTGAAGAGTATTCCAACATGGATCTACATTATAACTGCAAAGAGGAAATATTGGAAGGACTTTTGTAACTCTATAGGTTGAGAAACACAGATATCTTGCATCTGGGATATAAGGAACATGGGAGGAATCAGGGAAAACAATACTATACTATGTCTGACAGAGATAAAGCTGAAATGCTAGCCAAAGCATTTGTTAAGATACACAGTAATAGTAATTTATAGGGGATAGGAATTCCAGGGAGACAGTAAAAAGAGAAAATCCTAATGTGTTAAAGAAGTGTAATGGAAATGAAAGCTCCATTCTCTTTATTTGAACTTAAAAGAGCTATTGCGGGATCAAAAAACATCCCCAGGGGAAGATGAGAAATGCATGATGGGGATTTTTAGAGCAACTGTCTGACGAAGCAAGTAAACTTCCTGGCAACAGTAATTTGTTACACTACACTATTACTTTTCTGTTACACCCCTCTTTGTGAATGTTAGGGTATATTTAAATTATTTAGTTTGTTTTGCTTTAGACAGTATCATAATTTCTATTCATTATCCACTGAACTATCTGATCTGGTGTGCACATTAGCCTGTTTTCACTTCCACGATCATTGTTATAAAGATAATTCGCTGCACACATATCACTCATATTAAGTGTTCATAACCAGCTCTGTCTCTTCCGATGACAAAGTTCCACTACATTTTCGCATTCTGTTCCATACATACTAACCCAAAGACAGACCTGTATTAAGAACATATAGGGCCCTGGGGCTATATCAAACTCAAGGCCCCCCTTCAACAGCAACAACTTTTGCCTTAAGGATTTTACTTTTATTAGTTTTATCATTAAAGGCCTTTATTCTGGTCCTAGAAGAGGAAAATCATCAGGGCTGGACTGGAGCTAAAATTTAGCCCATCCAGCCACATGTTCCCCCATAAATGTTTTGCTGGGTTTAGGGCCTTTAAATTGGAATACATAAATTAATTAATGAATAAATAAAGGAAATAAACAAATAATTATAGACATTTTAAACATACTGCAGGTGTTTTTAACAATATTGATATTGCATTATATTCCAGGCTAATTATTGAATTAATATTTTACTTCACTAATTAAAAATCAGAAGTGAACATATAAGAAAAAGTCATAGCTTCATCCTTAATTCATGGGATCCAGGCTACAAGGCTCTTAAATTCTCCTTTAGAATCCGGAGTTTAACTGTAAGATCATGACACAGAAAAAAAAATTATGCTCCTCATTACCATGGTTTTATGGTTTCTATAATAATAATAACAGCAACAGCAACAACAACAACAATAATACATATATAATAATAAAATAACTTAATAATAAATTAATAATAAACTATTTGTATTTGTAAAAAAAAAAAGGACTTGTATTGCCCTTATATTATCCAATATATAATATAATGCTTAATTATAGTAATAATTATAGGCTTAATTATAGTATTAATAATAATTTCCCCAGAATAATGTAGTTACAGCTTCTACCAGCAGGGGCTAACAGGACCATGTGAGCTAGCCAAACTTTGACCCCTTAAAATGAACATAATCAATACTCCTAAACATGAAAATAAAATGTATGTACTCAGCATTCATATTGATTCTAAGGAAATTAGAAGTCATGAGATTCACTCAATGCCACAGACAGAACAGATTATGACTGTCTGAGTATGATTGATTTTATTGAAATCGAGATGCTAAGAAAGTTTATTCCTCACACGCCAGTATCACTTCCTTTATGGCAAACACAGTGCCTGTGGGAAATGCCACAGCAGACAATTCCTCAACTTCTTCTTAACATAAGGTTTTTCAGGAGACAGAAGGGAGGATCAAAACAACCACTTAGTAAACCGAAAAGTGCTGTTTTCAATCTCAGTACATCCATAATGGTCTGATGTCTAATTTGTTTAAAATGCTCTGTGTTTCAAGTGGTGATTGTCCGTTGTGTATGTTGGAAGTGAGCCCACTGTTCCATGTGTGGAGAGCTGGTAGATCTACACAAGTAGCTTTTCAATTGTTTCCTTTAGTGGCTAAAAAGAAATAAAACAAAGAAAAACAAAGAAAGAATGGGCCACTGGATTTATATGGATTCTCTGACATTAGGCAATGACCACTGCTGTCAAACACCCAAACATGCACTTAAGCATTTTTTGCTTAGTTCCCACATCCTATCACGGAGAGCCTTGTGTTGCCTGCACAATGTAATTCCAAACACAAAGACGTTAAATTTACACAGAAGTTGAACCCATTAAAACCTGCCACCACAACTATACCTAACAACTACTTCACAATGCCCTTTTTGATTACTGTTTAATAATAAAAATAAAATAAAATAAAATAAAATAAAATAAAATAAAATAAAATAAATAAATAAAAATGCATGTGAATTTTAATTAATATGATAAAACATCAATGAATCACTCGAAAGTTGGAAACATTTATTCCCCTTCAGTCAGTAACATTCGACATTACGTTGATGACTGAGCCTAGGTTCTCCCAAAGTTTTTTTCTCCTGATGGAGTTTTAGTTTCTTGCCACTGTCGCCCTAGGCTTGCTTAGTTGGGTACATTTAAATTTTAACAATAGTATTCTGACTTTACTGATGGCACGGGACGTGGAGGACTTAGGTGATCTACCCCAAGCGGTGGTAGACACCATCACTTCTGTGAGAGCACCCTCTATGTGGCATGTTTACGTTTTGAAATGGAACCTGTTCATTGAGTGGTGTTCCACCCTGAAAGTGTATGTTGCCACGATATCCGCACATCACGATGCAGTAGATGTTAAATCCGTGGGGAAGCACGATCTGATCATCAGGTTTCTGAGGGGTGCGAGGTTAAAACCTCCATGCTCTCACCCTGTTACCTCTTGGGGTCTCCGTCTGGTGCTTTCTGCATTGCAGAGAGCCCCCTTTAAACTGCTACAGTCAACTAGCTTAAAATTCTGTCAATGAAGACAGTGCTCCTGACTGCGCTGGCTTCTATCAAGAGAGTAGGGGACCTGCACGCATTTTCGGTCAACGAATTGTGCCAGGCATGATTCGTTAACCGAAAATGCGGATATGTGCCCAAGGTTCCCTTTCATTCAGTCACTCCGTGTAACGTCAGTGACTGACGAATGGGGGTTTCGCCTAGAAGCCTATCATCTTCGAGATCTTAGAAAACGCCCAATGGCAGGCCAATGCCATGGGCATGCGGAATTTGCATAGCATAGCTCCGCCCCACCGCGTGGGTATATAAGGAAGTACGCTGGCAACATCGCATTATGTTTCTGCTTCAGAGCCAAGATTATCTCTCTCTTCACTCCTCAAGCCTTCTGTGTTTTCGTCAGCTTCTTCGTGACGAGCAGTTTTCCAGTCGGTGTTGGTGTTCCAGCTATCGTTTACTGCCTGCCTGCTGATCCGGGCGAAGAAGGTGACCGCACGCTCCCTGGGCCAGGTGATGTCCACAGCTGTGGTCCAGGAGAGACACCTATGGCTCAACCTGGCCGGTATGCGGGACGCCGAGCGAACCCAGTTCGTTGACGCTCCCATATCCCAGGATGGGCTATTCGGCGGCGCGGTTGAGAGCTTCACCCAACAGTTCTCAACTGGCCAAAAGCAGTGTGAAGTGGAACCTCTTCGTCACCTGGTGTTCTCACCAAGAAGACCCCTGGAAATGCCCGATCGGGTCCGTGCTCTCATTCCTCCAAGAAGGGTTGAAACGAAGGCTGTCTCCTTCCACCCTCAAGGTGTATGTGGCCGCGATATTCGCCTACCACAACCTTGTGGAGACAAAACAGGCAAGTCAGCACAACCTGATCATCAGGTTCCTGAGGGGAGCGAGGAGACTGAATCCTCGTCGCTCTCCTCTCGTGCCCTCTTGAGACCTCTCAGTAGTTTTAGATGCTCTGCAGAGGGCTCCCTTCGAGCCATTGCGATCAGTCGAGCTTAAGTTCCTGTCAATGAAGACAGCGCTCCTGATCGCTTTGGCCTCCATCAAGAGGGTAGGGGACCTGCAGGCATTTTCGGTTGACGAAGTGTGCCTAGAATTCGGGCCGGCTAACTCTCCTGAGACCCTGGCCTGGATATGTGCCCAAGGTTCCCACCACTCCGTTCAGGGACCAGGTGGTGAACCTGCAAGCGCTGCCTTTGAAGGAGGCAGACCCAACCTTGGCACTGCTCTGTCCAGTACGCGCCCTCCGTGCTTAAGTAGACAGAACGCAGTGTTTCAGGACCTCAGACCAGCTCTTTGTCTGTTATGGTGGGAAGCTGAAGGGAAAGGCTCTCTCCAAGCAAAGGTTGTCTCACTGGATAGTGGACGCCATTGTCTTGGCTTACCAGATGCAGGGGTGTCCATGGTCATATGTGTCTCCATAAGTCCTCCCTTCTCCTTAAGTCCTACTCCACCTGGAATATGCTTCCCAGTGTACCTTGGTATTCCTGTGTTAAGTAGGAGTCCTTCGTCCGTACTAGCTTACGACAGGGAGCTCACACTTACGCAGGGCACTGGACGACAGCTAAACCATTTAGTGCTTTGTAAGTAATTAGCAAGCTTTTAAAATGTATACAGTGTTTAATTGGGAGTCAATGCAGTGTTGACAGAACCGGGCTATGGTCATACTTCCTGGTTCTAGTAAGAACTCGAGCTGCTGCGTTTTGGACCAGCTGGAGTTTATTTATTAATCTAGCCTTGAGGTCATGAACGCGTGAACTAACTATTCAGCATTTTGCATTGAAAGCATGTGCCGTAACTTTATTTATATAACGCTTTTTACAATGCCAATTGTTTCAAAGCAGCTTCACAGTGTTAAACAGGAAAATAATGCAACAGATTATGAATCGGCTGTACAGCCGCTATGGAGAAAACGGTGATGTTATCCAGCTAATTTCAATTATCATATAGTGTCAATGTGGGCAGATCAGTAATTTAGTTGATATAGTTAATTTAGTTTAGTAATTGAATTTATTTGGATATTTAGTTGAAAATTTTGTGTCCCCAACTGAGCAAGCCAAGCCAAAGGCGACAGTGGCAAGGAACCAAAACTCCATCAGGTGGCATAATGGAGAAAAATAAACCTTGGGAGAAACCAGGCTCAGTCGAGGAGCCAGTTCTCCTCTGGCTAATTAACAAACAGTGTATGGTTATTATTCTGGCAGCCTTACAGGTCAGAAGACATATTAGATGACTTCATATTAGATGACAAGTCATATTAGATCTGAATATTCGAAAGATCAGAGGTATCACGCCGGAGACGGGTTTATTGATGACGCGTTGATTAAACAATTATTAAATAGGAATATTCGAAGGATTGGAGTCATCACGCCGGAGACGGATTTATTGAGGATGCCGTGTTGATGAGGCAATTTCAGAGGGGAGACTAATTGGCATGGTCTCTGCAGACACTTCAGGGATGTGTTGGTCCTGTCTGGGCACACCATCTGATCTGGATACGGCCCGGATCCGGCTGACTGCAGTAAACCTCGGGATAAACAGAGAGACTAACATTAGTGTAGATGCCATTCTTCTTATGATGTAACGAGTACATCAGGTGTTATGGGAAGTGTTCCCGGTTAACCTAGTTAATGCAGCCTAAAACAATCATTTAACTGATTTGAATAATATCAATTAAAAATGTTTTATGTGTATGCCATAGTAAAGAGATGTGTTTTTAGTCTAGATTTAAACTGACAAAGTGTGTCTGCTTCCCTAACAATGCTAGGAAGACTGTTCCAGAGTTTAGGTGCTAAATAGGAAAAGGATCGACCGCCTGCAGTTGATTTTGATATTCTAGGTATTATCAACTGGCTAGAGTTTTGAGACCGCAATAGACGTGATGGAGTATCATGCGTTAAGAGCTCGCTCAAGTACTGGGGAGCTAAACCATTTAGTGCTTTGTAAGTAATTAGCAAGATTTTAAAATTTATGCAATGTTTAATAGGGAGCCAGTGCAGTGTTGACAGAACTGGGCTAATATGGTCATACTTCCTGGTTCTAGTAAGAACTCAAGCTGCTGCGTTTTGGACCAGCTGCAGTTTATTTATTAAGCGAGCAGGGCAACCACCCAGTAGAGCATTACAATAATCTAGCCTTGAGGTCATGAACGCATGTACTAACTGTTCAGCATTTTGCTTCGAAAGCATGTGCCGTAATTTAGATATATTTTTAAGATGGTAAAATGCAGTTTTACAAATGCTAGAAACGTGGCTTTCAAATGAAAGATTGGTATCAAAGAGCACATCCAGGTTCCTAACTGACGACGAGGGCTTGACAGAGCAGCCATCAAGTGTTAGACAGAATTCTAGGTTATTACTTGTGGAGTTTTTTTGTCCAATAATTAAAAATTCTGTTTTTTTCTGAATTAAGTTGCAGGAAATTACTAGTCATCCAATTTTTTATATCAGCTATGCATTCCTTTAATCTTGTGAATTGGTAAGTTTCGTCAGGGCGTAGAAAATATAGAACTGAGTATCGTCAGCATAACAATGAAAACTAACGCCATGTTTCCTAATAATATCTCCCAGTGGTAGCATGTACAGGGTGAAAAAAAACAGTCCTAGCACTGAGCCTTGCGGTACTCCATACTGAACATGTGATCGGTATGACATCTCTTCATTTACTGCTACAAACTGATAACGGTCAGATAAGTATGATTTAAACCATGCCAATGCAATTCCACTAATGGCAACATAATTTTCAAATTCGAAAGAATTTGTTGTGGTCGATAGTATCGAATGCAGCGCTAAGATCGAGTAACACTAACAGAGAGATACAACCACGATCGGATGATAAGAGTAAATCATTTGTAACTCTAATGAGAGCAGTCTCAGTACTATGATACGGTCTAAATCCTGACTGGAAATCCTCACAGATACCATTTCTTTCTAAAAAGGAGCATAATTGTGAGGACACTGCCTTTTCTAGTATTTTTGACAGAAAGGGTAGATTTGAGATTGGCCTGTAATTGACTAATTCTGTAGGATCAAGCTGCGGTTTTTTAAAAAGTGGTTTAATAATAGCCAATTTAAAAGTTTTCATTACCTATCCTAATGTCAAGGATGAATTAATGATATTGATGATTTTGATGATTTAACGAGTTTAGCCAATTCTTCTCTTATAGCAGTGAATGAATGTCATTTTTCACATATTTGATACAGTGGCTGTAATGTGTCCATATGTGTAATTACCACATGATACCTTCCTCCGGGCAGGATGTGGCTTCTGTAGCATTGCTTTCCCGTTAGTTATCTTATGTTAGACAATCTGAGACCTCGTTAACAAAATGACTGGTATTCTGATGCTGCAAGCTTGCTTGCTAACCATATCTTTTTTTTCTTTTTGTTGTAATTATTATGCTGTGTAAAAATAAAATACAAAAATAGTTTAGTTTTTTTCTTGTTTATAAAAGAAAAAGGTGGCTAGAGGGGAACAGTAAAAATCCTAGGGTGGCACACTAAAACATACACAGGAAAAAAGTGGTAACCTACATTAATTTCAATATCTATTACTTCTTTATCTAAACCACAAAACATATTTCTTTAAATTAAGCTATACTTGTTAAAATAAGCTATAATTTGTCAGTTTGATGTGCAGATTAAATAATTTTTTTTTAATTACATTCATAAAAAATAGTTAATTTAGATGTTCTTGCACATAAAGCACATTTTTTTTAGGAATGAACTGTAAAAAAATATATTCATGTTTCCTATGATTAATTGTCCCAGAGAAAGTAGAATTGGGGTGATATGATCTTGTTTGCGGCTGCCAGCAAGCAGACGGGCAGCCGTGTTTAGGACCATTTGGAGACAAAAGATTGAGGAGAGAGGTAACCTGACATAAAATGAGTTACAGTAGTCGAGTCGTGTTGAAATAAAAGCGTGAATAACTGTTTCAAAGCTTTCCATGCTTAAAAATGGTTTAAGTTTGTCTAACCGGCGTAGGTAGTAAAAGCTAGCGCTAACTATGGCATTGATTTGTTTGTCTAGTTTTAGAGAGGGAGAACGAACCAGAGCCTGCTACGGCCTTCATCAGTCAGTCTCCGGGTTCCGCATGGACATTTTGACAAAGCTCTACCCTGGCTCCTCCCACCGTCAGCTCCACCATGGTACCTGTGTCCACCGTCTCCTGGACCCTGTCCATCACCAGCTCCATGCCCACCTCCAAAGCCCCCTCCCTCCTTAGTTGGACATTGTAAGATGAAAAGATGCGCTTTTCCGAGGGGGGGCGTAGTGTCGCGATTATGTTCTGTTTAGTTGGTTCCTGTCATTTCTGTGTTAGTTCTCGTTAGTTTCTATGGTTACTGATTAGTTGATCTTTGTCCAGATGTTACTGTTTAGTTCCCCCATTTTCCTTCTGTATAAATTCCTGTTTGGTTCCGTTTGATGTCGATCATTGTCTATGTTAGTTTTGTTTAAGTTATCTGCTATCTTCCTGAGGGTTTGAGTTTCCTATTAAAGGACTATTTTGCGAGATTGTCTCTTTGGATTCTAAGACACTTGACAATGTCACTGAGCATTCTTTGACCTCTGCCATAAGTTCTATACATTCACATAAAAAACAGATACTTTAGAATACTTTTCTATTACTTTAAGTGCGATGGGTATTTGGTTATCATTTTGGAGAGAGAGGGTGGTGTCATCTGCTAATTGTGTTATAACTAGTTCTCTTTCAATAATAGTCATACCTTGATACTAATCATACTGGCTTTAATATGATTAGCAAGGAGTTGACTTATTATTATAAAATATAGATATGGAGAGATAGGGCAACCCTGCTTAATCCCTCTAGACAAATTAAACCTACTAGATGTGCCAAACAACAATTTAATCAAACTGTTGCTGTTTTAAATACATTTTTTTATATATTTTAATTGCCCTAGCGAAGAAATTTCCAAAACCAACTTTTATAAGTGACTCAAAAATAAACTGATGCTCTACAGAGTCAAAGGCCTTACAGAAATCAAGAAAAAGAATAAACCCATTATCTACATTAAATTCAGGATAATCCAAAGTATTTTATGTTAATCTTATGTTATGTTATTTTATGATAATCTTAACTAATCTTATGTTGTTTGTAATATGCCTATTTCTAATGAAGCCAGATTGTGTTACTTCGATAATTGAATCTAATGCAGCTTTGAGTCTAGCGAATATCAGGGCAAATATTTAATAATCATTGTTCAGTAAACTAAACGGACGCCAATTATCAAGAAAGAGTAAATTATTTTTTGGTTTGGGGATTAACCCTCTGGACCCTAAGGGTATTTTGTGGCCCTGAAGAGGTTTGACGTGCTCTGACATTTGTGTTTTTTTCAGTTGCTTTAAAGCATATTAATGGCTAAAGTCTGATTACACTGTATTCAGCACAAACAGGGCTACAGTAATATGTGAGCAACATATACATAAAAGTTTGTAGTTTTGAGAAAATTATGTTTATGCGTAGTTTCTGAAAAAAATAAAATGTTAAATCACTGAAATAAGGCCATATAACACACTTTAAACATTTGTTCACAAGGCTTTTCAGAACTGGATGTTGTTGCCTAGAGGTTTTTCTTCAAAACAATGTGAACACCATTTTGATCACTCATTCATACAAAACAACCCAGCCAACACACCCATGTGGGGCCCAAAGGTGTTGCACATGGGCTGATATCTGGGGCCCACCTGGGCTACCTAACCGCGACCCAGCTAATTTTGTCCTCAGTTTCCATGGAGGCCCCACATGGGTTAGCCCAGATGAGTTGATGATGGGTCTCTTAATGGGCTCATACCGGGCAACCCAGGTAGCACCCATTTGGGGCCTACATGGGTCTGCCCATATGGGTTGATGATGGGACCCAGATAAGTGTTATCTAGGGCTCTTATGGGCCACAACGGGTATATATATGGGCTACCATATTTTCTGTTTGGGTTACCTTATTTTACAGTAAACCCCTAAATACAAACATTACATGTAATCCACTAAACTACACTAAAATGTTAAAGGTATTCAATGAAACCAGTAGTTCATGCTTTACTTTATTAAGCAAGGTTTATTTGGAATAATTTGAATATGACTATTATAACATTTACAACTTTATAATACAAAAGTATTAAAAAAAGTTAAGTGAAGCTCCTGATAAACTTAATTTGACATAAATTGTATTGTTTATATATATACATATCTATATAATGTATTTATATTGTCCTATAAGATTCTCATCTAATTCCTATTGGATTATGTGGGAATTCTCTTATAAGACAACACATAAATATCCTGTAGGATCATTTATGCAGGATTTTAATGGGATCCAATTGTCTCTCTCTCTTTCTCTCTCTCTCTCTCTCTCTCTCTCTCTCTCATACACACACACACACATCATTCACAATGTTACTCTAAAATGTTTAAGGGATAGTTCACCCTGAAATGAAAATAAAGCCATCTTTTACTCACCCTGCTGCTGTTCCAATGCCCTATGTCCTTCTATCTTTTTTTGAAATTTCGAAAAACGTCCTGCACACGCTTCTCCATATAATGGCAGTGAATGGCGACCATGCTAAAACTTTACAAAAAGGATACAAACGTATCATGCAATGATACAGGGAGACGCGCGCCATATATGGAAAGTGTTCAGGAGGGAAATCACTCGCTCCAGACGCTCTATTCACGTTCGGTGTGAACGCAGCATAAGGTTTTGCAAGAAAGAAACCGTATTATTCAGTCAAAATACCGATCTCGGCCGTTACTCTGTGCGCGCGTTCTTCTGAGTATGTGGGAGCCGTCAGCGCTCACGCAATGTTGTCATGACAACCGGTACAAAGCATTCACCTCAGGAGGTTTACCTCATTATAGTATTATTGTATTATTTCTTATAATTTACCTTATAAAAGAGATGAGAGTCGCGTTTGTTTCTATTGAGTCTGATTTCTCAAAACGGTGCGTGTGTGTGCTTATCCTGGGTGCCATGACAACAGTGCAAGTTATAGTAATATGGCTCACATGCACTCACAGGAACGCACAGAGTAACGGCCGAGCTCCGCAAAACTTTATGCTGCGTTCACACCGAATGCGATTAGAGCGTCTGGAGCGAGTGATTTCCCTTCTGAACACTTTCCATATATGGCGCGTGTCTCCCTGTATCATTGCGTGATACTTTTGTATCCTTTTTTGTAACATTTTAGCCTGGATTTCACTGCCATGGAGGAGCGCATGCAGGACGTTTTATTTATTTATTTATTTCTGCTTATGAGGTCCGAAAAAGATAGGAGGACATATGGCCAACAGAAGGGTGACTTTATTTTCATTCCAGGGTGACTCTAAAAAGTAATTAATTAATTATTTTTTTTTTTTATAATAAGTAATAATAAAAAATATCACAGGACAAAGTGAAATTCCATTAAAATAAATTAGAATGTCCAATAGGATTCTAAGAATCCAATAAGATCCTACAGGACAAAGTGAAATTCCATTAAAATAAATCTGAATGTCAAGTAAGATTCAAAGAATCCAATAAGATCCTACAGGACAAAGTGAAATTCCATTAAAATAAATCAGAATGACCAATAGGATTCTAAGAATCCAATAAGATCCTACAGAATAAACTGAAATTCCATTAAAATCAGAATGTCCAATAAGATTCAAAGAATCCAATAAGATCGTACAGGACAAAGTGAAATTCCATTAAATAAAAACATGGAGGCATGTGGCATGGCATGGAGTCGATCAGTCTGTGGCACTGCTCAGGTGTTATGAGAGCCCAGGTTGCTCTGATAGTGGCCTTCAGCTCTTCTGCATTGTTGGGTCTAGCATATCGCATCTTCCTCTTCACAATACCCCATATATTTTCTATGGGGTTAAGGTCAGGCGAGTTTGCTGGCCAATTAAGAACAGGGATACCATGGTCCTTAAACCAGGTACTGGTTGCTTTGGCACTGTGTGCAGGTGCCAAGTACTGTTGGAAAATGAAATCTGCATCTCCATAAAGTTGGTCAGCAGCAGGAAGCATGAAGTGCTCTAAAACTTCCTGGTATACGGCTGCGTTGACCTTGGACCTCAGAAAACACAGTGGACCAACACCAGCAGATGACATGGCACCCCAAACCATCACTGACTGCGGAAACTTTACACTGGACCTCAAGCAACGTGGATTGTGTGCCTCTCCTCTTTTCCTCCAGACTCTGGGACCCTGATTTCCAAAGGAAATGCAAAATTTACTTTCATCAGAGAACATTGGACCACTCAGCAGCAGTCCAGTCCTTTTTGTCTTTAGCCCAGGCGAGACGCTTCTGACGCTGTCTGTTGTTCAAGAGTGGCTTGACACAAGGAATGCAACAGCTGAAACCCATGTCTTGCATACGTCTGTGCGTAGTTCTTGAAGCACTGACTCCAGCTGCAGTCCACTCTTTGTGAATCTCCCCCACATTTTTGAATGGGTTTTGTTTCACAATCCCCTCCAGGGTGCGGTTATCCCTATTGCGTGTACACTTTTTTCTACCACATCTTTTCCTTCCTTTTGCCTCTCTATTAATGTGCTTAACCACAGAGCTCTGTGAACAGCCAGCCTCTTTTGCAATGACCTTTTGTGTCTTGCTCTCCTTGTGCAAAGTGTCAATGGTCGTCTTTTGGACAACTGTCAAGTCAGCAGTCTTCCCCATGATTGTGTAGCCTACAGAACTAGACTGAGAGACCATTTAAAGGCCTTTGCAGGTGTTTTGAGTTAATTAGCTGATTCGAGTGTGGCACCAGGTGTCTTCAATATTGAACCTTTTCACAATATTCTAATTTTCTGAGATACTGAATTTGGGATTTTCCTTAGTTGTCAGTTATAATCATCAAAATTAAAAGAAATAAACATTTGAAATATATCAGTCTGTGTTTAATGAATGAATTTAAAATACAAGTTTCACGTTTTGAATGGAATTAGTGAAATAAATCAACTTTTTGATGATATTCTAATTATATGACCAGCACCTGTAGTCTTAGAGCTAAACCTTGACTAAATGGGGCCCAGGTCAGGAAGCAGACTGACTGGCTTAACCGACCGCCGGCTAGCTGTCTATATTTATAATAATATCTTCAGTATTAGTCAGAAGTCTAGTCTGAAATATAATTCCTTTGAAGTTTGATAAATCCCGTTTGACATTTGTGCTGGCTACTGTATACAGGCCACCAGGGCGCAATACAGACTTTACCAAAGAATTTGCTGATTTTCTATCAGAGTTAGTACTGGCTGCAGATAAAGTACTAATTGTTGGTGATTTTAATATCCATGTAGACAATGAAAAAGACGCATTGGGATTGCCATTTAGAGACATTCTAAACTCTACTGGAGTTAGGCAACACGTGTCAGGACCCACTCATCGCTGTAATCATACTTTAGACCTAATATTGTCACATGGAATAAATGTTGATACCGTTGAAATTCTGCAGCAGAGCGATGACATCTCAGATCATTACCTAGTATCATTAATATATACCTAATATACTTAATTTAGCTAAGGCTGCAAAGCCGTCCCCTTGTTTCAAATATGGTAGGACTATCACTGCTGCGACTAAAGATTGCTTTGTAAATAATCTTCCTCATCAGTTTCATCTCCTCAGCATCCCAGATAGCCTAGAGGAACTTGATGTTGCAACAGAAACTATTGACTCTCTTTTCCAGCACTTTAGACACAGTTGCTCCCCAGCGCTTAAAGAAGATTAAAGAAAATAGTCCAATGCCATGGTACACCAGCACACTCTGGCCCTTAAAACAGCAGCCAGAAAAATGGAGTGCAGCTGGAAGAAAACTAAATTGGAAGTTTTTCGCATTTCGTGGAAAGAGAGCATGATTGCATACAGAAAGGCCGTAAAAACTGTTAGATCTGCTTATTTCTCGACTCTCTTAGAAGAAAACAAACACAACCCTAGGTATTTATTCGATACAGTGGCTAAATTAACCAAAGATAAAGCTTCAACTTCTGATGTCTGCCAACAGCACAGCAGTAATGACTTTATGAACTTCTTTACTTGTAAGATTGATAATATTAGGAAAAAAATTAAACCATGCAGCCGTCTACTACTGTATCACATCAGACAGAGCATTGTAGTGTCACTGAGGAAAAATTACATTCATTCACTGCTATAGGAGAAGAAGAATTGGCTAAACTCGTTAAATCATCAAAATCAACAACATGTATGCTCGACCCTATACCGACTAAACTACTAAAAGAGATGCTTCCAGAGGTCATAGATCCTCTTCTTAATATCATTAATTCATCCTTGACATTAGGATATTTCCCGAAAACTTTTAAGTTGGCTATTATTAAACCACTTATTAAAAAACCACAACTTGATCCTACAGAATTAGTCAATTACAGGCCAATCTCAAATCTACCCTTTCTGTCAAAAATACTAAAAAAGGCAGTTTCCTCACAATTATGCTCCTTTTTAGAAAGAAATGGTATCTGTGAGGATTTCCAGTCAGGATTTAGACCGTATCATAGTACTGAGACTGCTCTCATTAGAGTTACAAATGATTTACTCTTATCATCCGATCGTGGTTGTATCTCTCTGTTAGTGTTACATTAGCGCTGCATTCGATACTATCAACCACAACATTCTTTTGAATAGACTTGAAAATGATGTTGGCATTAGTGGAATTGCATTGGCATGGTTCAAATCATACTTATCTGACCGTTATCAGTTTGTAGCAGTAAATGAAGAGATGTCACACCGATCACAAGTTCAGTATTGAGTACCGCAAGGCTCAGTGCTAGGTTCGTTGCTTTTCACCCTGTACATGCTACCACTGGGAGATATCATTAGGAAGCATGGTGTTAGTTTTCATTGTTATGCTGACGATACTCAGCTCTATATTTCTTCACGCCCTGACGAAACTTACCAATTCACAAGATTAACGGAATGCATAGCTATTATAAAAAATTGGATGACTAGTAATTTCCTGCAACTTAATTCAGAAAAAACAGAATTTTTAATTACTGGACAAAAAAACTCCACATGTAGTAACCTAGAATACTGTCTAACACTTGATGGCTGCTCTGTCAAGTCCTCGTCGTCAGTTAAGAACCTGGGTGTGCTCTTTGATACCAATCTTTCATTTGAAAGCCACGTTTCTAGCATCTGTAAAACTGCATTCTACCATCTTAAAAATATCTAAATTACGGCATATGCTTTCAATGCAAAATGCTGAACAGTTAGTTCATGCGTTCATGACCTCAAGGCTAGATTGTTGTAATGCTCTACTGGGTGGTTGCCCTGCTCGCTTAATAAATAAACTGCAGCTGGTCCAAAACGCAGCAGCTCGAGTTCTTACTAGAACCAGGAAGTATGACCATATTAGCCCGGTTCTGTCAACACTGCACTGGCTCCCTATTAAACATCGCATACATTTTAAAATCTTGCTTATTACTTACAAAGCACTAAATGGTTTAGCTCCCCAGTACTTGAGCGAGCTCTTAACGCATTATACTCCATCACGTCTATTGTGGTCTCAAAATTCTGGCCAATTGATAATACCTAGAATATCAAAATCAACTGCAGGCGGTCGATCCTTTTCCTATTTAGCACCTAAACTCTGGAACAGCCTTCCTAGCATTGTTCGGGAAGCAGACACACTCTGTCAGTTTAAATCTAGACTAAAAACACATCTCTTTACTATGGCATACACATAAAACATTTTTAATTGATATTTTTTTCAAATCAATTAAATGATTGTTAGGCTGCATTAACTAGGTCAGCCGGAACTGGGAACGCTTCCCATAACACCTGATGTACTCGTTACATCATAAGAAGAATGGCATCTACGCTAATGTTAGTCTCTCTGTTCATCCCGAGGTTTACTGCAGTCAGTCGGATCCGGGCCGTATCCAGATCAGATGGTGGACCTGCGCCCAGACATGACCAACGCATCCCTGAAGTGTCCGCAGAGACCGTGTCAATTAAACTCCCCCCTGAAATTGCCTCACCAACACGGCATCCTCATAAACCCGTCCCTGGCGTGATGACTCCGATATTTCGAATATTCCTATTTAATAATTGTTTAATCGACACGTCATCCTCAATAATGCTGACTTACTTGTTTCGTCTCCACAAGGTCGTGGTAGGCGAATATCGCGGCCACATACACCTTGAGGGTGTAAGGAGACAGCCTTCATTCCAACCCTTCTTGGAGGAATGAGAGCACGGACCCGATCGGGCATTTCCAGGGGTCTTGTTGGCGAGAAGAACACCAGGTGACGAAGAGGTTCCACTTCAACGCATAGGCGTGTCTGGTAGACAAGGCCCTAGCGGAAGTGATGGTAGCCATCACCTGAGGTGGTAGGGTACACAAACCTGCCGCATCCCGTCCAGGAGCCACACGTGGAGGTTCCAAAGATCGGGACGCGGGTGCCAAAGGGTGCCCCGTCTCTAAGAAAGGAGGTCCTTCCTCAGAGGTATGGACCAGGGAGGGGCTGTCGTAAGGAGTACGAGTTCGGAGAACCAGGTCCGGCCGGGCCAATACGGGGCGACCAAAAGGACCTGCTCCTGTGCGAGAAGGCTCACTGGGGGGAACGCATACTTGCAGAGGCCCCGCGGCCAGCTGTGCGCCAGAGCATCTGTGCCGAGGGGGCCCTCGGTCAGGGAATAAAACAGGCGGCAATGGGAAGAGTCGTGGGAGGCAAACAGATCTACCTGTGCGTTGCCGAACTGTTCCCAAATCAGCTGAACCATCTGGGGATGGAGTCTCCATTCTCCCGGAAGTGGCTGAAGCCGTGAGAACTCGCCGGCTGCACATTTCAGGACCCCTGGGACATGGATAGCACGAAGGGACCTCAGATGCTTCTGAAAACGAGATGGCGGGTGAGTTGAGATGAAGATTCGGTTGTGCTGCCTCCTCTGGGAGCTCCAGCGCTGCCCGAGTTTGATCCGGAGCTCCCAGCCATGCTTTCCCACTCGTGCGTGAGCTGCGTGCGGCTGCCAACCTCGCCCTACGGGTGACGAAGGTTACTGCGCGCTCTCTCGGTCAGGTGATCTCCACTGCCGTGGTCCAGGTACGCTATTTATGGCTCAGTCTGACAGCTTGGGCAGGAGGCTGAGCAAACACGTTATGTAAACTCAGAGTGGAGCCATTATCCTCCGTATACTCGCCCAAGATGGCCAGTAATTGAACAAGCTCAGGTGTCCCGTTTGGTCAGCCCTCGTGTTCGGCTAGGTGTCTCCGTGTGCATGGTTCCCCCGTTGGGTAACCCCCACATGTGTTTTTCCATGCTAAGTCTCTCTGAGCACGTGTCTTCCCTTGGCAAGACACCTTGCCATGCCTGGGGTTGAAAAATTTCCACCTGCGGCTGGAAACCCCAGAGTGCTCCATATGCAGTCCCTACGGGGGTCATATGTGTATTCTTAAGTCCTCCCTTCGGGCAGGCATTATGTTGCATTTCTCCACGTGGGATATGCTTCCCAGTGTACCTTGGTATTGGCGTTGAACCTAGCCCCTCGTTCGTGCTAAGACAACTGTCAGTAACTGACGTAACGTCTCCGTTCCCTTCCTTCAGGGAACGAGGGTTACATACGTAACCAAGACGCTCACCTTCTTCGAGCCAACGTCCCATTGATCGGACAAATGCACCCTTAGCTTTCTTTCTATTTAGTTCATCTAGTTTGAGTTGCAGATCTGATAATAGTAATTTTCTTTATCCAATAAACTCTTTTAAATATATATATATATATATATATATATATATATATATATATATTGTTATAAGCTACTTGTTATAAGCCATACTGTTTGTACATCATGTTGCGAAGTATTGCCAGCTTACCCTGTCTCTACCGAGCGTTTACACTACCCTGTTTGTTTCACATGTATGTTTCTCTGCCTGTTTTTGACCACGACTTTTGGATTACGGATTTGGATTTGTTTGCTATCTTGTCTGCCACTATACTGTTATCGACCCTGTGTCTGTTTGTTGACCACGCTACTTGCTCTGAACAACACTTTGTTTGTACTGCTGTGTTTAAAAAAGCACCGCACATGGATTCGAACAACCAACCGAGTCAGTCCTCGTTACGTCAACCCAGTGATTACTTTTTTTACCTTATCATATAGTAGCAGTGAATTAAGTTTCCAATACGATCCATTAATAAAACATCTTGTCTTAGAGAATTTAATATAAACGCTATTGCTTTATGATCTGTTAGTGGAGTAGCAATAATATAAAGTTCCACACCATTTCTGTTAAAGATCTCAGACAATAACCAGAAGTGAATTTTGGATTTGACTAGGCCCTGTTTTATTACTCCAGCTAAATTACTTGTTATGCGGAAATTTGGCTCTTCAAATATCTGTAAGATTAAATTTATCCATTAAGTTTTTAATATTGTTGTTTTTTACTGTATGTTAGGTCAACCTGGTGGCCATTTATTCATTGTTCCATTTAGTACAATATTAAAATCTCTCTTACAGTAAAATGGCATTTGGATATTTATTTAACCATCCAATAAATACACTTTCTATGGATTTGAGAAAAAAAAAAGTTATTTTCCAAACTGTAATTATACCTATATAAATTTACCAAGATGAATATATTATCAACATATTTAATTACTTGGCAAATAAAATGTCATGCAGAATCACATTCTGTGTGTAGAACATCTCCATTAAATATATTCTTTAAAGTAATTACTTTAAAGTGTTCAGGCCCATGAGCAAACCATACTGAATTACCCCATTGTGAACTCCAAAATTTGGTATCTTCTTTAGTAGAATGAGCTTCTTGTACAAAACAAACCCCCCCCCCTTGGCAAAAAGCAATAGAGCTTTCCTTCTAACTTTATTGCTTAACCCTCCTGCGTTAAACAAAATAAATGATAAATGTGACAGATTAGTTAAAGAATAGTGCATAACTAAAATGTCTAGTCAATCTGGTAAACGTTGAAATCAAAGCGGTATCAAGATCAGCACCTATAGCTGAAATAATCTTTAATTACCCATGGTGGTTGTCTAAGCGTAACATCTCTCTTTTAAAATTCCGTATTAACATTAATATTATAAAACAGAATGAATAGTATATAAAACATACTGTAAAACATTTTAACTAACTGGTCATACCTTTCTGAACATAGGTTGTGACCCAGACTTGAGTGTAAACTCCCCCTAGAGTTTGCAGCAGCATATTGGGATTCAGTGTAACATAGGAACTTTGTCTACTCTTCTCACCCAGTAACCTCAGTTTCTAGAATAAATCTGCGACCTCCGACAAAGTAAGCAGATCTGCCTTACAATAGGTCACAACTTCTGTCTACAATCTCTGTCCTCCTTCATCAGATCCTCCTTAAACTGCATGCCTTAGAGAAACTTGCTGCTTTTAGCCGCCTTCCATACTGCATCTCTGAATCTCCTGGCAGTTAACCAAATAATTGTTGTGTGGGGCCTGGTCTCATTAGCACATTTGGTTCCCAATTTAATCTGTATCATCCAGTAGTTTCACCGCTTCATGTGGTAGCACTTCTTGGCACACGCAGATAACCTCCTCTCGCACATCCTCTTTGGTCGCCTTTGGTAGTCCATTGAGCCACAGATTCCAACACCTACCGTACCGTTCATCTGACTCATACACACCCTGGTTGTGTGGACCCTGTCCATTTGTCTCTCCATTTAAAGCATTTAGCTTTTTGGCTCTTTTATTTCTGCACAGGCGGTTTGCACCATCGTTTCTATAGCATCACTTGTATTGACGTTGTTATGATATCATCGGGATTATATATATTTTCAGCATGAACTTTAGCGAATGTTGGCTTTTTTGCAAGCGGAGGTTTGTTCGGAGTTACAGGGTATGGTGGAAATTCTTCATCTTCATCTTCATCTTTTTCCAGATACTTGTCTTGAATCAAACTGCTTTCGTAGTCATGGCCGTTATTAGCAAGCACGCGTGAATCGTGTGGATTTAGGCATGTTTCAGGTAAAAGATGTCTTAGATTGGTACAAAATACCTTGCGATATAAAGCATATATACATTTTGCGGACAGTTACATGAACTGCTTTCCTGTTAAAAATTTGGCACCGAGAGCTCGAAACTTTTGACTGTTCACGCCGCCATCTTCTCAGAACCTCCATGATGTGACTGCTTGCAGATTACATATAATATAAAGCTTGTACCCTTGACTGAACTAGATATTTATTAACTGAGGTGCTTCTAATTACAGTATGTAATGAAAGCAATTGCATATGTTTAACAAAATACAGTAATTTCTGCATCAATACAATGGGCAATACTTCACTACCAAATTATATGTAATATCTTATTATTTTAATTTACACTGGAATTTTTTTTCCTCAAGATCTAGTGATTTCAGGGCTCCTGAGTTTTTCTGAACATGATGAATGATTGTATACACTTAGCCTCAAATACCGCTCCGAAGTGGTATTAGAGATAGTGTATTTCCCAACCTCTGGTTTACAAATATATATATATATATATATACACACTCACACACACACACACATATATATATATATATATGTGTGTGTGTGTGTGTGTGTGTGTTCATTTAATATTGTATTTACAGTAAAATTAATTTATTACTTCACTTAAATGAAAAGAATAAAAGGAATGCAATGTATAGTTATTTTGTTAAATGGATGAGTAAATGTGTTTTTTTGATCAGCTGCTAATAAATTGTATTATCATTGATTTTTAGAACTGCTGATTTATGTGTGTGTGCATTAAAAAACAATGTACATTCTAATGTTTTGCCTTTTTATTGTAAGTACAGATCTCTGTATGTACAAGTACATTGTAAGAAATACTCAGTTTTGAAAGCAGAAAGTTAGTTTGAATGGTTGGGTGGTGGTGGGTGGTACACAATGAACTATTATTCTCAATTACAGGGCGTTCATTGTTTGTATTAGCTCTTCTTATATCAGCTCGGGGAGATAGAGCTCAAATGGTCCCACATCTATTAGATTTAACCTTACTTCACAGTAACAACAAAATTTGTGCTTTGACACTTTGTGGATAATGTTCCAGGTGTTTTATCACTTTTCTATTCCAAACAATGTACCTAATGAAAGAAAACAGGAAATTTCATTAAGGCTTTCAATATATTATTAGTAAACATTTGCAGGCTGATAGTATCTGTCAGGACATCCCAGAATGACGAGGACAGGCTGTGGGAAAGCGGCACAGACATGCTGATCCATCTCCTGATGGGACTGTAATTTCTGTTCCCTAAGCCTTCACCCTCCCCATTCTCCTCTTAGTCTGCTTCCCAGACAATACTTTCCTACTTGCATATAAGCACTGGAAACACACACACATAGTGTCAGACTGGAAGACTTGGAAAGTCAAAACAGACCCATCAACCCCAATTTCAGTGACAATCATCATTTGATGTCATTACAAAGATTGCAACAAGTAAAATTCCCCACACAGAGAAAACAGTTTAAAGTTATAACAATAACAATTATTTAAAAATGTTAGTCACACAAAAATATGAAATATGGCAATGCTGACAGCATCACAATAAAAAAAATTATTGTGTAAATATAAAGTTAAATATAATTATAATACAAAATGTTACAAGAAAGTACAAGCATTTTGTGTTCATGTGTTTGTGTGTGTGATATTTGGCATAATAAAATTAAATGAGTAATGGCTCCATCTTGTTTTGTTTACTTTTGACCATGACACATGGTTGACAGGAATGGATAAGGTTGGAAGGTCTCTGTCTTAGCCCGCTCAGTTATATCCGCTGCAGTGGTGGAAGCCCCTTACACACTTGTTGTTAACTTTAAAAATTATTCTTGAACAATTTTCCATCTCCAGAAGGATATCTTGGTAATATCTCCTAATTACTGTACTCATAAAGGGTTTGGATCATCTGGATTAATGTTATATTTAATTTGCCTATTTGTTGTTCTCATGTGCGTGGCTGTTTTTGTAGTTGTAGTAGTGAGCATACGATGCAGGATATTCAGAGAAATAAACAGTCTTTAATAACAAATCCAGGGAGAAACTCAAGAGAACACAACTATGTTAAGCCATAGACAATAACTGAAAAAGAACTAAGGAAACTAAGGGCTTAAATACACAGGGAGAGTTAATAAACCAGAACATAATTAGGTGGGGGATTAATCAGAAACTAATGACCAAGGAAAACAAGCAAAACAGGAGCAGGAAAAACGAAACCAAAACACAATGAAACTAAACAGACATAGACATAACGCTGACAGTTGTCTTCTATTGACCTTTTATTTCCTGTACAATTTATCTGATATGAGTCTGTGATGTCAGCCATTTCCAAAATGATCTTCTTGTTGTTTGTCCTTAGGGTGTCAGATTATGAATTGTACACTTTGTTTTACAAAACAGAGCCAGACAGTGGATTAAATGACAAATGTATGACCTGATGGGTGGCTAAGTTTACAGTGTTTATGTTTTTTGTTTAACCTTAGGCTATCCATTGCTTTCAAAACCATATGTCACCTATTACTGTTGAGGTCAGCCATTGTTTCCTCTATTTTTGACACACCCTTCCAACATACATGATTAAGTTTCTTCACTTATAAACCCTTCAATAGGTAGGAGTTTTTCCAACACCTTCTCCACTTTGGTCTTCGAAGCTCTCGTTTGAATATTTGCCATGGTTCAAATCATGGCATGGTTCAATCATATGTAGCAATGTTCGTTCGTGCGGGAGAAAGGAAGAAGGCAGGGTTGGCGATAGGCTGGGACTCGTGGGTTTTTATTTGCAACTCAAACATAAACAGAAACTGGCGCCACGCGCACTCGTTCAACATGAACACTCAAAAGACTCTGAACTTGTCACTGTCACCACAGTTTTCTCCTCGGTCACTCTCGCTCTGCCGGTCCCACGAGTCCTCAGCTTCCCTCTCTCCCAGCACACTGTTCCAGCGTGGCTTTTAAGCACTCTGTGCCAATCACTGCAATCAGACACAGGTGTTTATCATCATGCACTTGACCTACTTTCTCACTGCTCGTCTCGTGACTCCCTCCGTCTGTGCAGACCTCGCGAAACCACGCCCCCCTCACCATATCAGTTTTTATCAGTAAATGAAGAGGTGTCATATCGATCACAAATTCAGTATAGAGTACCGCAAGGCTCAGTACTAGGACCATTACTTTTCACCCTGTACATGCTACCCTTGGGAGATATCATTAGGAAGCACTGCATTAGTTTTCACTGTTATTGTGATGATATTCAGCTCTATATTTCTACACACCCCGACAAAACTTGGAATGTATAGCTGAAAAATGTCCTACTACTTAATTCTGGGGACAAACAAAAACAAAACAACAGAAATTCTAATCATTGGACAAAAAACTCTGCATGTAATAACCTAGAATATAGTCTAACACTTGATGGCTGCTCTGTCAAGTCGTCGTCAGTTAGGAACCTGGGTTTCTAGCATCTGTAAAACCGCATTCATCCATCTTAAAAATATGCTCTCAATGATAAATGTGGAACAGTTAGTTCATGTGTTAATGACCTCAAGGCTAGATTATTGTAATGCTCTACTGGGTGGTTGCCCTGAACGCTTAATAAAACAAGTAAAATGCCCCACACAGAGAAAACAGTTTAAAGTTATAACAATAACAATTATTTAAAAATGTTAGTCACACAAAAATATGAAATATGGCAATGCTGACAGCATAACAATAAAAAAAATGAATGTGTAAATATAAAGTTAAATATAATTATAATACAAAATGTTAAGCATTTTGTGTTCATGTATTTGTGTGTGATAATTGGCATAATACAATTAAATGAGTAATGGCTCTATCTTGTTTTGTTTACTTTTGACCATGACGCATGGTTGACAGCAATGGATTATGGTTGGAAGACCTCTTACTTTGTCTGAAATTTTGTCTTAGCCCGCTGAGTTAGATCCGCTGCAGTGGTGTCATATGACCATGACCTCAAGGCTAGATTATTGTAATGCTCTACTCGGTGGTTGCCGAGCTGGTCCAAAATGCAGCAGCTAGAGTTCTTACTAGAACCAGGAAGTATGACCATATTAGCCTGGTTCTGTCAACACTGCATTGGCTCCCTATTAAACATTGTATACATTTTAATATCTGGCTAATTACTTACAAAGCACTAAATGGTTTAGCTCTCCAGTACTGGAGTGAGCTGTTATCGCATTATAGTCCTTCACGTCTATTGCGATCTCAGAATTCTAGCCAGTTGATAAGACCTAGAATATCGAATTCAACCGCAGGTGGTAGATCCTTTTCCTATTTAGCACCTAAACTCTGGAATAGTCTTCCTAGCATTGTTTGGGAAGCAGACACACTCTGTCAGTTTATATCTAGACTAAAAATACATCTTTTTAACCTGGCATACACCAGAGATGGGCACTCGAGTTAGTGACTCGGACTCGAGACGCACTCAAGTCACATTTTTATAGACTTCAGACTTGACTTGGACTCAGACTCGACCTGAAATGACTTCAGACTTGACTCGACTCGAAAAAAAGGACTCATGAATATTTTAAAAACAACTCAAGTCTTTTATCTGTAACTACTGATATCATAAAGAAAGAATTTGTTTTTTATTTAAATGGTTTTATAATATCTGCATCAAATATATTTCCCTACGTCATTTGTCGTGGCAGATCGAACCCTTGTCATAGAATTCGATTACATATGTCCGTGTATTGCGCGTAAACTCCGAAATGTCATAAGAGTCCCATGAAACATGACGGGAGCCACTGTGCCATATGTTCTTTCATGTAGGTTTATTAACATGTCAAATCGCTAGATGTAAAAAATGTGGGAAACCATTAAAGACACCGGAACGGCAACATCAATTTTTATCAGACATTGCATCCAAAAAGGTTAGTCACATTAAAATACATAGTTCCCTTTCAGTCGGCCACGTTCGATGTACGTATCTACCTGTGTGCTTCAGCACGTTAAAGAGCTTTTCCCTTAAAAGAGTACACGGGTGTGACACTGCGTCTTTTTCAAGATGTCAATCCACCCGTGCGTTTCTGGATGCGGTTGTTTCCTGTCCTTATTGAAGGCCACAATCTCTCTCACATAAGCATGTTGAGATTGCGTTCGTGGGTGATCCATGTTATCTCACCTTCCCCGTAAGGCTTTGAGCGTTCAGCGCGCCGTGTGCCATCTAGCTGCCGGCTGACAGCGCGGGTTGTCACAGCAACCCAGCACGTCACTTGGCGCTCTAGATGCGTGGTCGAGATTTGAAACCTCAAATGGGGTTGAGTCCCTTCGCCTATTCCCCGATCTAGTATCTTGCTCCAGAAAAGGGCTACTTCGACTTGGTGACCTGAGGATTACAGTGGGGCTTCCCTGCCGAATACATCTCCATGGGCCCCCACTCCTCTATCGCATCTCAAGCATGCTGAGACTGTGTTTGTGGGTGGTTCATGTTCTCTCATGAGAGCATGACCACGTTGGCGCGTTGTTCGTCTTGCCTTTTTCACAATGGCTTGAGTGTTCAGCGCGCTGTGTGCTGTCTGACGGCCATGCTCACTGTCTCACATGCCTGCTGGTAGCTTACAGATGGAATTGCTGGTCCTTAAAAAAAAAAAAAAAAAGACCTAGCGTTTCATTTGGGACTCTAGCAGAGGACAGATGTCAATCGTTGCATCGGAGAGAGAGCTGTTATGTGCTGGAAGTGAAGATGATGCTGAGATTCCTATTCCTACTATAATAGTGTGTGCTCATGCTGAATCAGATTCAGACTTGACAGCCATGCTTTCCCGGGTGGCTGAGGCATAGTGCAACGCGTAAATCGCCTTGCCCACCCCCTTGCCTTTCCCCTGGATGTGCATTGGAAAGCTTTGGCAGTATGGAACTATTTGGTGCCAAAATATGGAACACCAAAGAGGCCATAATCTGTATAAAGTTTTCCGTATGGCTCGAGAACGCTACCATGCCTTCTCTCGTACCCTCTGTCCAACCGTGGGGGCAGGTAGGTGCTGCTTTGCGCACTCAGACCCCACTTCAGGATGCTATGCCTCTTGGGTCGGGTCCCTGCCCTCCACTTCGCTGCCCTACCACGGGTACGTCTGTGGTGCAGGTGGGTTCGTTGGTACGGTTTCTAGAAGCCTAGCCAGCGCTTCCGAGACCGTCCCGCTGGCTCACCTGCATCAGGCTCGGCTACGCAATTCAGTTCACACGGCATCCTCCCAAGTTCATGGGCATCCACTTCACTTCTGTGTGGAGCTGCGATGCCCCTGTCTTGCGGAAAGAGATCGAAGTCCTACTGGCGAAGGACGCGATTTGAGCTGGTCCCTCCAGCCGATATGAAGATGTGCACCTACTTCATTGTGCCCAAGAAAAGCGGTGGGTTATGACCAATCTTGGACCTGCGAGTCCTGAACCGGGCGCTTCCCAAGCTGCCCGTTCAAAATGTTGACGCAGAGGCGCATTTTCGAATGCATCCGTCCCCAAGAATGGTTTGCGGCGATCGACCTGAAGGTCTTTCCCTTCAGGCTGTCCCCATGGTGCTCAGTCACCTCAGCCTGTTGGGACTTCGGGTCAACTGGGAGAAGAGCAAACTTTGCCCCATGCAGAGGATCTCTTTTCTCGGTATGGAGTTGGATTCGGTCAATCTGACAGCGCGCCTCACAGAGGAGCGTGTCCAGTCGGTGTTGAACTGCTTGAATTTGTTCAAACGCAGAACAGAATCAAATCTTCAGCCCGTGGGCGGACCCTTCATTTCTACGGGCAGGAGTTCCCCTAGAACAAGTGTCCAGGCATGCTGTGGTCTCCACGGATGCCTCTGCCACCGGCTGGGGGGCCACGTACAACAGGCTTGCAGTTTCGGGTCTGTGGACGGGGCCCCAACTGCAATGGCATATCAACTGCCTCAAGTTGCTAGCAGTACGTCTTGCGCTGGGCCGCTACAGGGCAAGAACAATCTGGTCCGTATGGACAGCACTGCGACCGTTGCGTACATCAACAAACAGGGTGGTCTACGCTCCCGTCGCATGTCGCATATCGCCCGCCATCTCCTCCTCTGGAGTCAGAAGCATCTGAGGTTGCTTCGTGCCACTCACATTCCCGGCCTGCTTAATCGTGCAGCCGGCGAGCTCTCACAACAGCAAGTGCTTCCGGGAGAGTGAAGACTCCATCCGCAGGAGGTCCTGCTGATCTGGAGACGCTTCGGGACCGCGCAGGTAGACCTGGTTCCCGGAACTAATGCTCCTCGCGACAGCCCCTTCCTGGCCCATTCCTCTGAGGAAGGACCTCCTGACTCAGAGACGGAGCACCCTATGGCACCCACGTCCGGACCTCTGGAAACTCCATGTCTGGTCCCTGGACGGGACGCAGAGGTTCTAGGTGGCACACAGGAGGTTCTACAGGCTGTGGTAGACACCATAACTTCTGCTAGTGCCCCCTCTACGAGGCGCCTCTATGCCTTCAGGTGCAACCTGTTCGTCGAGTGATGTTCTTCTCGCCAAGAAGACCCCGAAGATGTTCGATCGGTTCGGTGCTTTCCTTCCTAAAAGGAGGGTTGGAGTGAAGGCTGTCTCCTTCCACCCTCAAAATGTATGTTGCTGCTATTGCCGCAAATTACGATATGGTTGATGGTAAGTCTGTAGGGAAGCACGATCTGATCGTCAGGTTCCTGAGGGGAGCGAGGAGACTAAATCTGCCTCGCTCTCACTCTATACCCTCTTGGGACTTATCTCTGGTGCTAACCGCACTGCAGAGAGCACCCTTTGAGCCCCTGCAGTCAGCCGAAGATCTTAAAGATCTTGTCTTGGAAGACACTGCTCCTGACTGCATTGGCCTCCATCAAGAGGGTAGGGGACCTGCAGGCATTTTCGGTCGACAAATCGTGCCTGGAATTCGGGTATGTGCCCAAGGTTCCCACCACTCCCTTCCGGGACCCGGTGGTGAACCTGCAAGCGCTGCCCCCGGAGAAGGCAGACCCAGCCCTGGCTTTTCTCTGTCCGGTCCGCGCTCTGCGGGTATACGTTGATAGAGCGCAAAGCTTCAGGACCTCAGAACAGCTCTTCATCTGTTACGGAGGCCAGCAGAAGGGAAAGGCTGTCTCCAAGCAGAGGATGGCCCACTAGATAGTAGATGCCATGCTCCAGCACCCAGAAAGAGGCAACACTCCTCAACCCGAGCGGGCAAGGCACTTATTTAAAGTGCATGTTTTAACGCACTGCAATCAGCATGCGTACAGTTTTCTATTGACTTAAACATTCTGAGGTTTGATATTTTCTGATAATGAATGTGTAAGGCCCGTCCGATCGGTCCAAAGACGGTTTCAGATAAGCGGGTGAAGGTTTCTTGTGCGTTCTGTCTTTTCGGCTTGGCAAAGTAGTTTAATTCCAATTTACTTTTATCTGACTCCATTTTATCATGACCTCGAATTTAGGTTAGAATGCCGATTGGTTATCGGTCATTTGTATAATAGTTTAACTACACATTTGATTATTCTATTTAACTCTTTATTGAAATTACACTTGTTCATCCGGATTCCTATAACGTTTTGAGTCTTGCACGGGCCGGGTATACGATCTCTTAATCACAAACTCATCAGTCTTGGTCATTAACAGAAGCGATTGACTACTACTTTTTAGATAACCATACCATGCTTGTTCATTTCTAAAAGTATATTGTATATAAAAATATATGTAGTCCCCACAGATCTGTACACACTTAAATAATGTAAGATTATATCTAACTAGAGGTCATGACCATTACCATAGAACCAAGCTGACCAACTTAACTTCGTCTAATGGTAACTTTGTATAATCATACCATGGTTTCCCGCGTACACTTAGTTAGAATAATATTACAATAATCAGAGGTTAAGGGTCAACCTATTTAGATCTAATAACATCTAACAATGCACTGTTGCTCTAAATGGAAAACCCATTATTAGCCTCTACAGTCTAAGTATACATTGAATAATGCCAATGTGTTAGTCGGAGATCTAAAATCAGTCGGCGTGCCTCAATGCTCCACCTAAGCTGTGTTTTAGTCCGTTACTAACCTGAGTGTAGATTTGTGGTGTTATGGACTTAACGTAATCTACTAAAGTTAATAATTTCTGAGTAAGTCAGAAGAAATCCAAATGTAACATTTTTATTAATAGCCAGGTAAATAGTCAGGTAAAACAAAATCAATTAAAAGATAATCAGTACATAACATCAAATGCTCTGAAGTAAAGAGTAAAAGATGCATACCTAAAAATGACACTTCAGCATTACGGCCTGATCTGACAACAAATCCCGTGAGCCCTTTGCAACTTTTCCTTAAATACCAGACCAAGACAGAAACCTCTTTTCAAATGGAAACATGGGGTCGGAGCTAGTTTTGGGGCCCTTTAGAAGTTTTGACATGCTCTGACATTTGTGCTTTTTTTCAGTTGCTTATTAACATAATAATGGCAAAAATGTCAGTACACTGTATTCAGCACAAACTGGGCTACCATAATATGTGAGAAACATGTATGTACATGCTTATATTTTTGAGAGAATAACGTTTATGCAAGTTTTTTGAAAAAAAAAAAAATATATATATATATATACACTCACCTAAAGAATTATTAGGAACACCTGTTCAATTTCGCATTAATGCAATTATCTAATCAACCAATCACATGGCAGTTGCTTCAATGCATTTAGGGGTGTGGTCCTGGTCAAGACAATCTCCTGAACTCCAAACTGAATGTCAGAATGGGAAAGAAAGGTGATTTAAGCAATTTTGAGCGTGGCATGGTTGTTGGTGCCAGACGGGCCGGTCTGAGTATTTCACAATCTGCTCAGTTACTGGGATTTTCACGCACAACCATTTCTAGAGTTTACAAAGAATGGTGTGAAAAGGGAAAAACATCCAGTATGCGGCAGTCCTGTGGGCGAAAATGCCTTGTTGATGCTAGAGGTCAGAGGAGAATGGGCCGACTGATTCAAGCTGATAGAAGAGCAACTTTGATTGAAATAACCACTCGTTACAACCGAGGGATGCAGCAAAGCATTTGTGAAGCCACAACACGCACAACCTTGAGGCGGATGGGCTACAACAGCAGAAGACCCCACCGGGTACCACTCATCTCCACTACAAATAGGAAAAAGAGGCTACAATTTGCACGAGCTCACCAAAATTGGACAGTTGAAGACTGGAAAAATGTTGCCTGGTCTGATGAGTCTCGATTTCTGTTGAGACATTCAGATGGTAGAGTCAAAATTTGGCGTAAACAGAATGAGAACATGGATCCATCATGCCTTGTTACCACTGTGCAGGCTGGTGGTGGTGGTGTAATGGTGTGGGGGATGTTTTCTTGGCACACTTTAGGCCCCTTAGTGCCAGTTGGGCATCGTTTAAATGCCACAGCCTACCTGAGCATTGTTTCTGACCATGTCCATCCCTTTATGACCACCATGTACCCATCCTCTGATGGCTACTTCCAGCAGGATAATGCACCATGTCACAAAGCTCGAATCATTTCAAACTGGTTTCTTGAACATGACAATGAGTTCACTGTACTAAAATGGCCCCCACAGTCACCACATCTCAACCCAATAGAGCATCTTTGGGATGTGGTGGAACCGGAGCTTCGTGCCTTGGATGTGCATCCCACAAATCTCCATCAACTGCAAGATGCTATCCTATCAATATGGGCCAACATTTCTAAAGAATGCTTTCAGCACCTTGTTGAATCAATGCCACGTAGAATTAAGGCAGTTCTGAAGGCGAAAGGGGGTCAAGCACAGTATAAGTATGGTGTTCCTAATAATCCTTTAGGTGAGTGTATAATTAAAAAAGCCACCTGGCAAAAAACTTGAAAAAAAAAAAAAAAAAAAAAAAACTTTATAAGGAAACAGCCAAGCGAACAAAACAAAATAAAAGTTATAATATATAAATGAAATGTGCACTGTTTTTTTTAAACATGATTCACAATTATTTATATTCACGATTTTATAGTATTTGTAAACCCTTTACATTTTTAATTCAATTCGAAGCAGATTTGTCATGTGTGTAAGACTCCAATAAAATTATAAAGTAATTATTCCATCACAAATGAATCTCTCAATCAAGTGGCTGTGTGTATAGTATTATACAAAACATTATAATATACATTTTTATATTATTATTAGTGGTGCTTGCGAAGCAAGGCATCACTATTGTTATTCTCCATACTTATTATTCTTCTTCTTCTTCTTCCTTCTGGACAAAATTTCGGCGCGCTACTCCTCCTGCACCGTTTGTCACAGACCCATGAATGAGGCGTCAAATCGACCGGCTTATTCTGGAATGGTGTGCTATATCTTTTCTAAGGGATCGGGGGTACGATATTTGCCCCGGGGGCAAAAAAGTAGCCGAAAAAATCCCATTGACTTAACATTGCGACCAACTTTAACGCGTCATAGCTCAGAGCGAGGATTTCGTAGAAAATCGTGAGTCACCACATTTGAAGAGGGTGGCAGCCTCTGTCAGAACATACATCACAATGGGGTATAAGTTGTACCCCTGGGGGGCAAGAGCGCCCCAAATTCCCCCATTGACTTACTATGGGGAGGGAAGTCCCATGAAACGCATGTGTGTTTTTCCAACTATGGTAAAATGCATAGGGATTTTGCATTGACCATAGCTCTGGCTCACAGTGTCACCGAGGCAAGGGGGTGGCCTCAATTTACTCAGGCAGCCAATCACTGTCTCAGGATCATCGTGAAGCTATCAAGCCACGCCCTAGCAACCATTTAGAGCTCCCTAGCAACTGATCCCATAGACTTCCATTGAAAGAGATCAAAGGGATATCTTTGGATAGAAGTGTCATAGGAACATGAGGGTGGGTTTGTTTGACTCAGGGCATCAACAGCCAATTACACATCACCTTCAGCACACCCTAGCCACGCCCTAGCAACCATTATCAAGCACCTTAGCAACCCAAATGCACAGAGGGATATCTTCACATCTGAATGTCATAGAGGCACGGGGGTTGGTTTATATCATTCATACTGGCAAGGAGCTTTTGGAGTGTCATCATTGGATGCTCCCAAGCCACTCCATAGCAACCAAACAGAGTACCCTAGCAACCGTTTAGCAAGACCTATATCTCTGCATCAGAACATCGTAGAGACATGGGGGTTAATTTATATCATTCATACTGACAAGAGTATCATCATTGGATGCTCCCAAGCCACTCCATAGCAACCAAACAGAGTACCCTAGCAACCGTTTAGCAAGACCTATATCTCTGCATCAGAACATCGTAGAGACATGGGGGTTGGGTCTTTTGACTCATGCTAGCAAACAGGACTTCCAACATGCTACACATGCTAGCGGTGAATAGCTACATGCTAATAGTGAATAGCTAAGGGGCTAAACCAGGTTAATAACATGCTAAGAACTCTATAAACACTCCATAGTAACCATCTGTGACAACTGCCAACTGCCTAGCAACACCATAGCAACCACCCAAAATACCCTAGCAACCGCCTAGCAACCACCCAGAATACCCTAGCAACCTCCTAGAAACACCACAGCAACCACCCAGAATACCCTAGCAACCGCCTAGCAACACCATAGCAACCACCCAGAACGCCCTAGCAACCGCCTAGCAACCACCCAGAACACCCTAGCAACCGCCTAGCAACGCCCTAGCAACCACCCAGAACACCCTAGCAACCGCCTAGCAACCACCCAGAATACCTTAGCAACTGCCTAGCAACGCCCTAGCAACCACCCAGAATACCCTAGCAACCGCCTAGCAACGCCCTAGCAACCACCCAGAATACCTTAGCAACCGCCTAGCAACACCCTAGCAACCACCCAGAATACCGTAGCAACCGCCTAGCAACCACCTAGCAACCACCCAGAATACCCTAGCAACCTCCTAGAAACACCACAGCAACCACACAGAACACCCTAGCAACCACCCAGAATACCCTAGCAACCGCCTAGCAACGCCCTAGCAACCGCCTAGCAACATCATAGCAACCACCCAGAACACCCTAGCAACTACCTAGCAACGCCCTAGCAACCACCCGGAGTACCTTAGCAACCGCCTAGCAACACCCTAGCAACCACCCAGAGTACCCTAGCAACGCCCTAGCAACCACCCAGAATACCTTAGCAACCACCTAGCAACGCCCTAGCAACCACCCAGAACACCCTAGCAACCGTACAAACACATGAATAAGCCATATCTCAGCTCCACAACATCGTACAGACATGGCAGTTGGCTCTTTTGCATCACGGTAGCAACCGGGCCCCGAGTTTTGCCACGGCAAGCACCACTCACATTTTCTTCAGGAAATGTACATTCTAGTGTTGTGATTACTATTCACCTTTACAAAACTTCGGCGCGCTACTCCTCCGGCACCGTTTGTCATAGACTCACAAATGAGGTGTCAAATCGTGCGACTTATTGAGGAGAGGTGTGCTATATCTTTTCTAAGCGACTGGGTGTACGATGTTTGTTTTCGGTGGGCAAAAAATCGTCCGAAAAAGTCCCATAGACTTAACATTGGCAAACATTTGTGAGATCATATATTCGGATCAGAAGGTCATAGAGACTTGAGGCTGGGCTCTTTTGACTCGGCCTATCAAGCAGCCAATAAGTAGTCACATAACAACTTCATAGCCACGCCCTAGCAACCATTTAGAGCACCCTAGCAACCGTAAAACAATGTTTACAAGCCATTTCTCAGCACCAGAGCATTGTAGAAATACAGAGTTGGATTTTTTTGACTCAGACTGGCAACTAGTCTATAGATATCACCCCATAAACTGTATAGCCACACCCTAGCAACCATTTAGAGTACCCTGGCAACCGTACAAACACATGAATAAGCCATAACTCAGCACCAGAACATCGCACAGACATGGGGGTGGGCTCTTTTGTTTCGGGTGAGAAACCAGTATACACAAAGTAGCAACCGGGTCTCGAGTTTTGCCACGGCAAGCACCACTCACATTTTCTTCAGGAAATGTACATTCTAGTTATTATTATTATTCCACACAACATTTCGGCGCGCTACTCCTCCCACACCGTTTGTCACAGACCCACGAATGAGGTGTCAAAACGTGCGGCCTATTCGGGAATGGTGTGCTATATCTTTTCTAAGGGATCGGGGGTATGATATTTGCCCCAGGGGCAAAAAAGTAGCAAAAAAAATCCCATAGACTTAACATTGCGAAAAACTTTAACGAGTCATAGCTCCGAACGAGGATTTCGCAGAAACTCGTGAGTTACCACATTTGAAGAGGCTGGCAGGCTCTGTCAGAACATACATCACAATGGGGTATAAGTTGTACCCCTGGGGGGCAAGAGCGGCCCAAATTTTGCCCCATAGACTTACATGTTAAGGGACAGCCCATTAAACGCATGTGTTTTTCATACTATGGTAAATTGCATAGGGATTTTGCATTGACCATAGCTCTGGCTCACAGTGTCACAGAGGCAAGGGGGTGGGCTCAATTTACTCAGGCAGCCAATCACTCTCTCAGGATCATCGTGAAGCTATCAAGCCACGCCCTAGCAACCATTTAGAGCTCCCTAGCAACTGATCCCATAGACTTCCATTGAAAGAGATCAAAGGGATATCTTTGGATAGAAGTGTCATAGGAACATGAGGGTGGGTTTGTTTGACTCAGGGCATCAACAGCCAATCACAAATCACCTTCAGCACATCCTAGCCACGCCCTAGCAACCATTATCAAGCACCTTAGCAACCCAAATACACAGAGGGATATCTTCACATCTGAATGTCATAGAGGCACGGGGGTTGCTTTATATCATTCATACTGGCAAGGAGCTTTTGGAGTATCATCATTGGATGCTCCCAAGCCACTCCATAGCAACCAAATAGAGTACCCTAGCAACAGTTTAGCAAGACCTATATCTCTGTATCAGAACATCGTAGAGACACGGGGGTTGATTTATATCATTCATACTGACAAGAGTATCATCACTGGATGCTCCCAAGCCACTCCATAGCAACCAAACAGAGTACCCTAGCAACCGTTTAGCAAGACATATATCTCTGCATCAGAACATCGTAGAGACATGGGGGTTGATTTATATCATTCATAATGACAAGAGTATCATCACTGGATGCTCCCAAGCCACTCCATAGCAACCAAACAGACTACCCTAGCAACCGTTTAGCAAGACCTATATCTCTGCATCAGAACATCGTAGAGACATGGGGGTTGATTTATATCATTCATACTGACAAGAGTATCATCACTGGATGCTCCCAAGCCACTCCATAGCAACCAAACAGAGTACCCTAGCAACCGTTTAGCAAGACCTATATCTCTGTATCAGAGCATCGTAGAGACATGGGGGTTGATTTATATCATTCATACTGACAAGAGTATCATCATTGGATGCACCCAAGCCACTCCATAGCAACCAAACAGAGTACCCTAGCAACCGTTTAGCAAGACCTATATCTCTGTATCAGAGCATCGTAGAGACATGGGGGTTCATTTATATCATTCATACTGACAAGAGTATCATCACTGGATGCTCCTAAGCCACTCCATAGCAACTAAACAGAGTACCCTAGCAACCGTTTAGCAAGACATATATCTCTGCATCAGAACATCGTAGAGACATGGGGGTTGATTTATATCATTCATAATGACAAGAGTATCATCACTGGATGCTCCCAAGCCACTCCATAGCAACCAAACAGACTACCCTAGCAACCGTTTAGCAAGACCTATATCTCTGCATCAGAACATCGTAGAGACATGGGGGTTGATTTATATCATTCATACTGACAAGAGTATCATCATTGGATGCTCCCAAGCCACTCCATAGCAACCAAACAGAGTACCCTAGCAACCGTTTAGCAAGACCTATATCTCTGTATCAGAGCATCGTAGAGACATGGGGGTTCATTTATATCATTCATACTGACAAGAGTATCATCACTGGATGCTCCCAAGCCACTCCATAGCAACCAAACAGAGTACCCTAGCAACCGTTTAGCAAGACCTATATCTCTGTATCAGAGCATCGTAGAGACATGGGGGTTCATTTATATCATTCATACTGACAAGAGTATCATCACTGGATGCTCCCAAGCCACTCCATAGCAACCAAACAGAGTACCCTAGCAACCGTTTAGCAAGACATATATCTCTGCATCAGAACATCGTAGAGACATGGGGGTTGATTTATATCATTCATAATGACAAGAGTATCATCACTGGATGCTCCCAAGCCACTCCATAGCAACCAAACAGAGTACCCTAGCAACCGTTTAGCAAGACCTATATCTCTGTATCAGAGCATCGTAGAGACATAGGGGTTCATTTATATCATTCATACTGACAAGAGTATCATCACTGGATGCTCCCAAGCCACTCCATAGCAACTAAACAGAGTACCCTAGCAACCGTTTAGCAAGACATATATCTCTGCATCAGAACATCGTAGAGACATGGGGGTTGATTTATATCATTCATAATGACAAGAGTATCATCACTGGATGCTCCCAAGCCACTCCATAGCAACCAAACAGACTACCCTAGCAACCGTTTAGCAAGACCTATATCTCTGCATCAGAACATCGTAGAGACATGGGGGTTGATTTATATCATTCATACTGACAAGAGTATCATCATTGGATGCTCCCAAGCCACTCCATAGCAACCAAACAGAGTACCCTAGCAACCGTTTAGCAAGACCTATATCTCTGTATCAGAGCATCGTAGAGACATGGGGGTTCATTTATATCATTCATACTGACAAGAGTATCATCACTGGATGCTCCCAAGCCACTCCATAGCAACCAAACAGAGTACCCTAGCAACCGTTTAGCAAGACCTATATCTCTGTATCAGAGCATCGTAGAGACATGGGGGTTCATTTATATCATTCATACTGACAAGAGTATCATCACTGGATGCTCCCAAGCCACTCCATAGCAACCAAACAGAGTACCCTAGCAACCGTTTAGCAAGACATATATCTCTGCATCAGAACATCGTAGAGACATGGGGGTTGATTTATATCATTCATAATGACAAGAGTATCATCACTGGATGCTCCCAAGCCACTCCATAGCAACCAAACAGACTACCCTAGCAACCGTTTAGCAAGACCTATATCTCTGTATCAGAGCATCGTAGAGACATGGGGGTTCATTTATATCATTCATACTGACAAGAGTATCATCACTGGATGCTCCCAAGCCACTCCATAGCAACCAAACAGAGTACCCTAGCAACCGTTTAGCAAGACATATATCTCTGCATCAGAACATCGTAGAGACATGGGGGTTGATTTATATCATTCATACTGACAAGAGTATCATCATTGGATGCACCCAAGCCACTCCATAGCAACCAAACAGATTACCCTAGCAACCGTTTAGCAAGACCTATATCTCTGCATCAGAACATTGTAGAGACATGGGGGTTGGGTATTTTTACTCATGCTAGCAAACAGGACTTCCAACATGCTACACATGCTAGCGGTGAATAGCTACATGCTAATAGTGATTAGCTAAGGGGCTAAACCAGGCTAATAACATGCTAAGAACTCTATAAACACTCCATAGTAACCATCTGTGACAACTACCAACTGCCTAGCAACACCATAGCAACCACCTAAAATACCCTAGCAACCGCCTAGCAACCACCCAGAATACCCTAGCAGCCGCCTAGCAACGCCCTAGCAACCAACCAGAATACCCTAGCAACCGCCTAGCAACACCCTAGCAACCACCCAGAATACCCTAGCAACCGCCTAGCAACCACCCAGAACACCCTAGCAACCACCTAGCAACACCATAGCAACCACCCAGAACACCCTAGCAACCACCCAGAGTACCCTAGCAACGCCCTAGCAACCACCCAGAGTACCCTAGCAACCACTCAGAGTACCTTAGCAACCGCCTAGCAACACCCTAGCAACCACCCAGAGTACCCTAGCAACGCCCTAGCAACCACCCGGAGTACCTTAGCAACCAACCAGAATACCCTAGCAACCATCTAGCAACACCCTAGCAACCACCCAGAATACCTTAGCAACCACCTAGCAACACCATAGCAACCACCCAGAACACCCTAGCAACCACCCAGAGTACCCTAGCAACCGTACAAACACATGAATAATCCATATCTCAGCACCAGAACATCCCACAGACATGGGGGTGGGCTCTTTTGTTTCGGGTGAGAAACCAGTCTACACAAAGTAGCAACCGGGCCCCGAGTTTTGCCACGGCAAGCACCACTCACATTTTCTTCAGGAAATGTACATTCTAGTTATTATTATTATTATTGCCCGTCTGGTTCAGTAAGGAACTCTTGTACAAAGTAGCAGTGGCTGGGACAGATTTTAAGTATCAACGGCGCTTAAAAAGATGCAATCTAATCCTGTTTACATGAAATAAACCTGTTCCCGAGCAGGTTTGAATTTACGGACCTGTTGTTATAACAGCAAGTCCAGGATGAGCGTCGAAGAACCAAACAATCCAAGATCATGCCAAATCGTCAACAATCAAATCCAGCTAACTGAGTTAGCGACGTACGAAGAACTGACTCCATGTCTTTTGTTTGCTTCTGTTCTGTTTGGAAAACAATAAATCCGTTTTTTGGTTAAGGAACATGACGATGCATGTAGAGACTTTACTGACACATATATCCACCAAACGACGGAATATCCATGAACCAGCTTCATCAAGTATACACATGTGGATTGTATTGGATTGATGTCTTCTGGCTGCTATCCAAGTTAGCAAGTGGAAAAGGCCTGGTACTGGTCAGCCAACAATTGGAATATAATTTTTGCTTGTTTGGAGCATACAAAGGAGGACAATGAAGCTGCTATCACGGGGAAACGGCAGGTGAGACCAACTTTAAAGGCTTTGGAGAATGCTTTGTGTAGTGAGGTCATGTGACGGTGTTATCATGTCACTATCACTTAATACGTAGCCAATGAGCGATTGCCCCATTGGAGTATATAAAACTGTTGTTTATGCCTCTTGGTGTGCGTCATGGATCGAAAGCCCGCCCCTTTGTGTCGCTGCTACGGACTACGGAGTGTGACGTTGGGTAATCGGAAATCTGAGTGCATGTGGTGTGCTACTTACTCCCAGTGTGGTGTGCCTTCAGGACTCCCATCGGTGTGGCATTGCCGCTTAACGTAACCCTGATCGGAGCACCAGCTGTTGCTGTTAACAAGGATATTGAATTATTTTTGTATATGCCGTCAAAGTATTACTTCACTGGATCATCGAGTAGGTCCTTTTTGGACGTTAAGCAGTCACCTTAACAACGCTCCCTCTCAACACTCTTTCTCTCCACCTCTCACTCTTTGAGCCACGCTGCTGCTTTTGTTGTCCGGTTATGTCTGCGTCAACCATGCCCAAGTGGGCTTGAGGGTTTTTTCTGGTGTTAGTATTTTCTTTATTTTGTTTATTTGTTTTGTTAATGTGTTTGTAGTATTCATACTTGGTTTATTTTGAGTATGTTGTAATTTTTTTTTTTTTTTTTCATATTGGTTATATTTAATTTAGTAAATTGACTTTGAATGTGTTTCTTTATTTACTTTTTCTTTAAATTTGTTTAATTTATTAATTATCTGACTTTTCTTTTTCTTTAGGAGCTGCGGGCTTCCTGGAGCAGGCTGGTTTTCTACTGCACTACAGGCTTTACATCACCAAGGGGTGTCATTATTGCTGTGTTATTATTGCCGTGTCACTATTTGTGTCTTTGCAGTGAATTTGGTGGGTGTCATTCTGATTGGCGTGGTTTCTACTGTAGACCTGCTGCTGTCACACTAGCCTACTCTCCATAGGAAGCCTCAGCACCTTTAATATTTATTGTGAATTACTATTTATTTTTTTGTTTTGTCCTATTCGATCCATGACACCTGTTTCTACTTGGTTTTAAATGATTGTTGGCCAACTTAGCTTTAAATAAAGTATTTTATACAAGCTGGCACCAGAGTTCAATCTCTTTCGTGGAGAGTTTTGTGTCATAAATGCTTCTGTTAACTCCTAGATGTCTGAGACAGTTTTAGGGCTCTTTATGCCGAGTTCAGGCTGCACGATTTTCAAACTCATTGGATCACTGCTCTTTTCACACTGCATGACTATCTGGGGCAGCATTAAGTCACTGCTGTGTTTACACTGCACAATGGATCAGCGACAAGAGGTTTCACACTGCATGACTGTACAAGAGGAAGAATTGCCGACAGCTCTGTCCCATCCGCAAACTACATTTCACAAGCAATCACAAGCAAGAAGTGACAAGGAAACAACGCAAGATCACATGTGTGTGAGACCGGAGTTCTCGGGCGAGACTGGAATTGTTATTAAAAATATAGACTGCAGAAAGCTTGCGATCCAAATTGTCTGTGAGCTGATTTGCAGTGAAAAGAAGAAGAAAAAAAAGTTGGATGAGGAAATGATTGTCAAGTCAAGTCACCTTTATTTATATAGCGCTTTTTACAATGCCGATTGTTTCAAAGCAGCTTCACAGTGTTATGGAGGCAGAGAGACAGGTGAGTTGAGTGTTGATATTTATTTGACAGAGACACGAACACAGGCAAACAAGGGATGCAGGTATGATGAGAACTAACACTTCAAAGTCACTTAGCTGGAGGATTCTTGAGAAAGGTAACAGGATGATGTGGTCTTTGATGTGGTGCAGGTGCAGCTGGTCAGTACTCTGGGGATTGTGAACGAGTGGGTGGAGAGTGGAGATCTGGTGACGATGCCTGTGCGTTGGTGGGTGTAGGCTGTGACTCTGTGACAAATATGAGACACTTTTCCCATCTACTGTGAAGTTTTCACTATGTTAACCCCTCATCACATTGTTTTCCTCCAGCAAAAACGTAACGTTAAGATTAACGTTTAATTTTAATTTTAAATTAAAACTAAATATTATTGTGGATTATATTTATTAAAATTATTAAATGGGTGCAACCTTAATGGGACAATAAAAGCTACACTTACCCCTAACCAATAAATACTTTTATTATTAAACATTTCATTAGGCAATTTATTTCCACTTTTAGAACATTGTCACAAGCCAGGCTCTAACTCAGGTCTCTGGTGTAGTGAGTTGAGAGATTTACCACTTAGCCACAGAGGCGGTAATATTGGACGCAAACGAAACACTCCAGGCAACACTTCAGGCAAGGAAGATTTATTAATAAAGAAAAAAAAAAGGTACTTAGCAGGTCACAAAAAAAATCCAACAAAAGTTCTTCTCAGACTGAGGTATTAATAAAAATAGTGATACTGCAGAGGAATCACAGGAGAAAATAAAAAACAAAACCAGAGAACACAAATACCTAAGAACACCTTACTTGAGATAGCTTGGGAAACAGCAGGGAACGCTCAGCCAAGACTCAAAAACTGAGTGAGTAACAAGTGAAAAAAAAACACAGCTAAATACTCTCGGGGAAACAAGGCACAGGTGACCTGGATAAATTTAACAAGGACACACGAGGAAGAACTAAGGCAAAAGGGAACACAGGGGGCCTCTAGAGGCCTGGAGACAAACAACAGGAGGCAGGATGCTGACAGGACCCCCTCCTCTAGGAACGGCTCCTGATGTTCCTTCCAGAACACCCCGGTCTCCGAGTGCGAAACTCTCGGATCAAACTTGGGTCCAGGATGTCCTTGGCTGGAACCCAGGAGCGTTCCTCCGGCCCGTAGCCCTCCCAGTCCACCAGATACTGCAAGGAGTTCTGGACCCTCCGGGAGTCCAGTATCCAGTGCACTGTGTAAGCTTTCTGGCCGTCTATGATCCTGGGAGGTGGAGGGGGTCTGCGTGGGGGGGCAAAGGGAGAAGACAAGACAGGTTTTAGTAATGAGACATGAAACGTGGGGTTAATTCTAAGGGAGCGAGGGAGAAACAACCGATAAGAAACAGGGTTAACTTTCCTTGCAATGCAAAAGGGCCAATGTATTTCTGGGAAAGCTTCTTAGAGTTGACCCAGAGGGGGAGGTTCTTAGTGGCTAACCAAACTCATTGACAGGCTTGGAAGTTAGGGGCCGTCCGGCAGCAGCGATCAGCCTGGCTTTGGTATCTCTGGGAGGTCCGATGGAGGGTACGCCTGGCCTTCCTCCAGGTCCGCCTACAGCATAAGAAAAAACGCTGGGCCGAGGGAACACCAACTTGCGCCTCTTCCTCTGGGAATAATGGGGGAATGTATCCAAACTGGCATTCGAAGGGGGATAATCCAGTGGCCGAGGACTGGAGGGTGTTGTGGGCATATTCAGCCCAAACGATATAAGTGGCCCAAGACGTGGGATTACTGGCCGCCATACATCGCAAGGTGGTCTCCAGATCCTGATTAACCCGTTCCGTCTGGCCATTAGACTCTGGATGGAACCCAGACAATAGGCTGGCTGTGGCCCCAATAAGCCTGCAGAAGGCCTCAGTCAGAGACAATGTCCAGGGGAATTCCAAAAATCCGGAAGACATGGTTCATGAGGAGCTCAGCAGTCTCTTTGGCCGAAGGAAGCTTAGGCAGGGGAATAAACTGGGCAGCCTTAGAGAACTGGTCTACAACCACCAGGATGACTGTGTTGCACTGGGACGGAGGAAGTCCCGTAACAAAGTCCAGAAAAAAGGTGTGACCATGACCTGCGGGGAACAGGTAAGGGATGAAGCAGTCCCTGGGGTCGCTGACGTATAGACTTCCCCTGGTTGCACACAGGGCAGGCCTCCACATAGAGCTGAACATCCTTTTTGATGGACGGTTACCAAAACTACCGCTGGAGGAAGTCCAAAGTGCGAGCACTTCCTGGATGGCACGTCAAGAGTGACTCATGACTCCACTGCAAGACCCGGGCCCGGGCAGATAGAGGAACGTACAGGCCTCCAGCAGGACCACTGCATGGATAGGGCTCATGGGCAAGGGCCTCTCGTACCACTCTTTCTAGTTCCCACTGAAGAGGTGCGACGATCCTAGAACTTGGAATAATTGATGCCAAGGGCTTCTCTTGTGTTTCAGGAGAGCAGGCTCGAGACAGGGCATCCGGCTTAACATTCTTGGTGCTGGCGTCTGTAAGATAGAAGAAACTGGAATCGATTAAAAGTTTAGTAAAAATGGAAGCCCCTTGAAGCAGCTCAAAAGCAGTGGCCATGAGAGGAAGGGGGTATCGATTCCGAACCATGATCTTGTTGAGGTCCCGGTAATCAATACAAGGCCTAAGATCCCCGTCTTTCCTCTCTACAAAAAAGAATCCCCCCCAGCCGGGGAAGTAGAGGCACGGATTATACCGGCTGCCAAGGACTCCTTAATGTAGGTATCCATAGCTAAGCACTCAGGGGAAGATAAGGAGAAGATCCGACCCCTGGGAGGGCAGGACCCAGGGAATAGATCAATTGCACAGTCATAAGTGCGGTGAGGTGGTAAGGAGGTAGCCCGGGACTTGCTGAATACTGGCTTGAACCAATGGTAAACACTGAGGACTCTGGACAGGTAGACAGACTCATGAAACTCGGAACTAGGGGCTGAGGGACTCTGTAGCAAGCAGGTATGTTGGCAAGTGGAACCCCAGTTTAGAATGGTGCCAGTGGGCCAGTCGATCTGGGGATTATGTCTGCACAGCCAAGGGTGACCCAGGATAATTGGATACTCGGGGGAGTCAAATTAGATAGAAGGTCTCCTCCTGCTGGTGTTGAAAGATGGTAAGTCGCAGGGACTGAGTCACCTCTGTGACTTTGCCTGGTTCCAGGGGTCTGCAGTCCAAGGCTGTTACTGCCTGGGGTTGAGGAAGTAGTTAGGTAGGGATCTTAAGTTCCTTAGCCAAGGTTAGATCAAGGAAGTCGCCTGCAGTGCCGGAATCGATCATAGCCTGGACCCGGTGTTGGTGGCCCTCCCAGGACAGAGTGGCTGGAACAACTTGGACAGCATTAACAGGAGGAGCTCTAATTTTCCCCATCACAACCCTCCTGTAGCTGGGCGTGGACAGGCGTCTCCCGAAAGCACGGGGCAAGTGAAGCGGAAGTGGCCGGAAGCACCGCAGTAGAGGCACAGACGCTCTCTCATGCGCCGTTCCCTCTCGTTAGGAGAAAGCCTGGAACGGCCCAACTGCATGTCCTCCGGGGAATCCTGGAGCTGTTCAGGGACCGGGGAAGCCCTGGATGAAGGAACACCAACTGGTGAAACAAACCTGCTCAGAGGAACTTGGGACTGAGACACCTGGCGGCGAACTGTTCTCCGCTCTTTCAGACGATTGTCCAGGCGGATGGCCATTGCTATGAGGGACTCGAGATCCTTAGCTGGTTCCCGGGTGGCTAACTCATCTTGAAGGGGCTCAAACAACCCTCCCTGGAAAGAAACCCTCAGCGCTTCATCATTCCATCCGCTCCTTGCTGCTATGGTCCGAAACTCAATGGCAAAATCTGCTGTGCTACGGGAACCCTGACGGAGAGTAAGTAGGCGCTAGGAAGCTTCCCCACCACTGACAGGATGGTCAAATACTTGCTTAAACTCTTCCACAAATGCTGCATAGGAATCAGAACAGGCCTCCTGGGACTGCCACACCGTGGAGGCCCATGAGAGCGCCTTGTCTGAAAGAAGGGTAATAATGTAAGCAATCTTGGAACGGTCTGTGGGAAAACAGGAGTTGAGAATGTTTGGCCATCAGCTCTTCTTGTCAGCTGAGAACAGCTTCATGATGCTGGAAGGATGACTCATGTTGAGTTATTAGTTAATGATGAACTAAACATTTACAAAACATGACTATACATTCATAAATTATTAATATTAATAAGTGATATGCTAACATTTTATAAATGTTTTGTTAATTCAGTTATAAGTAATTTATAAATTATTAGTTAATATATTCATAAATTATTAAGTTGGCTTGGGAGAGCCAACTTACTGAAATGCTATATAAACTTAATATTATTATTCTTCTTACTAAAACCGTTGACTGCTACTCCTAGAGCTTTAAAGCTACAACCACCAAACTCGGTTCAGACCTTCAGACTGTTCTGACTCTTTTCAGACTGATTGGACATACAGTTTTCCTAAAAATGCTGATCAAAACTCATCAAAACTTCATTGACGGAATGTTCAGATGAGCCAAGACTATTCAAACTCCAACTGTCAAAATTCAAATCTAAACACACTGAAGCCCATCAGACTCCGTTAGCTGCCATTCTATGTAATATTTCTAAACCACTGAGACTCAGTTGCCTTTCATTCTATCTAATATTTCTAATCTATCTGTCAATCTATCACTCTGAGTGAGTGAGTGTGAGTGTGTGAGGGTGTGTGTGTGTGTGAGAGTGAGTTAGTGTGTGTGTGTGTGTGTGTGAGAGAGAGAGAGTGTGAGAGAGTGTGTGAGAGAGTGTGAGTGTGAGTGAGTGTGTGTGTGAGTGAGAGAGTGTGTGTGAGAGTGTGAGAGAGAGAGTGTGTGTGTGTGTGTGTGTGTGTGTGTGTGAGTGACTGAGTGAGTGTGTGTGTGTGAGAGTGTGTGTCATTATATGTCAAAATTCAAATTTTGACAGTTGGAGAGGCTCATCAGACTCCATTAGCTGCCATTCTATGTACTATTTCTAAATCAGTGAGACTCAGTTACCTTCCATTCTATCTAATATTTCTAATCTATCTGTCAATCTATCACTCTGAGTGAGTGTGAGTGTAAGAGTGTGTGAGTGAGTGTGTGTGTGTGTGAGTGACTGAGTGAGTGTGAGTGTGAGTGTGTGTGTGTGAGTGTTTGTGTGTGTGTGAGTGAGTAAATGACTGTGTGAGTGTGTGTGAGTGAGAGTGTGTGTGTGAGTGAATGCATGTGAGTATGTGAGTGAGGGAGTGAGTGAGTGACTGAGTGAGTGTGAGTGAGTGAGAGAGTGTGTGAGAGAGTGTGTGTGTGTGTGAGTGTGTGTGTGTGTGCGTGTGCGTGCGTGCTTTTAAAACTTTTAAAACTTTCTGTTCCGGCATTCTCAAGCCAACTTCAAAGTTTGTTTACAAACTTTACTCCTCTAGTTAATAAGTGGTATGCTATACCGCCTATATCCGTATATACAAATAGTGATAAATAGTTTACACTTTAGATTAGGGGATCTGTTGTAAATGACTTGTATATACATACACGCAATGTAAAAAATGTAAAAAGATCTACAAATGATATGTAACACATTTACAAGTGATGAATGGTTTACACTTTAGATTAGGGGATGCAGAAAGTGTTGTAAATTATTTATTCATGCATTTACACATCATCTATAACAGGTGTTGAACACTTTGTAGTGTGTACTGCAGTGTAAGTGCTGATTGGTGAGGGTATAGACTACTGTCTTCTCTGACACACATGGAGTCTTTAACCGCTGTGCGGCTGATGTGATCTTCAGTGGAAGGTGGAACTGGTTCACATTATCACAGCTCAAAGTATTTATTAAACTCACTGGAAGCCATTTATAAATGTTTATTCCCTTGAAAAGAAATACATTACTCTTCTTACAAAATGCTGTTTTAGCATCCTGCATGTTTGTGCTTTTGAGCACAGACCAGCTTATACTGATCATTTACTAATGGTCTGTTCATAATTTGTTCAAGATTAACGATTGTTTATTGAGATGATCCTAAAACAAGTTTGACATAAATACTTCAATGATTTATAAGTGATAGTGTATCAACTAATAACTCATCAACCATTTACTATTGATCTGTTCGATTTATTTCATGATTTACAATTTTTTTTTAGAACTTACAGCACATTTGTATATCGTTAGCATACCACTTATTAATAAGTTATATTTGTATAGTCATGTTTTGTAAATTATTAGTTCATCATTAACTAATAATTAATAAATTACTTATAACTGAATTAACAAAACATTTATAAAATGTTAGCATATCACCTAATAATCATTTGTGAACATAGTCATGTTTTGTAAATGATTTGTTCATCATTAACTAATAACTTATAAGTGACTTATAACTGAACGTTATTATAAAGTGTTACCTCACAAAATTGTTTGTTTGGGTGTTGATTTAAATTTACAACAGCTTTTCTCAGAAATCGCTTTAACCCCTAGGGGTCGGAGCCAGTTTTGACATGCTCTGACATTTGTGCTTTTTTCAGTTGCTTATTAACATATTTATGGCAAAAGTGTCATTACACTGTATTCAGCACAAACTGGGCTACCATAATATGCGAGCAACATGTATGTACATGTTTTTATTTTTGAGAGAATAACGTTTAGCGTGGTTTTTGAAAAAACAAAAATGTAAGTCACTGAAATAAGGCCACAAAACACACAGTAAATATATATCCACGCCTTTTGACTAATGGATGTTGTTGCTTAGAGTTTTTGCTTCATAATGATGTAAAAATCATTGTGCCTACTCATTTACATAAAACAATATATTGATTTAAATGTTGTCCCATATGCCCATATGCAAAGGGGTGTGAAAGATCAGCTGTGATTCACACCTGAGAAGACGAAGAACCGCATAATGAGGTGCATAATGAATGAGCCTTTGAGTCAGGTATGTGAGCGGGAACTATAAAAAAGAATGTCAGGACAAAACAGGACAAAAGAAATATATATTTTTTACATTTATTTAGAATAACAATATAAAGTGAAAGCCAAAGGCTGGCCAGTATCTGGTCACTGATTCTCAAAAAAAACAACACCAACAAAAACATCTGTGAGGATACTAAGGATCATAGCAAATATTGTATTAACCTTAATATAGTGTCCACTCTTAACAGAAAACATGATTTTTGTGATCTCATGCATTGCATGTATTATTGCACAGCATGTGAACAAAATTTTGTATAGGCCTTTTATATTTTGAATTATATACAGTACCAGTTGGACATATTAGTATTTTTAACGTTTTTGAAAGAAGTCTCATGCTCATCAAGCCTGCATTTATTTGATCAAAAATACAGTAAAAAAAATAGTAATATTGTGAAATATTAATACAATTTAAAATAATGGTTTTCTATTTAATATACTTTAAAATATAATTTATTAGTATTCCATATGTGTTGATTCCCTAACGGTTATCCCATATGAGGTATTCTTCCACTGTTTGGTTTCCCTGTTGGTGAACCTTGTGTCTTCCCCTGGACGGAGCCTCGCTGTTGCCGGTAGTCTCTCAGACTTCTTCCCTATGTAGTACTTGCCATTAGGTGTGTCCTTAGGATATTCTCTACACATACTAACCTCCCCTTCTGACTGAGTTTCTACCAAGGTTTGTTTCTCCATTTCTGTCACCTGTTGAAGACACTTCAATAATACAATTCAGTAATACTGCATTATTGATTTGACTTTACTGACACTATTGGATTACACTTGAACTGAATTGATGATGAGGCTACTGTCTTTAGCAGAGCTACTTTATAGCTGAATCGATTTGAACTGAATTGAATCAGCACTGAACTGACTCGAACTGAATGACTACAATATTGTCTTCTGTAGAGCTGCTTATAGCTAAATTGATTAATTTCATAATTGATAAACTTGGCACCGGTTATTGGTCTGAACGGAATTGACACTGAACTGACTTGAGCTGAATAATGACACTTCTGTGTGCTGTCTGCTTTACAGCAGAATTTAAATTTATCTCATATTTGATGAAATTTGCATCATTGATTGTTATTTTACTGCTTTAAACAATACGTATTGTATAAAGCACGGTATAAATAAAGGTGACTTGACTTGACTTTGTACATCTCTCAATCATCATTGTATTGCATTGCATTATGTTTTGCCCCCCACAATAAATACTACAGAGCTTTGAAATTAAGCATGTAAATATAATCTTACAAAGACATATTTTCAGGAGATTTAGAGCAACAACTGATATGTGTATGCTTTTTTATGTAAGTTTATGAAATGACACTATGGCCTTTACTGTGTTTAAAGGGTTAGTTCACCCAAAAATGAAAATTCTGTCATTAATTACTGTTTGGTGTTGTTGCCTAGAGTTTTTGCTTCAAACTGATGTGAGAATCATTGTGCCTGCTCATTCACATAAAACAATATATTGATTTAAATTTTGTAAGACACTTTTTCTTTACAAAGCCTGTATGTGAAGGGGTGTGAATGATCATGAATAATGCTGTGATTTACACCTGAGGAGATATTAGAACCCATAATGAGCCGCATAATGACCTTTTCATTATGAATGAGCCTTTGAGTCAGGTATGTGACTGAGGGAGCTAAGGAACAGGACAAAAGAAATATATTTTGTTGTAGTTTATTTAGAATATAGTTAATAATATAAAGTGAGAGCCAAAGGTACATTACAAAGGCCTATTATATTTTAAAACTTGCCTGAATTATAAAAATCGACAGAGTTATTTGAGTCTCTTTGGCACTGATAAGAAAAAAATGTAGGCGGTCACGCCGGCGTGATCTTCTACCTCTAGGGGTTAAAAGCCCAGAAAGGTAGTAAATACATCGTTAAAACAGTCCATGTGACTACAATGGTATGTTATGAAGCGACGAGAATACTTTTTGTGCGCAAAAAACAAACAAAAACAACAACTTTATTTAACAATCTCTTCTCTTTCGTGTCACTATCCTACGATTCACGTAAGCACCACAACGCATGGATGTTGTGCTCAGCCAATAGTGAGCTGCACTGTGTGAATAGTCCAACAACATGAATAGCGTAAGAGAGTGACAGGGAAGAGAAGACATTGTTGAATAAAGTCGTTATTTTTATTTGTTTTTTTTGCGAAAAATATTCTCGTTGCTTCATAACATTAAGGTTGAACCACTGGGCCTTTAAATTGGTCATTGTGTTGCTGTCTATGTGGGGTCAGATTTCATCAAAAATAACTTAATTTGTGTTCTGAAGATGAATGAAGTTCTTACGGGTTTGGAAGGACATGAGGGTGAGTAATTAATGACAGAATTTTCAGTAATGCTTTAGATTACAGCCCGGAAAGTACTGCGTAAGTAAAACAAATTTACAGCGTAACTTTCTGTAATTATAGTGTAACTATAAAGTATATACGTGTAGGTATATAAGGGAACAATATGTAATATTTGTGGAATAAAGGGGGAACTACCAGGAAAATTAACAAATTATTTATACTGTAAGTATTTTTTAATTAAGGGGTAATTATCCGTGTAGTTACAGGGTAAGTATGAATCTGCGGGCTGTAAATTAAAGTGGTGTTCGTTACCCTTTTGTTTAATGTAGTTACAGGGTAAGTACAATAAAAACACGTATACAATATGATATCACTCAGAAATCTTTATTTGAAAAACAACATTCAAAACAGATTTACAACACGTTTTGCTTGGCTTCATCCTCCTCTTGTTCTTGCCACAGATGAATCTTAAGAAGGAATACTATGTCTCTAGCTATTCTGTATTATGTATTAAAAGAAAATACAGTACACCCAGAAATGTCTTCACCATTTACTCGTCTTTTACCCTCATGCCATCCGAGATGTATATGACTTTCTTTCTTCAGACGAACACAGAAAAATAAATAATCTCTGCTAATGAAAACTCATTTGGGTTCCTAAAAGTTGAAGCATCAAACAACACATACAGCAATAACTACAGTAATCCATACGATCCCAATGGGTGAATTAATGTCTTCTGAAGTGAAAAGATGAGTGTTTGTAAGAAAAATACCAATATTTAATGTTAAACTGTAGACTATCGCTTCCGACCAACAGTCATCTGTGCGTGCATGAGAGGGTTAAGTTCACGCTTGACGTAACTTGAAGCGTGACATGAGCATGCCCAAAAACTCTGGTCACGCGGATGTCGGATACCGTCAGTTTTTATTTTATTTTATTTTTTAAATTAATGCTCACAGCAGTATACAAATAATAACATAATATATGATAATAGTAATGAGAAACAAACAAACAAGACAGGAAGACAGAGAAGTCAGATGAAACTCGCGCAAGAACGTCATGAAAGCTTGAAGCTTCACGTTGCTCTTTACTCATACACGTGCTGGTAACAGCTGGTCAGAAGCGAAAAGTCAATTATGAGAGCATTTCTGGGTGTACTTTTTCTTTTAATAAATATTAATACAGAATAGCAAAAGACATGGGATTCCTTCAGTGGAAATAATGAAAAAGAAGAAGAGGAACAAGAGGAGGAGATGCCAAGCAAGAGAAACAAAAAAGGGACAAAACGTGCTTCTTTCTGTCAGGCCATTAATATTTCAAATGAAAAGTTTATTTTAAAAAATGAATGAATGAATAAGTGTTGTCAATCTGTTTTTCAAATAAATGTTTCAGAGTGATATCAGATTGTGTACATGTTTTTATTGTATTTACCCTGTAATAGCATGAAACAAGAGGGTAACAAACAACACTTTAATTGACAGCCCGCAAATTCATACTTGCCCTGTAACTACATGAAACAAGAGGGTAACCAACACCATTTTAATTTACAGCCCGCAGATTCATACTTACCCTGTAACTACATAAAAAAGAGATAACAAACAACACTTTTATTGACAGCCCGCAGATTCATACTTGCCCTGTAACTACATGAAACAAGAGGGTAACAAACACCATTTTAATTTACAGCCCGCAGATTCATACTTACCCTGTAACTACATGAAACAAGAGGGTAACAAACACCACTTAAATTAACAGCCCGCAGATTCACACTTTTCCTGTAACTACATGGAATAACAAGCACCACTTACTCTGTAACTACATGGATAACTACCCCTTAATTAAAAAAAATATTACAGTATAAATAATTTGTTAATTTTCCTGGTAGTTGCCCCTTTATTACCTAAATATTACATATTGTTCCCTTATACCTACAAATACATACTTTATAGTTCACTGTAAAAAATGTCTGTGAAATTAACTCTGAAATTCTGTAAAATCATGACATCAAAATTTAGTAAATAGAAAAACAATGACATTTTGTTAAATTTACAGTAATATTTTGAAAATACTAAAAATGCTGTTGTAAAATACTGAACCAAACAAAACAGTTGATTTTACAGTAAGAATATGCTAAAATAATACAAATTTACAGATTAATGCAATTTAAACGGAAAAAAAACTGTATACAGAAAGCAATACAATGCAGTTAAAATTACATGACAGTGTTAAAATATTATTTGCAGATTTTCAATACCCTATATAGCCTACAGAAAGAAAACGTACATTTGATAAATTCATGTTATATTTTACAGATATTAAAAATATGTTAAAGTATAGCAAAACTGTGTTATATATGAAGGGTTTAAAAACAGGCAATGGGTCTTTTAGGTCCAAAATCAGCACTGTAAAAATTACTAGCTTAATATGAACTATAGCTGGTAGGAATTGCAAATTTGATCTGTCTTCCTAATGGACAGTTATCCTAATGGACATTATACAATAACTGTTAATCTGTTATTTTGAACAATTAATTAATTGTTAATCAATTGTAAATGATAAAATAAAATGATTTAGTTTTTTTTATTTATTTTTTATTTACAGAATAATGTCATTTAGTAATATTTATATTTTGTCGATGTAAAATTTACATTCCCATGTAAATGAACATCTGCATTTGGATGTCACGAGCAGTAGATTTCGGATTATCGCGGGATCAGCCATTTTGACGAATTTCACAAGTGAGAGCACACACAAATTCTGCCAGCGAGCAAGTGGAGTAGTGCATGACATGTAAAATCAGGATCTGTTGCACCTGATAAGTGAAGAAAAGTGTTTTCTTCAAACTTGAAAAACATTACAAGACAATATGTTTAGACTGAGGCTATTTTGCCGTTGTAACAAGACTCGATGAGATAATGAAGGAAGGAGACAGGGTCGGTGTGCTGTAGAACGTGTGGTTCGTGTTTATTTCTCTTTTCACCCAAAACAAAATAACACTTTCAGTGCTCTGCACAACATAAAGTATTTCAAAGTCCCTTTACAATCAGCTTTCAATCTGCACAACAGTTCACAGTCACAGCCACACGTTCCCACAGAGGGGAGGGGAGGAGGGGAGGGAAGGAGGGGAGGGAAGGGGACTCTGGAGGAGGGCATGGAAACAAACAAGAAAAACAAAGTCCAAAACAAAGAAAACCAGTCCATGGGGGAGTTGAAGGTGGGAGGAGCCAGTGAGGGGCCTGGAGCAGGAGAAGCCAGGTGACAAGCCAGAGGCCAGCCAAGATGAGGCCCCAGGGCGGAGTCGGAGGGAGGAGCCATGGTGTCGACGACTCGGTGGAAGACACCCTGGGGACGACTGACGAGGAAGCAGCCACTGATGGAGACACTGGAGGAGCTGCTGGGTCAATGAGCCCGCACAAGACCGGAGACCGAGGAGGAGCCGCGGCGACGAGCGTCCGAGGTGGAGCGGGATGACCGCGGGACAGAGGCTGAGCCGGTGGGTCCGAGGACGAAGGCGACGCAGAGGGGAAGGAGGAGCCAGACGAAGCCGAAGGTGCAGGCAGGTCGACGACTGACATGTAACAGTAACCGTACAAGTATATGTTTTGACTAAGGCTATTATGCTCAACCGAGCCTGCTTGACGCACGAAAACAAACCTCATTGGTTCTTGAGAAAGCTCAAACAGGCTGCATGGTTCTCGCACGTCAAGTGAACATGCTTGAGTTTCTGTTTACCACAACTGATGTGTGAGTTGATGAATGTTTATATGTGAATAAAAGACTTTGTTGACCATATAAGTGATTGTGTCTCTGCAAAAAAATTGGACTAAACCGCTCAATTCAGATTAGTTTTTTTCGATCTCTTTATCAACTTTTTGAAGCATCAAAGTTTCAGTTGCGTAGCAGTCAATGGAGGGACAGAAAGATGAAAAGATCAAAGATGAACAGAAGTCTTACAGGTTTGGAACGATATGAGGGCAAGTAAATGATTACAGAATTTTTTTTAACATTTTTGGGTGAACTATCCCTTTTAAATATCAGATAGGGCTGGGCGATAGGATAGTTTTTATAGTATAATGATCTCTTACATGTCAAAAGATCAAGGAAAATTTTATTTCTCAATTAATGACTTTAAAGGGTTAGTTCACCCAAAAATGAAAATTCTGTTATTAATTACTCACCCTCATGTCGTTCTAAACCCGTAAGACCTTCGTTCATCTTCGGAACACAAATGAAGATATTTTTGATAAAATCCGAGAGCTCTCTGACTCCTCCATAGACAGCAATTTAATTAACACTTTCAAGGCCCAGAAAGGTAGTAAAGACATTGTTAAAATAGTCCATGTGACTCCAGTGGTTCAACCTTAATTTTATGAAGCGACGAGAATACTTTTTGTGAACCCTTTAAGTACCCTTTAATACTTCAAATATTTAATTATTTATAGCTTGAATAAATAAAATTGTGAAGTTATTGTTCCTGTTAATAAAGCTATTTTATAATTGATACAGTTGCCTGTTTTTCTTCTTTGCCAAGGTGTTTTTTCTCCATCAACCCAGAGAAGGGCAAGTGGAGAAGACAAACACTTCATGTCTTCATGTGAACCCAAGAGTCCTTACTTTGATTCGGGAACTCCCAGATCATGAGTGCCGTGATGTCTGAAACTCTGAATATGGAAGATTCAGTCAGTAAGATTTCTGTCATGTATGATGTGCCACACTCCCAAATTGAAGGTTTATTTCAGCTCCTATGTTCAGTTCTTCAAGATCATTTTCAGGCGAGTTTGTATACAACTGTTTTATTTCTCTTATATTTTGTGATATGCATTCCTGTACCTCAGTTTGCAGAGCTTGTTTGTAGATATTGGTACATTTGTTCTACTGATTCTAATAAGGACATTTTTACTTTTTTTCTTGTCTTTGTTTCTTTCCATCTCTTTCCCTCCATCTTTCATCTATCAGTTCCAATAAGATAATTAATCTGTACACTACATATTACAAATTTGTATGTTGTGCTGCTTTAATATTAATACATTCTTCAAAAGGCAAGTTTTTTATTTTAATTCAGCTGAAAAGGGATGTTTTTATGCAGTTTTGTACTAAAATGCACAGTTTAAAAGTAAGTTGTTTACAGTGACTGTAATTTTTACAAAATTATTCTGGCAACCACAGCTGCCAAACTTTTTTTGTAAAACAACAGGAATATTTTGTATAAATACACTTAAAATGACTGTATTTCTTACAGTAAATCCCTGTAAATTTTACAGGATTTAAAAAAAAAATATATTATTATTATTATTTATTTTTTTACAGTGACTGTAATTTTTTACAAAATTATTCTGGCAACCCAGCTGCCAAATTGTTTATGTAAAAACAACAGATTTTTTTTTTACAGTGTACACTATAATTACCGAAAGTAATTGTTCCATTCCATTGTTCCGTTGTTTTATTCCTTACTAGTGTGGGATTACAAATTTAAGAATCTGTTTAAGATCCTTTGATTCTATGTCTTGACATAACATCAAATGAAATACTAAAGTAAAGTACATTGTATTTAGCATTTAAGGTAAAGAGGATGATATCAGATTAACTATTCTGTTAAGCAAAGTTTCAGCAAGAATTTTCTGCCAGTTCCTGTTCTATTTATTGTAAATCAAATGAGCCAGATTACTGAGTATCTCACTTTCTGTCTTTAATGGCTCTTGGAGCCCCTGTCCCATTTTTGAATAGTTATGCTATTTGGATTAGGACTGGTGATATTCTAGAGTCTGGGGCGGGTCCCTTTACCTGGACACTTCATTTGCATGCTTTAAGGTTGTCACCCATTTGCTTTGTCTCCCCTGCCCCCTAAAATCTATATAAACTACAATGTATACTGCCTTAGTAGACTTGATGGACTGCAACTACTGACAGGACATGTTCTCAATAAAGAATCCTCTTGAAGTTACATCCAGGTCTCCTGGTCTTCGCTTCTGAGATTTCCAACACTAGTATGTTTTTGTGTTTATTTATTGTCGGGTTTTTTTTTTCTTTTTTTTTTTCTTTTTCTTTTGTTTCGGTGATGGGCTGTTTCATAAAACAAGATTAGAATACAAGCCAGGCTTTTTTTGGTTAGTCAGATTTATTGTCGGCGGATTCTGTTTCATAAAGCAAACTTAAAATAGTTATGCTGGAAAACTAACCTGGTCTGGGGCAGGCTAACTGTCAGGCTAAACTGAGCTCCTCTAACACTGACCAATAGGAACATAATGATATTACAGCTGACTCTCTCGCATACCTCATATCTCTTGCATCAGTCCAAAAATAAATATACAGTATACAGGAAATAATGCAAAACAAAAATACTTTTTAAAGCAGAAGTTAAAATCACAAAATTTTAAATTTAAATAACAAAAGCACAGCCTAAATTAAGATGAATCTGAGCTTAATAATTGGCCTACAACTCACTGTTTCACATGCCTGCTGGTAGCTTACAGATGGCATTGCTGGTTCTAAAAAAAAAAAAAAAGGGGCCAGCGTTTTGTTTGGGGCTCTGGCAGAGGACAGATGTCAATTGCTGCATCAGGAAGAGGGCTGTTATGCGCTGGAAATGATAATGCTGAGTTTCACACTATAATAGTGTGTGCTCATGCTGAATCAGATTCAGAGTTGACAGCCATGCTTTCCTGGGTGGCTGAGGCGTAGTGTAACGCGTAAATCGCCTTGCCTGCCCCTGTGCCTTTTTTTCCCGGATGTGCTTCGGAAAAATGTAGCAGTGTGGAACTATTTGGTGTCAAAATATGGAACACCAAAAGGGCCATAATCTGTATACATTTTTCCCTCTCTCACTACTCTGTGTCCTGCATGCACGAGGGTAGTCCCGGCCCAGGAGTTATGCAGGAACTGCGTGCAGTGATGAACCTCACTCTCTGGGTGACGGAAGTCACTGCACGCTCCCTGGGTCAGGCGATGTCCACACTAGTGGTCCAGGAATGTCACCTGGGGCTAAACCTGGCAGATATGCATGAGCCCGACTAAGTGCGGTTCCTCAACGCCCCTGTCTGTCAGGCTGGCCTCTTTGCGACGCCATCAAGAACTTCGCCCAGCAGTTCTTGGTGGCCCAGAAGCGGTGGGAGGCGGTTTAAAAAACATCCTGCCCCGATGACCAGCTGCTGCTTCCACCCAGTCGTCGGCCGCAGCGCCTCCGCCTGCTTGTCGCCGAGGGCGTCCCCCTGCGTCTGCCTCCGCCCCTGCTAAGCCAAGCAGCAGCCTCCACCCAGGCAGCAGGTGGCCGGGCGCAAGGGAGGCGCCCAACCCATCCAGGGTCCCGCGAAGTCCGCTGGCAAGTGCAAGCGCAAGGGCAAGCGGCCCTGAAACGGGCAGCCCAGTGAAAAGGGGATCTCCTCTCTGGTAAATGGTGTCCGCATCCCCTCCCTCCCCCGGAGGAGGACCGGGGGAAGAAGATTTTTCGGTTTCGGTCCTGCTGCTGGCTCTCCGGAGTCCAGTGGTACCCACATTCTCAGAGCTTTTTATTCCCTTTGAGGGCCAGGTTGGCAGTGTGCGACGCCCCCGGGCCTTGCCGCTCCTTTCCTCCCCTCTCCCCCTCGCCAGGGGGCAGCAGTGTGGGCACCGAGGACGCCCCCGGTCCTTCTCACCCACACTCTGCCCCACCCTGGAGTACTCAGGCAATACTCTGGGCCGCCTCCGGGCCTACCGAGTCGGGTCTGCGTACTCCACCTTGCTGCCCCAACCCGGGTACGTCTGTGGTGCCGTTGGTCCCGCTTGTTCGGTCTCTGGGGGCTTGGCTAGGTCTCCCCAGACCATCTTGCTGGCTCATCCATACCATCAGACTCGGCTACGCGATTCAGTTCGCTCGCCGGCCTCCCAAGTACAGGGGCATCCTCTTCACCACCGTGCGGAGCAGTGATGCCCATGTCTTGCGGTCAGAGATCGATGTCCTGCTGGCGAAGGACACGGTCGAGCCGGTTCCTCCAGCTGATATGAAGTCGGGGTTCTACAGGCCCTACTTCATTGTACCCAAGAAAGGTGGTGGGTTAAGGCCAATCTTGGACCTGCGCATTCTAAATCGGGCCCTGCACAAGCTCCCGTTCAAAATGTTAACGCAGAAACGCATTTACGAATGCATCCGTCCCCGAGATTGGTTCGCAGCGATCGACCTGAAGCCTGAAGTCGCAGAGGCAGCCATTGTTCCACTTAGAGAACGCGGCGTTCACATCCTCAACTATCTCGACAACTGGCTCATACTGGCTCAGCCCCGAGATCAGCTGTGCGAACACAGCCTGTTGGGCCTTCGGGTCAACCGAGAGAAGAGCAAACTCTGTCCCGCACAGAGGATCTCTTATCTCGGTATGGAGCTGGATTCGGTCAACCGGACTGCATGCCTCACAGAGGAGCGAGTCCGGTCAGTGTTGAACTGCTTGAATACGTTCAAAGGCAGGACGGCGGTTTCAGAGGCTCCTGGGGCATATGGCATCTGCAGCAACGGTAGCGCTGCTCGGATTGCTTCATATGAGACCACTCAATGCTGGCTTCACGACCGAGTCCCGAGATGGGCGTGGCAGAGTGGCAAGTACCGGGTCTCAGTTACTCCTTACTGTCACCAAACCTTCAACCGGTCGGCGGACCCATCGTTTCTACGGGCGGGAGTGCCCTTAGAACAGGTGTCCAGCCATGCTGTGGTCTTCACGGATGCCTCATCCATGGGCTGGGGGGCCACGTACAACGGGCACGCAGTTTCGGGTCTGTGGACGGGGCCCCAACTGCGTTGGCATATTAGTTGCGTAGAGTTATTGGCAGTACGTCTCGCCCTGGGCCGTCTCAAAAAGCAGCGACAGCGCAAGCACGTACTGGTCCGTACCGACAGCACTGCGGCCATTGCTTACATCAACCTGTCAGGGTGGTCTATGCTCCCGTTGCATGCTCCAGCTCGTCCGCCATCTCCTCCTGTGGAGTCAGAAGCATCTGAGGTCGCTTTGGGCCATTCACATCCCAGGTGCGCTGAACCAGACAGCCGACGAGCTCTCTCGTCAGTCGACACCTCGGAAGTGGCGACTCCACCCCCGGAGTGTCCAGCTGATATGGGACCCCTTGGGAGCCGCGCAGTTAGACCTGTTCGCCTCTCTGGACTCGACCCATTGCCAGTTGTACTATTCCCTGAAAGCGGATGCACTGGCGCACAGCTGGCCCCGGGACCTACGCAAATATGCGTTTCCCCCAGTGAGCCTTCTCGCACAGACACTGTGCAAGGTCAGGGAGGACGAGGAGCAGGTTTTGCTAGTTGCGCCCTACTGGCCCAACCGGACCTGGTTCTCCGAACTCATAATCCTCACGACATCCCCTCCCTGGCCGATCCCCCTGAGGAAGGACCTGCTTTCTCAGGGGCGGGGCACTCTATGGCACCCGTGTCCAGACCTCTGGAAACTCCATGTCTGGTCCCTGGATGGGACGCAGAGGTTCTAGGTGGCCTGCAGCAAGCAGTGGTAGACACCATCACTTCTGCTAGAGCCCCCTCTAAATTTAATTGATGTCCAACAAATAAACAACAGATATAATACAGATGAACAAATGATAAAGCTCGGGCTACTGAATATTCGATCCCTTTCCTCAAAAACGCTTATTGTTAATGATATGATTACAGATAATAATCTAGATGTGCTGTGTTTGACAGAAACCTGGCTAAAACCTGACGACTACATTACTTTAAATGACTCCACCCCACAAGATTATTGTTATAAACACGAGCCGCGTCTGAAAGGTAAAGGGGAAGGTGTTGCTGTCATTTATAATAATATCTTCAGTATTACTCAGAAGTCTAGTTTCAAATATAATTATTTTGAAGTTTTGGTGCTTTACGTAACGTTATGTAGTGAAATTGATAAATCCCATTTAACATTTGTGTTGGCTACTGTATACAGGCCACCAGGGCACAATACACACTTTACCAGAGAATTTGCTGATTTTCTATCAGAGTTAGTACTGGCTACAATAAAGTCCTAATTGTTGGTGATTTTAATATCCATGTAGACAATGAAAAAGACGCATTGAGATTGGCATTTAGAGACATTCTAAACTCTATTGGAGTTAGGCAACACGTGTCAGGACCCACTCATCGCCGTAATCATACTTTAGACCTAATATTGTCACATGGAATAAATGTTGATACCGTTGAAATTCTGCAGCAGAGCGATGACATCTCAGATCATTACCTAGTAACATGTATACTTAATTTAGCAAAGGCTGCAAAGGTGCGCAGCTGGAAGAAAACAAAGCATTTCGTGGAAAGAGAGCATGATTTCATACAGAAAGGCCGTAAAAACTGCTAGATCTGCTTATTTCTCAAACACAACCCTATGTATTTATTCGATAGAGTGGCTAAATTAACCAAAAATAAAGCTTCAACTTCTGATGTCTGCCAACAGCACAGCAGTAATGACTTTATGAACTTCTTTACTTGTAAGATTGATAATATTAGGAAATAAATTATAACCATGCAGCCGTCTACTACTGTATCACATCAGACAGTGCATTGTAGTGTCACTGAGGAAAAATTACATTCATTCACTGCTATAGGAGAAGAAGAATTGGCTAAACTCGTTAAATCATCTAAATCAACAACATGTATGCTCGACCCTATACCGACTAAACTACTAAAAGAGATGCTTCCAGACGTCATAGATCCTCTTCTTAATATAATTAATTCATCCTTGACATTAGGATATGTACCGAAAACTTTTAAGCTGGCTATTATTAAACCACTTATTAAAAAAACGCAACTTGATCCTACAGAATTAGTCAATTACAGGCCAATCTCAAATCTACCCTTTCTGTCAAAAATACTAGAAAAGGCAGTGTCCTCACAATTATGCTCCTTTTTTGAAAGAAATGGTATCTGTGAGGATTTCCAGTCAGGATTTAGACCGTATCATAGTACTGAGACTACTCTCATTAGAGTTACAAATGATTTACTCTTATCATCCGATCGTGGTTGTATCTCTCTGTTAGTGTTACTCGATCTTAGCGCTGCATTCGATACTATCGACCACAACATTCTTTTGAATAGACTCGAAAATTATGTTGGCATTAGTGGAATTGCATTGGCATGGTTTAAATCATACTTATCTGACCGTTATCAGTTTGTAGCAGTAAATGAGGAGATGTCACACCGATCACAAGTTCAATATGGAGTACCGCAGGGCTCAGTGCTAGGACCGTTGCTTTTCACCCTGTACATGCTACCACTTGGAGATATCATTAGGAAGCATGGCGTTAGTTTTTATTGTTATGCTGATGATACTCAGCTCTATATTTCTTCACGCCCTGACGAAACTTACCAATTCACAAGATTAACGGAATGCATAGCTGATATAAAAAATTGGATGACAAGTAATTTCCTGCAACTTAATTCAGAAAAAAATTATTACATTTTTAATTATTGGACAAAAAAACTGCACATGTAGTAACTTAGAATACTGTCTAACACTTGATGGCTGCTCTGTCAAGTCCTCGTCGTTAGTTAGGAACCTGGGTGTGCTCTTTGATACCAATCTCTCATTTGAAAGCCATGTTTCTAGCATCTGTAAAACTGCATTCTACCATCTTAAAAATATATCTAAATTACGGCATATGCTTTCAATGCAAAATGCTGAACAGTTAGTTCATGCGTTCATGACCTCAATGCTAGATTATTATAATGCTCTACTGGGTGGTTGCCCTGTTCGCTTAATAAATAAACTGCAGCTGGTCCAAAACGCAGCAGCTCGAGTTCTTACTAGAACCAGGAAGTATGACCATATTAGCCCGGTTCTGTCAACACTGCACTGGCTCCCTATTAAACATCGCATACATTTTAAAATCTTGCTAATTACTTACAAAGCACTAAATGGTTTAGCTCCCCAGTACTTGAGCGAGCTCTTAATGTATTATACTCCACGTCTATTGCGGTCTCAAAACTCTGGCCAGTTGATAATACCTAGAATATCAAAATCAACTGCAGGCGGTCGATCCTTTTCCTATTTAGCACCTAAACTCTGGAACAGCCTTTTTAGCATTGTTCGGGAAACAGACACACTCTGTCAGTTTAAATCTAGACTAAAACACATCTCTTTACTTTGGCATACACATAAAATATTTTTAATTTATATTTTATTCAAATTGTTAGGCTGCATTAACTAGGTCAGCCGGAACCGGGAACACTTCCCATAACACCTGATGTACTCGTTACATCATAAGAAGAATGGCATCTACGCTAATGTTAGTCTCTCTGTTTATCCCGAGGTTTACTGCAGTCAGCCGGATCCGGGCCGTATCCAGATCAGATGGTGGACCAGCGCCCAGACATTACCAACGCATCCCTGAAGTGTCTGCAGAGACCGTGTCAATTAGTCTACCCTCTAAAAATTGCTCATCGACATGGCATCCTCAGTGGATCCATCTCCGGCGTTATGACTCCGATATTTAGAATATTCCTATTTAATAATTGTTTAATCGACACGCCATCCTCAATAAACCCGTCTCCGGCGTGATGCCTCCGATCTTTCAAATATTTCGATCTAATATTACTTCTGACCTATAAGGCTGCCAAAATAATAATCATACACTGTTTGTTAATTGGCCAGAGGAGAACTGGCACCCCGACTGAGCCTGGTTTCTCCCAAGGTTTATTTTTCTCCATTAGGCCACCTGATGGAGTTTTGGTTCCTTGCCACTGTCGCCTTTGGCTTGCTCAGTTGGGGACACAAAATTTTCAAATAAATATCCAAATAACTGTAATTACTAAACTAAATTAACTATATCAACTACATTACTTGAATATATATGATAATTGAAATGAGCTGATGACCGTTTTCTCCAGAGCGGCTGTACAGCCGAATCAAATTCTGTTGCATTATTTTCCTGTTTAACACTGTGAAGCTGCTTTGAAACAATCTGCATTGTAAAAAGCGCTATATAAATAAAGTTGACTTGACTTGACTTTGCAGTCTGTAGAGCTAAACATCCTGTCCATGAAGACAGTGCTCCTGACTGCATTGGTCTCAATCAAGAGGGTAGGGGACCTGCACGCACTTTCGGTCAACGAATCGTGCCTAGAATTCGGGCTGGCCAACTCTCACGTTGTCCTGAGACCCCGGCCTGGATACGTGCCCAAGGTTCCCACCACTCCCGTCCGGGACCAGGTGGTGAACCTGCAAGCGCTGCCTTCGGGGAGGCAGACCCAGCCCTAGCTTTGCTCTGTCCCGTCCGACAGGGACCGAACTCAAAGCTTTAGAACCTCTTCGTCTTTTACGGAGGCCAGCAGAAGGGAAAGGCTGTCTCCAAGCAGAGGTTAGCCCACTGGATAGTGGATGCTATCGTCTTGGCTTACCAGTTCCAAGACATGCCTTGCCCGTTCGGGTTGCGAGTGCACTCCACAAGGAGTGTAGCTTCCTCCTGGGCGCTGGCTCAAGGCGCCTCGCTGACAGATATATGTAGAGCTGCGGGCTGGGCGACACCTAACACGTTCGCTAGATTCTATAGCCTCCGTGTAGAGCCGGTATCTTCCCGTATCCTCACCCCCAGTGGCCAGTAGCGCTAAGTGCCCATTCTAGTGTCGGCTTGCAACGCCACTCCCGCCCCTGGGCCGGATACGTGCGTCTGTTGTCTCCAGTTGTGTTCCCCGGAAACAGCTAAACCTGTCGAGCTCCTCCGCCACCCCTTCGGTGTCAGACGTTGCGGCCGTCTGACGCCAGGCCTGCACCCGTATACTGGTGGAACGTGTGTGTAGGTTGGAGTCCATATGTAGTGGTTCCCTAACGGCAACCCCATATGTGTATTCTCCATGGTACCAGCTACCCTACTCGGCTAGCCCTGTGTCTTTCCCTTGACAGAGGCAGCTCTGTCATCTCTGGTGGTGTTCTTTCCTCCCTGGAATCAGGTTGGATCCACCCCAGAGACTGCCATATGTAGCACTACCCTGATAGGTTAGTCCTTGTGTGTATTTCGCCACCTCTCCTTCCATTGAAGGACGTGGCTCCGCAGCATACCATCTCCCTGAGACGGGCACGCTTTCCCAGCATTATCGAATAGTCACGCTGAGTGGGTCTTGCAGGAACAGCAGTGACTGACCTTCCCTGCCGGGAGCCCTGACTCCCACTCCAACATAGGATTGGTCCAGCGAGCTCAGGCAGGGCGCTGGAAGGGCCAGCATCCCTGGCGTGTTGGTAGGGATCCCAATTCGTCGGTCAGTTCCGACGTATGTCGAACGTGACCGACTGAAAGGGAACGTCTCAGTTACGCATGTAACCCTCGTTCCCTGAAGGAGGGAACGGAGACGTACGTCCCGTTGCTAGGTGCTGTGCTTCAGCTGAAGGCCCGAGTCACTTGTCTCGGCTCCTCAGTTGAAAAGCAAGGATGCAGTATTCCACTTCCGTATTTATACCCGCGCTGCGGGGCGGTGCGTGGAATGAGTGGAGTGGAGTATATATATAACCCCCCAACCCTAAACCTACCCTTACAATACTGCAAATACATTAATTAAAAAAAAGTTTTCTATTTCAGATAAATACTTTTCTTTTTAACTTTCTATTCATCAAAAAATTATCACATGATCCTTCAGAAATCATCAAAAGTTCAAAAGAAAAGTATTTATCTGAAATAGAAAACTTTTGACCAGTAGTGTGTGTATATATACACTCACCTAAAGAATTATTAGGAACACCATACTAATACTGTGTTTGACCCCCTTTCGCCTTCAGAACTGCCTTAATTCTACGTGGCATTGATTCAACAAGGTCCAATTTGAAATGATTCGAGCTTTGTGACATGGTGCATTATCCTGCTGGAAGTAGCCATCAGAGGATGGGTACATGGTGGTCATAAAGGGTTGGACATGGTCAGAAACAATGCTCAGGTAGGCCGTGGCATTTAAACGATGCCCATTTGGCACTAAGGGGCCTAAAGTGTGCCAAGAAAACATCCCCCACACCATTACACCACCACCACCACCAGCCTGCACAGTGGTAACAAGGCATGATGGATCCATGTTCTCATTCTGTTTACGGCAAATTCTGACTCTACCATCTGAATGTCTCAACAGAAATCGAGACTCATCAGACCAGGCAACATTTTTCCAGTCTTCAACTGTCCAATTTTGGTGAGCTCGTGCAAATTGTAGCCTCTTTTTCCTATTTGTAGTGGAGATGAGTGGTACCCGGTGGGGTCTTCTGCTGTTGTAGCCCATCCGCCTCAAGGTTGTGCGTGTTGTGGCTTCACAAATGCTTTGCTGCATACCTCGGTTGTAACGAGTGGTTATTTCAGTCAAAGTTGCTCTTCTATCAGCTTGAATCAGTCGGCCCATTCTCCTCTGACCTCTAGCATCAACATGGCATTTTCGCCCACAGGACTGCCGCATACTGGATGTTTTTCCCTTTTCACACCATTCTTTGTAAACTCTAAAAATGGTTGTGCGTGAAAATCCCAGTAACTGAGCAGATTGTGAAATACTCAGACCGGCCCGTCGGGCACCGACAACCATGCCACGCTCAAAATTGCTTAAATCACCTTTCTTTCCCATTCTGACATTCAGTTTGGAGTTCAGGAGATTGTCTTGACCAGGACCACACCCCTAAATGCATTGAAGCAACTGCCATGTGATTAGTTGATTAGATAATTGCATTAATGAGAAATTGAACAGGTGTTCCTAATAATCCTTTAGGTGAGTGTTTATATACACACACTACCGGTCAAAAGTTTTACACAACTGTTTTCAAGATTGATAATAATCATAAATGTTTCTTGAGCAGCAAATCATCATATTAGAATGATTTCTGAAGGATCATGTGACACTGAAGACTGGAGTAGTGATGCTCAAAATTCAGTTTTGCATCACAGGAATAAATTACATTTTAAAATATATTCAAATAGAATAGAGTTATTTTACATTTTAATAATATTTCACAATATAAAAAACATTTCTATATTCTATATTAATATTTAAAAACATTAAAAAATCTTACTGTTCTCAAACGTTTGACTGGTAGTGTGTGTGTGTGTGTGTGTATATATATATATATATATACATTTTTTAATATACTTTATTATGTCTTTCAATTTAAACACATACTTAACCGAGACGTTCCCTTTCAAGGGAACTCGCGCTGCGTCACCGCTGTGGGAATGACAATCCCCACGTCCCCATATGAGCCAGATGCCCTACGGAACAAGCACCCGTGCCCCTGGGGTGGAGTTAAGGTCAAGTTTGTAAAACCTCACAAATGTGTGCGCCGAAGAAAACCCCACCGCATCACAGACTTCTTGAAGGGATGCCCCTAATAACAAAGCTTTAGAAGCCACCATACTCCTAGTAGAGTCGACCCGTACAGCCAAGGGAGAAGGCTGACCGACCGCCTCATAAGCAAGTGAGATGGCCTCGACCACCCACTTGCTCATTCTCTGCTTGGATGCTCTCGAGGGTGGCCCAAAACACACGAACAGCTGTTCAGATTTCCTCCACAGGGCAGCTCTGTGCACATAAGCCTCTAAAGCCCAGACTGAGCAAAGCAGATTAAATGTTTCCTGGTCTGACGTCCGAAAGGGAGGAGGACAAAAGACCTGCAGTATCACTGGTCCTACAACATTAGTAGGTACCTTAGGAATGTAACCCGGCCTAGGATACAAGAAAGCCTTAACCATGCCGGGCGCAAATTCCAAGCACGAGGGTGCCACTGACAAAGCTTGAATGTCTCCAATTCTTCTAAGAGACGAAATAGCAAGCAAAAAAATTTTAGAGTGAGAAACTTCTCAGGAAATTCTTCAATTGGCTCAAACGGAGCCAACGAAAGGCCCTGTAATACAATGGCCAAGTCCAATGCCGGCATCCTGGTGCGAAACGCTGGTCTACTAACAACAGACGGGCCCCGTCCCGACGCACTCTCTCTAGAACTCCCGGAAGCAGAGAAATCAGGGGAAATGCGTACAGAGGCAGCCTCGGCCACTCCTGTACCATAGCGTCCAGTCCCAAGGGAGCTGGAGGCGTTAGGGAGAACCGCAGACGACAGTAAGCCGTCACCGATGACGCGAACAGATCTACTTCTGCCCTGCTGAAGTTCTCCCACAGGGCCTCGGCCCCTGCCTCGACAGGATGTCTGCTTCCACATTTAGATACCCCGGGATATAAACAGCCCTGATTGAACGCAGTTTCCCTTGGGCCCACAGGAGGAGCTGGCGAGCCAGCTTGTATAACGGGCACGATCTCAACCCCCCCTGATGATTTATGTAGGAAACCACCGATGTGTTGTCTGTACGGACTAACACATGATGGCCCCTGAGATCTGGCAGGAAGTGTCTCAGAGCCTGAAACACCGCCAATATTTCTAAACAATTTATATGCCAAGAACGATGATGGTCCTGCCACTGGCCCTGGGCAGAGCGACCACTCATGATCGCCCCCCACCCCGTGAGAGATGCATCTGTCGTTAGAGTGACTCGACGACATGGAGCTCCCAACACTGGGCCTTGAACCAAGAACCAAGGCTGTTTCCACATCACCAACGCACAAAGGCATCGCCGCGTGACCTTTGGTCCTGATCGATTGCTCCTGTCTGCCTCCTGTTTGTCCTGCTGCTGTGCTCGCGTGCGCTCTGCTTGCTTTTGAATCTTTATTTGATATCATTTCCTGTTGTTTAAACTGCTAAATATAACTTACCCATCACCATATATTGTCTAATATTGCCTACCACATTAAATCTGACATCGCTAGCTTTTAATCTAAATCACTATCACGCGTTAGCATTTCGCTAGCCTGTTATCTTGCCATTTCTAGCTTGCCATCTCTTAGCTTGCCACCGGGTCTCCTGTTTTCTGAGTTCATCAAAAAACTGTGGCAAATTGGATTAGTAAATAGACTCCATCCAACAACTGTGGTGAGTTGGATTAATCAACAAATACGGTAAGCCATGTCTTCTCCTGTCATTGTCACTTGCACTGCATGTTACATGTTTAGTATATCTTTCTCTGTTGGCGAACAGGGATTCACATGTGATAAATGTAAGGAGATAGTCAGGCTGACGGAGAAGATTTCAGAATTAGAGACACGCATCCAGACTTTATTTGAGAGTAGTGAGAATGTAACAGCTTTAGACACTGCTTTGGATGCGATTAGCTTAGTGAACTCTGTACACTGTTCGGTTACGGCTGTAGAGCCCATGCAGCAAGGCAACTGGGTGACTGTGAGACGGCAAAGTCGCGTATCAAAAAAACGCTCTTCCATTCCGATTAGAACATCAAACAGGTTCTCCCCACTCGGTGACACACCTACTGACAATCCTGTTGAAAGTGCCCTAGTTATTGGCGATTCTATTACACGGAACGTGAAAATAGAGACACCAGCCACCATAGTCACATTTCAGTCAGGACCACTTCGTCAAGTATATTGTTTATTAGCGTTGTTGACAATGAAAGCATACAGTTAGTGTTGGCGGTATGGTTCTGTTCTGGGCAAGAACTCCCCACGCCTGTCCATGCACCCGCCTGGACAGAGCGGGAAAAGCAGCAAGTCAACCCCCCCCGGGGTACAGAATGGAACCAGTATATGCATATATAATTACAAATTCACATTATGTGAATGTCGACAATACATGAGAGAAAAGCTTGCCATGTAGAGACCTACAGAAAGAAACAAAGCAAATTAAACACAGGTAAAGGTGGAGTTGGGGTTGGAGGAGGGAGTTGTTGCAAGCAGCGATGCGATAGAGAATTGCTGAGAAATGGGGAATTTAAATGGCTGCGGTGATAAGTGTCGAGACTGGATTGGTACACGTCAGGAACAGCTGGCTATCAGCTGATGCGAGCTTGACTGACGTGGCCTGCCTGAACTGACGTGATGCTTGATTTCAGTCAGGACCACTTCGTCAAGTATATTGTTTATTAGCGTTGTTGACAATGAAAGCATACAGTTAGTGTTGGCGGTATGGTTCTCTTCTGGGCCAGAACTCCCCACGCCTGTCCATGCGCCCGCCTGGACAGAGCGGGGAGAGCAGCAAGTCAACCATATGCTGCTACCCCCCAACATGACTGAACAATAGAATGGCAATGCAGAAATGTGATTTATAATCTATTTATGGGGGAAGCATCGCCCCAAGCTCGGCAAGCGAGGACCTGCAACAGCTTGTTGCTTGAGCTGCTAAGCAACTGTGATCCTGAAGGGGGAAGCATACACCCCTAGCAGCCGCAAATCTAATACACGCAGTTGTACCAAATTAGAGCGTTTATATGCTATTAAATTGCATAAAGGGGGAAGCGTCACCCCAAAGATGAGAATTTGAGGAAATGCAACAGCATGTTGCTTAAGCTGCTTTAGGCAATGTGATGATAAAAGGGGAAAGCATACACCCCTAGCAGCAGTTTAGTACAACAAGCATATAAATACGTATACTACCGTAAAAAATGGGGGAAGTGTCACCCCGAACTGAACAAGTACGCACTGAGATGTTACGGCAATTATTTGAATGTAAAAAGGGGGAAGCATACACCCCTAGCTGCAGCAAGTTGAATACAACAAGCATGTTGTATATTACGTGATGGTATACGAGAGCAGTCCAGCAGGGGAAACATACATCCTTTTGGAATTATTTCGGATTAATATCGCAGTTGCAACTGGTAAATAGAAAGACGTAACAATGACAAAAAACACACAAAACATTTAAGTGGGGAGAGAAATACAATTCATTGCAGAGAACCCTTTACCTAGATTAGACAGATCCCATAGATTTTTGAGCATCTAAAATGTCCTTAAGTCCAGGACGAATGTAATGTTCGAAAGCAACAGAAGACCATCTTCCCAGAGCTTTCAGTGTGGGAATCGTTCTGACGGAGGCCGCTGATGTAGCTGCTCCGATGCGAAAGGAGTGAGACGTGTATTGGTCTGGTGGGAGGCCGCAGGTTTTGCAGACCAAACGGAGACGAGCTGCAAACCAGGATCTGGACATTTTTCTCCTCAGTGACAAATAGAGGTTCATCAGGATGAGCATGAGGACGAAAACTCAGATACCGGGACATGGAATAAAAAGGGCAAAAAACTGTATTAGTACGAGCAATTGCAACAGGAATACCTTTAGATTCTTTGTCAGACTTTGAATGTTTAAGGAAAATGGAGAAAAAAAGTTCATCAAAGATGATATCAGATACCGTGAAATCGTGAGAGGGGTCAAAATTGTTATTGCATGTAGTAAATTCACCAACCCTGAGAAAACCATTAAAAGCACAGAGGAAAGCGGCTTCTAAAAGTGCATCCACATAAGGACTGAAGCACCCCTGTCTCAGTTTAACAACCAGTTTTTTTACGAGAAAGAAAGTAAGAGGAAGCCGTTTGTCTTTGCCTTTTGGCACTTCTTTTTTGATGCCATCGAGGAGCAGACGGATGGATGGATGCCCCATAAGACTGCAGATGGATGGATCCAAGCATCTTAGATGAAACTGAATGCCTGAAACTTGACTTTTAATGGTGGAGGGCTGCATTTTTAGTGCTAAATGACAATGTGTTATATATGAACATACAATAGCAATGTTAACAGGCAAAACAGGAGCTGAAAAGGTGGAGCAAAAGGTAGAAAATTGAATCCAAGCCGAGTCATACACTTTAATTGTAGATTTGGCTAGACCTGATCTCATGTACAGAAAAGCTGTGGAAAGATAAAACTGCAGAGTGGTGTTTAGTCGAGAACAGTCAGGGTGAATGCTGGGCAAGGCAAGCTCGAAGGAGAGGCTTCTGGGCACATGGCTTTGAACTCCTGAAATTTAAAACGAGACAGACAGTCAGCTATTTTGTTATCGAGGCCGGGTATGTGAGCAGCGCGGAGCGTAAAATTACCGATAATGCATGATAATGAGGGGAACTGATGAGCGCCCTTTATTAATAATAGGAACCGTTGCTGCATTGTCGCAGTAAACTAGAATTTGTTTTCTGGACCATTGATTGCCCCAAAGAATGCAGGCTACGAATACAGGATATAATTCTTACAGCGCTGTTGATATTGTGTTTGTAGGAAGAGACAACAATTCCTTTGGCCAAACACTAGCAAACCAATTATTGTTGAAAAAACCTCCGAATCCGATAGAAGGAGCGGCGTCGGTAAAGAACTTGAGGTTGATAGAAGTCTCTACTAAATTGTTATTAAAAAAAGAAAACCCGTTCCACCCTTCAAATAGGAGAGACCAAAAATGCAGCTCGGATTTGCAGCCTGAATCTAATTTGATAGAATCGTGTAATTTCTCGACTGTTTTTGATACATCAATAAGTCTAGAAATGAAAGAGCGACCTTGCGGCATGATTCGCATCGCAAAATTAAATTGCCCTAACAGAGAGTGTAGTTCTTTCTTTGTGATTGAAGTGCTTTTTAAAATATTTTTTATAACCTCCCTGATGCAATCAAGTTTATTTAGAGGTAATGAAGCTTGCATGAGATTGCTGTCTAAAGTAATACAGAGGAATTCGATTGTATTTGATGGCCCCACAGTTTTCCCTTCTGAGAGAGGTATACCTAGCTTATTAAAAGTTTCTTTCAGAATATTAATACATCGCTCAGGTTTAGGATTTGGATAGTCCACGACCAAGTCGTCTAACAAATGAAGCACAAACGGCAGCTTACAGTTATTTAAAAGAATCCAACAGAGCGCTTCCGATAAAGAATCGAAAATACGAGGGCTGCTAACAGAGAAATATGTTTTTTTACACCATTGAACTCCGAAGAGGTACCACTGAGACGGGTGAAGCGGCATGATTTTAAAAGCATCGATGATGTCGGCTTTTCCCAGCCAAGCGCCCTTACCAGCTGATTTAATGAACTGAATGGCATGATCTACTGAAGCATAAAACAACAAGAAATTAGGGAGAGGAATAAAACTGTTAATGCTAGGTACATGAACAAGGTCATGAGGAGCTGACAGATCTATTATTAAACGTTTTTTCCCAGAATACTTCCTTGTAACTACTCCTAAAGGATTAATATGAAACACTGAAAAGGGGGAACTATCGAAGGGACCAATCATATATCCTTTTTCTATTTCTTTTGCCAATAACCTATCTACTACTTCAGGCTCTTTGAGAGCTGACTGAAGATTATTGCAAATGAATGAAGTTTTGGGGAGGAGTGTTAAACCAGCCAGAAATCCTTGAATAAGTCCAGTTATCAAATAATGCACAAAACAGCGATTGGGATGCTTGCTCAAAGCTTTGTCAAGTTCAGGAACATTGACAGGTGTAGACGGCTTTATTTCCTCTTTTTTATGTGCATTCTGCGAGGACACACGGACTTGGGATGTCCGTCTCCGCAATAACTGCAAGCGTGAATAAATTTACAATTAGAAAACCTACACACATTTTCATTAAATTGGTGACACATAGGAGTATGAATCGCTGGGGTAACCTTTTCTGCTGCATCCTCTTTAGGTAGGCGGCCTGACTGAGTTTTAGCAATTCTTGGGCACAGAGAAGAATTATGCGCAAATGAACCGCACAAGGAGCAAGACAAAGCTCGGTGACCGGTGAAATATCTGCTTATTAAAGCCAAGTCTACTATAGACCAGCCAGTCTTTGGTTGAACCGCTGAATGTACATAGCTGCCTTAGCCGAGAAAGATTTATGGTACTCGTAAAACAGAGTCCCACCGTAAGTCATGGCAAGGTCTGAGATAATGGCTAAATAGGTGTCTAATTCTGCCCTACGCTTCGGATAGATTTCACAGATAATGTCGCTAAAAACTCCGAAAGAAACGTTAAATTCAGGCATGGTTAGACAATTAGACAATCGTTGGTCATTATCTTACAGATATGTACAGATATGTCCCCGCAGTCAACTACGCGTTTATCTTGGCCCTCTGAGCACAGCAGGATTTTAACCAGATTAACATCATTACCTGCTAGGATCTGGGCTCGCAGCTGGGGAGAGATAGCAGCGGCTGGTGGAAAAAAGGGGGGTCAGTTGGTGGACGCTGGGAGAGCCGTGGCTAGAGATCTGCGCGGTAGAAGGTCAGCAGTTGCTGTGATAGATAAAGTGGACAGAGCAGCGGCAGCAGCAGCAGCAACGGGAGCCATGGGAGCAGGAGTCAACAAAGTTGTGTGGGAAGAAGGCGGCGGTTGATTTTCCAATACTTGGATCCTCTTGGATCCTCTGTAGACTCGAGCAGTGCGATGTTGCCGGATCTCTCTGTTCTTTACTTCGGAGCCGGTGGGTTGGTAGAACGGGAGCAGTTCTTTCGTTTGGCAGTAGCCTTCCTTGAGCCGGATGGTGTTGGAGTCGATGGAGTCGCAGGCGTTTCTGAGAGGTGCTCCATGAAGAATTGAAAGAGTTCTTGATGATTAATTCCTATTGGAGCCTGAATGTTGTGCCTGTGCAGCGTCACGAGAATCTTCTCAGCAGGCCAGTCTGCTATAAGCAGAGGAGTTGTTTTGTTTGCCAGTCGCGAACTTCTGCGCACACTTGGAGCAGGCGTTTTCTAGAAAAAACTGAACCTGTTCTGAGTCCAGATCCGACATGGTGAGTAATATAATAATGACTTGCGCTAGGAATAACAATTTCTTCATAGCCAATGTAAAATTTTGCTTGCAGCCATATATAGTGTAGTAATTGAGTTGTTGCAAGCAGCGATGTGATCAGTTGTTGCAAGCAGCGATGCGATAGAGAATTGCTGAGAAATGGGGAATTTAAATGGCTGTGGTGATAAGTGTCGAGACTGGATTGGTACGTCAGGAACAGCTGGCTATCAGCTGATGCGTGCTTGACTGACGTGGCCTGCCTGAACTGACGAGATGCTTGATGTTTACCGGGAGCCAGAGCGCCTGACATCAAAGCAAATTTAAAAGTGCTAGCTAATGCTAATTGTAAATTCTCTAAGATTATTATTCACGTCGGCACTAATGATGTTCGACTTCGCCAATCGGAGATAACCAAAATGAACATTAAAGAGGTGTGTGAACTCGCAGACCTGACCTGTTGAAAAAAGATGGCATCCATCCTTCCTGGGGTGGTGCCACTCTTCTCTCTAGTAATTTGGCACATAGTCTTAGAGCTAAACCTTGACTAACTAGGGCCCAGGTCAGGAAGCAGACGGACTGGCTTACCCGACCGTCTGCTAGCTGTCTCACGTCACAGAAGTCAGATAAATCCCAACACATATACTCTTTCACCTAGATATTATCACATAGAGACTGTGTCTGTTCCATGAATTAGTAAATACAAAAAAACATCAAAACCATTGAACGGTAAAATGTAATTGATGTCCAACAAATAAAAACCAGATATAATACAGATGATCAAATGATAAAGCTCGGGCTGCTGAATATTCGATCCCTTTCCTCAAAAACGCTTATTGTTAATGATATGATTACAGATAATAATCTAGATGTGCTGTGTTTGACAGAAACCTGGCTAAAACCTGATGAATACATTACTTTAAATGAGTCCACCCCCCAAGATTATTGTTATAAACACGAGCCACGTCTGAAAGGTAAAGGGGGAGGGGTTGCTGTAATTTATAATAATATCTTCGGTATTACTCAGAAGTCTAGTTTCAAATATAATTCCTTTGAAGTTTTGGTGCTTTATGTAACGTTATGTAGTGAAATTGATAAATCCCGTTTGACATTTGTGTTGGCTACTGTATACAGGCCACCAGGGCACAATATAGACTTTACCAGAGAATTTGCTGATTTTCTATCAGAGTTAGTACTAGCTGCAGATAAAGTACTAATTGTTGGTGATTTTAATATCCATGTAGACAATGAAAAAGACGCATTGGGATTGGCATTTAGAGACATTCTAACCTCTATTGGAGTTAGGCAACATGTGTCAGCACCCACTCATCGCCTTAATCATACTTTAGACCTAATATTGTCACATGGAATAAATGTTGATACCGTTGAAATTCTGCAACAGAGCGATGACATCTTAGATCATTACCTAGTAACATGTATACTTAATTTAGCTAAGGCTGCAAAGCCGTCCCCTCACTTCAAATATGGCGGGACTATCACTGCTGCGACTAAAGATTGCTTTGTAAATAATCTTCCTCATCAGTTTCATCTCCTCAGCATCCCAGATAGCCTAGAGGAACTCGATGTTGCAACAGAAACTATTGACTCTCTCTTTTCCAGCACTTTAGACACAGTTGCTCCTCTGCGCTTAAAGAAGATTAAAGAAAATAGTCCAACGGCGTGCTACAATGAGCACACCCGGGCCCTTAAAACAGCAGCCAGAAAAATGGAGCGCAGCTGGAAGAAAACAAAACTGGAAGTTTTTCGCATTTCGTGGAAAGAGAGCATGATTGCATACAGAAAGGCCTTAAAAACTGCTAGATCTGCTTATTTCTCGACTCTCTTAGAAGAAAACAAACACAACCCTAGGTATTTATTCGATACAGTGGCTAAATTAACCAAAGATAAAGCTTCAACTTCTGATGTCTGCCAACAGCACAGCAGTAATGACTTTATGAACTTCTTTACTTGTAAGATTGATAATATTAGGGAAAAAATTATAACCATGCAGCCGTTCACTACAGTATCACATCAGACAGTGCATTGTAGTGTGACTGAGGAAAAATTACACTCATTCAAAATCAACAACATGTATGCTCGACCCTATACTGACTAAACTACTAAAAGAGATGCTTCCAGAGGCCATAGATCCTCTTCTTAATATCATTAATTCATCTTTGTCATTAGGATATGTACCGAAAACTTTTAAGTTGGCTATTATTAAACCACTTACTAAAAAAAACGCAACTTGATCCTACAGAATTAGTCAATTACAGGCCAATCTCAAATCTACCCTTTCTGTCAAAAATACTAGAAAAGGCAGTATCCTCACAATTCTGCTCCTTTTTAGAAAGAAAAGGTATCTGTGAGGATTTCCAGTCAGGATTTAGACCGTATCATAGTACTGAGACTGCTCTCTTTAAAGTTACAAATGATTTACTCTTATCATCCGATCGTGGTTGTATCTCTCTATTAGTGTTACTCGATCTTAGCGCTGCATTCAATACTCTTGACCACAACATTCTTTTGAATAGACTCGAAAATTATGTTGGCATTAGAGGAATTACATTGGCATGGTTTAAATCATACTTATCTGACCGTTATCAGTTTGTAGCAGTAAATGAAGAGATGTCACACCGATCACAAGTTCAGTATGGAGTACCGCAGGGCTCAGTGCTAGGACCTTTGCTTTTCACCCTGTACATGCTACCACTGGGAGATATCATTAGGAAGCATGGCGTTAGTTTTCATTGTTATGCTGACGATACTCAGCTCTATATTTCTTCATGCCCTGACAAAACTTACCAATTCACAAGATTAACGGAATGCATAGCTGATATAAAAAATTGGATGACTAGTAATTTCCTGCAACTTAATTCAGAAAAAACTGAATTTTTAATTATTGGACAAAAAAAACTCCACAAGTAGTAACCTAGAATTAATAAATGAGCTGCAGCTGGTCCAAAACGCAGCAGCTCGAGTTCTTACTAGAACCAGGAAGTATGACCATATTAGCCCGGTTCTGTCAACACTGCACTGGCTCCCTATTAAACATCGCATACATACAGGACTCAAAGAGATATATTTGGAAGATTCTCCCACTCTGCCAGAAAATCTACTAAGAGTACCAGCCTCTCGAGGCTGGCCTTTGATGTACTCTGCACAGCGAGCGCTGCACCCTGAAGCGGCGAACCGGCAGGGAACAACTGGCCCGACTGCACTGTGGCCCTCCTCAGAGGGTGCGACTCATCCGAGGATGGTTCGCGCCCTCTGAGGAGGGCCACAGTGCAGCGGGGTTAGCGGATCGACCCTGTGAGGGCACCGAAGGGAGGCGGGTACCGTATACTGAGGTGGAAACCGCCTGCCTTCGGCGGGGACCACCCTCGCGATCCTGACACTCTTGGTGTCTGGATCTTTTAGACGCAGCCTTCTTAGAAATAATGACGGTCCTCAGATCTGTCTTACCCTTCGAAGGCTGCGACTGAGAGCACCGCCCCCCGCCCCACCCCTTCTGTAGGGGAGTACAAGTGGAGACGCTATTTCTTGTGGCCAGTCCAAACTGAGCCTGAAGGCACAGAAGCTAGTTTGTGTTCACGGGTGCTTTATATTTCCAGGTCTATAACGTCACCTGCCTATGACATTCTGTCGCTTCATTGGACTGGTTACACACATGCTTCAGGACGCAATCACACAGAGGGGTTCCCACAGAGGTGAGGCAGCGCGAGTTCCCTTGAAAAGGAACTCATCTTTATTAAGTAGCATAGGTCATATACCCAAAACTATATTTTGTATCTTTATTATATTTGGTTTCTTAAAAATGTATTCCCTGAATTACTTGTCCAATTAAAAAATAATAATAATTTTACAAGTAGCTATAAAATACATGAGTGTAATGAGCTATAAGTTCACTGCAACTTATCCAACATCCTAAAGATAAATGATTATATTTAGAAGATATATTTTCCAAACAAAATGTATATTTTACATATTATTGCACTCCTATTTGGGGTGCAGTAGCGCTCGTTCAGTGTGAAGTTCAGCAGCAAAATGGAAATATTTGCACGAGTTTCTAACATTTACAGATGGAGAATATACCTGTGAAATATTTTGTACTGAGGAAAACACCATGTCTCAAATGCATAAAACAGCACAAAATGTATGCTGTTTGCTGTGGTGGATCGATTTGATCCATGATCTACCTCTTGGGCTGCTTAAGAAAAGCATGCACACAATGATCTTGACTAGATAAACCTGGATCAAATTAGTGGGATTGCGTGAACTTTAATTAGCTACCTTTTATGAAACTGCTTTAGCCCCAACGTATTTGTTAGGTTCATTCAAGTCAGGTTTTGGAGTTTAATCCTCACTTTTCTTAGCGTCTTTTATGAAACAGCCCTCTGTTTTGGTTCACCTCTTTCAAGGGATATTTTTTTCTTACATGGTATAGTCTGACTTGTTTTGGACCGGCTATGGCTCACTAAGTTTGCTTATTCTTCAAAGCTTTGTGTATTTATTAGTGTTTTAGAACAGCAAATTAACAAAACACTCTAGTCCTACAAGGCTTTCTGAGATGTAAAAGCTGGGAGCGCTTAATGCTTTTCATGTATCCTGCACTTGTTCAAATATCAGAACAAGCTAAAAAAAAAACACATCTGTCAAAAGCCCTGGACAGTTGCCATAATATACAGTTGAGATAAGTTCCTCTTTCCCCCTGATGTCATACACATTCAGCTGCTTGCAGACATACTGTAGGTTAACTTCTCTTTGAACTTGCCATGTATTTCTCCAACCACACCTATCATGGTACAACTGATAAATAAAATATTGTCTTTCTTTAGAGTTTGATTTCTCAATCATTGGATTTGCTTATCAGTGGCTGTATTGATGTACTGTTACCAAGGACTTTGTGTTGCCATGGGGGCGTACAATTACATCATGAGTGATGTTACTAAAAGAACAGCACATTAACTGTTATTAAGTGGCAAATTAGCTAGAAACTTTGGCACAGAAAGAGGTAAAGAAAAAATGGGTGTCCCATATTTTAGAGCTAAAGTAAACAATTCAGAAGTGAAATCATTTCCTAGAGAATGCTCCATATTATGCTAGCACAAAATGTACAAAAAATAAGCTATAATTAGCTGTTGATAATTTTGTTAAAATAATGACATTTGTGAAATGCCAATGTTTATTTCTCACTGCCCCAAAAGACAAAAATGATTAAAAACATATATATATTGAACAAAATACAGAACACAGACAACAGAGTTGACATTTTATCACATCACTTTATTAACAATTCCAGCACAGGATATTTGGTGAAAATAAAAGTTCCCCTGCATCACAGCTGGTAAGTGACAGAATGTTTTGGTTACGTATGTAACCCTCGTTCCCTGAAGGAAGGGAACGGAGACGTTACGTCAGTTACTGACGGAATGGGGGTTTCGCTTAGATGCCAATCGCCTTTGAGACGAGCCAATGGCATGAAAATGCCATGAGTCTGCGGAATTTGCATAACACAACCTAGCCCCACCGCGTGGGTCTAAAGGGCGTTGCGTGGCAATCTCGCATTATGTTACCTGCTGAAGAGCCGAGGCTTGAGCGCCCGGCTGTTCCAGCGGTACAGCGGAAGTGGCAGGGGGACGTAACGTCTCTGTTCCTTTTCTTCAGGGAACGAGGGTTACATACGTAACCAAGACGTTCCCTTTCAGTCAGTACACTACAAGTTACGTCAGTTACTGACGGAATGGGGGTCCCAATTTAATCTCGCCACGACGGCTGTCTTCCAGAACCTGCGCTGACCAGAGCTCCCTGCCATGAGTCTTAGCACGAACGAGGGGCTAGGCTCAACGCAAATACCAAGGTACACTGGGAAGCATATCCCATGTGGAGAAATGCAACACAATGCCTGCCCGAAGGGAGGACTTGGCCGGCCCTTCGTCAACCGAAAATGCCTGCAGGTCCCCTACCCTCTTGACGGAGGCCAAAGCGACCAGAAGCGCTGTCTTCATAGACAGTTGAACTTACTCCACTGATCGCAAAGACTCAAAGGGAGCTCTCTGCAGGGCAGATAAGACCACTGCGAGGTCCCAAGAGGGTACGAGGGGAGAGCGAGGAGGATTCAGTCTCCTAGCCCCCCTCAGGAACCTGATGACCAGGTCGTGCTGACTTACCTGTTTTGTCTCCACGAGGTCGTGGTAGGCTGAGATAGCGGCCACATAGACCTTCAGGGTGGAAGGAGACAGCCTTCGAACCAACCCTTCTTAGAGAAATGAGAGCACGGCCCCGTTTGCGAGAAGAGCACCAGGTGACGAAGAGGTTCCACTTCAACGCATAGGCGTGTCTACTAGACAGGGCCCTAGCGGAAGTGATGGTAGCCACCACCTGAGGTGGTAGAGTACTCAAACCTGCTGTGTCCTGTCCAGGAGCCACACGTGGGGGTTCCAAAGATCGGCACGCGGGTGCCAGAGGTGCCCCGTCTCTGAGAAGGCGGTCCATCCTCAGAGGAACCGACCAGGGAGGGGCTGTCGCAAGGAGTATGAGTTCGGAGAACCAGGTCCGGCCGGGCCAGTACGGGGCAACCAAAAGGACCTGCTCCATGACCTCCCAGATCTGCACACAACCTGTGCGAGAAGGCTCACTGGGAACGCATACTTGCGTGGGCCCCGCGGCCAGCTGAGTGCTAGTAGACAAATGGGAAGAGTCGTGGGAGGCAAACAGAACTACCTGTGCATCGCCAGCCTGTTCCCAAATCAGCTGGTCGTCAGGGGATGGAGTCTCCATTCCCCCGGCAGTGGCAGAACCGTGAGAGTTTGTGGCTGCACGACTCAGGTCTCCCGGGGCGAACGTCCACGAAGCGACCTCAGATGCTTCAGACTCCAAGAGGAGATGGCGGGCGAGTTGCGACATCGGGCGGGAGCGTAGGTCACCTTGTCGGTAGACGTTTGCTACTGTCGCCGCATTGTCTGAACGGGCCAGTACGTGTCTAGCCTAGAGCAGGGCTCGAAAGCGGTGCAAGGTGAGACGTACGGCCAGCAACTCGAGGCAATTGACAGCCATAGGCGTTGGGGTCCTTTCCAGGAGCCCGCGATAGCACGTCAATTGCGCATGGCACCCCAGCCAGTGGCAGAGGCATCTATTGATACAACAATATGCCCGTAAACTCGTTCTAAGGGCACCCTGGCCTACTCACAAGAAAGGTCATACATTAGATCTTGTCTTATCATATGGTATTTCTGTATCTAATTTGGTGGTTTCAGATGTAGGCATCTCCGACCATTATTTAGTGGTATTTGATGCTGTTTGTTCTTATGTTCCTCCAACCTCTTCTCAGCCTTTACATTATGCTAGGTCCATCAATTCCTCAACTGCAAACATTTTTACAGAATTTTATTTATCATTTTATAGACAATGTCTCAGATGGGCATGATACGGAAATGCTGGTTGAAGCTTTTAATAAGTCGTGTACACTTGCCCTAGATAGTGTTGCCCCTCTTAAATTAAAGAAATGTAAGGGAACCTCTCAACCTTGGTTAAGCAATGTTACCCACTCTCTTAGACAAGAGTGCAGGAAAGCAGAACGAAAGTGAAAGAGAGATAAGCTTCAGATTTCGTTTGAGATGTCAAAGGAGTGCCTGGCTAACTATCAGCAGGCAGTAAAGGAGGCAAAAATTGAATTCTTCTCAAAAGTAATTTCAGATAATACAAATCGGCCAAAAGTAATATTTGATCAAATTGAATCTGTTTTAAACCCCTCAAGGAATGTTATGAGAGATGCTACACAAGAGAATTGTGAAGAGTTCTTAATGTTTTTCACTCAAAAAATCGAGAAGATCAGAAGTGCAATTGTACCTTCACATTCCCTTCCATTAACTAAGCCGCCACGGTCTAACCATTTTACTAACTTTGAATCAGTCTCATCAGCACTGGATATTCTCCCTCCTCATCTTTTTAATGTTTTTTCCTTCTGGGAGTTCTAGCCTAACAGCTATAATCAACAGATCATTGATAAGTGGAGCAGTACCAAATAGTTTCAAACATGCAATTCTTCATCCCTTGTTAAAAAAAACCTAATTTGGATCATACAGTATACAATAACTATAGACCTAATTCCAAATTGCCCTTTATCTCCAAGATTTTAGAGAAAGTGGTCTACTCACAGTTCTACTCGCATTCGAATACTTTTGACATTTTAGACACATTTCAGTCGGGCTTTAGGACCTGTTACAGCACAGAATCAGCTTTGCTTAAGGTCACAATGATATATTATTATCTTTTGACTCACATGTTGTTCTAGTCTTATTAGATCTGAGCGCTGCCTTTGATACGATTGACCATGAGATTCTTCTCAACCGTCTGGAGTGTTGGGTTGGTGTCCAGGGTACAGCTCTTCAGTGGTTTGCCTCGTATTTAAAAGACAGGACAGTTGCTGTGAATCTGGGGCACTTTTCTTCCACACTGGCACCTTTAGTATGCGGTGTTCCTCAGGGGTCAATCTTGGGACCGTTGCTGTTCTCTCTGTGTATGCTTCTTCTAAGCTCTATTCTTTGGAAGTATAGTATTGCGTACCACTGCTATGCCGATGATCTTCAGTTTTATTTTCCTGTGAGCTTAGATAAAACATGCTCTCTGGACAAAGTACAGGAATGTTATAGTGACATAAAGCTTTGGCTTTCTAATAACTTTCTCCAATTAAATGAGAGCAAAATTAAGGGTCACTCCTTTATCTCTCCGAAACTCTGGAATAGTCTCCCACTATTTAAAGGTAAAGACAATTATAACTATGCAACCATCTACTACAGTATCGCATCAGACAGGGCATTGTAGTGTCACTGAGGAAAAATTACACTCATTCACTGCTATAGGAGAGGAAGAATTGGCTAAACTCTTTAAATCATCTAAATCAACAACATGTATGCTCGAGCATTAACACTGTATGAATACTGAACTGAGCTGGATGACATCACTGTTTTCTCCAGAGCGGCTGAACAGCCGAATCAATTTCTGTTGCGTTATTTTCCTGTTATCACTGTAAAGCTGCTTTGAAACAATCTGCATTGTATAAAACGCTATATAAATAAGGGTGACTTGACTTGACTTGACTTGACTGGACCCTGTACCGACTAAGCTACTGAAAGAGATGCTTCCAGAGGTCATAAATCCTCTTCTTAATATCATTAATTCATCTTTGTCAATAGGATATGTACCGAAAACTTTTATTTAACCACTTATTTAAAAAACTTGATCCTACAGAATTAGTCAATTACAGGCCAATCTCAAATCTACCCTTTCTGTCAAAAATAAATTTTACAATAAGCTAAATGCTTAACATTTCTTGTGTAAACATTCTTTCTTTCTTTATTTTTTTAAATACCCTAAACCGCATGAAAAACAAATTTACAATCATAATCGTTTCATCTGTGTTAGTTATATTCAGAGACAGAATGCTAAAGTTCATCATTAGAATGTGGGAAGTATCACAGAGAAAGGATAGTAAACACAGAGAAAACTACTACACACAACATCCATGGAAGAACAACAAACGGCAATGAACAGAGGAAACACAGTGGTATAAACATGGAGGGTATACATGCCCTGGTGAAAAAAAGTATACTTTATTGTGTTTCAAATATATTCCATTTTCTATGGAATATACTAACAAAAAATGTACCATCTTTAAATATATAAAAAGTATATTAGCATCATGCTTTTACCTATTTTCACAATACAACTTTTAACACACTTTAAATAATATAATTTTAATTTAGTATATTTTCCAAAAATATATTTTAGAAAATATACTTAAAATGAAATGTATGTATAATTTTTTAAGTGTACTTATTTGAACATTACTTTAAAATATATTTTAGGTATATTTTAAACTGTATGCTCAAAATTGTCATTGTAACAATGCACTGAAAGTGTATTTTAAACATACATTATTTAATACCCTGAAGTTGTAATATATTTAAAGTAAAATTTGAGTATAATTTTTAAGTTTACTTATTCATGCTTGGAATTCATTTCATTGCATATTTCTTTCAGAAAGTGTTAATACACAATTACCATCGCACACCTGTTGGTAATAGATAGGTGCGTGGGAAAGAGGATAATCAAATCCAAAAATCTCAAAAATAAAAGGAAATCCCGCACACTATCAATACTTGCAAAAAATATAAAAACTTTTTATTAGCATTTGCAGTTAAAATGTATGACTTATACGCAAAAAAAAAACATTTTCAAATGCAAATATGTACAATTAGCAAATATGTGTAAATATGTTTAACAAGTTTACACTGGCAGAGAAGAATCATGTTACAATCATACACACAAATATTAAACAACACACCAGCAGCACACTCAAAATACAGGTACATGCAAGAAAACACGAGTTGAGTGGTTGAGTCTTATTGGAATTCAAATGTCTCTTCAACTTGGTCTGTGACCAATTCGATTTTGTTGCTCACTGCCTTCAGCCAATCAGAGCTGCTGACGTCACGGTACTCGTTTGAATTCCCCTCACTCACATGAGGCAAGTACAATGTCGCTATGCGTTATTTATTTAATATAACATTGAAAGCGGAAAATACATCACTCATTCTTGGGAATTCGGACCAGTTCAATGCCAATGCTTAGTTTCGCTTTAAACGGAAAACGAGGTTTCAGCTTGATATCTTCTTTTTGAGTTTGTGGTAGTGGTTTATGTCACATGTATACAGCACCAAATCGCCCCGTCTTCTTTACGATATTAATTCATTAAGAGTCGTATACTGTATATGTTTGACTACTGGAAACAATACTGATCCTCATTTACTGTTCAAAAATAGTATTGGTTTAATACAGGTTTTAGACAGGCTACATACAATACAATATTGACATACCCTACTGATAGGTTCCATACTGCTAATTATTATTTACTGTATTGGTTGAATACAGGATTTAGAAAGACTAATTTAAACATGAATAAAAAGTTGTATGAACATGCTGTCTGACCTTATATCTTTTGTATATTCTGTTAACAGATGCTGTTCTTCACAACTGCCTCTGATGTGTAAGCAGCCATGAGACAGAGGTGTAACAGTGAGCAGCTCATCAGAAAATGGAATATAATGTGTAATTTGTATTTGTATTTAGAGGGTCAGTGTGGCATTGGTCCAATAATGTTTTTTGTTTTAATCTTTCAGTTATTTTAATGAAAAACATGGTAAGTTCATTTTGTTCAGTTTTGTTGAAACCATGTGAAGTTTAAATAAAAACTGTTGCACTTAATGAAATATGTCTTTTCATTAGTGACGTTGTTACATTTTATTTATTTTAATGGCCTTGAAAACAAATGCATTCAACATTGGGAAAATGTCTCCTAAGTAATTTATTAAAACGTAGTTAAATGATAGCACATTTAAAATACTGTATTTATGACATTATGTAATTCAAAGTATATTGTACAAAGTATAGGTAAGTAATAACAAAGTATATTGTTATTGACTACAATGTGAGAAATGTTTAGCATTTGGAACAAGCCAAAGGTACTGAGCATATTACCTGTAAAATAATATATTCATAGTATATTGCTTTGTGTTCTGAAGACACTCGTAATTAATTTATAATGTACTTGAAACACAAATAAAGTATACTTATAAATTAGAGATACGCGGACGGGCTATTATTTCATCCGCAACTGCATCACAAAACTCATCATCCGTCCGGCATCCATCCGCACCAACGCTTTTTGACCAATTTTCAAAGCCGCACCCGTCCGCCATCCGCTGATTGTTTTAAGGTCTATAGGCGATGCAAAGCGCTGCTGACGCGAGCCGCAAGGCTAGAAAGCTGTTGCCTGTTCTAGAAAGGATATCCAATGCAGCAAAGATATTCATATCAGCAGTGAACTCCGTCTCCGATCGGCACACAGGGACAAAAATAAATAAATAGCCTAAATAAAACGCACATCGGCAAACCTGACCTTACCTGAATAGGCTACTGTACAATTTTATCATTGTAATAAAAAACACGATTTGGCACATCATTTCAACATGCTGCTATTTAGCCCACTACTAATTAATGCCTATTGCACTTATTTATTTTGCAAAAAGAAAGAAAACTTGAATAAAATAACAACCCTATAGCGAAAAAAAAGTATGCTAAGTATACTTGCAGCCAGACTAATTATCAGTATACTTCAAGTGTGTTAATGATTAGTTAACTTGAAGTGTGCTATTTTGGAACAACTAATTTTGTACTAAGTATATTTTAGTTGTAATTAAGTTGTGTAAAAGCATAGATTTAAGTGTATTTAGTGTACTTTTATGTACTAAATTGGAACAACTTTAAGTATACTTAGTACACTTTAAGAATAGGGACTAATTACATGCTTGATTAGTGATAATAAAATGTACTTTATTTGTGTTATAAGTATACTTTGTGTTTTAAGTACATTACAAATTAATTACCAGTGTATTCAGAACACACAAGCAATATACTATGATATATTATTCTTTCAGGTTTATTTATTTATTTACCTTTGGCTTATTCCAAATACTAAAAAATATACACTTTGTAGTCTATAACAATATAATTTGTTATTACTTAGCTATACTTTGTACAATATACTTTGAATTACATAATGTCACACAATACAGTATTTTATATGTACCAACTACAGTTTAATGAATTGCTTACTGACTTATTTTCCCAATGTTGAATTTTTTTTTTAAGGCCATTAAAATAAATTAAATGTAACAACATAACTAATGAAGAGACATAGTTCATTAACAAGCACAACGGTTTTTATTTAAACTTCACTCTGCCTCTGATTGGCTGCAGGCAGTGAGCAACAAAATCTGATTGGTCACAGACCAAGTTGAAGAGATATTTAAATTCTGATAGAGACAGAGCGCATTTAAGCCACGCCCACACCGGGGGGGAAAACAATCAAACCGTCTCCACTGACTTTGCATTGCGTGAAGCGGCCTCCTTGTCATTTCTGACTTATAACAAAACACGGAACAATGTCTAAAAGCTGCTATGTGACAAGGTGTACAGCAAACAAGCTAAAAACCCAGAACCAAAAACGCAGAAGTTTTGACCCAAAAAAACGAGCGTTTAAGGAGACAAAAGTGGATACAGGCAATAAGACGTGAAGCTTCAGCAGAAAGAATGGGTAAATTTTGGGATCCTGACACTCAGTATGCCTATGTGTGCAGTAAACATTTTGTCATCGTTAAGTCAAATATCCAAATGTCAGTTTTAAATATTATATTTCCTGACGCTGATAACGTTCCCCTCTAGTGGGTGTAGTTCTCAGTGTAATATAACATGTCTCAATTGTAATATAATCTGTCTCAATTGCCTGTATCCACTTTGCGTTTTTTGGGTTGACAGCTTATAAAAACTTCTGGGTTTTTGGTTCTGGGTTTTTTAGCTTGTTTTCTGTACACCTTGTCACATAGCAGCCTTTAGACATTGTTCTGTTTTTTGTTATAAGTCAGAAATGACAAGGAGGCCGCTTCACGCAATGCAATGCCTCTGCCCCCTTCCAGTGCCCTGTGTTTCCTGTTTATCTTACCTGATAAGACGGGGCTCACACAGAGAAGTCCATCACTGCTGTTCTGCATGACCCGCTATGTGACTATTGGATAACACTGGGAAAGCGTGCCCTAGTGAAAGGGAATGCTGAGGAACCTACATCGTACCCTTTAGGAGTTATGTGGAGTACAATGCTGAGCCGTAGCCCGCAACAGAGAGGGGGCTCCAGCCCCACTGAAGGGGCTCTGCTTCTGGAGAATATAAGTGCCGTAGCGCAGCAAGCCAACAAGAGCCAGGGCCTCTCAGTGCTTCTACCCGTTTGAGGTGAGAACACAGGAGGAAACCGGCTCTACACGTAGGCTATAGAATCTAGCGAATGTGTTGGGTGTCATCCAGCCTGCAGCTCTACATATGTGTGCTCGCACCCTGAGCGGACAGGGCACACCTTGTGCTTGGTAAGCCAAGGTGATGGCATCCACTATCCAGTGGGCCATCCTCTGCTTGGAGACAGCCTTTCCCTTCTGCTGGCCTTCGTAACAGACAAAGAGCTGATCTAAGGTCCTGAAGCTTTGTGTTCTATCCACGTAGATCCGCAGAGTGCGGACGGGACAGAGCAAAGCTAGGGCTGGGTCTGCCTCCTCCAAAAGCAGCGCTTGCAGGTTCACCACCTGGTCCCTGAAGGGAGTGGTAGGAACCTTGGGCACATAGCCAGGCCGGGGTCTCAGTTCCACGTGGGTGTCACCCGGCCCGAACTCTAGGCACGATCGTCGACCGAAAATGCCTGCAGGTCCCCTACCCTCTTGATGGAGGCCAGTGCAGCCAACAGCAAAGTCTTCATAGACAGAATCTTTAGCTCTGCCGACTGCAAAGGTTCAAATGGGGCATTCTAAAGTGCTCGGAGCACCAGAGCAAGATCCCAAGAGGGTATAGAGGGAGGTCAAGGAGGACCAGGTCATGCTTCCCAACCAACTTACCTTCTGAGCGATCATGATAGGCGGATATTGCAGCAACATAGACTTTGAGGGTGGAGGGCGACAGCCTACGCTCCAACCCCTGTTGCAGGAAGTAAAGCACAGATGTGATCGAACATCTTCGGGGGTCTTCTCGGCGAGAATACCACTCGACGAACAGGTTCCACTTCGAGGCATAAGCCTGTTGCGTAGACGGTGCTCGTGTTACCCCTGGTAAATATGATCAAATATGGTTGTAAAAAAATAAATCTGCATTGTTTATCCTTTTTATCTTTTATTAAAAAAATTCACGAAAAATCTAACCTTTCATTGAAGTAAAATAATTGGAAGTGGGGGGTAAATCACATTATGAAATAAATGCTTTTCTCCAAAACATGTTGGCTACAGTTATTGGCACCCCTAAACATTTTTTAAAAATATCTCTGAAGTATATTCCCATTAATTTTTACATTTTTTAGCACACCAGGGTGACTAGGAACATGAAATTGTTTAGCTATGACATCTTGTTCCACAGGAGTATACATTTGAGGAAACACAAAGGCCAAATTCCCTTAATCATTCATCACAATGAGTAAAGCCAAAGAATATAGTTCTGATGTGCAGCAAAAGATTGTTGAGCTTCACAAAATAGAAAGTGGCTGTAGGAAAATAGCTAAAGCATTGAAAATCCCCATTTCCACCTTCAGGACAATAATTAAGAAGTTCCAATCAACTAAAGATGTTACGAATCTGCCTGAGTGGACAAAGACTCTTCAATGATCACAGATGGTGAATCACAGAGATTAGTTGAGTCTTGGGGTCAGAAAGCCTAAAAAAAAAAAAAAAAAGAATAAAACAACCCCCTACATCACCACATGTTGTTTGTTTCTTGCTCATCCAGAAACTAACTCCAGCATATTCAGTTGTCAGACACGACTTAAAATTCAAAAGGGACCTAGTTCTGTGGTCGGATGAAACTATAAATGATGAAAGTTTTTTGGCAGCAAATCCACCACATGGGTTTGGTGCAAACAGGGATAAAATGTACCCCATGCCCACGGTTAAAAATACAGCTGGATGTTTAATTTTGTGGGCCTATTTTTTTTTGCTGGAGGTCCTGGACATCTTGTTCAGATACATGGTATAATGGATTCTAGCAAATACCAACAGATAAAAAAATCTAAACCTGACGGCCTCTGTTAGAAATCTTATAATGGGCCGTGGTTGGATCTTCCATCAGGACAATGATCCAAAACAAACATCAAAAATCAACACACAAATGTGTCATTGAGCACAAAATGAAGCTTCTGCCATGGCCGTCCCAGTCCCCTGACCTGAACCCTATAGAAGATGAGTGGCTGAACTGAAGAGAAGAAGCACCAACATGGATCTGGGAATCTGAAGGATCTGGAGAGATTCTGTATGGAGGAATGGTCTCTGATCTCTTGTCAGGTGTTCCCCAAACTCATCAGGCATTATAGAAGAAGACTCAGAGCTGTTATCTTGGCAAAAGGAGGTTGCAAAAAGTATTTAATAAAAGGGTGCCAATAATTTTGGCCAACCTGTTTTGGAGAAAAGCATTTATTTCATAATGTGATTTACCCCCCACTTCCAATTATTTTAGGTTCCAATTATCTGAAAGGTTAGATTTTTGTGTATTTTTTAAATAAAAGATCAAAAGGATAAACAATGCAGATTTATTTTTTACAGCCATATTTGATCATATTTACCAGGGGTGCCAATAATTCTGACCACCACTGTAACACAATCACTTCAGCACGAGCACCGTCTACGCAACAGGCTTATGCCTCGAAGTGGAACCTGTTCGTTGAGTGGTGTTCTCGCCGAGAAGACCCCCGAAGATGTTCGATCGCGTCTGTGCTTTCCTTCCTGCAACAGGGGTTGGAGCGTAGGCTGTCGCCCTCCACCCTCAAAGTCTATGTTGGGGTACCTCTTGGGGTAAGTCACCTAGAACCTCCGCGTCCCGTCCAGGGAACAGACATGAAGTTTCCAGTTTTCCATGCACATCCTGGAAAGATCCCGGGAAAGCATGGCTGTTAACTCTGAATCTGATTCAGCAAAGCACACACCATTACAGTGGGCTCCGCATCATCCTCATTCCCAGAGCACAACAGCCCTCTCTCTGATGCAGCAATTGATATCTCATCCTCAGTTGGAGCCCTGAATGAAATGCTAGGTTCCTTCATAAGAAGGGCCAGCGGTTCCATCCAGAAGCTGCACAGCTTGCAGTGCGCTAATGTTCGCATTAGAAAACGTGAACCACCCACGAACACCACCTCAGCATTCAAACGCCCAGACATGTGAAACAGTGCTCGTGGCCGTCAGTGAGGACAAGAAACAACCGCATCCAGAAGCACACAGATAGAATGTCATCTTTAAAACGACGCAAGAAAATCGACCCCGCTGCAGTGCCGTCACTCCAACACCAAACGAGGAGAGGTCCACCCGAAGAGCTTGACTCGTTATAATGTTAACACCGGCTTTGTATAGAGTGATTTCAGGACAAACCATCCACCACTCGGCTCCGAAGAAAAAAGCTAATATGATGCAAGCACCTGTGCCTCATTTATACCCACGCTGAGTGGCATGAGCAGCTGGTGCAATCCTTGCATGCCAATGTGCATTGGCTCGTTTAGTTACACTCGAAGTAGATTGGCTCTCGCTAGCTAGATTCCTATTCGTCGGTCTCCGACGTGGCGTCGGAAGTGACCGACTGAATGGGAAAGTGCATTTTTCACTAATTTGCGTCCAGTTAATCACCCACAAAAATATGAGTCACTTTCACTGGTAAGTAAAGAAGTTTTTTTTTAAAGAACTTTACATTATATATCATCAAATGTTTTAGAGTAAATAACAAAAAACTGTGTTGCCTCAAGGCAACATTGTACCATAATGGAATCGCATAAGGCCATACCAGACATACTAGGTTGGATACAAATACAGTATATTTGTAAGGAAAAGAGCTAGAATTATCTAAATATATTTGTATTTTTGCATGATTTTGTAATGCATTTATAAGAATAGTAATTCACATACTATAACTGCACATATTATGATCTGAACATTTTCTATAGCACTTAAAAAAGGTATAAAACACAACTGGCAGTTGATGAGGTGTCATACTGTAATGAGGAAGATGAGGTCATAGTGACAATCCGGCAGGGATAGAATGAGGGTGAGATCGAAGACAGAGATGAGGATGAAGATGGATATGATAACTTGATATGATTGTTTGGTGATACTTGTGTTCCACGATGGTACAATGTTGCCTGAGAGCAACAGCTGAATTTGAAATGTTACTTCTTATTAAATATGACATTTTTAATACATTAAAAACTGGATAAATGTGTTTGTTCAAGTGTCTGGTTAAAGAAATTGATGTTTTTCATAAATATATTTCTTTTTCTACATGAAAACGTCAAATGTTTCAATTTGTCCATTATGGTACAATGTTGCCTTGAGGCAACACACTTAAAAAAAAAAAAAAAAAAAAAAAAAAAAATTGATATTGTTATATTTGTGTTCAATTTTAAGCAGGAAAAACACCACAAATGTTTTTTTCCTCAGTGATATCATATTGCATACCATACTTATAACACAAATAAAGTATACTTATAGTACAAATAAAGTACACTGTAATATCACTAATCAAGCATGTAATTAGTCCATACACAGGCATATACTTAACGTGTACTAAATATACTTGAAGTTGTTCCAATTTAGCACATAAAAGTACACTAAATGCACTTAAAGTTATGCTTTAATACAACTTAATTACAACTAAAATATACTTAGTACAAAATTAGTTACACTTCAAGTTAACTAATCATTAACACACTTGAAGTATATTGATAATTAGTCTGGCTGCAAGTATACTTGCCATATTTTTTTTTTTCACCAGGCTTGAATCATGATGTTCTCCTCTGGCCAAATAAACAAACATGGTGTTCCAGTCAGGACCACTTTCGTCAAATGTATATTTATTATAATGATAAAGCATACAGTTAGTGTTGGCAGTATGGTTCTGTTCTGGGCAAACTACACGCGCCCATCCATGCAGCCATGCCTGGACAGAGTGGGGAGAGCAGCAAGTCAAACCCCTTGGTAACAGAACAGATCCAGTAATCATGCATATATAAATCACAAATTTACATGAGTTGTTGTAAACAAGCCAAAATACATGAGGAAGAATGATTACAATGTACTGTATGCTGAAGATAGTCGTGAACAGATATCAGATTAGATCACAGATTCCAGCTAGGTGGAGTTGGGGATGGAAGGGGTAGCCTCAAACACAAACTCTGCTACAATAATATGTGAGCAGCATGTATGTAAAAATTTGTAGTTTTGAGAAAATTACGTTTATGCGAGGTTTGTGAAAACAAATAAAAAAAAAATAATATACACTCACCTAAAGGATTATTAGGAACACCATACTAATACTGTGTTTGACCCCCTTTCGCCTTCAGAACTGCCTTAATTCTACGTGGCATTGATTCAACAAGGTGCTGAAAGCATTCTTTAGAAATGTTGGCCCATATTGATAGGATAGCATCTTGCAGTTGATGGAGATTTGTGGAATGCACATCCAGGGCACGAAGCTCCCGTTCCACCACATCCCAAAGATGCTCTATTGGGTTGAGATCTGGTGACTGTGGGGGCCATTTTAGTACAGTGAACTCATTGTCATGTTCAAGAAACCAATTTGAAATGATTCGAGCTTTGTGACATGGTGCATTATCCTGCTGGAAGTAGCCATCAGAGGATGGGTACATGGTTGTCATAAAGGGATGGACATGGTCAGAAACAATGCTCAGGTAGGCCGTGGCATTTAAACGATGCCCAATTGGCACTAAGGGGCCTAAAGTGTGCCAAGAAAACATCCCCTACACCATTACACCACCAGCCTGCACAGTGGTAACAAGGCATGATGGATCCATGTTCTCATTCTGTTTACGCCAAATTCTGACTCTACCATCTGAATGTCTCAACAGAAATCGAGACTCATCAGACCAGGCAACATTTTTCCAGTCTTCAACTGTCCAATTTTGGTGAGCTCGTGCAAATTGTAGCCTCTTTTTCCTATTTGTAGTGGAGATGAGTGGTACCCGGTGGGGTCTTCTGCTGTTGTAGCCCATCCGCCTCAAGGTTGTGCGTGTTGTGGCTTCACAAATGCTTTGCTGCATACCTCGGTTGTAACGAGTGGTTATTTCAGTCAAAGTTGCTCTTCTATCAGCTTGAATCACTTGGCCCATTCTCCTCTGACCTCTAGCATCAACAAGGCATTTTCGCCCACAGGACTGCCCCATACTGGATGTTTTTCCCTTTTCACACCATTCTTTGTCAACTCTAGAAATGGTTGTGCGTGAAAATCCCAGTAACTGAGCAGATTGTGAAATACTAAGACCGGCCCGTCTGGCACCAACAACCATGCCACGCTCAAAATTGCTTAAATCACCTTTCTTTCCAATTCTGACATTCAGTTTGGAGTTCAGGAGATTGTCTTGACCAGGACCACACCCCTAAATGCATTGAAGCAACTGCCATGTGATTGGTTGATTAGATAATTGCATTAATGAGAAATTGAACAGGTGTTCCTAATAATCCTTTAGGTGAGTGTATATCAAAAGCTGACTTCTTGACTTCTTGAAAGTTGATTTCTCAATTCAGGACCCCTTTAATGCACTTTAGTTATCCATAAATAGTGCTGAGGTCCAACTAAAGATATAATAAGTATTTGATTGTGCTAAAGTGGAATTATTGCAAGTATACTTTAGGTGGACTTTAAATATCTTGTATATATCTTGATAGTGATCATACTATTCTTAGTAATAGTGATATTAAACACTTTTTAGGCTTAATATTAAAAAATATGCATTGTGCAATAAAGAAGAACTCCAAATAAAGTTTAATTATAATATTTATATCAGTAAGTCTTAAGCGATATGTCAGTAAATATAAGAATAGGTTTTTAGTATAGTTAGTATGAAATAAATGTAGGCCTGTTTTAACAACACGGTCTCCCTCCTATTCGTCACATATTGACGCTTGGTCAGGACCCTTCGGCATCACTTTTTAACGCACAGGGTACCCCTTTAACGTCGTTTTCCGACGCACAGGGTACTCTATTTGATTTCAGTTGTTTGCCCAATGCGTCAGATCAAGACGCATTTAATTCTTTGCATTTGTAAAAGTAGACATGATTTTATGAATATTTATAGGCTACTTTTATATTTTGGAGCAACTAACCCCACTCCTACCCTAAACCTACCCACTTCTCAACAATATAAAACACATAACAGGCAAATAAAAGTACAGTCACAGGTATTTCTTGCAAAAACTGACCAAAAACTGTATAAAAATATTAACTCATGTTGCATTCCAAGTCTTCTGAAGTCATACGATATCTTTATGTGAAGAACAGAGTTGATCTTAATGTTTTAATCGCTGAAATTATGATCCCGCCACTCCGTGAACACACACACTCCACTCAGTCATATTTCATTCAAATGATACATCCAAATCTTTAGCATGACGCGATTGGTCATGAGACACACAAGAGCCAATGGCACTTTACAATCAAAGCTGACGTAATGATGCAATTGGTCACGAGACATACGACAGCTAATGCTGTGAAATCTGACGTAACGTTTCTTCAGGCAATTTTTGAAATGTGTTTATGATCTTCAACGGATGGACTCGACGCTGATTGCTTTTGGGGATTTTCTTCACACAAATCAATCGTTTGGCCTCGGAACACTTAGAATATTTGTACTTTTTGAAAAAATTGTGCCTGCAGTTGTATCTGCCTGTTATATCCTGTTTTTTTATAATACACAAATGAGTAGGTTTAGGGATAGGGTTTGGGTTACGTGTTCAAAACGTGTCTGAATAGCTAAATGTAAATAAAATTAGGCTGGCTGATTAAATTGAGAATCACACTCCATATCATAATGGCAAAATCATAACCCAATATATAGTTTTATCATGACGACGACCATGCCCAACGCATCTGTATATGACGGCAAAGGTTTCTCACTGAAATCAATGGAGTACTGCGCGTCGAAAAACAACGCTAAAGGGGTACCCTGTGCGTTAAAAACGCCGAGGGGTCCTGACCAAGCATCAATGTGTGACGATTAGGAGTGAGACCGTGTTGGTTTTAAATACATTTTGGCATAGTTTTTTTTCACTAGGGCAGACTCTGCATCCATTGCCTCTGACATGTTTTCTCACTGTCCCGTACCTAACTCGGAAAGTCTTAAGAAAGTCCGAAGTAACCAAAACTCATAATCACGAGTTCTGATATCACTGATATTCTTGTGCATTTTAACCCATAAATACATTCTTTCTGACATGACTTGAAAACACCATAACTGCCAAAGCTAAACCTTGACCCCCATTGGCCTGCCCCAACATCTTACCATTGGTTTAACCAGAAGTTGACACATCAGATCGCTATGCTTGATCTATGTTTCGAACACGCCATAAAGCCAATGCCATCACACTCACCAACAATCGCTTTTGCTGTATTTGCTAAATAACCAAACTCACTAGAGTGCACACTATTAGGAATGTTGCAGATTTTGAGAAGGATTAAATTATTTGTTAACGCTTCAGATTACAGCCCGGAAAGTACTGTGTAACTAAAGTGAATTTACAGCGTAACTTTCAGTAATTATAGTGTAACTATAAAGTAAGTACGTGTAGGTATAAGGGAATAATATATAATATTTGGGGAATAAAGGGGTAACTATCAGGAAAATTAACAAATGATTTACTGAAAGTATTTTTTAGTTAAGGGGTAATTATCCATGTAGTTACAGGGGAAGTGGTGCTATTTATTTCATGTAGTTACAAGGTAAGTATGAATCTGCGGGCTGTTAATAGTTTCATGTAGTTACAGGATAAGTATAATAAAAAACTTACAAAATCTGATATCACTCGGAAACATTTATTGAAAAACAACTTAATTCAAAACAGATTTATGACACTTCTTATTCATTTTTTTAAAATAAACTTTTTATTTCAAATAAAAACATCCTGACAGAAAGTGGCACGTTTTGTCCCTTTTTTGTTTCTCTTGATTGGCTTCTCCTCCTTTTGTTCCTCTTCTACTTTTTTCCACTGATAGATCTTATATTCTGTATTATTATTTATTAAAAGAAAAAGTACATCCAGAAATGATCTCATAATTTACTAATCTTTTCATATCCGACCAACTGTTACCAGCGCGTGCGTGAGTAAAGAAGCTTCAAGCTTTCATGACGTTCTCACGCAAGTGGCGACTCTGTCTCTCTGCCGTTATCATATATTATGTTATTGTTTGTTTACTGTTGTGAGCATTAATTAAAAAAAAATAAAACAGACGGTATCCGACATCCGTGTGACCAGCCAGCTACAAGTTACGTCAAGCGTGAACTCAACCCTCTCATTCACGCAGGTGACTGCTGGTCGGAAGCGATAGTTTACCGTTTAATTTTTGTAAAAAAATATTGTTATTTTTCTTACAAACACTTATCGTTTCACTTCAGAAGACATTGATTCATCAATTGGGATCGTTTGGATTACTGTCGTTATTGCTGTATGTGCTGTTTGATGCTTCAACTTTTAGGAACCCAAATGAGTTTTCATTATCAGAGATTATTTATTTTTCTGTGCTCATCTGAAGAAATAAAGTCGTATACATCTCGGATGGCATGAGGGTAAAAGATGAGTAAACAGTGAGGACATTTCTGCATGCACTGTATTTTCTTTAAATACATAATATAGTTACAGAATAGCTAGAGACATAGGATTCCTTCTTAAGATTCTTCTGTGGCAAGAACGAATAAGAAGAGGAACAAGAAGAGGAGAAGCCAAGCAAGAGAAACGAATAAGTGTTGTAAATATGTTTTTAAAAAGTTGTTTTTCAAATAAAGATTTCCGAGTGATATCAGATTGTGTATGTGTTTTTATTGTACTTACCCTGTAACTACATGAAACAAGAGGGGAACAAACACCACTTTAATTTACAGTCCGTAGATTCATACTTACCCTGTAACTACATGAAACAAGAGGGGAACAAGCACCACTTTAATTTACAGCCCGCAGATTCATACTTACCCTGTAACTACATGGATAATTACCCCTTAATTAAAAAATACTTACAGTATAAATAATTTGTTAATTCTCCTGATAGTTACCCCTTTATTCCCCAAATATTACATATTGTTCCCTTATAACTACATGCACTTACTTTATAGTTGCACTATAATTACCGAAATTTACACTGTAAATTCGCTTTAGTTACACAGTACTTTCCAGGCTGTAATCTAAAGCGTTACTAATTATTTTTAGATGATGCTATGTAATTTTTTTAGATGGGGCTTTCTTTTTGTGCAAACCAATAGAAATGTGAGGTATGAACTGAAACATCTAGTTTGTTCTGCTAACAGGTGCTGTAAGGGCAGAATTTCCACAACTTTTGCCTACAGCGCAAATGTAACAATGAACAATTTGCAAATAAGATAATTTAATTTGTTAAATATTTAAGTAACACTTCAGTAATTTTTGTTGAATCCTCTGTTGACCTGTTATGATTAAATGTACAATTCAACAAACTGTATTTGAGTTCTACTTGTTGAGCATAAAAACAGTATAGGCCTTGATAAAAATTTACAGGAAATGTGTCTTGAGTTAAAAAAAAAAAAAAAAAAAAAAATCATGAAGTAAGTTTTATAATTATGACCTTTACCTTTTCAATAATTTGCCCACACTTTGAATATCAGGCAGGCTATTGCTTAATTAAATTAAAATGTATTTCTAGCACTTCCCAGCTTTGCATACAAGTAGTTATAAAAGTTATATGTAGGCTAATTATGACAAAATTAAAGAAAACAACATATAGTCAGTTTGAAATGGTGAAAGAAAGTACATGATCAGACATTTTATTACTTTAGTGTATTCCTAATACACTCCAATGCACCTGTACTAATACACTTTTCCCATTAATGCTATTTTAATGGCCCATTGCATTATGTTTATTAAATGTATCCTGACCAGTCCTCAATTTACACAAATCTAAAAAAGTTAAAATGTCAAACAAATTCAGAAACGTTAACTGCATGAAAAGTAAATAATTTCAATTAATGAGTCACATTTAAATCCGCAGCGTAATGCAAGATCGCTGTCATGGCAAAAAATTAACTCTCAGTTGCACCACTGAATAAGAGACAAACCTTAGCCAATTGTCTTTATAAAGATTTATTTTCTTGCAAGAAAAGAGTCACAGTCATACAGCCATCCTGAATGTCTGTAGAGTGCTAACTGAAGACATAACAGAAGCTGCAATCTCTTATACCCCCCAAAGTGTAAACAATCCTTCTCAGTAGTTTAACACACATGGTAAAAGTAAGAAACACAGCACACAGATTTAGAATTAGTTCTGCCCGACACCTTTGGTACAGGAGAGCCCTCAAATAAGGTGTCCCGCATGGCAGAAACACATGTTAGCTCCTGTATGATCTCAAATATATATCTTAATTAATCTTCCTCTATGATAAAATTTTTCCACCACATCGCCAAATCATTTCATAGCGTTTTCCATCAGTAGCAGTTGTGCTGTACATTGAGAGTTGAAGCTGGCAGAGACAATAGGCAGAGAAATGTTACAGTTTTTATTCCATCCGCACACACTGAAACACAAGCTGTTCTGCATGTTCACATTCTTCCACCAACGAACGGAACTGTCTGTGTTTTAGGGCGTGCACAAAAATAAAACGTCTCGGTTACGTATGGTAACCCTCGTTCCCTGAAGGAGGGAACGGAGACGTACGTCGGACGTCACCGACGAATTGGGATCACTTCAGGGAGCCCCTATCAGCTTCGAGATATAGAGAACCGGCCAATGATTATTGGCGTGCGAGATTTGCATTATAAAGCGGAAGCGAATGCAGCGCACTGTTGTTTTTCACTGAGGAGCCGAACTAGTGACTCGGCCATGCAGTGATGGTACAGCAACTGTGGCGACGGGAACGAGGGTTACCATACGTAACCGAGACGTTCCCTTTCAGCCGGTCACGTTCGACGTATGTCGGACGTCACCGACGAATTGGGATCCCTTTGGAAAACGCCACAGTTACTACCACTTCCAGCGCCCAGCGAGAGCCCCTCAGACCCCGACTGTTGCGGGCGGGAAATTCATGCAGGGAGAGTCACACTGCCGTACCGCAAGACCCATTCAGCAGACTATTGGATAGCGCTGGGAAAGCGTGCCCAGAGGGACGCTGCGGAAGCCACACATGCCCGAAGGGAGTACCCATGTGGAGAATACACGTATGGACTGGCCGTGGGCAGTGCAACATACGGAAGTCCCAGGGGTGGCCCCGGCCAAACAGGCGGGGGAACAACACCTAACTGAGACGGCAGAGAGCTCTGCCGAGGGAAAGACACGGGCTCGCCGTAGGGAGCCGTACCGTGGAGAATACACATATGGGACCGCCGTGGGGGTCACAACATATGGAACCCAGCCTAACACAAGTTCCACCAATGCATACGAGTGTTAGACCTGGCGTCGGATGCTCCGCCACATCCGACTGCCGCGGGTTGCGGAGGACTCAACAGGGTTTGCCGTTCTGGGGAACTCGACTGGAGCATATAAGCGCACGTATCCGTTCCATAGGGAAGGGAGTGGCGCAGCAAGCCGACACTTAGAACGGGCACTTCGGTGTTACTGACTATGGTAAGCGAGCACACAGGAAGATACCGGCTCTACACGGAGGCTATAAAATCTAGCGAACGTGTTAGGTGTCGCCCAGCCCGCAGCTCTACAAATATCTGTCAGCGAGGCGCCACGAGCCAACGCCCAGGAAGAAGCTACACCCCTAGTGGAGTGGGCTCTTAACCCGAGCGGGTAGGGCACGTCTTGGGTTTGATACGCCAAGACGATGGCATCCACTATCCAGTGGGCCATCCTCTGCTTGGAGACAGCCTTTCCCTTCTGCTGGCCTCCATAACAGACGAAGAGCTGCTCTGAGGTCCTGAAGCTTTGCGTTCTGTCCACGTAAGTCCGCAGAGCGCGGACTGGACAGAGAAAAGCTAGGGCTGGGTCTGCCTCCTCTGAAGGCAGCACTTGCAGGCTCACCACCTGGTCCCGGAAGGGAGTGGTGGGAACCTTGGGCACATATCCGGGCCGGGGTCTCAGGATTACATGAGAGTTACCGGGCCCGAATTCCAGGCACGATTCGTCGACCGAAAATGCCTGCAGGTCCCCTACCCTCTTGATAGAGGCCAATGAAGTCAGGAGTACTGTCTTCAGAGACAGGATTTTTAACTCAACTGACTGCAAAGGCTCAAAGGGCGCCCTCTGCAGTGCGGTTAGCACCAGAGTTAAGTCCCAAGAGGGTATAGAGGAACAGCGAGGCGGTTTTAGTCTCCTCGCCCCCCTCAGGAACCTGACGATCAGGAGGAGATGGCGGGCGAGTTGTGACATCCAGGCATGCTGTTGTCTCCACTGATGCCTCATCCACCGGCTGGGGTGCCACGTACAACGGGCTTGCAGTTTCGGGTCTGTGGACGGGGCCTCAACTGCAATGGCATATCAATTGCCTCGAGTTGTTAGCAGTTCGTCTTGCGCTGGGCCGCTTCAAAACGCCGCTACTAGGCAAGCACGTTCTGGTCCGTACGGACAACACTGCGGCCGTTGCGTACATCAACAAACAGGGTGGTCTACGCTCCCGTCGCATGTCACAACTCGCCCGCCATCTCCTCCTATGGAGTCAGAAGCATCTGAGGTCGCTTCGTGCCATTCACATTCCGGGCCTGCTCAATCGTGCGGCCGAGCTGAGGTGACTGAGCACCATGTCCCTGTGTTCGCACAACTGTTCTCGTGACTGGGCAAGGATCAGCCAGTCGTCGAGATAGTTGAGGATGCGAACTCCACGCTCTCTCATGGAAGCAATGGCCGCCTCCACGACTTTCGTGAAGACACAGGAGTGACAGGGCCAGCCCGAAGGGTAGGACTTTGTACTGATATGCTCTTCTGTCGAACGCAAAGCGTAGAAACGGTCTGTGTCGAGGGAGAATCGAGACATGAAAGTACGCGTCCTTCAGGTCGATCGCTGCAAACCAATCTTGGGGACGGATGCACCTGAAGATGCGTTTCTGCGTTAGCATTCTGAACGGTAGCCTGTGAAGGGACCGGTTCAGGAATCGCAGATCCAAGATCGGCCGTAACCTGCCGCCTTTCTTGGGTACAATGAAGTACGGGCTGTAGAAGCCGGTCTTCATATCGGCTGGAGGGACCGGCTCTATCGCGTCCTTCGCCAGTAGGACTGCGATCTCCGCCTGAAGCACAGGGGCATTCTCCTTCGACACAGAGGTGAAGTGAACGCCCCTGAACGGGCGAACTGAATCGCATAGCCGAGTCTGATGGTACGGATGAGCCAGCGAGATGGGCTGGGGAGAGCTAGCCAGGCACCCAGCGACCGTACAAGCGGGACCATCGGCACCACAGACGTACCCGCAGCGGGGCAGCGAGGCGGCATGCAGGGACCCACCTCGGACGGCATGAGAGCGGCCCGAAGTGGGGTCTGAGTGAGCTGCGCAACACTTACCTGCTTCCGCTGAGGGGGTGTGCGAGTGTGAGAAGGCCGCTTGTGTGCGTCCCCACAGCCGGCACCCCCTGCTGGCGATTGGAGAGGCGCCTGAGGGTGACAAGGCATGGGAGCGTCGAACACCACCAAGCGTGCTCTCTTGGCACCCAGAGATTTTGGAAACTGCTCTTTCTTTGAAAATGTGGGTACACCTGGCGTTGGGGCCAGCGGCAGAACAGAAGTCAAACAAAAGATTCTCCCCCGGCCCTCCTCCGGGGGAAGGAGTGGTGCTGCAACCATCTCCTGAAGAGCCGTCTCCTCCATCTCTGGGTGGCCCGTCTCAGGGTCTCTTACGACGGCGCTTACCTTCCCACGGCCGGCTCCACGCCTACGCCCGGGTGGAGGCTGCTGCTGGGCTGGGGCGGGAGCGGGGGCCGCGGCGGGTGGACGTCCTCTGCGACGGGCAGGCGGAGGCGCTGCGACCGGCGGCTGGGTGGAGGCAGCAGCTGGCCACCGGGGCAGGATGTGTTTGATCGCCTCCGTCTGCTTTTGGGCGGCCGAGAACTGCTGGGCAAAGCTCTCGACCGCATCGCCGAACAACCCGGCCGAAGAAACGGGGGAGTCCAGGAACCGATACTTGTCGGCCTCCCTCATGTCGGCCAGGTTGAGCCAGAGATGCCGTTCCTGGACCACTAAGGTGGACATCGCCTGACCGATAGAACGGGTGGTGACTTTCGTCGCCCCGGAGGGCGAGGTCCGTCGCCGCCCGGAGCTCCCGGAGGAGCTCTGGGTCAGGCCTACCCTCGTGCATGTCCATGAGTGCCTGGGCCTGATGCACCTGGAGCACCTGGAGCAATGCCATGGCATGCAAGGCGGACGGAGCCTGACCACAAGACCTGTAAGCCTTCGCAGTCAGACTGGAAGAGAACTTACAGGCCTTGGACGGGAGCCGCGGGTCACCGCGGGATTCCCACGTACCCCCTGGCTTGCCCGCCGTCAAGGGTAGTGAGGAGGGAGGAGCCACCAGGTCTGTTTCTGGCACTAAATGGTGTCGTCCACAACCTGGTGAGCTCCTCATGCACCTCCGGGAAGAAAGGCACCGGGGCGGGACGCTGAGAACCAGTGCGACCCGCCCCGAGAAACCAATCATCCAACCTAGAAGGTTCGGGACGTGGTGGAGGGTTCCACTCAAGCCCGACCTGTTCGGCGGCCCGGGAAAGCATAGCCGTCAACTCGGGGTCCGACTCGGCCGTTGCCACTCTCCCAGAGGGAGCCAGTACAGCTGAATCTTCATCCTCCGAGGACCGGAACTCCCCCTCCGATGCAGCGATCGACATCTGTTCGTCTACTGGAGCCCCGAAGGTCACCACTGGACGCCCATGGGAGGGGCCAGCGATTTCCTCCGGAAGCCCTACCGGCTGCGGCGCTTGTGAGGGATCAGGGGCCTGCGGAGGCTGGCTCGGCGGGTTTGCCCTGAAGATGCAAATCTCGCACGCCAATAGTCATTGGCCGGTTCTCTATATCTCGAAGCTGATAGGGGCTCCCTGAAGTGATCCCAATTAGTCGGTGACGTACGTTCAACGTATGTCGGAACTGACCGACGTCGGAACTGACCGACGAATTGGGATCTGTTTTCAGAGACCAATCTACTTCGAGTGATTAAAAACGAGCCAATGGACATTGGCATGTGGTTCACGCATTCCACGCACCGCCCCGCAGCGCGGGTATAAATACGGAAGTGGAACACCGCATCATTGCTTTTAACTTCGGAGCCGAACGGTTTGCTGTATCAAGCTGTTTCTACGAAGAGTGTTTAGACGAGTCTCGAGGAGGATCGCTCTCTTACCTGGGTGCTGGTGTGACGGCGCGAGTCAGCGAGTGGCCACTGCAACATACACTTGTTCCTGTGTTGGTTGGCTGGGCGTTACCGTTCTTTGAGTGCTCACACGCAGGCTTGCAATCGGACTGCTGTGAGCCGCGGCCATCTCCCTGAGTGCTTCAGCACTTCTAAAAGAGCATTTCCTTCTAAAAGAGCAACACGGTTTGACCCTGCGTCTTTTTCAAGATGTCATTCAAACCGTGTGTTTCTGGATGCGGTTGTTTCCTGTCCTCATTTGACGGCCACGATCTCTCTCGCATATAAACATGTGAGATAGCGTTCGTGGGTGATTCATGTTCTCTCAGGAGAACGTGGTCACGTCGGCGCGTTGTTCGTCTCACCTTTCTCGTAATGGCTTGAGCGTTCAGCGCGCCGTGTGCCGTCGAGCGCCTGCTGACAGCGGGGGTTGTCACGGCAACCGCTCTAGATGCGCGGTCAAAACTATGAAACCTCAAACGGGGTTGAGTCCCTTCGCCTATTCCCCGATCTAGTTTATTTTCTGATGCACCAGAAAAGGGCTACTTCGGCTAATAAGCCTTGGTGACCTGAGGATTACAGTGGGGCTTCCCCGCCGGGTACATCTCCTCGGGCCCCCACTCCTCTATCGCATCACGTGCGTGCTGAGACTTTGAGAACATGAGAACATGGCCACGTCGGCGCGTTGTTCATCTTGAAAATTCTTTCAGAGGCTCCTGGGGCATATGGCATCTGCAGCCGCGGTAACGCCGCTCGGATTGCTTCATATGAGACCGCTTCAACGCTGGCTTCACGACCGGGTCCCGAGATGGGCGTGGCAGCGCGGCAAGTACCGGGTATCAGTTACTCCTTACTGTCGCCAAACCTTCAACCCGTGGGCGGATCCTGCCTTTCTACGGGCCGGAGTGTCTCTAGAACAGCCGTCCAGGCATGCTGTGGTCTTCACGGATGCCTCTTCCACGGGTTGGGGGACCACGTACAACGGGCACTCAGTTGCGGGCCTGTGGACGGGTCCCCAACTGCGTTGGCATATCAATTGCCTAGAGCTTCTGGCAGTACGTCTCGCCCTGGGCCGCTTCAAAAAGCTGCTACAGGGAAAACACGTACTGGTCCGCACGGACAGCACTGCGGCCGTTGCGTACATCAACCGCCAGGGTGGTCTACGCTCCCGTTGCATGCTCCGGCTCGCCTGCCATCTCCTCCTGTGGAGTCAGAAGCGTCTGAGGTCGCTTCGGCCCATTCACATCCCAGGTGCGCTGAACCAGACAGCCGACGAGCTCTCTCGTCAGCCGACACCTCCGGGAGAGTGGCGACTCCACCCCCGGAGCGTCCAGCTGATATGGGACCTCTTCGGAGGACCAGACATGGAGGATGTGGCTCCGCAGCGTACCATCTCCCCGAGACGGGCACGCTTTCCCAGCGTTATCCAATAGTCACGCTGAGTGGGTCTTGCAGGAACAGCTGTGACTGGCCTCCCTGCTGAGCCCTTACTCCCGCACCAACGTAGGTGTGGTCCAGCAAGCTCGGGCAGGGTGCTGGAAGGGCCAGCATCTCTGGCGTGTTAGTAGGGATCCCAATTCATCGGTCAGTTCCGACGTACGTCGAACGTGACCGACTGAAAGGGAACGTCTCGGTTACGTATGTAACCCTCGTTCCCTGAAGGAGGGAACGGAGACGTACGTCCCGACGCCAGGTGCTGTGCTTCAGCTGAAGGCCGAGTCACCTATCTCGGCTCCTCAGTTGAAAAGCAATGATGCGGTGTTCCACTTCCGTATTTATACCCGCGCTGCGGGGCGGTGCGTGGAATGCGTGAACCGCATGCCAATGTCCATTGGCTCGTTTTTAATCACTCGAAGTAGATTGGTCTCAGAAAACAGATCCCAATTCGTCGGTCAGTTCCGACGTACGTCTCCGTTCCCTCCTTCAGGGAACGAGGCTTACATACGTAACCGAGACGTTATATGCCGGTTTATGCATCATGTCAGGTAAAAGGGTAGCAAAACATTCTGTAGATGGTATTTAATGTTGTGTCTGCTGGCTTTATTTCTTCAACAGCTCCAAGTTAAACGCACTTTTATGTTCTATACAGGCCTTTTTGCGTTTATTTTCATGCATTACTGCGCCTATATTGAGACTTTTCTCTGCGATTCACAGTATTTAAATCCATATAATTTTTCTTGTCATTGTCAAAAATCTGTTTGCTTATAGCAGTACTTGTAACAGTATGAAAGAACACAAAGTAACCCCAGTTTTGCGTGGGTGGCCCATATCTGCGTGGTGGTGTAAATGGTAAAGCGAGTGCACTTGTGTGGCAGCAACCCGGGTTTGATTCCAGTCCGTACTGGTTCCTACAATTAATATAGCCTACTTATATCTGTTGCCATTGTCTCACTGATGTTCACCAAATAAGCAAGTTAATGGTAGGTGACTATAAAATGTCAGCAAAAGGCAAATTCATAAGCTGTGCCATTATTTATAAAGATTACTTTATTGTAGCCTATTTGAAGCACACTATCACTATAATGATTCCATTAGCACACTTCAAGTTTACTTGGAATACCATTGCAGTGTGTTTTAAAATCACTAAAAGTTTGTTATTAGTATAATATTAATGTATGTTCGACACTCTTACAGTGTAATTTAATTGCAATTGTAATGTACATTTGAAGTTTATGCTGAGTGAATTCTGCATTTATACAAAAGTATATTTAAATTGTACTTGAGGGTGTACTCACACTAGGTACAGTTGCCTTGTACCGTGCCCGAGCGTGATTGTCCCCACTCCCCACTCCCCGTTGGCCTGCACTCATCACTTAACGTACCGGGCCGGAGCACGCTTACGTCATTCACGATGCAGCTTTTTTGAAGAAGAAGACAGGAAGGAATGCGCTTTCACTAATAGACTGCCTAATAGATTTATCATTTATGCCGCACATCGATTTTCACTTGATTGCACTGCATGTATCAGAAGATTATTATGGAGGCAGTTGAATTTGATGGAGGAATTTTCAGCTTTACTCCCAAACTACAATTCATGCTCATCAATATGGTGAGAACCAGGCCCGTTAAAAACCTAAATATATTTGAATTAATTGAAAAGTGTACTAAAGTAGTAATAGTTTGGTGTTTTCTGTCGTAATGATGACAGTAGCGCACAGTTGTTCCGTGCTCCGGCGCGGTTAGTGATCACACTGCATGCGATGACTAAACGATCCGCGCCCGGGCACGGTATGGAGCACTCAAACTAGTCAACCGAACCAGACTTTGGGGGTTAAGCGTGTCCGGGCACGGTTCAGATTGCCTAGTGTGAGTACACCCTAAGTATACTTGGAATAGTTCCACTTTAGCACAAACAAGCATATATTATATACAACTTTAGTTGAACTTTAACACTGTTTTTGTACAACTAAAATGTCACAGGTCAGGGTGTGACACTGGTTCACCTCTGTTGTTTGTCTTGTCCTGTCATTTTTCTGCAGCGCGTGATTGGAGTAATCAGTGCTACCTGGTAGTGCTGGGTGCTTAATTACGAGCTGATCTCCCGCACCTGTTGCTCGTTCCCTCTACCCTTTATATGCCCAGCTGTGTCTACCCCTTGTTATCAGTTGATAATTTCATGTCGTGTGGATGTTTTCTGTCAGTCCTGTGTTCTGCTGTGTTCCTTACCTGTTTGTTTGCGCCCAGGACCTGAGGACGAGGAGCCGCTGTTTCTGCTGTTGTGTGTGCAGTATACACGGGAGTCACCATACAGTTTCTTCAAACTGTCACCGTGTCACTTTTGACTGTTTACTTTGTGTCTCAGGTGTTTTTCCCTGAATAAACTTGTTATAATCCAAATATACTTAACGAAGGACAAAAATGCACATTATTGAGCACACTGATCTAAAACAGAGACTTAAACATTCACACACATCATTTGAGTCAGCAGGACTCAGGCATCTGGTCCCTGAAAAAAACAACTGTGAAAAATGCTGATATCAGGAGCAACTTGAAAAAGAAAAGAAAAAAATTCTATTTGTGATTTTTCTGGTTAAAATTGTGATTTAAAACTCAAACGCTGGAGGTAATGTTTGTAGAATCTTCACGAGGAAGCAAGGTTAGAGGCCATTTCGTATGAACAAGACCGGACAATGAGCTGTAGTGAGGTGTTTGCTTAAATGGGTGTTGTGATGATGGTACAGACGAGGTGCAGGTGTGTGTGATCAGTACTCAGGAGAGGGAGTGCGTTGTGATTGGGTGGTGAAAGAACCTGGCAGATCTGTAACAATATTCTTTATGACGGGAAAGTGTGGAACACAATACACCTGTCACCATGTCCAGGTCAAAACCCTCCGAATAATGAACCTACAGAGGTTCCAAAGCCAGTTGTTGCACCAGTAGCTCAAAGAGAGCATAGAATCAGACTCTAATGTTCTTTCCAAGTGATAACCTTGGTGAATTAGGTATGTTTAAAGCAGTTGTTCTTTGTTCAGGATATCATTAAGCTGTGTTAAAATACCTTCCTCTGAGTAATATTCTTTAAAAAGTGGGGAAAATGTTGTGTTGGCTTAAAATGTTATGTTGGGTTAATATGCTCTGCCCACTAGGGTGGGACACCATTGTATGAGAACTGAACTGAGCTGGACGATGACATCACTGTTTTCTCCAGAGCGGCAGTATAGATAACTGAACTAAATTAATAACTTTTTTTACAACAGAAATGAACCATCACTTAACTTACTTAAGCTGGACTATGATACTATTCTAGATCTGCTGTACAGACGAAACAAACTTTGTTGCATTATTTTCCTGTTATTACTGTAAAGCTGCTTTGAAACAAACTGTATTGTAAAAAGCACTATATAAATAAAGGTGACTTGACAAGGGGTCACTATTAAGGCTGATTTATACTGCGTCGGACCTGCTGGGTAGCCTCTACGCCGTGGGCTACGCGTCAATTTTTTATTTATATTTCTGCGTCCATGTCCGCGTTGACATGCAGTTATACATGCAGAGGGAGCATGTATATCCCTGAGGTAGGGGTTCTGGCAGACCAATCACAGCGATTGCGGTCAATGTAGAATCGATGCGTTGTTACATTTTTGGAGAGGTGCACGTCAGGGTACGTTGTAGGCTAAGAGTGCAACACACAGCCTACGACATAGCTACGACGTACACTCAACGCAGAAGTATAAATTGGGCTTTAACCTAGGGTGTTAGGAAAAAGAAGCAGAATAAAAAGATGGAGTGTTCAGCACGTTTGTTAATGCTGCGTTTTCTTTTATTAGTACTAATGTAAGATACAACAGTAGGATTGTGCCCGAATACTAATTCTGAATTCGGAAAGGCACAGAAAATGAATAACGCATTCTACGGAGCCCCTAAAAGGAAATGGTTAGGCTTCCTGCGGTAGTTGGTTTCATTACAGTACATCAGATTTCACTTATCACGTGAAGAGAGTAAGGAGAGATGACAGGATGAGGATTTGGTGTGCAACAGATCCTCAGCATCATTGAAAAATATCTTATCTTGTAAAATGTGTTGTCCGTACCGCTGCTCCCTATACACAGATTACACGAGATCGCGAATTGGAAAGTGAATGTAAAAAACAAACATGCATTCAAAAGTTATTTCAATACCCTGCATATTGATAGTGGCTCCCTGATGCCCACAAATTATATACAATATAAAAATATAAAAATAAAACAATATAATAGCTATATAATTGTGAAATAATGCAAAAGCATTGAAATATATTTTTTTCTGCCCATCTCATATTTTTTTATTCCATCACCATCTCCCTTTAGGGGCTCTGTAGTACGCATCATTTCCTTTCCGAACATGGTATTCGGCTTCGGGCACATCCCTAGTTGAGAGGCATATTAAACCTTTATGGAACCTACACCATTATTTACTCTGCGCCCACCTTATCCCTCACCTGACAGTACAGTGCTTGCAAAACTCAGCTATGAACATGATACCAGTTGGCTAAAAGTCAATGCAAAAATAGCTAAATCAGATAAGTGACATTAGTTCTGAGAAATGTTGTAGTATAATTTATTTACAGAAACCACTTGATTTTGTTATTTAATGCAATCAATTCAAACATTTCTTTTTAAGTTTGACTAAGCTTTTTGGGGTAACATTAGTCACACATACACACCTCTCTGAGCAAGCTTGATAGGCAAGAAGCCCCAAAACTGTTCCTTAAACATTTCTGTGTTAGTTATCTGTAATATAAACTGAAGTACTTCTGTGATTTATCAGGCATAGCTGCATTTACTGTGTCCCATATCACACAGGTATGAATCATCGCTCCACACTTTTCATCAGCTTGGCAGCGCCATAAAGGAGCTTTTGTTTTGTTTCTAATTGAACGATTGGCAGTGGTGCTATTACTTCTTATTGCAGACAGGGAGAATGCTTTCACACAGTATACCGTAGAGAGTTCAGGGAAAATAGAGTGCTGGTGCTTGACCTTTCCGGGGATTCTTGCAGCATATCAGCTTCCTTAAAATCCAAACCAAAGCTCAGTAATCGTAACAAAATAAGTCAAACCAAGAAATAGACCCCACCACTAGGGGTAGAACCCTGTTAAGATGGGCTCAAAAAGAAGTATTAAGCAATGGATTAATTATCTTTTGGTTGTTGTCACACTTCAAAACTATGTTTCTAAAGAATAAATGTAAAACATTCCATTCTATTATATTGCTAGATTTAACTCTAATATTGTGAACATATATAAAGTTGCATAATTCTGCAATATCAACAGTTTCAAAAGAAAAAATAACCAGTTTGACAACCAGTCAAATGCTAACCTTGTGATGGACTGGCCATCTGTTCAGGGTGTTTCTCCTGCCTGTAGCCAAGATGCTCCAGCAACCCTGGACCCTACAGAGGACAAGTAGTTTGAATAATGGATGAATGGATGACATATCTAAGCTAACTCTCTATCCCTCAATAAGCAATGGCTTAATTTAGCTTATTATTTTCATCCTGTAGAATTCCTAGGGAAGACCTAAGATCCAATGCCCCGAGGTTCCGATTGACAGGATCCCTATACAGTGTTCACTGCTCCCTACTCCATGAGCATGGGATATCCACTGACAATAATCGCTCATTTGGAATGCCCTGCAACGTCATCAAAGAAAGACATGACAGGATCATGCAGATTATGATATAACATAAATAATTATTGTAATTTACTTTAACATTTTAAATACATATACAAAACACATTATGTATCTAATAAATATAATCCTAACTGATATGTTTATTATGTAATTATGTATATAATTGACTATTGCAACTATTAATTGACTATTAACATATTTGAAGCTATACTGTAACTGCATGTTGCCAATACCCGTATAAGCCATAGCAACAAGCATTGTTGCCAACAATAACCGGAAGCCTTAAGCAACAAGTTTGTTGCCCTTACCCAGATGACTTAAACGAGTATGATGTCAATGCCTGAATAAGCCATAAGCAACAAGCATGTTGCCAATATATCCAGAAGTGTTCAGTCAATTGAGCATGCTGAATCAGATTCGGAGCTGTTGGTGAGAGTGAAAGAAACAGAGAGATCACTCTGATTGACTGTTCAGCTTAGCAACCCTAGTGCACAAGAAGAAAAAGCAAGTGATTAGCGAGCAATGTGAAGATGGCTTCCCTTCTGGAATGGTGTTGCTTCTCTAATGTGTTAGTTTACTACTTGGGCAAAAACATCCCTAACTGCTCCCCTGTAACAGACAAACTGCTGTGAGCTAGAGATGAGAGATATCCAAATATCCTCTTCACTTGGAAATACGTCACAATGCCGAAGTAATATCGGTGGCAAATTTCAGTTCATGCAGACTTAAACAACAACATGTCACCAATAACAGCTGGATGGCTTAATGCAACATACCTAAATATCTTAAAAGACATGAATATGTAAGATTTGCATTAAAATGTCCTAATCACTAGAACAAAATTATATATTTTGTTGACATCTGTAGTTGCATTATCCCAAAAGTTTAAATCAGGAGAAATCCACCATTTAACCAGTGAAGTGGTCTGTATCATTGCGTTGCCTGTCAATGACCCCATATCCTTGCTATCCTTGGTTGTCGGTTTACCAAACAGGTAAGTTGCACTACATTTGATGATGATGATAATAACGTCTTTAATCTTTTAAGGAACAGAACAGACGATAATGGAGGAGACGGGAATCCAGCGAAGCAGGAACACAGATGATTTGAGCACAGGAAGACAATAACATTTTTTTTTTTAAATACTCAAGTAAATGTAACGAAGTGAATGTACTTAGTTACTACCCACCTCTGGCCGCCAAGACTTATAGTGCCTTTGGACAGGCTGCCTCCGCCCTGCACGCTATGGCCCTACTTCAAGTGTACCAGGCTAAAGTGCTTAAAGAACTGCACAAGGGTAGTTCTGTTCCGGGGTTAATGCAGGAACTGCGGATAGCGACAGACCATGCCCTCTGGGCAGTAGTGGTTCAGGAACACCATCTCTGGCTGAACCTGACTGAGATGAAGGAAGTAGACAAAGTCCGCTTTCTTGACTCCCCAATCTCCCAGGCGGGCCTCTTCAGTGACGATGTTGAGAACTTTGCCCTGCAGTTCTTGGCAGTACAAAAGCAGACGGAGACAATCAAACACATCCTGCCCCGGTGGGATGCTGCTGCTACCACTCAGCTGCCAGGGGCTGTCCACCCGCCTGCTTGTCGCCGAGGGCAACCCCCTACATCTGCTCTGGTGTGGCCACAGCAGCAGCCTTCACCCAGGCCGCAACGTTGTGCAATGGGCAGGAAAGCAACGCAGCCCGTCTTAGCTGCCGCTAAACCCTCTAAGCAGTCTGCGAAATGACACCACTGAGTTGAGCGACCCAGAGATGGAGGGAGCTGCTTTTCAGGAGATGGTGGGCACACCGCTCCTTCCCCCGGATGACTTACACTTTATTTTAAGGTGACAGAGTTACATTGTACTTACTCCAGTAAGTACAGAGTAATAATAATGAACTACATGTACTTACTATATGGTTATGGTTAGGGTTGGGTTTAGGGTTAGTTACTTGTAATTATGCATAATTTACTGTTATTACTATAGTAAGTACATGTAGTAACATTTAACTACGTCACCTTAAAATAAAGTGTTATTGAATAATTATCAAAAAGAGTTTATTTCTGTTCTGCTACTGACCCCATGGCCAGTGGTATCCATATTGTCAATAAAATAGCAGTTTCCTCAATCTCTGGGTCACAAGAGGTGCGGTTTGACAGTGGGCGACACTATGCTTCCTCACTCTTTTCTTTCACCACCAGGCAGGAGTCTGCGATTCGAAGACGCATCACCTCCTTACGCATATCCAGACACTCCCTCGCGGGAACCGTGGAGCAAGGTAAGTGTTACACCACACTCACGGCCTTTACATCAGGATGCTGTGCTTTCCGAGCACACCCGGGCCCTTAAAACAGCAGCCAGAAAAATGGAGTGTAGTTGGAAGAAAACAAAACTGGAAGTTTTTCGCATTTTGTGGAAAGAGAGCATGATTGCATACAGAAAGGCAGTAAAAACTGCTAGATCTGCTTATTTCTCGACTCTCTTAGAATAAAATACCCAGGTATTTATTCGATACAGTGGCTAAATTAACCAAAGATAAAGCTTCAACTTCTGATGTCTGCCAACAGCATAGCAGTAATGACTTTATGAACTTCTTTACTTGTAAGATTGATAATATTAGGAAAAAAATTATAACCATGCAGCCGTCTACTATAGTATCACATCAGACAGTGCATTGTAGTGTCACTGAGGAAAAAATACACTCATTCACTGCTATAGGAGAAGAAGAATTGGCTAAACTTCAAATCATCAAAATCAACAACATGTATGCTCGACCCTATACCAACTAGGCTATTAAAAGAGATGCTTCCAGAGGTCATAGATCCTCTTCTTAATATCATTAATTCAACTTTGTCATTAGGATATGTACCGAAAACTTTTAAGTTGGCTATTATTAAACCACTTATTAAAAAAACGCAACTTGATCCTACAGAATTAGTCAATTACAGGTCACAATTATGCTCCTTTTTAGAAAGAAATGGTATCTGTGAGGATTTCCAGTCAGGATTTAGACCGTATCATAGTACTGAGACGGCTTTCATTAAAGTTACAAATGATTTACTCTTATCATCCGATCGTGGTTGTATATCTCTATTAGTGTTACTCGATCTTAGCGCTGCATTCGATACTATCGACCACAACATTCTTTTGAATACACTCGAAAATTATGTTGGCATTAGTGAAATTGCATTGGCATGGTTTAAATCATACTTATCTGAACGTAATCAGTTTGTAGCAGTAAATGAAGAGATGTCACACCGATCACAAGTTCAGTATGGAGTACTGCAGGGCTCAGTGCTAGGACCTTTGCTTTTTTTTTTTGGGGAGATATCATTAGGAAGCATGGCCTTAGTTTTCATTGTTATGCTGACGATACTCAGCTCTATATTTCTTCACGCCCTGACGAAACTTACCAATTCACAAGATTAACGGAATGCATAGCTGATATAAAAAATTGGATGACTAGTAATTTCCTGCAACTTAATTCAGAAAAAACTGAAATTTTAATTACTGGACAAAAAAACTCCACAAGTAATAACCTAGAATTCTGTCTAACACTCGATGGCTGCTCTGTCAAGCCCTCGTCATCAGTTAGGAACCTGGGTGTGCTCTTTGATACCAATCTTTCATTTGAAAGCCACGTTTCTAGCATCTGTAAACCTGCATTCTACCATCTTAAAAATATATCTAAATTACGGCACATGCTTTCAATGCAAAATGCTGAACAGTTAGTACATGCGTTCATGACCTCAAGGCTAGATTATTGTAATGCTCTACTGGGTGGTTGCCCTGCTCGCTTAATAAATAAACTGCAGCTGGTCCAAAACGCAGCAGCTCGAGTTCTTACTAGAACCAGGAAGTATGACCATATTAGCCCGGTTCTGTCAACACTGCACTGGCTCCCTATTAAACATTACATACATTTTAAAATCTTGTTTATTACTTACAAAGCACTAAATGGTTTAGCTCCCCAGTACTTGAGCAAGCTCTTAACGCATTATACTCCATCACGTCTATTGCTATTGCAGTTGATAATACCTAGAATATCAAAATCAACTGCAGGCGGTCGATCCTTTTCCTATTTAGCACTCAATCAATTAAATGATTGTTAGGCTGCATTAACTAGGTCAGCCGGAACCAGGAACACTTCCCATAACACCTGTGTCACGATTTATCAATTCATTGTCTCCTTCTCTCTGTGTTTGTGTGGTTGTGTTGGAGGCGTGGTCACTGATTGCGGAGCTTGTCGTCTCCACCTGCTGCACTCATCAACCAGCCTTTATCAACGTGTCTCTCACCTTCACTCATTGTCAGATTGTTTCAGGCAGTGCCTGGTGTTGTTCCCGTGTGTCTGTGTACTGTGTAACTGAACTGCAGGATTATCTCACTACTAGCAATCAGAGAATGGATCGGCAGGACCAACAGGTTACCGTCACGGCTCAGGCAGTGCATGCACTGGTGACGCAGGTGTCCGAGCTCTCGACCCAGATCCAAGAACTGAGATCGCCTACTGCGCCCACTCCGCCGTCCGTTCATCAGCAGCCAGTCAACATCATCAGCCAGCACGAGCCCCGGATTCCCACGCCGGAACGCTATGCGGGTGAGCCCGATCTGTGCAGATCTTTTCTAATCTGGTGTTCTTTATTCTTCTCTCTGCAACCCGCCACCTTTTCCACAGAGACTTCCAAAGTGGCACTTGTGTTGAATCTGCTGACGGGATGTGCGGCACGTTGGGGAACGGCAGTTTGGGAGAATCAAGATCCGTGTTGCTCCTCGTTCCTGGCACTCTCGGAGGAGATGAAACGGGTCTTGAGCCGCAAGGAGACTCGCCGAACTCCATCAAGGTAATAGACCCGTTTCCGACTACATCATTGACTTTCGAACTTTGGCCGCACAGTGCAGGTGGAAAGAGGAGTTGCAGTGGGACAGATTCCTGCATGGGCTGGCTGACCGTGTCCAACAGGAGGTGTACGCACTGGACCTACCTTCTAGTCTCAATGGACTCATGGAACTAGCTCTACGAGTGGACTCATGACTAGAATTACGAGATCAACGCACCCGTACGAGAAGGCCCTCTGAGTTTCGCGAACTCCACGGTACTCCATGCAGGTGGGCAGAGCTCGGATTTCCCGGGAGGAGAGGGAGCGTCACAGACTCACCTAACACCCCCATTGTCCTCGGTCATCCCTGGTTGGCTAAGCAAAACCCCAGGTTGACTGGGGACACAGTTCTGTTGCGGTTTGGAGCAATTAGTGCTATGCTTCTTGTCTTGTGTCTGCCCGTTCGTCTATGTCTAGTTCTGTGTTGCAGGAGGAGACGGTGAATTTATCTAACGTGCCCAAGGAGTACCTCGACCTGAAGGAAGTGTTCAGTAAGTCCCGGGCTGCTTCTCTTCCTCCTCATCATCCCTATGACTGTGCTATAGATCTACTACCAGGCAAGTCTCCGCCTAAGGGCAAGTTATATTCACTTTCTACTCCTGAGAGGGAGGCCACGGAGAAATACATTTCTGATTCTCTAGCTTCCGGGTTCATCCGCCATTCTTCTTCTCCAACGGGGGCGGGATTCTTTTTCGTAGGTAAAAAGGATGGCTCTCTGTGGCCTTGTATTGACTACCGAGGGTTGAACAACATCACGGTAAAGAATACTTATCCTTTGCCGTTAATGTCTGCAGCCTTCGAGAGGCTACAGGGAGCATCCATATTTACGAAACTGGATTTACGTAAAGCTTATCATTTGGTGCGCATAAGGGAGGGGGATGAATGGAATACTGCCTTTAATACCCCCAGGGGCCATTTTGAATATTTAGTGATGCCTTTCGGGCTTTCTAACTCCCTTGCAGTCTTCCAGGCACTAGTTAATGACGTGCTAGGAGATATGGTCGACCAATTCATTTATGTCTACCTGGACGACATATTGATTTTTTCCTATTCTCTCCAGGAACATGTCCAGCACGTCAGACTAGTGCTCCAGAGGTTGCTAGAGAATGGGCTTTTTGTCAGGCGGAGAAATGCTCGTTTCATGCACAGTCAGTTCCATTTCTGGGTTATATCGTCTCATCCGAGGGAATGCGCATGGATCCTGACAAGGTTAAGGCTGTGCTACATTGGCCAAGCCCAGATTCCCGTAAGGCCCTGCAGAGGTTTCTGGGATTCGCCAATTTCTATCTGCGGTTTATTCACAACTTCAGCCAACAAGCCGCGCCTCTGACAGCGTTGACCTCTCCCAGAACGGCGTTCAGGTGGTCTGGTGTAGCCAAGGCAGCATTTTCCAAACTTAAGAGCCGCTTTGTTTCGGCTCCCATTCTCATCACCCCTGAACCTTCACGCCAGTTCGTGGTAGAGGTGGATGCGTCAGAGGTGGGGGTAGGTGCAGTTCTTTCCCAGCGCTTTTCCTCGGATGACAAGATGCAGCCTTGCACGTTTTTTTTTCTTATCGATTGTCGCCAGCCGAACGCAATTACGACATTGGTAACAGAGAATTGTTGGCAGTCAAGCTTGCATTGGAGGAGTGGCGTCATTGGTTAGAGGGGTCGGGGGTACCTTTTATCGTATGTACCGATCATAAGAATTTGGAGTATATCAGATCTGCTAAAAGACTCAACTCTAGGCAGGCTCGGTGGTCCCTTTTTTTCGGACGTTTTGACTTTTCTCTTTCGTACCGCCCGGGTTCCAAGAACATCAAACCCGATGCTTTGTCGCCCGTTTTTGACCGCTCCGAACACCCATCTACTCCAGAGTGCATTTTACCGGAGAGTCTCATTGTCTCCACACTCACATGGGAGGTCGAGTCAAAGGTTAAGTCAGAAGACTTAGAAGGGGTAACGCCTCCGCCCGGTGGACCACCGAGTCGTTTATTTGTGCCTGAGGGAGTACGGTCCGACGTAGTACGATGGGGTCATTGTTCCAATGTAGCTTGTCACCCAGGAGTTAATAGAACCAAGTTTCTAGGTAAAGCAACGATTCTGGTGGCCTGGGATGGCTCGTGACATTCGGGATTTTGTTTTGGCATGTTCAGTTTGTGCGATGGGTAAGACGTCTAATCGCCCTCCCGATGGGTTACTCCAACCGCTGTCTGTTCCTTCGAGACCCTGGTCCCACATCGCACTAGATTTTATCACCGCCCTCCCAGGGCAAGGCGGCCATTTTGACTGTTGTGGACCGGTTCTCGAAAATGGTTCATTTTATTCCCTTGCCTAAATTACCCTCTGCCAAGGAGACAGCGGTAGCTGTCGTTGATCATGTCTTTCGTTTACATGGCCTTCCGATGGACGTGGTTTCCGACAGGGTGCCCAGTTTGTGTCCAAATTTTGGCGGGAATTTTGTAGATTACTGGGGGCGACGGTTAGTCTGTCTTCGGGGTTTCACCCCCGGAGTAATGGTCAGACTGAGCGGGCCAACCAAGACCTTGAGAGAGGGTTACGATGCTTGGTTTCCAAGAATCCTTCCTCCTGGAGCCAGCAAATCTCATGGATTGAGTACGCTCATAATTCGTTACCAGTGTCGGGTACGGGCCTTTCGCTGTTTGAGTGTAGCTTAGGGTACCAGCCACCAATTTTTCCCAGTCTGGAATCCGAAGTCGCGGTTCCCTCCACTCATGCCTTCCACTCGTGACACCTGGAGCAGAGCCCGTGAGACTCTGCTCCAGGTGGGCAGACGCACCAAGGCCCAAGCCGATCGCCACCGGTCTAAGCCTCCCGTCTACGTTGTGGGTCAAAAAGTGTGGCTTTCTTCTAAGAACATTCCTCTCCGTTCCGTAAGTAATAAACTTGCTCCTAAATTCATTGGCCCATTCACTGTCACCAAGATCCTTAGTCCAGTGGCAGTCCGCCTCAAACTGCCTCCTGCATACGGGAGGATTCACCCCGTGTTCCATGTTTCCAAATTCCATGTTTCCCGTTTTTCATGATTATATTAATCCGCCTATCCCGGTTCCTCCACCGCCGCGTCTCGTAGATGGGGAACCCACTTATATGGTTATCGTATTCTGGACTCTAGGCGGAGGGGACGCGGATTCCAGTACTTGGTGGACTGGGAAGGTTACGGTCCGGAGGAGAGAAGTTGGGTCCCTGCTAGGGCCATACTGGATCACTCCCTTATTGATGATTACAATCGACAGGTAGGTTCTCCTGGGAGCTCCAGGAGGCGCTCCTAGGGGGAGGGGTACTGTCACGATTCATCAATTCATTGTCTCCTTCTCTCTGTGTTTGTGTGGTTGTGTTGGAGGCGTGGTCACTGATTGCGGAGAGCATCGTCTCCACCTGCTGCACTCATCAACCAGCCTTTATCAACGTGTCTCTCACCTTCACTCATTGTCAGATCGTTTCAGTCAGTTCTTGGTGTTGTTCCCGTGTGTCTGTGTTCCTCGTGTTTCCTGGTGGTTTCCGTTCCGGTTCCTGGAGGATCGCTGGCCTTTGTTCCCACTGCATCCCTGCGTCACAGTGCTGCCTGGTCTGCCTGCCTGCTCTCGTTGCCGCTGGTGTGGTTGTATGACCGTCGGATCTCCGTCTGCTTCTGCCTGCTGGTTCCTGCCTCGTTCTCAAGTGGTTATTCTGTGGTCCTTGGACTTTTCGTGAGCACTGTTGCAGACTTGTGTGAGAATAAAGAGTTTATTCTATCGCTATTGGATCCTCCTGTCTCTCTTTCAGTTAACATGACAACCTGATGTACTCGTTACATCCTAAAAAGAATGGCATCTACGCTAATGTTAGTCTCATTGTTTATCCCGAGGTTTACTGCAGTCAGCCGGATCTGGGCCGTATCCAGATCAGATGATGGACCTGCACCCAGACAGGACCAACGCATCCCTGAAGTGTCTGCAGAGACCATGCCAATTAGTCTCCCCTCTGAAATTGCCTCATCGACATGGCATCCTCAATGCATCAGTCTCCGGCGTGATGACTCCGATCTTTCGAATATTCCTATTTAATAATTGTTTAATCGACACGTCATCAATAAACCCGTCTCCGGCGTGAAGCCTCCAATCTTTCGAATATTCCGATCTAATTTTACTTCTGACCTGTAAAGTTGCCAAAATAATAATCATACACTGTTTGTTAATTGGCCAAAGGAGAACTGGCCCCCCGACTGAGCCTGGTTTGTCCCAAGGTTTATTTTTCTCCATTATGCCACCTTGCCACTGTTGCCTTTGGCTTGGCTTGTTCAGTTGGAGACACTAAATTTTCAACTAAATATCCAAATACGTAAATGTAATTACTAAACTAAATTAACTACATCAACTAAATTACTAAATTGATCTGCCCATATTGTCGCTATATGACAATTGAAATGAGCTGGATGACATCACCGTTTTCTCCAGAGCGGCTGTACAGCCGAATTAAATTCTGTTGCATTATTTTCCTGTTTAACACTGTGAAGCTGCTTTGAAACAATCAGCATTGTAAAAAGCGCTATATAAATAAAGTTGACTTGACTGGACTTTCCGGGTTGGGTCACCATGTGACTAATCACCATGTGACTAATCAGATACCGAGAAATTTATAGTGAGTGGAATAGAAACATTTACACTCTAAACTGAAGACGAAACTAATTGGTCAGAACTCCTCAAAGAGGCTGGACAGACACCTCCGTTTAAAATCTCAGGACACAAACAAAGAAAGGAGGACAGGACAGAACGCTGATCAATTTCGGATGAAAAGGGGTTAACAACTTCATTCAAGCCATCTAGTCTCATCTCATTTGCTTTCCTTTCTTTTACTTAGTTTCTTTTAGTTTCCGTTGAGAGTTCTATTTGCGTTCTAATTTAAGTTTTGTTAATCTATAGTTTAGTTTAATTACGGTTATAACTTATGTTGTCATCTTGCTTTTATGACATGCTATTGCATTTGTGTTACATACTGTATTGCAAAAAAGGTGAAAAGACAGATGTGACAGCTTGAGCAGTCTCCCAAATGTATGATTGACCATCCTGGACTGGAGCCTGTTTGTTTCAACTTGTATTCTCTTCAGAATGCATGTAACATTTGGCGCAGACATTGTACAACTCCAGCTGCTACAGCAAAGATGTAGAAATGGCGGACTCTGCGCTTCTCACTCAGCGCTGTGTCTAAGCTAATAGGGCAGATTGTCACCGGCTGTGGGCGGGGCTACAATGACATCATTGTAAGGGGGAATCTGAATCAGCTTGTTTGAAAAGACTGCTTTTGATTTTTATATTTATTATATAAATTATAATTATAAAAATTGTGAGTGAATTTTTACCATTATAGCCTGGTTGTTCTCACACAATGCGGACACACATTGGTGTTCAAACACCTTATAAAAATGAATTTTGCATAATAGATCCCCTTTAAAACTTTTCTCACTGTCTTTTTTTCTGCAACTCATCTGAATGTGTGTGTGTTTATTTGTTAGATATTAGTTTTATGTGTTAGAATAAATCAATAAAATCTTGTTTGTATTTAAAGAGAAGTCTCTTGTGTTATGTGCTTACAAATTTAATGTCTTAAACTTTTGATCTTGTTACCTTGCTAATAAATAGTGTTGTCACTATAGTTTGGATATCAAATATCCACGATAAGGTTGATTGTTATGGCCCGTTCAAGTGAACGCTGGACGATTCATTTGTGCATTTGGCCATAAAATAAGTGACTCTTTCAAAATTTCCTATAAAGTAATAAATACTTATAAGAATTCCCTTTGAGCTAAATTTCCCTTAAATTGCGAAGGACACAATAGAGCCAGTCCCTCCAGCTGAGATGAGGTTTTTACAGGGTTTTACAGCCCGTATTTCATTGTACCCAAAAAAGGCGGTGGGTTACGGGCAATCTTTGGATCTTGATTTCAGTTGACGCAATTGGTCACGAGACATACGAAAGCCAATGCAATTTCACTATCAAAGCTGACGTAATGTTTTTTTCGGGCGGCAATTTTTGAATGTGTGCATGAAGTGGGCATTCGCATTCTGGCCCACTCTCGAGATCAGTTGTGCTAACACAGGGACCTGGTGCTCTGGAACCTGGTCCATCTGGGGCTTTAGGTCAACTGACTGGGAAAAGAGCAAGCTCTCCCCAGTGCAGAGTATCTCTTTTCTCGGTATGGAGTTGACTCAGTCAACATGACAGCGCGTCTCACGAATAAGCGCCCAGTCGGTGCTGAACTGCTTGAATCCGTTTTTGGGGCAGGACAGCAGTTCCACTGAAATTACTTCAGAGGCTCCTAGGGTATATGGCATCCATAGCCGCGGTCACGCCACTCGGATTGCTGTAACACGTTACTAGTAACTACTGTTGACAAAAAAATATATTTTGCAAGTTGCTACAATGATAGTAATAATGTTGGTAGTAGGTAGGTAGATGGGTGGTAGTAATGTATCTTAACAGTAAAAAGTAGGGACGCACTGAAATCAAAAGCTGTGTGGACTCTAGGGCTAGGTTGACAATAGCAGTTCTTGATTTTAATCAAGAAATATACTAAATAGTCTTTAATAGTAAATATTACAGAACAAACTCTAGGTTATGATCTCTAATCATATCATTAACAATAAACGCTTTTGAGGGAAGGGATCAAATATTCAGCAACCCGAGCTATTAGTACGACCACGTAATATTGACGATACCGGACAAATGAGGATTCAAACACAGAATTAAATACACAAGTTAATAACTAGGTCAACACAGCTGAACAGGATAATACAATCAAATCAGAAACCATAGCAACACATCAGACACGCAGGCAGGAAATTAACACAAGGACATAAAACCAAACTAAACTGAATATAATTTTGACAGTATGCCCCCTACTGAAAAAGCACAACCTTGCGTCGACAGTTCACTGATAGGAGGTGGTTTAGGTTGAAGATGATTATTGATGGTGAGTAGCGAACAGAGATCCAAAGAAGAAACCATGGAGGTGCTGATGGTGGGAGGAGCCAAGGAGATGCCCGAATGATCCCCACGGCGGCATTGCAGGAGGGAGGAGCCATGGTAGTGATGACGTCAACATCGGCATGGGGACGAGTAACGTCGGCAGAGCTGATGGAGCCCTAGGCGAAGATGGAGAGCTGCTGGGACCAAACGACACCACAGGTTTCGGAATCTGTGACGGAGCCGCAGTGACGCCCCCCGAGATGGAAAACGAGAGCAATTGAGGGCTAAGATTAAAGCTGATTAAAAAAGGTTAGAGAGAAAAGTACTGCACCGTGGTACAACAGTATTACTCATGCTATCAAGAGAGAAACTAGTAATCTAGAGGGCAAATGGAAACAAATTCCTTTGAAGCTCTTTAGAATGGACAGCACTTCCCATTATAAAAAGGATCTTTCTCTCTGGGCCACTAAGGAGATGGCAAAATCTATTGGCCGTGCTATGGCAGCCCTGGTGGCCACGGAGAGGCACCTTTGGTTAAATTTAAGTTCAATCAAGGAAAAAGATAAGAGTTTTCTGATGGAGAGTTTTCCCCACTGTCACCCCCTGGCCTCTTTGGCGACGCTGTCAACACAGTCGTCGAGAGGTTCCAGGTAGTGCTGTAGTCAAGACCACCTAATCCGAGACCAAGTCGAGACCAAGACCAATGTGTGTTGAGACCAAGACAAGACCAAGACTTTGAGGGACTGAGACCAAGACAAGACCAAGGCAGGACGAGACCTAGTCAAGACCAAGACCTGACCAGCCTTAAATTCATAGAGATGCACATTACCACCTGAGAAATGACTTATACCTTATAATAAATGACTTATAATAAATATAATTACAATAAGACACTATATAAAGCTGTTACCAATCAAATGAAATCATTAACAACAAAATTCATCTTTGCGCTACAGAGGTGATACAGAAGATGCATCTGAATTGGTAAATTACAAATGCATAAATAATGTTGAGGATAATGTTTTAAAAAAATATTGAATGTTTGTTAAAGCAATATAATGTTTGCAGTCATGCTCAAATTTGTGAAAACAGCTCTCTTTCTCTTGTGCTATTGGTTAATTATATCACATGTTATAAATCCAGATCTCATACAAGAACTTTTTGCAACAATATTATTAATTTTGTGAGAATTTGTATTCATTTTTTGTGACATTTTTGACACAATCCCTAATTTCTGAATTGGCACAATAAATAAATCAAATTAGAAATAAGTTATTGATTGCATCTGAAGCAGTAGGTTTTACATCCAATCACATTAATGATGTTAATAAATAAATCAGGCAATCCACTGGCAATTTAATAATATCCTAGCAGTTGTGGTCTTGACCGGTCTTGAAACAAAATCCTGAGTCCTCTTAGTCTGAGACCAAGACCGGTCTCGAGTACTACAACACTAGTTCCAGGAGGCTAATAAACAGGTGGCGGCATTCCAGAAACTCTTCTCCCGTCGCTCTAAAATCTCTGACATCAAAAGCCAGTTCCTCATACCGTGCTGTACAAAAACAGATTGTTGCTATCCGAGCATCCACCCTCACAGAGAGCAGGGGAGGGGCAGGGTAGGCGCTCTCAACCGCAGTCTTCAAGGGGTTGGCCGGATCTGAGGACCGTACTGATCGCCAAGAAGGCTGCAGGGAAGAGGTCCTGATGCCTAAATTGTCAGGCCTCTGAGGGCAGTCCCTCCCGGAGAGAAATGGCTAACACCTCAGTACACGGTGCCCATTTCTCTGCCAACCCTGCCACCTCGCATGCTTCAGGGCACATTGGTCTCTAGCAAGATCTTAGTTCAGTGTCCGCCCGGAAACATAGTGGCACTGGGAGGCTTGCTCCCTCTGAGGAGGGCGTCAGAGCTGCCAGTTTGGTTGTTCCCTGCCGGTGCGCCGCTTCAGGGCACCGAATTGGTACCAGAGGCCATTCTCGAGAGGATGGTTCCCCTAGTAGAATTTCTGGCAGCGTGGCAACTACTGCCAAATATATCTCAATGGGTCCTGCGCATAGTCAAAAAGGGTTACACAATTCAGTTTGAGTCTCACCCACCCAGGTTTATGGGGATCCTACCAAAAGTGGTGGCATTCGCGTTCTGAATTATATCGATGATTGGTTGATTTTAGCTCAGTCGCGGGAGGTGGCGGTTCGGCATCGAGATGTTGTTCTCGCACACATGAAAGCATTGGGGTTGAGACTGAATGCCAAGAAGAGTGTGTTGATTCCATCACAAAAAACAAAATTTCTGGGCGTGGTATGGGATTTGACGATATATTATACACTTACCAATGGCTAAATGAAGACGGTGGCCAAAACACCAGTCATTTAGTTGCAGCGCTTTAATGTTGTTTGTGGTATTATCAGTGGTGACAGAGACTTGACGCTCCTCTTGCAATCCCCATGACTGAAGCGCTTCCTTTAAGTTTTGCACTATCATCTCTCCAGTGTGATCTTCGGGAAAGTAGGCAAAAGTCTTTGATGAAGTAAACTGTTAAGCTCATATAAGGCTGTGTAGTTCGGCTCGTCCACAAATCGGTTGTCATTAAGAAGTATAAAACATTGCCAAGCTCCTGTTCAAGTATCCTTCGGCATTCTCCGTACAATCATGGCAACTCAACTTCGCTAAAGTGCTTGCAGCTTGGTATCACATACCTCGGATCAAGTGTTTTGATCAAGTCTTGAAACCCCTTCTTTTCCACGGTTCCATGTCTTTACAGATACACATTGTAATGGCCTGTGTTATTTCTTTCCATCTTTTTGAGCTTTTCTAATACGCAATGCCTTTAGTAAAAGTCAAGTCAACTTTATTTATATAGCGCTTTTTACAATGCAGATTGTTTCAAAGCAGCTTCGCAGTGTTAAACAGGAAAATAATTAACAGAATTTGATTCGGCTGTACAGCCGCTCTGGAGAAAACGGTGATCTCATCAGCTCATTTCAATTATCATATATATTCAAGTAATGTAGTTGATATAATTTAGTTTAGTAATTAAATTTATTTGGATATTTATTTGAAAATTTAGTGTCCCCAACTGAGCAAGCCAGAGGCGACAGTGGCAAGGAACCAAAACTCCATCAGGTGTCCTAATGGAGAAAAATAAACCTTGGGAGAAACCAGGCTCAGTCGGGGTGCCAGTTCTCCTCTGGCCAATTAACAAACTGTATGTTTATTATTTTGGCAGCCTTATAGGTCAGAAGTAATATTAGATCGGATTATTCGAAAGATCGGAGGCATCACGCCGGGTTTATTGAGGATGACGTGTCGATTAAACAATTATTAAATAGGAATATTCGAAATATCGGAGTCATCACGCCGGAGATGGATCCATTGAGGATGCCATGTCGATGAGCAATTTCAGAGGGTAGACTAATTGACACGGTCTCTGCAGACACTTCAGGGATGCGTTGGTAATGTCTGGGCGCTGGTCCACCATCTGATCTGGATACGGCCCGGATCCGGCTGACTGCAGTAAACCTCGGGATAAACAGAGAGACTAACATTAGCGTAGTTGCCATTCCTCTTATGATGTAACGAGTACATCAGGTGTTATGGGAAGTGTTCCCGGTTCCGGCTGACCTAGTTAATGCAGCCTAACAATTTGAATAAAATATAAATTAAAAATGTTTTATGTGTATGCCATAGTAAAGAGATGCGTTTTTAGTCTAGATTTAAACTGACAGAGTGTGTCTGCTTCCCAAACAATGCTAGGAAGGCTGTTCCAGAGTTTGGGTGCTAAATAGGAAAAGGATCGACCGCCTGCAGTTGATTTTGATATTCTAGGTATTATCAACTGGCCAGAGTTTTGAGACCGCAATAGACGTAATGGAGTATAATGCGTTAAGAGCTCGCTCAAGTACTGGGGAGCTAAACCATTTAGTGCTTTGTAAGTAATTAGCAAGATTTTAAAATGTATGCGATGTTTAATAGGGAGCCAGTGCAGTGTTGACAGAACCGGGCTAATATGGTCATACTTCCTGGTTCTAGTAAGAACTCGAGCTGCTGCGGTTTGGACCAGCTGCAGTTTATTTATTAAGCGAGCGGGGCAACCACCCAGTAGAGCATTACAATAATCTAGCCTTGAGGTCATGAATGCATGAACTAACTGTTCAGCATTTTGCATTGAAAGCATATGCTGTAATTTAGATATATTTTTAAGATGGTAGAATGCAGTTTTACCGATGCTAGAAACGTGGCTATCAAATGAGAGATTGGTATCAAAGAGCACACCCAGGTTCCTAACTAACGACAAGGATTTGACAGAGCAGCCATCAAGTGTTAGACAGTATTCTAGGTTACTACATGTGGAGTTTTTTTGTCCAATAATTAAAAATTCAGTTTTTTCTGAATTAAGTTGCAGGAAATTACTAGTCATCCAATTTTTTTATATCAGCTATGCATTCCGTTAATCTTGTGAATTGGTAAGTTTCGTCAGGGCGTGAAGAAATATAGAGCTGAGTATCATCAGCATAACAATGAAAACTAACGCCATGCTTCCTAATGATATCTCCCAGTGGTAGCATGTACAGGGTGAAAAGCAACGGTCCTAGCACTGAGCCCTGCGGTACTCCATATTGAACTTGTGATCGGTGTGACATCTCTTCATTTACTGCTACAAACTGAAAACGGTCAGATAATTTAAACCATGCCAATGCAATTTCACTAATGCCAACATAATTTTCGAGTCCATTCAAAAGAATGTTGTGGTCGACGGTATCGAATGCAGCGCTAAGATCGAGTAACACTAACAGAGAGATACAACCACGATCGGATGATAAGAGTAAATAATTTGTAACTCTAATGAGAGCAGTCTCAGTACTATGATGTGGTCTAAATCCTGACTGGAAAACCTCACAGACACCATTTTTTTCTAAAAAGGAGCATAATTGTGAGGACACTGCCTTTTCTAGTATTTTTGACAGAAAGGGTAGATTTGAGATTGGCCTGTAATTGACTAATTCTATAGGGTCAAGTTGCGGTTTTTTAATAAGTGGTTTAATAATAGCCAACTTAAAAGTTTTCGGTACATATCCTAAAGTCAAGGATGAATTAATGATATTAAGAAGAGGATCCATGACTTCTGGAAGCATCTCTTTTAGTAGTTTAGTCGGTATAGGGTCGAGCATACATGTTGTTGATTTAGATGATTTAACGAGTTTAGCCAATTCTTCTTCTCCTATAGCAGTGAATGAATGTAATTTTTCCTCAGTGACACTACAATGCTCTGTCTGATGTGATACAGTAGTAGACGGCTGCATGGTTATAATTTTTTTCCTAATATTATCAATCTTACAAGTAAAGAAGTTCATAAAGTCATTACTGCTGTGCTGTTGGCAGACATCAGAAGTTGAAGCTTTATTTTTGGTTAATTTAGCCACTGTATCGAATAAATACCTAGGGTTGTGTTTGTTTTCTTCTAAGAGAGTCGAGAAATAAGCAGATCTAGCAGTTTTTAAGGCCTTTCTGTATGAAATCATGCTCTCTTTCCACGAAATGCGGAAAACTTCCAGTTTTGTTTTCTTCCAGCTGCGCTCCATTTTTCTGGCTGCTGTTTTAAGGGCCCGGGTGTGCTCGTTGTACCACGGCGTTGGACTATTCTCTTTAATCTTCTTTAAGCGCAGAGGAGCAACTGTGTCTAAAGTGCTGGAAAAGAGAGAGTCAATAGTTTCTGTTGCAGCATCAAGTTCCTCTGGGCTATCTGGGATGCTGAGGAGATGAAACTGATGAGGAAGTTTATTTATAAAGAAATCTTTAGTCTCAGCAGTGATAGTCCTGCCATATTTGAAGCGAGGGGACGGCTTTGCAGCCTTTGCTAAATTAAGTATACATGATACTAGGTAATGATCTGAGATGTCATCGCTCTGCTGCAGAATTTCAACGGTATCAACATTTATTCCATGTGACAATATTAGGTCTAGAGTATGATTACGGCGATGAGTGGGTCCTGATACGTGTTGCCTAACTCCAATAGAGTTTAGAATGTCTCTAAATGCTAATCCCAATGCGTCTTTTTCATTGTCTACATGGATATTAAAATCACCAACAATTAGGACTTTATCTGTAGCCAGTACTAACTCTGATAAAAAAATCTGCAAATTCTCTGATAAAGTGTGTATTGTGCCCTGGTGGCCTATATACAGTAGCCAACACAAATGTTAAACAGGATTTATCAATTTCACTACATAACGTTACGTAAAGCACCAAAACTTCAAAATAATTATATTTGAAACTAGACTTCTGAGTAATATTGAAGATATTATTATAAATTACAGCAACACCTCCCCCTTTACCTTTCAGACGCGGTTCGTGTTTATAACAATAATCTTGTGGGTGGACTCATTTAAAGTAATGTAGTCATCAGGTTTTAGCCAGGTTTCTGTCAAACACAGCACATCTAGATTATTATCTGTAATCATATCATTAACAATAAGCGTTTTAGAGGAAAGGGATCGAATATTCAGCAGCCCGAGCTTTATCATTTGTTCATCTGTATTATATCTGTTGTTTATTTGTTGGACATCAATTACATTTTTACCGTTGAATAGTTTTGGTGGTTTTTTGTATTTACTAATTCGTGGAACAGACACAGTCTCTATGTGATAATATCTAGGTGAAAGAGTCTCTATGTGCTGGGATTTATCTGACTTCTGTGACACGAGACAGCTAGCAGACGGTCGGGTAAGCCAGTCCGTCTGCTTCCTGACCTGGGCCCTAGTTAGTCAAGGTTTAGCTTTAAGACTATGTGCCAAATTACTAGAGAGAAGAGCGGCACCACCCCAGGAGGGATGGATACCATCTCTTTTCAACAGGTCAGGTCTGCCCCAAAAGCTTTTCCAATTGTCTATGAACCCTATGTTATTTTGCGGACACCACTTAGACAACCAGCCATTGAGTGATGATAGTCTGCTAAGTATCTCATCACTCCTTTTAATGGGGAGGGGACCAGAGCAAAAAATCCCGATTTGCCATCGTACTTGCGAGTTCACACACCTCTTTAATATTAATTTTGGTGATCTCCGACTGGCGAAGTCGAACATCATTAGTGCCGACATAAATAATAATCTTAGAGAATTTACGATTAGCATTAGCTGGCACTTTTAAATTTGCTTTGATGTCAGGCGCTCTGGCTCCCGGTAAACATGCGACTATGGTGGCTGGTTTCTCTATTTTCACATTCCGTGTAATAGAATCGCCAATGACTAGGGCACTTTCAACAGGATTCTCAGTGGGTGCGTCACTGAGCGGGGAGAACCTGTTTGATGTTCTAATCGGAATAGAAGAGTGTTTTTTTTTATCCGCGACTATGCCATCTCACAGTCACCCAGTTGCCCTGCTGCACAGGCTCTACAGCCGGAACCGAACAATGTACAGAGTTCACTAAGCTAGTCGCATCCAAAGCAGTGTCTAAAGCTGTTATATTCTCACTACTCTCAAATAAAGTCTGGATGCGTGTCTCTAATTCTGAAATCTTCTCTGTCAGCTTGACTATCTCCCTGCATTTATCACATGTGAAGCCCTGTTCGCTGACAGAGAAGGATATACTAAACATGTGACAGGCAGTGCAAGGATAACAGGAGAAGGAGAAGATGAGAAGATGACATGGCTTACCGTGTTTGTTGATTAATCCAACTCACCACAGTTGTTTGATGGACTTTATTGACTAATCCAACTCACCACAGTTGTTTGATGGACTCTATTGACTAATCCAACTCACCACAAACACTGTAGCAAGGCAGATTAAAACAGGATCAAACAGGAGCAATATTTCAGATTAATGCTGTTTTTTTTTACTTTCTATTAATCAAATAATCCTGAAAAAAAATATACACTGTTTTCAACACGGAATTCTCATTACAGTATCACAGTGAATGTCATAATCATTTGTCTGCATTGTAATCTACAAATGCATACACAAACAGATGTTCCTGACACATCTGGCGTTGCTAAGCTTTTTCATCTCGCTGCGCATAGACGCGCCTGGGAAAAACGAGCGTGCCGCACCGCATTGAGCGTCACAACGTCGTTGCTCTCTATTTGAGCGGGCTTGTCACGCGTCTAGATTTAAAATAACGAACTTGAGCATGCAAAAGACGCAACATATGTGTACAGCCGCTTAGTCAGTGGTTAGATCAGCGTAGCAGTCAATAAATGAGACAAGGGACATTTAGGCCCAATAAACGGGACGTCCTGGCTAATACGGGACAGTTGGCAACCCTACTTTTATATCATGCTGTGTTTAATATTATAGCGCATACCTGCTCTATTGCCTACCTATTTCATATTTCAACATGATTCCGTTGATTTCACACATTTTAGTCTGGCAATAGTTCAACTAGTAGCCTACAATGTGAAGTTTATGCATCAATAACGCTAATATAAGTGAGAAGAAATGTTATACATTAAAAATTCACATTAAAATCACGTTCTGTTTCTTCTGAAGTAAATCCAAGGTAAACTCACAGCGTGTCTTCCAAACTTGATGAAAAGCAGAAGAATGATGATGATGATGCTTTGATTTAAGGTGATGGGGTGTTTCCAGTTTTGCGTTCCTTTACGTGGACGATTTGCATGTGAATCGTTTGCGCGCGTGGGTGTGGTCACATTAAAGATAATGAGGCTCCGCTTAAGGAACTGTACCTCTTGCTGTTTTCATACAGATTACATAAACAGAGAATTTTAAAATATATATAAATTACTTCATTTAGAAGAAGACATTCCTAGCTTCAAAAAGAGATATCTGTCGTGTCTGTGTGGCAAGTATTCGCTGAGTTCATTTTCAGACGTATTTCAGAGTGGACTTCACGGGGAGACAGACGGAAGAATGCGCATCCTGTTTGTTTTCTTTATTTAGCGAAAAGCACAACATTTAGCTCTTATTTGACATTTGAGTGTACATAAATAAAAGTAGACACCTAAAGCTTTGTAAAGACATATCTTTCATGTCTGTGAGGCCAAAAATTACTGAGTATTTTAAGTTGTTTTACACTGTCATGAGGAAAAATCAAGCAAAAAAATGCGCTTGTTCTTAAAGCTGTAGGTGCTATTGGAAACATGCTTTTCTTAAAGCTATAGGTGCTATTGGAAACACGCTTGTTCTTAAAGCTATAGTTGATATTGGAAACATGCTTTTCTTAAAGCTATATTTGATATTGGAAACACGCTTGTTAAAGCTATAGGTGCTGTTGGAAATGTGCTTGTTCTTAAAGCTATAGTTGCTATTGGAAACGCATTTGCTCTCAAAGCTATAGTTGATATTTGAAAAACGCTTGTTAAAGCTATAGGTGCTATTGGCAACGCGATTGTTCTTAAAGCTATAGTTGCTATTGGAAACATGTTTTTCTAAAAACTATAGTTGCTATTGGAAACATGCTTTTCTAAAAAAAAAAAAAAAAAAAGCTGCTCTGACTTACGCCACTGGCTAGTGCGGTGGACGTAAGCCTGGAGAGCATGAACCGGACACAGTCTATGAAGTCTCTCTTGATCCGGCATTTCGAACGGCAGAGGGCAGAAAGTTTCAAGAGTGACAGGATGTACAGTCGACAAAGGAATCTTAGGCAGGTAGTCAGGATTAGGATGCAAAATCACTTTCACCATTCCTGGGGCAAAGTCTAAGCAGGATGGCAATATTGACAGAGCCTGCATATCCCCAATTCTTTTTAGAGAAGTTATAGAAAAAACATCTTTAGGGTCAGGCGTTTGTCAGACGCTGACTCTAGAGGTTCAAAGGGGGTCTCAACCAGACCCTCGAGGACTATAGCTAAGTCCCATGAAGGGATCTTGGTTCTTACGGGAGGCCTCAACTGCCTGGCCCCACGAATGAAGCGAGCGAGCAGAGGATGCCTCCCAAGTGGCACCCCATCCACCAGGGCGTGGCAAGCTGAAAGAGCGGCCACATAAACCCTGAGAGTGGAGGGGCAAGTGCCTGTTGACAATTTTTCTTGCAGAAAGTCCAGAACTGAAGCAACCTGGCAGTTAACTGGATCTACATTATGTGTCGTACACCATCTTTCAAAGACACCCCATTTATTGGCATAAACTTTCCAAGTGGAGGAAGCCCTAGCACTTAGGAGGGTCTCAATAACTGCAGGCGAAAGCCCAGTGTCCCTCAGTTGGTGCCCATCAGGGGCCAAACATGAAGGTTCCACAGGTCAGGCCTGGGGTGGCATATCGTGCCCTCTGCCTGAGACAGAAGGTTCTTCCTCGCCGGAATCGCCCACGGCGAGCCGTTGAGGAGAGACACTATCTTCGAGAACCACACTCTGTTCGGCCAACGAGGCGCTATCAATAAGAGGCAAGACCCTTGTTGGCGAACCCTGGCTAGAACTCCCGGGAGCAGAGCGACTGGAGGGAAGGCATACAAGCGCACCTTGGGCCATGTATGAGCCATCGCATCCAGACCCAACAGAGCTGGGTGAATGAGAGAGAAGTAGAGGGGACATTGCACTTTCTGATAAGAGGCGAAGAGGTCCACTTCCACTCTATAAATCTGGTCCAGATCTGATTGACTACTTCTGGGTGGAGTTTCCATTCGGAAAATCTGTCTCGCTATCCTGTTTAGATTGCGTGAGCGCAGACCTCCCCGGTGATTTATATATGAGACCCACACTAGGACATGACAGCCCCTCAACTGGGGGAGAAAGTATTTCAGGGCCAGAAATACAGCCATCAACTCTAGGCAGTTGATGTGCCAATTGAGCTGATGACCCTCCAATGCCCCTTGGGCTGGACGACCACTTAAGACCGCACCCCAGCCCGTCAGGGAAGCGTCCATTGTTAGCAGTTTGCGATGACAAGGTACGCCTAGAGTAGGACCCAAGGCAAGGAACCGGGGTCTGAGCCACATAGTTAGTGTACGAAGCCCGCAGCGCATCACTTTTATTAGCCTCTGAGGATTGGCCCTTGGATGAAATCCCCTGGCTCTGAGCCACAACTGAAACGGTCTCATGTGCAACTGCCCCATAGGAATCACCTTGAATGCTGATGCCATGAAACCTAACAATCTTTGACACTGATGAACAGTGAGATTTTGACCTAGCCTGACTTTGCTCAGGGTACGCCGAATGCTCTTGATTCGAGCGGGAGACAATTGAGCCTGCATCGTGATCGAATCCCAAACAACCCCCAGATAAGTCGCTCTCTGGGCAAAAGAAAGAACGCTTTTCTTGTCTCAACCCGAGAGAAACTAGATGAGCTAGCAAAATGTCTCTGTGCTAAAGCGGCATCTCTCGCGATTGTGCTAGTATTAACCAATCGTCGATGTAATTCAAAATGGAGCCAGTGCTGCATCCATGCATTTTGTGTATGTGCGGGGTGATAAGGCTAGGCCGAATGAAGAACCCGAAATTGGTAAGCTTCGCCCCCGAAAGCGAACCTCAGGAACTTCCTGTGTTGTGGCAGTATTTCTATGTGAAAATATGTGTCCTTCAGATCGATCGTGACGAACCAATCGCAATGTTGAATTTGCGACACGACCATCTTTACGGTTAACATCTTGAACTTGAGTGCCTTGACTAAAAGGTTTAAGCCTCGAAGATCTAAGATTGGACACACCCCCCATCCTTCTTGGGAACCAGGAAGTATCTGCTGTAATAGCCTGACTCTCTCTCTGGAAGAGGAACATGTTCTATGGCCTCTTTACTCAGAAGAGTTTGTAGCTCTTGTGACAGTACGTGCGCCAACTCCGGTTTCACGGAAGTGGAGACCACGCTGTTGAAACGCGGAGGGCAACGAATAAATTGGATTCTGTATCCTTTCTGTACTGTGCTTAACACCCATGCAGAAATGCCTGGCAGAAGTTTCCACGCTGCCAGACTCTCTGACAGTGGTATTCATTTTAACACTTCCTGTTGAGGGGATGTCCCGTGTCCTGGAAAATAGCAGGATTTAGACACGAGACATTTAACATTTCGCTTTTTTCACCCCCCGAATCACCAGAGGTGGCGGAGATGGAGAGGTTTTGTGAGGGTAGCGGGACGGAGTGAGCACCTTCCCGCGGGGGGCTACCACCACCACCAGACTAAGCGCAAAACCATCAGGACTTCTTCTTACTTTTGTTAATAATAGTCCTGAGGTCCGCCCTGGGAGGCTGCTGAGGGTGGCGAGCCGGTCCCCAATCTTTACAAGTGGGAGCGCGACTCGCCACACTCTGCTTCTTAACATCCCTAGCCCTTGAAGGACCTGAGAGAGGTTGGGTGGCTGACAACCCTTCCCCTTGAGTGCTGCGAGGAAGGAACTGCGTAAATGCTTCATCATGCTTTTTGGCTTCTCTGAATCTGGCGACGACAGAATTAACTGCGCCACCAAATAAGCCCGTGGGGGAGACCGGGGAATCTAACAGAAATACTCTCTCTTTATCCTTTATTCCTGACAGATTGAGCCACAGATGCCTGTCCGTGCTCACCAATGCAGACATAGAACGGCCGATGGCACGGGCCGTTTGCTTGGTGGCACGAAGCGACAAATCTGTGGCTCGATCGATCGTCCCCCCCGCACTCAAATCCTTCAAGAGGTCAGCCTGGTACGCCTGTAACACCGCTATGGTGTGCAGCGCAGCACCAGCCTGACCTGCAGCCTGATAAGCTTTAGGTATAAGGTTTATTCCATGATTTAGATAGTTCATCATGGAGGTCTTCAAAGAAGGGGAGAGACTGATGTTTTGTTCTTTCCCCCCGTCACCAGACAGAAACCTATCCTCTAGCTTACTGTGTTTGGGGATCTCTTGTTCACGGGGCCAGTCAAGCTGCAACCTGGCCACCGCGCGAGTAACCACCTCTAATAATTCCTCGACGGATTTGCTATCGTGCGAGGAATGCTCAGAGACTGGCCATTAGAAGTCCGCAGACCCAAGAGATTCATCATCATCATCATCCGCCACGCAAGCCGAAGAAGCACCGGAGTGCTCTTCGGGATCCCGCGGGGAGATGTTTGGATCTGGTGAACGAGCAGTCGAAAAGGACGGACCCGTCTCCTGCTCATCAGCTAAATCCATTCTAGAGCCCCACGATCTTATTGGCCCAGACGAGCACGCAGCATTTTGACTGTAAACAGCTCGCAATGCCGGCACTCGCCTGTCTCCAATGCAGCAACCGCATGCTCTTCCCCCAAACACTCAAAGCAGTAATCATGTGTGTCCATGTCTGCCATCGGGCGAGAGCATATATCATTTTCAACTGATATAGATGTCTTTTAGCTTGAACTCTTTTCACTGATGTTTGTAACAGAGATGAGAAAGAGAGAAATCTTCAGACTGCCAGTTGAAAACTAACTCCTAACAAAGATCTCAAGTCGAAAGGTTTTGAAAGGTAGAGATAGAGATTTTTCAGAGAGATTGTTTTGCACACCACACAGTTTTGGTCTGAAAACAAAAAGACCTAAAGGCTTGCCGCTGGGGCTCATCTATTTATAGCCTCGTGCAGCAGGTGCGCGTGTGACGTCACCGATCGAGGCTATAATACCGCCGGGTCAATTTCATTGATGTGTTAAACACTTTTTCACAGGTGGTCATGACACTTCCCATATGCACTGCATGCATTTCTAAAAGCTATAGTTGTTATTGGAAACATGCTTTCCTTAAAGCTAGAGGAGCTATTGGAAACGTGTTTGCACTTAAAGCTATAGTTGTATTGGAAACATGCTTTTCTAAAAGCTATAGTTGCTATTGGAAACAAGCTTTCCTTAAAGCTACAGGTGCTATAGGAAACGTGTTTGCTCTTATAAAGCTATAGTTGTTATTGGAACCATGCTTTTCTAAAAGCTACAGTTGCTATTGGAAACAAGCTTTCCTTAAAGCTAGAGGTGCTATAGGAAACGTGCTTAAAGCTACAGCTGATATTGTGTTGATATTGGAAACATGCTTTTTCTTAAAGCTAGAGGTGCAATTGGAAACATGCTTGTTCTTAAAGGTATAGTTGCTATTGGAAAAATGCTTTTCTTAAAGCTAGAGTTTGGAAATGCGTTTGCTCTTAAAGCTATAGTTGCTATTGGAAACGTGCTTGTTCTTAAAGCTAGAGTTGATATTGGAAACAAGCTTGTTAAAGCTATAGGTGTTATTGGAAACACATTTGCTCTTAAAACTATAGTTGCTATTGGAAACACGCTTGTTCTTAAAGCTATAGTTGTTATTGGAAACATGCTTGTTCTTAAAGCTAGAGGTGCAATTGGAAACATGCTTGTTCTTAAAGGTATAGTTGCTATTGGAAACATGCTTTACTTAAAGCCATAGTTGTTATTGGAAACACGCTTGTTCTTAAAGCTATAGTTGCTATTGGAAACACGCTTGTTCTTAAAGGTATAGTTGCTGTTGGAAACATGCTTTTCTAAAAGCTATAGTTGCTATTGGAAACATGCTTTCCTTAAAGCTAGAGGTTCTATTGGAAACGTGTTTGCTCTTAAAGCTATAGTTGATATTGGAAACATGCTTTCCTTAAAGCTATAGGTGCTGTTGGAAATGCGCCTGTTCTTAAAGCTATAGTTGCTATTGGAAACATGCTTTTCTAAAAACGAAAGTTGCTATTGGAAACATGCTTTCCTTAAAGCTAGAGGTGGTATAGGAAACGTGCTTAAAGCTACAGCTGATATGGAGTTGATATTGGAAACATGCTTTTTCTTAAAGCTAGAGGTGCAATTGGAAACATGCTTGTTCTTAAAGGTATAGTTGCTATTGGAAAAATGCTTTTCTTAAAGCTAGAGTTTGGAAATGCGTTTGCTCTTAAAGCTATAGTTGCTATTGGAAACGTGCTTGTTCTTAAAGCTAGAGTTGCTATTGGAAACACGCTTGTTCTTAAAGCTATAGTTGTTATTGGAAAAATTCTTGTTCTTAAAGCTAGAGGTGCAATTGGAAACATGCTTGTTCTTAAAGGTATAGTTGCTATTGGAAACATGCTTTACTTAAAGCCATAGTTGTTATTGGAAACACGCTTGTTCTTAAAGCTATAGTTGCTATTGGAAACACGCTTGTTCTTAAAGGTATAGTTGCTGTTGGAAACATGCTTTTCTAAAAGCTATAGTTGCTATTGGAAACATGCTTTCCATAAAGCTAGAGGTTCTATTGGAAACGTGTTTGCTCTTAAAGCTATAGTTGATATTGGAAACATGCTTTCCTAAAAGCTATAGGTGCTGTTGGAAATGCGCTTGTTCTTAAAGCTATAGTTGCTATTGGAAACATGCTTTTCTAAAAACTAAAGTTGCTATTGGAAACATGCTTTCCTTAAAGCTATAGGTGCTATAGGAAACGTGTTTGCTCTTATAAAGCTATAGTTGTTATTGGAAACATGCTTTTCTAAAAGCTACAGTTGCTATTGGAAACAAGCTTTCCTTAAAGCTAGAGGTGCTATAGGAAACGTGCCTAAAGCTACAGCTGATATTGAGTTGATATTGGAAACATGCTTTTTCTTAAAGCTAGAGGTGCAATTGGAAACATGCTTGTTCTTAAAGGTATAGTTGCTATTGGAAAAATGCTTTTCTTAAAGCTAGAGTTTGGAAATGCGTTTGCTCTTAAAGCTATAGTTGCTATTGGAAACGTGCTTGTTCTTAAAGCTAGAGTTGATATTGGAAACAAGCTTGTTAAAGCTATAGGTGTTATTGGAAACGCATTTGCTCTTAAAACTATAGTTGCTATTGGAAAAACGCTTGTTCTTAAAGCTATAGTTGTTATTGGAAACATGCTTGTTCTTAAAGCTAGAGGTGCAATTGGAAACATGCTTGTTCTTAAAGATATAGTTGCTATTGGAAACATGCTTTTCTTAAAGCTAAAGTTGCTATTGGAAACATGCTTTCCTTAAAGCTGTAGGTGCTGTTGGAAATGCACTTGTTCTTTAAGCTATAGTTGCTATTGGAAACATGCTTGTTCTTAAAGCTAGAGGTGCTATTGGAAACATACTTTTGTTAAAGCTAGAGTTGATATTGGAAACATGCTTTCCTTAAAGCTATAGGTGCTGTTGGAAATGCGCTTGTTCTTAAAGCTACAGTTGCTATTGGAAACATGCTTTTCTAAAAACTAAAGTTGCTATTGAAAACATGCTTTTCTTAAAGCTATAGTTGCTATTGGAAACGCGCTTGTTCTGAAAGCTAGAGGTGCTATTGGAAACGTGTTTGCTCTTAAAGCTATAGTTGCTAGTGGAAACACATTTGCTCTTAAAGCTATAATTGCTATTGGAAACGCGCTTGTTCTGAAAGCTAGAGGTGCTATTGGAAACGTGTTTGCTCTTAAAGCTATAGTTGCTATTGGAAACGCATTTGCTCTTAAAGCTATAGTTGCTATTGGAAACACGCTTGTTCTTAAAGCTATAGTTGCTATTGGAAACATGCATTTCTAAAAGCTATAGTTGCTTTTGGAAACATGCTTTCCTTAAAGCTAGAGGTGCTATTGGAAATGTGCTTTTCTTAAAGCTAGAGTTGCTATTGGAAACGCGCTTTTCTAAAAGCTATAGTTGCTATTGGAAACATGCTTTCCTTAAAGCTGTAGATGCTGTTGGAAATGCACTTGTTCTTTAAGCTATAGTTGCTATTGGAAACATGCTTGTTCTTAAAGCTAGAGGTGCTATTGGAAACATACTTTTGTTAACGCTAGAGTTGATATTGGAAACACGCTTGTTCTGAAAGCTAGAGGTGCTATTGGCAACACGATTGTTCTTAAAGCTATAGTTGCACTTTCGGGAAGGAGCTGCCATATTGGGAGGATACGCTATCCGTTGCCATGGTTATTTCGATTGTGAGACGGAGAGAGCAGCTTGAGATTTGTTTGCATTTTTGAGATACAGCTCAGTCTCAGGAGGAAGTGAAAGGAAATGTGCTCTATCGGGAGAGACTAAATAAGCATTATTATAATATCTATTATTAGTATATCTAAATAAGTTATTTAGAGAAACTGCTTGACATAAACAACATCGACCCGTACGACCTGCCAGCTACAGAATGACGCTACCACCTCTCACACACCCTGACATCGTCAGTTACCTGGTTTATAGTATCAGTGCCTACACAATGCAAGCGTTCTGAAGCTTTAAGCCATTAGAAGTCATAACATGACCTGTTACACAACAAAAGTACATACATTTCATTCCATGCTACATTTCCAATTTCCCTTTGTCTGCAGCAATTGCCCATCTGCTTTCCATTAATTCAGCCTAATCACACCTGATCTGCATGTCTAAAGCTCCCATCACCAAACACATTAACTAATCTATGACAGTAGGCAAAATTTATTTAATTTTTTCAATGAACGTATTACAATTATATTATTATATTTAACAATTTTATTTTTTTATTTTTTTCTACAATAATAAGCATTAGAACTGTAAAAAAACATTAATAAAAGTGGAGTGCAACCGTACTTTGGCAAGTATGACTGAGCTCTCGCAGTTTACAGGTGTAGGATTACAAATTTAAGAATCTGTTTTAGTACACTGTATTTAACATTTTTGAGGTAAAGATTGAAGACATTCTATGAAGATCAAGTTAATCAGCCCAGGTGTTTGAGACATTAGTCTTTTGTCTTTATGCACTTCCTGACCATTTGGTATGACAAGCTCAGGGCACAGTTGTGCTTTTGTCTCTATGATAATGTGAATACTGTCAGAGTGGATTGGATTAGCATCTATGCATTTGAATGACACTGTTCTATTGATTGGACACTCTAATGTTTGGGGCGGGTCCCTTTACCGGGTCCCTTTACCTATACAACATTTGCATTCTTTTGTTTAGATAGTCTCCTCCTCTACTGTGTGAATCCCTCCCCCTGAAATGTGGACAAATTACAGTGTTTATACTGTTTGAGTTGGACTTGACGACCACAGCTACAGACAGCATGTGTTCTCAATAAAAAAATCCTACTGAAGATACATCAATGTCTCCTGGTCTCTGCTTCGACGAGGAAAAAAGTTTCCTACAGCTTTGGTGCCGTGACCCGGATAGAGCTTCTCACCTGAATCCAAATTGAAACGTCAAACTCAACAAAGACCTGACTACGTTCTGTACAATCAAGGGTTGGTGAGTGCCACTCTATCCAAAAGAACCTTAAAGACCAGTACGAATTTGTTTTTCCTCTGCGCTGCCAGAGAAGAGTTATCAAACAGCTGTAGGGTTTGGTTAACTAAGTTATCCTCTACAAAAATGATCTTTTAGAGATGAAAGTTATCCTCTGTTCAGGCAGGGAAGAATTGTTTAGCCTCTGTTTCAGGCAGGGAAGATTAGCATTTCATGCTAATATTTGTAAGCCTCTGTTTTCAGCAGGGAAGATTAGCATTACTTGCTAATATTTGTGTTGTCCTCTGTTTTGCCAAGGAAGAAGTATACCCTCTGTTGATCAGAGAAGTTTTAATGTTTTGATTGTGTGGTAACAAAGAAACTCACAAAAATGTTTAGAAAGAATGCTAGACTGATTCCCACAACTGAAAAAGGTGGTCTTGCGACTCCTTTGTGGTCAGATAGTGAATTCAAATCATTGTTAGGAGAGCACATGGACTCAATAGTGACTGAGTCAGTCATATTGAATTTGACAAAGAAATTTGGTATTGATCCAGATAAAGTATGGTCTACTGAAGAATGCAAGAAAGTGTTGGGTGCATCTATGAGAAAGAAAAACATAAAAGGCATTATTTGTTGCCACAGAGAATTTGGTTTAGCTCTAGCTAGACAACAGTCTCAGTATATCTCAGAGCTAGAGAAACAGAACAAAGAGCTCTGTTCTAGAGTATCATCTTTGACTAAGAAATTGAACTGCAACAAAGCTGCAGAGAAAACTGATGTGAATGAAGTTAGTCAGCCTGATAACGCCTATCCTGACTTACAAGCTTTCTTTAATACAGATGTAGCTATCCAATCAGTAACTGATGTGCCTGTTAATTCCGTGAAGGTATGTGGTGCTAGGAGAAGATCTCAGGGAATTGAGGGAATTGAAAGTGTTCCGAACTCTTCTGTCCAAGTACAAACTGTTGTCAAAGCGTAAGGACCTAAAGATATAGAAAGATTATCCCAGAGCTTACCCTCAGCACGCACAAATTTTTCTGAATTTAGAAGGGCATTGATAAGCAAAATGCGTCTCTACAGCATGTTGTTAACAGAGGTCACACAGCTGATGTCACAAATTCTAACTGAATCTGAATCTGAACAGTTTTGAGTCTGCTGTTACTTCTGAACTACAACATGTCAGTAGAGGCGATATGAGAGAAGGTGTTTTGAAAATTCTAAAGAATATCATGGGACCCAAATTACCCTCAGAAGTTACCTTGAAAGTTTAGCTACATGGGAAAGAGATGCTGATGTTAAGGCAAAAGTGAGAGTAGCAGCAGCTACGTTTAGCACAAGGAATCAAGACAACAGATGGCCTAAGAGAGAAGGCAAATGCAACTACTATGGAAAATCAGGTCACTGGGAGAAAGAGTGTAGGAAGAAGTTGCGAGATAGAAATAAATAAATAAATACCATGCATAACTCTGTTCCATCTCAGCCCGCATACAATCCTGAAGTAGTTCTGCCAGGCTACACTAAAACTTTAGGACAGCTCGCTCAGGCTCTTCTAAAAGCACAAAAATAACAAGAAAAAAACGAATTGTTGGGGCTGTGAGTAGCTACCTTTCCCCTGTAATCCATCACAATGACAAGAGATTTTTTGTGAAAGGTAGCATACAAGAAAAAGAGATTGACTTTTTGCTTGATACAGGTGCAGAAATGACAGTAATTCCTACAAAATTGGCTGAAGGTTTAAACATTCCGTACAAGAAAACTAAACTTTGTTTAACTGGTGTAATAGGTGAAGATTTTGTTTTGTATGAAACGCTGTCCATAGAGGTACAGTTAGGCCCGAAGACTCTGACTACAAAATTGCTATGTGCTCCATTAAATACAAGCGCAATTCTAGGCATGGATCTACTCAGACAAGTACAGGTGCTGGTCATATAATTAGAATATCAAAAAGTTGATTTATTTCACCAATTCCATTCAAAAAGTGAAACTTGTCTATTATATTAATTCATTACACACAGACTGATATATTTCAAATGTTTATTTCTTTTAATTTTGATGATTATAACTGACAACTAAGGAAAATCCCAAATTCAGTATCTCAGAAAATTTGAATATTACTTAAGACCAATACAAAGAAAGGATTTTTAGTCCTGTTGGAAAATGAAATCTGCATCTCCATAAAGTTGGTCAGCAGCAGGAAGCATGAAGTGCTCTAAAACTTCCTGGTATACGGATGCGTTGACCTTGGACCTCAGAAAACACAGTGGACCAACACCAGCAAATGACATGGCACCCCAAACCATCACTGAATGTGGAAACTTTACACTGGACCTCAAGCAACGTGGATTGTGTGCCTCTCCTCTCTTCCTCCAGACTCTGGGACCCTGATTTCCAAAGGAAATACAAAATTTACTTTCATCAGAGAACATAACTTTGGACCACTCAGCAGCAGTCCAGTCCTTTTTGTCTTTAGCCCAGGCGAGACGCTTCTGACGCTGTCTGTTGTTCAAGAGTGGCTTGACACAAGGAATGCGACAGCTGAAACCCATGTCTTGCATACGTCTGTGCATAGTGATTCTTGAAGCACTGACTCCAGCTGCAGTCCACTCTTTGTCAATCTCCCCCACATTTTTGAATGGGTTTTGTTTCAAAATCCTCTCCAGGGTGCGGTTATCTCTATTGCTTGTACACTTTTTTCTACCTCATCTTTTCCTTCCCTTCGCCTTAATTAATGTGCTTGGACACAGAGCTCTGTGAACAGCCAGCCTCTTTTGCAATGACCTTTTGTGTCTTGCCCTCCTTGTGCAAGGTGTCAATGGTCGTCTTTTGGACAACTGTCAAGTCAGCAGTCTTTCCCATGATTGTGTAACCTACAGAACTAGACTGAGAGACCATTTAAAGGCCTTTGCAGGTGTTTTGAGTTAATTAGCTGATTAGAGTGTGGCACCAGGTGTCTTCAATATTGAACCTTTTCACAATATTCTAATTTTCTGAGATACTGAATTTGGGATTTTAAAAGAAATAAACATTTGAAATATATCAGTCTGTGCAATGAATGAATATTATATACAAGTTTCACTTTTTGAATGGAATTAGAGAAATAAATCTACTTTTTGATGATATTCTAATTATATGACCAGCACCTGTACATCTAACTTTAGACATGTCCTCAGAATCTGCTAGCTTAATATTTTTCTCAGCACAAGTTTCTACCAATAGTGCAAGCACTCCTGAGTATGCTTTTTTTACAGAATCATCCAATTTGGGCTAAAGACAAGAATGATTGTGGGTTTTTGACAGCCGTAGAACCAGTCAAATTGACAGGAACTCCATCTCCTGTAACCAAACAATATCCGATCAATAAGGAAGCTATACAGGGAATCAAACCTATTGTAGAAAAATTGCTGAAGCAAGGAGTGCTAGTTAAAACTAACAGTCCCTGTAACTCACCCATATGGCCCATCAAGAAATCCAATGGGTCATGGAGACTCACCATAGACTACAGAATAACCAATAAACATATTGATAAAATAATCCCCCTAGTAGCAGATCCATCTACAATTTGTAATGGCTTACCATTAGATTGTAAGGTTTTTTCAGTAATCGATATATTTAATGGATTCTTTTCTGTACCCTTGCACTCTGACAGCCAGGCATGGTTAGCTTTCACAGCTGACTTTGAGCAATTCAAGTGGACACGGTTGCCACAGGGATTTCAGAATTCCCCAACCATATACCATCAGGCTGTCAGACGTGATTTGTGTGACCCAGAATGTCCAGTCAAACAGTCCACTATGATTCAATATGTCGATGATATTTTGATCGCCTCTACAGATCACAAGGTACATCAAACTGAATTGAAAGCATTGTTGGACTATTTGCAGAAAAGAGGACACACATGCAGCTTTCACAAAGCTCAAATTGCTAAAAACCAAGTCACATTTCTGGGTCAAACAATTGGTGCAGGAAATAGATCTATTACACAGGATCGAGCCGCTTCTGTCAAAGCTATACCTCCGCCTAATACAATTAAAACACTCCGATCATTTTTAGGAACAGCAGGTTCCTCAATCATGCTCTCTTTCCACGAAATGCGAAAAACTTCCAGTTTTGTTTTCTTCCAGTTGCGCTCCATTTTTCTGGCTGCTGTTTTAAGGGCCCGGGTGTGCTCGTTGTACCACGACGTTTGACTATTTTTTTTAATCTTCTTTAAGTGCAGGGGGAGAAACTGTGTCTAAAGTGCTGGAAAAGAGAGAGTCAATAGTTTCTGTTGCAACATCAAGTTCCTCTAGGCTATCTGGGATGCTGAGGAGATGAAACTGATGAGGAAGATTATTTACAAAGCAATCTTTAGTGGCAGTGGTGATAGTCCTGCCATATTTGAAAAGAGGGGATGGCTTTGCAGCCTTAGCTAAATTAAATATACACAATACTAGATAATGATCTGAGATGTCATCGCTCTGCTGCAGAATTTCAACGGTATCAACATTTATTCCATGTGACAATATTAGGACTAAAGTATGATTACTGCGATGAGTGGGTCCTGTCACGTGTTGCCTAACTCCAATAGAGTTTAGAATGTCTCTAAATGCCAATCCCAATGCGTCTTTTTCATTGTCTACATGGATATTAAAGTCACCAACAATTAGTACTTTATCTGCAGCCAGTACTAACTCTGATAGAAAATCAGCAAATTATTTGGTAAAGTCTGTATTGTGCCCTGGTGGCCTGTATACAGTAGTCAGCACAAATGTCAAACGGGATTTATCAATTACACTACATAACATTACATAAAGCACCAAAACTTCAAAGGAATTATATTTAAAACTAGACTACTGAGTAATACTGAAGATATTATTATAAATTACAGCAACCCCTCCCCCTTTACCTTTCAGACACGGCTCGTGTTTGTAACAATAATCTTGGGGGGTGGACTCATTTAAAGTAATGTAGTCGTCAGGTTTTAGCCAGGTTTCTGTCAAACACAGCACATCTAGATTATTATCTGTAATCATATCATTAACAATTAGCGCTTTTGGGGAAAGGGATCGAATATTCAGCAGCCCGGGCTTTATCCATTGTTCATCTGTATTATATGTGGTGTTTATTTGTTGGACATCAATTACATTTTTACCGTTGAATGGTTTTGATGATTATTTTGTATTTACTAATTCGGGGAACAGACACAGTCTCTATGTGATCATATCTAGGTGAAAGAGTCTCTATGTGCTGGGATTTATCTGACTTCTGTGACGTGAGACAGCTAGCAGACAGTCGGGTAAGCCAGTCCGTCTGCTTCCTGACCTGGGCCCCAGTTAGTCAAGGTTTAGCTCTAAGACTATTTGCCAAATTACTAGAGAGAAGAGTGGCACCATCCCAGGAAGGACGGATGCCATCTTTTTTCAACAGGTCAGGTCTGCCCCAAAAGCTTTTCCAATTGTCTATGAATCCTATGTTATTTTGCGGACACCACTTACACAACCAGCCATTGAGTGATGATAGTCTGATAAGTATCTCATCACTCCGGCGAACAGGGAGGAGACCAGAGCAAAAAACGCTATCTGCCATCGTACTTGCGAGTTCACACACCTCTTTAATGTTAATTTTGGTAATCTCCGACTGGCGAAGTCGAACATCATTAGTGCGAACGTGAATAATAGTTTTAGAGAATTTACGATTAGCATTAGCCAGCACCTTTAAATTTGCTTTGATGTCAGGCGCTCTGGCTCCCGGTAAACATGTGACTATGATGGCTGGTGTCTCTATTTTCACGTTCCCTGTAATAGAATCGCTAATAACTAGGGCACTTTCAACAGGATTCTCAGTGGGTTTGTCACTGAGTGGGGAGGACCTGTTTGATGTTCTAATCGGAACGAAAGAGTCTCACAGTCACCCAGTTGCCCTGCTGCACGGGCTCTAGAGCCGGAACCGAACAGTGTACAGAGTTCACTAAGCTAGTTGCATCCAAAGCAGTGTCTAAAGCTGTTACATTCTCACTACTCTCAAATAAAGTCTGGATGCGTGTCTCTAATTCTGAAATCTTCTCTGTCAGCCTGACTATCTCCCTGCATTTATCACATGTGAAGCACTGTTCGCCGACAGAGAAGGATATACTGAACATGTGACAGGCAGTGGAAGTGACAATAACAGGAGAAGATGACATGGCTTACCGTGTTTGTTGATTAAACCAACTCACCACTGTTGTTTAATGGACTCTGTTGACTAATCCAACTCACCACAGTTGTTTGATGGACTCTGTTGACTAATCCAACTCACCATAGTTGTTTGATGGACGTGTTTGTTGATTAATCCAATTCACCACTGTTGTTTGATGGACTCTATTGACTAAACCATCTCACCACAGTTGTTTAATGAACTCAGAAAACAGGAGACAGGAGACCCGGATGCAGAGATGGCAAGCTAACAGGCTAGTGAACTGCTAACACGTGATAGTGATTTAGATTAAAAGCTAGCGATGTCAGATTTAAAGTGTTAGGCAATATTAGACAATATATGGTAATGGGTAAGTTATATTTAGCAGTTTAAACAAAGAGGCGGCAGCCTGCCCCACAGCCACTTCGCCACTGAAGTAGACGAGAGCCTGCAGGCTTTGGAGGGGTGCTTAGGATCGCCATGCCACGTCAAAGCACTCTGCAGACACAGTTGCATCGCAACAGAGCGTTCAACGGGGGGTACCCCAGTGTACCCTTTGGCTGCGGCCCCATCAAGGGCAAAGAAGGCAGAGGAGGCCACCGAACGGTCGCGGGAAGACAACGGGGACTTCCAGGACCGCGTGACCTCCTCATTCACCTCGGGAAATAAAGGCATTGCGGCACGCCCTGACAACCGCCAGTCCCCGCCACCCCCAAAAACCAATCGCCCAACCGCGAGCGCTCGTGACAGGGCGGAGGGTTACACACCAGCCCGAGGCTCGTTGCTGCCCGAGATAACATGGCTGTCAGCTCTGGGTCTGACTAAGGCAATGCTGGCTCACCCGAAGGCAGCAGCACAGCCGAATCTTCATCCCCAGAGGACTCTAGCCCACCTTGAGATGCGGCGATCGACAACTCATCATCATCTGGAGCGCTGAACGAAACACGTGGGGCGTCAACAGACGGTCCCGCTACTTTAGTCCGACCACTCGCGGGTAGCGGTGTGAGAGAGGGGGGTGTGGCCCGAGGAAAGATCACCGGGGCTTTATGCCACACTGTAACCTTCAGGTCACCCTGGCCACCAGCCAAAGTACCATCTCTCGCGGAGACAGTAGATTAGGGTTTGGCAGAGGGGACTCTCTCTCCTTTACAGAGGTCATTGAGTCTCGACCGCAACATTGTGATGGTCATGTTCACGTAGTGAGAACTTGACTCAATCACAAACACTGCTTGAGCGAGCTGTAAGACCAAACACGTCAAGCAGTGATTGTGCCCATCAGACGGCAACAGAGATCGACCGCGCCCAGAAGTGTACGGACGAGACATCTTTAAAAAGACATGCCACGTGCAAGCTCTTTTTGTGAGAGGAAAGCTCTGCAGAAGTGTTGAAGCGCCCAGGGAAACACACACACACAGCTGTTGCAGATCACTGCACAGATCAGCAGGCAGGCAATGTGAGATCGCTGGAACGTGCCGTCACACCAACACACTGGAGAACCGCTCGTCTTGAAGAACTGAAGAGAGAACTCAGAATTCAGGCTTGCAGGAGTTAAGAGATGCTGTTGGCTCCGAAGCAGAAACATAATGTGAGATTGCCAGCGTCCTTCCTTATATACCCACGAGGTGGGGCAGAGCTACACTATGCAAATTCCGCAGACCCATGGCATTTCATTGCCATTGGCTCGTTTTGTAAGAACTCGAAGGTGATAGGCTTCTAAGCGAAACCCCCATTTGTCAGTCACTGACATAACTCAGTGACTGAACGAAAGGGAACATGCTTTCCTTAAAGCTATAGGTGCTCTTGGAAACGCACTTGTTCTTAAAGCTATGGTTGAAAAGCGGGGAGAAGACCGTGCAAACTGAAATTGCATATCCGAGCCTGATGGTTCTCGCGAGCCAGAGGGACAGGTTAGGAAGCTCTAGCCATGCTGCCAAGAACTGAACCAACGGGGTCATTCGAACCACAGACGTACCCCGGGTGGGGCAGCTAGGCGTGACTGGCCCAGAAGTGGGAGGCGTAGCGTTCTGGTGTGGGGGCACGGTCATCTGCTGCGTCCTGACAGAGGAGACCAGGGAAGGACGTGCGTTCCACTGGGGTCTGCTCTGACAGAAGTCTGGCACCAGAGGGGGACACTGCCATCGGTGGACTCTGGGGGCTCAGAGATGGAGACATGAGTTCTTTCTGGGCGCTACTGGCTCCTCCCCTTTCTGTTGTTGACTGTAGCTGCAGGTATGTGCGATAGCATGTAGCAGTTTTGATTCTAGTTGCGGTGCGTGTGGCATTAATGATTCATTGTTGAATTCTTGCTTGTCTTATCATCTCCTTGTGTTTCCTTCGGCTTGCGTCATTGGTGGATTCTAAGACTGCTCACCTCTCAGGTATGTGCATTAACTGTTCTGTGGAAGGCAGATCGTTTAACTTCGCTCAGGGCTTAGGGATTGGCTGATGTTTTTGCATTATGTGCAGTATCCCTGTATCCCATGCAGTATCCCTGTATTTAATGGCGGTTTATATGAATGCTGTGTACCCGTGCCTGTGAAGGATAATAGAGCACATTGTCCTTTTCCGGTAAGTGTCATCTTGCATGTAGTTATGAGCTGGAAAATTCTAGCAGATGCATACATTTTAGTAATTGTCGCTATAGTTACAGCGCTGTCGCTTCTCTGCTGCCATACTGCGAGAATGCCATAATCTTTCAACTAATAGAGGGGATTGTTGCTGTCTGGTTTCATTGATTTATAGTTTGCATTTTATTTTGGGGTTGACGCTCACTGAGTACTGGATCAGGAGCATAAACTACGTGTTTGCTCCGTGTAAGCTGTCTCTCCTGTTTGAATTTAGTTAGTTTTTCTTTTCTTTTTTTCTATCGTCTGAATATTTGTATATCTTATTGTAATTTGATTTGTGATTTGGTTATTATCATTGTTTGCTCCGTGACTGTTCTGTGACACCAACTTGTGGTTTACTTTAACTATGTTTTGAATTTGTTTGTTTTATTTATCTTTGATTTCCTTTCAGGAGCTGGGGTCCCACGGGTGAAGGATCTCTTGTGGTGGTGGTGCTCCTCCAAAGTTTGCAGTGTGACACTTTTGAAGTGTTTTGGTTGTGTGATTTGAGTGCACGGTGGTGTGTGTGAAAGTGTGCTTTTGGATAACTAACTTGGTGATCACTCCTCCTGTGGTGAACCTCAGCTCTGTAAGTTTGTGTAGTTTGTTTTGTGAGTTGTGCAAATATTAGTTATGTAAAGTGTTGTGTGTTGTATGTGTGTTTTGTTGTTATTGTGTGTTTGAAACCATTGTCAGCTATGCACCTCTAACAAGCTGTTAGACGCTGCCTTGTACAACGGATGCGATTTTAATGTGATTTTTTTTTTTTCATTCTTTAAATTAAAAGTTGTATTAATAAAACTTTGTACTTTTTATATGATACCCACGTTTCTGCCTACCTTCTTAAGAGAGTCGAACCTGTGTGACCTAATAACAATCTTTTTAGGTGTCATTCTATTTCCCTGGGTGAATTTCCCAGGGTGGCGTAGTCAAAATTTCTTGTGTCTGAAACCTGTACCACTCTGTCACAATCGCAATAACACATGAAAGAGAACTAGTCAAAATCATCAAAACAAACAGATGTATTGTCCAGTTCTCTACTAAGCTACCTGCTATAGCTCAATAAACTCCCCACTGGAAGGGTTTCAGGAAAAGCACGGTGGATACAGCTCGAGTCACTTTATGAGCTTTTATTGCACACGCATACACAATAATCATCCACAAACTAGGTAGTCTGAATGCTACCGCTACGCTAGCCTATCAGCTGACAGCATAATCCTCAATCTCATCTTTCGGTGAGTCTCTCCATAGGAGCCGATGGACCTCTTGGACCTCTTGTTCCTCCAGCCATATCGAATTGTACTGCATGTTCTCCTTCCCGGAATCTGAGGAGCACCACTCTGATGAGATTTAGGACGTCTGGGCCTTTGAGCAAAATGCTATTCATGCTCACCCCCCTGAACACCTGGCTGCTATTCCAGACGAGGCGCACTGGCGTAGTCACTGAGTGGGGATTTGGAGCGGTTAGGTGGCTCACCCACCACACAGCACCATTCCAGCTGTCCATCACGTACTTGGTGAGCTCCCCTCCCCACCATCTCGTGGACTTGCCTCATGTAAGCCTCTTTCCACAGGGGGTCTTTCATGAGCCACTTCTTAGCCCTCTGGAACGTTGCTTCCACAGCTTTTCGTTTGTTGGGAAGAGAGGCTGGGTTTTCCTTTCAGGGGTACTTTGCATCCCAGTGTGGCTGGTCGCTGTGGGCGTCTTTCTCTCTGAAGGTTAGACCTGCCTTTATTATCTCCAGCTCTTTCTCATCAGCCAGGGACATTTCCTTTCCTCCCGGTGGGCACTTTCCACAGCAACACCCTCCACAGGTAGGGTCACAGGCAGCACTGATGCTATCCCATTTTAGCCACTCAAGGACCTCTTTATTGCACGCTGCTGTCGTTCGAACTTCTACACTGCTTTCTTGCTCCAAATGGCTTCCTGGCCTTCCCATGAAGTGTTCTTCAACCTTGACAGCTACCGGCCTCATTAAATGAGCGAAATGCGTCTCTGACTGCCATGTGGTCACCTCCACTTCGAAGAGGTCAGGATGCACACCACTCACGATCTTGCCCAGAGGACCATCCCACAACACCAGGTCACTAATGAGAGCAAAATCTTGCGTTTCAGAAGCATGCAGATCCCCTCTTCATGGATTTCTAATTTCATTTGTCAGCAATCACTTGACTCTGGGCCTGTTATCAAAGACACGGCTGCAATCTTCATCACCATTCTGGAGTCATCACAACATCAGCATTCATCTCAGTGATACGTATATGTTTATGCACTTCTAATATTGATTGGGTGTAGTATTTTACTCCTTTCTCAATATTTTCACAAGCAGGTCTGTTTAGAGCAGTCGCACGCTTGTGCGACGTGATCGCTCGCTCGCTCGTCGAATGTTTGTGTTGTAACCTAAACATAGTGCCTCGTAAATGATTCGCATGACACAGGTTACCGTTGATGATTATTTTGTTTTCGATAAGCTCAGAGCAGAACAGAATGGCACAGCATATTAGCCTCTATCATTCTCCCCATGAATGCAACCTCAAACATTCATGATTAACTGAAGTTTGCTGGAATCACAAAATGGCTCAGCGTTATGATATCGCTAAAGTTGAATTAAGAGTACATGTTTTGCTCAACTTACGGGGCAACCAGTGTTGTAATAACTTCCTTTTGTGACATGGCTTCCTTTCTTATGAGGAAGAACCATAGCATTCTGTGCTCCTATAAAGGCTGTCGTTGTAATTGCATTATAAACATGCTTTATTTATTAAAAATAAATAAATAAATAAATTTAGTTAATAATTAATAAAAAACAAACACACCATATAGTAATTGTGTGCTTTTGTCTTCGAGTTATTTCAGTAATATGACTGTTCCCTTTCAAGGGAACTCCCGTTGCATCGAATGACGCTATGGGAACGCTTGCGTGATGATGTGATGATGTCATGAAGCACATGTGAAATCAGTCCAATAGGGTACGGAGTCGTCAGAGGCGGGTGACGTCACGGACCAGTAAGTTATAAAGCCTGCCCAGAACAAAGCCGTGCTAGCATCTGTGTCTTCAGTAGCGCTCTATGTGTGGTCTGTTCAAAGCGGTTTTCAGTGTTTTTTCCTAGGTCAGTAAAATAATTCTAAAAACAAACACTATGGTGAATAAACAGCAGTTTAATAGATGTGTGCACCCCTGCCCTCGTTTCATTATGGGAGGGGACACACACGTTCTTTGTGTGGCATGTTTGGGAGAGGAGCATGCACAGTCAGCGCTTGAGGGCGTTGGCTGTGAGCACTGTGAAGTGCTTCCCATGCGGACACTCCGATCCCGCCTGGTGTTCTTTCGCGAGGGCGCTCAGGCTTGTGTTCCTCAGGGCTCTGGTCCGAGGCACAGCGGCGATTGCAGTCTTGGGGTTCACAAATGGATTTATCTCTGCCTTCACCTGATAGGTCCAGTGCTTTCTCTCGGGGCTATGAAGCACGCAATGCGGTTACTTCTGTCCCAATTGAGGCACCTCTGATGCGGCTCTCTAGTTCTGAGGAGCTGGAGAGCGTCAGTGTCAGAGAAAGTGAGGATTCGCCACCTCTTTTACATGCATACGATGAACTGGTCGAGGTTATGATGCGAGCTGTTGAACGTTTGAATATTGAGTGGACAGCAGATCAGCAGGACGTTCGTTCTAAGAGTAAATTGGACGAACGTTTTCTGCCATCCCGATCACAACCTCAGCACAGGGGCTTACCATTTTTTCCCAATCTCCACACCGAGGTGGCGAGATTGTGGGAGAAACCGGTTTCATATAGAGTATACAATGCACAAACATCCCAGTATTCCTCTATTATGAACTATAAAAATCATGGTTATGGGGAGATGCCTAAGATTGAGGATACACTAGGCAGTTATCTTTCCCCCGAGTCGGCATCTTCCCTAAAAGCCCCTGTGTTACCCACTAAGCCTGTTTGAACTACTTCAGCGCTAGTGTGTAAGGCTTACTCAGCGGCTGGTCAGGCTGCAGCATGTCTCCACACCATGTCGCTGTTACAAGCCTACCAGGCTGAGCTGTTAGGAGATTTTGATGAGGGCAGGGGTATTGGGCCTGAAGTGGTTTGCGAATTACGTAGGGCCACAGATTTGTCTCTCAGTGCTGCTAAGGAGATGGCTAAATCTATCGGCCGCTCTATGGCAGCCTTGGTAGCCACCGAGAGGCACCTCTGATTGAATTTGAGCTCTATTACGGAGAAAGAGCAGCAGCCCCAAACATCTAAGGCCAGTTCATCACACTGTGCCACTCAAAAACAGAGTGTGGCTTCTCATGCTCCCCCGCAGAGGGGCTGGGGACAGGGGAAACACAATCTTCCGCAGCTGCGGGGAAAAGGTCCTGACGCCCAAGGGGTCAGGCCTTTGAGGGCAGTCCCCTCCGAAGGGAAGCAGTACACACCTCACTATACGGTGCCTGCCTCCCTTCGGTGCCCTCAGGGGATCGTTCTGCCAACCCTGCCACTCAGGTGTTACAGGGCACAGTGGTCCCCAGCGAGCAAAAATCTCAGGGTCCACCCGGAAACGTAGTGGCCCTGGGTTGCCTGCTCCCTCCGAGGAGGGTCCTAGAGCAGTCAGTTCAGCTGTTCCCTGCCGCAGTTACAGGCCGCTGGACTGACAGCGCAATAAAAACCAGAAGCCATTCTCGAGAGGATGGTACCGTTAGAGAAATTTGACAGCGTGGAGACTACTGCCGAATGTTTCTCGACGGGTCCTGCACACAATACAAAAAAGGTAGCAAATACAGTTACGGTCTCGCCTGCCCAGGTTTATGGGGGTCCTACCCACAGTGGTGGGCCCTGAGCAGGTTTTGATAATGGAACAAGAAGTGAAAGCTCTGCTCTGTTAGAGAAAGGGGCCATAGAACGTGCACCTCACTCAGACAGGGAAACCGGATTTTACAGCGGGTATTTCATATTTCCAAAGAAGGATTGGGGGGTTGCGTCCCATTTTAGATCTTCAGGTGCTGAACGAGGCGGTCATGCAGTTGAAGTTCAAAATGTTAACAGTGCCACAGATCAGGTCCGAGGGCTGGTTTGTCACGATAGATCTCAAAGACGCATACTTCCATATTTCCATCCTTCCATATCACAGGAAGTTCCTGGGGTTTGCTTTTGGGGGAGAAGCATTCCAATAAAGAGTTCTTCCATTCGGTCTAGCTTTATCACCTCGCACCTTTACGAAATGTGTGGATGCAGCTCTGGCCCCCATGCACCTACAAGAGATTTGCATCTTGAACTATCGACGATTGGTTGATTTGAGCTCAGTCGCATCAGTTAGCAGTTCGGCATCAAGATGTCGTCCTCGCACACATGAAGGAGTTGGGGTTACAGCTGAACGCCAAAAAAAGTGTTCACTCTCCTCTACAGAGAACTACTTTTCTAGGCGTGGTATGGGATTCAGTGTCGATGCAGGCGCGCCTGTCTCCGGCACGCATAGAATCTATCCTATCTACAGTCGAGAATAAAGCTAGGCCAGTCACTCACTGTGAAAAAATTTCAAAGAATATTGGGCCTGATGGCAGCAGCATCCAACGTGATAACTTTTGTACTGCTGTACATGAGGCCCCTACAGTGGTGGCTCAGGACCAAAGGGCTTTCCCCGAGGGGCAACCCTTTTCGCATGATCAGGGTCACGTGGCGTTGCCTACGTGCTCTGGCTATGTGGAAAAAAAACATGGTTCCTGTCCCAAGGTCCCGTGTTGGGGGCATTTGGTCGTCGCAAAATGCTAACGACAGATGCTTCCCTCACGGGCTGGGGAGCGGTCCTAGATGGTCGCTCGGCTCAAGGTCTGTGGAGGTCCCGTTAGGGCTGGATGCCATGGTACAGATGTGGCCGAGGCTACGTTTGTTTGTGTTTCCTCCGATTGCTCTGCTTCCAGGAGTGCTGGATACAGTTCGCAGGGACCAAGTGCAACTCATTCTGATAGCACCACGTTGGCCGGGCAGAGTATGGTTCCCGGACATAGTGTCTCTCCTCGATGGGTCGCCACTCCAGTTACCTGTCAAGAGGGACCTTCTGTCTCAAGCGGGGGGCTCCATTCTACACCCCTGTCCCGAGCTGTGGAACCTGTGGGCTTGGCCTCTGAGGGAGCACAGCTCATGAGTTCAGGTCTCTCAACTGAGGTTGTGGAGACCATTCTTCAATCCAGAGCTCCATCCACTAGGAAACTATACAATTTGAAGTGGAAGGTTTTTACATCATGGTGTAATAGTCGTCAGCAGGATCCAGTTAACTGCCCAGTGGGTACAGTACTGGACTTCCTGCAGGAGCGGTTCACTGCAGGTTTATCCCCATCCACCTTAAAGGCATATGTGGCGGCCATAGGTGCTTACCACAGCCCGTTGGGTGGAATGACTGTGGGTAAAGACCCCCTGGTGTCTCGTTTCCTTCGTGGTACTTTGAGGCTGAGGCCTGTAGCTCGCAATAGGGTGCCAACGTGGGACTTGGCCATGGTCCTGCAGGGCCTGTGCCAGGCTCCCTTCGAGCCTCTCGAGCAGTTTTTTTAACTTTAAAAGCTTTGTTCCTCCTTGCTATCTTGTCTTTAAAGAGAATTGGAGATCTTCAAGCTCTTCCTATTGCTCCCTCGTGCTTGGAGTTTGCACCGGGTATGGTTACGGCCTTCCTTCATCCTAGGCCAAGTTACATTCCCAAAGTGCCTACTAACGTAGCTAGATCCATTGTGCTGCAAGCCTTCTGTCCTCCACCGTTCTTAAATGCAGATCAGGAAAGGAGTAATTTGCTTTGCCCAGTCAGGGCGTTAGACGCTTATGTCCACAGAGCTGCCCTTTGGCGTAAGTCCGAGCAACTGTTTGTGTGCTTTGGGGCCCCTAGAAAAGGGGCCTCGGCTTCAAAGCAAAGGATGAGCAAGTGGGTGGTCGAAACCATTTCACTTGCTTATGAATTGGTCAGACAGCCCTCACCTTTGGCTGTTTGGTCACATTCTACCAGGAGTATGGCGCCATCTAAGGCCTTTATGTTAGGGGTGGCTCTTCAAGACATTTGTGAGGCGGCAGGGTGGTCCTCACCGCACACATTTGTTAGATTCTACGCGTTGGACGTAGGGCCTACCCCAGGGTCTTCGGTGCTCTCGTCCTAGTGTGCTTTCTTTCACATGGGACAGGCACTTCTCGTTATGGTGGCATTGGTATTGACGTTCCCATAGCGTCATTTGATGCAACGGGAGTTTTCTCTTTAAAGGGAACGCCTAGGTTACGACTGTAACCTCGGTTCCCTGAAGAGGGAACGAGCGTTGCATCGTCCTGCCATACCTCCTACTTCAGACTTTCGAAGCTACTGTGGCTTTGTTCTGGGAAGGCTTTATAACTTCCTGGTCCGTGACGTCACCCGCCTCTGACGTCTCCGTACCCTATTGGACTGATTTCACATGTGCTTCATGACATCATCACGCAAGCGTTCCCATAGTGTCATTCGATGCAACGCTCGTTCCCTCTTCAGGGAACCGAGGTTACAGTCGTAACCCAGGTGTTTTATTCATCTACTGTGATATCTGGATTCCTCTGTTTATTTTAGGAACTTTAGTAGATCATGTTACGTCTCACTTGGTCTTTCCGTGCTCGGACGTATGGCTAGGATTATGAATAAAATGGAAATATGTATTCTCGCTTGTACTCACAGCACCATATTTGGGTATATCAAAGGGTTGCATACACAACAAGGTTCGACTTGTTATTTGACAGCAGCACTAATTTAATTCCGTACCAATCCGACCCGTTTTACATAAAGATTGCATCCTGTATAGCAACTGAAATCGCAGCATGGGAACATAATTATTCAAATCTTTTATGAATACAGTAAGCGAGCAGAGTGCGCTCCCTCTATAAACGCATGAAACTGTCAAATGCTTAAGTTCAGCTAAACTCCTACACCTAGGGAACTGTTATAGTCTAATCTGACTACACCGCACCATGAAGCTGTTGCATGTTCTACACTTCATTGGTTGAATGTATTCACTAGCAGGCAGAATTAGACAGTGAACAAGCGCGAACCACTCAATCTTGATTATGTGTATTCCGTGTTATATACACTCCTCCAATAGGTCATTGCATTCAAGCGCTCAACAGACAGTGATTGGCTATGCTCATCACTGCAAAACGTGTCGTAAATGCCACAAAAACACAATATGCAGGGGAGTGAAAACATGATATGCAGGGGAGTAAATATAGCGTTGACTATTTGACAGTCTGCACATGCTTATTGATTCCTGGGCACACCGCAAATGACAATGGCTTTCTCGCAGTAAGCTTTTTCTCTTCTCTAAAGCTGCATTAATGTCAGACTGTACGATAATCAGACGCACAAGAGAACATGTCCAGAATTTTTAGGATTGCGATATTTGTCTCAGACTGCCAAACGTGGCCAAAATCGCACAGTATAAACCTAGCTTAGGTTATTAAATGATGACTCTCGCATTGATTATCTTTTTTCACAGGTTCGGTAGCTTTGCAGGGTTCTATAGCTAGCTATGGTTTATTAGCTAGTAAAGCGTCTTCTAAAACATTCTTATCCTTCTCCAAGGGCTCAATCGCATGTGTCTGTTATGTATTTGTCATGCTGTTCTGGTTTATTTTCTTTTGGGGGTTCTCTCGACAGGTTCTTACGGTTAGATGGTGTTCTATCAAGCTGTGAGCGGGAGTCACACCCAATGGTTTAGAATCCTCCAACTGCAGATGCAAAGATCTGTGGTTCTCCAACTCATCTATGCATAGGACATTCTTTTGGATTGGTGCATCCTCTACCAAGGTGCTGCGTACATGGTCATCCTCAGCATTCTAGTACAAGCAAGATCTGACTCAAAATAACTCAAAGGCTCAGCAACTTTCAAGTAGTAATTTTCATGCAAATACTGGTGGTGGTATGTTTTCTAATTCATCACTACTCCTCAATCCTGTGTTCATTAGTCTCTATAGCCTTTCATGAATTTGTCTGTGGCCTAACTTGGTCTCTGCCCAGGTGGCCTATCATAGCCTTCATCTCTATGTGGCATTGTCTCCATGTGGCCTACCGTGGCTTTGTCTGTGTGTCCTTCGTCTCTGTAAAAGAAAATATCTCAAAGCACATCTCTGCACCCCTAATCATTCTGCAATGGGTCTCCCATATCAAGAAGGTGGTTTAAAACTCACCTAGTGACAGTCCTACAGAACTGCAGATCATCTCATCGGTATACCAGACATTCATTCAGGATTATGTGCTGCTACAACAGCAACTGAACACAGGAATTTTTGATGGTCAAGATGGTCTTCTTCAGCATTCGAATCCTACAGGATGCTCAAACCATCAGGCATGTTCAGTAATCTCTCCCGTAATTCCAAACGTAAAACTAAGATTACCTATGTGTCTTAACAAGCATCAGGTAAATTCACAGCTTTTCATTTAACTCCTAATACTTAAATCTTATGTGGTAAGTATACTATCTACACAAACTTCTGGTCATGGTGGCAGTTCCTATATCTATTATTTTATAGATTTATACGGCTTACTTTTTTCATTTGGTCTATCGAGGCCAACAAAAGTACCCACGCTGTCTTCTCCTCACTATGAGCTATTGTGGCCTTTATTCGACCTATGCAGCCTTCCCCGCTCACTGGCTTATCGGAGCCTCATTCTCAGCCTATGCGGCTTTTCGTACCCCGGCCTGTCGAGGCAGTATACATGGCTAACGTGGCAGTCCATACAGCCTACGCGGCTTTTCGTACCCCGGCCTATCAAGGCAGTATACACGGCTAACGTGGCAGTCCATACAGCCTATGCGACTTTTTGTACCCCAGCCTATCAAGGCAGTATACACGGCTAATGTGGCAGTCCATACAGCCTACGCGGCTTTTCGTATCCCGGCCTATCAAGGCAGTATACACGGCTAACGTGGCAGTCCATACAGCCTATGCGACTTTTCGTACCCCAGCCTATCAAGGCAGTATACACGGCTAATGTGGCAGTCCATACAGCCTACGCGGCTTTTCGTATCCCGGCCTATCAAGGCAGTATATACGGCTAACGCGGCAGTCCATAAAGACTATGCGGCTTTTGCAGTAGCCTAACAATTCCTCCGTTTACTGATTTAACACCTATGTCAATATTCATATCTATTGTATGTTCATTGTCCATATTCTAAGTAATCCTCATGCAAATACTGGTGGTGGTGCCCTTTAAAGCTATAGTTGCTATTGACAACATGCTTTGCTTAAAGCTATAGGTGCTCTTGGAAACGTGCTTGTTCTTAAAGCTATAGTTGCTATTGGAAACATGCTTTTCTTAAAGCTATAGTTGCTATTGGAAACATGCTTTTCTTAAAGCTATAGTTCATATTGGCAAGGCGCTTGTTCTTAAAGCTATAGTTGGTATTGGAAACATGCTTGTTAAAGCTATAGGTGCTATTGGCAACGTGCTTGATCTTAAAGCTATAGTTGCTATTGGAAACAGGCTTGTTAAAGCTATAGGTGCTATTGGCAAGGCGCTTGTTCTAAAAGCTATAGTTGCTATTGGCAACGCGCTTGTTAAAGCTATAGGTGCTATTGGCAAGGCGCTTGTTCTTAAAGTTATAGTTGCTATTGGAAACATGCTTGTTAAAGCTATAGGTGCTTTTGGCAACGCGCTTGATCTTAAAGCTATAGTTGCTATTGGAAACATGCTTGTTAAAGCTATAGGTGCTATTGGCAAGGCGCTTGTTCTTAAAGTTATAGTTGCTATTGGAAACAGGCTTGTTAAAGCTATAGGTGCTATTGGCAAGGCGCTTGTCCTTAAAGTTATAGTTGCTATTGGAAACAGGCTTGTTAAAGCTATAGGTGCTATTGGCAAGGTGCTTGTTCTTAAAATTATAGTTGCTATTGGAAACAGGCTTGTTAAAGCTATACGTGCTATTGGCAAGGCGCTTGTTCTAAAAGCTATAGTTGATATTGGAAACACACTTGTTAAAGCTATAGGTGCCATTGGCAACGAGCTTGCTGTTAAAGCTATAGTTGCTATTGGCAACGCGCTTGCTCTTAAAGCTATAGTTGATATTGGAAACATGCTTGTTAAAGCTATAGGTGCTACTGGAAACATGCCTGTTCTTAAAGCTATAGTTGATATTGGAAACACGCTTGTTAAAGCTATAGGTGCTATTGGCAAGGCACTTGTTCTTAAAGCTATAGTTGCTATTGGAAACACGCTTGTTAAAGCTATAGGTGCTATTGGCAACGCGCTTGCTGTTAAAGCTATAGTTGCTATTGGGAACATGCTTGCTCTCAAAGCTATAGTTCATATTGGAAACATGCTTGTTATAGCTATAGGTGCTATTGACAATGCGCTTGATCTTAAAGCTATAGTTGCTATTAGAAATGCACTTGTTCTTAACGCTATAGTTGATTTTGAAATGTGCTTGTTCTTAAAGCTAGAGGTGCTATTGGCAACACACTTGCTCTTGGAGCTATAGTTGCTATTGGAAACGCGCTTGTTCTTATAGCTATAGTTGATTATTGGAAACGCGCGTGTTCTTAAAGCTATAGTTGCTATTGGAAACATGCTTTTCTAAAAGCTAGAGGTGCTATTGGAAACACGCTTGTTCTTAAAGCTATAGTTGCTATTGGAAGTACGCTTTTCTTAAAGCTATAGTTGCTATTGGAAGCACGCTTGTTAAAGCTATAGTTGATATTGGCAAGCCGCTTGTTCTTAAAGCTATAGTTGATATTGGAAACACGCTTGCTCTCAAAGCTATAGTTGCTATTGGAAACATGCTTGTTAAAGCTATAGTTGATATTGGCAAGCTGCTTGTTCTTAAAGCTATAGTTGATATTGGAAACACGCTTGCTCTTAAAGCTATAGTTGCTATTGGAAACACTCTTGTTAAAGCTAGAGGCACTATTGGAAACGCCCTTGCTCTCAAAGCTATAAATTGCTATTGGAAGCACGCTTGTTAAAGCTATAGTTCATATTGGCAAGCTGCTTTGCTTAAAGCTATAGTTGCTATTGGAAACATGCTTTTCTTAAAGCTATAGTTCATATTGGCAAGGTGCTTGTTTTTAAAGCTATAGTTAGTATTGGAAACATACTTGTTAAAGCTATAGGTGCTATTGGCAACACGCTTGCTCTTAAAGCTATAGTTGCTATTGGAAACATGCTTGTTAAAGCTATAGGTGCTATTGGCAAGGCGCTTGTTCTAAAAGCTATAGTTGTTCTTAAAGCTATAGTTGATATTGGAAACACACTTGTTAAAGCTATAGGTGCTACTGGAAACATGCTTGTTCTAAAAGCTATAGTTGATATTGGAAGCTATAGGTGCTATTGGCAAGGTGCTTGTTCTTAAAGTTATAGTTGCTATTGGAAACAGGCTTGTTAAAGCTATAGGTGCTATTGGCAAGGCGCTTGTTCTAAAAGCTATAGTTGTTCTTAAAGCTATAGTTGATATTGGAAACACACTTGTTAAAGCTATAGGTGCTACTGGAAATGTGCTTGTTCTTAAAGCAAGAGGTGCTATTGGAAACACGCTTGTAAAGCTATAGGTGATTTTGGCAAAGGCGCTTGCTCTTGGAGCTATAGTTGCTATTGGAAACGCGCTTGTTCTTATAGCTATAGTTGATTATTGGAAACGCGCGTGTTCTTAAAGATATTGTTGCTATTGGAAACATGCTTTTCTAAAAGCTAGAGGTGCTATTGGAAACACGCTTGTTCTTAAAGCTATAGTTGCTATTGGAAGTACGCTTTTCTTAAAGCTATAGTTGCTATTGGAAGCACGCTTGTTAAAGCTATAGTTGATATTGGCAAGCCGCTTGTTCTTAAAGCTATAGTTGATATTGGAAACATGCTTTTCTTAAAGCTATAGTTGCTATTGGAAGCACGCTTGTTAAAGCTATAGTTGATATTGGCAAGCCGCTTGTTCTTAAAGCTATAGTTGCTATTGGAAACATGCTTGTTAAAGCTATAGTTGATATTGGCAAGCCGCTTGTTCTTAAAGCTATAGTTGATATTGGAAACACGCTTGCTCTTAAAGCTATAGTTGCTATTGGAAACACGCTTGTTAAAGCTAGAGGCACTATTGGAAACACGCTTGCTCTCAAAGCTATAAATTGCTATTGGAAGCACGCTTGTTAAAGCTATAGTTCATATTGGCAAGCCGCTTTGCTTAAAGCTATAGTTGCTATTGGAAACATGCTTTTCTTAAAACTATAGTTCATATTGGCAAGGTGCTTGTTCTTAAAGCTATAGTTGGTATTGGAAACATACTTGTTAAAGCTATAGGTGCTACTGGAAACATGCTTGTTCTAAAAGCTATAGTTGTTCTTAAAGCTATAGTTGATATTGGAAACACACTTTTTAAAGCTATACGTGCTACTGGAAACATGATTGTTCTAAAAGCTATAGTTGATATTGAAAGCTATAGGTGCTATTGGCAAGGCGCTTGTTCTAAAAGCTATAGTTGTTCTTAAAGCTATAGAAACACACTTGTTACAGCTATAGGTGCTACTGGCAACGCGCTTGCTCTTAAAGCTATAGTTGCTATTGGAAACATGCTTGTTTAAGCTATAGGTGCTATTGGCAAGGCGCTTGTTCTTAAAGCTATAGTTGCTATTGGAAACATGCTTGTTAAAGCTATAGGTGCTATTGGCAAGGCGCTTGTTCTAAAAGCTTTAGTTGATATTGGAAACATGCTTTTTAAAGCTATAGGTGCTATTGGCAACGCGCTTGCTGTTAAAGCTATAGTTGCTATTGGCAACGCGCTTGCTCTTAAAGCTATAGTTGATATTGGAAACATGCTTGTTCTTAAAGCTATAGTTGATATTGGAAACACACTTGTTAAAGCTATAGGTGCTATTGGCAAGGCGCTTGTTCTTAAAGCTATAGTTGCTATTGGAAACACGCTTGTTAAAGCTATAGGTGCTATTGGCAACGTGCTTGCTATTAAAGCTATAGTTGCTATTGGCAACGCGTTTGCTCTTAAAGCTATAGTTGATATTGGAAACATGCTTGTTCTTAAAGCTATAGTTGCTATTGGAAACACTCTTGTTAAAGCTAGAGGCACTATTGGAAACGCGCTTGCTCTCAAAGCTATAAGTTGTTATTGGAAGCACGCTTGTTAAAGCTATAGTTCATAGTGGCAAGCCGCTTTGCTTAAAGCTATAGTTGGTATTGGAAACATGCTTGTTAAACCTATAGGTGCTATTGGCAACACGCTTGCTCTTAAAGCTATAGTTGCTATTGGAAACAGGCTTGTTAAAGCTATAGGTGCTATTGGCAAGGCGCTTGTTCTAAAAGCTATAGTTGCTATTGGAAACAGGCTTGTTAAAGCTATAGGTGCTATTGGCAAGGCGCTTGTTCTAAAAGCTATAGTTGTTCTTAAAGCTATAGTTGATATTGGAAACATGCTTGTTAAAGCTATAGGTGCTATTGGCAAGGTGCTTGTTCTAAAAGCTATAGTTGATATTGGAAGCTATAGGTGCTATTGGCAAGGTGCTTGTTGTAAAAGCTATAGTTGTTCTTAAAGCTATAGAAACACACTTGTTACAGCTATAGGTGCTACTGGAAACGCGCTTGCTCTTAAAGCTATAGTTGCTATTGGAAACATGCTTGTTAAAGCTATAGGTGCTATTGGCAAGGCGCTTGTTCTTAAAGCTATAGTTGCTATTGGAAACATGCTTGTTAAAGCTATAGGTGCTATTGGCAAGGCGCTTGTTCTAAAAGCTTTAGTTGATATTGGAAACATGCTTTTTAAAGCTATAGGTGCTATTGGCAACGCGCTTGCTGTTAAAGCTATAGTTGCTATTGGCAACCCGCTTGCTCTTAAAGCTGTAGTTGATATTGGAAACATGCTTGTTCTTAAAGCTATAGTTGATATTGGAAACACACTTGTTAAACCTATAGGTGCTATTGGCAAGGCGCTTGTTCTTAAAGCTATAGTTGCTATTGGAAACACGCTTGTTAAAGCTATAGGTGCTATTGGCAACGTGCTTGCTATTAAAGCTAGAGGCACTATTGGCAACACGGTTGCTCTTAAAGCTATAGTTGCTATTGGAAGCACGCTTGCTCTCAAAGCTATAGTTGCTATTGGAAACATGCTTGTTAAAGCTATAGTTGATATTGGCAAGCCGCTTGTTCTTAAAGCTATAGTTGATATTGGAAACACGCTTGCTCTCAAAGCTATAGTTGCTATTGGAAACATGCTTGTTAAAGCTATAGTTGATATTGGCAAGCTGCTTGTTCTTAAAGCTATAGTTGATATTGGAAACACGCTTGCTCTTAAAGCTATAGTTGCTATTGGAAACACTCTTGTTAAAGCTAGAGGCACTATTGGGAACGCCCTTGCTCTCAAAGCTATAAATTGCTATTGGAAGCACGCTTGTTAAAGCTATAGTTCATATTGGCAAGCTGCTTTGCTTAAAGCTATAGTTGCTATTGGAAACATGCTTTTCTTAAAGCTATAGTTCATATTGGCAAGGTGCTTGTTTTTAAAGCTATAGTTGGTATTGGAAACATACTTGTTAAAGCTATAGGTGCTATTGGCAACACGCTTGCTCTTAAAGCTATAGTTGCTATTGGAAACATGCTTGTTAAAGCTATAGGTGCTATTGGAAACATGCTTGTTCTAAAAGCTATAGTTGTTCTTAAAGCTATAGTTGATATTGGAAACACACTTGTGAAAGCTATAGGTGCTACTGGAAACATGCTTGTTCTAAAAGCTATAGTTGATATTGGAAGCTATAGGTGCTATTGGCAAGGTGCTTGTTCTTAAAGTTATAGTTGCTATTGGAAACAGGCTTGTTAAAGCTATAGGTGCTATTGGCAAGGCGCTTGTTCTAAAAGCTATAGTTGTTCTTAAAGCTATAGTTGATATTGGAAACACACTTGTTAAAGCTATAGGTGCTACTGGAAACGCGCTTGCTCTTAAAGCTATAGTTGCTATTGGAAACATGCTTGTTAAAGCTATAGGTGCTATTGGCAAGGCGCTTGTTCTTAAAGCTATAGTTGCTATTGGAAACATGCTTGTTAAAGCTATAGGTGCTATTGGCAAGGCGCTTGTTCTAAAAGCTTTAGTTGATATTGGAAACATGCTTTTTAAAGCTATAGGTGCTATTGGCAACGCGCTTGCTGTTAAAGCTATAGTTGCTATTGGCAACGCGCTTGCTCTTAAAGCTATAGTTGATATTGGAAACATGCTTGTTCTTAAAGCTATAGTTGATATTGGAAACACACTTGTTAAACCTATAGGTGCTATTGGCAACGCGCTTGCTGTTAAAGCTATAGTTGCTATTGGCAACGCGTTTGCTCTTAAAGCTATAGTTGATATTGGAAACACTCTTGTTAAAGCTAGAGGCACTATTGGAAACGCGCTTGCTCTCAAAGCTATAAGTTGTTATTGGAAGCACGCTTGTTAAAGCTATAGTTCATAGTGGCAAGGCACTTGTACTTAAAGCTATAGTTGGTATTGGAAACATGCTTTTCTTAAAGCTATAGTTCATATTGGCAAGGCACTTGTACTTAAAGCTATAGTTGGTATTGGAAACATGCTTGTTAAAGCTATAGGTGCTATTGGCAACACGGTTGCTCTTAAAGCTATAGTTGCTATTGGAAACATGCTTGTTAAAGCTATAGGTGCTATTGGCAAGGCGCTTATTCTTAAAGTTATAGTGCTACTGGAAACAGGCTTGTTAAAGCTATAGGTGCTATTGGCAAGGCGCTTGTTCTTAAAGCTATATTTGCTATTGGAAACACGCTTGTTAAAGCTATAGGTGCTATTGGCAACGTGCTTGCTGTTAAAGCTATAGTTGCTATTGGCAACATGCTTGCTCTCAAAGCTATAGTTCATATTGGAAACATGCTTTTTTATAGCTATAGGTGCTATTGACAATGCGCTTGATCTTAAAGCTATAGTTGCTATTAGAAATGCACTTGTTCTTAACGCTATAGTTTATTTTGAAATGTGCTTGTTCTTAAAGCTAGAGGTGCTATTGGCAACACACTTGCTCTTGAAGCTATAGTTGCTATTGGAAACGCGCTTGTTCTTATAGCTATAGTTGATTATTGGAAACGTGCTTGTTCTTAAAGCTATTGTTGCTATTGGAAACATGCTTTTCTAAAAGCTAGAGGTGCTATTGGAAACACGCTTGTTCTTAAAGCTATAGTTGCTATTGGAAACACGCTTTTCTTAAAGCTATAGTTGCTATTGGAAGCACGCTTGTTAAAGCTATAGTTGATATTGGCAAGCCGCTTGTTCTTAAAGCTATAGTTGATATTGGAAACACGCTTTTCTTAAAGCTATAGTTGCTATTGGAAGCACGCTTGTTAAAGCTATAGTTGATATTGGCAAGCCTCTTGTTCTTAAAGCTATAGTTGATATTGGAAACACGCTTGCTCTCAAAGCTATAGTTGCTATTGGAAACATGCTTGTTAAAGCTATAGTTGATATTGGCAAGCCGCTTGTTCTTAAAGCTATAGTTGATATTGGAAACACGCTTGCTCTTAAAGCTATAGTTGCTATTGGAAACACGCTTGTTAAAGCTAGAGGCACTATTGGAAACACGCTTGCTCTCAAAGCTATAAATTGCTATTGGAAGCACGCTTGTTAAAGCTATAGTTCATATTGGCAAGCCGCTTTGCTTAAAGCTATAGTTGCTATTGGAAACATGCTTTTCTTAAAGCTATAGTTCATATTGGCAAGGTGCTTGTTCTTAAAGCTATAGTTGGTATTGGAAACATACTTGTTAAAGCTATAGGTGCTACTGGAAACATGCTTGTTCTAAAAGCTATAGTTGTTCTTAAAGCTATAGTTGATATTGGAAACACACTTGTTAAAGCTATATGTGCTACTGGAAACATGCTTGTTCTAAAAGCTATAGTTGATATTGGAAGCTATAGGTGCTATTGGCAAGGTGCTTGTTCTTAAAGTTATAGTTGCTATTGGAAACAGGCTTGTTAAAGCTATAGATGCTATTGGCAAGGCGCTTGCTGTTAAAGCTATAGTTGCTATTGGCAACGCGCTTGCTCTTAAAGCTATAGTTGATATTGGAAACATGCTTGTTCTTAAAGCTATAGTTGATATTGGAAACACACTTGTTAAAGCTATAGGTGCTATTGGCAAGGCGCTTGTTCTTAAAGCTATAGTTGCTATTGGAAACACGCTTGTTAAAGCTATAGGTGCTATTGGCAACGTGCTTGCTATTAAAGCTATAGTTGCTATTGGCAACGCGTTTGCTCTTAAAGCTATAAGTTGTTATTGGAAGCACGCTTGTTAAAGCTATAGTTCATAGTGGCAAGCCGCTTTGCTTAAAGCTATAGTTGTTATTGGAAACATGCTTTTCTTAAAGCTATAGTTCATATTGGCAAGGTGCTTGTTCTTAAAGCTATAGTTGGTATTGGAAACATACTTGTTAAAGCTATAGGTGCTACTGGAAACATGCTTGTTCTAAAAGCTATAGTTGTTCTTAAAGCTATAGTTGATATTGGAAACACACTTGTTAAAGCTATATGTGCTACTGGAAACATGCTTGTTCTAAAAGCTATAGTTGATATTGGAAGCTATAGGTGCTATTTGCAAGGTGCTTGTTCTTAAAGTTATAGTTGCTATTGGAAACAGGCTTGTTAAAGCTATAGATGCTTTTGGCAAGGCGCTTGCTGTTAAAGCTATAGTTGCTATTGGCAACGCGCTTGCTCTTAAAGCTATAGTTGATATTGGAAACATGCTTGTTCTTAAAGCTATAGTTGATATTGGAAACACACTTGTTAAAGCTATAGGTGCTATTGGCAAGGCGCTTGTTCTTAAAGCTATAGTTGCTATTGGAAACACGCTTGTTAAAGCTATAGGTGCTATTGGCAACGTGCTTGCTATTAAAGCTATAGTTGATATTGGAAACACGCTTGCTCTTAAAGCTATAGTTGCTATTGGAAACACGCTTGTTAAAGCTAGAGGCACTATTGGAAACACGCTTGCTCTCAAAGCTATAAATTGCTATTGGAAGCACGCTTGTTAAAGCTATAGTTCATATTGGCAAGCCGCTTTGCTTAAAGCTATAGTTGCTATTGGAAACATGCTTTTCTTAAAACTATAGTTCATATTGGCAAGGTGCTTGTTCTTAAAGCTATAGTTGGTATTGGAAACATACTTGTTAAAGCTATAGGTGCTACTGGAAACATGCTTGTTCTAAAAGCTATAGTTGTTCTTAAAGCTATAGTTGATATTGGAAACACACTTGTTAAAGCTATATGTGCTACTGGAAACATGCTTGTTCTAAAAGCTATAGTTGATATTGGAAGCTATAGGTGCTATTGGCAAGGTGCTTGTTCTTAAAGTTATAGTTGCTATTGGAAACAGGCTTGTTAAAGCTATAGATGCTTTTGGCAAGGCGCTTGCTGTTAAAGCTATAGTTGCTATTGGCAACGCGCTTGCTCTTAAAGCTATAGTTGATATTGGAAACATGCTTGTTCTTAAAGCTATAGTTGATATTGGAAACACACTTGTTAAAGCTATAGGTGCTATTGGCAAGGCGCTTGTTCTTAAAGCTATAGTTGCTATTGGAAACACGCTTGTTAAAGCTATAGGTGCTATTGGCAACGTGCTTGCTATTAAAGCTATAGTTGCTATTGGCAACGCGTTTGCTCTTAAAGCTATAAGTTGTTATTGGAAGCACGCTTGTTAAAGCTATAGTTCATAGTGGCAAGCCGCTTTGCTTAAAGCTATAGTTGATATTGGAAACATGCTTTTCTTAAAGCTATAGTTCATATTGGCAAGGCACTTGTACTTAAAGCTATAGTTGGTATTGGAAACATGCTTGTTAAAGCTATAGGTGCTATTGGCAACACGCTTGCTCTTAAAGCTATAGTTGCTATTGGAAACAGGCTTGTTAAAGCTATAGGTGCTAATGGCAAGGCGCTTGTTCTAAAAGCTATAATTGCTATTGGAAACAGGCTTGTTAAAGCTATAGGTGCTATTGGCAAGGCGCTTGTTCTAAAAGCTATAGTTGTTCTTAAAGCTATAGTTGATATTGGAAACACACTTGTTAAAGCTATAGGTGCTACTGGAAACATGCCTGTTCTTAAAGCAATAGTTGATATTGGAAACACACTTGTTCTTAAAGCTAGAGGCACTATTGGAAATGTGCTTGTTCTTAAAGCAAGAGGTGCTATTGGAAACACGCTTGTAAAGCTATAGGTGCTACTGGCAACGCGCTTGCTCTTAAAGCTATAGTTGCTATTGGAAACATGCTTATTAAAGCTATAGTTGCTTTTGGCAACATGCTTGCTCTCAAAGCTATAGTTCATATTGGAAACATGCTTGTTATAGCTATAGGTGCTATTGACAATGCGCTTGATCTTAAAGCTATAGTTGCTATTAGAAATTCACTTGTTCTTAACGCTATAGTTGATTTTGAAATGTGCTTGTTCTTAAAGCTAGAGGTGCTATTGGCAACACACTTGCTCTGGGAGCTATAGTTGCTATTGGAAACGCGCTTGTTCTTATAGCTATAGTTGATTATTGGAAACGCGCTTGTTCTTAAAGATATTGTTGCTATTGGAAACATGCTTTTCTAAAAGCTAGAGGTGCTATTGGAAACACGCTTGTTCTTAAAGCTATAGTTGCTATTGGAAATATGCTTTCTTAAAGCTATAGTTGCTATTGGAAGCACGCTTGTTAAAGCTATAGTTGATATTGGCAAGCCGCTTGTTCTTAAAGCTATAGTTGATATTGGAAACACGCTTGCTCTCAAAGCTATAGTTGCTATTGGAAACATGCTTGTTAAAGCTATAGTTGATATTGGCAAGCTGCTTGTTCTTAAAGCTATAGTTGATATTGGAAACACGCTTGCTCTTAAAGCTATAGTTGCTATTGGAAACACTCTTGTTAAAGCTAGAGGCACTATTGGGAACGCCCTTGCTCTCAAAGCTATAAATTGCTATTGGAAGCACGCTTGTTAAAGCTATAGTTCATATTGGCAAGCTGCTTTGCTTAAAGCTATAGTTGCTATTGGAAACATGCTTTTCTTAAAGCTATAGTTCATATTGGCAAGGTGCTTGTTTTTAAAGCTATAGTTGGTATTGGAAACATACTTGTTAAAGCTATAGGTGCTATTGGCAACACGCTTGCTCTTAAAGCTATAGTTGCTATTGGAAACATGCTTGTTAAAGCTATAGGTGCTATTGGCAAGGCGCTTGTTCTAAAAGCTATAGTTGTTCTTAAAGCTATAGTTGATATTGGAAACACACTTGTGAAAGCTATAGGTGCTACTGGAAACATGCTTGTTCTAAAAGCTATAGTTGATATTGGAAGCTATAGGTGCTATTGGCAAGGTGCTTGTTCTTAAAGTTATAGTTGCTATTGGAAACAGGCTTGTTAAAGCTATAGGTGCTATTGGCAAGGCGCTTGTTCTAAAAGCTATAGTTGTTCTTAAAGCTATAGTTGATATTGGAAACACACTTGTTAAAGCTATAGGTGCTACTGGAAACGCACTTGCTCTTAAAGCTATAGTTGCTATTGGAAACATGCTTGTTAAAGCTATAGGTGCTATTGGCAAGGCGCTTGTTCTTAAAGCTATAGTTGCTATTGGAAACATGCTTCTTAAAGCTATAGGTGCTATTGGCAAGGCGCTTGTTCTAAAAGCTTTAGTTGATATTGGAAACATGCTTTTTAAAGCTATAGGTGCTATTGGCAACGCGCTTGCTGTTAAAGCTATAGTTGCTATTGGCAACGCGCTTGCTCTTAAAGCTATAGTTGATATTGGAAACATGCTTGTTCTTAAAGCTATAGTTGATATTGGAAACACACTTGTTAAAGCTATAGGTGCTATTGGCAACGCGCTTGCTGTTAAAGCTATAGTTGCTATTGGCAACGCGCTTGCTCTTAAAGCTATAGTTGATATTGGAAACATGCTTGTTCTTAAAGCTATAGTTGATATTGGAAACACACTTGTTAAAGCTATAGGTGCTATTGGCAAGGCGCTTGTTCTTAAAGCTATAGTTGCTATTGGAAACACGCTTGTTAAAGCTATAGGTGCTATTGGCAACGTGCTTGCTATTAAAGCTATAGTTGCTATTGGCAACGCGTTTGCTCTTAAAGCTATAAGTTGTTATTGGAAGCACGCTTGTTAAAGCTATAGTTCATAGTGGCAAGCCGCTTTGCTTAAAGCTATAGTTGATATTGGAAACATGCTTTTCTTAAAGCTATAGTTCATATTGGCAAGGCACTTGTACTTAAAGCTATAGTTGGTATTGGAAACATGCTTGTTAAAGCTATAGGTGCTATTGGCAACACGCTTGCTCTTAAAGCTATAGTTGCTATTGGAAACAGGCTTGTTAAAGCTATAGGTGCTATTGGCAAGGCGCTTGTTCTAAAAGCTATAGTTGCTATTGGAAACAGGCTTGTTAAAGCTATAGGTGCTATTGGCAAGGCGCTTGTTCTAAAAGCTATAGTTGTTCTTAAAGCTATAGTTGATATTGGAAACACACTTGTTCTTAAAGCTAGAGGCACTATTGGAAATGTGCTTGTTCTTAAAGCAAGAGGTGCTATTGGAAACACGCTTGTAAAGCTATAGGTGCTACTGGCAACGCGCTTGCTCTTAAAGCTATAGTTGCTATTGGAAACATGCTTATTAAAGCTATAGTTGCTTTTGGCAACATGCTTGCTCTCAAAGCTATAGTTCATATTGGAAACATGCTTGTTATAGCTATAGGTGCTATTGACAATGCGCTTCATCTTAAAGCTATAGTTGCTATTAGAAATTCACTTGTTCTTAACGCTATAGTTGATTTTGAAATGTGCTTGTTCTTAAAGCTAGAGGTGCTATTGGCAACACACTTGCTCTGGGAGCTATAGTTGCTATTGGAAACGCGCTTGTTCTTATAGCTATAGTTGATTATTGGAAACGCGCTTGTTCTTAAAGATATTGTTGCTATTGGAAACATGCTTTTCTAAAAGCTAGAGGTGCTATTGGAAACACGCTTGTTCTTAAAGCTATAGTTGCTATTGGAAATACGCTTTCTTAAAGCTATAGTTGCTATTGGAAGCACGCTTGTTAAAGCTATAGTTGATATTGGCAAGCCGCTTGTTCTTAAAGCTATAGTTGATATTGGAAACACGCTTGCTCTCAAAGCTATAGTTGCTATTGGAAACATGCTTGTTAAAGCTATAGTTGATATTGGCAAGCTGCTTGTTCTTAAAGCTATAGTTGATATTGGAAACACGCTTGCTCTTAAAGCTATAGTTGCTATTGGAAACACTCTTGTTAAAGCTAGAGGCACTATTGGGAACGCCCTTGCTCTCAAAGCTATAAATTGCTATTGGAAGCACGCTTGTTAAAGCTATAGTTCATATTGGCAAGCTGCTTTGCTTAAAGCTATAGTTGCTATTGGAAACATGCTTTTCTTAAAGCTATAGTTCATATTGGCAAGGTGCTTGTTTTTAAAGCTATAGTTGGTATTGGAAACATACTTGTTAAAGCTATAGGTGCTATTGGCAACACGCTTGCTCTTAAAGCTATAGTTGCTATTGGAAACATGCTTGTTAAAGCTATAGGTGCTATTGGCAAGGCGCTTGTTCTAAAAGCTATAGTTGTTCTTAAAGCTATAGTTGATATTGGAAACACACTTGTGAAAGCTATAGGTGCTACTGGAAACATGCTTGTTCTAAAAGCTATAGTTGATATTGGAAGCTATAGGTGCTATTGGCAAGGTGCTTGTTCTAAAAGCTATAGTTGTTCTTAAAGCTATAGAAACACACTTGTTACAGCTATAGGTGCTACTGGCAACGCGCTTGCTCTTAAAGCTATAGTTGCTATTGGAAACATGCTTGTTTAAGCTATAGGTGCTATTGGCAAGGCGCTTGTTCTTAAAGCTATAGTTGCTATTGGAAACATGCTTGTTAAAGCTATAGGTGCTATTGGCAAGGCGCTTGTTCTAAAAGCTTTAGTTGATATTGGAAACATGCTTTTTAAAGCTATAGGTGCTATTGGCAACGCGCTTGCTGTTAAAGCTATAGTTGCTATTGGCAACGCGCTTGCTCTTAAAGCTATAGTTGATATTGGAAACATGCTTGTTCTTAAAGCTATAGTTGATATTGGAAACACACTTGTTAAAGCTATAGGTGCTATTGGCAAGGCGCTTGTTCTTAAAGCTATAGTTGCTATTGGAAACACGCTTGTTAAAGCTATAGGTGCTATTGGCAACGTGCTTGCTATTAAAGCTATAGTTGCTATTGGCAACGCGTTTGCTCTTAAAGCTATAGTTGATATTGGAAACATGCTTGTTCTTAAAGCTATAGTTGCTATTGGAAACACTCTTGTTAAAGCTAGAGGCACTATTGGAAACGCGCTTGCTCTCAAAGCTATAAGTTGTTATTGGAAGCACGCTTGTTAAAGCTATAGTTCATAGTGGCAAGCCGCTTTGCTTAAAGCTATAGTTGGTATTGGAAACATGCTTGTTAAACCTATAGGTGCTATTGGCAACACGCTTGCTCTTAAAGCTATAGTTGCTATTGGAAACAGGCTTGTTAAAGCTATAGGTGCTATTGGCAAGGCGCTTGTTCTAAAAGCTATAGTTGCTATTGGAAACAGGCTTGTTAAAGCTATAGGTGCTATTGGCAAGGCGCTTGTTCTAAAAGCTATAGTTGTTCTTAAAGCTATAGTTGATATTGGAAACATGCTTGTTAAAGCTATAGGTGCTATTGGCAAGGTGCTTGTTCTAAAAGCTATAGTTGATATTGGAAGCTATAGGTGCTATTGGCAAGGTGCTTGTTGTAAAAGCTATAGTTGTTCTTAAAGCTATAGAAACACACTTGTTACAGCTATAGGTGCTACTGGAAACGCGCTTGCTCTTAAAGCTATAGTTGCTATTGGAAACATGCTTGTTAAAGCTATAGGTGCTATTGGCAAGGCGCTTGTTCTTAAAGCTATAGTTGCTATTGGAAACATGCTTGTTAAAGCTATAGGTGCTATTGGCAAGGCGCTTGTTCTAAAAGCTTTAGTTGATATTGGAAACATGCTTTTTAAAGCTATAGGTGCTATTGGCAACGCGCTTGCTGTTAAAGCTATAGTTGCTATTGGCAACCCGCTTGCTCTTAAAGCTGTAGTTGATATTGGAAACATGCTTGTTCTTAAAGCTATAGTTGATATTGGAAACACACTTGTTAAACCTATAGGTGCTATTGGCAAGGCGCTTGTTCTTAAAGCTATAGTTGCTATTGGAAACACGCTTGTTAAAGCTATAGGTGCTATTGGCAACGTGCTTGCTATTAAAGCTAGAGGCACTATTGGCAACACGGTTGCTCTTAAAGCTATAGTTGCTATTGGAAGCACGCTTGCTCTCAAAGCTATAGTTGCTATTGGAAACATGCTTGTTAAAGCTATAGTTGATATTGGCAAGCCGCTTGTTCTTAAAGCTATAGTTGATATTGGAAACACGCTTGCTCTCAAAGCTATAGTTGCTATTGGAAACATGCTTGTTAAAGCTATAGTTGATATTGGCAAGCTGCTTGTTCTTAAAGCTATAGTTGATATTGGAAACACGCTTGCTCTTAAAGCTATAGTTGCTATTGGAAACACTCTTGTTAAAGCTAGAGGCACTATTGGGAACGCCCTTGCTCTCAAAGCTATAAATTGCTATTGGAAGCACGCTTGTTAAAGCTATAGTTCATATTGGCAAGCTGCTTTGCTTAAAGCTATAGTTGCTATTGGAAACATGCTTTTCTTAAAGCTATAGTTCATATTGGCAAGGTGCTTGTTTTTAAAGCTATAGTTGGTATTGGAAACATACTTGTTAAAGCTATAGGTGCTATTGGCAACACGCTTGCTCTTAAAGCTATAGTTGCTATTGGAAACATGCTTGTTAAAGCTATAGGTGCTATTGGAAACATGCTTGTTCTAAAAGCTATAGTTGTTCTTAAAGCTATAGTTGATATTGGAAACACACTTGTGAAAGCTATAGGTGCTACTGGAAACATGCTTGTTCTAAAAGCTATAGTTGATATTGGAAGCTATAGGTGCTATTGGCAAGGTGCTTGTTCTTAAAGTTATAGTTGCTATTGGAAACAGGCTTGTTAAAGCTATAGGTGCTATTGGCAAGGCGCTTGTTCTAAAAGCTATAGTTGTTCTTAAAGCTATAGTTGATATTGGAAACACACTTGTTAAAGCTATAGGTGCTACTGGAAACGCGCTTGCTCTTAAAGCTATAGTTGCTATTGGAAACATGCTTGTTAAAGCTATAGGTGCTATTGGCAAGGCGCTTGTTCTTAAAGCTATAGTTGCTATTGGAAACATGCTTGTTAAAGCTATAGGTGCTATTGGCAAGGCGCTTGTTCTAAAAGCTTTAGTTGATATTGGAAACATGCTTTTTAAAGCTATAGGTGCTATTGGCAACGCGCTTGCTGTTAAAGCTATAGTTGCTATTGGCAACGCGCTTGCTCTTAAAGCTATAGTTGATATTGGAAACATGCTTGTTCTTAAAGCTATAGTTGATATTGGAAACACACTTGTTAAACCTATAGGTGCTATTGGCAACGCGCTTGCTGTTAAAGCTATAGTTGCTATTGGCAACGCGTTTGCTCTTAAAGCTATAGTTGATATTGGAAACACTCTTGTTAAAGCTAGAGGCACTATTGGAAACGCGCTTGCTCTCAAAGCTATAAGTTGTTATTGGAAGCACGCTTGTTAAAGCTATAGTTCATAGTGGCAAGGCACTTGTACTTAAAGCTATAGTTGGTATTGGAAACATGCTTTTCTTAAAGCTATAGTTCATATTGGCAAGGCACTTGTACTTAAAGCTATAGTTGGTATTGGAAACATGCTTGTTAAAGCTATAGGTGCTATTGGCAACACGGTTGCTCTTAAAGCTATAGTTGCTATTGGAAACATGCTTGTTAAAGCTATAGGTGCTATTGGCAAGGCGCTTATTCTTAAAGTTATAGTGCTACTGGAAACAGGCTTGTTAAAGCTATAGGTGCTATTGGCAAGGCGCTTGTTCTTAAAGCTATATTTGCTATTGGAAACACGCTTGTTAAAGCTATAGGTGCTATTGGCAACGTGCTTGCTGTTAAAGCTATAGTTGCTATTGGCAACATGCTTGCTCTCAAAGCTATAGTTCATATTGGAAACATGCTTTTTTATAGCTATAGGTGCTATTGACAATGCGCTTGATCTTAAAGCTATAGTTGCTATTAGAAATGCACTTGTTCTTAACGCTATAGTTTATTTTGAAATGTGCTTGTTCTTAAAGCTAGAGGTGCTATTGGCAACACACTTGCTCTTGAAGCTATAGTTGCTATTGGAAACGCGCTTGTTCTTATAGCTATAGTTGATTATTGGAAACGTGCTTGTTCTTAAAGCTATTGTTGCTATTGGAAACATGCTTTTCTAAAAGCTAGAGGTGCTATTGGAAACACGCTTGTTCTTAAAGCTATAGTTGCTATTGGAAACACGCTTTTCTTAAAGCTATAGTTGCTATTGGAAGCACGCTTGTTAAAGCTATAGTTGATATTGGCAAGCCGCTTGTTCTTAAAGCTATAGTTGATATTGGAAACACGCTTTTCTTAAAGCTATAGTTGCTATTGGAAGCACGCTTGTTAAAGCTATAGTTGATATTGGCAAGCCTCTTGTTCTTAAAGCTATAGTTGATATTGGAAACACGCTTGCTCTCAAAGCTATAGTTGCTATTGGAAACATGCTTGTTAAAGCTATAGTTGATATTGGCAAGCCGCTTGTTCTTAAAGCTATAGTTGATATTGGAAACACGCTTGCTCTTAAAGCTATAGTTGCTATTGGAAACACGCTTGTTAAAGCTAGAGGCACTATTGGAAACACGCTTGCTCTCAAAGCTATAAATTGCTATTGGAAGCACGCTTGTTAAAGCTATAGTTCATATTGGCAAGCCGCTTTGCTTAAAGCTATAGTTGCTATTGGAAACATGCTTTTCTTAAAGCTATAGTTCATATTGGCAAGGTGCTTGTTCTTAAAGCTATAGTTGGTATTGGAAACATACTTGTTAAAGCTATAGGTGCTACTGGAAACATGCTTGTTCTAAAAGCTATAGTTGTTCTTAAAGCTATAGTTGATATTGGAAACACACTTGTTAAAGCTATATGTGCTACTGGAAACATGCTTGTTCTAAAAGCTATAGTTGATATTGGAAGCTATAGGTGCTATTGGCAAGGTGCTTGTTCTTAAAGTTATAGTTGCTATTGGAAACAGGCTTGTTAAAGCTATAGATGCTATTGGCAAGGCGCTTGCTGTTAAAGCTATAGTTGCTATTGGCAACGCGCTTGCTCTTAAAGCTATAGTTGATATTGGAAACATGCTTGTTCTTAAAGCTATAGTTGATATTGGAAACACACTTGTTAAAGCTATAGGTGCTATTGGCAAGGCGCTTGTTCTTAAAGCTATAGTTGCTATTGGAAACACGCTTGTTAAAGCTATAGGTGCTATTGGCAACGTGCTTGCTATTAAAGCTATAGTTGCTATTGGCAACGCGTTTGCTCTTAAAGCTATAAGTTGTTATTGGAAGCACGCTTGTTAAAGCTATAGTTCATAGTGGCAAGCCGCTTTGCTTAAAGCTATAGTTGGTATTGGAAACATGCTTGTTAAAGCTATAGGTGCTATTGGCAACACACTTGCTCTTAAAGCTATAGTTGCTATTGGAAACAGGCTTGTTAAAGCTATAGGTGCTATTGGCAAGGCGCTTGTTCTAAAAGCTATAGTTGCTATTGGAAACAGGCTTGTTAAAGCTATAGGTGCTATTGGCAAGGCGCTTGTTCTAAAAGCTATAGTTGTTCTTAAAGCTATAGTTGATATTGGAAACACACTTGTTAAAGCTATAGGTGCTACTGGAAACATGCTTGTTCTTAAAGCAATAGTTGATATTGGAAACACACTTGTTACAGCTATAGGTGCTACTGGCAACGCGCTTGCTCTTAAAGCTATAGTTGCTATTGGAAACATGCTTATTAAAGCTATAGTTGCTATTGGCAACATGCTTGCTCTCAAAGCTATAGTTCATATTGGAAACATGCTTGTTATAGCTATAGGTGCTATTGACAATGCGCTTGATCTTAAAGCTATAGTTGCTATTAGAAATGCACTTGTTCTTAACGCTGTAGTTGATTTTGAAATGTGCTTGTTCTTAAAGCTAGAGGTGCTATTGGCAACACACTTGCTCTGGGAGCTATAGTTGCTATTGGAAACGCGCTTGTTCTTATAGCTATAGTTGATTATTGGAAACGCGCTTGTTCTTAAAGATATTGTTGCTATTGGAAACATGCTTTTCTAAAAGCTAGAGGTGCTATTGGAAACACGCTTGTTCTTAAAGCTATAGTTGCTATTGGAAATACGCTTTCTTAAAGCTATAGTTGCTATTGGAAGCACGCTTGTTAAAGCTATAGTTGATATTGGCAAGCCGCTTGTTCTTAAAGCTATAGTTGATATTGGAAACACGCTTGCTCTCAAAGCTATAGTTGCTATTGGAAACATGCTTGTTAAAGCTATAGTTGATATTGGCAAGCTGCTTGTTCTTAAAGCTATAGTTGATATTGGAAACACGCTTGCTCTTAAAGCTATAGTTGCTATTGGAAACACTCTTGTTAAAGCTAGAGGCACTATTGGGAACGCCCTTGCTCTCAAAGCTATAAATTGCTATTGGAAGCACGCTTGTTAAAGCTATAGTTCATATTGGCAAGCTGCTTTGCTTAAAGCTATAGTTGCTATTGGAAACATGCTTTTCTTAAAGCTATAGTTCATATTGGCAAGGTGCTTGTTTTTAAAGCTATAGTTGGTATTGGAAACATACTTGTTAAAGCTATAGGTGCTATTGGCAACACGCTTGCTCTTAAAGCTATAGTTGCTATTGGAAACATGCTTGTTAAAGCTATAGGTGCTATTGGAAACATGCTTGTTCTAAAAGCTATAGTTGTTCTTAAAGCTATAGTTGATATTGGAAACACACTTGTGAAAGCTATAGGTGCTACTGGAAACATGCTTGTTCTAAAAGCTATAGTTGATATTGGAAGCTATAGGTGCTATTGGCAAGGTGCTTGTTCTTAAAGTTATAGTTGCTATTGGAAACAGGCTTGTTAAAGCTATAGGTGCTATTGGCAAGGCGCTTGTTCTAAAAGCTATAGTTGTTCTTAAAGCTATAGTTGATATTGGAAACACACTTGTTAAAGCTATAGGTGCTACTGGAAACGCGCTTGCTCTTAAAGCTATAGTTGCTATTGGAAACATGCTTGTTAAAGCTATAGGTGCTATTGGCAAGGCGCTTGTTCTTAAAGCTATAGTTGCTATTGGAAACATGCTTGTTAAAGCTATAGGTGCTATTGGCAAGGCGCTTGTTCTAAAAGCTTTAGTTGATATTGGAAACATGCTTTTTAAAGCTATAGGTGCTATTGGCAACGCGCTTGCTGTTAAAGCTATAGTTGCTATTGGCAACGCGCTTGCTCTTAAAGCTATAGTTGATATTGGAAACATGCTTGTTCTTAAAGCTATAGTTGATATTGGAAACACACTTGTTAAACCTATAGGTGCTATTGGCAACGCGCTTGCTGTTAAAGCTATAGTTGCTATTGGCAACGCGTTTGCTCTTAAAGCTATAGTTGATATTGGAAACACTCTTGTTAAAGCTAGAGGCACTATTGGAAACGCGCTTGCTCTCAAAGCTATAAGTTGTTATTGGAAGCACGCTTGTTAAAGCTATAGTTCATAGTGGCAAGGCACTTGTACTTAAAGCTATAGTTGGTATTGGAAACATGCTTTTCTTAAAGCTATAGTTCATATTGGCAAGGCACTTGTACTTAAAGCTATAGTTGGTATTGGAAACATGCTTGTTAAAGCTATAGGTGCTATTGGCAACACGGTTGCTCTTAAAGCTATAGTTGCTATTGGAAACATGCTTGTTAAAGCTATAGGTGCTATTGGCAAGGCGCTTATTCTTAAAGTTATAGTGCTACTGGAAACAGGCTTGTTAAAGCTATAGGTGCTATTGGCAAGGCGCTTGTTCTTAAAGCTATATTTGCTATTGGAAACACGCTTGTTAAAGCTATAGGTGCTATTGGCAACGTGCTTGCTGTTAAAGCTATAGTTGCTATTGGCAACATGCTTGCTCTCAAAGCTATAGTTCATATTGGAAACATGCTTTTTTATAGCTATAGGTGCTATTGACAATGCGCTTGATCTTAAAGCTATAGTTGCTATTAGAAATGCACTTGTTCTTAACGCTATAGTTTATTTTGAAATGTGCTTGTTCTTAAAGCTAGAGGTGCTATTGGCAACACACTTGCTCTTGAAGCTATAGTTGCTATTGGAAACGCGCTTGTTCTTATAGCTATAGTTGATTATTGGAAACGTGCTTGTTCTTAAAGCTATTGTTGCTATTGGAAACATGCTTTTCTAAAAGCTAGAGGTGCTATTGGAAACACGCTTGTTCTTAAAGCTATAGTTGCTATTGGAAACACGCTTTTCTTAAAGCTATAGTTGCTATTGGAAGCACGCTTGTTAAAGCTATAGTTGATATTGGCAAGCCGCTTGTTCTTAAAGCTATAGTTGATATTGGAAACACGCTTTTCTTAAAGCTATAGTTGCTATTGGAAGCACGCTTGTTAAAGCTATAGTTGATATTGGCAAGCCTCTTGTTCTTAAAGCTATAGTTGATATTGGAAACACGCTTGCTCTCAAAGCTATAGTTGCTATTGGAAACATGCTTGTTAAAGCTATAGTTGATATTGGCAAGCCGCTTGTTCTTAAAGCTATAGTTGATATTGGAAACACGCTTGCTCTTAAAGCTATAGTTGCTATTGGAAACACGCTTGTTAAAGCTAGAGGCACTATTGGAAACACGCTTGCTCTCAAAGCTATAAATTGCTATTGGAAGCACGCTTGTTAAAGCTATAGTTCATATTGGCAAGCCGCTTTGCTTAAAGCTATAGTTGCTATTGGAAACATGCTTTTCTTAAAGCTATAGTTCATATTGGCAAGGTGCTTGTTCTTAAAGCTATAGTTGGTATTGGAAACATACTTGTTAAAGCTATAGGTGCTACTGGAAACATGCTTGTTCTAAAAGCTATAGTTGTTCTTAAAGCTATAGTTGATATTGGAAACACACTTGTTAAAGCTATATGTGCTACTGGAAACATGCTTGTTCTAAAAGCTATAGTTGATATTGGAAGCTATAGGTGCTATTGGCAAGGTGCTTGTTCTTAAAGTTATAGTTGCTATTGGAAACAGGCTTGTTAAAGCTATAGATGCTATTGGCAAGGCGCTTGCTGTTAAAGCTATAGTTGCTATTGGCAACGCGCTTGCTCTTAAAGCTATAGTTGATATTGGAAACATGCTTGTTCTTAAAGCTATAGTTGATATTGGAAACACACTTGTTAAAGCTATAGGTGCTATTGGCAAGGCGCTTGTTCTTAAAGCTATAGTTGCTATTGGAAACACGCTTGTTAAAGCTATAGGTGCTATTGGCAACGTGCTTGCTATTAAAGCTATAGTTGCTATTGGCAACGCGTTTGCTCTTAAAGCTATAAGTTGTTATTGGAAGCACGCTTGTTAAAGCTATAGTTCATAGTGGCAAGCCGCTTTGCTTAAAGCTATAGTTGGTATTGGAAACATGCTTGTTAAAGCTATAGGTGCTATTGGCAACACACTTGCTCTTAAAGCTATAGTTGCTATTGGAAACAGGCTTGTTAAAGCTATAGGTGCTATTGGCAAGGCGCTTGTTCTAAAAGCTATAGTTGCTATTGGAAACAGGCTTGTTAAAGCTATAGGTGCTATTGGCAAGGCGCTTGTTCTAAAAGCTATAGTTGTTCTTAAAGCTATAGTTGATATTGGAAACACACTTGTTAAAGCTATAGGTGCTACTGGAAACATGCTTGTTCTTAAAGCAATAGTTGATATTGGAAACACACTTGTTACAGCTATAGGTGCTACTGGCAACGCGCTTGCTCTTAAAGCTATAGTTGCTATTGGAAACATGCTTATTAAAGCTATAGTTGCTATTGGCAACATGCTTGCTCTCAAAGCTATAGTTCATATTGGAAACATGCTTGTTATAGCTATAGGTGCTATTGACAATGCGCTTGATCTTAAAGCTATAGTTGCTATTAGAAATGCACTTGTTCTTAACGCTATAGTTGATTTTGAAATGTGCTTGTTCTTAAAGCTAGAGGTGCTATTGGCAACACACTTGCTCTGGGAGCTATAGTTGCTATTGGAAACGCGCTTGTTCTTATAGCTATAGTTGATTATTGGAAACGCGCTTGTTCTTAAAGATATTGTTGCTATTGGAAACATGCTTTTCTAAAAGCTAGAGGTGCTATTGGAAACACGCTTGTTCTTAAAGCTATAGTTGCTATTGGAAATACGCTTTCTTAAAGCTATAGTTGCTATTGGAAGCACGCTTGTTAAAGCTATAGTTGATATTGGCAAGCCGCTTGTTCTTAAAGCTATAGTTGATATTGGAAACACGCTTGCTCTCAAAGCTATAGTTGCTATTGGAAACATGCTTGTTAAAGCTATAGTTGATATTGGCAAGCTGCTTGTTCTTAAAGCTATAGTTGATATTGGAAACACGCTTGCTCTTAAAGCTATAGTTGCTATTGGAAACACTCTTGTTAAAGCTAGAGGCACTATTGGGAACGCCCTTGCTCTCAAAGCTATAAATTGCTATTGGAAGCACGCTTGTTAAAGCTATAGTTCATATTGGCAAGCTGCTTTGCTTAAAGCTATAGTTGCTATTGGAAACATGCTTTTCTTAAAGCTATAGTTCATATTGGCAAGGTGCTTGTTTTTAAAGCTATAGTTGGTATTGGAAACATACTTGTTAAAGCTATAGGTGCTATTGGCAACACGCTTGCTCTTAAAGCTATAGTTGCTATTGGAAACATGCTTGTTAAAGCTATAGGTGCTATTGGAAACATGCTTGTTCTAAAAGCTATAGTTGTTCTTAAAGCTATAGTTGATATTGGAAACACACTTGTGAAAGCTATAGGTGCTACTGGAAACATGCTTGTTCTAAAAGCTATAGTTGATATTGGAAGCTATAGGTGCTATTGGCAAGGTGCTTGTTCTTAAAGTTATAGTTGCTATTGGAAACAGGCTTGTTAAAGCTATAGGTGCTATTGGCAAGGCGCTTGTTCTAAAAGCTATAGTTGTTCTTAAAGCTATAGTTGATATTGGAAACACACTTGTTAAAGCTATAGGTGCTACTGGAAACGCGCTTGCTCTTAAAGCTATAGTTGCTATTGGAAACATGCTTGTTAAAGCTATAGGTGCTATTGGCAAGGCGCTTGTTCTTAAAGCTATAGTTGCTATTGGAAACATGCTTGTTAAAGCTATAGGTGCTATTGGCAAGGCGCTTGTTCTAAAAGCTTTAGTTGATATTGGAAACATGCTTTTTAAAGCTATAGGTGCTATTGGCAACGCGCTTGCTGTTAAAGCTATAGTTGCTATTGGCAACGCGCTTGCTCTTAAAGCTATAGTTGATATTGGAAACATGCTTGTTCTTAAAGCTATAGTTGATATTGGAAACACACTTGTTAAACCTATAGGTGCTATTGGCAACGCGCTTGCTGTTAAAGCTATAGTTGCTATTGGCAACGCGTTTGCTCTTAAAGCTATAGTTGATATTGGAAACACTCTTGTTAAAGCTAGAGGCACTATTGGAAACGCGCTTGCTCTCAAAGCTATAAGTTGTTATTGGAAGCACGCTTGTTAAAGCTATAGTTCATAGTGGCAAGGCACTTGTACTTAAAGCTATAGTTGGTATTGGAAACATGCTTTTCTTAAAGCTATAGTTCATATTGGCAAGGCACTTGTACTTAAAGCTATAGTTGGTATTGGAAACATGCTTGTTAAAGCTATAGGTGCTATTGGCAACACGGTTGCTCTTAAAGCTATAGTTGCTATTGGAAACATGCTTGTTAAAGCTATAGGTGCTATTGGCAAGGCGCTTATTCTTAAAGTTATAGTGCTACTGGAAACAGGCTTGTTAAAGCTATAGGTGCTATTGGCAAGGCGCTTGTTCTTAAAGCTATATTTGCTATTGGAAACACGCTTGTTAAAGCTATAGGTGCTATTGGCAACGTGCTTGCTGTTAAAGCTATAGTTGCTATTGGCAACATGCTTGCTCTCAAAGCTATAGTTCATATTGGAAACATGCTTTTTTATAGCTATAGGTGCTATTGACAATGCGCTTGATCTTAAAGCTATAGTTGCTATTAGAAATGCACTTGTTCTTAACGCTATAGTTTATTTTGAAATGTGCTTGTTCTTAAAGCTAGAGGTGCTATTGGCAACACACTTGCTCTTGAAGCTATAGTTGCTATTGGAAACGCGCTTGTTCTTATAGCTATAGTTGATTATTGGAAACGTGCTTGTTCTTAAAGCTATTGTTGCTATTGGAAACATGCTTTTCTAAAAGCTAGAGGTGCTATTGGAAACACGCTTGTTCTTAAAGCTATAGTTGCTATTGGAAACACGCTTTTCTTAAAGCTATAGTTGCTATTGGAAGCACGCTTGTTAAAGCTATAGTTGATATTGGCAAGCCGCTTGTTCTTAAAGCTATAGTTGATATTGGAAACACGCTTTTCTTAAAGCTATAGTTGCTATTGGAAGCACGCTTGTTAAAGCTATAGTTGATATTGGCAAGCCTCTTGTTCTTAAAGCTATAGTTGATATTGGAAACACGCTTGCTCTCAAAGCTATAGTTGCTATTGGAAACATGCTTGTTAAAGCTATAGTTGATATTGGCAAGCCGCTTGTTCTTAAAGCTATAGTTGATATTGGAAACACGCTTGCTCTTAAAGCTATAGTTGCTATTGGAAACACGCTTGTTAAAGCTAGAGGCACTATTGGAAACACGCTTGCTCTCAAAGCTATAAATTGCTATTGGAAGCACGCTTGTTAAAGCTATAGTTCATATTGGCAAGCCGCTTTGCTTAAAGCTATAGTTGCTATTGGAAACATGCTTTTCTTAAAGCTATAGTTCATATTGGCAAGGTGCTTGTTCTTAAAGCTATAGTTGGTATTGGAAACATACTTGTTAAAGCTATAGGTGCTACTGGAAACATGCTTGTTCTAAAAGCTATAGTTGTTCTTAAAGCTATAGTTGATATTGGAAACACACTTGTTAAAGCTATATGTGCTACTGGAAACATGCTTGTTCTAAAAGCTATAGTTGATATTGGAAGCTATAGGTGCTATTGGCAAGGTGCTTGTTCTTAAAGTTATAGTTGCTATTGGAAACAGGCTTGTTAAAGCTATAGATGCTATTGGCAAGGCGCTTGCTGTTAAAGCTATAGTTGCTATTGGCAACGCGCTTGCTCTTAAAGCTATAGTTGATATTGGAAACATGCTTGTTCTTAAAGCTATAGTTGATATTGGAAACACACTTGTTAAAGCTATAGGTGCTATTGGCAAGGCGCTTGTTCTTAAAGCTATAGTTGCTATTGGAAACACGCTTGTTAAAGCTATAGGTGCTATTGGCAACGTGCTTGCTATTAAAGCTATAGTTGCTATTGGCAACGCGTTTGCTCTTAAAGCTATAAGTTGTTATTGGAAGCACGCTTGTTAAAGCTATAGTTCATAGTGGCAAGCCGCTTTGCTTAAAGCTATAGTTGTTATTGGAAACATGCTTTTCTTAAAGCTATAGTTCATATTGGCAAGGCACTTGTACTTAAAGCTATAGTTGGTATTGGAAACATGCTTGTTAAAGCTATAGGTGCTATTGGCAACACGCTTGCTCTTAAAGCTATAGTTGCTATTGGAAACAGGCTTGTTAAAGCTATAGGTGCTATTGGCAAGGCGCTTGTTCTAAAAGCTATAGTTGCTATTGGAAACAGGCTTGTTAAAGCTATAGGTGCTATTGGCAAGGCGCTTGTTAAAGCTAGAGGCACTATTGGAAACACGCTTGCTCTCAAAGCTATAAATTGCTATTGGAAGCACGCTTGTTAAAGCTATAGTTCATATTGGCAAGCCGCTTTGCTTAAAGCTATAGTTGCTATTGGAAACATGCTTTTCTTAAAGCTATAGTTCATATTGGCAAGGTGCTTGTTCTTAAAGCTATAGTTGGTATTGGAAACATACTTGTTAAAGCTATAGGTGCTACTGGAAACATGCTTGTTCTAAAAGCTATAGTTGTTCTTAAAGCTATAGTTGATATTGGAAACACACTTGTTAAAGCTATATGTGCTACTGGAAACATGCTTGTTCTAAAAGCTATAGTTGATATTGGAAGCTATAGGTGCTATTTGCAAGGTGCTTGTTCTTAAAGTTATAGTTGCTATTGGAAACAGGCTTGTTAAAGCTATAGATGCTTTTGGCAAGGCGCTTGCTGTTAAAGCTATAGTTGCTATTGGCAACGCGCTTGCTCTTAAAGCTATAGTTGATATTGGAAACATGCTTGTTCTTAAAGCTATAGTTGATATTGGAAACACACTTGTTAAAGCTATAGGTGCTATTGGCAAGGCGCTTGTTCTTAAAGCTATAGTTGCTATTGGAAACACGCTTGTTAAAGCTATAGGTGCTATTGGCAACGTGCTTGCTATTAAAGCTATAGTTGATATTGGAAACACGCTTGCTCTTAAAGCTATAGTTGCTATTGGAAACACGCTTGTTAAAGCTAGAGGCACTATTGGAAACACGCTTGCTCTCAAAGCTATAAATTGCTATTGGAAGCACGCTTGTTAAAGCTATAGTTCATATTGGCAAGCCGCTTTGCTTAAAGCTATAGTTGCTATTGGAAACATGCTTTTCTTAAAACTATAGTTCATATTGGCAAGGTGCTTGTTCTTAAAGCTATAGTTGGTATTGGAAACATACTTGTTAAAGCTATAGGTGCTACTGGAAACATGCTTGTTCTAAAAGCTATAGTTGTTCTTAAAGCTATAGTTGATATTGGAAACACACTTGTTAAAGCTATATGTGCTACTGGAAACATGCTTGTTCTAAAAGCTATAGTTGATATTGGAAGCTATAGGTGCTATTGGCAAGGTGCTTGTTCTTAAAGTTATAGTTGCTATTGGAAACAGGCTTGTTAAAGCTATAGATGCTTTTGGCAAGGCGCTTGCTGTTAAAGCTATAGTTGCTATTGGCAACGCGCTTGCTCTTAAAGCTATAGTTGATATTGGAAACATGCTTGTTCTTAAAGCTATAGTTGATATTGGAAACACACTTGTTAAAGCTATAGGTGCTATTGGCAAGGCGCTTGTTCTTAAAGCTATAGTTGCTATTGGAAACACGCTTGTTAAAGCTATAGGTGCTATTGGCAACGTGCTTGCTATTAAAGCTATAGTTGCTATTGGCAACGCGTTTGCTCTTAAAGCTATAAGTTGTTATTGGAAGCACGCTTGTTAAAGCTATAGTTCATAGTGGCAAGCCGCTTTGCTTAAAGCTATAGTTGATATTGGAAACATGCTTTTCTTAAAGCTATAGTTCATATTGGCAAGGCACTTGTACTTAAAGCTATAGTTGGTATTGGAAACATGCTTGTTAAAGCTATAGGTGCTATTGGCAACACGCTTGCTCTTAAAGCTATAGTTGCTATTGGAAACAGGCTTGTTAAAGCTATAGGTGCTAATGGCAAGGCGCTTGTTCTAAAAGCTATAATTGCTATTGGAAACAGGCTTGTTAAAGCTATAGGTGCTATTGGCAAGGCGCTTGTTCTAAAAGCTATAGTTGTTCTTAAAGCTATAGTTGATATTGGAAACACACTTGTTAAAGCTATAGGTGCTACTGGAAACATGCCTGTTCTTAAAGCAATAGTTGATATTGGAAACACACTTGTTCTTAAAGCTAGAGGCACTATTGGAAATGTGCTTGTTCTTAAAGCAAGAGGTGCTATTGGAAACACGCTTGTAAAGCTATAGGTGCTACTGGCAACGCGCTTGCTCTTAAAGCTATAGTTGCTATTGGAAACATGCTTATTAAAGCTATAGTTGCTTTTGGCAACATGCTTGCTCTCAAAGCTATAGTTCATATTGGAAACATGCTTGTTATAGCTATAGGTGCTATTGACAATGCGCTTGATCTTAAAGCTATAGTTGCTATTAGAAATTCACTTGTTCTTAACGCTATAGTTGATTTTGAAATGTGCTTGTTCTTAAAGCTAGAGGTGCTATTGGCAACACACTTGCTCTGGGAGCTATAGTTGCTATTGGAAACGCGCTTGTTCTTATAGCTATAGTTGATTATTGGAAACGCGCTTGTTCTTAAAGATATTGTTGCTATTGGAAACATGCTTTTCTAAAAGCTAGAGGTGCTATTGGAAACACGCTTGTTCTTAAAGCTATAGTTGCTATTGGAAATATGCTTTCTTAAAGCTATAGTTGCTATTGGAAGCACGCTTGTTAAAGCTATAGTTGATATTGGCAAGCCGCTTGTTCTTAAAGCTATAGTTGATATTGGAAACACGCTTGCTCTCAAAGCTATAGTTGCTATTGGAAACATGCTTGTTAAAGCTATAGTTGATATTGGCAAGCTGCTTGTTCTTAAAGCTATAGTTGATATTGGAAACACGCTTGCTCTTAAAGCTATAGTTGCTATTGGAAACACTCTTGTTAAAGCTAGAGGCACTATTGGGAACGCCCTTGCTCTCAAAGCTATAAATTGCTATTGGAAGCACGCTTGTTAAAGCTATAGTTCATATTGGCAAGCTGCTTTGCTTAAAGCTATAGTTGCTATTGGAAACATGCTTTTCTTAAAGCTATAGTTCATATTGGCAAGGTGCTTGTTTTTAAAGCTATAGTTGGTATTGGAAACATACTTGTTAAAGCTATAGGTGCTATTGGCAACACGCTTGCTCTTAAAGCTATAGTTGCTATTGGAAACATGCTTGTTAAAGCTATAGGTGCTATTGGCAAGGCGCTTGTTCTAAAAGCTATAGTTGTTCTTAAAGCTATAGTTGATATTGGAAACACACTTGTGAAAGCTATAGGTGCTACTGGAAACATGCTTGTTCTAAAAGCTATAGTTGATATTGGAAGCTATAGGTGCTATTGGCAAGGTGCTTGTTCTTAAAGTTATAGTTGCTATTGGAAACAGGCTTGTTAAAGCTATAGGTGCTATTGGCAAGGCGCTTGTTCTAAAAGCTATAGTTGTTCTTAAAGCTATAGTTGATATTGGAAACACACTTGTTAAAGCTATAGGTGCTACTGGAAACGCACTTGCTCTTAAAGCTATAGTTGCTATTGGAAACATGCTTGTTAAAGCTATAGGTGCTATTGGCAAGGCGCTTGTTCTTAAAGCTATAGTTGCTATTGGAAACATGCTTGTTAAAGCTATAGGTGCTATTGGCAAGGCGCTTGTTCTAAAAGCTTTAGTTGATATTGGAAACATGCTTTTTAAAGCTATAGGTGCTATTGGCAACGCGCTTGCTGTTAAAGCTATAGTTGCTATTGGCAACGCGCTTGCTCTTAAAGCTATAGTTGATATTGGAAACATGCTTGTTCTTAAAGCTATAGTTGATATTGGAAACACACTTGTTAAAGCTATAGGTGCTATTGGCAACGCGCTTGCTGTTAAAGCTATAGTTGCTATTGGCAACGCGCTTGCTCTTAAAGCTATAGTTGATATTGGAAACATGCTTGTTCTTAAAGCTATAGTTGATATTGGAAACACACTTGTTAAAGCTATAGGTGCTATTGGCAAGGCGCTTGTTCTTAAAGCTATAGTTGCTATTGGAAACACGCTTGTTAAAGCTATAGGTGCTATTGGCAACGTGCTTGCTATTAAAGCTATAGTTGCTATTGGCAACGCGTTTGCTCTTAAAGCTATAAGTTGTTATTGGAAGCACGCTTGTTAAAGCTATAGTTCATAGTGGCAAGCCGCTTTGCTTAAAGCTATAGTTGATATTGGAAACATGCTTTTCTTAAAGCTATAGTTCATATTGGCAAGGCACTTGTACTTAAAGCTATAGTTGGTATTGGAAACATGCTTGTTAAAGCTATAGGTGCTATTGGCAACACGCTTGCTCTTAAAGCTATAGTTGCTATTGGAAACAGGCTTGTTAAAGCTATAGGTGCTATTGGCAAGGCGCTTGTTCTAAAAGCTATAGTTGCTATTGGAAACAGGCTTGTTAAAGCTATAGGTGCTATTGGCAAGGCGCTTGTTCTAAAAGCTATAGTTGTTCTTAAAGCTATAGTTGATATTGGAAACACACTTGTTAAAGCTATAGGTGCTACTGGAAACATGCCTGTTCTTAAAGCAATAGTTGATATTGGAAACACACTTGTTCTTAAAGCTAGAGGCACTATTGGAAATGTGCTTGTTCTTAAAGCAAGAGGTGCTATTGGAAACACGCTTGTAAAGCTATAGGTGCTACTGGCAACGCGCTTGCTCTTAAAGCTATAGTTGCTATTGGAAACATGCTTATTAAAGCTATAGTTGCTTTTGGCAACATGCTTGCTCTCAAAGCTATAGTTCATATTGGAAACATGCTTGTTATAGCTATAGGTGCTATTGACAATGCGCTTGATCTTAAAGCTATAGTTGCTATTAGAAATTCACTTGTTCTTAACGCTATAGTTGATTTTGAAATGTGCTTGTTCTTAAAGCTAGAGGTGCTATTGGCAACACACTTGCTCTGGGAGCTATAGTTGCTATTGGAAACGCGCTTGTTCTTATAGCTATAGTTGATTATTGGAAACGCGCTTGTTCTTAAAGATATTGTTGCTATTGGAAACATGCTTTTCTAAAAGCTAGAGGTGCTATTGGAAACACGCTTGTTCTTAAAGCTATAGTTGCTATTGGAAATACGCTTTCTTAAAGCTATAGTTGCTATTGGAAGCACGCTTGTTAAAGCTATAGTTGATATTGGCAAGCCGCTTGTTCTTAAAGCTATAGTTGATATTGGAAACACGCTTGCTCTCAAAGCTATAGTTGCTATTGGAAACATGCTTGTTAAAGCTATAGTTGATATTGGCAAGCTGCTTGTTCTTAAAGCTATAGTTGATATTGGAAACACGCTTGCTCTTAAAGCTATAGTTGCTATTGGAAACACTCTTGTTAAAGCTAGAGGCACTATTGGGAACGCCCTTGCTCTCAAAGCTATAAATTGCTATTGGAAGCACGCTTGTTAAAGCTATAGTTCATATTGGCAAGCTGCTTTGCTTAAAGCTATAGTTGCTATTGGAAACATGCTTTTCTTAAAGCTATAGTTCATATTGGCAAGGTGCTTGTTTTTAAAGCTATAGTTGGTATTGGAAACATACTTGTTAAAGCTATAGGTGCTATTGGCAACACGCTTGCTCTTAAAGCTATAGTTGCTATTGGAAACATGCTTGTTAAAGCTATAGGTGCTATTGGCAAGGCGCTTGTTCTAAAAGCTATAGTTGTTCTTAAAGCTATAGTTGATATTGGAAACACACTTGTGAAAGCTATAGGTGCTACTGGAAACATGCTTGTTCTAAAAGCTATAGTTGATATTGGAAGCTATAGGTGCTATTGGCAAGGTGCTTGTTCTTAAAGTTATAGTTGCTATTGGAAACAGGCTTGTTAAAGCTATAGGTGCTATTGGCAAGGCACTGTTCTAAAAGCTATAGTTGTTCTTAAAGCTATAGTTGATATTGGAAACACACTTGTTAAAGCTATAGGTGCTACTGGAAACGCGCTTGCTCTTAAAGCTATAGTTGCTATTGGAAACATGCTTGTTAAAGCTATAGGTGCTATTGGCAAGGTGCTTGTTCTTAAAGCTATAGTTGCTATTGGAAACATGCTTGTTAAAGCTATAGGTGCTATTGGCAAGGCGCTTGTTCTAAAAGCTTTAGTTGATATTGGAAACATGCTTTTTAAAGCTATAGGTGCTATTGGCAACGTGCTTGCTGTTAAAGCTATAGTTGCTATTGGCAACGCGCTTGCTCTTAAAGCTATAGTTGATATTGGAAACATGCTTGTTCTTAAAGCTATAGTTGATATTGGAAACACACTTGTTAAAGCTATAGGTGCTATTGGCAACGCTTTTGCTGTTAAAGCTATAGTTGCTATTGGCAACGCGCTTGCTCTTAAAGCTATAGTTGATATTGGAAACATGCTTGTTCTTAAAGCTATAGTTGATATTGGAAACACACTTGTTAAAGCTATAGGTGCTATTGGCAACGCGCTTGCTGTTAAAGCTATAGTTGCTATTGGCAACGCGTTTGCTCTTAAAGCTATAGTTGATATTGGAAACACTCTTGTTAAAGCTAGAGGCACTATTGGCAACGCGCTTGCTGTTAAAGCTATAGTTGCTATTGGCAACGCGCTTGCTCTCAAAGCTATAAGTTGTTATTGGAAGCACGCTTGTTAAAGCTATAGTTCATAGTGGCAAGGCACTTGTACTTAAAGCTATAGTTGGTATTGGAAACATGTTTTTCTTAAAGCTATAGTTCATATTGGCAAGGCACTTGTACTTAAAGCTATAGTTGGTATTGGAAACATGCTTGTTAAAGCTATAGGTGCTATTGGCAACACGGTTGCTCTTAAAGCTATAGTTGCTATTGGAAACATGCTTGTTAAAGCTATAGGTGCTATTGGCAAGGCGCTTATTCTTAAAGTTATAGTGCTACTGGAAACAGGCTTGTTAAAGCTATAGGTGCTATTGGCAAGGCGCTTGTTCTTAAAGCTATATTTGCTATTGGAAACACGCTTGTTAAAGCTATAGGTGCTATTGGCAACGCGCTTGCTGTTAAAGCTATAGTTGCTATTGGCAACATGCTTGCTCTCAAAGCTATAGTTCATATTGGAAACATGCTTTTTTATAGCTATAGGTGCTATTGACAATGCGCTTGATCTTAAAGCTATAGTTGCTATTAGAAATGCACTTGTTCTTAACGCTATAGTTTATTTTGAAATGTGCTTGTTCTTAAAGCTAGAGGTGCTATTGGCAACACACTTGCTCTTGAAGCTATAGTTGCTATTGGAAACGCGCTTGTTCTTATAGCTATAGTTGATTATTGGAAACGTGCTTGTTCTTAAAGCTATTGTTGCTATTGGAAACATGCTTTTCTAAAAGCTAGAGGTGCTATTGGAAACACGCTTGTTCTTAAAGCTATAGTTGCTATTGGAAACACGCTTTTCTTAAAGCTATAGTTGCTATTGGAAGCACGCTTGTTAAAGCTATAGTTGATATTGGCAAGCCGCTTGTTCTTAAAGCTATAGTTGATATTGGAAACACGCTTTTCTTAAAGCTATAGTTGCTATTGGAAGCACGCTTGTTAAAGCTATAGTTGATATTGGCAAGCCTCTTGTTCTTAAAGCTATAGTTGATATTTGAAACACGCTTGCTCTCAAAGCTATAGTTGCTATTGGAAACATGCTTGTTAAAGCTATAGTTGATATTGGCAAGCTGCTTGTTCTTAAAGCTATAGTTGATATTGGAAACACGCTTGCTCTCAAAGCTATAAATTGCTATTGGAAGCACGCTTGTTAAAGCTATAGTTCATATTGGCAAGCTGCTTTGCTTAAAGCTATAGTTGCTATTGGAAACATGCTTTTCTTAAAGCTATAGTTCATATTGGCAAGGTGCTTGTTCTTAAAGCTATAGTTGGTATTGGAAACATACTTGTTAAAGCTATAGGTGCTACTGGAAACATGCTTGTTCTAAAAGCTATAGTTGTTCTTAAAGCTATAGTTGATATTGGAAACATACTTGTTAAAGCTATATGTGCTACTGGAAACATGCTTGTTCTAAAAGCTATAGTTGATATTGGAAGCTATAGGTGCTATTGGCAAGGTGCTTGTTCTTAAAGTTATAGTTGCTATTGGAAACAGGCTTGTTAAAGCTATAGATGCTATTGGCAAGGCGCTTGCTGTTAAAGCTATAGTTGCTATTGGCAACGCGCTTGCTCTTAAAGCTATAGTTGATATTGGAAACATGCTTGTTCTTAAAGCTATAGTTGATATTGGAAACACACTTGTTAAAGCTATAGGTGCTATTGGCAAGGCGCTTGTTCTTAAAGCTATAGTTGCTATTGGAAACACGCTTGTTAAAGCTATAGGTGCTATTGGCAACGTGCTTGCTATTAAAGCTATAGTTGCTATTGGCAGCGCGTTTGCTCTTAAAGCTATAAGTTGTTATTGGAAGCACGCTTGTTAAAGCTATAGTTCATAGTGGCAAGCCGCTTTGCTTAAAGCTATAGTTGGTATTGGAAACATGCTTTTCTTAAAGCTATAGTTCATATTGGCAAGGCACTTGTACTTAAAGCTATAGTTGGTATTGGAAACATGCTTGTTAAAGCTATAGGTGCTATTGGCAACACGCTTGCTCTTAAAGCTATAGTTGCTATTGGAAACAGGCTTGTTAAAGCTATAGGTGCTATTGGCAAGGCGCTTGTTCTAAAAGCTATAGTTGCTATTGGAAACAGGCTTGTTAAAGCTATAGGTGCTATTGGCAAGGCGCTTGTTCTAAAAGCTATAGTTGTTCTTAAAGCTATAGTTGATATTGGAAACACACTTGTTAAAGCTATAGGTGCTACTGGAAACATGCTTGTTCTTAAAGCAATAGTTGATATTGGAAACACACTTGTTACAGCTATAGGTGCTACTGGCAACGCGCTTGCTCTTAAAGCTAGAGGCACTATTGGAAACGCGCTTGCTCTCAAAGCTATAAGTTGTTATTGGAAGCACGCTTGTTAAAGCTATAGTTCATAGTGGCAAGGCACTTGTACTTAAAGCTATAGTTGGTATTGGAAGCATGCTTTTCTTAAAGCTATAGTTCATATTGGCAAGGCACTTGTACTTAAAGCTATAGTTGGTATTGGAAACATGCTTGTTAAAGCTATAGGTGCTATTGGCAACACGGTTGCTCTTAAAGCTATAGTTGCTATTGGAAACATGCTTGTTAAAGCTATAGGTGCTATTGGCAAGGCGCTTATTCTTAAAGTTATAGTGCTACTGGAAACAGGCTTGTTAAAGCTATAGGTGCTATTGGCAAGGCGCTTGTTCTTAAAGCTATAGTTGCTATTGGAAACACGCTTGTTAAAGCTATAGGTGCTATTGGCAACGCGCTTGCTGTTAAAGCTATAGTTGCTATTGGCAACATGCTTGCTCTCAAAGCTATAGTTCATATTGGAAACATGCTTTTTTATAGCTATAGGTGCTATTGACAATGCGCTTGATCTTAAAGCTATAGTTGCTATTAGAAATGCACTTGTTCTTAACGCTATAGTTTATTTTGAAATGTGCTTGTTCTTAAAGCTAGAGGTGCTATTGGCAACACACTTGCTCTTGAAGCTATAGTTGCTATTGGAAACGCGCTTGTTCTTATAGCTATAGTTGATTATTGGAAACGTGCTTGTTCTTAAAGCTATTGTTGCTATTGGAAACATGCTTTTCTAAAAGCTAGAGGTGCTATTGGAAACACGCTTGTTCTTAAAGCTATAGTTGCTATTGGAAACACGCTTTTCTTAAAGCTATAGTTGCTATTGGAAGCACGCTTGTTAAAGCTATAGTTGATATTTGCAAGCCGCTTGTTCTTAAAGCTATAGTTGATATTGGAAACACGCTTTTCTTAAAGCTATAGTTGCTATTGGAAGCACGCTTGTTAAAGCTATAGTTGATATTGGCAAGCCTCTTGTTCTTAAAGCTATAGTTGATATTGGAAACACGCTTGCTCTCAAAGCTATAGTTGCTATTGGAAACATGCTTGTTAAAGCTATAGTTGATATTGGCAAGCCGCTTGTTCTTAAAGCTAGAGGCACTATTGGAAACACGCTTGCTCTCAAAGCTATAAATTGCTATTGGAAGCACGCTTGTTAAAGCTATAGTTCATATTGGCAAGCCGCTTTGCTTAAAGCTATAGTTGCTATTGGAAACATGCTTTTCTTAAAGCTATAGTTCATATTGGCAAGGTGCTTGTTCTTAAAGCTATAGTTGGTATTGGAAACATACTTGTTTATAGCTATAGGTGCTATTGACAATGCGCTTGATCTTAAAGCTATAGTTGCTATTAGAAATGCACTTGTTCTTAACGCTATAGTTTATTTTGAAATGTGCTTGTTCTTAAAGCTAGAGGTGCTATTGGCAACACACTTGCTCTTGAAGCTATAGTTGCTATTGGAAACGCGCTTGTTCTTATAGCTATAGTTGATTATTGGAAACGTGCTTGTTCTTAAAGCTATTGTTGCTATTGGAAACATGCTTTTCTAAAAGCTAGAGGTGCTATTGGAAACACGCTTGTTCTTAAAGCTATAGTTGCTATTGGAAACACGCTTTTCTTAAAGCTATAGTTGCTATTGGAAGCACGCTTGTTAAAGCTATAGTTGATATTGGCAAGCCTCTTGTTCTTAAAGCTATAGTTGATATTGGAAACACGCTTGCTCTCAAAGCTATAGTTGCTATTGGAAACATGCTTGTTAAAGCTATAGTTGATATTGGCAAGCCGCTTGTTCTTAAAGCTATAGTTGATATTGGAAACACGCTTGCTCTTAAAGCTATAGTTGCTATTGGAAACACGCTTGTTAAAGCTAGAGGCACTATTGGAAACACGCTTGCTCTCAAAGCTATAAATTGCTATTGGAAGCACGCTTGTTAAAGCTATAGTTCATATTGGCAAGCCGCTTTGCTTAAAGCTATAGTTGCTATTGGAAACATGCTTTTCTTAAAGCTATAGTTCATATTGGCAAGGTGCTTGTTCTTAAAGCTATAGTTGATATTGGAAACACACTTGTTAAAGCTATATGTGCTACTGGAAACATGCTTGTTCTAAAAGCTATAGTTGATATTGGAAGCTATAGGTGCTATTGGCAAGGTGCTTGTTCTTAAAGTTATAGTTGCTATTGGAAACACACTTGTTCTTAAAGCTAGAGGCACTATTGGAAATGTGCTTGTTCTTAAAGCAAGAGGTGCTATTGGAAACACGCTTGTAAAGCTATAGGTGATTTTGGCAAAGGCGCTTGTTCTTAAAGCTATAGTTGATATTGGAAACACGCTTGTTAAAGCTATAGGTGATTTTGGCAAAGGCGCTTGTTCTCAAAGCTATAGTTGATATTGGTAACACACTTGTTCTTAAAGCTAGAAGCACTATTGGAAATGTGCTTGTTCTTAAAGCTATAGTTGCTATTGGAAACATGCTTGTTAAAGTTATAGGTGCTATTGGCAACGCGCTTGTTCTTAAAGCTATAGATGCTATTGGCAATGCGCTTGCTGTTAAAGCTATAGTTGCTATTGGCAACACACTTGCTCATAAATCTATAGTTGACATTGGAAACACTTGTTCTTAAAGCTAGAGGCACTATTGGAAATGTGCTTGTTCTTAAAGCAAGAGGTGCTATTGGAAACACGCTTGTTAAAGCTATAGGTGATTTTGGCAAAGGCGCTTGTTCTTAAAGCTATAGTTGATATTGGAAACGTGCATGTTCTTAAAGCTAGAGGTGCTATTGGAAACACGCTTGCTCTTAAAGTTATAGTTGCTATTGGAAACAGGCTTGTTAAAGCTATAGGTGCTATTGGCAAGGCGCTTGTTCTAAAAGCTATAGTTGCTATTGGAAACATGCTTGTTAAAGCTATAGGTGCTATTGGCAAGGCGCTTGTTCTAAAAGCTTTAGTTGATATTGGAAACATGCTTTTTAAAGCTATAGGTGCTATTGGCAACGCGCTTGTTCTTAAAGCTATAGTTGCTATTTGCAACATGCTTGCTCATAAATCTATAGTTGACATTGGAAACACACTTGTTCTTGAAGCTAGAGGCACTATTGGAAACGCGCTTGCTCTCAAAGCTATAGTTGATATTGGAAACACACTTGTTCTTAAAGCTAGAGGCACTATTGGAAATGTGCTTGTTCTTAAAGCAAGAGGTGCTATTGGAAACACGCTTGTAAAGCTATAGGTGATTTTGGCAAAGGCGCTTGTTCTTAAAGCTATAGTTGCTATTGGAAACATGCTTGTTAAAGTTATAGGTGCTATTGGCAACGCGCTTGTTCTTAAAGCTATAGATGCTATTGGCAATGCGCTTGCTGTTAAAGCTATAGTTGCTATTGGCAACACACATGCTCATAAATCTATAGTTGACATTGGAAACACTTGTTCTTAAAGCTAGAGGCACTATTGGAAATGTGCTTGTTCTTAAAGCAAGAGGTGCTATTGGAAACACGCTTGTTAAAGCTATAGGTGATTTTGGCAAAGGCGCTTGTTCTTAAAGCTATAGTTGATATTGGAAACGTGCATGTTCTTAAAGCTAGAGGTGCTATTGGAAACACGCTTGCTCTTAAAGCTATAGTTGCTATTGGAAACAGGCTTGTTAAAGCTATAGGTGCTATTGGCAAGGCGCTTGTTCTAAAAGCTATAGTTGCTATTGGAAACAGGCTTGTTAAAGCTATAGGTGCTATTGGCAAGGCGCTTGTTCTAAAAGCTATAGTTGTTCTTAAAGCTATAGTTGATATTGGAAACACACTTGTTAAAGCTATAGGTGCTACTGGAAACATGCTTGTTCTTAAAGCAATAGTTGATATTGAAAACACACTTGTTACAGCTATAGGTGCTACTGGCAACGCGCTTGCTCTTAAAGCTATAGTTGCTATTGGAAACATGCTTATTAAAGCTATAGGTGCTATTGGCAAGGCGCTTGTTCTTAAAGCTATAGTTGCTATTGGAAACATGCTTGTTAAAGCTATAGGTGCTATTGGCAAGGTGCTTGTTCTAAAAGCTATAGTTGATATTGGAAGCTATAGGTGCTATTGGCAAGGTGCTTGTTCTTAAAGTTATAGTTGCTATTGGAAACAGGCTTGTTAAAGCTATAGGTGCTATTGGCAAGGCGCTTGTTCTAAAAGCTATAGTTGTTCTTAAAGCTATAGTTGATATTGGAAAAACACTTGTTAAAGCTATAGGTGCTACTGGAAACATGCTTGTTCTTAAAGCTATAGTTGATATTGGAAACACACTTGTTACAGCTATAGGTGCTACTGGCAACGCGCTTGCTCTTAAAGCTATAGTTGCTATTGGAAACATGCTTGTTAAAGCTATAGGTGCTATTGGCAAAGCGTTTGTTCTTAAAGCTATAGTTGCTATTGGAAACATGCTTGTTAAAACTATAGGTGCTATTGGCAACGCGCTTGTTCTTAAAGCTATAGGTGCTATTGGCAACGTGCTTGCTGTTAAAGCTATAGTTGCTATTGGCAACACGCTTGCTCATAAATCTATAGTTGATATTGGAAACACACTTGTTCTTAAAGCTAGAGGCACTATAGGAAACGCGCTTGTTCTCAAAGCTATAGTTGATATTGGAAACACACTTGTTCTTAAAGCTAGAGGCACTATTGGAAATCTGCTTGTTCTTAAAGCAAGAGGTGCTATTGGAAACACGCTTGTTAAAGCTATAGGTGATTTTGGCAAAGACGCTTGTTCTTAAAGCTACAGTTGATATTGGAAACACGCTTGTTAAAGCTATAGGTGATTTTGGCAACGCGCTTGTTCTTAAAGCTATAGATGCTATTGGCAATGCGCTTGCTGTTAAAGCTAGAGGCACTATAGGAAACGCGCTTGTTCTCAAAGCTATAGTTGATATTGGAAACACACTTGTTCTTAAAGCTAGAGGCACTATTGGAAATCTGCTTGTTCTTAAAGCAAGAGGTGCTATTGGAAACACGCTTGTTAAAGCTATAGGTGATTTTGGCAAAGACGCTTGTTCTTAAAGCTACAGTTGATATTGGAAACACGCTTGTTAAAGCTATAGGTGATTTTGGCAACGCGCTTGTTCTTAAAGCTATAGATGCTATTGGCAATGCGCTTGCTGTTAAAGCTATAGTTGCTATTGGCAACACGCTTGCTCATAAATCTATAGTTGACATTGGAAACACACTTGTTCTTAAAGCTAGAGGCACTATTGGAAATGTGCTTGTTCTTAAAGCAAGAGGTGCTATTGGAAACACGCTTGTAAAGCTATAGGTGATTTTGGCAAAGGCGCTTGTTCTTAAAGCTATAGTTGATATTGGAAACACGCTTGTTAAAGCTATAGGTGATTTTGGCAAAGGCGCTTGTTCTCAAAGCTATAGTTGATATTGGTAACACACTTGTTCTTAAAGCTAGAAGCACTATTGGAAATGTGCTTGTTCTTAAAGCAAGAGGTGCTATTGGAAACACGCTTGTAAAGCTATAGGTGATTTTGGCAAAGGCGCTTGTTCTTAAAGCTATAGTTGCTATTGGAAACATGCTTGTTAAAGTTATAGGTGCTATTGGCAACGCGCTTGTTCTTAAAGCTATAAAGGCTATTGGCAATGCGGTTGCTGTTAAAGTTATAGTTGCTATTGGCAACACACTTGCTCATAAATCTATAGTTGACATTGAAAACACTTGTTCTTAAAGCTAGAGGCACTATTGGAAATGTGCTTGTTCGTAAAGCAAGAGGTGCTATTGGAAACACGCTTGTTAAAGCTATAGGTGATTTTGGCAAAGGCGCTTGTTCTTAAAGCTATAGTTGATATTGGAAACACGCTTGTTAAAGCTATAGGTGATTTTGGCAAAGGCGCTTGTTCTTAAAGCTATAGTTGATATTGGAAACACGCTTGTTCTTAAATCTAGAGGCACTATTGGAAATGTGCTTGTTAAAGCTATAGGTGCTATTGGCCACACGCTTGTTCTTAAAGCTATTGTTGCTATTTGAAACATGCTTTTCTAAAAGCTATAGGTGCTATTGGAAACACGCTTGTTCTTAAAGTTATATTTGCTATTGGAAACACGCTTTTCTTAAAGCTATAGTTGCAATTGGAAGCATGCTTGTTAAAGCTATAGTTCATATTGGCAAGCCGCTTGTTCTTAAAGCTATAGTTGATATTGGAAACGCACTTGTTCTTAACGCTATAGTTGATATTGGAAACGCGCTTGTTCTTAAAGCTATTGTTGCTATTGGAAACACGCTTTTCTTAAAGCTATAGTTGATATTGGAAGCATGCTTGTTAAAGCTATAGTTGATATTGGCAAGCCGCTTGTTCTTAAAGCTATAGTTGATATTGGAAACACGCTTGCTCTTAAAGCTATAGTTGCTATTGGAAACACGCTTGTTCTTAAAGCTAGAGGCACTATTGGAAACGCGCTTGCTCTCAAAGCTATAGTTGCTATTGGAAGCACGCTTGTTAAAGCTATAGTTCATATTGGCAAGCCTCTTGTTATTAAAGCTATAGTTGATATTGGAAACGCACTTGTTCTTAAAGCTAGAGGTGCTATTGGAAACATGCTTTTCTTAAAGCTATAGGTGCTATTGGAAACGCACTTGTTCTTAACGCTATAGTTGATATTGGAAACCTGCTTGTTCTTAAAGCTAGAGGTGCTATTGGAAACACGCTTGTTAAAGCTATAGGTGATTTTGGCAAATGCGCTTGTTCTTAAACCTATAGTTGATATTGGAAACACGCTTGTTCTTAAAGTATAGAGGCACTATTGGAAATGTGCTTGTTCTTAAAGTATAGAGGCACTATTAGAAATGTGCTTGTTCTTAAAGCATGAGGTGCTATTGGAAACATGCTTGTTAAAGCTATAGGTGATTTTGGCAAAGGTGCTTGTTCTTAAAGCTATGGTTGCTACTGGAAACATGCTTTTCTTAAAGCTATAGTTGATATTGGAAACACACTTGTTCTTAAAGCTAGAGGCACTATTGGAAACGCGCTTGCTCTCAAAGCTATAGTTGATATTGGAAACACACTTGTTCTTAAAGCTAGAGGCACTATTGGAAATGTGCTTGTTCTTAAAGCAAGAGGTGCTATTGGAAACACGCTTGTTAAAGCTATAGGTGATTTTGGCAAAGGCGCTTGTTCTTAAAGCTATAGTTGCTATTGGAAACATGCTTGTTAAAGCTATAGGTGCTATTGGCAACGCGCTTGCTGTTAAAGCTATAGTTGCTATTGGCAACACGCTTGCTCATAAATCTATAGTTGATTTTGGAAACACACTTGTTCTTAAAGCTAGAGGCACTATTGGAAACATGCTTGCTCTCAAAGCTATAGTTGATATTCGAAACACACTTGTTCTTAAAGCTAGATGCACTATTGGAAATGTGCTTGTTCTTAAAGCAAGAGGTGCTATTGGAAACACGCTTGTTAAAGCTATAGGTGATTTTGGCAAAGGAGCTTGTTCTTAAAGCTATAGTTGATATTGGAAGCATGCTTGTTAAAGCTATAGTTGATATTGGCAAGCCGCTTGTTCTTAAAGCTATAGTTGATATTGGAAACACGCTTGCTCTTAAAGCTATAGTTGCTATTGGAAACACGCTTGTTCTTAAAGCTAGAGGCACTATTGGAAACGCGCTTGCTCTCAAAGCTATAGTTGCTATTGGAAGCACGCTTGTTAAAGCTATAGTTCATATTGGCAAGCCGCTTGTTATTAAAGCTATAGTTGATATTGGAAACGCACTTGTTACAGCTATAGGTGCTACTGGCAACGCGCTTGCTCTTAAAGCTATAGTTGCTATTGGAAACATGCTTATTAAAGCTATAGGTGCTATTGGCAACGCGCTTGCTGTTAAAGCTATAGTTGCTATTGGCAACGCGTTTGCTCTTAAAGCTATAGTTGATATTGGAAACACTCTTGTTAAAGCTAGAGGCACTATTGGAAACGCGCTTGCTCTCAAAGCTATAAGTTGTTATTGGAAGCACGCTTGTTAAAGCTATAGTTCATAGTGGCAAGGCACTTGTACTTAAAGCTATAGTTGGTATTGGAAGCATGCTTTTCTTAAAGCTATAGTTCATATTGGCAAGGCACTTGTACTTAAAGCTATAGTTGGTATTGGAAACATGCTTGTTAAAGCTATAGGTGCTATTGGCAACACGGTTGCTCTTAAAGCTATAGTTGCTATTGGAAACATGCTTGTTAAAGCTATAGGTGCTTTTGGCAAGGCGCTTATTCTTAAAGTTATAGTGCTACTGGAAACAGGCTTGTTAAAGCTATAGGTGCTATTGGCAAGGCGCTTGTTCTTAAAGCTATAGTTGCTATTGGAAACACGCTTGTTAAAGCTATAGGTGCTATTGGCAACGCGCTTGCTGTTAAAGCTATAGTTGCTATTGGCAACATGCTTGCTCTCAAAGCTATAGTTCATATTGGAAACATGCTTTTTTATAGCTATAGGTGCTATTGACAATGCGCTTGATCTTAAAGCTATAGTTGCTATTAGAAATGCACTTGTTCTTAACGCTATAGTTTATTTTGAAATGTGCTTGTTCTTAAAGCTAGAGGTGCTATTGGCAACACACTTGCTCTTGAAGCTATAGTTGCTATTGGAAACGCGCTTGTTCTTATAGCTATAGTTGATTATTGGAAACGTGCTTGTTCTTAAAGCTATTGTTGCTATTGGAAACATGCTTTTCTAAAAGCTAGAGGTGCTATTGGAAACACGCTTGTTCTTAAAGCTATAGTTGCTATTGGAAACACGCTTTTCTTAAAGCTATAGTTGCTATTGGAAGCACGCTTGTTAAAGCTATAGTTGATATTTGCAAGCCGCTTGTTCTTAAAGCTATAGTTGATATTGGAAACACGCTTTTCTTAAAGCTATAGTTGCTATTGGAAGCACGCTTGTTAAAGCTATAGTTGATATTGGCAAGCCTCTTGTTCTTAAAGCTATAGTTGATATTGGAAACACGCTTGCTCTCAAAGCTATAGTTGCTATTGGAAACATGCTTGTTAAAGCTATAGTTGATATTGGCAAGCCGCTTGTTCTTAAAGCTAGAGGCACTATTGGAAACACGCTTGCTCTCAAAGCTATAAATTGCTATTGGAAGCACGCTTGTTAAAGCTATAGTTCATATTGGCAAGCCGCTTTGCTTAAAGCTATAGTTGCTATTGGAAACATGCTTTTCTTAAAGCTATAGTTCATATTGGCAAGGTGCTTGTTCTTAAAGCTATAGTTGGTATTGGAAACATACTTGTTTATAGCTATAGGTGCTATTGACAATGCGCTTGATCTTAAAGCTATAGTTGCTATTAGAAATGCACTTGTTCTTAACGCTATAGTTTATTTTGAAATGTGCTTGTTCTTAAAGCTAGAGGTGCTATTGGCAACACACTTGCTCTTGAAGCTATAGTTGCTATTGGAAACGCGCTTGTTCTTATAGCTATAGTTGATTATTGGAAACGTGCTTGTTCTTAAAGCTATTGTTGCTATTGGAAACATGCTTTTCTAAAAGCTAGAGGTGCTATTGGAAACACGCTTGTTCTTAAAGCTATAGTTGCTATTGGAAACACGCTTTTCTTAAAGCTATAGTTGCTATTGGAAGCACGCTTGTTAAAGCTATAGTTGATATTGGCAAGCCTCTTGTTCTTAAAGCTATAGTTGATATTGGAAACACGCTTGCTCTCAAAGCTATAGTTGCTATTGGAAACATGCTTGTTAAAGCTATAGTTGATATTGGCAAGCCGCTTGTTCTTAAAGCTATAGTTGATATTGGAAACACGCTTGCTCTTAAAGCTATAGTTGCTATTGGAAACACGCTTGTTAAAGCTAGAGGCACTATTGGAAACACGCTTGCTCTCAAAGCTATAAATTGCTATTGGAAGCACGCTTGTTAAAGCTATAGTTCATATTGGCAAGCCGCTTTGCTTAAAGCTATAGTTGCTATTGGAAACATGCTTTTCTTAAAGCTATAGTTCATATTGGCAAGGTGCTTGTTCTTAAAGCTATAGATGCTATTGGCAATGCGCTTGCTGTTAAAGCTATAGTTGCTATTGGCAACACACTTGCTCATAAATCTATAGTTGACATTGGAAACACTTGTTCTTAAAGCTAGAGGCACTATTGGAAATGTGCTTGTTCTTAAAGCAAGAGGTGCTATTGGAAACACGCTTGTTAAAGCTATAGGTGATTTTGGCAAAGGCGCTTGTTCTTAAAGCTATAGTTGATATTGGAAACGTGCATGTTCTTAAAGCTAGAGGTGCTATTGGAAACACGCTTGCTCTTAAAGTTATAGTTGCTATTGGAAACAGGCTTGTTAAAGCTATAGGTGCTATTGGCAAGGCGCTTGTTCTAAAAGCTATAGTTGCTATTGGAAACATGCTTGTTAAAGCTATAGGTGCTATTGGCAAGGCGCTTGTTCTAAAAGCTTTAGTTGATATTGGAAACATGCTTTTTAAAGCTATAGGTGCTATTGGCAACGCGCTTGTTCTTAAAGCTATAGTTGCTATTTGCAACATGCTTGCTCATAAATCTATAGTTGACATTGGAAACACACTTGTTCTTAAAGCTAGAGGCACTATTGGAAACGCGCTTGCTCTCAAAGCTATAGTTGATATTGGAAACACACTTGTTCTTAAAGCTAGAGGCACTATTGGAAATGTGCTTGTTCTTAAAGCAAGAGGTGCTATTGGAAACACGCTTGTAAAGCTATAGGTGATTTTGGCAAAGGCGCTTGTTCTTAAAGCTATAGTTGCTATTGGAAACATGCTTGTTAAAGTTATAGGTGCTATTGGCAACGCGCTTGTTCTTAAAGCTATAGATGCTATTGGCAATGCGCTTGCTGTTAAAGCTATAGTTGCTATTGGCAACACACATGCTCATAAATCTATAGTTGACATTGGAAACACTTGTTCTTAAAGCTAGAGGCACTATTGGAAATGTGCTTGTTCTTAAAGCAAGAGGTGCTATTGGAAACACGCTTGTTAAAGCTATAGGTGATTTTGGCAAAGGCGCTTGTTCTTAAAGCTATAGTTGATATTGGAAACGTGCATGTTCTTAAAGCTAGAGGTGCTATTGGAAACACGCTTGCTCTTAAAGCTATAGTTGCTATTGGAAACAGGCTTGTTAAAGCTATAGGTGCTATTGGCAAGGCGCTTGTTCTAAAAGCTATAGTTGCTATTGGAAACAGGCTTGTTAAAGCTATAGGTGCTATTGGCAAGGCGCTTGTTCTAAAAGCTATAGTTGTTCTTAAAGCTATAGTTGATATTGGAAACACACTTGTTAAAGCTATAGGTGCTACTGGAAACATGCTTGTTCTTAAAGCAATAGTTGATATTGAAAACACACTTGTTACAGCTATAGGTGCTACTGGCAACGCGCTTGCTCTTAAAGCTATAGTTGCTATTGGAAACATGCTTATTAAAGCTATAGGTGCTATTGGCAAGGCGCTTGTTCTTAAAGCCATAGTTGCTATTGGAAACATGCTTGTTAAAGCTATAGGTGCTATTGGCAAGGTGCTTGTTCTAAAAGCTATAGTTGATATTGGAAGCTATAGGTGCTATTGGCAAGGTGCTTGTTCTTAAAGTTATAGTTGCTATTGGAAACAGGCTTGTTAAAGCTATAGGTGCTATTGGCAAGGCGCTTGTTCTAAAAGCTATAGTTGTTCTTAAAGCTATAGTTGATATTGGAAAAACACTTGTTAAAGCTATAGGTGCTACTGGAAACATGCTTGTTCTTAAAGCTATAGTTGATATTGGAAACACACTTGTTACAGCTATAGGTGCTACTGGCAACGCGCTTGCTCTTAAAGCTATAGTTGCTATTGGAAACATGCTTGTTAAAGCTATAGGTGCTATTGGCAAAGCGTTTGTTCTTAAAGCTATAGTTGCTATTGGAAACATGCTTGTTAAAACTATAGGTGCTATTGGCAACGCGCTTGTTCTTAAAGCTATAGGTGCTATTGGCAACGTGCTTGCTGTTAAAGCTATAGTTGCTATTGGCAACACGCTTGCTCATAAATCTATAGTTGATATTGGAAACACACTTGTTCTTAAAGCTAGAGGCACTATAGGAAACGCGCTTGTTCTCAAAGCTATAGTTGATATTGGAAACACACTTGTTCTTAAAGCTAGAGGCACTATTGGAAATCTGCTTGTTCTTAAAGCAAGAGGTGCTATTGGAAACACGCTTGTTAAAGCTATAGGTGATTTTGGCAAAGACGCTTGTTCTTAAAGCTACAGTTGATATTGGAAACACGCTTGTTAAAGCTATAGGTGATTTTGGCAACGCGCTTGTTCTTAAAGCTATAGATGCTATTGGCAATGCGCTTGCTGTTAAAGCTATAGTTGCTATTGGCAACACGCTTGCTCATAAATCTATAGTTGACATTGGAAACACACTTGTTCTTAAAGCTAGAGGCACTATTGGAAATGTGCTTGTTCTTAAAGCAAGAGGTGCTATTGGAAACACGCTTGTAAAGCTATAGGTGATTTTGGCAAAGGCGCTTGTTCTTAAAGCTATAGTTGATATTGGAAACACGCTTGTTAAAGCTATAGGTGATTTTGGCAAAGGCGCTTGTTCTCAAAGCTATAGTTGATATTGGTAACACACTTGTTCTTAAAGCTAGAAGCACTATTGGAAATGTGCTTGTTCTTAAAGCAAGAGGTGCTATTGGAAACACGCTTGTAAAGCTATAGGTGATTTTGGCAAAGGCGCTTGTTCTTAAAGCTATAGTTGCTATTGGAAACATGCTTGTTAAAGTTATAGGTGCTATTGGCAACGCGCTTGTTCTTAAAGCTATAAAGGCTATTGGCAATGCGGTTGCTGTTAAAGCTATAGTTGCTATTGGCAACACACTTGCTCATAAATCTATAGTTGACATTGAAAACACTTGTTCTTAAAGCTAGAGGCACTATTGGAAATGTGCTTGTTCGTAAAGCAAGAGGTGCTATTGGAAACACGCTTGTTAAAGCTATAGGTGATTTTGGCAAAGGCGCTTGTTCTTAAAGCTATAGTTGATATTGGAAACACGCTTGTTAAAGCTATAGGTGATTTTGGCAAAGGCGCTTGTTCTTAAAGCTATAGTTGATATTGGAAACACGCTTGTTCTTAAATCTAGAGGCACTATTGGAAATGTGCTTGTTAAAGCTATAGGTGCTATTGGCCACACGCTTGTTCTTAAAGCTATTGTTGCTATTTGAAACATGCTTTTCTAAAAGCTATAGGTGCTATTGGAAACACGCTTGTTCTTAAAGCTAGAGGCACTATTGGAAACGCGCTTGCTCTCAAAGCTATAGTTGCTATTGGAAGCACGCTTGTTAAAGCTATAGTTCATATTGGAAAGCCGCTTGTTATTAAAGCTATAGTTGATATTGGAAACGCACTTGTTACAGCTATAGGTGCTACTGGCAACGCGCTTGCTCTTAAAGCTATAGTTGCTATTGGAAACATGCTTATTAAAGCTATAGGTGCTATTGGCAACGCGCTTGCTGTTAAAGCTATAGTTGCTATTGGCAACGCGTTTGCTCTTAAAGCTATAGTTGATATTGGAAACACTCTTGTTAAAGCTAGAGGCACTATTGGAAACGCGCTTGCTCTCAAAGCTATAAGTTGTTATTGGAAGCACGCTTGTTAAAGCTATAGTTCATAGTGGCAAGGCACTTGTACTTAAAGCTATAGTTGGTATTGGAAGCATGCTTTTCTTAAAGCTATAGTTCATATTGGCAAGGCACTTGTACTTAAAGCTATAGTTGGTATTGGAAACATGCTTGTTAAAGCTATAGGTGCTATTGGCAACACGGTTGCTCTTAAAGCTATAGTTGCTATTGGAAACATGCTTGTTAAAGCTATAGGTGCTATTGGCAAGGCGCTTATTCTTAAAGTTATAGTGCTACTGGAAACAGGCTTGTTAAAGCTATAGGTGCTATTGGCAAGGCGCTTGTTCTTAAAGCTATAGTTGCTATTGGAAACACGCTTGTTAAAGCTATAGGTGCTATTGGCAACGTGCTTGCTGTTAAAGCTATAGTTGCTATTGGCAACATGCTTGCTCTCAAAGCTATAGTTCATATTGGAAACATGCTTTTTTATAGCTATAGGTGCTATTGACAATGCGCTTGATCTTAAAGCTATAGTTGCTATTAGAAATGCACTTGTTCTTAACGCTATAGTTTATTTTGAAATGTGCTTGTTCTTAAAGCTAGAGGTGCTATTAGCAACACACTTGCTCTTGAAGCTATAGTTGCTATTGGAAATGCGCTTGTTCTTATAGCTATAGTTGATTATTGGAAACGTGCTTGTTCTTAAAGCTATTGTTGCTATTGGAAACATGCTTTTCTAAAAGCTAGAGGTGCTATTGGAAACACGCTTGTTCTTAAAGCTATAGTTGCTATTGGAAACACGCTTTTCTTAAAGCTATAGTTGCTATTGGAAGCACGCTTGTTAAAGCTATAGTTGATATTTGCAAGCCGCTTGTTCTTAAAGCTATAGTTGATATTGGAAACACGCTTTTCTTAAAGCTATAGTTGCTATTGGAAGCACGCTTGTTAAAGCTATAGTTGATATTGGCAAGCCTCTTGTTCTTAAAGCTATAGTTGATATTGGAAACACGCTTGCTCTCAAAGCTATAGTTGCTATTGGAAACATGCTTGTTAAAGCTATAGTTGATATTGGCAAGCCGCTTGTTCTTAAAGCTAGAGGCACTATTGGAAACACGCTTGCTCTCAAAGCTATAAATTGCTATTGGAAGCACGCTTGTTAAAGCTATAGTTCATATTGGCAAGCCGCTTTGCTTAAAGCTATAGTTGCTATTGGAAACATGCTTTTCTTAAAGCTATAGTTCATATTGGCAAGGTGCTTGTTCTTAAAGCTATAGTTGGTATTGGAAACATACTTGTTTATAGCTATAGGTGCTATTGACAATGCGCTTGATCTTAAAGCTATAGTTGCTATTAGAAATGCACTTGTTCTTAACGCTATAGTTTATTTTGAAATGTGCTTGTTCTTAAAGCTAGAGGTGCTATTGGCAACACACTTGCTCTTGAAGCTATAGTTGCTATTGGAAACGCGCTTGTTCTTATAGCTATAGTTGATTATTGGAAACGTGCTTGTTCTTAAAGCTATTGTTGCTATTGGAAACATGCTTTTCTAAAAGCTAGAGGTGCTATTGGAAACACGCTTGTTCTTAAAGCTATAGTTGCTATTGGAAACACGCTTTTCTTAAAGCTATAGTTGCTATTGGAAGCACGCTTGTTAAAGCTATAGTTGATATTGGCAAGCCTCTTGTTCTTAAAGCTATAGTTGATATTGGAAACACGCTTGCTCTCAAAGCTATAGTTGCTATTGGAAACATGCTTGTTAAAGCTATAGTTGATATTGGCAAGCCGCTTGTTCTTAAAGCTATAGTTGATATTGGAAACACGCTTGCTCTTAAAGCTATAGTTGCTATTGGAAACACGCTTGTTAAAGCTAGAGGCACTATTGGAAACACGCTTGCTCTCAAAGCTATAAATTGCTATTGGAAGCACGCTTGTTAAAGCTATAGTTCATATTGGCAAGCCGCTTTGCTTAAAGCTATAGTTGCTATTGGAAACATGCTTTTCTTAAAGCTATAGTTCATATTGGCAAGGTGCTTGTTCTTAAAGCTATAGTTGGTATTGGAAACATACTTGTTAAAGCTATAGGTGCTACTGGAAACATGCTTGTTCTAAAAGCTATAGTTGTTCTTAAAGCTATAGTTGATATTGGAAACACACTTGTTAAAGCTATATGTGCTACTGGAAACATGCTTGTTCTAAAAGCTATAGTTGATATTGGAAGCTATAGGTGCTATTGGCAAGGTGCTTGTTCTTAAAGTTATAGTTGCTATTGGAAACACACTTGTTCTTAAAGCTAGAGGCACTATTGGAAATGTGCTTGTTCTTAAAGCAAGAGGTGCTATTGGAAACACGCTTGTAAAGCTATAGGTGATTTTGGCAAAGGCGCTTGTTCTTAAAGCTATAGTTGATATTGGAAACACGCTTGTTAAAGCTATAGGTGATTTTGGCAAAGGCGCTTGTTCTCAAAGCTATAGTTGATATTGGTAACACACTTGTTCTTAAAGCTAGAAGCACTATTGGAAATGTGCTTGTTCTTAAAGCAAGAGGTGCTATTGGAAACACGCTTGTAAAGCTATAGGTGATTTTGGCAAAGGCGCTTGTTCTTAAAGCTATAGTTGCTATTGGAAACATGCTTGTTAAAGTTATAGGTGCTATTGGCAACGCGCTTGTTCTTAAAGCTATAGATGCTATTGGCAATGCGCTTGCTGTTAAAGCTATAGTTGCTATTGGCAACACACTTGCTCATAAATCTATAGTTGACATTGGAAACACTTGTTCTTAAAGCTAGAGGCACTATTGGAAATGTGCTTGTTCTTAAAGCAAGAGGTGCTATTGGAAACACGCTTGTTAAAGCTATAGGTGATTTTGGCAAAGGCGCTTGTTCTTAAAGCTATAGTTGATATTGGAAACGTGCATGTTCTTAAAGCTAGAGGTGCTATTGGAAACACGCTTGCTCTTAAAGTTATAGTTGCTATTGGAAACAGGCTTGTTAAAGCTATAGGTGCTATTGGCAAGGCGCTTGTTCTAAAAGCTATAGTTGCTATTGGAAACATGCTTGTTAAAGCTATAGGTGCTATTGGCAAGGCGCTTGTTCTAAAAGCTTTAGTTGATATTGGAAACATGCTTTTTAAAGCTATAGGTGCTATTGGCAACGCGCTTGTTCTTAAAGCTATAGTTGCTATTTGCAACATGCTTGCTCATAAATCTATAGTTGACATTGGAAACACACTTGTTCTTAAAGCTAGAGGCACTATTGGAAACGCGCTTGCTCTCAAAGCTATAGTTGATATTGGAAACACACTTGTTCTTAAAGCTAGAGGCACTATTGGAAATGTGCTTGTTCTTAAAGCAAGAGGTGCTATTGGAAACACGCTTGTAAAGCTATAGGTGATTTTGGCAAAGGCGCTTGTTCTTAAAGCTATAGTTGCTATTGGAAACATGCTTGTTAAAGTTATAGGTGCTATTGGCAACGCGCTTGTTCTTAAAGCTATAGATGCTATTGGCAATGCGCTTGCTGTTAAAGCTATAGTTGCTATTGGCAACACACATGCTCATAAATCTATAATTGACATTGGAAACACTTGTTCTTAAAGCTAGAGGCACTATTGGAAATGTGCTTGTTCTTAAAGCAAGAGGTGCTATTGGAAACACGCTTGTTAAAGCTATAGGTGATTTTGGCAAAGGCGCTTGTTCTTAAAGCTATAGTTGATATTGGAAACGTGCATGTTCTTAAAGCTAGAGGTGCTATTGGAAACACGCTTGCTCTTAAAGCTATAGTTGCTATTGGAAACAGGCTTGTTAAAGCTATAGGTGCTATTGGCAAGGCGCTTGTTCTAAAAGCTATAGTTGCTATTGGAAACAGGCTTGTTAAAGCTATAGGTGCTATTGGCAAGGCGCTTGTTCTAAAAGCTATAGTTGTTCTTAAAGCTATAGTTGATATTGGAAACACACTTGTTAAAGCTATAGGTGCTACTGGAAACATGCTTGTTCTTAAAGCAATAGTTGATATTGAAAACACACTTGTTACAGCTATAGGTGCTACTGGCAACGCGCTTGCTCTTAAAGCTATAGTTGCTATTGGAAACATGCTTATTAAAGCTATAGGTGCTATTGGCAAGGCGCTTGTTCTTAAAGCTATAGTTGCTATTGGAAACATGCTTGTTAAAGCTATAGGTGCTATTGGCAAGGTGCTTGTTCTAAAAGCTATAGTTGATATTGGAAGCTATAGGTGCTATTGGCAAGGTGCTTGTTCTTAAAGTTATAGTTGCTATTGGAAACAGGCTTGTTAAAGCTATAGGTGCTATTGGCAAGGCGCTTGTTCTAAAAGCTATAGTTGTTCTTAAAGCTATAGTTGATATTGGAAAAACACTTGTTAAAGCTATAGGTGCTACTGGAAACATGCTTGTTCTTAAAGCTATAGTTGATATTGGAAACACACTTGTTACAGCTATAGGTGCTACTGGCAACGCGCTTGCTCTTAAAGCTATAGTTGCTATTGGAAACATGCTTGTTAAAGCTATAGGTGCTATTGGCAAAGCGTTTGTTCTTAAAGCTATAGTTGCTATTGGAAACATGCTTGTTAAAACTATAGGTGCTATTGGCAACGCGCTTGTTCTTAAAGCTATAGGTGCTATTGGCAACGTGCTTGCTGTTAAAGCTATAGTTGCTATTGGCAACACGCTTGCTCATAAATCTATAGTTGATATTGGAAACACACTTGTTCTTAAAGCTAGAGGCACTATAGGAAACGCGCTTGTTCTCAAAGCTATAGTTGATATTGGAAACACACTTGTTCTTAAAGCTAGAGGCACTATTGGAAATCTGCTTGTTCTTAAAGCAAGAGGTGCTATTGGAAACACGCTTGTTAAAGCTATAGGTGATTTTGGCAAAGACGCTTGTTCTTAAAGCTACAGTTGATATTGGAAACACGCTTGTTAAAGCTATAGGTGATTTTGGCAACGCGCTTGTTCTTAAAGCTATAGATGCTATTGGCAATGCGCTTGCTGTTAAAGCTATAGTTGCTATTGGCAACACGCTTGCTCATAAATCTATAGTTGACATTGGAAACACACTTGTTCTTAAAGCTAGAGGCACTATTGGAAATGTGCTTGTTCTTAAAGCAAGAGGTGCTATTGGAAACACGCTTGTAAAGCTATAGGTGATTTTGGCAAAGGCGCTTGTTCTTAAAGCTATAGTTGATATTGGAAACACGCTTGTTAAAGCTATAGGTGATTTTGGCAAAGGCGCTTGTTCTCAAAGCTATAGTTGATATTGGTAACACACTTGTTCTTAAAGCTAGAAGCACTATTGGAAATGTGCTTGTTCTTAAAGCAAGAGGTGCTATTGGAAACACGCTTGTAAAGCTATAGGTGATTTTGGCAAAGGCGCTTGTTCTTAAAGCTATAGTTGCTATTGGAAACATGCTTGTTAAAGTTATAGGTGCTATTGGCAACGCGCTTGTTCTTAAAGCTATAAAGGCTATTGGCAATGCGGTTGCTGTTAAAGCTATAGTTGCTATTGGCAACACACTTGCTCATAAATCTATAGTTGACATTGAAAACACTTGTTCTTAAAGCTAGAGGCACTATTGGAAATGTGCTTGTTCGTAAAGCAAGAGGTGCTATTGGAAACACGCTTGTTAAAGCTATAGGTGATTTTGGCAAAGGCGCTTGTTCTTAAAGCTATAGTTGATATTGGAAACACGCTTGTTAAAGCTATAGGTGATTTTGGCAAAGGCGCTTGTTCTTAAAGCTATAGTTGATATTGGAAACACGCTTGTTCTTAAATCTAGAGGCACTATTGGAAATGTGCTTGTTAAAGCTATAGGTGCTATTGGCCACACGCTTGTTCTTAAAGCTATTGTTGCTATTTGAAACATGCTTTTCTAAAAGCTATAGGTGCTATTGGAAACACGCTTGTTCTTAAAGCTAGAGGCACTATTGGAAACGCGCTTGCTCTCAAAGCTATAGTTGCTATTGGAAGCACGCTTGTTAAAGCTATAGTTCATATTGGCAAGCCGCTTGTTATTAAAGCTATAGTTGATATTGGAAACGCACTTGTTACAGCTATAGGTGCTACTGGCAACGCGCTTGCTCTTAAAGCTATAGTTGCTATTGGAAACATGCTTATTAAAGCTATAGGTGCTATTGGCAACGCGCTTGCTGTTAAAGCTATAGTTGCTATTGGCAACGCGTTTGCTCTTAAAGCTATAGTTGATATTGGAAACACTCTTGTTAAAGCTAGAGGCACTATTGGAAACGCGCTTGCTCTCAAAGCTATAAGTTGTTATTGGAAGCACGATTGTTAAAGCTATAGTTCATAGTGGCAAGGCACTTGTACTTAAAGCTATAGTTGGTATTGGAAGCATGCTTTTCTTAAAGCTATAGTTCATATTGGCAAGGCACTTGTACTTAAAGCTATAGTTGGTATTGGAAACATGCTTGTTAAAGCTATAGGTGCTATTGGCAACACGGTTGCTCTTAAAGCTATAGTTACTATTGGAAACATGCTTGTTAAAGCTATAGGTGCTATTGGCAAGGCGCTTATTCTTAAAGTTATAGTGCTACTGGAAACAGGCTTGTTAAAGCTATAGGTGCTATTGGCAAGGCGCTTGTTCTTAAAGCTATAGTTGCTATTGGAAACACGCTTGTTAAAGCTATAGGTGCTATTGGCAACGCGCTTGCTGTTAAAGCTATAGTTGCTATTGGCAACATGCTTGCTCTCAAAGCTATAGTTCATATTGGAAACATGCTTTTTTATAGCTATAGGTGCTATTGACAATGCGCTTGATCTTAAAGCTATAGTTGCTATTAGAAATGCACTTGTTCTTATAGCTATAGTTGATTATTGGAAACGTGCTTGTTCTTAAAGCTATTGTTGCTATTGGAAACATGCTTTTCTAAAAGCTAGAGGTGCTATTGGAAACACGCTTGTTCTTAAAGCTATAGTTGCTATTGGAAACACGCTTTTCTTAAAGCTATAGTTGCTATTGAAAGCACGCTTGTTAAAGCTATAGTTGATATTTGCAAGCCGCTTGTTCTTAAAGCTATAGTTGATATTGGAAACACGCTTTTCTTAAAGCTATAGTTGCTATTGGAAGCACGCTTGTTAAAGCTATAGTTGATATTGGCAAGCCTCTTGTTCTTAAAGCTATAGTTGATATTGGAAACACGCTTGCTCTCAAAGCTATAGTTGCTATTGGAAACATGCTTGTTAAAGCTATAGTTGATATTGGCAAGCCGCTTGTTCTTAAAGCTAGAGGCACTATTGGAAACACGCTTGCTCTCAAAGCTATAAATTGCTATTGGAAGCACGCTTGTTAAAGCTATAGTTCATATTGGCAAGCCGCTTTGCTTAAAGCTATAGTTGCTATTGGAAACATGCTTTTCTTAAAGCTATAGTTCATATTGGCAAGGTGCTTGTTCTTAAAGCTATAGTTGGTATTGGAAACATACTTGTTTATAGCTATAGGTGCTATTGACAATGCGCTTGATCTTAAAGCTATAGTTGCTATTAGAAATGCACTTGTTCTTAACGCTATAGTTTATTTTGAAATGTGCTTGTTCTTAAAGCTAGAGGTGCTATTGGCAACACACTTGCTCTTGAAGCTATAGTTGCTATTGGAAACACACTTGTTCTTAAAGCTAGAGGCAATATTGGAAATGTGCTTGTTCTTAAAGCAAGAGGTGCTATTGGAAACACGCTTGTAAAGCTATAGGTGATTTTGGCAAAGGCGCTTGTTCTTAAAGCTATAGTTGATATTGGAAACACGCTTGTTAAAGCTATAGGTGATTTTGGCAAAGGCGCTTGTTCTCAAAGCTATAGTTGATATTGGTAACACACTTGTTCTTAAAGCTAGAAGCACTATTGGAAATGTGCTTGTTCTTAAAGCAAGAGGTGCTATTGGAAACACGCTTGTAAAGCTATAGGTGATTTTGGCAAAGGCGCTTGTTCTTAAAGCTATAGTTGCTATTGGAAACATGCTTGTTAAAGTTATAGGTGCTATTGGCAACGCGCTTGTTCTTAAAGCTATAGATGCTATTGGCAATGCGCTTGCTGTTAAAGCTATAGTTGCTATTGGCAACACACTTGCTCATAAATCTATAGTTGACATTGGAAACACTTGTTCTTAAAGCTAGAGGCACTATTGGAAATGTGCTTGTTCTTAAAGCAAGAGGTGCTATTGGAAACACGCTTGTTAAAGCTATAGGTGATTTTGGCAAAGGCGCTTGTTCTTAAAGCTATAGTTGATATTGGAAACGTGCATGTTCTTAAAGCTAGAGGTGCTATTGGAAACACGCTTGCTCTTAAAGTTATAGTTGCTATTGGAAACAGGCTTGTTAAAGCTATAGGTGCTATTGGCAAGGCGCTTGTTCTAAAAGCTATAGTTGCTATTGGAAACATGCTTGTTAAAGCTATAGGTGCTATTGGCAAGGCGCTTGTTCTAAAAGCTTTAGTTGATATTGGAAACATGCTTTTTAAAGCTATAGGTGCTATTGGCAACGCGCTTGTTCTTAAAGCTATAGTTGCTATTTGCAACATGCTTGCTCATAAATCTATAGTTGACATTGGAAACACACTTGTTCTTAAAGCTAGAGGCACTATTGGAAACGCGCTTGCTCTCAAAGCTATAGTTGATATTGGAAACACACTTGTTCTTAAAGCTAGAGGCACTATTGGAAATGTGCTTGTTCTTAAAGCAAGAGGTGCTATTGGAAACACGCTTGTAAAGCTATAGGTGATTTTGGCAAAGGCGCTTGTTCTTAAAGCTATAGTTGCTATTGGAAACATGCTTGTTAAAGTTATAGGTGCTATTGGCAACGCGCTTGTTCTTAAAGCTATAGATGCTATTGGCAATGCGCTTGCTGTTAAAGCTATAGTTGCTATTGGCAACACACATGCTCATAAATCTATAGTTGACATTGGAAACACTTGTTCTTAAAGCTAGAGGCACTATTGGAAATGTGCTTGTTCTTAAAGCAAGAGGTGCTATTGGAAACACGCTTGTTAAAGCTATAGGTGATTTTGGCAAAGGCGCTTGTTCTTAAAGCTATAGTTGATATTGGAAACGTGCATGTTCTTAAAGCTAGAGGTGCTATTGGAAACACGCTTGCTCTTAAAGCTATAGTTGCTATTGGAAACAGGCTTGTTAAAGCTATAGGTGCTATTGGCAAGGCGCTTGTTCTAAAAGCTATAGTTGCTATTGGAAACAGGCTTGTTAAAGCTATAGGTGCTATTGGCAAGGCGCTTGTTCTAAAAGCTATAGTTGTTCTTAAAGCTATAGTTGATATTGGAAACACACTTGTTAAAGCTATAGGTGCTACTGGAAACATGCTTGTTCTTAAAGCAATAGTTGATATTGAAAACACACTTGTTACAGCTATAGGTGCTACTGGCAACGCGCTTGCTCTTAAAGCTATAGTTGCTATTGGAAACATGCTTATTAAAGCTATAGGTGCTATTGGCAAGGCGCTTGTTCTTAAAGCTATAGTTGCTATTGGAAACATGCTTGTTAAAGCTATAGGTGCTATTGGCAAGGTGCTTGTTCTAAAAGCTATAGTTGATATTGGAAGCTATAGGTGCTATTGGCAAGGTGCTTGTTCTTAAAGTTATAGTTGCTATTGGAAACAGGCTTGTTAAAGCTATAGGTGCTATTGGCAAGGCGCTTGTTCTAAAAGCTATAGTTGTTCTTAAAGCTATAGTTGATATTGGAAAAACACTTGTTAAAGCTATAGGTGCTACTGGAAACATGCTTGTTCTTAAAGCTATAGTTGATATTGGAAACACACTTGTTACAGCTATAGGTGCTACTGGCAACGCGCTTGCTCTTAAAGCTATAGTTGCTATTGGAAACATGCTTGTTAAAGCTATAGGTGCTATTGGCAAAGCGTTTGTTCTTAAAGCTATAGTGGCTATTGGAAACATGCTTGTTAAAACTATAGGTGCTATTGGCAACGCGCTTGTTCTTAAAGCTATAGGTGCTATTGGCAACGTGCTTGCTGTTAAAGCTATAGTTGCTATTGGCAACACGCTTGCTCATAAATCTATAGTTGATATTGGAAACACACTTGTTCTTAAAGCTAGAGGCACTATTGGAAATCTGCTTGTTCTTAAAGCAAGAGGTGCTATTGGAAACACGCTTGTTAAAGCTATAGGTGATTTTGGCAAAGACGCTTGTTCTTAAAGCTACAGTTGATATTGGAAACACGCTTGTTAAAGCTATAGGTGATTTTGGCAACGCGCTTGTTCTTAAAGCTATAGATGCTATTGGCAATGCGCTTGCTGTTAAAGCTATAGTTGCTATTGGCAACACGCTTGCTCATAAATCTATAGTTGATATTGGAAACACACTTGTTCTTAAAGCTAGAGGCACTATTGGAAATCTGCTTGTTCTTAAAGCAAGAGGTGCTATTGGAAACACGCTTGTTAAAGCTATAGGTGATTTTGGCAAAGACGCTTGTTCTTAAAGCTACAGTTGATATTGGAAACACGCTTGTTAAAGCTATAGGTGATTTTGGCAACGCGCTTGTTCTTAAAGCTATAGATGCTATTGGCAATGCGCTTGCTGTTAAAGCTATAGTTGCTATTGGCAACACGCTTGCTCATAAATCTATAGTTGACATTGGAAACACACTTGTTCTTAAAGCTAGAGGCACTATTGGAAATGTGCTTGTTCTTAAAGCAAGAGGTGCTATTGGAAACACGCTTGTAAAGCTATAGGTGATTTTGGCAAAGGCGCTTGTTCTTAAAGCTATAGTTGATATTGGAAACACGCTTGTTAAAGCTATAGGTGATTTTGGCAAAGGCGCTTGTTCTCAAAGCTATAGTTGATATTGGTAACACACTTGTTCTTAAAGCTAGAAGCACTATTGGAAATGTGCTTGTTCTTAAAGCAAGAGGTGCTATTGGAAACACGCTTGTAAAGCTATAGGTGATTTTGGCAAAGGCGCTTGTTCTTAAAGCTATAGTTGCTATTGGAAACATGCTTGTTAAAGTTATAGGTGCTATTGGCAACGCGCTTGTTCTTAAAGCTATAAAGGCTATTGGCAATGCGGTTGCTGTTAAAGCTATAGTTGCTATTGGCAACACACTTGCTCATAAATCTATAGTTGACATTGAAAACACTTGTTCTTAAAGCTAGAGGCACTATTGGAAATGTGCTTGTTCGTAAAGCAAGAGGTGCTATTGGAAACACGCTTGTTAAAGCTATAGGTGATTTTGGCAAAGGCGCTTGTTCTTAAAGCTATAGTTGATATTGGAAACACGCTTGTTAAAGCTATAGGTGATTTTGGCAAAGGCGCTTGTTCTTAAAGCTATAGTTGATATTGGAAACACGCTTGTTCTTAAATCTAGAGGCACTATTGGAAATGTGCTTGTTAAAGCTATAGGTGCTATTGGCCACACGCTTGTTCTTAAAGCTATTGTTGCTATTTGAAACATGCTTTTCTAAAAGCTATAGGTGCTATTGGAAACACGCTTGTTCTTAAAGTTATATTTGCTATTGGAAACACGCTTTTCTTAAAGCTATAGTTGCAATTGGAAGCATGCTTGTTAAAGCTATAGTTCATATTGGCAAGCCGCTTGTTCTTAAAGCTATAGTTGATATTGGAAACGCACTTGTTCTTAACGCTATAGTTGATATTGGAAACGCGCTTGTTCTTAAAGCTATTGTTGCTATTGGAAACACGCTTTTCTTAAAGCTATAGTTGATATTGGAAGCATGCTTGTTAAAGCTATAGTTGATATTGGCAAGCCGCTTGTTCTTAAAGCTATAGTTGATATTGGAAACACGCTTGCTCTTAAAGCTATAGTTGCTATTGGAAACACGCTTGTTCTTAAAGCTAGAGGCACTATTGGAAACGCGCTTGCTCTCAAAGCTATAGTTGCTATTGGAAGCACGCTTGTTAAAGCTATAGTTCATATTGGCAAGCCTCTTGTTATTAAAGCTATAGTTGATATTGGAAACGCACTTGTTCTTAAAGCTAGAGGTGCTATTGGAAACATGCTTTTCTTTAAGCTATAGGTGCTATTGGAAACGCACTTGTTCTTAACGCTATAGTTGATATTGGAAACCTGCTTGTTCTTAAAGCTAGAGGTGCTATTGGAAACACGCTTGTTAAAGCTATAGGTGATTTTGGCAAATGCGCTTGTTCTTAAAGCTATAGTTGATATTGGAAACACGCTTGTTCTTAAAGTATAGAGGCACTATTGGAAATGTGCTTGTTCTTAAAGTATAGAGGCACTATTAGAAATGTGCTTGTTCTTAAAGCAAGAGGTGCTATTGGAAACATGCTTGTTAAAGCTATAGGTGATTTTGGCAAAGGTGCTTGTTCTTAAAGCTATGGTTGCTACTGGAAACATGCTTTTCTTAAAGCTATAGTTGATATTGGAAACACACTTGTTCTTAAAGCTAGAGGCACTATTGGAAACGCGCTTGCTCTCAAAGCTATAGTTGATATTGGAAACACACTTGTTCTTAAAGCTAGAGGCACTATTGGAAATGTTCTTGTTCTTAAAGCAAGAGGTGCTATTGGAAACACGCTTGTTAAAGCTATAGGTGATTTTGGCAAAGGCGCTTGTTCTTAAAGCTATAGTTGCTATTGGAAACATGCTTGTTAAAGCTATAGGTGCTATTGGCAACGCGCTTGCTGTTAAAGCTATAGTTGCTATTGGCAACACGCTTGCTCATAAATCTATAGTTGATTTTGGAAACACACTTGTTCTTAAAGCTAGAGGCACTATTGGAAACATGCTTGCTCTCAAAGCTATAGTTGATATTCGAAACACACTTGTTCTTAAAGCTAGATGCACTATTGGAAATGTGCTTGTTCTTAAAGCAAGAGGTGCTATTGGAAACACGCTTGTTAAAGCTATAGGTGATTTTGGCAAAGGAGCTTGTTCTTAAAGCTATAGTTGATATTGGAAGCATGCTTGTTAAAGCTATAGTTGATATTGGCAAGCCGCTTGTTCTTAAAGCTATAGTTGATATTGGAAACACGCTTGCTCTTAAAGCTATAGTTGCTATTGGAAACACGCTTGTTCTTAAAGCTAGAGGCACTATTGGAAACGCGCTTGCTCTCAAAGCTATAGTTGCTATTGGAAGCACGCTTGTTAAAGCTATAGTTCATATTGGCAAGCCGCTTGTTATTAAAGCTATAGTTGATATTGGAAACGCACTTGTTCTTAAAGCTAGAGGTGCTATTGGAAACATGCTTTTCTTAAAGCTATAGGTGCTATTGGAAACGCACTTGTTCTTAACGCTATAGTTGATATTGGAAACCTGCTTGTTCTTAAAGCTAGAGGTGCTATTGGAAACACGCTTGTTAAAGCTATAGGTGATTTTGGCAAATGCGCTTGTTCTTAAAGCTATAGTTGATATTGGAAACACGCTTGTTCTTAAAGTATAGAGGCACTATTGGAAATGTGCTTGTTCTTAAAGTATAGAGGCACTATTGGAAATGTGCTTGTTCTTAAAGCAAGAGGTGCTATTGGAAACATGCTTGTTAAAGCTATAGGTGATTTTGGCAAAGGTGCTTGTTCTTAAAGCTATAGTTGCTACTGGAAACATGCTTTTCTTAAAGCTATAGTTGATATTGGAAACACACTTGTTCTTAAAGCTAGAGGCACTATTGGAAACGCGCTTGCTCTCAAAGCTATAGTTGATATTGGAAACACACTTGTTCTTAAAGCTAGAGGCACTATTGGAAATGTGCTTGTTCTTAAAGCAAGAGGTGCTATTGGAAACACGCTTGTAAAGCTATAGGTGATTTTGGCAAAGGCGCTTGTTCTTAAAGCTATAGTTGCTATTGGAAACATGCTTGTTAAAGCTATAGGTGCTATTGGCAACGCGCTTGCTGTTAAAGCTATAGTTGCTATTGGCAACACGCTTGCTCATAAATCTATAGTTGATTTTGGAAACACACTTGTTCTTAAAGCTAGAGGCACTATTGGAAACATGCTTGCTCTCAAAGCTATAGTTGATATTCGAAACACACTTGTTCTTAAAGCTAGAGGCACTATTGGAAATGTGCTTGTTCTTAAAGCAAGAGGTGCTATTGGAAACACGCTTGTTAAAGCTATAGGTGATTTTGGCAAAGGAGCTTGTTCTTAAAGCTATAGTTGATATTGGAAACACGCTTGTTCTTAAAGCTAGAGGCACTATTGGAAATGTGCTTGTTCTTAAAGCAAGAGGTGCTATTGGAAACACGCTTGTTAAAGCTATAGGTGATTTTGGCAAAGGTGCTTGTTCTTAAAGCTATAGTTGCTACTGGAAACATGCTTTTCTTAAAGCTATAGTTGATATTGGAAACACACTTGTTCTTAAAGCTAGAGGCACTATTGGAAACGCGCTTGCTCTCAAAGCTATAGTTGATATTGGAAACACACTTGTTCTTAAAGCTAGAGGCACTATTGGAAATGTGCTTGTTCTTAAAGCAAGAGGTGCTATTGGAAACACGCTTGTTAAAGCTATAGGTGATTTTGGCAAAGGAGCTTGTTCTTAAAGCTATAGTTGATATTGGAAACACGCTTGTTCTTAAAGCTAGAGGCACTATTGGAAATGTGCTTGTTCTTAAAGCAAGAGGTGCTATTGGAAACACGCTTGTTAAAGCTATAGGTGCTATTGGCAACACGCTTGCTCTTAAAGCTATAGTTGCTATTGGAAACGCGCTTGTTCTTATAGCTATAGTTGATATTGGAAACGCGCTTGTTCTTAAAGCTATTGTTGCTATTGGAAACACGCTTTTCTTAAAGCTATAGTTGATATTGGAAGCATGCTTGTTAAAGCTATAGTTGATATTGGCAAGCCGCTTGTTCTTAAAGCTATAGTTGCTATTGGAAACGCGCTTGTTCTTATAGCTATAGTTGATATTGGAAACACACTTGTTCTTAAAGCTAGAGGCACTATTGGAAACGCGCTTGCTCTCAAAGCTATAGTTGCTATTGGAAGCACGCTTGTTAAAGCTATAGTTGATATTGGCAAGCCGCTTGTTCTTAAAGCTATAGTTGCTATTGGAAACGCGCTTGTTCTTATAGCTATAGTTGATATTGGAAACGCACTTGTTCTTAAAGCTAGAGGTGCTATTGGAAACATGCTTTTCTTAAAGCTATAGGTGCTATTGGAAACGCACTTGTTCTTAACGCTATAGTTGATATTGGAAACCTGCTTGTTCTTAAAGCTAGAGGTGCTATTGGAAACACGCTTGTTAAAGCAATAGGTGATTTTGGCAAAGGTGCTTGTTCTTAAAGCTATAGTTGCTATTGGAAACATGCTTTTCTTTATAGTTGATATTGGAAACACGCTTGTTATAGCTATAGGTGCTATTGTCAAAGGCACTTGTTCTTAACGCTATAGTTGATATTGGAAACCTGCTTTCCTTAAAGCTATAGTTGATATTGGAAACATGCTTTTCTTAAAGCTATAGTTGATATTGGAAACACGCTTGTTAAAGCTATAGGTGATTTTGTCAAAGGCACTTGTTCTTAACGCTATATTTGATATTGGAAACCTGCTTGCTCTTAAAGCTAGAGGTGCTATTGGAAACGCGCTTGCACTCAAAGCTATAGTTGATATTGGAAACACGCTTGTTAAAGCTATAGTTGATATTGGCAACACGCTTGCTCTCAAATCTATAGTTGCTATTGGAAACGCGCTTGTTATAGCTATAGTTGATATTGGAAACGCGCTTGTTCTTAAAGCTATAGTTGCTATTGGAAACATGCTTTTCTTAAAGCTAGAGGTGCTATTGGCAACTCGCTTGTTCCTAAAGCTATAGTTGATATTGGAAATATGCTTGTTAAAGCTATAGGTGCTATTGGCAACTCGCTTGTTCCTAAAGCTATAGTTGATATTGGAAATATGCTTGTTAAAGCTATAGGTGCTATTGGCAAGGCGCTTGTTCTTAACGCTATAGTTGCTATTGGAAACGCACTTGTTCTTAACGCTATAGTTCATATTGGAAACCTGCTTGTTCTTAAAGCTAGAGGTGCTATTGGAAACACGCTTGTTAAAGCTATAGGTGATTTTGTCAAAGGCGCTTGTTCTTAAAGCTATAGTTGCTACTGGAAACATGCTTTTCTTAAAGCTATAGTTGATATTGGAAACACGCTTGCTCTTAAATCTATAGTTGCTATTGGAAACATGCTTTTCTTAAAGCTAGATGTGCTATTGGAAACGCACTTGCTCTTAAAGCTATAGTTGCTATTGGAAACACGCTTGTTCTTAAAACTATAGTTGATGTTGGAAACTCGCTTGTTCTTAAAGCCTTAGTTGCTATATGAAACATGCTTTTCTTAAAGCTAGAGGTGCTATTGGAAACGCACTTGCTCTTAAAGCTATAGTTGATATTGGAAACACGCTTGCTCTTAAATCTATAGTTGCTATTGGAAACATGCTTTTCTTAAAGCTAGATGTGCTATTGGAAACACACTTGCTTTTAAAGCTATAGTTGCTATTGGAAACACGCTTGTTCTTAAAACTATAGTTGATATTGGAAACTCGCTTGTTCTTAAAGCCTTAGTTGCTATATGAAACATGCTTTTCTTAAAGCTAGAGGTGCTATTGGAAACATGCTTGTTCTTAAAGCTATAGATATATAGCTGATAGATGATACACAAGCGGGTAGAACGAGAGTGAACTTGAACGGGAGAAGATGCAGTTGTGTGAAAGGGTAATGCTCAAAATACTTTAAATGTGTTGCAATATGATTTGTGATTGTATATAGTCGTGTTTAAAGGCTTGTAAGATATTTTGCATGTTGAACAGAGATCATTTCTGTGAAATGCGCACCATGCGGTGCTAGCTTGCTTACACTATGCTGTGCACTAGTGTTGTGATTGAGCACATGGTGATTTGCGTGTATGTTCTCATGTATGTGCAAATGATTTAGACAGACAATTTGATTGAATTTGAAATTATTTATTTGGACATATTAGATAGTTTAATTTGGCTTTATTGTTGCAAGGCCTGTTTTTTTTCTTTGCTGAGAATTGTGAAACCGTTTCTTTGATCGCACAAAAGAATTAGTTATAAATCTGTTTTTATAGGGTGGGAATCACTAACTATATGGTATTTAAGTTACTCTGGAAGTATTTAATACAACCTTAACAAGTCTGTGATGTACAAAAAAACAAATAAATACTTCTCATTCATTTGCATCTTTTTATCTTTTAAACCCTTTCATAGACACACAAAAATGTTTTGCCCCTCAAGAACCAACAGCATAGAAATAAAAGTCTTTTGGATGATGATGATGATGATGATGATGATGATGATGATGATGATGATGATGATGATGACGACAACGACCATGAAAGTCCATGAAAGTCCAAGAATGCACATCCCAAAGTTTCCCAGTGCAAACCTTAGTGTTGTTATCAAATCACAGCAAACCAGAAAGTCTTCAAAATCACATGTGTGGCGTAATCAAGTGTCAGGATCCACAGCAGTATATTGCATTGCCTCTAAATTCACTTCATAGACATCTTTCAGACAAGGATCCAGACAGGCATGCGTAACAGAAAGATACATCCCACAGAACGTGGAGTCCTTCTACAAAAAGAATCACATTAGGAAGAATAACTATACATTCATAAAAGTAAACATTTAATCAATATAAGAAAAGAAACAATGCTTACTTCAGATTGGGCATCAAACTCAAAGTTTCCCCAATCAGGACAAATGATGTTTGGAGCCATGCTTACACCTCCATTACAAATCTACTACTTCTACTCTCTACACCTGTTTTATACCTGAGAGTATTATTCCGTGTTGCCCCCTCATGGCAAGTAGTATAATTACAACAATGAAAAAAACATGTTAACAGGTTTGACTGTTACATCCTGTCCTTGTTGAATATTCGTATTCCGGTTTGGACTGGCGATCCATCCCATCATTTTGTGCCTGGAAACCAAAAAAAGAGGGTGAAATCTGCCGAACTGGTAGGATCAAACTATTTTTGCTTTGAGTTTTTCATGTTTTCTACCTGGATCTTCAATGGATCAAAAAAAATTTTAACTGAGAAACTGAACTTAAACTGAAGCTCAACTGGACATTAATACTAAGTTTGCATTCAAAAGTGAACTTGACATTGAGACTTTGAATTCAAAACTGAAACTTCTTATTGTGAATCTGATTTTGAATTTAAAAAATCTGGATTGTCTTTGGGTCCGTGTACGGTCCGTGTACTTTTGCGTCCATTCGTTTTTCTTTTTTTAAACCAGAAATAAAATATGGAAAATGCGGTTTCTTCCTTCTTTTTTTTTAACTATGATGAATAGAATTAGCAGATACAAGATCATTTTCCTTATGCAAGATAATTATTTAATTGAAAATAATATAAATGATATACAACTTGTTTTTTAATATGTAAAAATGCTAAATTGAATTTCTAGCGTTTTGCGTCACGCTGAAGTGCCCTCTAGTGCCTTTTTCCTCTGGCGTCAATAGAATGACTCGCATCAAGAGCCTAAAAAGATTATTATTATTATTACATTTATATTTTAACCTAAACATGACTATTTCTAAACCTTATAGTCTCTTGTTTAGTGCTCCAACACATTATCGAGTTCCCGCTTGTGGTCTCGATCCCGTCCTTTTGCTTTTTACTCTGTTTTATATGAAAAAAGGCCCAAACGACATATACATTTCTGTGACTTTTTTTGTCTGGCTGTTAGGTGATTTATATTGTTTTATATCGAGAAATTGTTTAGGATTAGGAGTCGCTTTATATGCTATAGCCTACGCTATGTCTTGCTGTTCAAATTGAAAATATGAAGACAACGGCAAGTGGAAGGACAATATTTTTAAGTTAAGTGTGGAAAACGCTGAACATTTAAGCGCGTTGCCTTCATATTCGGCCTGACCTGCTTGTCTGTATTGACAAGCTTAATGTCTTAATGCATTAGCATTTTTCTTCATAACTGTATTTTCTAGGAAAACGCTTAACGTGTTATTAATTGTGTTCATGGGCTCATCTGCTTATCTGTACATATGCTTTATTTATAAGGTGTGTACTAAATTTGCTATTAAGCAAATATAAATATTAAGCCACATTTTCACGTTAAGCGCTTAGAATGTCCTGCTTTTGTCCGGAGTTTGGAGGGGACCAATCTCGCCCGTCACCATGTTGGGACAGGCGTTCTGCATCTGCAATGCCCGTTTCAGTTTTAAAATCAAGTCATGTATTATCATGATTTTAGGCTATCGAAAGTGTGGGAGAAACAGTAGGCCTAATTTACAAAAGGAAACTCTTTTAAAGTGACATTTTTTCGACTTTAATCTGTCCATTTTTAATTTTGGTTTAAAGATGCAAAACGTAACAAACAAAAATCTGAAAAAAAGTCAATATTTTATTTAATGCGCATGAAATTTGTGTATACCGTTTTAATTTAAATGTTGTTTTTCTCACCGTGGTTAAAAAAGGAAAAATGAATGGACGCAAAAGTACACGGACCTCTTTCAGACACTGATTTTGAAACTGACACACTGATTTTGAAATTGAGTATCTGAAATTTAATTCCAGAACTTGTTTTGGAATTTGGAAACTGGATCTAAACCTTAAATTGGGTTTTTGAATTTTCATACCCTTTTTGTTATCTTGGATCTTTAATATTCAATTCATTTGTTGTTATTTTTGTGTTTTGGATTTCATTGCCAATCTAAAAGGAAGAAATTGAAGTCAAAGAATAATAAATCAAAACGATATACTATATTCTTTTCCTAATGTTGACTTTTTTGTCTATTGAACTGTGTGATTTAATTGACTTAAGACTAGAACTAGATTGTACTATTATACTTATTGCTTACCTTTGCTCCAGTGAGAAGAACTTTATCTTCTGATTCTGGTCCAAAAGAATCGCCAGTGGTTAGTGTGGGTGGCCATTCGTCCGGATTTTGGCCGCCGGCGCAGCCTCAAGCCGGACACTAATTTGTCCTCCTTTTTGGAGTTGCGCTGAATCAACCTAAAAAAACCCCGCTCTAAAATCTTTATTGGGACGCAGCAGCATAGGGTCTAATGCCGTAAGATCTCTGGTCAAACAAATGATTGGCTGAAAGCGTTGTCAAATAAATATCTGATATATCATTGGTTAAAAATGTAAAAATATGCTGGCTACGTCATATCATCATGTTAACATGCCGAAATGTCAGACCTCGTTTAATCCGGAATGGACAAAAGAGCACAAATTTATAGCAAAAAGCAGTAGAGACGCTTTTCATGGATTTTGCACAGTGTCGCTGTGAAGTGGGCGTTAGTAGTCAAGGGAAAGCAGCCATTGACTGACATGCCAGCACGGAAAAACATAAAAGTAACCAACGAGCCGCAGGAACGTCTTCCCTGAGGTCATTTTTTCGAGAAGCAACCACCTCAGGATGACAAAATCTCTGCTGCAGAGCTTTGTAAAGTTTATCATGTAACTGTACATAGTAAATAGGGTCCTTGTAAAAGAGTTTGTGCCCTAGGTGTAAATTTGGGAATGCTGTGACATACAGAGATGCAGTGAAGGTGCTGCTGGGTTTGAATATATTTAAAGTCCCCATGAAATCAAAATAGAAGTTTTTTGGCTTTTAGTATAAATGTGTTAGTCTTACTGTTATCTATAAGCTAGTTTGCTCCAAAACAATGAAAAAATTTGCATTTATAAGATATAAGCATCCAAATTTACATTCACTCACTTCTGCCAATATGGAGCAATGATTTTGATGACATTATTTTGCACCTCAGCTTCTAATCAGATTTTTCTCATCTCTCTAAAATTTACAGCATCCAAATTGCTAAAATTGGTCACTTGGTGCGCGAACACAGTCTGCTCTGGTCCTCGATAGCATAGAGCGGATATACGCGAGTCGGCACATACAATAAAATGTATCGGACCCATTTGAATTCTGCATAAAATGCTATATTTTAAAGCAGTATGGAGGAGAAACTGCGGCTTTACCAAGCTCAATGGCCCTGGGGGGTATTCCAGAAAGCAGATTATGTGACATAGCTACCCAAGTATGTGACTCATCGATTCGTCTCGTCACGTTTTTGGAATACCTCAAGTAAGTAAGGTATGGGTTAATCAACCGAGAGTTCAGTGTAGGTTTGACGGTAAAATAACCTTGCTTTCTGGAATACCCCCCTGGCCGAGCTGTGATATAAACATAATCCTATTGGCTATTTTAAAAAGGAGAGGAGCTGTTCAATATGTCCCGCCCTATCTTCCTCTAAAGACTAGTGCTGCATGTTTCAAGGCACTTCAGTGGGCCTTTAACACTGAAGTAAACAAGTAGGCAGGCAGGTGAGCAAGCTCAGTTCTGACAGTAAAGATACATGACAAGAGATGCTGAGAACTGGGCTGTGAATGTGGCAGAGATCCAGAAAGGCACAAGAGCACAAAGGTGTTTGAGCACTGCCAAAGAGGCCAAAATTTAGGCCTGCTAAAGCAGCTTTATAGTGGTGCTGAAAATGCTGAAAAAACTGTATAACTGAGCATAGTTAATCTAAGAAAATATGTAGCCTTGCTTGAGAAATCTCTTCTTGTTGACAACAAATATTGTGCATTCACTCAAACAATATTTGGCACAAATTAATTAATCAGGTTTGTCAGGTTGTGCTTGCTAATGCTATTTAAGCAACCTGTTGGGGACACTAGCATTCCACAATAGGAACCAGTATACAAAACATATCTTGACAATCTTTACAGGTCTTTTCAGTTGGGTTGTACAGTACTGCCTCCAGTGCATTTTGAGAGTTTGTGAAAACTTGCTTAATAAAAGCCAAGCTTAGTCAAGCTGTCTCGCTCTTTCATTCTTTCTCTGCAGGGGGAAGGTAAGGTGTGGTGAAGTTGCTGGTCCATGCTGTCACATTAAGAAGTCGTATCCAGCCAAGGACTGTAGTAGATTAATGCACCACAGGTGCAACAAGTCTAGACAAGGGGTGAGGGAGTGATACTCGGAGTGAGGGTGCGAACAAGGGTGTGAAGGAGGTGGCGGAGAGAGAAATGGAGAGAAAGAGAGAGTGGAACAGCATAACTGTGCCTGTACTCTAAATTCAAAGTGCAGGTGCATTTTGGTGCAGTGCCAGCTGCAGTGTGTTTACTCATGTTTTCTCAACTTTATAAGCATTTAACATGGACTTCTTATACACACTATCGAACTGCTGCAGCTGCTATTCGCTAAAATGAAACAACAAAACAACACATATGAGAATTTGTACACTTGAGGTGTAGACGAGGCTTAAAGATTTTTTTTCTATCAGCCAAGGTAAGCCAGGGTTTGCAATTTATTTAGCTACATATTTTCCCTGTGTCCATAAATATAAAAATATATAATCCTATTGACATTTAATACCCTAAAGTTGTTCTAAAACCTATGAATATCTTTCCTTCTTTTTCTCCCTCTTTTCTGTTTTCCTTACATAGCATATGGTGACCAGGGACTGACAAGTTTCAAAAAGGATAAAAGCAGTGTAAAAGTACCATAACAGTAGTCCATACAACTTGCACAACATTCCAAGTGTTCTAAAGCCATACAATAGCTCTGTATGAGGAACAAACAACCAGTACTGATAAAAAATATTCCCCTCTGCTGTAAGTCTCAATCTCACTCATGCTACCACATATGCAACTATCTTATGTCCCGTTCAGCTACAAGAAACACAATCAATAGGTTTTGATTGCTGATGTCAAACTTCTTGAAATATGAGGTTGCTTAAATCCTTTAATATCATGAAATATGTTCATGTCACATCATGAATAAACAATTCAATTAAAAAAATGTGGCAAGCCAACAAGGCTGTTCTCAGATATACAGTTATACTGTTAAACATATTTTATTACACTAATTAACACTATACACTACATGGCTGTAACCAATCAAATGAAATCAGTATCAACAAAACCTATTTTACAAATTATCAAAATCCATTTACACTATATGTATACTTCACTACACTTACAGTTGCATAAATAGATATTAAAATTAGATATAGAGTATAGAAATTTTGAAAAATGTATAGAAAAAAAGAAATTATACTATTAGGCTATATATGAAACTAAAACTGCCAGTAGGTTGTGAAAAGTCTTAGCCTAATAAGTGAATCATAGAATCTTTCATTCAACTGATTTGTTCAAACCGGCTGATTCATTCAAAAGCAAGTGACCACTATCTTTATGAATGGGTCATTGAATAATTGACTCACCCGATTCGTTCAAAAACAAAAAACAAAGAACAAAACACAAAACACTCTGTGTTGCTGGGAAACGCAACTGTTCTGCTTTGTTTGGGACTTATTTCGGTAACAATTTAGAATACTGTTCTGTCATTGAATAACTAGACATGAACAAATGAGTACTGCACTATTAACATTCTAGTAACTACCATTAACTAACAAGAAACTCTGATTAATGAATTAGTGAGTACTAGCGCTCAGTTGAATGTGGTACATCACTATTTGCTAAACAGTAACTACTATTTTTTCATTCAAGCATTCAACAGCCCCGTAGTATAAAAGGGATTTAAAGGGATAGTTCACCCAAAAATGCTAATTACCCTATGATTTACTCACCCTCAAGCCATCCTAGGTTTATATGACATTCTTATTTCAGATGAATATAATCTGAGTTATATTAAAATATGTCCTGGCTCTTCCAAGCATTATAATGGCAGTGAATTGCAGCACAAAATTTTAAGCCCAAAAAAGTGCATCCATCCATTAAGTAATCCACACAGCTCCAGGGGATAATAAAGCGAATCGATGGGTTTGTGAAAGAAAAATATCCATATTTAACATGTTATAAAGTAAAATATCTAGCTCCCGGCGGACCGCCTTCCATATTCAACTTACTATTTTATATATAGATATTCATACATGCGTCTAACTACGGTTGCAGACATAGTCATCTGCTCTTGAATGTTCACAGACTGGCTTTGACATTCCAATATGGCTTACGTATAGCGGCCCATAGCAACAACCACTAATGAGGAATCTATGTAAATATATCTATCTATGGGTGCTATGGCCATGACTTATATAACAATATTCAGGTTCATGTGATCAGCCTCCTTGCAACATACAGCTCAATCAAAATCTACAGCTCAAGTTTGATCTAATCACTAAATGCACACAGAAGATACACACAGACACTTTCTGTCTCCCTTTTTTCGCAATAAATGTGTTGTCGCCACAGTGAAACCGTTTGATATAACAAAAATCTGTGTCTTTGCATACTGACCAAACTTAGTGATATTCACATGAACATGAAGTATTTAAAAGTTCACTGCTGCACTTTTCATTTAAAGTCCCTGTAAAGGTAATTTTGAGATTTGTTTCTAAACACATTATAAATGTTAGAAATGTATTGCTGAAACACGTTACAAAGACTGAACTGTGTAGTACTGAATTGTGGAGTTAGACCGTTAAACAGTTTTTCACCAGTTCTGTGTTCAGGATTTTTTGGGCGGGGCTAAAACGGTGGCTCGATGACGCACTGGAGCCACTGAGCCTGGCTCCTCCCCTAACACTATCATAACTAGAGCACATTTGCCTGCTCAATCGTGAGTTACTGTCAGTACTGTTAGTTACTACAGCCTACAGTTTGCTAGCTAGTTATGCCTTTGGCACGTAAATGCATATTACCTGATTGTGATAACTTACAAAACAAAAATGATGATATCAAGAAGAGGTGGATTAATTTAATAAATTGGAGTGAGACATGTTTGGGTGTTCTAACCAGACATGCCCTGCCCATTAAGGCCGCTCTTGTGATCCCAGAGCTACTCAATGTCAATGTCAATGTCAAGTCAATTGTTGTCATCCCTCAGTCAGTCAAGCCTGTCCCTGAAAATGAATTTCCCACGTCTGTTCCTGAAAGTGTAATCTCAGAGTCTGTTCCAGTAAATAATGCATCAGAGCTTGCTCCAGAGAGAGCAGTTCCAGAGCCTGCTGCAGAAGAAGATACTGTTCCAGAGCCCAATTTTAGGTCTAAGATAGTTCCTTATTAGGTAATAAATAATTACTGAATGGGATTGCCATCATTAAGAACTAATAGGTAACTATGATAAATTATATTTAAAACAAAATACTAATTAACTACTAATCACAACATTAACGTGTCTTAGATGTGAGCAATTGTCTTTATTTAGTCAACATGGTCATAAAATGCATCACTAATTACTCAAGTGTTACCTAGTCACTATGCAGGAACTACTAGTGACCTGGACCATTATTTTAAAGAGAAAAATATGTTTTTCACTTTAAAATAATAGTCCAGATCACTAGTAGTTCTTGAAGATTGTCTTTTTTTACTCAGAACATGGTCATAAAATGCATCACTAATTACTCAAGTACCTAGTCACTTAAGGACTACTAGTGATCTGGACAATTATTTTAAAGTGAAAAAGAAGTTTTTCACTTTAAAATAATGGTCCAGATCACTAGTAGTTCCTGGAGAGTGACTAGGTAACACTTGAGTAATTAGTGATGCATTTTATGACTTTATTCAGAGTAAAAATTGATGACTAATTATGTCTCAGACACACGATAATGTTCTTTATAATTTGTCAGTTAGTTAATAGTTAATAATGAGGCTAATCTCATGAAGTAATTATTAATTACCTATTAACTATGTCCTAAATTTGATATTACTTACTGATTAGTAAAGCTTGTTTCCATATTAATTGTAGTAGCTGAAGTGTTAATGTAGTACTACACCTGCATTACTTCCGGCATAGTTACTTATTAATGACAGACCATTATTCTAAAGTATTACCGTTCTTTCTCTTTTGTCCTAGCATTAGTTCTCCTCCCTTTATTAGCTCTCTTCTTTAGTTGTAGTTCCTTTCTAGCTACTTCTTAGCTTTAGTCTCTGCTTTGTTGTCTTGTCTCGTGTTTGTTGTTTCTCTTGTTTGTTCTAGTCCTGTCCTGCAAGCTGAGCTTCCCTGGCCGCTTATTCTCCCTGCCTAGCAGCAAGACTGGTGCAGTGCCCGAGATACCTGAGTGTATAGCCTGTTGTGCTAGGGTTAGGGTTCCAGCCTGGCCATCACTGCAATCCTCCAGTCTCGTGCTGTTCTGCCTTCACTGCTCTACAGCTTATCGACTCGAACTCAAACTGACATGGTAAAGCTGACAACATTTTTACCTGTCTTTATAATAGCTTGCTCCCCCACATCATGTACATATGCCACATCAAGCTGAACAGTGAAAAGTGCAGCAGTGAACTTTTAAAATACTTCATGTTTCACGTGATTATGATTTTTGCCATAATCAAGGAGCCCTAATTATATGATTATGGTCCAAAACCTTTTGTCCTTGAAGCCCCCATCCTTATATATAAGAAAATCTGTGCCCCAAATTGATTGATATAAAATACAACTCATAGGTGTGATTTAAATTTTAATTAAAGTTTTGTTGAATTCATATTTTTTAATCTCATGTTCAAAATAAATGACATTTTCTGCCCTTTCATTTTGAAGGATATTGGTAATACTAGATATATTATTGTAATTGTTATTATATTTGTTCCCATGGTACATCTGATTGCCACATCTGATTATTATATTGCGTTTTAAGGGGCTTGTTTTGCTTTATTGTGATATATGGCAACCCTTCATCTGGAGCTTTAATGAAGAGAGGGATAAGTTCAGAAGAGAGTAAGAAGAGCAGAGGCATGCAAACTGAACAGCATTTACTGTTAGTACTGATTGGTCAGGAGATGGGAGTTATTTAATAAAGTAGTTTAAATTATACACCTTGTAACCACATTATTATTTTACTCTAGACACCTCCGCAGCTCAAGACTTTTTATATTTGCCTCTCACAGTGTGAGCACTCATCATTAAATTGTGTTAAATCATTAAGTTTATGTGAGCGGCAAGTTGAGAGATGTATAGAATCCAAGGAATTGATTATGAGCTGGTTCAGAGTGGCCAGTCGTTTGGAGAAAAAAAGTGTACAAGCAATAGGGATAACCGCACCCTGAAGAGGATTGTGAAACAAAACCCATTCAAAAATGTGGGGGAGATTCACAAAGAGTGGACTGCAGCTGGAGTCAGTGCTTCAAGAACCACTAAGCACAGACGTATGCAAGACATGGGTTTCAGCTGTCACATTCCTTGTGTCAAGCCCTTCTTGAACAGCAGACAGCGTCAGAAGCATCTCGCCTGGGCTAAAGACAAAAAGGACTGGACTGCTGCTGAGTGGTCCAAAGTTATGTTCTCTGATGAAAGTAAATTTTGCATTTCCTTTGGAAATCAGGGTCCCAGAGTCTGGAGGAAGAGAGGAGAGGCACACAATCCACGTTGCTTGAGGTCCAGTGTAAAGTTTCCACAGTCAGTGATGGTTTGGGGTGCCATGTCATCTGCTGGTGTTGGTCCACTGTGTTTTCTGAGGTCCAAGGTCAACGCAGCCGTATACCAGGAAGTTTTAGAGCACTTCATGCTTCCTCCTGCTGACCAACTTTATGGAGATGCAGATTTCATTTTCCAAAAGGACTTGGCACCTGCACACAGTGCCAAAGCAACCAGTACCTGGTTTAAGGACCATGGTATCCCTGTTCTTAATTGGCCAGCAAACTCGCCTGACCTTAACCCCATAGAAAATCTATAGGGTATTGTGAAGAGGAAGATGCGATATGCCAGACCCAACAATGCAGAAGAGCTGAAGGCCACTATCAGAGAAACCTGGGCTCTCATAACACCTGAGCAGTGCCACAGACTGATCGACTCCATGCCACGCTGCATTGATGCAGTAATTCAGGCAAAAGGAGCCCCAACTAAGTATTGAGTGCTGTACATGCTCATACTTTTCATGTTCATACTTTTCAGTTGGCCAAGATTTCTAAAAATCCTTTCTTTGTATTGGTCTTAAGTAATATTCTAATTTTCTGAGATACTGAATTTGGGATTTTCCTTAGTTGTCAGTTATAATCATCAAAATGAAAAGAAATAAACACTTAAAATATATCAGTCTGTGTGTAATGAATGAATATAATATACAAGTTTCACTTTTTGAATGGAATTGGTGAAATAAATCAACTTTTTGATGATATTCTAATTATATGACCAGCACCTGTATAGCAAGAAGAGCTTGACGTGTGCCAGTAACTACATTATTTAAGGCTATTTTCTATTCATCAAGATAAACATTTAGAAATTGTTTTTTGAAGTCTTAAGGAATACAAAGACATGTCTAGGTTAGCAAACCTTTAGTGAGAAATTAGCCAGGCTCAGGGAAAGGATAAAGCATTTTTGGACAGCCGTGGAAGAATATACCTGGGCCTTTATTTTGTACCAATACCACCTTTTGTTTTAGTTCAAAATATAAAGTGGCAAAACATTGCTAATCCATTAAACAATGACATTAAGTAACAAATGAAGAAAACCCCTGAGATTTAAAATTATCCAGACACCTCATCAGACATTTAAAAGGAGCACCAGTGTGTGCCTAAGAGCGTATATGGCAGAGAGGTGCCTAGGTTGGGTGAATTGGTGCCAGGACAGTTCCCCTCACTCCCCTTGTGCTAAGACTCTCCAGTCATGGATCACAGCCCTGGAGAAGAAGGTAAAAGCCCCCTTTGAGTCTGGCTCAGTGCTAAACTCTCCCTTAGCTAAAACTGTTCCTCTGGGGAATCAATGGGCCCATTATTTGGTGAGCTTCAGTTTGCCTCGATGCTCCCAATCTCCATGTGAAACAGTAGACAGTAATGGAGAAACATAAAACATAATACTTGTGTGACCAGCTTGTCATTGGCTTGCTGGTGACTGTGTTTAGAATTTGCTGGAGATAGAAGATTGGGCAGATGGAGGGAGGTTAGGGAATGACGGAATTGCCAGCAGGTCACAGATATTGATTTGTTGTGACACTGAGGTACAGTACTGTAACCATGTTTACAATGGATAAGTTAGCAATGGCCTGAGATCAGGAGTATAATCAGTCATGCAGAGTTAGAAAACTCATTGGTGCAGATGAAAATGGCACCTTAAAAGTAATACTAGCCTTGTATGAGTGCAATAAACTGTAGACTAGTATTATTTTGTCTTAAAACATCAATATGCTGCCAGACTTTCACACTGCTGTGTTTGAAACAAAATGTCCTACAGAGAATTTGGTCCACTGGTATTATGATTTTTCAAAACTGTGGGGTGTCCGTACAGTATTTCAAACAGTCACTACCCTCTCATGTGATTTCACAACTTAGCTCAGTCATACTCCTCATTTTTCAGGTCAACTATGTGCCTTCGATTCAAAGAAGAACCACAGACCTTGCCCCTCTACCCTCTTTAATTACTTTCAGCCAAATTTTTTAACAGACTGGAACTGCTTGGAAACAGCATACCTGGTTCTGTACAAACTTGTGCACATTAGTATTATGAAGGGCTCTTTTTGAGGCTGCTGATCTTTTCTCTGAGATCTGTTCCAGAGAGTACTGCCAGTCACCCTGAACAGTTGTACCTATATCATCACGGCATTATCTCTGCTGTCTCGCCACACAAACCATGGTACCATATTGTCAGACCCCTGCCAGAATTCCTTGGCTCCCATCTTACTCATGAAAATGCTAAAATCTCCAAACATAGAGGCTCTTAACATTTCACAAGCACAAATTTGAGATGTGGGACATTGCTGGGGCCAGACTCTAACTAATGGAGAAATATCATGAAATATACATAAACAATATATAGTAAGACCCCACTGAGGACAGAATAGCCATGACATAATTAGTTGATTTTTTTGTGGTCTGGGAAAATGCTCATGGTGGGTGGCACAGTACAAATTAGAGCCGCTTTAGACACTGTAACGGGGTTCAATGTTATGGGAAGGAGGAGGCGGGAACCGCGAACATTTAAAAGACTTTAATCAAATAAATAAACACAAAATGAAAGTAAAAGTGGCAGCCCCTCACGGAGGACAGCCGCGCACACACATAATAAAACATAAACAAAACACATTGTAAAATCAAGGCCTGGTCCTTTCTCGTCCTTGACTGTCATCGCTCCTCCTTTTATGTGTCTGAGCTCCTCCATGAGAGATCCGTGTTGCTCTCTCACGGCTCTCGCTCGCCCGGCTCGTCACAGACACCGTCACAGGCAGTGTTGCAGTGTAAAGTACCTAAATCATCTTAATGTGGCTAAGCCAAAATATTTACAAATCAGATGTAATGGATTATCCCCTGGCAGTACCATCTCTCTGGGTGTCAATGTAAATGCAAGGTGATGCCGTGTCAGCTTATGTCCACAAAAGCTCAAAAAGGCTTGGTTACATCCAAACTTGACACAGCGGTATTTAGCAAATATTTTGATACTGGCCATAAGCCTGTCATGGTGGTATTGGCTGCATTATTGTCATTTCAAATGAGCAAATACCATATAATATAAATAAACATGTATAATCACAGCTTTAAATAAACATTACAGTGACATAAATAGGTTGAAACTGGTTGAAAAGAGGTGTGCACAGGCTTCTTTTACCCTTACAAAATAGAAGCATTCTTGTACTCTGGGCAGGAGAGAGAACACTTTTCTTGGCGTTGAGTCTCAACCCCAGAGATACGAGATGAGTGAGGACGACGCAAGACTGGGCCAAAATCAGCCAGTCGTCTATATAATTTAGAATGTGAATGAGTTTTTGGTTTCAGAACAGCTGAATTTAGTTAGTTCAGTCAACTCGGAGTAGGTTGACTGAGTTAAGCGTGTGCACCATAACTATGAAAAGCCATGATCAATGGAGCTCTAAAATTACGGTTCGCCATGGCAACAGCACCCGACAAAAAGACGTCCGCATACTTCCTAGTCAATACGTAAGTTTAATCACTGTTGTAATATCAGAAATGAAAACTGGCAGAATGGTAAGTTATTGAACTAATATTCATTTTCATGCTACCATTTACCACCAGCATGGTTTTGCAGGGTTGAGTGCAAGTAGGCCAGCTCTCTGTATGCAAGCAGTGTTTTGGGGACAAGCATTTGTAATTTATTTTGCTTCCTCTGCTGAAAGTAGAACTGAAACTTTTAATTTTTTTAGTTATGATTACAATAATCAATGTCAGTGGTAAACTGGTAAAATGTTTCAAAGCATCAACGGTCTCATGTTTCAAAAGATCTGTACACAAATAACTTAAAATCAGTTAAAGAGAGCTGCTGTACATTGCATAACAAAAACATTTTATAAAATATGAAAACCATGAAAAATACCAAATAAAAGCATAATCATAAGCAGTTTGTTAAATAAAAGGGGGTATGAGAAGAGCTCTTTCAATAGGACAGTTAATAACAATTTGATAATGAAAGTTCAAAACTGAAAGTTACTGTTTTTAAAGACTTTGTAACGTTTGTCCACTGAGAGGCAAGTTTCAGAACCCAAGTGCAGTCTTTATTCCAAAATTATAAACATAAAACAAAGGCTTGGCAAAACAAACAAAGACTTGGTTTGACATGACATGAACAGACTTGACTCAACATGAACTAGACTAATGCAGCGACAAACTCACCAAACAATGGGTTACAACATTCATTCAATATCAGACCAAGACACATGGCAAACATGAGGGCTTAAATACACATGGACTAATGACCGGACAAGGGACACCTGTGAACAATGATGAGACAATGAACCAATGACATGACACAACACAACACATGAGGGCATGGGAATCACATGACAAAAACCAGGAAGTGCATGGCAAACTAAGAAACATAGACAGTGAACATGACAACTCAAAACATGAACCATAACCAAAACACCCTGTGACAGACTTTCATACTTATTTGGGAAGTCACATACACTATATTGCCAAAAGTTTTGGGATGTCTGCCTTTACATGCACATTAATGACATCCCATTTTTAATCTGTAGGGTTTAATATGGAGTTGGCCCACCCTTTGCAGCTATAACAGCTTCAACTCTTCTGGGAAGGCTTTCCACAAAGTTTAGGAGTGTGCTGAAAAACAACCCCAGACTATAATCCCCCCTTCACCAAACTTTACACTTGGCACAATGCAGTCAGGCAAGTACCATTCTCCTGGCAACCGCCAAACCCAGACTCATCCATTGGATTGCCAGACAGAGAAGCGTGATTTGTCACTGCAGAGAACACGTCTCCACTGCTCTGAGTCCAGTGGCGGCGTGCTTTACACCACTGCATCTGATGCTTTGCATTGCACTTGGTGATGTAAGGCTTGGATGCAGCTTCTCTGCTATGGAAACCCATTCCATGAAGCTCTCTACGCACTGTTCTTGAGTTAATCTGAAGGCCATACGAAGTTTGGAGGTCTGTAGCTATTGACTCTGTTGGCGCACTGATGCCGCTCTGTGATTTTACGTGGCATACCACTTCGTGGCTGAGTTGCTGTTGTTCCCAATTGTTTCCACTTTGTTATAATACCACTTACAGTGGAATTTTAAATAGTGAGGAAATTTCACGAATTAACTTATTGGCAACCTGTCACAGTACTTGAATTCACTGAACTCCTGAGATCAACCCATTCTTTCACAAATGTTTGTAGAAGCAGTCTGCATGCCTAACTGCTTTATTTTATACACCTTTGGCCATGGAAGTGATTAGAACAGCTGAATTCAATGATTCGGAGTGGTGTCCCAATACTTTTGGCAATATAGTGTGTCAAAATCCCGCTGTCAGTCACTGATTTCAAAAGGTGCACTTATAGTAAATGTTATGTCAGTGCCATTAGGAGCATGACATATTGTTGAAAATAGTGTTAGCATGCATTTTCAAAAATTGCTGAAAGAGAATTAATTCAACCAAAGTCAATGCCCAAGGGCCCAACTAAAGGGAATACTAATCATCAGAATGGGAACTTCAAACAGACTTTAACAACCTTTGTACATGTACCATATGAAAGAAATAAAGCCAAACAGTTTTTTTTTAATAATGTTAATGGTGTTTTTGGAGTTGTTTAATCATCATCTGGTGACATTGATTTTATTTGCAGTTGATTACATCTATCAGTCAGGGGCCATGTTCACAAAACATTTTATCTTAGCACTAAGAGTTCTCCTAAATAGCAGTAAAAGTTCTTAGTTAAGAGTTTTCTCTTAAAACCTATTCCCAAAGCTGCTGAGACCAACTTTTACTAAAGAATAGAGAGAAGTCTTAAGCTAAGAGTAAGGGCGGGGTTGACCTCGTTGCTATGGATGATGTCATCACGCTTCCTAACTATGACCACAGTGATTGTCTGATAGAGGGGGGGTCTCTGTCAATGATTTAATCATAGAAATGTTGTAGAATGAGGTATCATGTAACTACATTCAAATAAAGGTTTTAAAATAAGAATGTTGCCATATTCAAATAAAGATTTTAAAAAGTAGGCTAAGTGTCACTAATTAAACAAGTATATGTTCAGCAAATTGTCAGCCTCTTACATGTCTTCATCTCGAGAGATAGCAGAATTCAAGCGACAAATGATGTTTTATAAATAAAGTTTGGGAGGAGCACTATCTAATCAGTTCGAGTATACATTACTCGATGTACATATACATTATACACAACCGACTCACTAGTTACCTTGACAGCTTTCTGCATCCCTCCGCCACCCCGACGACTCACTCTCGGCCCAGCCGGGGATTCAGGGGAGAACTATGGGTTTGGGCTAAATTCTGAGCTTGGAGCCCTCGATCCCCTCGGACAGCATGCGAAATAGGCAATATCCAATCAATGAGTGTGAACTCATGAAACAACTGCCACAGGTAATCAGACATTATTTCCTTTTTTTATTTTATTTACTTATTTAATAAATAAATATTATTTTTGGCATTTTTGCCTTTTTATTATGATAGGACAGTGAGTAGACAGGAAGCGAAGTGGAAGAGAGAAAGGGGAGAAAGGTCTGCAACAGCCATTAGGATTGTTTGTGATTTTGTCTTAGTGACTTAGGAGTCCTCTTGACTACTCCTAACGTTTCACAGATTTAGGAGCTAGTTTTAGTGCTAAAATGCTTTGTGAAATACTCTTAGAGCAAAAATTTAGGAGTCCTAAAATTAGGACTGACACGGCCATTATTTTTAAGAGTTTCTCCTAAATCGGCAAGTTAAGAGCTACTTTTAGCCTTAAGATGTTTTGTGAATACAGCCCCAGTTGTAGTTGCTGTGACCCGATGATCATGCTGAATTTCTGACACTGTCAGAAAATTATCGTAGGCTATCTTTGGTCGCAATACTGTGACAACGGCCGTCTTTGAACCTCTCTCACTGTATGACATAGGACCAACGATTAGGAGCCACGATCACAGCCACGATTGTTTCATGATAGCAATCTTTAGTCTGGGACAGCTAAAAATCATGCAGTGTGTCCCGTGCTTTATGCTGGTTCACCAGCACACCAACATCCCATGCTGGGATCCAGCAAACCAATACTTCATACAGAACTTGTGATCGATATGTCACCTCCTAATTTGCAAGATCCAGTAACACTAATAGAGAGATACAACCATGATTGGATGATCGGAGCAAATCATTTGTAACTATGTACTCAGTACTATGATACAGTCTAAATTCTGACTGGAAATACTTGCAGATACCATTTCTTTCTAAAAAGGAATACATTTGTAAGGATACTGCCTTTTCCAGAATTTTTGACAGAAAAGGTAGATTCGAGATCAGTCTGTAATTAACTAATTCTTTAGGAAGGGGCTGTGTTTTTTTTAATAAGAGGTTAAAACAACAGCCCGCTTAAAAGTTGTTGGTACGTATCCTAATGACAATGATGATTTAAAATATTAAGAAGAGCATCTATAACTTCTGGAAGCATCTCTTTCAGTAGCTAATGGCTCGTTTCCACTGAGAGGTATGGCTCAGTACAGTTCAGTATGGTACACAATTTTTGCCGTTTCCATTGACAGAAGTTGTGAATGGTACCCTAATTCCGAACCATACCGTACCACTTTTTTGGCACCCTTCCTTTAGGTCACCTAGCACAGTAGTCAGATACTAAAGGGTGGAGCTAGACTCACTGCAGAACGTTGATTGGTTTACAGAGAATCGTCACTTGTGCGTGCTTTTTCAGCTGTGTTTTTCCTTGCAGCCTGGGCTCAAAAAAGGGTGTCTTTTTTTTGTGACAAACATGCCGAGAAGCAAGAACAAGATCTGCTGTATGTTGTCCATTGTTATTTACTGTGTCGCTTTCTTCTTGGCGCAAGAATGACATTGATCCACTCCTGGACCCATATCTGTAAAAACATCTATCTCATGTCCAAAAATGCTAATCTTCAATTAATACAATACAAAACACTTCACAGAACACATTACACGGGCAATAGATTAGCTAAAATGGGTTTCACATCAGAAGTTTGCACACATTGCAGTCAGAAATCTACAGATACATACATCCATGCAACCTGGCACTGCACTCCAATCAAACACTTTTGGGAAGAGGTCACACAGTCACTATCCACTATAGGGGGTTGCCGCATCCCACTATCGCCCTCTCTTTGCTTGCTGGGGGACCTCACAATAATTACTGATAAAACTATAAACTTTAAAATTCTCCTCATAGCTCTAACCATCGCCAGGAAAACTATCCTCATGAACTGGAAAACTCGTAACAACATACACATTAACCACTGGAAAAATCTTCTCACCGACTTCATTACAATGGAATACACATCTCCCCCCTATAATTACTCGACCTCTGCCATCCAACACTTTCTGACCTCTTACAACTCTGAATCCCTTCTCTCTCCTCAACTCCGACTCCTCCCACCTTTTAATCAACCCACGGATATTACTGTATTGTTGTTATTATTGTCATCATTGTCATTATTTTCATTACTGTTATTGTTATGATTGCTATTATTATTTATTATTATTATTGTTGTTGTTATTGTCGTTGCTCTCATCATTGTTATCACCATTGTCATCATCATCATCATCATTATTATTATTATTATTATTATTATTATTGCTGTTTTGGAATTACTAACCTGGTTTTCATTGTTATCACTACTACTATAGTTAAATCAATTGATTATTTCCAATTCCCCCGCTAATCTTTTCATGTGTTTTTAATGTACCACAACGTAGAAGATAAAAAAAAAAAAATATATATATATATACACATTGAAAAACCTCATAAACGCTCAGGCAGGGAAGACAGGCGAGAAGTGGTTTCCCTAGGACAGTATATGAGAGTATAGGGACTGAAAAGATGTGGGGGGAGGGTTATCTTATATTATATTATCTTATATTATTATCTTACTATCTGAAATTAATTGATCCATTGAAAGTGGTAATCATTACATAGAAAAAAAAAAGACTAATACAATGATGGCGGTATGATGGTGATGAGGAGTGATGGTGGTGATGGTTTATACACTTGGTAATAATAATATAATAAATAATAAATGGTTACTATGCTCATGCATATACACACCCACACCCACACTCACACCCACCCGTAAACACACCTATACATTTACACACTTTTATTTCACTTCTGGAATTATGGAATTACTTGATTGTTGGTTACTGCACTATTATGGTCTGTATGTCTGTCTGTCAATAAAAAAAAAGAATGACATTGATCGCTACACCATGCCTATCATAAGCGTACTGTTGGCGGTGGAAACGCAAGCCGGATCAGGGTTTACGGTCCTGAATCGTACTGAACTGAACTGTACTGAACCGTACCGCACCATTCGTGGAAACAAGCCATTAATCTGTATAGGGTCTAACATAAATGTTGTTGATTTTTATTATTTAACAAGTTTAGACAATTCTTCCTCTCCTATAGCAAAGAATGAATGGAATTGTTCCTCAAGGGGTTCTGAGGTTGTGCCCTCTATGCAAACTGGTGCATCCAATCCTCTTATGGTCTCAGGGAAAATTACCTACAGTTAAACAAAAATGTAATTTAATCGCAACTATTTATTATGATTTTGGTAACACTTTAGAATAATGGTCTGTCATTAATAGGTAACTATGCAGGAAGTAATGCAGGACTAATGATTAGTACTACATTAACACTTCAGCTACTACTATTACCTAATATAGATACAAGCTTAACTAATCAGTAAGTAATATAGAATTTAGGAGTAAGATAGTTCCTTATTAGGTAATCAATAATTACTGAAGGAGATTGGCATCACTAAGAACTAATAGGTAACTGACAAATTATAAAGAATTACTAATTAATTACTAATCACAACATTAACGTGTCTGAGATGTGAGCAGTTGTCTTTTTTTACTCTTAAAGTGGTCATAAATGCATCGCTAATTACTCAAGTGTTACCTAGTCTAATATGTTTTTCACTTTAAAATAATGGTCCAGATCACTAGTAGTTCTTGAAGATTGTCCTTCTTTACTCTGAATAGTCATAAAATGCATCGCTAATTATTCAAGTGTTACCTAGTCACTCTTCAAGGACTACTAGTGATCTGGACCATTATTTTAAAGTGAAAAAGATCACTAGTAGTTCCTGCATGGTGACCAGGTAACACTTGAGTAATTAGTGATGCATTTTATGACTATATTCAGAGTAAAAAAGCTGACTGACTATGTCTCAGACACACAATAATGTTTTTCATAATTTGTCAGTTAGTTAATAGTTATTAATGAGGCTAATCTCAACAAGGAACTACCTCCTAAATTTGATATTACTTACTGATTAGTTAAGCTTGTTTCTATATTAGTTAATAATAGTAGCTGAAGTGTTAATGTAGTACTACTCATTAGTCCTGCATTACTTCCTGCATAGTTACTTATTAATGACGGACTATTATTCTAAAGTGTTACCATGATTTTTTTTTTCAGCCCTTGCTTTTAACTAAAAAGGTAATTGATGCCAAGAGAACAGGGTGTAAATGTAAAATATGTGGTGACAATATTGATAGAGAAAGTTGATATAGGTAAGTGAAAATATTCCCAGAACTGAGAAAATAGTATTTATGGAGAAAAATTGTATTCTGTGTCTCATAGGGCAAACGACGAACGGAGTTGTAAACAAAACATTCTTTATTATAATCCGCAAGGTGAACAGGAAAACGTTGGAGAAAAAAAATGTGTAGAATAAACAAGAACTTCCATTAGACTGTCCTTGTCGGAGTTCATAGGGAACATTTCATAACGGATTTAATGTTCGCTGACGATAGTGCCATACTGGCTGATGATGATGCTGAGGCATCCTCTGTGATATCGCACAGTCATACGGTCTTAAGATCAACGCGGACAAGACAATAGTACTGACCACAGACGGATCACTGGCGATCATTCATCTCAATGGCGACCAAATCGAACAAGTACACTAATTTAAATACCTGGGAACGATGGTACAAGAGAAGAAAGTAGCGACCAAAGCAGAAGTCCACGCTCTTAATTGATCAAGCAGCCGTGGCCTTTTTTTCCCTCAAGTGGTGTCTGTGGAAGCGCTCCAACATCTCCACCAAAACCAAGGTCCGCCTCTTCCGGACCTTAATCCTGCCAGTTCTCCTCTATGGATCAGAAACATGGACGTTACTTAAATAAGATCTGGCCAAACTTGAGGTCCTTCAAATGCGGTGCCTACGCCAGATTGTACGAGTTTCCCTTTGTGAACTCCTTCAAAATGAGGATATCCGCTGACGATGCGAACATCAGCCGACGATCGAGGAGCAGATTCAGAAACGCAGACTGCAATGGTTTGGCCACATCTGTAGAATGACTGACAGCAGGTTACCATACAAACTCCTCTGGCGTTATCGACCTACCCAGTGGAAAGTTCAACGAACAGCGGCAAAGAAAATATGGATCAAACAAGTCGATGAAGACTTGAGAAAACGTCCCAACCTCGATGAAGCCAGATCCATGGCCATGGACTCCCAGGGATGGAAACGTCTTGTAAACAAAATCCGGCAACAATTAGCATCCATAGCGCTGGGACGGAGGGAGTGAGCATGGTGGGGAAGCCAGAGGGAAGGAGAAGCCGAGTAGAGCCGAAGGGGTGGAGGGCAGAGGCACAGCCAGAGACCTGTAAGTCTGTTGTGGAGGCAGAGCTATGACTGACTGAGGCGGAGGGACGAGAGAGCCTGGAGGAGTCCTAGGGCTGATGGACCACGGTGAAGTCGAGGGAGCACAGAGCCGGAGCGAATCTGACGGGCTGACAGGCCAGGGTGGAGACATGGAAATGGAAATTTTCTCTATTAACCCTTTCATGTATGAATTATGATAACCTCAGTCAGGATTTTTTTCCTATGTTTTTTTTTGCTCTTAGGGCATGAAAAACAAGATTTGAAAATTATAATTTTTTTACACATTTTTCAAAGAGATTTTCAGATGTCCACTAGAGTGGACAGCAGGCGTTTATGGTTTAAACTGAAGATATACTGTATTAAACATAATACAGTAATAACACGGCAATATTGTGTGTATTTAACAAACCAATCAATAAAACTGTATAAAATCATGTGAAAACTATAAAATATATACAAAAAATATTGATGTGAAATATTGCAAACGCAATTGAACTTCATATAAGTTGAACTTTGCGTATCTTTGATATCAGAACATAAGGGTTTGATTCCATCAGAGATCTCTACAACCTGTCAAGGTACAACTGTGGAAACCCAAATTAGATGTCGATTTACCCTTATTAGCTGATAATTCTGATTATGTTCAAGATGGACACATTTCTACCATAGCTCATTTTAAGTAACATGCATAACGCAATCAGATTACGTTTTGATGTAAGAAGTAAAGTAATGGATTAAGTAACATGCATTATATAATCAGATTACTTTTTGATCTAACAAGTAATGCATTACAAGTAACGTGAATTACATAATCAGATTTCTTTTTGATGTTAAGAGTAAAGTAACACATTACAAGTAATGTGTATTACGTAATCAGATTACTTTTTGATGTAACGAGTAAAGTAATGAATTACAAGTCACATACTGTCAGAGATCAGTCAAGCTCGGTCCCATACACTACTCAACGATCACTCTCCCCAGAATACTAATCACTCACACCTGCTCAGACCATATTCTGATGTCTCCTGATCCCAAGACGTAACGTATACTCACCTGTGTTCCACTAACCTCTGTGTCATTGCCCTACTGTCTCCAGAATACCTGTTTGCTTTCCATCGCCTGTGATCCCGTGCTCTCCAGCGCTTCCAGTGTTTCCCTCGAGCTTTCTTGATATCGATCACGTCTGAAGGAGAAAGGACAAGTATTAATGAACTGTGACTGCTTGGTATACACATACCTGAAGCGAACATACTCCCCTGTGATCAGCCCCGCACCGAGTGATCTTCACAGAATCTGCACCAGTATTCCTTGCATACTCACTTTACACTCTTCGTATCTTAATAAACACTGTAATTGGATTCACTTACCTCTGCCTCCTTGCATATATCTTGACACATACATTACGTAATCACATTACTTTTTTGATGTTAATGCAAATTACATTCTAATAACACAAATACATTTATTTACAGTCAAAATAAGTTACTGCAGATTAAGAACAAAAAAAAAACAACAGTCACAGTAATAATATGAATTGTAGCTGAAATATAGCTGTTGATGCATGATGTCCACTATAGTGGAAAGATGATTAATCAGATTTTTCTCCCAATCTAAAATTAATACTTGGAAAATTTAACTGTGATATGACCCATTAGATATTGCTTGATGCTACAAAAAAATTTTTTTACCTGCTGAGTCTCCTAGGATAGAAGGAATGGATGGATATTCCAGAGCAACTTGGCATTTCTGACTGGCCATTGGCCATCTTGGTTTGGAGGGGGAAAAAAATGGATATGCAACGGCTTTCCACTTGGTGGCAATGTATAGGATGAAGCACCAGGGTCCACTGTAGAGGTTGATGTGCAACTATGCTATCAAAACCCATGTATATGCAAGAAAATGCTTTTTGAATAGCTGTCCACTGTAGTGACCACTATGCATGAAAGGGTTAACTTCAAACCATGCACAATAGTACAGTAAACTTGTTCTATCTTCTTTGCTTCAAACTGTCTATATCCCTAATCCAGATCTTTGTATAAACTTATAAAGTACAAAAAAAGAAAGAAAATGTGTATAAAAACACCTAACAAGGCTTAACATGCTACTTTTGGATGCCTGCCTATCGTTCCATATACTGGACTGTATAAAGAAAATTTTATGTTTTATTAATTGTATGATTATTTGAGATCTGACTTCGGATTTGATGTCTGTGGCCTCCCATCATTGTTTTCCAGTACACCACAGAAAGCATAATACTAAAACAGAAAACTTTGCAGAACACAAAATTTATGTCACTGTCTTGTGTTCCCCTGGTCCTGTGTGGACTTTTACGTTATTTCCTGTTTTGCACCATGTTTTGTAGTCCTTTGTAGTTTTTCTTGTTGATTAGTTCCTGATTGTTCCCAAGTGTGTCTTGTTTGCCTATCACCCCTTTGTGTATAAATAACCCAGTATTTCTCTTGTTCTTTGTCTGGGGGGTATTCCAGAAAGCAAGGTTAACTTACCGTCACATATAGGCCTACCCTGAACTCCCGGTTGCTTACTCAAGGTATGCTGGTTCCAAAAACACGTCCGGGAGTAAGTTCAGCCAACCCAGAGTATGTTAACTGTGAACACACAAGACATTCTCAACAGAGCGACGAATTGATGATTCACCATGGAAACGGTCAAGTGCGCCATACTACTTCCTTCTTCTTCTTTTGTTTAATGCCGATTTACATAACCTACTTAGTGCACATTGCCACCTATTTGGTGGTTATGCAATAATTTTTTCAATCTTTTCGTTTAATAAGTAATCTTTATTCACTGAGAATAAGGATTATAATGTTTGTTTGATGCTAATTAATTGAATGCATAATCGTGTAAGATTTAATAAAATAAAATATATTTGAATTAAATTAACATTTTAACATTACCTTGTTATAATAATGCTTTAGAATTAATAAATAATATTGTATATTATAACTGTATAACGTCTCAGTTACGCATGTAACCTTACTTCCCTGAATAGGGAATGAGATGCTGCGTCACCGATTTGGGAACGCCTCTGCGTGATTGCGTCGTGAAGCACCTATGGAATCAGCCCAATGGAGTGATTGAACGTCATAGGCGGGTGACGTCATCCACCAGGAAATTATAAAGCACACCTGCACCAAACACAGTCAGCTTCTGGATAGGCTGAAGCAAGACAATCGCGGGCACGCAGGGAGTATGGCCGGGTGACGCAGCGTCTTGTTCCCTATTCAGGGAACTAAGGTTACATGCGTAACCGAGACGTTCCCTTTCAAGGGATGAGGTCAAGTTCATAGAACCTCACGAATGTATGCGGCGAGGACCACCCTGCCGTGTCACAAACTTCTTGCAAGGAAGCCCCTGCTAGTAGTGCCTTAGAGGCAGCCATACTCCTAGACAAGTGGGCCTTTACAACCAAAGGTGAAGGCTGACTGGCCGCCTCATAAGCAAGTGAGATAGCCTCAACCACCAACTAGCTCATTCTCTGCTTGGATGCTGGGCCCCCTCTCAAGGGTGGCCCAAAACACACAAACAACTGTTCAGATCTTCTCCACAGGGCAGCTCTGTGGATATAAGCAGAGCAGATTGAGTCTTTCCTGGTCTGACGCCAAAAGGGAGGAGGACAAAAGGCCTGTAGTACAACTGGTCTTACAGTATTAGTAGGAACCTTCGGAATATAGCCTGGCCTAGGATGTAGGAAGGCCTTAACCATGCTGAGCGCAAATTCCAAGCACGAGGGTGCCGCTGACAGTGCTTGAATATCTCCTATTCTCTTCAGAGAAGACATAGCAAGCAGAAGGATTATCTTAAGAGTGAGAAACTTCTCAGGAACTTCTTCAAGCGGCTCAAAGGGAGCCTCAGAAAGGCCTTGCAGGACAATGGCCAGGTCCCATGCTGGCACCCTGGTGCATACTGCAGGTCTTAACCTTAAAGTGCCACGGAGGAAACAAGTCACCCCAATGGAACACCACCTAAAGGAGTGTGGTAAGCAGCTAAGGCCGCCACATACACCTTTATTGTGGAGGGGGCTAACCCAGCGGAGAATCTCTCCTGCAGGAATTCCAGCACCGCGCTCACAGGGCAGTTAACTGGATCCCACAGGCAGTCTCTGCACCTGAGAGAGTAGGTCCCTACTGATCGGAATCTCCATGGGAGAGCCGTCGAGGAGGTACACAATGTCCGAGAACCATACTCGGGCAGGCCAGAACGGGGCTACCAGCAACAGACGGGCCCCACTCTCTCTAGAACTCCCGGAAGCAGAGCGATCAGGGGAAAGGTATACAGGGGTAGCCTTGGCCACTCCTGAACCATGGCGTCCAGTCCCGGAGGAGCTGGAAAACCACAGGAGCTCCGCCACCTCGGTGTGGAGTCTCCATTCCCCAGGCCTCGCCCCCTGCCTCGACAGGATGTCTGCTTCCTGGTTCAGGTACCCTGGGATGAAAACTGCCCTGATGGAAGCAGATTCCCTTGGGCCCCTTGATGATCTATATATGCGACCCCTCGATGTGTTGTCATTATCTTGAACAAACAAGCACACGGTGGCCACTGAGGTCTGGCAGGAAGTGCTTCAGAGCCTGAAATACTGGCATCATTTCTAGACGATTATGTGCCATGACAGCTGATGGACCTGCCACAGACCCTGAGTCAAGCAACCACCCATGATCGCTCCTCAGCCCGCGAGGGAAGACTCTGTCGCTAGCGTAACGCGATGAACATGAGTCCCCAACACCTGCCTTTGTGACATACACCAAGGATCTTTTCACATGCGTGACTTTGATCATGCGGACTGGGTATCCCCTCAGGGAAAACCCCTTGGTACTGAGCCGCTCAGCAGGCCAAAAGGTATCCCATTAAACACAGCTACATAAGACCTAACAGTTTCTGAAACTGTTTGCCAGTGAGTGGCTGGTCTAGCTTTGGTTCCTTTACTGCTGAGAGAATCGATGCAATACGTACAGGCGACAGATGAGCCCGCATAGCTACCAAATACCCAAACCACGCCCAGACAAGTGGTTCTCTGTACTGGAGAAAGCACACTTTTCTTTGCGTTCAGCCTCCATCCCAACTTTTCCATATGAGCGAGCACAACATCTCAATGTTGAACCGCCATATGTTCTGTTACTGAGCAAAAAATCAACCAATCGTTGATATACTTTCACTCCGTGAAAGTGGGGTTCACAAAACTAGACCGAAGAGAAGTACCCAATATTGGTATGCTTCTCCCCAGAAAGCGTACCTCAGGGACCTCCTGTGTTATAGAAGAATGACCTCCATCCTTCTTTGGCACAATGAAGTAACGTTTGTAAAACCCTGACTCCCTGCTGGGAGGAGGAACCCTTTTCATAGCCTCCTTTCGCAGAAGAGTCTCTACTTCCTGTGTCAAACCCAGAGCCTGGTTCTGCAGGACCCACCAAGATATATTTGTCAGATATTTCCACCAAAAAATCTCTAATGGTACCAGTCCCTCAAGACTGGCCTCTGGTATACTGCGAACAGCAAGCACAGTGCCCTGGTGCGGTGCACCGGCAGGGAACAACTGGCCAGACTGCTCTAGGACCCTCCGTGGAGGGGGCGGGCCACCCTCGGGTGGTTCGCAAGACCCTTCTACGCCCGGCATTGCGGCGGGGTTGGAAGAATGGCCTCCTGAGGGCACCGAAGGGAGACAGGCACCGTATAAGGAGGTGGACACCGCCTTCCTACGGAGAGGACCCTCAGAAACCTGACATTGATATCGTCAGAAGCTACTAAGGGTACCAGTCTCTCGAGACTGGCCTCTAGTGTATCACAAACAGCAAGCGCAGTGCCCTGGTGCGGCAAACCGGCAGGGAACGACTGACTTGACTATTCTAAAGCCCTCTTCGGAGGGGGCAAGCCACCCTCGGGTGACTCGCGAGGACCCTCTACGCCCCGGCATTGCGGCGGGGTTGGCAGAACAGTCCCCTGAGGGCACCGAAGGGAGACAGGCACCATATAATGAGGTAGACACCGCCTTCCTACGGAGGGGACTACCCTCAGAAGCCTGACATTGATGGCATCAGGACTTTTTATTTGACCAAGCCCTCTTCGTGACAATAACAGTCCTCAGATCCGCCTTGTCCATAGAAGACTTCGCTCTTCTTCCACATTTTGGAATTAGAAAGGGCAAGAAGAACTCAGCACATGCCCTTACAATAAACATGGATTTTAGAAATAGTATTTCACATAGGTATCTACATTTTTTCAAGCCAAAAAGATATATGATTTAATTTCTCAAAATTAAATACATTTAAAACCAATCAGACAGGCTGAATATTCATATTAGAATCTAAACGCAAAAAAAACGCAAGCGTGCTTCCAACCCTGAGATGAAACACTGGACCTGGCAGGTGAAGGCAGAGAAAGGGCGATGCCCGTCGCTAACCCCTCTGCCAGATCCAGTTTCAATTCCCACGACTGAAGCCGCCGCTCTGCCTTGGCAGAAGCGGGACCGAGCTGGGGGGAACATGAGCCAAAGTGATCTCCTCGAAGAGCGCTTGGCGGGAGGGCAGCGTTATCGTGGGCAGACGACCACAATGCTCATAACCAGCTCCCTCGAGAGCTGCCTGAGTATGTTGCATACATACTCCCATTACATGTCACTCTTTGTCTTTTTTTTTTTTTTTTTTTATATATATGTGGTGAAAAACTCCTGCCTAGTCTCAACTAAAGATGGACAAAAACACCAAGTTTGACAGACAATGATTTACACAGAGCACTTGCTGAAGGCACAGAAGCTGACTGTGTTTGGTACAGGTGTGCTTTATAATTTCCTGGTGGATGACATCACCCACCTATGACGTTCCGTCACTCCACTGGACTGATTCCATAGGTGCTTCATGACGCAATCACGCAGAGGCGTTCCCAAACACATTTAGTTATATTAATATAACTCTAATTATTCTAATTAATCTAATTAATTATATAATATCTGAATACCTCTTAAGCAAACTAACACTGGAACATAACCTGCCTCGGAGCAGGTTATGTTCAGAGAGTGAGTTGCTATGGCTACACATACCTTGAAAGTTACCTCCGTTTTTGGAACCGAAAAGTAGCTTTAGAAAATGCATTACAACTCTAATCCACCTTGTGAAACTGGGGGGTGCTTGTTCCTTCCAGGAGAGCAGGATGAGACGCCTGGCAATCAAGGAGGTGAATGCTATAAGGGGACAATTTTGGGGGCGAATTTCAGGGTTGAAACCAAAAAGGGCACTTACAGGGTTGGGAGTAATGTTTTTTTGGAGCATCTTAGTGTAGGCGCCAAAGATGTTGGCCCAGAACACATTAAGTTTAGGGCAGGACCAGAACATATGTATACAATCTGCTGGTTGGCCTTTACAGCGAGGGCATGCAGGATCAACATTAGGAAAGATTTTCATCAGCCTTGTCTTGGTTAAGTGTACTCTTAGAACTATTTTAAGTTGTATCACGATGTGCCTGGCACAAGGAGAGCATGTATGAATTGAGTCAAGCACAGCCTTCCAATGATCATCTGTAAATCTCTGTCATTTTTTAACTGCCTCATAACAAAGAGCAAGTCAATTGCAATTTCAGCTTAAAGGGATCGTTCACCCAAAAATGAAAATTACCCAATGATTTACTCACCCCCAAGCCAACCTATGTATATGACATTCTTCTTTCTGATGAACACAATCTGAGTTATATATATTAAAAAAAATGTCCTGGCTCTTCCAAGCAATATAATGGCAGTAAATGGCAGCCCAAAATTTGATGCTCAAAAAGGTGCATTATAAAATCCATCCATTATAAAAGTAATCCACATGGCTCCGGGGTGTTAATAAAGGCCTTCTGAAGCGAATCAATGGGTTTGTGAAAGAAAAATATCCATATTTAACACGTTATATAAGTAAAATATCTAGCTTCCGGCAGACCGCCTTCCGTATTCAACTTACGAATAAAGTGATGTGTGATGTGATTTTTAAGTAATTTATGTATTAAAAATGGGGGAGTTTTTGTAAGTGTGATAGTTTGTTAATGTTGTTTTGTTCCTTTAAGTTGGTCACTTTCGACATTGTGTTGAAATACTCTCTTGCCCGCGAACGATGTCTACTTTGACCCGCCTACAAACACTGCAGTTGTAGCTGAGGCCTGGAAGACTTTGGTTCATGTTGTCGACATGTCAAGAAGACGCTGTTTTCAGCGCTTCAAATCCACTTTACATGCACTTCAAAAGGAGGAGGACCCGTGCAGAAAATGATATGGAAAAATCGACTCCATCTTTTGTATCACTGTGTATCAAGTGCTGAGGAAGCATCTGGAGCTAAAATTCAGATATGGTAACAGGCACTTTGTTTCAAACATGCGTTGTAAGCAACAGACTGAGCTGTCTGACCAATCAGAGCAGATTAGGCTCGCAGAGGAGAGGAGAGGTTTAGAGAGGCTGAATCTTCAAACAAACCATTTTTAGACTCTTTGAGAAATTAGATGATGTGCAATATATATTATGAGAAAATTAAAGTGTTTTGGATGCATGCACACCTATTGTAGGAGACCTCCAAAACAAAATTAGGAACCTTCAAAATAGCATAATACTATTATTTTGTTAAGTAGTACATACAAAGTAGACTGAAAGTATAATAAAAAAAATTTTGTTTAAAAAAAGTACAAACAGCACACTTGAATAAACTTCTTTTTTTGTTGTAAGGGTTGGCTGAATCATTCACAGCATTAGTAGCTTTCATCAGGACTATCAAACTAATTCTTCATTTTAGACTATGACACGTTACTTTGTTGTTGATGGCACAGACAATTTTGGCTTTGTGTGTGTGTACAGGTATGTGAGTGTCCGGCTCACAGCTGTGCTCTAATTCTGCGCACAAAGTCAGTGTGTCACTCTGTTTGTCATCCCAAATGCATTCAGGTTCCAGTTGTCTCATCTTTGCTAACATTTGAGTAAAAAGATACAAAGAACCCAGAGTGCTTCCTCAACTTTCAGATCAGTCCATACAATGACCATTTCTCACATCACATGGCACATCACTAATAAGTAATAAAATGTTAAACCTAATGTTTTATTTTTTATTTTACATTTACGCATCTGAGGTCAAGGATTTCTTGAATTTTTATTTGTCTTAATTGTTTTAACAATAAAAAGGTGAATTTTTCCATCATATGTATTACTGATAATAGGCAACAAGATAAACATTCCATTTACATTTTCTTAGGTTGTCAACCAACAAATAAAGACAATAGCATCAAAACATTTTGATCAAGGGTTAAATAATAACAAAATTGTTAACAGATATTGTCTTTGGTACAGATATTGGTCTCTGGTACATTCTATTTCAACCCATGTTTAACCCTAAAATTGTATTAAAAAATTTCAACCAATGGTTGGGTTTGTCCATATTTGGCCCAAATATGGGTTGAAACAACCCAGCATTTTTTAGAGTGTAATAATCCCTTATTTTACAAGCAGTAACATATCACTGAAGGTTTTACTCTAATTACCAATAGACAGAATCCATCCCTGGTAGGATAGAACAGAGGGTCTAGAATGCCTGTCCTGATGTCTGGGATGGTACCAGCCCATCCCTAACCCAGAGGCGCCTGCTCCAGCCACGGTGCCATGAGGCTTAAGCTTTTAATCACTAAGCTTAATCTACTGGACAGCTGGAGAATCTTTACGAGCCAAACTGTGCATTATGTAGCCTGTTAGTGTGTCCTTTATCTTTATCTGATTCACAGTTATATTAGGTTGATAGGAAGCAAGCCCATGAGACCATTGGAATGTGAAACCACAAAAGTCCTATTGGGAATGTTATATCGCCATCATATTAAAGCAAGTTTATTGTGCTTTATGAGCTTACTGTTTACTGCGTCTTGTAGGACCAAATTTGAGTCATTATAGAATATTTATCTATTAGTCTACAACAAGGGTTTCAAACTCAGTTCTAAGCCTATGTAAACACACCTGAAACAGCTAATCAAGGTATTTAGGATCATTAGAAACTTCCAGGCAGCGGTTTTGGAGCTGGTTGAAACTATATTGAAAACTATAAACTGGGCAGGGGCCCTCCTGTTTCAATATTTATTGGTAATAAATTATCCCACTTATTAGTCTATAAAATATACTTTTTTTCCTATTTAGCACCTAAACTCTGGAACAGCTTTCCTAGCATTGTTCGGGAAGCAGACACACTCTGTCAGTTTAAATCTAGACTAAAAACGCATCTCTTTATTATGGCATACACATAAAACATTTTTAATTTATATTTTATTCAAATTGTTAGGCTGCATTAACTAGATCAGCCGGAACCGGGAACACTTCCCATAACACCTGATGTACTCGTTACATCATAAGAGGAATGGCATCTACGTTAATGTTAGTCTCTCTGTTTATCCCGAGGTTTACTGCAGTCAGCCGGATCCGGGCCGAATCCAGATCAGATGGTGGACCAGCGCCCAGACATTACCAACGCATCCCTGAAGTGTCTGCAGAGACCGTGTCAATTAGTCTACCCTCTGAAATTGCTCATTGACATGGCATCCTCAATGGATCCATCTCCGGCGTGATGACTCCAATATTTCGAATATTCCTATTTAATAATTGTTTAATCGACACGCCATCCTCAATAAACCCGTCTGCGGCGTGATGCCTCCGATCTTTCGATCTGATCTAATATTACTTCTGACCTATAAGGCTGGCAAAATAATAAACATACACTGTTTGTTAATTGGCCAGAGGAAAACTGGCACCCTGAGCCTGGTTTCTCTTAAGGTTTATTTTTCTCCATTAGGCCACCTGATGGAGTTTTGGTTCCTTGCCACTGTCGCCTCTGGCTTGCTCAGTTGGGGACACTAAATTTTCAAATAAATATCCAAATAAATGTAATTACTAAACTAAATTAACTATATCAACTACATTACTTAAATATATATGATAATTGAAATGAGCTAGATGACATCACTGTTTTCTCCAGAGCGGCTGTACAGCCGAATCAAATTCTGTTCATTATTTTCCTGTTTAACACTGTGAAGCTGCTTTGAAACAATCTGCATTGTAAAAAGCGCTATATAAATAAAGTTGACTTGACTTGATGGACTCAATCTATCAATCTTTTAACAATAATATGTTAAAATACAATATGTAAATAACATTCAGAAACTGTATTTGAAATTAATAAGGATCTATAAATAAATACTGATACAAAAAAAAAAAACATAAAACATTAAACTCATTTATCATCACTGATTTTATATGACATGCACAACACGGACTGATGCACAGAGGCACACTGTTTAGGATGGGTTTGTGTTGAAAAGCCCCTAACAAAGTAATTTAATCATATAAGGTTCCCTCTCTTAAAATGTAAGTGAGTGTAAATGTCAGCATTATCATATGTCTAAATGATTAAAGTCTGTCGGGTAGGCTAAAAAAAGAGCTTATTGATGCAATTCAGTCAGTCTGCTATTTTATTCCAACTGTTACTCCTGGTCAGAGGCTTAAATATTATTTATTTATTTATTTATATTTAGTTTATATGTAGAGTTATGTTTTAACCAACTTTAAAGGTGCAAAGCAAAAATATTTAGTAGCGTTTAAGTTGTAACTTAGTGCCCTTTTACATCAAAATTAGGCTAAGGGCCAGATTTACTAACAGTTTGCACCAGCGCAAACCCTCTTTTGGCGGTAAAAAACTACTGTCAGGATTTACTAAAGACATGCAGTGAAAAATTAGCGCTGAAAAGGCGTGGACAGGGTTATTTTTGCGGCTGACTTTATTGCATATGCATTTGTAGGAGTTTCTCTTTCAGCCGCAACATTTATGGGAGGAGAGTATTTAAATGAATCACCCAAATGATTTACTAAGATTTGCGCTCGTCAAAATTATCCGGCTGCGCCTGTGATCATTAATTTGTGCGTCATCAGTAGATCAGAATATTGAAACATTACTCCTTGAGAGATTTATTTGTTAAGAAATAATTACCTAATAATTTTATTGGAGTCTTACACACATAATGTACAGTTAGCTAGTCTAAGCCATGCATTCATTTGCAGCTATTATGGGAGTGGCTTGATGCAACACAGAAGATGCAGATTTAAATATGCAACTTATTTAAAAAATGCTGTTTGCTGTGCCATTAGAATTTTTTTTTTGATCTTTTGAAATCTGCATCATAGGTAAAATTAAACAAATTGCTAATTACAACATTAAAAAACATATAAAGCCTGTGCAAATACTATTAGAAATTGTGAAATAATAGAAATAATTAACAAACAGTACATTTAATTTATCTATTATAACTTTTATGTCGTTTTGGTCGCTTGGCTGTTTCCTTATAAAGGTCCAAAAATTAAAGTTTTTCGTCAGGTGTGTGATGTTCTTTTTTGATATGATTTCATTATGTTGCTGTCTTGATGCCAGCCAATCGCTGCATTGCTGATCATGGTTTTGAGTATTGACATATCTTCCCTTTCCAATGAAGACAAGAACGTGCAGTAATCTCAGACAGCTTAATCCAGATATTTTAATCAAATCCGCAAATGTGTTTGGAAAACCAAATTAGCCAGAGATCAGCTATCACGATTAGAAGATATGGCATCTGTCAAATCATCTCAGATGTATTAATCGAGGAACAAAGAATGAACCCCAGTACCCGCTGATAGCAAGCTGCTTTCAAATGCTTCTGTGAGTATTTGTGTGAGTGCTCTGTGAAGAGCGTCAAACCTTTCTATTTACAATGTGTTTTTACACCGTTTAGCATTGTAGCAATCACAGACATGTTAGTTGAGCGTGTGAACGCAATGGCCAATCAGAGGCATTTAAATCATTATCACAAATCATTCTTGCTGTGTCCCATTCCACCCACTTATATTATGCCCTAAAAGTATGTAATGTTTTTGTGAAGAAAAAGTAGGCTACATAGTACAGTTTTGGGACACTACTACTTTGCCATAAGTCAAGTCAAGTCAAGTCAACTTTATTTATATAGCGCTTTTTACAATGCAGATTGTTTCAAAGCAGCTTCACAGTGTTAAACAGGAAAATAATGAACAGAATTTGATTCGGCTGTACAGCCGCTCTGGAGAAAACGGTGATGTCATCAGCTCATTTCAATTATCATATATATTCAAGTAATGTAGTTGATATAATTTAGTTTAGTAATTAAATTTATTTGGATATTTATTTGAAAATTTTGTGTCCCCAACTGAGCAAGCCAGAGGCGACAGTGGCAAGGAACCAAAACTCCATCAGGTGTCCTAATGGAGAAAAATAAACCTTGGGAGAAACCAGGCTCAGTCGGGGTGCCAGTTCTCCTCTGGCCAATTAACAAACAGTGTATGTTTATTATTTTGGCAGCCTTATAGGTCAGAAGTAATATTAGATCGGATTATGCGAAAGATCGGAGGCATCACACCGGGTTTATTGAGGATGGCGTGTCAATTAAACAATTATTAAATAGGAATATTCGAAATATCGGAGTCATCACGCCGGAGATGGATCCATTGAGGATGCCATGTCGATGAGCAATTTCAGAGGGTAGACTAATTGACACGGTCTCTGCAGACACTTCAGGGATGCGTTGGTAATGTCTGGGCGCTGGTCCACCATCTGATCTGGATATGGCCCGGATCCGGCTGACTGCAGTAAACCTCGGGATAAACAGAGAGACTAACATTAGCGTAGATGCCATTCCTCTTATGATGTAACGAGTACATCAGGTGTTATGGGAAGTGTTCCCGGTTCCGGCTGACCTAGTTAATGCAGCCTAACAATTTGAATAAAATATAAATTAAAATGTTTTATGTGTATGCCATAGTAAAGAGATGCGTTTTTAGTCTAGATTTAAACTGACAGAGTGTGTCTGCTTCCCGAACAATGCTAGGAAGGCTGTTCCAGAGTTTGGGTGCTAAATAGGAAAAGGATCGACCGCCTGCAGTTGATTTTGATATTCTAGGTATTATCAACTGGCCAGAGTTTTGAGACCGCAATAGACGTGATGGAGTATAATGCGTTAAGAGCTCGCTCAAGTACTGGGGAGCTAAACCATTTAGTGATTTGTAAGTAATTAGCAAGATTTTAAAATGTATGCGATGTTTAATAGGGAGCCAATGCAGTGTTGACAGAACCGGGCTAATATGGTCATACTTCCTGGTTCTAGTAAGAACTCGAGCTGCTGCGTTTTGGACCAGCTGCAGTTTATTTATTAAGCGAGCAGGGCAACCACCCAGTAGAGCATTACAATAATCTAGCCTTGAGGTCATGAATGCATGAACTAACTGTTCAGCATTTTGCATTGAAAGCATATGCCGTAATTTAGATATATTTTTAAGATGGTAGAATGCAGTTTTACAGATGCTAGAAACGTGGCTTTCAAATGAGAGATTGGTATCAAAGAGCACACCCAGGTTCCTAACTGACGACGAGGACTTGACAGAGCAGCCATCAAGTGTTAGACAGTATTCTAGGTTACTACATGTGGAGTTTTTTTGTCCAATAATTAAAAATTCTGTTTTTTCTGAATTAAGTTGCAGGAAATTACTAGTCATCCAATTTTTTATATCAGCTATGCATTCCGTTAATCTTGTGAATTGGTAAGTTTCGTCAGGGCGTGAAGAAATATAGAGCTGAGTATCGTCAGCATAACAATGAAAACTAACGCCATGCTTCCTAATGATATCTCCCAGTGGTAGCATGTACAGGGTGAAAAGCAACGGTCCTAGCACTGAGCCCTGCGGTACTCCATACTGAACTTGTGATCGGTGTGAGATCTCTTCATTTACTGCTACAAACTGAAAACGGTCAGATAAGTATGATTTAAACCATGCCAATGCAATTCCACTAATGCCAACATAATTTTCGAGTCTATTCAAAAGAATGTTGTGGTCGATGGTATCGAATGCAGCGCTAAGATCGAGTAACACTAACAGAGAGATACAACCACGATCGGATGATAAGAGTAAATCATTTGTAACTCTAATGAGAGCAGTCTCAGTACTATGATGTGGTCTAAATCCTGACTGGAAAACCTCACAGATACCATTTTTTTCTAAAAAGGAGCATAATTGTGAGGACACTGCCTTTTCTAGTATTTTTGACAGAAAGGGTAGATTTGAGATTGGCCTGTAATTGACTAATTCTGTAGGGTCAAGTTGCGGTTTTTTAATAAGTGGTTTAATAATAGCCAACTTAAAAGTTTTCGGTACATATCCTAAAGTCAAGGATGTATTAATGATATTAAGAAGAGGATCTATGACCTCTGGAAGCATCTCTTTTAGTAGTTTAGTCGGTATAGGGTCGAGCATACATGTTGTTGATTTAAATGATTTAACGAGTTTAGCCAATTCTTCTTCTCCTATAGCAGTAATTGAATGTAATTTTTCCTCAGTGACACTACAATGCTCTGTCTGATGTGATACAGTAGTAGACGGCTGCATGGTTATAATTTTTTTCCTAATATTATCAATCTTACAAGTAAAGAAGTTCATAAAGTCATTACTGCTGTGCTGTTGGCAGACATCAGAAGTTGAAGCTTTATTTTTGGTTAATTTAGCCACTGTATCGAATAAATACCTAGGGTTGTGTTTGTTTTCTTCTAAGAGAGTCGAGAAATAAGCAGATCTAGCAGTTTTTACGGCCTTTCTGTATGAAATCATGCTCTCTTTCCACGAAATGCGAAAAAATCCATTTTTCTGGCTGCTGTTTTAAGGGCCCGGGTGTGCTCGTTGTACCACGGCGTTGGACTATTCTCTTTAATCTTCTTTAAGCGCAGAGGAGCAACTGTGTCTAAAGTGCTGGAAAAGAGAGAGTCAATAGTTTCTGTTGCAACATCAAGTTCCTCCAGGCTATCTGGGATGCTGAGGAGATGAAACTGATGAGGAAGTTTATTTATAAAGAAATCTTTAGTCTCAGCAGTGATAGTCCTGCCATATTTGAAGCGAGGGGACGGCTTTGCAGCCTTTGCTAAATTAAGTATACATGATACTAGGTAATGATCTGAGATGTCATCGCTCTGCTGCAGAATTTCAACGGTATCAACATTTATTCCATGTGACAATATTAGGTCTAGAGTATGATTACGGAGATGAGTGGGTCCTGATACGTGTTGCCTAACTCCAATAGAGGTTAGAATGTCTCTAAATGCCAATCCCAATGCGTCTTTTTCATTGTCTACATGGATATTAAAATCACCAACAATTAGGACTTTATCTGTAGCCAGTACTAACTCTGATAAAAAATCAGCAAATTCTCTGATAAAGTGTGTATTGTGCCCTGGTGGCCTATATACAGTAGCCAACACAAATGTTAAACAGGATTTATCAATTTCACTACATAACGTTACGTAAAGCACCAAAACTTCAAAATAATTATATTTGAAACTAGACTTCTGAGTAATACTGAAGATATTATTATAAATTACAGCAACACCTCCCCCTTTACCTTTCAGACGAGGCTCGTGTTTATAACAATAATCTTGTGGGGTGGACTCATTTAAAGTAATGTAGTCGTCAGGTTTTAGCCAGGTTTCTGTCAAACACAGCACATCTAGATTATTATCTGTAATCATATCATTAACAACAAGCGTTTTAGAGGAAAGGGATCGAATATTCAGCAGCCCGAGCTTTATCATTTGATCATCTGTATTATATCTGTTGTTTATTTGTTGGACATCAATTAAATTTTTACCGTTGAATAGTTTTGGTGGTTTTTTGTATTTACTAATTCGTGGAACAGACACAGTCTCTATGTGATAATAGCTAGGTGAAAGAGTCTCTATGTGCTGGGATTTATCTGACTTCTGTGACGCGAGACAGCTAGCAGACGGTCGGGTAAGCCAGTCCGTCTGCTTCCTGACCTGGGCCCTAGTTAGTCAAGGTTTAGCTTTAAGACTATGTGCCAAATTACTAGAGAGAAGAGCGGCACCACCCCAGGAGGGATGGATACCATCTCTTTTCAACAGGTCAGGTCTGCCCCAAAAGCTTTTCCAATTGTCTATGAACCCTATGTTATTTTGCGGACACCACTTAGACAACCAGCCATTGAGTGATGATAGTCTGCTAAGTATCTCATCACTCCTTTTAATGGGGAGGGGACCAGAGCAAAAAACCCGGTTTGCCATCGTACTTGCGAGTTCACACACCTCTTTAATGTTAATTTTGGTGATCTCCGACTGGCGAAGTCGAACATCATTTGTGCCGACATGAATAATAATCTTAGAGAATTTACGATTAGCATTAGCCAGCACTTTTAAATTTGCTTTGATGTCAGGCGCTCTGGCTCCCGGTAAACATGTGACTATGGTGGCTGGTGTCTCTATTTTCACGTTCCGTGTAATAGAATCGCCAATAACTAGGGCACTTTCAACAGGATTCTCAGTGGGTGCATCACTGAGTGGGGAGAACCTGTTTGATGTTCTAATCGGAACGGAAGAGTGGTTTTTTGATCCGCGACTATGCCGTCTCACCGTCACCCAGTTGCCTGCTGCAGGGGCTCTACAGCCGGAACCGAACAATGTACAGATTTCACTGAGCTAGTCGCATCCAAAGCAGTGTCTAAAGCTGTTTTGTTCTCACTACTCTCAAATAAAATCTGGATGCGTGTCTCTAATTCTGAAATCTTCTCCGTCAGTCTGACTATCTCCTTACATTTATCACATGTGAAGCCCTGTTCACCAACGGAGACAGATATACTAAACATGAAACATGTAGTGCAGGTAACAATAAAAGGAGAAGACATGGCTTACCGTATTTGTTGATTAATCCAACTTACCACAGTTGTTTGATGGACTAGTAAAGGCACGAGAGACAAAACAGGAAACCCGGATGCACAAATGGCAGGCTAACAGGCTAGTGAAATGCTAACGCGTTGTGAAATGCTAACACGTTGTGATAGTGATTTAAATTAAAAGCTAACAATGTCAATTTTAACGTGATAGGAAATATTAAACAATATATGGTGATGAGTAAGTTATATTTAGCAGTATAAACAACAAGAAAAGATATCAAATAGAGATTCAAAAGCAAAGCTGTACAGAGCTGCAAAACCCTGTGTCTTTAACAGACAGCTCTGCCGCTTGGTTATGTTCATCCTCAACCTCAATCATCTTGTCACAGTTAAAATTCCCACATTCAATTTACTTAATTTTCTAAAACATGCGCATATTTAATTCAATCACAACCTTTGTGACGTGATAAGTGCACTAAGCTATCTCGCGATTTTTTTATTGTTTGTTAGTTTTTTTGTTCATTTTATAGATGCTTTGCCAACCCTTACGAAAAAGACGTTTATTCAAGTGTTCAATTAGTATACTTATTTTAAATTAAAAATAAGAAAATATACTTTCAGTCTATTTTTATATACTTCTCAGAAATACACTTTATGGACTTCTCAGAAATATACTTAAAATTGCACTTAAGTATACTTGACTTATACTGACAGAAATATCTAAGTATATTTGGCCTATACTTGTACTCAATCTTTTGATCGAGATATACTAGTATAATTAAGTATTCAAAGTATACTTGGCTTGTAATTGTGTTTAATCTTTTGATTGAGTAGCCTATTAAATATACTTTTTCTTTTTACATAGTTTTACATACAGTCTTATTAAACTTACATTGTTTGAAAATATTGATTAGAATATGGATATAAAACAGATATGTTCCTAATTCTGCGTATCTGAATTTTTGTGTAGGCTAGTCTACTGGTACTGTACATAGCTATTTACTTTAAATCTACTTTTCTCTTTCCCCACCACTGACTGAATTTTTCAGCTATCCATGTTTTAACTGTCATACGCTATGACACATCTTCTAGTACAGTATATGATAATTGAAATGAGCTAGATGACATCACCGTTTTCTCCAGAGCGGCTGTACAGCCGAATTAAATTCTGTTGCATTATTTTCCTGTTTAACACTGTGGAGCTGCTTTGAAACAATCTGCATTGTAAAAAGCGCTATATAAATAAAGTTGACTTGACTTGATGGACTCAATCTACTCCATCTGTGTTTTGATCATCATTCTGAATCTGATCAAGGCGTAGTCTTTGACAAAAATGTGATTTTCTCAACTTTTTGTTTAAATGTTGCCTTTCTTTATGTAACTTGCCCACATTCAAGTGTAGATAAAAAAGGATGCATGAAGCTATAATAAAATGTTTTTAAAATTAGTTAAAGTACAGTTATAGGTATATTTCAAGTATAAGAAAAATTATATCTACATTTATACATAGTAGTATACTGAAAGTGCAAAAATAATATATAAATAGTAAACTATATGTATAATGTTATGTTCACTTAAAGAAAATTTACAAGTATACTTGCTGTATAAACTACTAAACTAGTATTACTTATAAGTTTACTAGTAATACAGATGCAGTACAAATGAAAAACCTAGTTGTGCACTTACTGTTTACTACTGTTACACTTATAGTACACTTAAACGTATACTTTTATATACTACAAGTGGGCCAATTTAGTCCAAATCAGTATTGAAATTGTACACTTACAAGTTTACTACTTGTACACGTTGATATTAGTATACTTACTACAGAAAGTATACTTAAAAATATACTTGAACATTACTTAAGTATACTTCAAATTAACTTGAAGTATACTTCTTTTTCGTAAGGGAATGCAATGACGCAAAATTAATTTGTATTAATTTGTTACATATATGTAGCGCTTTTCTGGGTACTCAAATCGTTTTACATCCTCAACCATCACCAATGTGCAGCATCCACCTGGATGATGCGATGGCAACCATATTACGCCAGAACCATATTACGCCCACCACACACCAGCTTATTGGTGAAGAGGAGACAGAGTGATGAAGCCAATCAGTATATGGGGATGATTAGGAGGTCATGATGGACAGAGGCCAATGGACAAATTTGGCCAGGATGTCGGGGTTACACCCCTACTCTTTTTTTGAAGGATTTTTAATGACCACAGAGAGTCAGGACCTCGGTTTAAAGGCTATTATTCACCTGTATGTATTTAAAATCTTCGACATAGACAGCATTTTAATCAGTTGTTTGTATAAATTAAGTGTAAGCTTTACTAGTTGATTCGTAAAACGGAATGTGGCTTTGGGTCGCGTTACACTGCTACTTGCTGGAAAAAGTAGTTAGCTACTGGAAAAGCTACACTGTTTTAAAAGCAACTGAGCTACTGTCAAGCTACTGAAAAATGTAGTTAGTATAGTCATTACTTGTAGTTAGCTATTCCCCAACACTGTTTATAAACAAAGTTCTGGAGGAGCATTTTTAAATGGTCTATCTAATCAGCTCGAGAGGAGACATATACAGCCGTCTCACCTAGTTACCTCGACAGTTTTCTGCATCCCTCCACCACTCTGACACTCTTTTGGTACCTATTCCCAGCCGGGGGTACAGGGGAGTACTCTGGGTTTCGGCAACTAGTCATGTGAAAATAGAGACACCAGCCACCATAGTCACATGTTTGCCGGGAGCCAGAGCGCCTGACATCAAAGCAAATTTAAAAGTGCTGGCTAATGCTAATCATAAATTCTCTAAGATTATTATTCACGTCAGCATTAATGATGTTCGACTTTACCAGTCGGAAATCATTAAAATTAACATTAAAGAGGTGTGTGAACTCGCAAGTACAATGTCAGACACTATAATATGCTCTGGCCACCTTCCTGTTCGCTGGAGTAATGAAACACTTAGCAGACTGTCCTCACTCAATGGCTGGCTGTCTAAGTGGTGTCCGCAGAAAAATATAGGGTGCATAGACAATTGGAAAAGTTTTTGGGGCAGACCTGACTTGTAAAAATGAAATGGTATTCATACCTCCTGTGGTGGGACCGCTCTTCTCTCTAGTAATATGGCACATAGTATTAGAGTTGAACCTTGACTAACTGGTGCCCAGGTCAGGAAGCAGACAGACTGGCTAAACCGACCGTCTGCTAGCTGTTTCACATCACAGAAGTCAGATAAATCCCAACACATAGAGACTCTTTCATCTACAGTAGATCACATAGAGACTGTGTCTGTTCCCTGAATTAGTAAATACAAAAAACTCCCAAACCCATTTAAGAGTAAAAATTTAATTGATGTTCAACAAATAAAAAAACAGATATAATACAGATGAACAAATTATAAATCTTGGGTTGCTGAATATCCGACCCCTTTCCTCAAAAACACTTATTGTTAATAATATGATTGCAGATCATAACCTAGATGTGCTGTGTTTGACAGAAACCTGGCTAAAACCTGACGATTACATTACTTTAAATAAATGTTTCCGTTTCCGTTATAAATATGAGCCATGTCTGAAAGGCAAAGGAGGAGGTGTTGCTGTATCTATAGTAATATCTTCACTATTACTGAGAAGTCTAGTTTCAAATATAATTCTTTTGAAGTGATGGTGCTTTATGTAACACTATCTAGTGTAAATAATAAATCCCGTTTGACATTTCTGCTGGCAACTGTATACAGGCCATCAGGGCACCATGCAGACTTTATCAAAGAATTTGCTGATTTTCTATCAGAGTTAGTACTAGCTGCAGATAAAGTCCTAATTGTTGGTGATTTTAATATCTATGTAGATAATGAAAAAAGACACAATGGGATTGGCATTTAGAGACATTCTAAACTCTATTTGAGTTAGGCAACACGTGTCAGGACCCACTCATTGTCGTAATCATACTTTAACGAGTTTGTTTGCCCATATAATCTTAAGATATTATGTTAAACTTATTTGGCTTGCTGTCTACTGATGAGGGGCTCGATGAAGCAGCTTCAACTCAAGCTCTGATATATACCACCACAGTGACTAAATATAGGATATGATTATGTAGGGCAAGGTACCTAAGATAAAGGTGGAGTTTGGGGAGGTGGTGGGATGCTGAAACATTTGAGACTGAGGAGAGGTAAGCAGCTGTTTATATACTCTGGCTGTTGGCTGTTGATTGGAAGATTAACGCTCCTCCCTAAATTATGTTTAGGAACTTCACTTCTCTTTTCCATCACTTTAGACACAGTTGCTCATTTGCGCATAAAGAAGATTAAAGAAAATAGTCCAACGCCGTGGTACAACAAGCATACTCTGGCCTTAAAGAGAGCAGCCAAAAAAAAAAGGGGCACAGCTGGAAGAAAACAAAACCACATTTTGTGGAAAGAGAGCATGATTGCGTACAGAAAGGCCTTAAAAACGGCTAGATCTGCTTATTTTTCAACAACATGTATGTTAGACCCTATACCGACTAAGCTACTGAAAGAGATGCCTCCAGAGGTTATAGATCCTCTTCTTAAAATCATTAATTCATCTTTGTCATTAGGATATGTACCGAAAACTTTTAAGCTGTCTATTATTAAACCTCTTATTAAAAAACGCAACTTGGTCCTAGAGAATTAGTCAATTACAGGCCGATCTCAAATCTTTCCCTTTCTGTCAAAAATACTAGAAAAGGTAGTATCCTCACAACTATGTTCCTTTTTAGAAAAAAAATTGGTATCTGCAAAGATTTCCAGTCAGGATTTAAACTGTATCATAGTACTGAGACTGCTCTCATTAGAGTTTCAAATGATTTGCTCTTATCATCCAATCATGGTTGTATCTATCTGTTAGTGTTACTGGATCTTAGTGCTGCATTTGATACCATCGACTATGTAGCGTCTGGAGTCTCTCTGGACAGGATCAAAGATGAGTCGATTCCACTATAAACGTCAGAAAGCCTTTTAGCCGTATATAAATTAGGTTCCGGTACCGAGGAGTCTGAGGAAGATGGCATCGTGGACAGTTTTGTGGCTTGGCTGAGGTAGAACAGACAGCACCGTTAGAATCCTGTGAGAACTTCTATCAGGACGCAATCGCTCCCCCCTATCACCCCACCCCCCCCCCTCACTTAAAAAGATAGGGGGGCCTAGACACACAGGCTCCTTCCAATACACAGACACAAACATTTTCTTTATGTAACTTTAATTAAACTATCCCAGAATGTATATGATGATTCCTGTGTGTACGCATGCTCCCTATGTCATTGCCAACATAGTCATGATGTACGAACAATGTAAAGTCATTTAAGATGCTTGTATTCATGTGTAAGAATGTATCTCTGCTCTAATATTTCCCAGCCATACTGTGTTTGATATCTAAATATTCCTCTCTCTTTCTCTTAACCACCGGTGCACAGTAGATGATTATGAAATGCATCACATTATGTTACCCCCCCTTTTGAGTAGAAATGTACCAAGTATGACACCATCATAAATTAGGCAAATGAGGTCATAAACAGAGACAAAGAAAGTGTTCTCCCGCCTAAAACTCCCACATCGGATTGGTCATTTCAGAAAAGATGGGCAGATGTTAATGTTTCTTTAAAAGACAGTAACACCAGCATATCTTTGCTCAGTCGGTGCAGTCGATACACAACCCTCTTATCATCTCGGCTCGTCCCCTGGCCAGACGGCTTCGGCCCTGGCTTGGCGGCTGAGTCACGTGGGTTGGTTCCTTTGAAGTCTGCGCGCTCCGCAGCCAGGCGGACAGGCAACGCGCGCCATCTCAGCGCGCTCCATCTCAGCGCTCAGTCATCTTCAAAAAAACTCTGACGAGACAATCTTCTTTTCCTCCCCTTTTCGGCATTCGCTTCAACCACCTTCAAACTTCCCGCGGATCGAGAACGCTCCGGAAGGACCAAAAGAGAACATGCTCCAGCTCAAAGAACGCTCTGAGAAGACTCACACGCATTCTTTATACTCAGCACAAAACAACCCATGCAAGTATAAATTCCATCGAAATTTAGATGCGTTTTAAGATGTGTACCCCTGTTTAAGGTGATATTATTCGTTGCTGGCTCTCGGTGGTTATGTTTGTGAAATTGCCATTCCTGAACCTTTCCTTCCTCTCTTTCATTCTCTTCTTTTCATTCTCTTTCGTTACTATTCGTTGTTCTGTATATACATGTATTCTTTGTTTAGTCGTATGTATTCGTAGTATCAATTATTAAAACCATTGTATCCACGTTCGATTGTCATTGTTGCCCCTCACAAGGCATGGTCACTTTAATGTTCAGATCTAGCTACGAGCTCTCAAGTATCTTTGAATACTTTAATTAATATCCTAATAGTTCGGAAAGTTTATTCTTCGTGACCAGAAGGATAATCTTCCCGAAGATTTGATAAGAAAGAATAAAACTTTGTGAGAATTGATAAAAGATTGTAGTACTGTTCGTTCGTTAAATGAACGGATCAGATGAATTTTGAATTAATTCTAATTCAAAGGTTATTCTGTAATGATTTAATATATATTCGTAGTTAATTGCAACCCATTGTCGTTAACTATATATATATTGCATAAATACCTAGGTTAGGTATTTCCCTTTTTGGGTGATTTGGAGATTTATAATTTAATCATAACCCGTTGCGATTAGTTATAAATAATTAAACATTAATAATCATAATTCCCTATTGAGCTAATTTAATTTATTATTATTATATGCAGCCGAGTCGCTACAACTACAACATTCTTTTGAATAGACTCGAAAATTATGTTGGCATTGGAATTGCATTAGCATGGTTTAAATCATACTTATCTGACCGTTATCAGTTTGTAGCAGTAAATTAAGAGATGTCATACTGATCACAAGTTCAATATGGAGTACCGCAAGGCTCAGTACTAGGACCGTTGCCTTTCACCCTGTACATGCTACTATTGGGAGATATTATTAGAAAGCATTGCAATACTTTTTACTGTTATGCTGATGATACTCAGCTCGATATTTCTTCGCACCCCGACGAAACTTACCAATTCACAAGATTAACAGAATGCATAGCTGATATAAAAAATTGGATGACTAGTAATTTCCTACTACTTAATTCTGAAAAAACTGAGTTTCTAAGTATTGGAGAAAAAACCTCTGCAAGTAGTAACCTAGAATACTGTCTAACACTTGATGGCTGCTCTGTCAAGTCTTCATCATCAGTTAGGAAACTGGGTGTGCTCTTTGATACCAATCTTTCATTTGAAAGCCACGTTTCTTTTCATCACGGCACCTGTTAGTAGGTGGGAGATATTAGGCAGAAGTGAACATTTTGGCCTCAAAGTTGATGTGTTAGAAGCAGGAAAATGGGAAAGTGTAAGGATTTGAGCGAGTTTGATTGTTACAAATCAAGCCTCTGTGGCTCCCTCCGATCATCACCAGAGGATATCATCGCCTGAGTATTAATCCCTTTCCTGGACTCCATTTCCCATGATCCCGTACCTGGTGCTGATTACTCTCACACCTGAATCCTATCTCATTAACTATTTAGCCTGCTCTCTCTCACCCTCTCATTACAAAGTTTTGTTTTGCCATGGCTAACATATCTGAGCATTTTACCCTGTTTCTTGTTTTCATATGTATGACCCTGGACTGTGTATCTTGTTTTGACTCTTTGTTGCCTGCCTACTTACCTGTGCTCTGTTTACCTTGATTACGTTTACTGCCTGACTTGATCCCCTGCCTGTTCTGTGATTACGTCTCTGCTCTGCCTTGTACATTCCTGATGTTGGTGATTGAACCCTGCCTGTTTGTTGTTTCCACAAGTCTTCTAATAAAGCTGCAAATGGATCCTCACTCCGTTGACTCATCGTTACATTGACAAGGGCAAAATTGTGATCGCTTGATGACTGGGTCAGAAACTCCAAAACTGCAGCTCTTGTGGGGTGTTCCCGGTCTGCAGTGGTCAGTATCTATCAAAAGTGGTCCAAGAAAGGAACAGTGGTTAACCGGCGACGGTTATGGGTGGCCAAGGCTCATTGATGGACGTGGGGAGGGAAGGCTGGCCCGTGTGGTCCGATCAAACAGACAAGATACTGTAGCTCAAATTGCTCAAGAAGTTAATGCTGGTTCTGATAGAAAGGTGTTAGAATACACAGTGCATGGCAGTTTATTGCGTATGGGGCTGCATAGCCGCAGACCAGTCAGGGTGCCCATGCTGATCCCGGTCCACCGCCGAAAGCGCCAACAGTGGGCACGTGAGCATCAGAACTAGACCACGAAGCAATGGAAGAAGGTGGCCTGGTCTGATGAATCACATTTTCTTTTACATCACGATGGCCAGGTGCGTGTGTGTCACTTACCTGGGGAACACATGGCACCAGGATGCACTATGGGAAGAAGGCAAGCCGGCAGAGGCAGTGTGATGCTTTGGGCAATGTTCTGCTGGGAAACCATGGGTCCTGCCATCCATGTGGATGTTACTTTGACACGTACCACCTACCTAAGCATTGTTGCAGACCATGTACACCCTTTCATGAAAATGAAAATCAACTGCTTGCAGTAGATCCTTTTCCTATTTAGCATCTAAACTTTGGAACAGTCTTCCTAGCATTGTTTGAGAAGCAGACACAGTCTACATTCAAACTGACAAAAATCACATCTCTTTACTATAGCATACACATAGAACATTATCAATTTATATTATTCAAATCAGTTAAATTATTGTTAGGCTGTATTAACTAGGTCAGCCAGAACTGGGAACACTTCCTATAACACCCAATGTACTCGTTTACATCATAAGAAGAATGGCATCTACGCTAATCTTAGTATCTCTGTCAGCAGAAATTGTGTCAACTTGACTCTCCCCTGTGAAGGCCTCATTGACACAACAGCCAGTGGCACTGATCCTCAACAAGCCCGTCTCCAGGGTGATGACTCTGATCTTCAAGCAGATGGAACTGGACAAAAATTCTAAATGTTCCAGTCCAATCTGACTTTTGACCTGAAATGTTGCCTGAATCATAAAACTAAGTTTGTTTGTTGCCCAGAGGAGAACTGACCCTGACTGAGCCTGGTTTCTCCCAAGGTTTTTTCTCCATTCTGTCACCTGATGGAGTTTTGGTTCCTTGCCACCATCGCCTCTGTCGCCTTTGGCTTGCTTAGTTGGGACACTAAATATTCAACTATATTACGGATCTGCCTGCATTGACACCATTGTATGAGAATTAAGCTGAGCTGGACGATGACATCACTGTTTTCTCCAAAGCGGCTGCACAGCCGTAACAAATTTTGTTGCATTATTTTCCTGTTATCACTGTAAAGCTGCTTTGAAACAATCTGTATTGTAAAAAGCGCTATATAAATAAAGGTGACTTGACTGACTTGAATTTTACTCTATTCAATCATTTGTAAGTGTGAACTTGTGAAAACAACTGCCACAGGACATTATTTTCTTTTTTTTTATTGTCAAATTTTTTTTTTGCCGTTTTTGCCTTTTTATTATGATAGGATAGAAAGAAGGGGGGGCACGGGACCTGGAAAGGTCCACAAGCCGGAACTTGAACTCAGGTCACCCAAGCTGCCCACAAGGCTATCAGTGCAGACAATAGGACATTATTTTCAACTTGACCACAATGTTTTATTCTCCATCATTGAAATAAATTTGCCTGTATATGAACCTATAAATTAACCTTTATGTCATTTCATCACAGATTAAAATCTATAAATCAAAATATTTATTGTATTTTTGAAGAAAAAGGCTCAGCACCCAAGGCTCCATAGCCTATTGCCTCAATGGTATACAGTGTCTTTGAGCGGATTGTGGAGGCGGATTGCCAGCAACAGCCTTTTAGGATTGTTTGTGATTTGGTCTTAGTGATGTAAGCGTCCTCTTCACTACCCATAACTTTTCACAGATTTAGGAGCTGGTTTTAGCGCTAAATGCTTTGTGAAATACTCTTAAAAGCAAAAATTTAGGAGTCCTAAAATTAGGACTGACTCTGAGTTTCTCCTAAATCGGCAAGTTATGCCTAGTTCACACTACACAACTTTAAATGTCGGCAGATCGCTGTGCTGTTCAGACTACATGACTTGCTCTTGAGTCTTGAAGTCGTTATGGTGTTCACACTACGTGGCACTACATAAATGATCTCTGACAGGGGTTACACACTACACAAGCTGACAACAACTCTGTCACCCAAACGAGTCTATCCGGTCCCCAAACCACGTTTTGTCACGAAAACACGTGTGTTGGTAGAACCCCAACCAACACACACACACACACACACACACACCGAAACACACTGTCAAATACATTACCAACCAAATATAAAACACATTTTTATTCACCTCAGTTGAAGACTTATAACTAAAATAAGTTATTTTACATATACGCATCAAGTGCCCCTTAAAACATTTTTACATTCTCGTTTTTCCAAGAGTACTGTCGTTTTCGTTTTACACAATAGTTATTCTTGTCTTGCGAAGAGAAACGCATTACCAACAAAAACACATTCCATCCATGAGTGTTGCGAGTTGATATCTGATGATCAGTAGCAGTTCACTAAATAAAATAATTCATTGAATACCTATTTACAATGAGCACTTAACTCAAAAACAACTGTTAAATAATAAAATAACTAAAGAAATAGATTACTAAAATCAGCTTGAAAATGCTATCTCATGAAACAAAGGCGAATTTAAAGGTAGACTACACTGTGTTATTTCATCAGTCAATTGTGAAAGTCTGCTTTTTCAATTCTACAGAGAGAGCAAGTAGAGATTTAAGTAGGGCTCAGGACAAAGTTTGAGCGCGCACACGTAACATCTAAGCAAGAGCAGAGCCATGAGACTCCTGCATATTGAGAGCGTTTTGTGCGAGAGTGAAAGAAATCTGCCTGCAAGCGGAGAGATTCGACATAGATGCGTTCTCGCAGTACAATAATACACTCTCGACAATTGTCATTATAATAACGTCATATAAACGGCCTCAAATTAACTATAAAAATGAGAAGAAAGTCGTGTCTGAAAGCTGCAATTAGTTTTCTTTATTATTGGTTAAAATGAATAGAGAATATCTCGTGTTTTTCCGTAGGTGTTCAACCATTTCCTTGACTGCTCGGGATCGGCACCTATGCTCTCATTGGCTGTAGCTCCTTGCAACATGTGACACCACAGGACTTTGAGTCGGCCAACAGCTCCATATAATTAACAATTCAGTCAGGTCCACTTAAAATTTACATTTGGCGATATGGCTCTGTTCTAAATTCCCCATCTTTTTCATGAGCTCCATGAAAAGCCAAGACAGGGAACAGCAGCAGCTTTTGGGGACAACCTCCCATTTTTTAAAACTGGGAGGGCATCTTAAATCCCACATTGAGAACAGAGCATGCGTCAATGACAACAGAATGACACTGATTAAGTTAAACACAGTTTAAAGAGGAGCTGGGGTGGAGCTGGGTTGCAAAGCAGAGTGCAGTGGAAGCAGCCAAGCAGGCAGACTGAACCGAAGCTACACTTAAGTAAGGCGCCCTCTTTGAGAGTTGCCAATTGAGTGCATAGGAATCAGATCAGCTGATATGGGCGGAGTTGGAATTTTTCCAATCAGCTGATAGTGGAGCTTGACTACATGGCCTGCCTGAACTAACGCAGAATGCTTGATTTCAGTCAGGTCCACTTAAGTCAAAACACCATAGACAAACTTTTAGTCAACTTTTTATTTCCATATTTTGCTAAATTTACATTTGGTGAATAAATAGTAAATAGGCAATATGGCTCTGTTCTAAATTCCTTATGATGAGCTCCATGAAAAACCAAGACAGGGAACAGCGTAAATCCACCAACAGACCATACCAGGCAATCCTCCCTGGCTCTTCCTGCTAAATCGAAGAGCCAACAGAGGATCCAAATAAGCGTTTCAGAAAGCCAATCTAACTGAATTTAAATGTAAGGAGCCAATCGATCTATGTGAGCTAGCATGAGGAATGTAACTAGAGCTAATGATAGAAATAACTTATATTTAGGTAAATAGGCTCAACAGCTACTGAAGCTATAATATTCAATTTTTAAGCCACAGATCAGGGAGCAGCACTCATAGCTTTTCTTTAAGAATGGCTCGAGCAGCTGATGACCATGGCCTCATGGCCTTCAATGTAGAGACAGGAACTGCAGAGGAGGAAACTGCAGTTGTAGCAGCCCCTATGTGCAGAGAAAAGGCCATATAACACTCTGAGGGAAGCTTGCAGTATTGTCAGAGCAGGCGGAGACTGGAGGCAAGCCAGGCTCTGGACATGGGCTTTCCCTCCTCCATGGCAAATAATGGGTCCTGCTGAGCAGCTCCTCAGGTAGGCCAACTATAGATGACATAAAAAGCAGAGTTAGATTCAGAGATAAGAATGACAGATCCTCCCGTTCCTATCAGTTTAGTGTGCTTAGAATTATGGTGAAGTGGTAAGAATAAATTGATGCATCAGAATGTGAGGTTAGGGTTAGGGATTAAAGGAATCTGTGGAAAACTCACCACCTGAGAAAGCGTAGAAATCTTAGCAGTAGATCAGGATATTTTTTTCTTCTCTCCTCTTCTTCTCCCAATAGCAACTATAGCTTAAAGTCCTCATGATAACAAAATTGACCCCATTTACTTTGTTAGCAAACATTGCAGGTCTTAGGGTGAACAATCTGTGCAAGTTGATACACAGAAAAAAAAATTGTTCGTCGGGATAATCTTTAATCAAAATCTGAAAAATACTTCCGGTCTGGAATGGCGTTGCTTTTCCGATGATGTCAGTTTGGTGGCTTGGGTTTGAATATCCTTAACCACTTCTCTCCAACCGTTAGTCTGCTATGAGCGAGAGATGGAGAGGAGGTGTGCTGAAGTAAAATCCCGCCCACTATTCAATATTCCATTTTACTTAAAAAAACGTCACAGCACTGAAAAAAACTCAGTTGCTACTTCTGGTTCCCGGGAACTTTAAAGGACCAATAGCAACTATAGCTTTGAGACAAGTAAGTTTCCAATAGTGTCTATAGTTTTAAGAAGCACGTTTCCAATATCAACTATGCCTTTAAGAACAAGCAAGTTTCCAATAGCACCTGGTCAGTTCCACCATCGCCAGCTTCCTCCACCTATCCCTCCAGTGGGTCTCCCAGTTCTGTCCTGCCCGTCCCACAGCCCCAACCAGCAAAGACTACGTCCACCGCTGTATCTGAGTCCTTGTCTCTGGCCAAGATGGCCGCTGCTACGCCAGAGCCCTCTCTGGCTAAGATGGCCGCCGCCACGCCAGAGCCAGTAGAAGACCGGTGGCTTATAGACTTCTGGAGTGAACCAGTCACTCCAGCTCTCCACGAGCCCGCTCCAGCCCTCCTCAAACCCGATCCAGCCCACAAGGCTGCTCCAGCCCATGAGCCCATCCCATTCCATGAGCCCTCCATACCACCCCTGAATTCCCCAAAGATGCCGCCCGATGTCCTAGACCCGCCCTGGAGACCTCCGTACCTGTCTGCACCTCCCCCTCACCTGCGTGTAGGTCTCCAGGGTGCCCACCCCCCCTCCCTGGTTGTTACATCTAAGGCGCGAGGACGCGCCTACCGGGAGGGGTTAGTAATGTTACATTCCACGCCTGTCCCGGACTCCATTTCCCAGAATCCTCCCTGCCTCACGCCTGAACACACTCCCGCATCATCTTTCCCGCTCTCCCTGGATTCCCTGCACCTGGCGTTCATCGTTTGCACTCCCTTTATGTTGGACTCCCTTCCCTGCACTCCTTGTAAATTGAAGTATATAATTCTTATGTGACAGCAGTTAAGTCTACTAATAAGCTGACGGTAAAGTATCCAACATTATCATAATTGCTGTTCTTCTTATAGTAATGAAATAGTATATGCTAACTAACATTACAACTAGCATTAAACACGCACACACACATTCACACGTGTTGCAGAAAGGGAAAAGAAAGTGAGGAAAGAATGAATTTTGAGAGAGAGAAATTAAGTCCCAAGTTTATAGCAATAATTATATGCATTTACCACATGACCTGAATGAACCACCGATCATTAACTTAACCCTCCTATTGTTGCTTAGGCGGGGTTATTCAATTTGATATCAATGCACTAGTTCAGTTTAGAATCTGGAGGTTATTTGTGTTTGTGTCTTAACTTAACTTAGAACACGTGACTCAACGGAAAGAAAATAAACGTAAGTAAAAGAATGGAAAGTGAGAAGAGAGTTTTAGATGGCTTGAATGAAATTAACCCATTTCTCAGATCTTGGTCTGCCTCGATCGTCTGATTGTCTATTTCTCCTTTAGACTGACTCGAACATTCTTAAACTGATTTTCTTCTTCAACTCATTTGAACTGCCAAAGAACTTCAACTGATTTCTTTGTTCGTGTTCTGAGATTAAAACTCAAATTTGTTTGACCATCCTCCTGGATGCCACAGAATACGGTTACAAAAGTAAAACAAATTTTAACCCAACTGAGGTAAACCAAAGTGTAAGATGAGGGAAAAAAAGAAACCAAAAAAAAACAAATCTTATACAATAAATATAAATCACTGTATTTGCCTCTAAAAGAATACTACAGAGGTCTAGGGACTACAGGACCTGTTCTCTCACAGAACACCACTAACTCTTACAAACCCAAGGCATGAATTTATACACTGGTGACCAGCACCAATTAACACAAAAAGGGGAAAACGCATACACAAATAATGGCCATTACACAAAATACATGAATATGAAAACATCAAATACACACAAAGACAAATACTTCAAATAACACTTGGTCAAATGACTTCACTTTATAAATGTACTTCCAATATATACAAATACGAGAAATAGTCATTAAAAATCATTATAATAATATAGGAGGATAAATATTGATTAATGATTTGATTATAGGATATATATATATATATATGTTAATGCGGGCAGATCAGTAATATAATTGAAAATTTAGTGTCCCCACCTTGGGAGAAACCAGGCCAGTTCTCCGCTGGCCGACGAACAAACAGTGTATGATTATGATTCTGGCAACATTAGAGGTCAGAAGTCATGTTAGATCGAAAGATATTCGTAAGATTATTTGAAAGATCGGAGTCGTCACGCCGAAGACGGGTTTAATGAGGATGTCGTGTGGATGCGGCATTTACAGGGGGGGGTTTAATTGACATGCAGACAGTAGATGCCATTCTTCTTATGATGTAACAAGTACATCAGGTGTTATGGGAAGTGTTCCTGGTTCCGTCTGACCTAGTTGAATGCAGCCTAAAACAATAATTTAACTGATTTGAATAATATAAATTGATAATGTTCTATGTGTATGCCATAGTAAAGAGATGTGTTTTTAGTCTAGATTTAAACTGACAGAGTGTGTCTGCTTCCCGAACAGTGCTAGGAAGACTGTTCCAGAGTTTAGGTGCTAAATAGGAAAAGGATTGACCGCCGGCAGCTGATTTTGATATTCTACGTATTATCAACTGGCCAGAATTTTGAGACCGCAATAGACGTGATGGAGTATAATGCGTTAAGAGCTCGCTCAAGTACTGGGGAGCTAAACCATTTAGTGCTTTGTAAGTAATTAGCAAGATTTAAAAATTTATACAATGTTTAATAGGGAGCCAGTGCAGTGTTGACAGAACCGGGCTAATGTGGTCATAAAAGCTGCTGCGTATTGGACCAACTGCAATTTATTTATTAAGCAAGCAGGGCAACCACCCAGTAGAGTATTTTGCATTGTAAGCATGTGCCGTAATTTAGATATATTTTTGAGATGGTAGAATGCAGTTTTACAGATGCTAGAAACGTGGCTTTCAAATGAGAGATTGGTATCTAAGAGCACACCCAGGTTCCTAACTGACGACGAGGACTTGACAGAGCAGCCATCAAGTGTTAGACAGTATTCTAGGTTACTACATGTGGAGTTTTTTTGTCCAATAATTAAAAATTCAGTTTTTTCTGAATTAAGTTGCAGGAAATTAATAGTCATTAAATTTTTTATATCAGCTATGCATTCCTTTAATCTTGTGAATTGGTAAGTTTCATCAGGGCGTGAAGAAATATAGAGCTGAGTATCGTCAGCATAACAATGAAAACTAACGCCATGCTTCCTAATGATAGCTCCCAGTGGTAGCATGTACAGGGGGAAAAGCAACGGTCCTAGCACTGAGCCTTGTGGTACTCCATACTGAACTTGTGATCTGTGTGACAAAAGGGACAACACAAACATCAGTGGAAGTGCAGTGGAAGCAGCCAAGCAGGCAGACTGAACTGAAGCTACAGTTTAAGAATTGCCAATTGAGTGCATAGGAATCAGATCAGCTGATATGGGCAGAGTTGGAATTTTTCCAATCAGCTGATTGACTACATGACCTGCCTGAACTAACGCAGAATGCTTGATTATATGCTCATATAAAGTAAAAACATATATGAAACCTTCTAGAAATTGGAACAATAAAAAAAATAATAATAATAAATTTAAACCACAGCTTTAAAAAATTAAGAGACCACTTACAATTGTGAAATCAATGTTAAGTGGTCTCTTAATTTTTTTCCAGAGCTGTATATGCACAGCTATGAAACCTATCAGAAATTAGAACAATTCCATATATTGACATATAACTCTATTACATATATACACTCACCTAAAGGATTATTAGGAACACCTGTTCAATTTCTCATTAATGCAATTATCTAATCAACCAATCACATGGCAGTTGCTTCAATGCATTTATGTCCTGGTCAAGACAATCTCCTGAACTCCAAACTGAATGTCAGAATGGGAAAGAAAGGTGATTTAAGCAATTTTGAGCGTGACATGGTTGTTGGTGCCAGACGGGCCGGTCTGAGTATTTCACAATCTGCTCAGTTACTGGGATTTTCACGCACAACCATTTCTAGAGTTTACAAAGAATGGTGTGAAAAGGGAAAAACATCTAGTATGCGGCAGTCCTGTGGGCGAAAATGCCTTGTTGATGCTAGAGGTCAGAGGAGAATGAGCCGACTGATTCAAGCTGATAGAAGAGCAACTTTGACTGAAATAACCACTCGTTACAACCGAGGTATGCAGCAAAGCATTTGTGAAGCCACAACACGCACAACCTTGAGGCGGATGGGCTACAACAGCAGAAGACCCCACCGGGTACCACTCATCTCCACTACAAATAGGAAAAAGAGCTCACCAAAATTGGACAGTTGAAGACTGGAAAAATGTTGCCTGGTCTGATGAGTCTCGATTTCTGTTGAGACATTCAGATGGTAGAGTCAGAATTTGGCGTAAACAGAATGAGAACATGGATCCATCATGCCTTGTTACCACTGTGCAGGCTGGTGGTGGTGGTGTAATGGTGTGGGGGATGTTTTCTTGGCATACTTTAGGCCCCTTAGTGCCAATTGGACATCGTTTAAATGCCACGGCCTACCTGAGCATTGTTTCTGACCATGTCCATCCCTTTATGACCACCATGTACCCTTCCTCTGATGGCTACTTCCAGCAGGATAATGCACCATGTCACAAAGCTCCAATCATTTCAAATTGGTTTCTTGAACATGACAATGAGTTCACTGTACTAAAATGGCCCCCACAGTCACCAGATCTCAACCCAATAGAGCATCTTTGGGATGTGGTGGAACGGGAGCTTCGTGCCCTGGATGTGCATCCCACAAATCTCCATCAACTGCAAGATGCTATCCTATCAATATGGGCCAACATTTCTAAAGAATGCTTTCAGCACCTTGTTGAATCAATGCCACGTAGAATTAAGGCAGTTCTGAAGGCGAAAGGGGGTCAAACACAGTATTAGTATGGTGTTCCTAATAATCCTTTAGGTGAGTGTATGTTCAAATGATATATGTGACAAATTGACGTCACTGATAAATGTCGTAGAGTCTTAGTATACATTTTATGTATAAAAACAAATGAAATTTTAAATATAAAATATTTTCAATGTTACTTATTGTCAGGTGAGGCTAGGAATGAAGAAGGATTGCAGGATGCAGAGGTTAATGGGCTTTTTATTAGACTTCAAAAATAAACAAACAAAACACAAACAAACCCATTCATGCTACACAGAACTTAGACAACATAAAAGCATTCAGCTGCTGATAGCAGCCCGCTTGAAATAAAGAAATTGGCTCTTGCACTGATGTTTGTGTTGTCCCTTTTTCCATTTATTATCCTTGTTTAACTCCACAATACACCTTATTCGACTCCATAACACCATAAGAGCTACAACAAACAAACAAAACAATATCAGTATTTGCAAGGAATTTACAGAAATGAAAAGAAACAACTGACTATAACAACATTACAAAAATTAAAACTATAACATCAATGATAAACAACTTAAAGTTAATTATGCAAACACATATAAGCATTAAAAATAAGCATAAAAACAAAATATGCCATATATAAATGCATAAATATATGTAACTGACCTTGTGCTCCTTTTCAATCAGGTACTAAAACAGCCCAATACAAAGATAATACAAAAATAAAACAACAAACAGAAACTAAATGTCCTAAATTTTCTTTTTTTTTTTTTACCTGGGGACCTCTGGTTGAATTGACACAGAATGACCCTAATACCACAAGTCATTTACAATGAACACTATCCGCATGCTACACAGAACAAAACATGAAAGTACGAGGCTGATGATGAGCATGATCCGCGTGCTAAACAAACACACAACACACGGACAAAAAAAGTGTATACTGCCCCAGCAAATCTACATGCTCACACACGATCAAGCAAATGCTCATACTGTACACTCACAACAGGGGGAAAAAACACATCAAGCATTAATGTCCGAAGCCTGAACCAAAACCAAACTAGAATGAAATGCCAGGATCCAAACACCACACAAAACAATTCACACAGACAGAAGAGCACATTATCTGAGCGAACTCAAACCCGCAAGACAATAGGAGTGTCAGAGCTGTTACTAAACCAAGAATAAAACCTTATCCAAGTAACAGAACCCTGACAAAATTTATATGTAAAATACATGTTCATAATGTCTGTCTTAACTATTTGACAGTGTAGACTGCCCAAAATTAATAAGAGAATTCTATGAGCATACAAAATGTTTGCATATATGTTTAAATAAACGTATTATTACAAATATATATTGTTTACATATATGATCGTAACATACTGCACAGTATCATATAAAAATTAATTATATAAATATCTGTAATATATGCATATATACAAATTTTACTATAGGTATTTTATACGTGGTATACAACTATATAAATCCATATAAAATCATATATAAGTATACTGAATGTAAACTTGCATATATAAATTAGACATATTTTGTTTACATATATGGCATTAACATACAGAACCATATAAAAAGTAATCATATAAATAATTTTAATATATGTATATATAATAATTATTCTATGGGTATTTCATACATGGTATAAACCTATATCTTAATATTCTATTGTTAAATAGCTGTTGTTTGTTGTATTATTATTATTGTAGTGACTCGGCTGCATATAATAATAATAAATTAAATTAGCTCAATAGGGAATTATGATTATTAATATTTAATTATTTATAACTAATCGCAACGGGTTATGATTCAATTATAAATCTCCAAAATCACCCAAAAAGGGAAATACATAACCTAGGTATTTATGCAATATATATATATATATGTATATATATATATATATATATATATATATATATATATATGGTTAACAACAATGGGTTGCAATTAACTACGAATATATGTTAAATCATTACAGAATAACCTTTGGATTTAGAATTAATTCAAAATTCATCTGATCCGTTCATTTAACGAACTAACAGTACAATCTTTTATCAACTCTCACAAAGTTTTATTCTTTCTTATCAAATCTTCGGGAAGGTTATCCTTCTGGTCACGAAGAATAAACTTTCCGAACTATTATGATATTTATTAAAGTATTCAAAGATACTTATGAGAGCTTGTAGCTTGTAGCTGATACTACGAATACATACGACTAAACAAAGAATACATGTATATACAGAACAACAAATAGTAACAAAAGAGAATGAGAAGAACAGAACGAAAGAGAGGAAGGAAAGGTTCAGGAATGGCAATTTCACAAACATAACCACCGAGAGCCAGCAACGAATAATATCACCTTAAACAGGGGTACACATCTTAAAGCGCATCTAAGTTTCGATGGAATTTATACTTGCATGGGTTGTTTTGTGCTGAGTATAAAGAATGCGCGTGAGTCTTCTCAGAGCGTTCTTTGAGCTGGAGTGTGTTCTCTTTTGGTCCTTCCGGAGCGCTCTCGATCCGCGGGAAGTTTGAAGGTGGTTGGAGCGAATGCCGAAAAGGGGAGGAAAAGAAGATTGTCTCGTCTGAGTTTTTAGAAGACGACTGAGCGCTGAGATGGAGCGCGCTGAGATGGCGCGTGTTGCCTGTCCGCCTGGCTGCGGAGCGCGCCTACTTCAAAGGAACCAACCCACGTGACTGAGCTGCCAAGCCAGGGCCGAAGCCGCATGGCCAGGGGACGAGCCGAGATGACAAGAGGGTTGTGTATCGACTGCACCGACTGAGCCAAGATATGCTGGTGTTACTGTCCTTTAAAGAAACATTAACATCCGCCCATCTTTTCTGAAATGACCAATCAATTGTGGGAGTTTTAGGCGGGAGACCACTTTCTTTGTCTCCGTTTATGACTTAATTTGCCTAATTTATGATGGTGTCATACTTGGTACATTTCTACTCCAAAGGGGGGGTAAGGGAGGTTAAGAGAAAGGGAGAGGAATATTTAGATATCAAACACAGTATGGCTGGGAGATATTAGAGCAGAGATACATTCTAACACATGAATACAAGCATTTTAAATGACTTTACATTGTTCGTACATCATGACTATGTTGGCAATGACATAGGGAGCATGCGTACACACAGGGATCATCATATACATTCTGGGATAGTTTAATTAAAGTTACATAAAGAAAATGTTTGTGTCTGTGTATTGGAAGGAGCCTGTGTGTCTAGCCCCCCCTATCTTTTTGAGTGAGGGGGGTGGGGGGTGATAGGGGGAGAGATTGTGTCCTGATTGAAGTTCTCACAGGATTCTAACGGTGCTGTCTGTTCTACCTCGGCCAAGCAAAACTGTCCACGATGCCATCTTCCTCAGACTCCTCGGTACCAGAACCTAATTTATATACGGCTAAAAGCTTTCTGACGTTTATAGTGGAATCGACTCATCTTTGATCCTGTCCAGAGAGACTCCAGACGCTACAGTCCCCCTTTTCGTCTGACTAAGTCCGTGTGACATCGTCGGACGACAGTCATGATGGTCGGATGGCAGGTGGATCATGATGGTCGGATGGCATGTGGTTTTTAATTGTTCTCAACCTTTGGTTCCTCAGACTGAGAGTCCATCTCGATGAGGTTTGGCATGGTATCTGTTTTGCTACCTCTTTTCCGTGGGTTTCGTTTGAAACCTAGGGGGAGAGCGACCGTGTTCTTGGTCATGGACTCTCGCATCTCGTTGACCTTCTTGAACAGGATGAAGGCCAGGCCCAGTGTCAGGGTGTAGCCTAATGCCGTAGAGAGGCAAAGAGCTGTGTCAGCAGCAGTCCAAGCTCGGACCACAGGGGAGTTGATCAGGATGGACAGCCGGGACAGTGTTTGGAGGGCCATGTCGATGGGAGTAATGTCAATTAGCTGGGAGCCCCTTTCCTCAATCTTCAGTTCCAGTTCCGGATCTAGAGTAAAGTTGTGATTCTTGAAGAAGGATGGGATTTCCAGCTCTGACCAGTACTCTTCACTTGGGAGATGGTACAACGCCAGATCATCGAGGTGGAGGATGGCACACATTGGTACTTGAATCCACATACTCTGGTTGGGCAGGCTGATGCGGGTGGCCGTGTCATGCTGATCGTAAGTCAGGGTGGCCGTACGAGTGGGAGTGTTGACAAGCCACCGGTCACCAACAATCTCAGCTCGAGTTTCAGTGACTTGGGTGCGAGACGTGGCCTCGGCCGGGTAACGGGTGTCACTTCTCATGGGCTGCAACCCGCAGATTCCTTCAGTGTTGTCTCTGAGGAATGGCTTGCTAGGGCAGAGGTAGTGAATGTCCTTTGTCAAAGTACACATACGCAGGTTTGGGGCCAGGTACAGCTGTGTGTTACTGTCGTGGTAGGCCACCACATCGGGGGTGTGTATCTTGGTATAAATGTGGCCTTGCCAAAACCCGACATTGACCATGTCCTTGAGTCTGTAGATGTTGTTTGATTTGATGATGGGTAGATTCAGGAGAAAGGCCACCTCCCTTTGCTCAGGGTCGACGTGTAAGGGGATGGCACTACCCAAAGAATAGGCAAGGTGTGCTTGAAGAGGATCTGCTGGGTTGGTAGTGGCGGAGGCCAGCACTGTTTGCACAAGGCTCAGGGGTACCAGATACGGAGGAATCCTGCCCATGGCTAAGCTGTCAATTAAGGAGCTCACTGTCATCAGGGCTGTGACCAGCTGAGTTTGGGCAAAATCATTTTGGAAAACTGAAAAAAGTTGTCTCACTGAGTTCAGTTTGGTTCAGCAGGACACTGTGAGTATTGAGAACCACCACAGTGCCTTTCAATGATTTGCCAATGGTCTGCAGGGTTGCACTCTGTGTTGCGAGCTGTTCTCTCAGCTGTGGGATTTCAGTCTGGCTCACTGCGTTGACGCTAGACATGCCAATGTTGAGCAGGGTTCCGACGGCAGCGTGAACTGGAGGCACAGGACAGTGAGCTGGAGGCACAGGACAGTGAGCCACAGCAGCATCCTGGTATAGGAAAGAGAGAGCGAGAAAGAGAGAGATGGGGAGAGAAGTGGTTGATCAGCGAGGAGTGTCCTTGGTTGGTCAGGACAGTCTTTTTGCTGTGGGGTCTGCAACTGAGTTTAGCTTGCATTGGCCCCTCCCAGTCTTTCTCTGCCAGTAGCCACATGTCTTTTGACTTGATTGCAGTGGACCCATTTGAAAATTTGCTCTTTCTGTCCCCGGCTCAGTTTAATCCGATACGCAACCGGGGAGAGTTTGTCCACAATCTCATAAGGACCTATCCAGTGAGGCAGGAATTTCTTTGACAGCCAATGGGAGGCTGTCCGGGGCAGCTGGACAAAGCTATAATACCAGATCCTGTCGCCTACGTCCAGTTTCTGGTGTGACGCTTTCCAGTCATAAAATGCTTTCCGGCCTTCAGCACTCTTTTGAAGTTGTTGCTGGGCGAAAGCAAAGGTTGCTCTCAGGTGCCGGTGTAGTTCATCAAGATACTGGTGAGTGGTGTAGGCTGTGACAAGGCTGGAGTCTCCCGTTTGATACGGCAGGTGCAGTGGCAGTGTCATTTGCCGCCCAGTCATTAGTTCAAAGGGAAACATACGAGTTGATTCATGCGGGGTGGCTCTGATGGCCATGAGCACAAAAGGAAGTTTCCCATCCCAGACTTGCTGGTTGGCAGACACATACTTTCTCAGCACGCTGACTACAGTTCGACTGGTTCGTTCCACTTGGCTGGACGAGATGGAATGGTGGCTGATGGGCACTTGAGCTTGTACTCCCAGGAGTTTCCAACTCTGCTGCATGATCTCAGCTGTAAAGTGAGTGCCTCTGTCTGAGTTCACTTTAAGTGGCAGTCCGAACCTGGAGAAGATGTGGTTCATCAGGAGGTATGCCGTGGTCTGGGCAGTGTCGTTTGGTGCTGGAAGACACTTTACCCACTTGGTGAACTGGCACACAACCGTGAGGAAGTATTCGCTGCCCCTCGTCGTTCTGGGCAGGGGTCCTACCCAGTCTATTTGGAGGTCTGACCATGGGAATGTGACTCCTCTGCGTTGCAGTGGGGCTCTATGGTTTGGGTTTGCTGGTTGGAATTAGCTGCAAATCGCAATATGCTGAGGTAGCAGCCATCCTAATAACCCTCCAAACTGCATCGACCCATAACATCAGAGAACTCCTTATTTGCACAGACTCCAACTATGCCAGACTCAGTTTCACATGCCATCTTCCAGGTTGGAAACAAAATGGGTTCAAAACGGCAAACAACAAGTCAGTCAAACACCAACACCTGTTCCAAGCATGTGACGACATCACAAGCTTACACGACATGATCGTCTATTGGAAAAAGGTGAAAGATCACTCAAAACAACCAGGCCTTGACATGACTTGAAGACTTGAATGACCAAACTGATGCCCTGGCCAAAACTGGCGCACTTCATCTTTGCCGACGAGAAGGGGGTATGTGTCCATTGGTGAGATGTACACAGGGTGTACCAGACTCATTGGACCAATCGTAAGATGGATGGGAGCGATCCGTTCAAGTTGGATCTCATTTTGGCTGTATGACTGCACATTTAGCTCACATTTTTGGGATTTCAAAGTTCGATTTTGTCTCTTAGCTTTAATTCAGAGTCTGTCAAAGAGTTGAGATGACATTAAAGTGAGATCAGCTCCTGTGTCGACCAGGGCTTCAAGTCTCACCTCATTCTCCAATGTGATGGCTAGATATAGTTTTCTGGCCACTCCCTTTTCGATCAGGTTTCCCAGGAGTCTTGGTTCTGGGGTTTGTGTGGTGATCGGTAAGCAGTTAGGGAGGGTATCATGTGGCTCGTTAGGGAGGCAGACAACCAAAACAGCACTCTCTGGTACCTTGGGATTTTGGTTGTTGGCGTGATGACTTGCGTTGTGTTGATCAGGAAGTGCAGCTGTCAGCTGAGGTGATTGGGCGACGCTGTCACTTGCTGATGAGGTGTCTGGTTCTGTGGACTGTGACTGGTGCGCAGTGCTTTGGGTGCTTGGTTTAGTCGGAGCACAGTCAGGAAGGATGTTGGGTGCAGGCCTTACACTTAGTCATAAGGAGTCTGGCCTGTCCTTCTTGTCTCCCTCGCGAGGTTTCTTCTGAATGAGTTCTTTCAGAATCCTCAGGATCTCTGCTGACTCAGATGAAGCTGCACTGTTTTGCTCTGGTGAGTGCTCAGACTTGAGTTTGCTCGGGGCGTGTCGCGAGCCGTTTCCGCTGCTGGCCATCTGGGCTGGATGCTCTGGCTGATGAAGGTCGTCCATTTCTAGGCCGTCAGCTGGCATCCCACGTGGCTCCACCCTTTGGGTGGTTAGACTGACGTGGCTTGTCCCAGAATCTTTCAGAGCGCCCGGTCTGGTGCTTAGGACGGGCACCATCCCGGTTGTGCTGCTCTCTGCTGGCTTGGAGCGGTCTTAACTCTCTGTTAAAAGGTCTGTCACTGTGGTGTTGCTGGGTGCCCTCTAGAGCCAGCTCTGAACGGTGGTCAGAGACGGGGCAAATTGTTGGATTTCTCACAGTCTTTTGCTTGGCATAAGCTTTATGGGCTAAGTCCCGTAGCTGTCGGGTGGACATGCTACGTGGGCAGGCCAGGACTCCTAAGTGATGGCTTACTGTTGGATGCAGATTTCGAAGGAATAGAGTAGTAGGCCTGTGGGGTTTCCAGTCGGCCCTGTCTCAAGTCCATGGCGCTGATGATCCCTTGGTCTGAATCAGGGTCCGAAAACTCGGGGCCTGACGTAGCTGCTGGTAGTCTGATTTGACAGTCTCGGGTTACCGATCGAGGAAACTCTGCACCTCACGGCTGGGCGTACCTCGAAGGAGATAAAATCTGTCCCATGTGGTCACGTTAGCCATAGTTTGCAGGTGAAAGTCTATGTCCTGCAGGTAGGCGTGCACGTCGTGGCCTCTTGCAGGGTTTGGGGTGAAAGTTGGGATGTTTCACCCCCCTTTTGAGCTCGGAACTCTTGACAGGGAGGCATAGGCCCACTTGTCAGGGGAAACTCTGTGGTGTGTGTTTCCCCTTGCTGGTCACTCTGCAGTCTGTAAGCATACTTAAGTTCTCTGTGAACAGCTTCAAGTTCTTCTTTTAAATAGTCTTTTTGTTGAACCAAATCATGGATCTGGGCACGGGCCGCTTGCAAGTGGTTTTCACAGGCTTTGGCCTTGCCGTCCCTTCCTTTCAGTTCAATTTCTGCTCTTGTTTGAGTTTTTCCCTTAGTTCCTCTTTGAATTCTCTCTCCAACTGCTCTCTGTGCTCTGTATCTACACAAAGGTCTGCCAGGGCATTTTGAAGTCTCTCCACTTCCTCCTGAAGCTGTGGGTCCGTTTCATCCTCTCTCTCGCACCGGTCCTGGGCCTCGAAGAGTAGTTGATCTAGACGACTCTATGCGTGGGCCTGGTTCCTCCGGGCCTCCTCAGCCTGGAGCTTCAACGCTGCTGCTTCTTGCTCCAGGTGGATGTTGCTCTTTTCGCTGAGTCGTGCCTGGACGATAAGGTTGTGAGCGAGGCCCCCGACGATCTTGGCCCCTTCCTTGTGGCTCTGGGTTGGATCGTGGGCCATCAGCCGGTTCAAGTCGTCGTCCAGCTGCTCTTGGCTCAGGTGCTGCCGGTCGCCGGTGGCTTTAGGCAGGAACGCACCGTCATGGCGGTCAACCAGGTCTCAACGTGATCCCAGTGGTCAGTGGGGCTGGATGAACGGGACATACTGGGCTGTAGGCAAGAGAAAGACAACACAAAGAGGCCAATGCAAGTCCGTATAGGGTTTTAGCGAGCTATAGCAATATGTGACTATTTAATTTGTGTGTGTAATTTTGGCTAACTGGTTCAGACAGTTAGTGAAATCTAGGCCGGGCACCTATTGTCTTGGCCGTGAGTGGCCAGGTGGGGCCGATTTGTGTGGGTAAGTGTCGGATCTAAATAACCTACTGGGTCATTTACTGACACTGGCTGCTGGGTCGTCAATCTATTATTCAGCTTTCCTTGATGGCTCTCACAGGTTCTGTCTTTAGGTGAACTGGAAGAAAACAAAATTAAAGGAAAGCAAATAGAACAAAAAAAAAAAACGAAAATAACTAAAAGAAAAGGCATGAAATAAAAAATGAAACAAAAATGAGAACATAAGAAGAGATAGAGATGGAAAAGGTCTCAGCTTAATACCAATGCTAGGGTTTATGACAGGGCCAAGCGAGTGGGAGGCGCTGTTGAGCTATAAAACCTAGGGGGATGGTATGGCTTAAGAGAGGGAGTCACTTAAATGACCAGGGAATATGTATATTCTATGGCTTGCAATAAGTGAATGGGCTTTACCTGATTTACTATGCCTGGGGTGAATTGGGGTCACTCAGGGGAGAATCGGCGGTGAAGTCAATCTCCCCGGCGGTCCCTGGACACTCGACTGCGGTGTCCGTCAAAAATTGGGTTTCCTCTGAGACCCCTTTGGAGTCCAAATGGGTGGATCAGAGTAATTAACCAAAATTGCCCTGGTGGTCAGCTCGACACGTTGACTTCTCCCTGGAGTGCCCGAATTGCTGATGTCGGCTGCGTGCCGCCACCAATGGTACGAGGACAGAGGTGCCCGAGATTCACACACGGCCACTGTCAGTTACGCCGGCCAGGTGACTCCACCCCTCGAAACCCAACCAGAAGGTAACCGTCACTTCACCACCAAGTACTAGGGGAAGTACTACCTGTAAGTACACAACTGGCTGAACAAGTGAGACGTAACGTCAACTTAAGCTTAGTACTTGTTTACACCAAATTTAAATAGTTAGGTACGGTAAGATAGGTAAAGGATCATCGAAATAAATCCATTCAGAAAAAATGGAGTCAAAGGAGAAGAGAGGGGAATGCCCACCTATATGAGGACACCCAGTAGGGGGCGTGCTACTGGTAAGTGGCTATCACAGGCTGAAAAGAGAAGGCTTAATTTAAATTTAAGTTCAAACTTGTCTAAACTAAAATCTAAATAAGTGCGGAGTACTAGAATGGTACTAATTGGAAATAAGGTAATGATAAATTGATGAGGGAAATCAAATAAATAAAAGGGAAAATAGAATTAAAATAATTCAAATTAAAACAACAGGAGAAAAGGAGGAAAACTGACTTAGCCGAGAATGTCCCATAGGGGCGTGCTCCCACCAAGTAACATTAATGGCTGAACCGAGAACTTAATTTAAATTCATGTTTAAACTTAGTTTAAACCAGATTTAAATAAGTGTGAGAAGTCAGCAAAACAAGAGGATTGAACAATTTAAAATAGTAATAACAGGAAATAAATGAGAATGATTATAATAGTAACCAAATAAAATAGCGGAAAAGATAGTTCACTTTGACAAACGAGATAGAGGCAAGGAAAGAAACATCCGCAGATGCCCACAAGATGCGTTGGTGTGTTGGTGTGCGTTGGTGTGTTGAGTCCACACCAAGGAGTGGGTGGGGGTGTGCGTAATTTGAGAGGTGCTGAACACCTGACAGGCTGCCCTCTTGTGTTAGTCAGAGGTATTACGACACTTTAAATAAATTTTTTTTTAAAAGGGTGATTTAGATTCGAGTGTCCGAAGAGAGGAAGTTTTTGTTTTGTTTTTTTTCTTCCTAAACGCGGCGTTTTACAATCACGAGTGAGAAGAGAATTTGTTTTCAAATCTCCTTTTTGTGCCAATTTGTAAGCACAAAGAATATGTGGCCGAAATTCTTTTTCCGCACGCACACGCAAATGTATGGGACAGAATATTTTTTTCTGTTACAAATTTTAAACTTGATCAAGGTTTAAAAATAAATACTCCCATTTACACATTAATCGGACACTGGCCAGCAGTTTTTCTGATTGATTTGTATAAGGTATAAGCATTTGGTTAGCTACGCCAAAGTTTAACCTAAAGGAGTGAGATCGATTAGTTGAATAATACACCGACGCAATAAAATCAACTACGATACATTAGTGAGGCCTTCACTAAGATGAAATGAGGAACATCGCTCAAATCAATATTTTATCACACTGAAAGAAGATTTCTTCGTTCTTACAGGTTTTGATAATATTAAACTGTGCTGTAAAGAAGTTTCCTTCTCTTTCACAGAAACAGTTTTAATATTATGAACTGCAGTTTATTTTTTAGCAATTAACAGTGACTTAAATGTTTGACACATAGTAGCTGTTAACTGAACTGAAATCAGCTTTAGGCCATTTTGGGCCAGTTATCAGATATGTGAGTTTGCGTCGCATTGCGACTTCTCTCACTTTCTGAAGCGCGCATACAAAAACAAAAATTAATACCAGTAATATACACATAAAACTGACACTGTTGCTCACAAAACAAAGTTTAAAATGTGCTCGAATTTTTCTCCACCATAAAATGTAGCGACTCGGCTGCATATAATAATAATAAATTAATATTCCTCAATAGGGAATATTATTAATATTTAATTATTTATAACTAATCACAACGGGTTATGATTAAATTATAAATCTCCAAAATCACCCAAAAAGAGAAATACCTAACCTAGGTATTTATGCAATATTTATATATGTATATATACACTCACCTAAAGCATTATTAGGAACACCTGTTCAATTTCTCATTAATGCAATTATCTAATCAACCAATCACATGGCAGTTGCTTCAATGCATTTAGGGGTGTGGTCCTGGTCAAGACAATCTCCTGAACTCCAAACTGTCAGAATGGGAAAGAAAGGTGATTTAAGCAATTTTGAGCGTGGCATGGTTGTTGGTGCCAGACGGGCCAATCTGAGTATTTCACAATCTGCTCAGTTACTGGGATTTTCACGCACAACCATTTCTAGAGTTTACAAAGAATGGTGTGAAAAGGGAAAAACATCCAGTATGCGGCAGTCCTGTGGGGGCGAAAATGCCTTGTTGATGCTAGAGGTCAGAGGAGAATGGGCCGACTGATTCAAGCTGATAGAAGAGCAACTTTGACTGAAATAACCACTCGTTACAACCGAGGTATGCAGCAAAGCATTTGTGAAGCCACAACACGCACAACCTTGAGGCGGATGGGCTACAACAGCAGAAGACCCCACCGGGTACCACTCATCTCCACTACAAATAGGAAAAAGAGGCTACAATTTGCACAAGCTCACCGAAATTGGACAGTTGAAGACTGGAAAAATGTTGCCTGGTCTGATGACTCTCGATTTCTGTTGAGACATTCAGATGGTAGAGTCAGAATTTGGCGTAAACAGAATGAGAACATGGATCCATCATGCCTTGTTACCACTGTGCAGGCTGGTGGTGATGGTGTAATGGTGTGGGGGATGTTTTCTTGGCACACTTTAGGCCCCTTAGTGCCAATTGGGCATCGTTTAAATGCCACGGCCTACCTGAGCATTGTTTCTGACCATGTCCATCCCTTTATGACCACCATGTACCCTTCCTCTGATGGCTACTTCCAGCAGGATAATGCACCATGTGACATGGAGCGCGTCGCCTGTCCGCCTGGCTGCGAAACGCGCCGACTTCAAAGGAACCAACCCACGTGACTGAGCCGCCAAGCCAGGGCCGAAGCCGCCTGGCCAGGGGACGAGCCGAGATGACAAGAGGGTTGTGTATCGACTGCACCGACTGAGCCAAGATATGCTGGTGTTACTGTCCTTTAAAGAAACATTAACATCCGCCCATCTTTTCTGAAATGACCAAACAAATGTGGGAGTTTTAGGCGGGAGACCACTTTCTTTGTCTCCGTTTATGACTTCATTTGCCTAATTTATGATGGTTTCATACTTGGTACATTTCTACTCCAAAGGGGGGGTAACATAATGTGATGCATTTCATAATCATCTACTGTGCACCGTTGGTTAAGAGAAAGAGAGAGGAATATTTAGATATCAAACACAGTATGGCTGGGAGATATTAGAGCAGAGATACATTCTTACACATGAATACAAGCATTTTAAATGACTTTACATTGTTCGTACATCATGACTATGTTGGCAATGACATAGGGAGCATGCGTACACACAGGGATCATCATATACATTCTGGGATATTTCAATTAAAGTTACATAAAGAAAATGTTTGTGTCTGTGTATTGGAAGGAGCCTGTGTGTCTAGGCCCCCCTATCTTTTTGAGTGGGGGGGGTGATAGGGGGAGAGATTGTGTCCTGATTGAAGCTCTCACAGGATTCTAACGGTGCTGTCTGTTCTACCTCGGCCAAGCCACAAAACTGTCCACGATGCCATCTTCCTCAGACTCCTCGGTACCCGAACCTAATTTATATACGGCTAAAAGCTTTCTGACGTTTATATTGGAATCGACTCATCTTTGATCCTGTCCAGAGAGACTCCAGACGCTACATTATTATCATTATTATTATTATCTTCATATTGTCACAGAGTCACAGCCAACATCCACCAGCAGGCATGCATCGTCACCAAATCTCCATGCTCCGCCCACTCGTTCACAATCCCCGGAGTACTGATCACCCGCACCTGCACCCCATCATCACAGACACTTTATAAGCACACTCTCCCTGCAGTTCAGTGTCTGGTCTCGTTTAACGTACCTGGACTCCTTACCTGCTACTCTCCTGAGATCCCATCGTCTTCCTCCAACGCCTTCCTTGTCTCCAGTTCCTCGTTCCTCGTGTTCTCCAATTCCCTGCATTCTACAAACTCTGGTTACTTAGCTAAGTGACTGTCTGAAGTGTTAGTTCTCATCATTTCCTGCAATACCTACAACCTGTGTTCATGTCTCTGTTTAAATAAACATTTAATATATTACCTCAACCTATGCCTCCGTCTGTGTCCTGACAGAAGACCAGACCTCATGCAGATCGTCATGGACACAGGTGGAGATTGCCCACCGGATCCATTTGTCACCCTGGTCGCGGCGGTACGATCTTCCCTGCAACCACCCTCCACTAGCACTTCTCCCACAGTCATTCCTAAGCACGCACGCCTTTCGCACCGCACTACAGCACCCAGCACCCAGCACCGGCTGCTTCTTCACCAGCTGCCTCTGTCAGTCCCATGGCCCGACCAGCGACATTTTTAGGCGCGGCGAAGGACTGCAGTGGGTTCCTTCTGTATTGTTCACTCTACATGGAAGCCCAATCACCGCTCTTCCCCATCGAACATGCCCAAGTGGCGTTTGTGATCTCCTTGCTCTCGGGTAGGGGGTTACAATGGGCTCAATCACTCTGGGAGGCACGTGTGCCAGTAACCGCTACCATCACCGCCTTCTTCGCCCACTTCCGGAAAGTGTTCGTTCAAAGCACCGCTGACCTCGCTGTACACGATCAACTCTACCATATCCGTCAAAATGAAGAGACTGTGATTATGTATGCCCTCCGATTATGTACCCTAGCGGCCGCTAGTGTTTGGAATGAGTCCGTGCTGATAACAGCCTTTCGACAACGTCTTAATCCTCATGTGAAACAGTTGATGGTTGTCCACAGATCCTGGTGACGATGCGATACCTCCTCCTCCCAACATCATCGAAGAGGAAGCCATCTAGCGGTTGCGGGTAATCCTTGACTCCCGGGGACGGGGTCTCCGTATCGAATACCTCGTGGACTGGGAGGACTACGGCCCAGAGGAATGCTCCTGGATCCACCGTAACAACATCCTTGACCCCTCGCTCCTCATCCAATTCCATGCCGAACATCCAGACCGCCCTGCTCCTCGGGGTCGAGGTAGAATTTATCATATTTAAATGATTGTGCTTTCCATGTGCTCCTATTTAATGTCAGCTTTTAACCAAATTATCCACCTAAATGTTGTGAGACATAATACAAACGATTTTGAGCTGTGTGGTCTGTAATCTTATCTTGTGGTTACTCAAGTTTTTCAGTATTATGTAAAAGGTAACACAAAAATCAGTAAGTGAATAAACTGAGACACTGAGCAGCTAAGAAAAAAAAAGAAGCCATGGGGACATCTTTTCAATATCTTGTGCCTTGGCCAAGTGAGATGCCCTTATTTTTCCCTCTGTGTTTCAACATACTGTGGATCATATTTCCTTTAGCAGTTACACTATTTACTGTCTTATGTCTTGTTTAGTCTTTTACATATGACAGCCACCAGTAGAAATGGAAAAAATATTGCCATCTGTGTCAAGGTATTCCAGAATATTAGAACTCAAATAACAGACACCTGATAGGTTCATAGTGGACAATTTCCACTCAAGTATTCATGCTGAATTTCAGAGAGGCGGAGGGAATACTCAAGTTAAAACTGCCTATGACCGACCACAAAGTGTTCCATTCAGTCATGACAAATACAAATTTTATCACTATCTAGCTGGCTATTCACTAACTAATTGGTTAGTTGTCTTGGTAGTAGACCATTAACAAGTAAAATAGATAAAGCATTCATTGACCGCTTCTTACTGAAGTCTGAGTTGATTGGTCTGTTGATCGAAGTTGATTTTCCATCCTTAAGCACCATTTCAATGGTAATTTCCAGTAGGAGGTAGGATAATTCCAAGTAGCCTACCAAGTTCTAATGTTGAAGAATAATGTCCAGATAATTCTAAAGGAGGAAGTATATGCCTGCAGTTAGTAATTATTTGTCATTCTCTGCAAAAATATAATATAAGTCTTTTGTAATAGGTCTAGACTACATGCAAAACTTAACCTGGATTGAACTATAACAGACATTTTTGCAATGTCACTTATTATAGAGGGGTTGAACACCAAATGAACCTAGTGTCCTAAAAATCAAAACAATTATTTTCTGTGGCAACAGGTGCCACTCAGTGTGTTTATGACATCCACCTGCGACTTTTGAAGCTACTGCTCCACTTAGCACATAGATTTTACACATAGTAATATCCATAAAAAATACACTGAACTCATTCCACATGTCGAAAGTCATGTGGCTTGAGTTGGTTCTAAATTTTGTCCAATTTTATTTATGAACTTACAACATTAAAACGTCTTGGTTACGTATGTAACCCTCATTCCCTGAAGGAGGGAACAGAGACGTCACATCGGAACGTCACTGACGTATTGAGAGCCCAATCAGCTTTGAGTGTAAACTAAACAAGCCAATGGAGATTGGCTTGCAAAATTTGCATCTTGTACTCCGCCCCGCAGCGCGGGTATAAATACGGAAGCAGATGCAATGCACATTTGTTTTTCGCTGAGGAACCAAGCTAGTGACCCGGCCGTACAGCAACTGTGGCAACAAGACGTGAAGTCTCCGTTCCCTCCTTCACCGACATACTGGGATCCCTAACAAAGCACCATGGTTGTTGCCCCTTCCAACACAGAGAAAGTCAATCACAGCTGTTCTGCATGACCCAATCAGCAAGACTATTGAATAACACTGGGAAAGCGTGCCCTAAAATAGAAGGGAATGCTACGAAAGCCACATCCTACCCATAGGGAGGTATCATGTGGAAATAACACACATGGCTGGCCATCAGGGCAGTACTACATATGGAAGGTCTCTGGGGTACCTCTGGCCTATTCAGGAAGGAGTCAACACCGGTCAGAACTCTGCCGAGGGAAAGACACAGGCTTGCCGTCAGGGGAACTGTACCGTGGAAGAATGTAGTTATTCACAACATAGTCACAACATATGGGCACCTAGCCTAGCACAGGGGTCAACCAGTGCACACTCCGCCACATCTTACTGCTGAATGTGGTGGTGGAGGAACTCCCAGGGTTCGCCATGCAGGAAACTTACTGGAGCAAGATAGCGCACGTATCCGGTCTTAGGAGGGGAATGGCGCAGCAAGCTGACACTGAGCGGGGTCTCAGCGGGGTAGCCGGTGTTACTGGCTAGTTGAGGTGAGCACACAGGAGGATACTGGCTCTACACAAAGGCTATAGAATCTAGCAAACATGTTGGGTGTCACCCACCCTGCAGCTCTACAAATATCTGTCAGCGAGGTGCCTTTTGCCAGTGCCCAGGAAGAAGCAACACTTCTGGTAGAGTGAGCTCTTAACCCGAGGGGGCAAGGCACGCCTTGGGTTTGGTACACCAAGGTGATGGTTTTCACTATCCAGTGGGCCATCCTCTGCTTGGAGACAGCCTTTCCCTTCTAAGGTCCTAAAGCATTGCGCTCGGTCCATGTACAGGCGCTAAGCACGGACAGGACAGGGCAAAGCTAGGGTGTCTCAGGATGACATGAGAGTTAGCCAGCCCGAATTCTAGGCACGATTCGCCAACCGAAAATGCTTGCAGGTCCCCTACTCTCTTGATGGAAGCCAGTGCAGTCAGGAGCACTGTCTTCATTGCGACTGCAGCAGTTCAAAAGGGGCTCTCTGAAGTGCTGTTAGCACAAGTGAGAGATCCCAAGAGGGTACGGGGTGAGACCGAGGAGGATTTAACCTTCTTGTACCCCTCAGGAATTGGATGACCAGGTTGTGCTTTCCCACAGATTTTTCCCATTTACTGCATCATGATGTGCGTCAATCGCGGCAACATACACTTTCAGGGTGGAGGGAGACAGCCTTTGCTCCAGCCCTTCTTGCAGAAAGGAAAGCACAGCTCTGATCGGGCATGTCCGGGGGTCTTCCCAGTGAGAAGAGCACCATTCAATGAATAAAGACACCTCGTAGAGGGGGCTCTAGCTGAAGTGATGGTGTCTGCCGCTTGGGGTAGATCACCTAAGTCCTCCGCGTCCCGTCCAGAGACCAGACGAAAAAAACCCTGGTGAAAAAAAGTATACTTTATCGTATTTCAAATTTATTCAATTTTCTATAGTACATTGCAAATATACTAACAAAAATGTTTACCATCTTTAAATACATAAAAAGTATATTAGCATCATGCTTTTACCTATTTTCACAATACAACTTTTAAAATAAAAATATTGAAAAATATACTTAAAATGAAATAATTTTCATTTGTAATTGTAATTTTTTTTTAAAGTGTACTTATTTGAACATGACTTATATTATAGGTATATATAGGTATATTATATTACTTATACTTATAGGTATATTTTAAACTGTATCCTCAAAATTGTCATTGTAACAGTGCAATGAAAGTGTATTTTAAAAATACATTATTTAATACCGTAAAGTTGTAATATATATGTAAGTTAATTGAGTATAATTTTTAACTTATTGTACTTATTCATGCATGGAATTCATTTCATTGCAGATTTCTTTCAGAAAGTGTTAAAATGTGTGACCATTTTTTAATATATGCTAATATGTACAATTAGCAAATATGTGTAAATATGTTTTTATAAGTTTACACTGGCAGAGAACAATCATGTTACAATCGTACACACAAATCTATATTAAACACACCAGCAGCACACTTAAAATACAGGTATATGCAAAAGTACTGGAGAAAATGTCTTGCTGTTGGAGGTAAGTTGTAGCCTACCAGTTATTACCGATTATTAAAGTTCTGAGTTTGTCACACCACAGAAAAATGTGTTATTAACCACCCAGCCAAATTTGAATGATAAAAAAAACACAAGTAAATAAAATAGCTTATCAAAATCTTGAGAAAATAAGCAGCATTCTCTGCTCTTAAACGCTGGGGTCCACTGTTGGCACTGAAACCACGGCCACTCACGGGAAAGCTGCCATAGCTGCCATTGAACGTACTGTCGACAATTGCACCAGTTGTCGGCGGGACCGGGGGATGAAGGCCGGGGCGGGAGATAGTCGGTTCGGCCCCATTCTGCAGCGGATTATCAGTGAATCCCAGTTGTCTCCGATAAAAGTTTGTAAAATATCCGGTGTAAAATGTTCACTGCAGAGGCAGGTGTTGGTGGTGATCCTCAGCTCTCCATTAAGGTGGCTCTGCACAAAATAAATCCACCTCTTCTTGATATAATCATTTTTGTTTTGTAAGTTATCGCATTCCAGGTAATATGCATTTACGTGACAAAGGCATAACTAGCTAGCAAACTGTAGGCTGTTGTAAGTCAAGTCAAGTCAAGTCAACTTTATTTATATAGCACTTTTTACAATGCAGATTGTTTCAAAGCAGCTTCACAGTGTTAAACAGGAAAATAATGCAACCGAATTTGATTCGGCTGTACAGCCGCTCTGGAGAAAACGGTGATGTCATCAGCTCATTTCAATTATCATATATATTCAAGTAATGTAGTTGATATATTTAATTTAGTTTAGTAATTACATTTATTTGGATATTTATTTGAAAATTTTGTGTCCCCAACTGAGCAAGCCAAAGGCAACAGTGGCAAGGAACCAAAACTCCATCAGGTGGCCTAATGGAGAAAAATAAACCTTGGGAGAAACCAGGCTCAGTCGGGGTGCCGGTTCTCCTCTGGCCAATTAACAAACAGTCAATGATTCTTATTTTGGCAGCCTTATAGGTCAGAAGTAATATTAGATCGGAATATTTGAAAGATCGGAGGCATCACGCCGGAGATGGGTTTATTGAGGATGGCGTGTCGATTAAACAATTATTAAATAGGAATATTCGAAATATCGGAGTCATCACGCCGGAGATGGATCCATTGAGGATGTCATGTCGATGAGCAATTTCAGAGGGTAGACTAATTGACACGGTCTCTGCAGACACTTCAGGGATGCGTTGGTAATGTCTGGGCACTGGTCCACCATCTGATCTGGATACGGCCAGGATCCGGCTGACTGCAGTAAACCTCGGGATAAACAGAGAGACTAACATTAGCGTAGATGCCATTCTTCTTATGATGTAACGAGTACATCAGGTGTTATGGGAAGTGTTCCCGGTTCCAGCTGACCTAGTTAATGCAGCCTAACAATTTGAATAAAATATAAATTAAAAATGTTTTATTTGTATGCCTGTAACAAAGGTTCTCAGAACAAGGAGGAAGAAGACAGGGTCGCCGTGACTGGGACCAGTGGTTTTTATTCACTGCACTCTGGTACATACAAAAATAAAGTGGCGCTCACAGCGCTCCTAATAAAATCATTCACTCTCAATAATACGTTCCACTACTCCTCAGAGTTCCTTCAGTCCACCACGTAGGCCACCAGTCTCCAGTCTGTCTCTCTCCTCGCTGCTTGTCCTTCCTTGGCTTTTATTCCGTCTCCCCGCGCCAATCACTGCAATCAGACACAGGTGTTTATCATCATGCACTTGACCTACTTACTCACCGCCACTCTCCTGACTCTCTCTCTTCGTGCAGACCTCGTTAAACCACGCCCCCCCCTGCCACAATGCCATAGTAAAGAGATGTATTTTTAGTCTAGATTTAAACTGACAGAGTGTGTCTGCTTCCCAAACAATGCTACAATTGTAACTAACGATACTGACAGTAACTCGTGATTGAGCAGGCGAACTGATGCGAATGTGCTCTAGTTATTATAGTGTTAGGGGAGGGGCCAAGCTTAGTGGCTCCAGTGTGTCATCGAGCCACCGTTTTAGCCCCGCCCCAAAAAATACTGAACACAGAAATGGTGAAAAACTGTTCAACGTTCTAACGCCACAATTCAGTACTACACAGTTCACAGTCTTTATAACGTGATCAGCAATACATTTCTATCATTTATAATGTGTTTAGAAACACATCTCAGAATTGCCTTTACAGTGACTTTAACTTATTCTTCTCAATCTCACAAACGAAAAACTGTCAATGCTTAGTTTTGTTTTAACAAACAGAAAACGAGGTTTCAGCTTGATATCTCCTTTTTGAGTTTGTGGTAGTGGTTTATGGCACATGAATGCAGCACCAAAACGCCCTGTTCATCTGATTGGTCAAATCGCCCCGTCTTCTGTATGATATTAATTCATAAAAAGTTGTATATTGTATATGTTTGACTATGTACTGGAAACAATATTGACATACCGTACTGATACAGTTCCCTACTGCTAATCCTCATTTTCTGTTCAAAAATAGTATTGGTTCAATACAGGATATAGACAGACTACATACAATACAATATTGACATACCGTATTGATAGGCCTGCATATCCCCTTGTAAATTGTATTGTATTGTAAATCCTGTATTGAACCAATACAGTAAATAAAGATTAATGTAAACGTGAATAAGAAGTTCTACAAACATGCTGTCTGACCTCATCTCTTGTATATTCTGTTAACAGATGCTTCTGCAGTCAACTGCCTCTGATGTGTAAGCGGCCATGAGACGCAAGTGTAACAGTGAGCAGCTCATCAGAAAATGGAATATATTGTGTCATTTGTATTTGTGTGTAGAGGGTCAGTATGGCATTGGTCCAGTGTTTTTTTTAAATTTTTTTATCTTTCAGTGTTCTTTTAATGAAAAACATGGTAAGTTTATTTTGTTCAGTTTTGCTGAAACCATGTGAAGTTTAAATAAAAACCGTTGGGTAATGCTTTAGATTACAGCCCGGAAAGTACTGCGTAAGTAAAGCGAATTTACAGCGTAACTTTCGGTAATTATAGTGTAACTATAAAGTAAGTGCGTGTAGTTATAAGGGAACAATATGTAATATTTGACATGGGATTGCTCTTAAGATCCATCAGTGGAAATAACGAAGAAGAGGAACAAGAGGAGGAGTTGTTTTTCAATAAATGTTTCCGAGTGATATCAGATTTTGTACGTGTTTTTTATTGTACGTACCCTGTAACTACATGGATAATTACCCCTTAATTAAAAAATACTTTCAGTAAATAATTAAATTTTCCTGATAGTTACCCCTTTATTCCCCAAATATTATTAATGTATTATATAATATTGTTCCCTTATAACTACACGTACTTACTTTATAGTTACACTATAATTACTGAAAGTTACGCTGTAAATTCGCTTTACTTACGCAGTACTTTCTGGGCTGTAATCTAATGCGTTACCAACCGTTGCACTTTGTTGCGTATCTGTGTTACGTTTATTGGTGTATTGAAGGAGGATGCATTACTGTGTTTAGTGTGCCCTTGTGTGTTCCTCTTCTTTCTTGCTTCTGCTCTCCTGCTGTAATTACTCACAGGTGGAGTTCCTAACGAGTGCCCTGATTGGCGATTGGAGTGGATGTTGCTGTATTTAATCCACCTGAACCTTGAATGTATGGTTCCCTGGATGGACAGCTGTGTTCATTTTGATGTGTTTAGTGATTGTTAAATGAACTCGTACACAAGATTTTTGATGTGAACCACTATTCTTTTAAGTAGGGATGGGCAGACCGAGGCTTCGTGAAGCACTGAAACAGTTGAAGCAAATGTGCCATATTGTTTCGAAGCTTTTCAAAAATATAAATTGCTCTGCTGTTGAAGGACTTAGCCGACTTCTTTTTGAAAAAAATCCTCTCACAAGGGACAATTGTTGCTGGCATGCACAAATATTTTTTAGCAAGTACATACAAATGAGCAGTGTCAGTAGCAGGCCTAGGTACAAGGGGAATGTTACCATCCTCTGCACCCTCCAAAATGGCAGGATGAGTGCTCCTCAAATGGCGCATCATAGATGATGTATTGTTGCAGAAGGCTAGCTGCCTATCACAATACACACATCTCACTTTATTTGGTGTTTCCAAATGGAAATGCTCCCACACCACAGATGTACGGCATCTCTTACGTGGAGCCTCCGCATCTATTCTATTAATAGATCTATCTATATATCACCTATGAATCTATATCTATATAATTTTATATCTCTAACTTATGTCACTATCTAACTTAGCCTATATGAATGTGTCACTATATCTATCCTAACTATCTGTCACTGTCTATACCTATCAGTCAATATATCTAAATAAGCCTAAATATAACTAACCAAAGCGCACTATAAATCTCACTTATATCACAAAATCACTGCTATCACAAAATCTCTCTCCTCTCACAAAAACCCACAATGTGAACTTCACTTTTGAACTGTGGGGAATTAGGTTCATACAGATGTGTGACACAGTTTCGACAGGCGCCACCTGATGAAACCCTTCGAAGCTTCATTTAGCCGTAGTCACGTGACATGGGTGTTGTGGCGAGCAGTGAGGTGACGAGCGATAATGAGCTCCAGCTGCGCGCCACACCGGTCTCGTCTCACGGAAGAGTGACGGGAGCATAAAAGGAGGAGAGACGACAGTGCAAGACGAGAGAGGACCAGGCCTGGATTTACGTTATGTTTTTGTTTACGTTTTGTTTTGTGTGTGTGTGCGCGGCAGTCGTCCGTGTTTAATTTATTGATTAAAGTTTTAAAAGTTCACCGGTTTCCCGCCTCCTTCCAGGAAGATACGAACTGTGTTACAGGTGTTTTGAATCACAGTTTGGAGCAGTGTTTCAAAACATCTGCGCTTCGGGATCTCGACAAAGCTTCAAAACGTCAGTTTCGCGTCAGCCATCCCTACTTTTGAGTGACTTATCTTTACTAATTTGAGCTCTATCTTCTTGTCTAAACCATTGTTGACTTGGAGTATGGTAGGGAGGTGGATTCCTGTTTATTTGATTACTCTTTTCTCCTGTTTATGTTAGGTAGGGAGAGAAGCTTTTGCACTTTTGTTTGTTATCTGATTTCTAGGTTAGTATTGTAAAATTATTTGTTTTGTTATTTGTTTTGGCTTCGTCCCCTCCTGAAGTTTATGTTGCTCCTTATTTATTCTTGTTTAATTTAATTAACTTTTGCACTTTAACAAGTGTTTAGTGTTTTTGGGAAGCCTTGGGAGTGACAGCGGGGACTCCAGGGATCTTGTTGATTGAATCCCTGTTAGTTGTTACAGGTATTTTCTTTCTCTTTGATTAGAGGTTTTATTTATTCGTAACAAATGGGGGCTCGTCCGCTTTGTTTTTTTTTTGTGTGTTGATTTAACAAATGTATTTTTCTCCTCTTGTCTGTTTTTGAGTTAACAAGTGAAAGTTTGCTGCTTGTCCATGTGTGAATGAGTTCTTAACAAATGTCTAACCAGTGGAACCATGTTCGGTCAACTTGGTGAGTAAAATTTACTCCTATTTTGTCATGCTGTTTTAAAGGTAACGCAGTTACGAACATTAATTATGGAGCTAGATATTGAATCATTTCTTTCAAAACCTACTATACATCAGTTTGATGCATTTTGAAAGATAGATCTAATATAGATTGCTGAAATTTTGGATGTTTCTGTATTAAGCTCTGCACCTAAACAGGTAGTTAAAGCAGACGTTTATGCTAAACTGGTCGAGCTGTTTTAGAACCTGTTGAGTACTGATTCGGCATCTCAATCAGATCCTTTGCTCATGTTAAAATAAAAAAAATGGAGTTGAAAATTAAATGACAAGAGCATGAAAATGTATACATATACGTGAGCTAGAGATGGTGTATAAAGAGAAGGAAAGAGAACGTGTGTTTACTGCTGTTCCACCTGTTGCGACTCTTGTGCGTGCAAATTTGCCTTCATTTATTCAGTCTGCTGCTGTTAATCCATTTGACCCAAGTAAATATATTAAGCTTGTGCCTCCTTCAGATGCTGAGATCAGATCAGATGCTGATGCCTATTTCATCGCATTTGAGCGTATTGCTACTAAACTTAATTGGCCTAAAGATATGTGGGTGTTAATGCTACAATGCAGTTTAGTAGGTAAAGCTCAAGAAGTATGTTTTGCTTTGCCCATTGAAGAGTCTCTTAATTATGAGTTGGTAAAAGCTGCTGTTCTGCAAGCTTCAGGAACAAGTTCAGGCAAAAGTTTCATAACTATACTAAATCAGCAAGACAAACATTTGTGCAGTTTGCACGTGATAAGAGAATTCTGCTGGAAAAGTGGTGCAATGCATCTAAAATGACTACGTTTGAGCAATTTCAAGAACTGATGCTGTTGGAGGATTTTAAAAACTGTTTGTCAGACAATCTAGTAATTTATCTCAATGAGCTCAGCGTTTTATCAGCTACAAGCTGTTCGCTTAACTTTAAAGGACCACAAACTGCATGTCCAAAAACGAGTGCAGCAGGGCTGAACCCTAACAATTCCTGAACTGTTTCTCTTATTGTTCCTGTATCCGAATATGTTAGTTCTATGTGTGATCGTCTTCGTAAGGCTTGAGAGAAGGCGAAGATGAATTTAGTGGAGTCACAGGCCGAGATGAAGGAGCATTATGACCGTGAAAGTGTCGCTCGTTCATTTCAGCCGGGTGATTCGGTATTGGTGTTAAATGTCAGTGCCAGTGTCTGCACTACAACCAAAATGTTCAGGTCCTTATAGCGTGACAAAAAAATTTTATGACACAAACTATCTGATTTGCACAATGTCGGCGAAAGTCGCGGATGGTTCATGTTAATATGTTAAAGGCTTATGTGAAGGATGAATCTGCCTTTTGATGTTAAGCCAAGTGCCGTCATTGTGTCATCTGTAGCAAACGGGATCGAACAGGATTTTTCTGTACCTTGTGGTCGCTTGTCAAACTTCATAATTTTGAATGATTTGGAATCACATTTAAATTACTTAGAGTTGAAACAGAGGGAAGATATCGTTAATCTAATTGAGTTAATGCTCACTTTTTAGTGATATTCCATCTCAGACTACAGTGCTTCAGCATGACATTGATGTTGGTGATGCGCAACCTATAAAACAGCACCCATATCGGATCAATAAGAGGAAGCGAGAATTGATGAAGACGGAGGTAGAGTATTTGTGCCAAAATAATTTTGCAAATCCCAGTCAAGTGCGTGGAGTTCACCTTGTTTATTGGTGCCCAAGGCTGATGGGTCGGTTAGGTTCTGCACTGACTATCGCAAAGTAAATGCAGTAACTAAACCGGACTCTTTCCCACTTCCACGTATGGAAGACTGTATCGACCAAGTTGGTTCCGCAAAATTCGTTACTAAGTTAGATCTTCTTAAAGGATACTGGCAAGTTTCTCTTACCCCTCGGGCTTCAGAGATTTCAGCGTTTGTGACCCCTGATGATTTGACGCAGTATTCTGTTATGGCGTTCAGAATGCGTAACACGGCGTCAACATTTCAATGGTTAATGCGTATTGTACTAAGCGGTGTTCCTAAGTGTGAGGCTTATTTAGATGACGTTGTAATATATTCTTCTAGTGTGGAAGAACATGTGAATTCTTTACGTGAAGTTCTTTCACATTTTGTTAATGCTTTGACTTTAAACCTAGCCAAATGTGAGTTCGCCAAGGCTACAGTGACGTATTTGGGAGGGGAAAGGGTGGGTCAGGGTTAAGTTTGCCCGATTGACACAAAAATTGCATCTATTATGTGCCAGTGAACAAAAGGGAACTGCATAGATTTTTAGGTATGGCAGGATACTATCAAGGATTCTGTCGTAACTTTGCCAGTGTTGTATCACCATTGACTGATCTCAGTACAACTCAAGATTTTGTGGTCTCATGCCTGTGAGCAGGGTTTTGAGCAGCTAAGGATTTGCTGTGTCACACCCCTGTCATGTCAACGCTGATATTGTACCATCGAAAAGGAGGCTCTTGCGTTGTTAGCATTGCAACATTTTGAGGTATATTTAGGTGGAAGTTAATTTCCAATTGTTGTGTATACCGACCATAACCCACTTGTTTTCTTGGCTCGGATGTGTAACTCGAATCAACACTTGATGCGCTGGTCATTGATCATTCAAGAGTTTAATTTAGATATCCGACATAAAAAAGGCTCGCAGACCAATGCCATGGGCATGCGGAATTTGCATAGCGTAGCTCCGCCCCACCGCGTGGGTATATAAGGAAGTACGCTGGCAACATCGCATTATGTTTCTGCTTCAGAGTCAAGAGTATCTCTCTCTTCACTCCTCAAGCCTTCTGAGTATCGTCAGCTTCTTCGAGATGAGTAGCTTTCCAGTCGGTGTTGGTGTTACGGCACGTTCCAGCGATCGTTTACTGCCTGCCTGCGCTCAAACTGTAACAACGGAGCCGGCTCCTGCTATTCCATCTGTTGTGTTTGGGCCCGCAGAGGACGAGGAGATGTCAGTTGAGAGCTTCGCCCAACAGTTCTCAACCACCCAAAAGCAGACTGAGGCCATTAAACACATACTGCCCCGGCAGCCAGCTGCTGCTTCCACCCAGCCGCAGGCACAGTCGCCTCAGCCTGCTCGCCGCCGAGGGCGCCCTCCCGCCCGGCCCCAGCAGCAGCCTTCACCAGGGCCGCGCCATGGAGGACGCCGCCCCAGTCCGCGGCGCTCCTGAAGCGGACAGCTCAGGGATGGGCAGTTCTTTCCAGGAGATGGTAGCAGGACCACTCCTTCCCCCGGTGGAGGGCTGGGGGAGAATCCTTTGTTCCGCTGCTGGCCCCCGGGTCAGCAGCACCCTATTTTGGTCAAAGAAAGAACTAGCATGCCCATCCCTGAGCACCCAGAGACCAATGGCAGTGTGCGCCGCCCCCGAGCCACGCCACTCTCGTCCCTCTCTGACGCCAGTCTCCTCTCAGAGCAGACCCCAGTGGAACGCACGTCCTTCCCTGGTCTCCTCTGTCAGGACGCGGCTGCTGACCGTGCCCCCACACCGGGGCGCTACGCCACGTCTGGGCCGGTCACGCCGCCTCGCTGCCCCACCCGGGGTACGCCTGTGGTTCGCATGTCCCTGCTGGTGCAGTTCTTGAGAGCCTGGCTAGAGCTTCCGGGACTGTCCCGCTGGGTCGCAAAGACCATCAGGTTTGGCTATGCGATTCAGTTCGCTCAGGCTCCTCCCCACTTCCGGGGAGTCCGCTATACCATGGTGGGGCCCAATGCTCCAGTCATGCGTGCGGAGGTTGCTACCCTGCTGGCGAAGGGTGCGATCGATCCTGTCCCTCCAGCCGAAATGAAGTCCGGCTTCTACAGCCCCTACTTCATTGTACCCCCAAAAAAACGGTGGGTTACGACCGATCCTGGACCTGCGCGTCCTGAACCGATCCCTTCACAGGCTTCCGTTCAGGATGTTGACAGCGAAACGCCTTTTCGAATGCGTTCGTCCAGCCGATTGGTTTGCAGCGATCAACCTGAAGGACGCCTACTTCCATGTCTCCATCCTTCCTACGGTTTGCTTTCGAGGGGCGGGCATATCAGTACGCGGTCCTCCCATTCGGGCTAGCTCTGTCCCCTCGCGTCTTTACGAAGATTGTTGAGGCAGCCCTTGTGCCACTCAGGCAACACGGGGTTCGCATCCTGAACTACCTTGGCGACTGGCTCATATTGAGTCACTCTCGAGAGCAGGTGTGCGAACACAGAGACCTAGTGCTCCAGCACTTAGCCCGTCTGGGCCTTCGGGTCAACTGGGAGAAGAGCAAACTCTGCCTCGTGCAGAGGATCTCTTTTCTCGGTATGGAAATCAACTCGGTTGCCATGTGTGCGCAGCCACTGCTGACTTGCCTCCGTCAAATCGAGAGCAAGAGTGCGGTTCCACTGAAGTTATTTCAGAGGCTCCTGGGGCATATGGCATCTGCAGCCGCGGCAACGCCGCTCGGATTGCTTCATATGAGACCGCTTCAGCACTGGCTTCGCGATCGAGTCCCAAGATGGGCATGGCAGTCGGGCACGCTCCGGGTCCCAGTGACTCGGGCCTGCCTGCAGACCCTCACCCCGTGGTCGAACCTCAGCTTTCTATGGACCGGTGTGTCCTTAGAACGGGTTTCCAGGCATATTGTTGTATCAACAGATGCCTCGACCAGTACGGTTCGCCCTGCACCGCTTCCGAGCGTTGCTCAAGGGTCAACATGTGCTAGTCCGGTCAGACAACACGGCCACAGTAGCGTACATCAACCATCAGGGTGGTCTACGTTCTCGCCGTATGTCTCAACTCGCCCGCCATCTCGTTCTATGGAGTCAGAAGCATCTGAGGTCCCTTCGTGCTGTCCATATCCCAGGAGTCCTGAACAGTGCGGCCGACGAGCTCTCTCAGCCACTTCCGGGAGAATGGAGACTCCATCCCCAGACGGTTCAGCTGATTTGGGAACAGTTCGGCGACGCACAGGTAGATCTGTTTGCCTCCCACGACTCTTCCCATTGCCGCCTGTTTTATTCCCTGACCGAGGGCCCCCTCGGCACAGATGCTCTGGTGCACAACTGGCCACGGGGCCTCCGCAAGTATGCGTTCCCCCCAGTGAGCCTTCTCGCACAGGTACTGTGCAAGATCAGGGTGGACAAGGAGCAGGTCCTTTTGGTCGCCCAGCACTGGCCCGGCCGGACCTGGTTCTCCGAACTCGTACTCCTTGCGACAGCCCCTCCCTGGTCCATACCTCTGAGGAAGGATCTCCTTTCTCAGAGACGGGGCACCCTCTGGCACCCGTGTCCCGATCTTTGGAACCTCCACGTGTGGCTCCTGGATGGGACGCGGTAGGTTTGAGTACCCTACCGCCTATGCGTTGAAGTGGAACCTCTTCATCACCTGGTGTTCTTCTCGCCAAGAAGACCCCTGGAAATGCCCGATCGGGTCTGTGCTCTCATTCCTCCAAGAAGGGTTGTATGTGGCCGCGATATCCGCCTACCACGACCTTGTGGAGATGAAACAGGTAAGTCAGCACGACCTGATCATCAGGTTCCTGAGGGGAGCGAGGAGACTGAATCCTCCTCGCTCTCCCCTCGTACCCTCTTGGGACCTCTCAGTAGACTTAGATGCTCTGCAGAGGGCTCCCTTTGAGCCATTGTGATCTGCATTGGCCTCCATCTGCATTGGCCTCCATCAAGAGGGTAGGGGACCTGCAGGCATTTTCGGTTGACGAAGCGTGCATAGAATTCGGGCCGGCCAACTCTCACGTGATCCTGAGACCCCGGCCTGGATATGTGCTCAAGGTTCCCACCACTCCGTTCAGGGACCAGGTGGTGAACGTGCAAGCGCTGCTTTTGGAGGAGGCAGACCCAGCCTTGGCCCTGCTCTGTCCAGTACGCGCCCTCCATGCTTACGTAGACAGAACACAGTGTTTCAGGACCTCAGACCAGCTCTTTGTCTGTTATGGTGGGAAGCTGAAGGGAAAGGCTATCTCCAAGCAAAGGTTGTCTCACTGGAAAGTGGACGCCATTGTTTTGGCTTACCAGATGCAGGGGCGTCCATGCCCCCTTGGGGTCAGGGCACACTCCACTCCTCTTGGGCTTTAGCGCATGGCGCCTCGCTGACAGACATCTGCAGAGCTGCAGGCTGGGCGACACCTAACACATTTGCCAGATTCTATAATCTCCGAGTGGAGCCAGTGTCCTCTCATGTACTCGCCTCTACTAGTGGCCGGTAATGGACTAGGCTCAGGTGTCTTCGCTTGCTCGCCATTCCTCTCCACGGACAGGATACGTGCGATATTCTCCTCAGGTAGTTTCCCTGAAACCCTGAGTTCCTCCAGCACTGTCGATGCCGACACCTGTGCGTCTGCCCACTCGCTCAGGCCCTCGTGTCAGGCTAGGTGCCACCGTGTGCATGGTTCCCCCTATGGGCGACCCCTACATGTGTATTTCCATTGTAAGCCTCTCTGAGCATGTGTATTTCCCTCGGCAAGTCCTTGCCTCCCCTGGTGGTAAAATTCTCCACCTTCGACTGGTTACCCCAGAGTTCTTCCATATGCAGCCCCTCGCGGGTCATATGTGTCTCCTTAAGTCCTCCCTATGGGTAGGCACTTTGGCGCATACTTCCACCTGGAATATGCTTCCCAGTGTACCTTGGTATTCCTGTGTTAAGTTGGAGTCCTTCATCCGTACTAGCTTACGACAGGGAGCTCACACTTACGCAGGGCACTGGACGACAGCCGAGTGGCGTGATTAGATTGGGACCCCCATTTGTCAGTCACTGACGTTACTTGGAGTGACTGAACGAAAGGGAACGTCTCGTTTACATATGTAACCCTCGTTCCCTGAGGAGGGAACGGAGATGTAACGTCCCTCTGCCACTTCCGCTGTACCGCTGAAACGACCAGGAGTTCAGTCTTGGCTCCTCAGCAGGTAAACATAATGCGATGTTGCCAGCGTACTTCCTTATATACCCACGCGGTGGGGCGGAGCTACGCTATGCAAATTCCGTATGCCATGGCATTGGCCTGCCATTGGGCGTTTTCTAAGATCTCGAAGATGATAGGCGTCTAGGCGAAACCCCCATTCGTCAGTCACTGACGTTACGTCTCCGTTCCCACCTCAGGGAACAAGGGTTACATACGTAACTCCAGCGATCTCCCTCTACTCTCAGTGTGTTGGAATACTCACCTGTTTACTCACCAGTATCCTCCTGTGGTGTGTGTGTGTGCCTTGGTCTCACCTACTACTGTTTGTGGATTCTCCGTCACCCTGGTAAAAGAGAACAGCATGTTATCCATCCAGTATACCATCATTGAAGTGCCTGACTTGCATTTACTCACTTGCCTTGATCCAATATCCTTTTGTGTCAATAAATGCCTGCTTTTGGGTTCACTAACATCTCTGTTTCTGAGTCTAGTATATTCCTGACAATAGGAGAGCTACAAAATCAGAGCCTTGAGCCAAACATAAGGGAGCTGGACAACCTGGGAGGCGAATGATCAACAGGACCATTATATGCGCTTAGCTTCCTTATCAAGGATACACCACAATACCTTGTGTTCTAAACCTGCAGCACATCTTCTCATCATTCTAAGGCAGTGTTGACACAGGGGTGGTATGGATGCCACCATGTCCACGTCCTGTGTAAACTAGTCAAGATCTTAGAGGCACGTAGGCTGAAGGCAAAAAGGTTTACCCCAGAAATATTGCAGTGGCTGATCTGGTTCATCAGGCAGGGAGGTCAAGCTAAGTGCAGCGGAATATGAAAGCTGACCTTGACTGCCAGTTGAGGTTTCTACAAGGGATTGCCATGACCTCCTTGCCACACATCATGCTTTGGTCCACCCTTACTATAAAATGTTCATTATGGCTGAGCTGAACATTCCCTGGGAGGAGGGAATGGAGCCTGTCTACGAAAGAAAGAAAGAAAAAAATACACTGAGCTATGATTGGTGTGTTTGCAAGAAGGGTGGAAGGCTTTCATCTACTCAGTGAAAGTTGATGGTAGATGCTAGAGTTGATTGTAGAGGCTCACCTGTGCTTACACATGACTAATCTCATATAGAATGAATTTGGTTAATTAACCCACTAGCAAAGCACTTTAGTTTACCAGTGCTCATTCACATTGTACATTTATATATTATTGATGTGCATTGTCTCTGTCAAATAAACCTGAAAATAAATGAATAAACACTCTTCATCCTCAGCACACACATCTCAAATGGCAATGCCTGACATTAATGACTATAATTGGGACTGCCATGATATACATAACATTATAATGAGAACACTGTTAAACTATTTAAAACCATTTTCCAGAGATATTTAAGTTGATGACCTATTATTTTTATAGAAGTGTGATGAAATTCCAAAAGCAATAACAACCAGATATGGCATATTCACTGTCAAATCATAGAGCTTCTCCCAAAAGATCACCAAGCAAACCTATGTATGCTATGCTTGTGGTTTGGTGCAACTAAATGACCTACAGGTAAAATTACCTTTGGAAATGACCTTTGCAATGGTGTTAAACTTAATATATCTTCTACATTTGTGAATGAAGGAAGGAATGAAGTCTGGATGTGTGGCTAGCACTGTTAAACCCACCATGTTAGCTCATCAGAACAATCTGGCTCGGTTATGCATTCAGTTAGCCAGAGCACTACTGTACTGCGGGCAGAGATCACAGTCCTTTCAAAGAAGGAGGTGATAGAGCCTGTCCCTCCAGCTGAGATGAATAAGAGGTTTACAGCCCTTACTTCATCGTGCCCATGAAAGATGGTGGGTTGCGACCAATCTTAGACCTGCGAATACTGAATTGGGCCCTGCACAGGCTCCCATTCAAGATGCTTATGCCGGGACACATGCTGACGTGTGTCCGGCATCAAGATTGGTTTGCGGCGATAGACCTAAAGGAAGCGTACTTTCATGTCTCGATCCTTCCTCTGCACAGACCGTTCCTTTTGGGTTTTCCCTATCTCCTCACATCTTCACGAATGTCACAGAGGCTGCCCTTGCCCCTCTCAGGGAAGTGGGAATTTGCATACACAACTACCTTAAAGACTGGCTTATTCTAGCTCTCTCTCAAGAGTTGTTATGTGAACACAGGGACCTAGGGCATCATGTATAAAACTTTCTGTAGATTTCATCCTAAAAGTGTGTGTACGCACAAACGTTTTCAGATTTATAAAACCATGCGTACCTTTTTTCCGGGTGCTAAATTACATCGACGACTAGGTCATATTGGTCCATTTGCGGGAAATGGCAGTTCGGCATCGAGATGTCGTCCTTGGCCACATTCAAAAGTTGGGGTCGAGACTCAACACAAAAATGCTGATGTTGATGCTTTCCCAGAGAGCTACATTACAGGTATTCAGCACAAACTCTGCTACAATAATATGTGAGCAGAATGTATGTAAAAGTTTATAGTTTTGAGAAAATGAAAGTGAAAAAAAATATTGAAATAAGACCATAAAACCCATACTGAATATTTGTTCACAAGACTTTTGAAAACTGAATCAAGTAGGCTACAATTTTTTGCTTCAAGGTTCAAAAATTCATTCACATAAAACAATATATTGATTTAAAATTTGTAAGACATGTTTTGTGTCAGGAAGGCTTATGCGGGGAGGGCGTGAATCATCATGAATATTAATGTTTTTCACACCTGGGGAGACAAAGACCCTCCCCTGATGGCCCTATCAGCTGAATGAGACTGTGAGGGAACTAGAACAAAGAATGTGAAAAGATTAAAGAATGGCTTTTTGAATTGTTTGCATTTATTTACAACACAACATAATCCAAATATACACAACGAAGGACAAAAAGGGGGACAAAAATAAGGGACAATCGTGGTTCTTTATAAGGGACACTCAAAATATTTGTACTGTACCACACAGTGTATGTCATTTCAGTGTCTGCAGTTAAGTGTGTGTATAAAAGGTTCTCAGATATAAACACATTTGTTTTGCTTAACCTATTAATGCACAATTTAATCCTAAAAAGAATTTTAACATCATAGAAATGAATGTCAATTGTTACACACAAACCATCTAAAGCTTTTGTAGCATTATACACTACTGTTCAAAAGTTTGGGGTCAGTAAGAATTCACTGTGAATGTCATAAGGATTTGTTTGCAATATAATCTACAAATGCATACACAAACAGATGTTTCTGTCATGTCTGCTGTTGCTTTTTCATCTCGTTGTGCATATATGCGCCTGGGAAAAACAAGCTCGCCACACCGCATTGAGCTCTCTCTCTATGGAGTTGCTCTCTATTTGAGCGCGCTTGTCGCGGGCTACATTTAAAATAACGAACTTGAGCATGCAAAAGACGCAACATATGTATACAGCCCCTTAGGCAGTGGTTAGATTAGCGTAGCAGTCAATAAACGAGAAAAGGGAGGTCACATACGGGACATTTAGGCCCAATAAACGGACATCCCGGCTAATACAGGACAGTTGGCAACACTACTTTTATATCATGCTGTGTTTAATATTATAGAGCATATAAATATCCTCATGTCATACGTGTATCTTTATTTAGCATTGAAAGGTTGCCTTCCTATTTCATATTTCAACATGTTTCCATTGATTTCACACATTTTAGTCTGGCAATAGTTCAACTAGTAGCCTACAATGTGAAGTTTATGCATCAATAATGCTACTATAAGTGAGAAGAGATGTTTTACCTTAACAATTCTCATGTTAAAATTGCGTTTCTTCTGAGGTAAATCCAAGGTAAACTCACAGTGTGTCTTCCAAACTCGATGAAAAGCAGAAGAATGATGAAGATGATTTTTTGTTTTGAGGTGGTGATGGGGGGGCGTTTACAGGTTCCCATTTCTTCACATGGACGATTAGCATGTGAATCTCTTTGCACGCATGGGTGTGATAAAGATAATGAGACATTAAAGATAATGAGGCTCCGCTGGAGGAACTGTAGCTCTCGCTGTTTTCATATGGATTACATAAACAGAGAATATTTGTTTTTTATATACATTACTTCATTTAAAAGTAGACATTCCAAGCTTTATAAAGAGATATATGTCGTGTCTGTGTGGCAAGTATTCGCTGAGTTACATTTTCAGGCGCATTTCAGAGTGGACATCACGGGGAGACAGACGGGAGAATGCGCATCCTGTTTGTTTTCTTTATTTAGCGAAAAGCACAACATTTAGTTTTTATTTTGAGTGTACATAAATAAAAGTAGACACTTTAAGACACTTTATAAAGACATATCGTTCATGTCTGTGACCTCAAAAATGACGGAATATTTTAAGTTGTTTTACACTGTCATGAGGAAAAATCCTGCAAAAGAGGGGAGAAGTGGTTCCGGGTGGAGATCTCGAAGGCCGGGGACGGTAGCGGATGGTCGGAAATGTGGATATAAGTAGCGATATCAAAGCAATCCGATTGTTTCAGATATAGAATGCTATCGAGGATATGTTCACCCGCTATAAAAAAATTTTTTTAAACCTTTTGGCTTTCTGCACATGAGGCCCCTACAGTGGTGGTTGAAAGCCAAGGGGTTTTCTGCAAAAGGGGAATCCGTTTTGTTTGATCAGGGTCATGATTCGGGCCCTGGCCATATGGAAGAAACCTTGTTTTTTGTCCCAAGGACCCAAGGACCAGTGTTGGGAGTGTCATATCGCAAAGACATTTTTTCGACAGACGCATCTCTCACGGGTCATGGACGGCTGCATTTCGAGAGGTCTGTGGCAGGCCCAGCATGCCTCTTGGCACATAAATTGTCTGGAAATGCTGGCCTTCTTCAAGGCTCTGAGGAGCTTTCTCCCAGACCTCAAGGGATACGTCAGTGGTCACCTATTTGAATCATCTAGGGGGGCTGAGTTTGCGCCCGTTATGCAAACTGGTGCATCAGATCCTCCTGTGGTCGTCTTTCAGAGCGATGTATGTCCCAGGCGACCAGAATCAGGGAGCAGACATCCTGTCGAGACAGGGGCTGAGACCCGGGTAATGGAGGCTTCACCCAGAGGCGGTGAAGTCGATATGCGAGAACTTCGGACCAGTGGAAGTGGATTTGTTCGCATCTCGAGAGATGACCCACTGTCCACTGTGGTTTTCTCTCACGCATCCAGCCCCACTGGGGTTGGATGCCATGGTGTAGACGTGGCTAAGGCTGCGTCTGTATGCATTTCATCCGATCACTCTGCTCCCGGCAGTTGTGGAGAGGGTCCATCGAGACGGAGTCAGTCTACTGCTAGAAGCCCCGTACTGAGAACAACGAGTATGGTTCTCAGACATCATAGCACACCTGGAAGGTCCTCCATGGCAGATTCCTCTGAGGAGGGATCTGCTGTCTCAGGCGGGGGACACAATATATCACCCCCGGCCAGAGTTGTGGAAGCTGTGGGGCTGAGTACCTAGAGGCTGGCCTGTCGGCTGGAGTGGTGGAGACCATACTCAGTTCCAGAGCTCCTTCCACGAGGAGATTGTATGGCCTAAAGTGGAATGTGTTTTCCAATTGGTGTAAAGAGTGTGATTCTGACCCAGTTAACTGCCTAGTGGCATGCCACAGGAAAAGTGCTCAAAAGCAGCGCATCCACTAAAAATATTTACTTTTAAATTAATATATAAAAAAAGGTAACTTCTGGAGAATAATTTCATGAAGTTTCAGTGCTTAACTCCATTAATGAGAGTGGCATATTTAATCTAATCAGATGTAAAACAGAATTTAAATCATTCAGTTTACTTCATTATTTCATTACTTCACTTACTCAAATAAAAAGACACACGGTCTAGAGAGTCCCGAGATGGGCATGGTGCCGCAGCACAAATCGTGTGGCCATCACACCAATCTGTAGTTGCATTTTCAGCCCTTGGTCAGACCTTGTATTTCTACGGGCTGGTGTTTCCCTAGAACGAGTGTCCAGGCATGTTGTTGTCATAACAGACGCTTCACAGATGGGCTGGGGTGGCATGTGCAATGGGTGTGCAATCTAAGGGCAATAGACAGTGCCACCTTCTGCATTGGTACATCAACTGCCTACAGTTGTTGAATAAGATATTGACCTTGAAGCGGTTCCGTCCGCAGGTTCAGGTCAAGCATGTGTCGATTCGGATGGATAACATTGTGACAATGGCATAAATTAACCCCTAGAGGTCGTCGGTCGCTCGCTTTTTTACTTATGAGTGCGAAAGAGACTCAAAATACTTTTGGTCATACAGGCAAGTGTTATACATCATAATAATCTGTTAAGTGTCTACTTTGTGTATACTCACAATAAAAACAAAATGTTGTGCTTTATGCAAAATGAAGAAAGCAAACATGATGCGCGATCTGCCGCCTCTCTTAATGAAGTCCATTCTTATACTTGTCAGAAAATGAACTGTAACTTAGTGAATACTTGTCACACAAACATGAGACATATGTCTAAAGAAATGAAGAAATGTCAGGTTTTAAATAATGTAAATCAAATCGAAAACAAATATTCTCTGTTTATGTAATCTGTTTGAAAAGAGAGAGATGTCAGTCATTTGCAAACTGCCTTGTTATCTGCTAATGCGGCCATGGCCACAGAGTGCACATTATATTCAAAGGCAAATTATGACGCAGTCCATGCATGTACTAGTGAGATTCATGTACTTTACATCGTTTTGAGATGCGGTGGGGAATAATCCTGGAATAATTTACCTCAGAAGAAGAGCTGGTTTCATTTGGAGGGCATATTTTCTATATTAAAATAGAAAACATCTCGGTTACATGTGTAACCCTCGTTCCCTGAAGGAGGGAATGGAGACGTAGGTCGAATTGGGATCACTTCTGGGAGCCCCTATCAGCTTCGAATGTATACAAAAAGGGCCAATGGCCATTGGCGTGCGAGATTTCCTCAAAACGCCACGGCGAGGGCAGCGCTTGCAGGTTCAACACCTGGTCCCGAAAGGGAGTAGTGGGAATCTTGAACACATATCCGGGGTCTTAGGATCACATGAGAGTTAGCCGGACCGAATTCCAGGCACGATTCGTCGACCGAAAATGCCTGCAGGTCCCCTACCCTCTTGATGGAAGCCAATGCAGTCGGGAGCACTGTCTTACAAGACAAATTTTTTTAACTCTGCTGACTGCAATGGTTCAAAGGGCGCTCTCTGCAGTGCTGTTAACACCAGAGTCAAGTCCCAAGAGGCGGCAACATACACTTTGAGGGTGGAGGGAGACAGCCTTTGCTCCAACCCATCTTGCAGGAAGGAGAGCACAGAACTGATCAAACATCCTGGGGGTCTTCTCGTCGAGAAGAGCACCTATCAACAAATAGGTTCCACTTGAAAGCATAGAGGCACCTCGTAGAGGGAGCTCTAGCCGAAGTGATGGTGGTTACCACAGCCTGTGGTAGGCCACCTAGAACCTCCGCGTCCCATCCAGAGACCCGACATAGAGTTTCCAGAGGTCTGGATGCGAGGAGCACTAGTTCTGGGAACCAGGTCCGGTTGGGCCAGTATGGCGCAACTAACAAGAGAAGCAATCGAACAACAGGGAAGACAGCAACTGTGTAAGTTTTTGTATCCTTTCTCATTAGATTTTTAGCTCATTTGTTGTTAGAAAGTTTGTCTGTTTAGTGTATTGACTTGTTGTAGTTGTGCTGTAGAAGTCTTGCGGTGTCTGGTGAGTTAGCGTTTGTTCTCGTTGCACACGGGAGTAAACGAGTTTCGGGATGGCGTGGCCTGCTGTATTCAATAGGACACTTCAAGTAAGTATAAAATAGAGTGGTGCTCCGCGGCAGCCCTCGTGTGAAGACCGAAGAGTGTAAAGACCAGCGACTCTACCCTGTGTGACTCCACCCGAGCAAGGACACCGACAAGGCACTTAAGTATTGCTTTTTTCCCCTTTTCTGCCCCTTTGCATTCTGCTTGTATTCATCTGGTTATTTCTTTGACCTGTATTCACTATGTGCTTTCAAATCTCTACTATTACTAGTAACTCTCGTAAATCACGCTCTGCACATTTGAGGTGCCGCAATCCTAATAATCTGCGTAGGCTACCTAGGTCATTTGCTACTTTACTGTCCATTCCAACTGGTCTCTGGAATCGCCAGTCTGCTGTAAACAAAGCAGACTTTATTTCATCTATCGCGACTCATTCACATCTCAGCCTCATGGCACTAACTGAAACCTGGATCAAACCAGAGGACACTGCCACTCCTGCAGCCCTCTCAAATAATTTATCTTTTTCACACACCCCGCATCCGATTGGGAGGGGTGGAGGTACTGGTTTGCTTATCTCAAATTATTGGAAATTTGATCCCTTACCATCTCTATCTGGCAACAGTTTAATTTAAATCACACTCAATCACTATTACTCACCCTGTTAAGATCAATTGTGTAGTTGTTTATCGTCCTCCAGGTCAACTGGGTAACTTCTTGGAGGAGTTGGATGTGTTACTCTCTAACTTCCCTGAGGATAGTACTCCTCTGGTACTACTCGGTGACTTCAACATCCACCTTGAAAAACACCAGGCCATGGACTTCACCACTCTACTGACCTCCTTTGACCTTAAGCGAGTATCTACTATGGCTACTCACAAATCAGGTAACCAGTTGGACCTTGTCTACACACGCTACTGCTCCACAGACAACACGTTAGTTACTCCATTGCACACCTCAGGCCACTTTCTCATCACTCTTAACCTCATACTGACTCCTGATACAATACACTCTCCTCCGCTGATCACCTTTCGGCGTAATCTACGCTCGCTCGCTCTCTCCCTCTCACCTCACTCGCCTCTCTCCCTTCATCCTCACTTCCTCCACCTGCTCAGTTCTCAGCACTGGACACTAATAGTGCTACTGATACACTTTGCTCCACTCTAACATCTTGCTTAGACAACTTTTGCCCCCTTTCATCCAGACCAGCCCATCCCACCCCCTCTGCCCCCTGGCTGTCTGATGTTCTCCTTCTCTCTGCTCTCTGAGGCAGAGGTCTCTAAACTCATCCTTTCCAATCATACCACTACCTGTCCGCTTGATCCTATCCCCACGCACCTCCTTCAGGCCATTTCTTCTTCAATTACTTCTGCACTCATTCACATTCTCAACACTTCTCTTCACAACGGGACCTTTCCCACAGCATTTAAGCAGGCTTGGGTAACCCCACTGCTTAAGAAACCTCCTCTGAATCCAGCACTTTTAGAAAACTACAGACCTGTATCCCTTCTACCTTTCATTGCAAAGACACTTGAGCGAGTTGTGTTCAACCAACTCTCTATGTTTCTTGAACAGAACAACCTCCTGGACAACAACCAATCCAGCTTCAAAAGCGGCCACTCGACTGGGACTGCCCTGCTCTCGGTTACTGAAGCACTTAGAATGGCAAGAGCAGCTTCCAAATCCACAGTACTCATCTTGCTGGATTTGTCAGCTTTTGATACAGTTAACCACCAGATCCTCCTGTCAACTCTCAAGAAGATGGGCATCTCAGGAACTGCTCTCCAGTGGTTCAAGTCTTACCTCTCAGGTAGGTCCTTCAGGGTATCATGAAGAGGTGAAGTGTCTAAGTCACAACACCTAGCTACTGGAGTTCCACAGGGCTCAGTGCTTGGACCACTTCTCTTCTCCATCTACATGTCATCATTAGGATCTGTCATTCACAAACATGGCTTTTCCTATCACTGCTATGCTGATGACACTCAAATCTACTTCTCATTTCAACCAGATGATCCCACAGTTGGTGTGCGTATTTCAGCCTGCCTGACAGACATTTCTGGTTGGATAAAGGAGCACCACCTTCAACTCAATCTTGCAAAGACAGAACTGCTTGTGGTGTCTAACATCCCAGCACCTCATCAAAATTTCTCCATTCAGCTAGGTTCATCAACCATAACTCCGTCCAGGACAGCCAGGAACCTTGGAGTTGTGATTGATGACCAGTTAAACTTTACTGACCACATTACTGCAACAGCCCGGTCCTGCAGATTTGCATTAAACAACATTAGGAAGATTAGACCCTTCCTATCAGAGCATCTCAATTCGAGCAGCCGAGTCTGTAGCCATTTTCAAAAAACAGCTTAAGACACATCTTTTCAAGATGCACCTGACCAATAAAGACTAGCACTTAACTATTCTATTCATTTTTCTGTTTGTTTATTTAATAAAAAAAAAAAGTGTGAGTGCCGCAATGTGAGTGGTGCGAAGCGACCTCAGATGCTTCTGGATATGGCGGGCGAGTTGTGACATGCGACGGGAGCATAGACCACCCTGTCTGTTGATGACCACCCTGTCTGTTTCAACGGTCGCAGTGTTGTCCGTACGGACCAGAACATGCTTGCCTTGTAGCAACCCCTTGAGGCGGCCCAGCGCAAGATGTACTGCTAACAACTCGAAGCAATTGATGTGCCATTGCAGTTGAGGCCCCGTCCACAGACCCGAAACTGCAAGCCCATTGTACGTGGCCCCCCAGTCGGTGGCAGAGGCATCCGTGGAGACCACAGAATGCCTGGACACTTGTTCTAGGGGAACACCTGCCCGTAGAATGAAGCATCTGCCCACGGGCTGAAAGTTTGGCGGCAATTCGTATTTGTTATTGTTACATGGAATGAAGCACTCTGCCATGCCCATCTCGGGACACGGTTGTGTAGCCAGTGTTGAAGCAGCCTCATATGAAGCAACCTGAGCGGCGTTACTGCGGCTGCGGATGCCATATGCCCCAGGAGCCTCTGAAAATGTTTCAGTGGTACCGCTGTTCTGCGTTTGAACAAATTCAAGCAGTTCAACACCGACTGGACGCGCTCCTCCGTGAGGCACGCTGTCAGATTGACCGAGTCCAGCTCCATACAGAGAAAAGAGATCCTCTGCACGGGGGAGAGTTTGCTCTTTTCCGAGTTGACCCGAAGACCCATCTGGCTGAGGTGACTGAGCACCATGTCCCTGTGTTCGCACAACTGTTCTCTCGACTTAGCTAGGATCAGCCAGTCGTCGAGGTAGTTGAGAATGCGAACACCACGCTCTCTAATGGGAGCAATGGCCGCCTCCTTATCACAGAAGTACTGGGATAAAAGTTTATAATTCAGATATAAACACTGATGTATACGTTAGCGATCAAAATAGAGCAAATCACCTTTTGAAATTAACTTGAGACTTCATTAAAAATGTATTGATTAAAAATGACTTTAAAAACGTATTTGTCATTGAATAATGTTTATGAGTAATTTAATTATTCATTCAACCCTATACGTTTTTAAATAATTAATTTAAATTAATGAACATTTTTTTTTAAATAGACTGCAGCAATTAACATTTTTACGAAAAAAAATGTTATTCTCAATTTATCAAGAATCATGCAGCTTTACCCATCAGGCCATTGTCCAAAGTCTTCACCTCACTGTGTATGCAGATGCACTCAGACCCACCTGCTGCCAGTATTGAACAAGCTCTGCACTGGTGGTGTCATAATTCTATATCTGACTCCTCAGGAGGAGACAGTCCTGGCGCTTGCTAGACATTCTGAGACGTCCTGCAACGGCCTTCTTTGTTGCAGATGAACCTCTCTCCTTGAAGTTCTTGATGATCCAGTATATTGTTCTTTCAGGTGCAATATTCTTTGCCGCAATTTCCTTTGACGCAAAGTGATGATGGCTGCATGTTTTTTTTTTTTTTTGGAAGTAACAATTACTAACACAAGAACACAATGATTGGAAGCATTTCTTCTCTCCTTTTATAGCTATTGGTCTGCTCTTATAAACAAATCAGTATGATAGAGTGATTTCACCTGACCCGTACTTGTTTGCACTTTCCCATATGCTTATGATATAGTTAGTGAAATTATGTTAGTTGGTATTTTTGTGCCAGGGCCAGTGAAGCTTTTTGCAATTATTTAAAATGCATCTGATCACTCTGCACAATAACCTAAATCTAAAAACAATGTGAGTCAACACTACAATGACTGAAGCAGCCAACTTTGTGAAACACAAAATTTATGTCACTGCCAATAGTTTTGGCCACGGCTGTAGAGCTGACTAAATAGAATTGTGCTTTTGGCCTTCTTTCAACAGTTAAACTAACAAAAAATTATCAATGTTGACCCCAGTGTTGACTGTATGTTTGCAATACTTCAATTGAAATTACTTCAATCGAATCACCAATTTTGTTGACAGCATCACCTACAGGTCAAGAAAAAAAAAATCTATTTTTGCTTATGCCTTATGAAATGTTTTTCAGAATGATTGTTCCTTTGGTCATGCCGAATCTGACAATACTAATCTTTCTAGAATTATACAAATCGGCCATCTGCCTTTTTGAAATTTGTTGTAAATATAAATTAAATAAAAAATAATTTTGCTTGTCCAACAGTTGTTTTGCTAGTCTTACAAAACTCTTCCAATTTTGACAAAATCACAGTACATCTACTGTGTTGAACATGAATAACATGGCCATAGTTTTGTTTAGCGCAAGCACACAAGCTCTCATCATAAACAAAAAATGTAGACACAATGTAAATCTGAGATTCATTAGACTGTTTCAATGATTATGATGGGATTTTTTGCTAGATAGCAAAACACATGCTGAACTAAAAGTGATTGAAAGCTCCAGGGATTACAAAGGGAGCATTCTTTAAAGGGGTCATATGATGCGATTTCTTGTTTTCCGTTCTCTTTAGTGTGTTATGTAGCTGTTTGTGCATGTATAAGATCTGCAGAGTTACAAAGTCTCAAAACCAAAGAGATATTCTTGGTAAAAGTTAAGGCTGAGCCATACCTTCCTAAAACTGTCAGAGTCAATAGGGAGAAATGGAGCAAGGACTCAATTGCAGGAAAATAAAGGTGGTTTATTTAAACAACAAAATAAAACAAACAAAACACCCACGAGTGGGAAAACCAAACTAGAAATAAACTAAACACAAGGAGCAGGAACATGTAGCACGACAGGGAACAGACGACATCAGACAACGATCCAGCACAAAACTGAACACACAAGGAGATTAAATAGGGGACAAACAAGGCAGGTAATGAGGGAGAACAGGTGGGGCAAATTAACCAATAATCAGATAACAAGATGGGCGGGGTTTACAATAGACCAGAGACATGACATCAGACCAAACATGACAAACACAAGCACATGACTAGAAATGACAAAAACACCACATGTGCTTACACAGGACAAGACAGACATGTGACAAAAACGCTTCATTCAAACACGCCCTCACAAATCTACGTTAGTATGTGGGGGCAGAGTTTCATAACACCGCCCAAATGTATACGCAAAGAAAGAAGGCGTAACTTCAGTATTGTTGTCGCCGGCGCTGCCATGTCATGGAGACGCTGTGTTTTTCGTTGCGAAAGCCAAACTACTTTGTTTGGCCTTCCAAAAGAGGGGACAATTAGAAAACAGTGGTTAAGCTTTATTTACACTGTTCCAGAACAGTACAACCAAATATTCGACTGTGTGCTGCACATTTTTCAGAGGAATGTTTCTAGCACCTGGGAGAGCACAAAGGCTGGTTCTAAAAAGTGGGGCAATTCCATCTTTGCAAGCACAATCTGGCACTTCTGACTCACAGACACAGCCTGTAAGTATGTTTTCATTTTTTAAGAATTTGCTACTGACTATTAATTTGTTTATTTTGTCATAAAAGTTTATGTTCATCGTTTGCCGGTTCCCGACTCATTCTTCCCTGAACTATGAACATTGTTACAATGGAATTCAGCACCACTTTATAGTCGCCATTTCACACGCTTCAATGCCATTAGCCAGTGTGCTTACACTGTCATGATTCTGTAAAGCTTCAGTATTTTCAGAGAAAAGCATTTCCCCATAGCATCAGCTACTGATGCAATGCTGAGTAAACTGAAATTGAAAGGCAACTAAAAATCTACAGAACTAAACAAGAGCACAGAACAATTTAAGGGGCGGGACCACTGGACTTGGGAACTTTCTTCCTCTTCTTCTTCTTCTCCTTGAAGTCTAGAAGCTAGGACAACTGGGTAGTAGTCCCCTAGCCTCTGGCAGGGGAGCGCTGGGTGCCACAGTGGTAGCAGTGACGTGTCTGATAGACAGCATAGTCAAAGAAACAAAGAAAACTCTGTAATTATTTACTCATCCTTATGTCATTCCGAATCTATAAGACTATCGTTCATCAGCAGAATCCAAATTAAGATATTTTGTAATATTCTCTCATTCTTTTCGCCCATCCATTGAAACCCTACGATACCAAAACTTTCAGGAATTAAAAAGTCTTCTGAAGAGATGCAATCACTTATGAGTGGGTTTAATTTAGGCTTTCATTCATATATAAGCACTGAACAACATACATAAATAGAGCCTTCATAAAAATGAAACCTTAACCACACTTGCTTAACGTGTACGTTTTTAATAGATATATTTTTCCAGGAATGGTTTGGACTTCCTTGTACCACTTAGTTGTGTGTGTATATTATGTTTCACTCCTGTTCATTCTCAAGAGTGAATAAATGACTCACACGAGCAACATGTCTCCGCGTTTCTACCTTTACTAAACAGAACTTCACACATACAGTAAGATAACAATCACATTGTTACACATTAGAGCACTGATTCACTAAATAATGTATTGTATCTGGACTATATAGGATAATGTACATTTGAAAGATCAAAAGAAATACAGAACTTGGCTTAATGTGCACTCAATTTTTTTTTCGATATTGTTCAGTTTATTTTTTTTTTAAAATTCATTTAACACCATTGTATTAGGTTTCTCATTCAAACAAAATTGCATTGTGTTAAACTTACTTGAAACCGTTGCGTTTTAGCTCAACTCAATATTTCCATTTTGAAATAACATGCTACAGTTAACTAGGCCGAAAATAACATTTGATGCTTGTTCAGTTTACTTAAGTAAATTAAGTTAATCCAACACAATTCTTTTCAACCACATATCTTAATCCATTTGAGTTGAGAGTACATAAATGATTTTAGTTGTTTTAAAACTACATTATAGAAACCAGAGACAGGATTTTCCCTTCCCATCATGCTTTGCACAGGACTGGATACGGAGTGTAAATGTTGAAATAAAATGTTATTGTATGCATTTTTTTTATCAAGATGAAAAAATTGTGAGACTTGTTAATGTTTAATGTTCTTTTATTTTTATATTTAAAAGAGATTCTGGTATGTTAGTGTTTTTGAAGGTTACTATTGTGGTGAAGGACTGAGGCTGAGGACCTGCTGAAAACAATTAAAGTTGTTTAAATAATAAAAAACAACTACTTTGTGCATGCCATGAATGTAACAAAACCATCTTTTGGCTATAAGATTTTGTAAAAGGTTTTCTTGTTAGATAACATTTGTAAATGTTGTAAAAATTGTAAATAAAAATAATCAATTAAACTGAAATACTTTTTTTGGTTTTTGTTTGATATTAATTTTAGAATAATTGAACTTAATAGTTTTGGACAAAATTAAGAATGTTAACCTGATTCAACTAAATGGAGTTAAATTAACCTTATGTAAGAAACTTAAGTTTACTGAAATAAACAATGTTAATTAAATTCAACATAACCCAGTTACGTGGAACCAGTTGACATAAAAAAGTTAAGTAAATCCAACATATAATTTTTTTGAGTGTGATTTACCCAAGTAGGACATGTTCCTGAAACAACATACCAACAAACCGATCTGATGTTTAAGGGTTTGTTTTTATCAATCAATCAATCAATCAATCAATCATTTCCCTCTGATTTCAGAGCTAGATTAAGATTAAGATTAAGGCTATGAGTGTTTGTCGCTCCATGGCTTGTCTTCATTTGGCACACCAACAAGCCACACACAAAAGTGGAAAGTACTTTTGGAAACGGCAAGTACCAATCAGATTGTCTGGCAACAATACACCTTTCATCAGTCTGTCAGGAAACAAAATCCTGTTTAAAAGGATCCAGACTAATGATATGAGTGATTGTTAAGAAGGACTAAATGGATTTGCCATAGTTTGCTAGATTCGCGGTTTTACATTTTATTAGTAAATCTGACCATAGAGTTATACATTTTTACTCTGATTTCTTCCTGTTTTTTTCTGTGTAACTATTCACAGAGACTGTCTTTTATGCCATCCATTTAAGATGAACCCAAACCTAAGCAGCATATGAAAACAAAATGAAATGCGGTTTGTTGCTTTACATGTCACCTGTTTACAGAGACCTGCAATGTGACTACAGGACTATTCCAGGACTAATAATGGATGTTAATTGAGTGCTACTTGTGTAAATAATATACATAATAAGAATGTCTCTGTTACGTGTGTAACCCTGAAGAAGGGAACGAAGACGTTATGTCAGAACGACTGACGAATGGGATCTCCATTCGTCAGTCTTTCTGACATAACGTAGAATGCGACTGACTTTAAGGAAATTATGTATAATATGAACTGTGTACTAAATCATGCACATCATTTTAACATTTTCCTCAAAGGTAGTAAAATATAGATATTATATATTTATAGGTTGTAAGTGTAATAGCTTGAATTATATGATGATCTCCACAAAGCTTCTTAGTTGCCTAGAAGCACTACCTGTGTAAACAATGTTAACTTGCAGTGCAAATTTTTCTGTGGCTTCTTCACCTACTAGACCTTGGTTTCACATCCAACCTCAGACAGAATGAAACATATCTCAGCACAAAACTTCTATGGAATGGGCAACTACACACTTCTGATCAATGGGAGGCTAGTGAGAGGACTGCTGTGTACTTTTTTTTTTTTCACTGACAAATTACCTCACTTTCCCACCCTTCTTGACCACGTCAACCCTGTTGTGGGGCTTAGCAGACAAAATGATGAGAACAGAGGAAACAGATTTCTTTTGTGTGTGTGTGTGTCTGCTTGGTATTTTTTACAGTCTTTGCTCTAGTTGCACCCACTTCCTCAATGGTAACAGCTGTCAAAACGTTGCAGGATTACAGTACACCGCACTGGCATTAGAGCCTGGCACAGGACAGGAAGCTAGGAGGGGTGATGCGTGCTGGGAATAAGGGCCATACGGTTCGTCAGAGTGAGGTGAGAGCAGCCCAAGGGAGGAAAAGCTAATGTAATGAGAGCAGCCATGCTAATGCTTGTAATTCTCCAACATATGTCAGATATGCTGTATGACAGGGTTTTTCTACTGTGATGATCCAACAATTACCAATGTGAAAACATTGAACATTCTCTGACATACAATGTTTAGATTTAAATCACCACAACAGGCTTAATTTCTCTAGTATTGCATCTGCCAATAATATTCAGTAAGGACCACATTTGTCAAATAATAATGATATAGAGCTTCACTGATAATTGTTTATGTTTGTGTTATGGTTCTGTTGCATGGACTAAGCCCCGCAGGGGTAACATAAAAAAATTCAGCAGAATCACATTACCACATGATGCAGACACTTTAACTTGCATATGTTACATTGAATAAACACTTGATATAACTTCAAAGTAATAAAGTTACAATAACACATTTAAGATAAATACATAATAGATTGCCAACCTGGACAGCTGTTACAGGACAGCTTGCATCCATGGAATAGAGAGGCTGCTGAGAGAATGGAGGAATGGAGGAATAGAGGAACTGTGCCTTAATTGTAATGATAAACATCATGATCATCTGAATGTCAACTGATTGCAAGCCTGATTAATATGATCAGCCTGAACTAACACTACGCCTGATTCAGGATCGGTAAGGTTCATATCCTGTAAGAACTTGCAGTAAAGTTCATAGTGGATGTGCTGTCAAGCAAAGCAAAGGTCATAGGCTAGATTCCCATCACTGAACCTATGGAATTCTGCATAATTAAAATCAATCCATGATTGAGAATTGAGAGCTTTGGCACAGTGGATGATCAGTGAACAAAAGAGTAAATTTCAGTTTTGTTCTGTAGATAACTTTTAAGGTGTTTTTGTCTTTTCTGGAGCGTGACATGCTGTATGCTTTCATTGTATGGAAAATCGTGTTACTGTTTTGCTAAATATTTTTTGTTTTCCACTGAATAAAAAAAAAAGTCAATATGAGGGTGAGTAAATTATGGCAGATGTTTATTTGGGGTAAACTACAACTGTATAACTGAAGTAGATTTGCCAATACTAAATCACGTTTATGAGCAATGTTCTTATGTTCTTAGCATATGAATGTTGTTGGGAAAGTCAGAGCTCTCTCACTATAGGGCTTTACACAGCTGGTGAAGAAATTGAGGCTGTTGACCGAACAAAAGATCCTCAGTGGGGAACTAGTATCATAATCTGGCAAAGTTGTTTCACTTCTGATTCAACATAATCAGAGGTTCTTGAGCTATGTCAGAATGATGTTGAACAGGTTTGCAAAAACATGTTATCAGAGAGGTGCATATAAATGTTACTCTGCTGTTTATGTTTTACAAAACATAGGGTTTGGTACCAAGATATGTTAAAATTATGTTACAAAAGATAAAATTGCATACTTTATATTTTTTTCCTGTTCTGTCCTATCCAGTCATTTTGCCCAGATGTGCATCATCCTCTCAGCTCACCAATTCTCACTAATTACATCTCTGGTGGCAACAAATTCAACCCCATCTCCAATAGAGCCAGACATTAGAAGATGCTATTCCAGAGAGTTTGAAACAGCTTCCACTGAACCAAGTTTGTGGACTTCCATACAGATATGAAAGACATCCAATATAAAGTCATTACAGAAATCTGTCAATGCAGAAAAGCACCTTGAGACAGCTGTTTCCTGTCTGTAATTAATCTCTGTGCTCTCAAAACAGGATAAAGGCAAGAACAGGAAACTGTGACACCATGTTGATCAGTTCCTGGTTCCTTGATGGCATGTCTTTGTTTGCACTTGATTATGTAGTGTATGAGTTGTATTATCATATTAAATATTAACCTGCCAGCATAGGTTATTTTTTTAAAATTTAAATAGAATTGAACTTAATGAAACTCAAATATTTTTAACCCTTAAATGTGCTGTATGTAAGTTTTTCACTTGACTAAAGCATAAAAATACCAAAATATGCTTGCAGATATGTAGGAAACATGCTAAATTCACCTACTTGTTTCTCAGAAAAACAATACCTACAGCCAGTTATTCTACTTTGAAATGTGCGTTCCGTGTTGGAATGTCTGTTTTTGTTTTGGTCTGTGCGATACCGCACGTCACCAATTTACCCAATAGTATTTCGACACCACAGGTTGCCAGTTGGCGGAAAACACAGCATATTGGTGCCATGGAAGCCAGCAAACAAACTGGGTGAGAGATCACAGATTCTACCCGACCTAAAAAGCCTCAGCATCCATCAAAAATCTCTATGAAAGAGAGCATATTAAACCGCGGATAAATAAACTCATCAAGTTACAGTATGGCTTTCATTGTCAATTGCACTCACTCCTGTTGCGTGTCCTCAAGCTGGCAACCCGTGTGAGTGTCAAGTCTGAGGAGGAGGGGGCGGGGGAAACTCTCTCCAATATTTTGAATTTGGACTGCAGTATCCATTTCAGTCAATCGTACATACCACACCTTTAAGACTACTTTAACAACTTTTAACAGAGGATTACCTTTAGTAATGCTGGTCAGTTTAAGATATGACAATATGAATTAAGATCTTTCTTTTCTTTTCTTTTTTTAGGGTGGTGGAACTGCTCCATTTATTAGGGCCCAAGAACTGAAATTGCACAGGGCCCTATTGTTTTCCAAAGGATTTATTGATTGATTGATTGATTGGTTGCTTATTTATTTATTTATTTATTTAAATTGTTTAGGTGCTTTTGGGGCCCCATGCTCAAAAACTCTTAAAACTTTGTACACATGTTGGAATCGTCAGCCTTTGAATGACTCAAAAAATTGGTCCATATATCATACATTATTACTTGCCTGTACAGCATATGTACGAGACTCGGTACACATATAGTTCTCATCGAGCTGAACAACTTCTGCACTGCAAATAGCTCTACAGGATGTTGGCTATTTAGGGTTTTGTGAAAAGCTCATGCGCTAAACTTTTTAATACTCCTCCTTGGGGATTCATGTGATTGCAAAGATACGATGACAAGACACTGAGGATGCTAAATTATAAACATATTTTTGATATCTCGAACGATTTGGCCGTGGCAAGGCAATGAATTCATGGCAAAAAAAAGGGAAACAGAAAGTCTGTTATGTATGTCCGTTGAAGGACAATGTAATAGCGCCACCAACTGGCAACAGGAAGTGTGTCACTTTCAAAATGCTCTGTAGTGCCCCCTTTTTTAAATCTTTGAGATTTAATCAGATCAACATAAAATTTAGTCAGTCTATTTCAAAGACGATGCTAAATTGCAAAGCTTTTGAGTTTTCATTGAAATGAGTGTCTGTGGTGGCCTGACAGATTTCGATGTTTTGCTGTGAAACTTTTTTGTAACCCAAACAATGTCAAATCTGCCCCAAACTTCCAGTGTTTGTTTAGAGTCCTGGCCTGAAGACATCTACATGCCAGTATTCAGTTATAGTCATTGGCAACAGGAACTGACATGTTTTACACTGTGATGCACTCCCCCAAAATGCACCAAGGTGTGAGGGCCTGATCAATACACCAGCAAAATCCCCAGTGTTAAATCAGCACTGCTCAGAGTGTATTTGGTCCCACTCCACAGAGAGTTAAAATAACACTGAAGTAGTGAATAGATTAATTAAGTGATGATTGACCATTAGTGATAAGTCTAATTTGTGACAAGAAATTCATGTTGGTGAAAATTTTTAATTTACAAAATATTTAATATTTAATAACAAATAACTACTTTTGGTCAGTATAAGATTAGCGAATTTGATCTTTAAAACTTTATTTGAAAACAAACTTTATGACGCATAAAACAAGATCACATTGGTTCCTTTGCAACAAATTATGTGTTTTTGTAAACACTGTTACAAAAATTAAAATGTTAGAATTTAAATTTAAGAGTTTAAATGAAACACTCATCACCATAATGGTGACCAAACAATTTCCATAGAACATCAGTATCTAAACCTCTGTTCATTATCAATAGACGTACAGTATGACAGAAATAATTGTGAAGTCATTTAATCCTTCTGTGCTGAGATCTTCAGAGATTTAATGTCTTTTATCTTCTGTTGATTTCATCTAAAGCTGTGGCTGGAAGTCAGTTGTAGTTCTTGTGTTTCTCTTTCCTTCAGTGATTCTGCTCATTATCATCAGGTGTTCATCACTAATGGCCAATCATCACTTAATTAATCTCTTAATTATCTCATTAACTTTAACACTGCTTCAGTGTTATTTTAACTCTCTGTGGAGTGGGACCAAATACACTCTGAGCAGTGCTGATTTAACACTGGGGATGCTTGCAGCGTTAATTATTATTATTATTATTATTTATTTTTTTTACATTTGGACTAATTTCATTAAATGCTTTAAAGATAATTTCACCAAGAGTAATGAGTCATTTCTTATCAACAATATTCAGATAAATGAAATTCCGACATCTAAAGTCTTGTAAAATCAGAAAAACAGAATCTCAACATTCTTTAAAAACTCTTTTATTATTTTCAGATTTTCTTGCCTTTGTTATACAAAGATGTTAAATAACTTAAATACATTCTTACCAGTCATTCATGATCAGTTTATACCTACAAGCTATACACATGAGGTAGAGGAAAATAATTTAGAGGAAAATAGTTTCCCATAAGACAAGAAAAAGTGGACAAAGACAAACTACTGAAAAAACTCTGCCCTTAAAAGAAAAAGAATGCATTTTAACAGTTGCAGCATTGCACAAACCCTGACAAAAATCAGAATAGTGACCAAGCCATTGGAATTTAAGAAGAAGAAAACAAAATAACTGTGCATTTGTTAAATTCTAAGTGTCTGTGATCCACTCTTAATGAATCTAAGTCTAAACAATGAACTCACTTGCGGTTTCTTAAAGTTATGTTTGATTCAATAATCACTATAGTAGTATAAAATTGTTCAGTATTAGCCTTTATGCTACAAAGAATGAGATTGCTACAGCTAACTGGGTGTTGACTGGGTGGGTGTTGAAGTTTAGTATTGGTTACATAGTAAATATTCTTACTCTTTGGTATAAATTCCTTATAATAAAATAAGGACAACGTTGCATTTCAGACATGAGAGCAGAAATTAACTTTAGAGTGTTTGCATTGTTCTTTATCTTGGGAGGGGGAGGGGGAGGGGGGAAGGGGGGAAGGGGGGAAGGGGGCAAACATATACCTCAACCCCAAAAAGCAAATACCCAATTACAGGACAAATGCAAGACAGAGAAAAAAATATATACATAGAAAATCATCTTGAACTTTACAAAATGTACAAATAACACATGCTCATAAAACATTTCAAAATAAGTTATATATCATCTCTGTGTCCTTTTACCCCTACCAAATACAATTTTTACAGGTTGCATTGGAAAGTGAGATTAAGGAACCAAGACAACAAACAACAAAAATAAAGTAAGAAAATGAAAATCTCAACAACAAAAAAATCCTTCTGTCATTGAAAAGGTATTACTGATTACTGAGAACATGCAGCATGCCAAAAATGCAACTATATATGATATCTACATTGTTTGTCAAAATATTTAGTGAGCTGTGATCTGAGGAGAATTGTGTCTCATATGTATGTCATTGCTGTTTTCTGTTCACCTCTGCTGTGGGCAGACGCCATGACTGATGAAAGACTCGGTATAGGCATTATGGTTTCTATGTAGTGTGCTAAGTAATCCTTGTGTTTCCAAGCATTCTTTAATTCACGTCTCCCCATCAACTACTTGGAATTCAGCTTATTAGTTTAAATGAAAGAAAATGGGTAACCGTTTACTTAAAGCCTTTATGTATAATGCATTATAAAGGTATTCATAACGTACGTTATAATGCATTATATCTTTTCATAACTGTAACCACAAGTAAAAATGCATTATAATATTTGCATATTCCTTGTTACATCTGAAATTAGTTGTTTGTTGTGTTTTAATGCATTATACTTTCTAAAGGCTTAACATAGCTATTATAATGGATTATAACTGTGGTTACAATTATTCATGAGACCATACAATGCATTATAAGGTGCATTAAAAGTCCTAATTAATGCATTAAAATGCTTTTATAATGCATTATTATATGTCTACATAAAGGCTTTAAGTAATGTGTAATAATGATTCAGACAGAATTATTTCCTATGTACTCATACACCCCTTGTTTTTGTATTTCTATTTTGCATCAAATTATTCACTGATTTTTTTTACATTACTATCAGTATGAAATATCAGCATAAAAAAAAGCATATATATAAACATTTTTACTTTAGATTGTATGCAAATTTGCACAAGTAAATGTATCTTGTTTTAAAGATGTTTCGATATTTTTACTGGAATACAAGACAAAATATTAATTAAACGATTTTGTGTAGCGCTGTCATGTTTGACTTTTACATATTTATGTGGATGTCATTTTTAGTTGAGCATTTGCTTATCTTCAATGCAACACCAAAACATTACTTGTTGAGTCATCCACCAAATGTTTTTTGTAAAATTTGATTAAAAAATTAACAAAAAGTAAATTTGCTTCTTTTAAAGATTTGACACAAATAAGATATTTAAAATAAAATACAGTGCTTTCCAGATGACACATACTTTCTCATCATAGCGACATATGTGTGCTTACTGGGGATAATTTCATAACAGCATAACATTTATTTACAAAGCACTGAACTTGTCACTTCATAAAAAGTTTGGGGGAAAACAGTTTGAGTTTGAATTTGATAGTACTTAAAACATCAAGATAGACAGATCTAAACATCAGCATTCTGGAAACTTCTGTCAAAATGCATGTAAGCGGTATGCATGTGCCTCACGTTTGTCTGTATGCCACAGGATCATAACCATAGCTATTTACAATTTTTTTTAAAAAATAATAAATAAAAGAGCTTCCAAGCTTCAGTGCGTGAATGGTGCCATTTTTCTTTCTGTTGGTCTCTCACTCAGTAGTTCATTCACACTAAACTAAAAAAATAAAAGAGCATATATAATTAATTTATATATTTTGTCATATCTTCATTTCTATATAATTTATTTACACTACGTGGATCTCAACAGAGTTTGGTGATCTGAATACAAAGTAATTAGTCAAAGTTTGTGCTGCCACTAAATTGACAGAGTGTTTTAAATTATTAAAAGTCTGATCAGAAACTTAGATCTTGTCATTTGGTCACACAGCGGTATTCTCCATGCCAGCTGCTTTGCTAAATAATTTTCAATGTTCTATTTTACATTATAGATAGATGGACTACATCCATATAGTCAAAAAATGTCATGTTTAGCCTCTCAACAATTTTGAATTGATTCAATGAAACAGTCATTTTAGAAGAACCACTGATTGATTAACAAGCATGGGCATTTTTATCTAAAAACCGTCCATAATGGACCATAATTTTCCAACATCAATATCTGCTGGAAAATGTATTAACTCTGAGGTTAATTATTTCCCCCTAGAAATACAATGCAGAAATGGGGAAATTTCTTTCTTTCCAATGCAGATTATTGGCCCACATTTGCTGTCATGTTTATTCTCAACTTTTTTCCCCAGCTGTCTGTGAAACTGACAGAGCATTAAGTGACCATGAACCATGGCATATTTCATATTTAACTAGCATTGTCCTGAAAATCACTGCTGCAACGATTACAGCACTGAATCAGCAGCTTTTAATGAGGATGGACAGATCTGTCGTCAAGCGGAAGCCTAAATCATGGAGACTAATGCTCAATGTGATATCTCCAGGATTTCTTTACCATTGAATGGTGCATAGTGGTTTCACTTGTTCCCTGAACAGTTATTTGTAAAGTTCATTTAAGGCAGAGTTAAATCTTAAAGAGACTGGCAAAGACTTCCACTGTCAAGCAAAAAAAAAAAAAAGAAAAAAGAAAAAAAAAGGAAAAGCAAATCGTTTTCATTCCTTGCAAGAACTATTCCTTGCGGTGTTCCACAAATTATATCCACAGAAAAACACAAATCAAAAGTATTGCTTTCCAAAGGGCCTTGTCGAAGAGAATTACAACACAAAGTGAATGCAAGCACACAAACAATAAAACATTTGTGTGGTTAGTGGTTATTTAACATACTCAGATAAGTGGTGTATATAATAGAATTATAATGTAATTTTTATCTATGTACAAATGCATACACACTCTTGTGTAGGTGTAGAAAACATGTGCATGTAGAATAAATCTGATACCATTTTGTCATTGCAAATTCCATCTCCAAATTAATTCATTTGGAATTAAGTAACATAGAAACACATATGCTTACACATACGGCTTGAGACGTTTCAAGCTATTATTCAAATCATTGGATCAACAATTGTCTGTCCAAGACTGGACTTTACTGCTGATTGATATTTTGGCAGACAAATTACTCTGTGAAATGTTTAATTTAGTTCCAAGGTGTCGCTCAAAACTGTAGACCATTCCCTTAGGATTGGTATATTATACAGCTTTCACACTGCTCCACATGGAAAAATGAAAGAAAAAAAATATAATAATAAAATAAAACGCCCTGCAAAACCTCTCAAAAAGTGCTTTCATCTAGTTTGATGCCTTTGAGACCTTTCCCCAAACCAGGACAAGGGAATCCACCTAAACTTGTCACTTCTCTTCTATTTTTGGCTTCCACTCATCAATTTCTCTTCACTGTTCCCAGTGGTGAAAGATATTCTGCATGGTTGAGATGGTTTTTACCCCTTGCAGGTGTAAACCTCTTCTCTTTGTGTGCACTGTTTGCATTCAACATAGCAGCACCAGCGCACCTGGCACTGGCACGGTCTCGTCACCACTCGGCTCTGAGTGTTATGCCCCCTGCCACAGCAAATGGCCTCGCAGTTCTTATCCTTGTAGCATTTGCGGGCCAAGGTGCCTGCCGAATACTTGCTAGGCCTACAAAAACTCGGTGAGTCCTCAATGTGAAGAAGATCGTGGGTGCGAGGAATGAGGTCCGGTCGAGGGCCTGGAGGGGGCTGTTGCACCTGGGATCGGGTCTGGGAGATCTCCCCCTCCCCAGTTGCCTCATTGGTGGAGCTGGCCACTTTGACTGAAGTCTCGTAACGCTGTTTGAGCTGCTTGCCGATTTCATGAAAGGGTGCCAGCTGCCTCCAGCATGTTTGCACGGTACACGAACCTGAAACTCCATGACACTTACAGGTGGTCTCCACCCCCGCCTTGATCACCTGTGTGGGGCAAATGTTAAAAGTAGTGAGAGGACATACATCAAAGGAATTACAGTTGAGAATTTTACCAAACATCAACATTTATGTCTCCAATTATCTTAGCAGACACAGCACAGAGCTCAGATATGATACATGAAAGACACAGTAAGTGCAGTGTTTACCAAACCCTTATGTTACCCCTCATATTGAAAAATCTTTTAAGGTCAGTTAAACAAATGGGCAATGTTATTTACAAAACAAGTATTTCAAAAACACATTGAGGCAATTACTTTGATGTTCCCACATCACTTGCTTTGACTGAAAAATAATATAATACAGGGCATTGAGGAGTAGGTACTATCCTCATTCTTATTCTTACTCACTTCTTACTGCCATAATTATAGCTTTATCAAAAGCACCATCAGCTGTCATGAAAAAGCCGTGCTTTAAAATATGTTAGTTATACAAGGATACAATTTTTAAAAGAAACTTTGACCACATAAGTTATGATTATGATAAAGGTTAGGTTTATTGATGTTTTTAAGGAATTAAAGCACCACTGATATGCAGTAGAGTTGTATATATATAAAACACATAGATAGTTTATTATAAATATGTGTTTAATTACTTCTTTTGCCAGTATACCAACACATATCTATTAAATATTCCCCCCCCTAAATTTTAGCCATTGATTATAGCAATTCAACATTAAAGTATTGGAATTGAAATAATGTATTTAATTATTTCAATTTTTTTATATTATTTTTTGCATTTAATAGGCTTTAAAAAGTATAACAACTTTTAAATTAACAAAATCTTCACATAAACCAATAATAATAAATGTCACATTTAGCCGTGCCTTAGCAAGGCGCAACACTAAGGATTTTTTTCTATTGGTCCAGTCGGGCTGGTTCAGATTTTTACTTGCCTGGCAAAATTTTCACTGGCCCCGCCACAACTTTTTTATTATTATTATTATCGTTTTTGTTGTTTTTGACCCATGTAACCTTGTAAACAGTGATTTTAAGATTTTCAAAAATGTCCCCAGAGATAAAAAAAAAAAAAATCTGTTATTACTATACTCGCTAGGGCATTTTGTCCCCATGTTGGGCTTTCATTTTTTTAGGGACATTCCATAGACATTATTTTTTAACTGTAAAAACTGTATAGTCTATCCATATAATAGCATCCAGCAACAAGCTTTTAAAGGGGTCATATGTTTTTTAATGTTTTCCTTTTCCTTTAGTGTGTAATGTATCTGTATGTGCATATAAGATCTGCAAAGTTACAAAGCTCATAGTCTCCCACAAATGTCTGTCACAATGTTAAATATAAGCATAATGCCCACCCAAAGGTATACGTAAAGAAAGAAGGCGAAGCTTCAGTGAATTGTAGTGTTGTCACCATGTCGTGGAGATGTTGTGTTTCGATGCAAAAGCAAACCCCTTTGACTGGCCTTGTGAAAAAGGATGAACTTTCGATTTTTTTATAACAATGTTCCTTATCAGTACAACCCAAAAGTTAGCTTATGTACAGCGCATTTTCTCCCAGCTTCCTGAACCTTGGAGAGTAAAATGCCGGCTATATACACCTTGTTTTAAACTGTATTTTATTTTGTCGCTTCAGGATATAAAGTTCTTACAGTGAAGAAGACAAATTAAAGCATTATGACATAGTATCTGAAAGGTAAGAGAGTTACAAAATAAAAACTTACCAATGTGAAATGTTCTGCTCAAGTCATGCTTGCAAAGTTGCTTTTGGTCTATTTGCTCAAACATATACAGGATTACATTATTAACTGTGTGTTTACAGTTGCTTTAGAAGCCTAGGAAGCTGAAGTTTACGATTATGGTAAGGGGCGTTATATTTCCGACACATGCTTGAGGTTTTTAATCTTTAAACAAGATTCATAAAAACACGACATGACATACAACTGTCATTCTGACTTTCATCTGAAACAGTGTTCTGATCAGGAGATATTCACTTTTTTGTTGATTTCTAGTTGTTGTATTTCACGTTGCGTTTTTATTAATCTTGATTTCTCACAACTTGTGTTCTTTTTCTGGGCGAGTCGAAGTGAACTGTGGCACTAATAGTGTCTCACAAACGCACAGCCATGCACAGAAGACTAACGTTAAATAATACCAAACCCTATCATATTCCCCCAGAACATTTGGAATATACAAAACACGTCGCATGGGACCATTCTGTGACACTTTTTTAAAATATGATGCTGATGAGCACGAGCAGGACTTTTTTTTTTTCTCTCCCTTGGTGGTCCCAAAAAGAAAGAACGGCATACTGCAGGGTGAGTAAATGATGACTTAATTTTCATTTTAGGGTGAACTGTCCCTTTAAATTTCATGTTATGCAGAGAGCATTAACAACCACAATGTTTGATCCATTTAACATTTCTGTAAGAAAGTGAACCTTAAGATAAGCATAAAAAGGCGCTGTCTGGACAGTTTCTTTTGAAAAAGTGGTAGACTTGTTCAACAAAAACTGCAAATCCACCACAATGGAAGGAGAGGAAAATTTGTAACGTCAGCTTTAAAATGCAGGTGATGCCGAGGTTAGCACATTCCAAGTTTGTTCTCCATATGGGATTTGACCCCAAACCCCTTACACCTCCTTACATGTGCAGATGGACCAAAAATGCAGTGTTGTAAATCTCTTATCGCAGACAAAATGGCCTGAGGATGACTACTTCAGATGGACGAGCAAAGAGTCCTGAGCGTCTGCTAAGCGGTGCTGTAATTTATATTCATTCTAAAACTAAAACTAACAATATGAGACAATATGTTGGTGCCAGACCTGTAGTTTACTTTGGCTCTCTGTTATGGGTCTTTTTCTGTTCCTTCTTTTTTGTTTTTACTCTTACAAGGGCCTCAATGTTACCTCGGCTCTTTCTCTTACCAAAAACAATGGAAGACTTGGACAAACTTAGTGCTCCTTAGACTGAAAGGGAAACCAAACCTTGATTAATGGGCACTTATTATAAATTACTGAATTAAATATTCGATTTAAGTGATTTAAAATTGGTCTTTTACAGACTATTTAAGTGACTTTAAAGAATTTATGAAGCTTTTAATTTAACCACCACAAAGAAAGAAAGAACACACGCTAAGTGGTACAATCAACTATTTTACCGTATATTGTGTGCAGATAACTCAAGTTTCTCATGCATGTTTCTTTCACACAACATTTCCCACATTATTTATGATCCCTATTTTAAAGACAGTTTTGCTTTCAGGATCAGTACACCTGATCCAAAAAAAAATATCCCAATAAACATAAACATACTAACCTGACAAGTACGTTTTAATATATCTTAGCAGCCTACCTTCATTCCTACATTGCTGTTGTGCATGTCTATCCGGGCGCGGAGGTCCTTGTTGGACCTCTTACCCAAGAAGTCTTTGACAAATTTGTTGCTATACTTGAGGTTGTCTCCACAGCCACCCCACTGCCAAGCCTTGCGGTTCTCCAGGTCAGGAGCCTCATCACAGGTGCAGCGCTCCATGCGGCCAGCGCTGCAGGCTTTGGCCATGGCGTGGGTTAGGCCTGCTGAAGAGATGGCAAAGAGGAATGCCGTCTCTTTGAAGCCTGTAAGGAACATGGGGATTATGAGGCAGCCAATACTTCATTCCTGACCTTTAATCCTGTGATTTTTCCTGTGATTTTATAAGTTGAATTCCAACTACAGGGAATGCTAGTAACAGCACCAACCCCACCTTGCACCTACTTTTGTTCAGCAAGGAGACATTAAAAAGAATAAAAAATGACAGGTTATTAGATTACTAATCAACTTATTAGAATGATTTCTTAAGGACCATGTAACACTGAGACTGGAGTAATGGAGCTTTGCTGTCACAGTAAAAACAAAAAGATAAAATATATTAAAATAGCTGTATTAGGGGGTGCCAAGAGATTTGCACAGTAAAATATCTCAAGTAAATCATACTCTTTCTTTCTTTTTTCTTTTCTTTCTTTTTTTTGTTTTTTGCATGGGTGAGTTTTACTTACCAAAAGTTGAGATCTTTTTTTAAATTTTGTCAATTTAAAAACATTGGAAAAGTCAACTGGATAAACATTTAAATAAAAGTGCCCCTATTATGCTTTTTTTCAGATATTACCTGTCATGTAGTGTGTTATATTGCTGTTTGTGAATGTATTTTACAAAAAGTTTGATCTGCAAAGATCTGCAAAGTTTGAAAGATCGAAATGCACAATAAATGGCGTTATTGTCTCCCAAAAGAAAGAAACAAGACACAAGTCGTCAGTAATTACAGTTTTACTTCCTGCAAAAACCTACGTAGTTTTGTAATACATTTTCTATGGTCTTTATTGGCTGCCCAAGAACAGCATCTACTTTGACCCACTCTCAAAAACTCTAGTTGTAGCTGAGGTCTGGAAAAATTTGGTTTGTATTGTCGACATGACAAGAAGATACTGTTTTCATGCACTGCAAAAGCAAATCCACTTTGCATGCATTTCGCGGACTCACGCTCAAATTGATATGGTAAAACTGACACCATCATTACTGTTCATATCATTGTGTATACAAGTGCTAAGGAAGCCTCCGGAGCTGTTTCGGGTGTTTCATAGACCATCCCAACAAACTTGGGCCACCAGAGCAGAGTATGCTCTCGGAAAGAAGGGGTTTATAGAGCCCACCAAAAAAGTAATTGTATAGATTGCACACTACTTACCTCTCTTTAAAATGTTACCCCTGTAGCGGCCCTCCAAGGTGCAGTTCCATCTCTCAAAGCGGAACTGGTACTGGCACTCTAAGGCACTCATGCTGATGGCCTCCATGAGCGTCTCGGCCACTCCAGGGTCCCGTCTGCACATTCTGCGCTGTTTTTTCTCCAGTTTGAGTCGATCACACAGCTTGTAGTGCGCCTTGCCCGCCCTTTCATCTGGCTGTGAGGTCAGTGGCAGAATGGACAGGGGTTCATTACCTGTAAGCCTATGAGAGAGATCAAGGAGACAAATACCATCACTGTTACTGGGAATTGTTAAAAGGCAATCATTTGTCGGTATGATGGTATATATGAATGTCAGAAGGGATGTGTCAGCCAATAGCCTTTACCATTTGTGAGGTACAGTGTACAGTTACTATGATATATGATACGATTATTGTGTTATAAATACACTCATTGAGCCAAGCTGTTTGTTTGGCCATTGCAAGTTCAAGGTCTTATTCAAATTATTTCCTGATCCTATTCCGCTGTTTCATTAAATTTCCTGTCTTTTTTTTTTTTCTTTTCTCTGAAATTACAGCTGTTCTTAAAGAGGCTCTATATAGAATTCATAAACCCTAGTTATTAGCAACACCGGTGGTCATTAAGTGAACTGCAGCCAGCAACTTATTGCTCATAACTCGAGTATACTTTGACATTTTGTTCTACAATGTAAACTGCTCACACTCACACCCTAAGCTGTCTTATCTAGTTACTTATTAAAAACGTATGTTGAAAAATGAACATAACTTCTTCAGATTTTGTGTTTTTGCTATGGGTGTGTGTAATTTACGTTTTAGAACAAAACATCACATCAACATCAAGTATCACCATAAATAAAAAAAACCCCATTATAAAACCCCTCGAAGGAACCAGCTGTGAATTACACTTGCGGGTTCTGATGTCATACCTGCACCACATTGGTCCCATGTCTTCTCTTTGCTTCTCAGGTCAGTATTCACCGCACCACCAAATTTCTTTGCATTAGCTTGTATTATTGGTCCCCCATGTTTGTATGTGCATGTATGGAAGTAAAAGGAGCTTAAAGTGTGACTGTGGCTTAAATGTGATACTATCAGTCCAGACAAATAAGACCTACTTTTGAGTTCCTGCTACATAACTGAATGAATGAAAGGACAAGCCCAGCTTCACCTCCAGGAAGGAAAAATGAAGGAGGGGTGCTTTGGGCAGTTTTTTATGTGGGCCCTGTCAGCTCAATAGCATGAATGAATTCTGATGTGGTTAATGTTCTCAAATGTCTAATGCCCTATGGAAAACACAATTCCAGTTCAAAAGTTATTAGGTTATTCTATGAACCTAAAATGGCCTTACTTTATCCACTGTCCAGCTCTGTGCATTTAGCAGTGGTTCTCAACTTTAGACCTGGGGACCCACAGCATTGCACATTTTATATGTTTCAAATTCAGTTCATGCAGCTCTCTGCTAAGGAGCTGATTGTTCAAATCAGGCATGTAACTAAGAAAAACATACAAAATGTGCAGTGCCAGACTGAGAGTTGAGAATCACTGGCATATAGTATGTACAAATGTGCACATTTTGGATCTGGTCTCACTAATCAGACAGCTCATCATCTTGTTAGCAGAGATTTCAAGACCTGACATTTGCATACTGTTGATGGGTTTCTAGTTGCTAGGTGGCCCAAGTGAAAATAGCCAAATCTCTATAAATGACATATTTTTTTTTATCATTCACCAAGGTTCAGAGTTCAAATCCCTAACCCTATTAATGAACAATAATAATAGTGATGCTAAGACCACCAATAATCACAGAAATATCAACAACTAACCCCACATACTGTATACTTTTCAGTTATGGTTGCCCAGGGCATTTCAGCAAATGTTGCATGATTTAGACATGGTGTAGGCAGCATGTGATGGGGCAGTACCTCTTTTGTCAGTTTATTTTAGAGCATGCAAGCATAAAACACACTTGCTGGGCCTGCCGCATAGCTGGCGTACATCTAACCAGCATTCTGCGGTTTGTGACGAGGAAAGCTGAGAGTTACTTTCATAACACATTCAAGGGACAAGACTGTCAGCTAATGACCATATTGGTCACACCAATTGACAGCATTGGCAGAGCAGTAGCTCATTATGTGTAATTTCTGGGTTCCTTTTACACATTCAATGAGAGGCAAAGGAATAAATGGATTTACAAAACTCACGGACACAGGTTTTAAAACGCATATGTTATTATAGTGAAGATTATAGCTTTAAATCTGCCACTTTTGTCTTCTAATATAGGTGCTGTCTATTATTAACTACAACCTAGGGGTTGCCCAGAAAACATACATCAGCAGAGCAGCAGATGTTGACATTAATGACAGCACTGGAGGTTTCCAGAAACATTCTGCTCTGATCATTTTAATAAAATTTTGCTGAGGAAAGCCATGTCAAGACACCAAGTTTTTGGCACTAGATACTGACTCTTGTCATGCAGCTACATTTCCAAATGTTCATGCAATATATCCTGAGCTTGAAAAAGAGCTGCCTCATAAGGAAATCATGACACATAAAAAACCCCTGATGTTTATTCAGTTGCTCAAAGGTGACTTCATGCAAAAATATAAGGGGGTCCACTTGTTTTTTTTTTTTATTCAGTTCGAACCTTCAGGCTTGGTTGACAAAATGGGGGACTTCTGGGGGAAATTACTTCAGCTACTTTTCCCAGGAATTCTTTAAGCGTATGTGTTGGGTGCTCAGCAATGACCACAAAGTTCTTGATCGCTTCATGAATGAGCTTTAACACTAACTATGCAATCACATACCATCTGGCGATATTACCTGAACATTTTAATGAGTAGAGTTAATTGCTTATTTTGAGGTGTACGCCAAAATGCTGCCTTTCTTTATTTGTCATCTCTTGATAAAAGCAGAGGTTCAGGTTGTTTGAATAATTTGCTGTCAAGAAACCGCAACTGCATAATCCAATCAGGACATTAGACACACTTGTGGCTCGACTGTGTGATCCTTTAATATTCTGGCTCGCTTCCTCAATGTACCAACATACTAAGGTTATCTGGGAATGGAAAAAGGAATGTTCAATTCCCCAGCAAAGTGTATATTTCCATTATATATACATCCTGGTCCAGGGGCTGTAATATATTTGCAATTTCTTCTACAAGTTTTAGAAACAACTCAGTAGTGACAGCAGACTGCAAGTTAATAAGCTAACAAGTGCAATGACGCTTTTGTAGAAAAGTTGACAAAAAATATATGATGAAAATGGTTATGAGAGCCAAACATACAGTACATAGTGTGCAGGTTTCATTCCAAGTACTAAAGGGAAATTCTGAAGACATAACACAGATTTAAACAGGTGGCTGCAAATGTTTGTGAGACATTTCTCTCGGGAGCCCTGACAAGGCATGAGTTCAGCATGTTTAAATGAACACAAACACAATCTTTGTGAGCTCAAACTAAGTGTAAGGAATCTGTTTACTGCAGCAATTTGACATCTATTGACAAGTTATGGAACAGAAACTAGGCAAGCAAAGACTTGCAAACGCATATTAACAACACCCACATCCATTGCTTATTTTATTATGACATGTTTATCCCTCTCCAACACAGCCAAATTTAACGTTACAAGCTAACTTCATTAATTAGTAGGTTAAATTTGATGGCCTAAAAAATATCAAATGTATGCATTTGATATAAACTTCACTCACCCACAAGTGACCATTGCTTAATTATTATCAAATATCAGACACAACAATTAAACTATGTGATGCTTTAAAATAGATGTATTGCTCATGGCTTTTTCAAAATTACAAATTTCGCAAAGTTTTATTTTCTGGCCTAAAACGAAACTTAAACTTTGTGAAGTCACAGATTGCTTATTTTTTAAGGCTCAATCATGGTCCCAACTTAAGGTCCCAACTCAAAATTGACAATTTACCCTTCAGTCCTTTAAAAGGGGATTAAGAGTTTATTACCAGTCAATACTATACACACCAGAGTATTCTTTGGCGGTAAGAATTCAACTGAGAACAAACTGACAGATCTCACAGAAACAAAACAGTAATTTCATGTTGGGCCTCTGAGAAGTCTTTGAGACATGCTTCTATCTGAAACACAAAAGCTACTATGGAACTGGAGAGCTGCCAGAGACACTGAGCTCCACTAATCCCTGGGCTACTGGTGATGGCTTACAGCCCAGTATTTTTAGCCTTTTACCCAGAGTGCTGGAGGGCAAGCCTGGATGTGTGAGAATGGAGAGCAGTCAAGTATTCAGGCTTTTGAAAGATGAAGTCACCTCAGCTATGTGTGAGCTTTTATTTGGGCTCTTTTCCCAAAACTGTATAGATTTGACAGCCTTACAGTGTCTACAGTATGTCAATAGAGTCTAGCAATAAATCTTACACTGAAGTTTTATCCCTGGAAATACCTTATCATTTGACTTCTTCAAGGAATAGATCACCTAAAAATTAAACTTGTCATTATATTATTTACCCAACCTCATGTAGTTCCAAAAGCATGTTCTGTTTTTTCCATAGAACACAAAATATAGAATTTTTAAAGAATATCTTCTGGATATTTTCAAGATGTTTTTCCTGGCCCTCTCTGCTGCAGCTATGAAATCTCACTCTCCATTCTGCATGTTTAAAATGGTGCATGTTATGCCAACAGTATGGTAAAATGTTAACTGTTTATTATAATTATATTTTTACAGACTCTAATCCAGTTTATCTGCATTAGACATATGCAATATACGGTATGAAAATATCATCATCATGATAATGAACATAAACGTATTGTTATTTTGGGCACTTCAAAATACAGTGAATAATTATTTATTATGAATTACGAATGCATTTTAAGAAAACTTTTCTGTCAACTGATAAAAAAAAAACGCTGTATGCTGTGTCAAAGAGGCATGTGCACTCTGATTTAAACAAGCCCAACACCAATGAGCGTGGCAGAACGGATGAAGAAGTCACTCTGAATGAAAATTCACATTCACTCACTGACAGCAGATGAAATGGAATAGCAAATACAGTCGTTAGTTGTGTATTCAGTTGTGTTCTTCACAGCACCAAATACTTAACCCTCTCATGCATATACTGTAAAAAACACATGTGAAATCTACAGTAATTTACTGTGTTCGTGCACGCTGTATACAAGTTCACAGTAGAATACTGTAGATTCAGTCAAAAAATTTAGTAATGAAAGAAGAACTGTGAGGGTCACAGTAACCAGCAATTTCCTGTAGAAAATTACAGCAATTTCCAATGTACTGTAGAAAAAACAATAACCAATTATGTACTGTAGAAAATCACAGTAATTACCAATGTACTGATATAAAGTCGCAATTGCGAGTTATAAAGTCAGAATTGTGATATATAAACTAGCAATTCCTTGATTGAACCTCATTGGTTCTTGCTGAAGCTCAAACGTGCTGCGTAACACGAGAATGAACCTCATTGGTTCTTGCAGAAGCTCAAACGTGCTGCGTAACACGAGAATGAACCTCATTGGTTCTTGCAGAAGCTCATTCGTGCTGCGTAACACGAGAATGAACCTCATTGGTTCTTGCAGAAGCTCAAACGTGCTGCGTAACACGAGAATGAACCTCATTGGTTCTTGCAGAAGCTCAAACGTGCTGCGTAACACGAGAATGAACCTCATTGGTTCTCGCACGTCAAGCAAGCATGCTTGAGCTTCCATTTATCATAACTGATGTGTGCTTTGATGAATGTTAATATGTGAATAAAATTTTTTTAATCTGTTTATCATATCATTGTATCTCTTCAGAAAATTTGGACTAAACCGCTCAATTCATATGGATTAGTTTTATGATCTCTTTATGAACTTTTTGAAGCATCAAAGCGGTATTTGTGTAGCTGTCAATGGAGGGCCAGAAATCACTCCGCTGATCACTGTTCCAAAGATGAAAGAAAGTCTTACGGGTTTTGAACGACATGAGGGTGAGTAAATTTTTGGGTGAACTATCCCTTCAAAGACAGTTTTTCACAAGGAATTTTGCTGTTAAATAAAAATATTTTAATAATAAGTTGAAATAATGTGGGCTGATTCCATAGATTACCAATCAGTTAGCTCACAGTAGGGCTGTCTTTAAAGGTTTAATCATTCAAAATCAAGTTCCCTATGGAGTTTTTACTTACGGAACCCATCTGTTGCACTCTATTATTGTTCGGTAACACTTTACAATAAGGTTCTATTGGTTAACATTAGTTAATTAACATTAACTAAGATTAATAAATGTCACTTTATGTTAATTTGAACATTTAATAATACATTATCAAAAGCAAAAGTTGTAACTGTATTATTTAATGGACCTGAGCTAACATGAACTAACAATGATCAGTTGTATTTTTTAACTAACATTAAGGTCCCACTTTATATTATGTGGCCTTAACAACTATGTACTTACATCAAAAAATAAGTACAATGTACTTATTGTGTTCATATTGTATTGCAAAACACTTTTGCTGATATTGGGATTTTTTATTGGTGGGATACGGGTAAAGTTAGGGACAGGTATGGTGGTATTGGTAAGTTTAAGGGAAGGGTTAGGTGTAAGGGAAGTGTCAACAGTGTAATTATAAATGTAATTACAGAAATGAATTACAGATGTAATTACATGCAGGTATTTTAAAAAATCTAAGTACAATGTAAAAACATGTATGTACACAATAAGTGCATTGTATCAAATGATTAATTTAAATGTTAGTACATAGTAATTAAGGCCACCTATTGTTCTTTATAATTCTTTTGCACATTTACATCCTTCTAAAGGAACTACTAGTTATTTGGATCAGTATTCTAAAGTGAAAAACATGATAACTCTCCAGTAATTACTGAAATCATTGTAAACTTTTGATGTTTTGTAAGGTTTTTGATAGTAATGACTCAAGTGTTACTACATACTTCTATAGGAATTACTAGTTATTTGGATCAGTATTCTAAAGTGAAGATCATGGTAACCCACTAGTAATTATTACTTAAGTGTTACTATCCAAAACCTTACAAAAATCTCAAAAGTTTACAATGACTAATTAGTTTACTAGAGAGTTATCATGTTTTTCACTTTAGAATACTGATCCAAATAACTAGTAGTTCCTTTAGAAGGATGTAGTAACACTTGAGTCATTACTAGTGGGTTACCATTACCTTCACTTTAGAATTAATTATACATTATGCATTATTCATGTTAATTATGAACCTGTATATAGTAGTTCTTAGTAGTCCTTAGTAGTAGGAGTTATGACACATTTTTTAGTTATTGATTAGCTAATAGTGAACTACCCATTCAACTAAGCGTTATTACTTACTAATTTATTAATCAGAGTTTCTTGTTAGTTAATAGTAGTTACTAGAATGTTAATAATTAATATTAATAATACATTAAAGAGCATTAATAATACATTACTCATTTGTTCCTGTGTAGTTATTAATTAATGATGGATCAGTATTCTAAAGTGTTACCGTACATTTTTGTGCATTGTTTTATTGTATTTAAATGTTCTTTTTTTGCTAAGAAAAAAGGTTATTAAACCTGTTATAGTATGACAACGCTTTTTTAAATATCATGATGATACCATATACTGTAAGCTCAGCAATTATCACAACATGAAAATTTGATAACGTCACATGCCTAATATGCATGTGTGTTTTGAAGTAAACAAACAGGCTATTTTAACTGTAAGGCAGGACTTAAGAACTTAGCCATTAGGCCGACACATTGAGCGTTGCAAAGCTTCTATCAAAAAACACACACACAAACACAAATAACAAAAAACAAAAAAACAATTACGTCTTTTAACTTTAGTACTGTAAGACTACAGGGCCATATTGTAATATAAACTCTCATCTGCAATATAAGACTAATCTTTGAACATTTTTTAAAATGTTAAACTCACATCAGACTTTGCGACAACCGGTTAAACTCACTTGGGACAACAAATCATATTTTTATTAATACTTTTTGAGAACTGCTTACTCTTACTTTGAACAAAACCAAGTAATGTTTAGATTTTATTAAGTTAGCATGAAATAGATCTTATTGTAAACTATTCATCCATGTCTATGTTTTGACATTTAAAAAAGAAAAAAAAAATCAAAACATCATAACTCAATCTTCCAGGGAAAACTACAGACTTATTTGAACGCTCAGGAGTGTGCCAAAGACAATGTGGCAATCACGGTAGTAAGCACACGAAGAAGAGGTTTGAAAATCAAAACAGTGTATCTACTGGTAAATCCAAAAGAAACACAACATAACATTGACAACACCAGACACTGAACTGAAACAGAACTGAACATATACTCCAATCAGGCATAACATTATGACGTATGAAGTGTATGAAGTGAATAACACTGATTATCTCTTCATCACGGCACCTGTAAGTGGGTGGAATATATTAGGCAGCAAGTGAACATTTTGTTTTCAAAGTTGATGTGTTAGAAGCAGGAAAAATGGGCAAGCATAAGGAGTTTGACAAGGGTCAAATTATGATGGCTAGACGACTGGGTCAGAGCATCTCCAAAACTGCAACTCTTGTGGGGTGTTCCCAGTCTGCAGTGGTCAGTATCTATCAAAAGTGGTCCAAGGAAGTAACAGTGGTGAACTGGTAACAGGGTCATGGCCGGCCAAGGCTCATTGATGCACGTGGGGAGCAAAGGCTGGCCCGTGTGGTTCGATCAAAAAGACGAGCTACTGTAGCTCAAATTGCTCAAGAAGTTAATGCTGGTTCTGATAGAAAGGTGTCAGAATACAAAGTGCATCACAGTTTGTTGCGTACGGGGCTACATAGCCGCAGACCAGTCAGGGTGTCCATGCTGACCCCTGTCCACCACTGAAAGCGCTAACAGTGAGCCTGTGAGCATCAGAACTGGCCCACGGAGCAATGGAAGAAGGTGGCCTGGTCTGATGAATCACGTCTGATGACACTGCATCCTCATAAACCTGTCCCTGACGTGATGACTCCGATATTTTGAATATTCCTATTTAATAATTGTTTAATCGACATGTCATCCTCAATAAACCCGTCTCCGGCGTGATGACTCCGATCTTTCGAATATTCCTATTTAATAATTGTTTAATCGACATGTCATCCTCAATAAACCCGTCTCCGGAGTGATGCCTCCGATCTTTCGAATATTCTGATCTAATATGACTTCTGACCTGTAAGGTTGCCAAAATAATAATCATACACTGTTTGATAACATGTTTAATGTTTCTCCATTAGGCCACTTGATGGAGTTTTGGTTCCTTGCCACTGTCGCCTTTGGCTTGGCTTGCTCAGTTGGGGACACTAAATTTTCAAATAAATATCCAAATAAATTTAATTACTAAACTAAATTAACTATGTCAACTACATTACTTGAATATATATTATAATTGAAATGAGCTAGATGACATCACCATTTTCTCCAGAGCGGCTGTACAGCCGAATCAAATTCTGTTGCATTATTTTCCTGTTTAACACTGTGAAGCTGTTTTGAAACAATCTGCATTGTAAAAAGCGCTAAATAAATAAAGTTGACTTGACTTGACGTTTTCTTTTACATCACGTGGATGGCCGGGTGCGTGTGCGTCGCTTTCCTGGGGAACACATGGCACCAGGATGCACTATGGGAAGAAGGCAAGCTGGCAGAGGCAGTGTGATGCTTTGGGCAATGTTCTGCTGGGAAACCTTGGGTCCTGCCATCCATGTGGATGTTACTTTGACACGTACCACCTACCTAAGCATTGTTGCAGACCATGTACACCCTTTCATGGAAACGGTATTCCCTGGTGGCTGTATCCTCTTTCAGCAGGATAATGTGCCCTGCCACAAAGCAAAAATGGTTCAGGAATGGTTTGAGGAGTGCAAAAAACGAGTTTGAGGTGTTGACTTGGCCACCAAATTCCACAGATCTCAATCCAATCGAGCATCTGTGGGATGTGCTGAACAAACAAGTCCGATCCATGGAGGCCCCACTTCGCAACTTACAGGACTTAAAGGATCTGCTGCTAACATCTTAATGCCAGATACCACAGCACACCTTCAGGGGTCTAGTATAGTCCATGCCTCAACGGGTCAGGGCTGTTTTGGCAACAAAAGGGGGACCAACACAATATTAGGAAGGTGGTAATATTGTTATGCCTGATCAGTGTATACAGGTGATAATGATGGTGATTGATGAGTGCACAGCTTAACATAATTAGTGCCCATGACAACAAATGAATGATTAAGGCAGAAGATGACAAAGCACAGAGTCCAAACAAATGTGATTGTGACAGTGACACTGATATATCTGCTAAACAAATAGCTAGATATAAATATGGAGAATCATTTATACCATTGTTATATACTGTCATATCACCCAGTCCTAAAAAAACGCTCTATAACATTAAGACATTATAGACTTAACATTTTGACTTCTATATGTTTAATGAAAAGCACTATAAGAATACATATGAATTGACTTATACCATCTATCTAATTGACTTAGATTCTATCTTTAAGGTTGTATGATTTTTACCACTTGGCTTTTTCCGTCATGCTTTCTCCCAAGAGTCTTCACTGCAGTCCTGTCACTCAGCACTCTGGGGCTTGTTTGCCCCTTTTTTATTACTGTCAGCACTTCATATTACCCGTGACATAACCGTCATATGCATTTTCCGTGGTGAGGTTTAAACTAAAATGGTCCATTACACACTCTGGAGGTTCTTTCCAGGTTCCTTAAAGTTGTTGTTTATTCTAAACTCTGTTGTCTGTCTGTTCAGCATATTTGTGGAGCTTAGTTCTGACTTTGCGATAAAGTGATTATGAATATGTCAATACAATGATTAATGGATGAGCACCACAATAGATTTCAAAGATTTCATTTGATCATAGTTAAAAAGCAAATTATGCCCTTTTTCTGTGAATCTGAGGATTAACTCAGTCAAATATTAAAGCTACTGCACATAAACGGCTTCTAGCTGTAGTGGTTCTCACATGCAGCACCAAATTCACAAGTTCGCCTGCCCAACTAGACTTAATAGTAAATGGTAAACAAACCTGGCTTGCTGTCCTCGAAGGGGGCTCGGCTTGAGCTCCAAGCTCAACCAACCCTATAACTGTACTACGTAGAGGGTGAATGAGAGAAATAGAGGAGGAGATGGGGAGGTGGATTGATTCTGGAAGATTAGTCTCTGGGACAGCGCAGTGACTGTTGCTTATATACGCTCATAATGATGATTGATAGGACTGAATGATAAGGCTCCTCCCGAACCTACTTTTGGAACTTCATTTAATGTTGTGGTCACACGTCACTTAAAGGGAGTGTGAGTGTCAGATCTTGTAGAGCCTCTTACTGGATTATCAACACAAGGAAGACACCAGTATAATATAAGGAATTGTATTAACAAAAAGACTGCTAAAAGTAACTAGCACATTTACTAAATGAATTGGTGACTGAGTTGGATGTTACTTTGGAAGAGTTACATTATCTTAAGGTAAAATTATGTTTCTCTGTGACTAACCAGGTAAACTGTCTGAATTTAACAAATAAACTCAATGATTATTTGATATTAACAAACATCAGCTATATAACATGTTATGCAAACTAGAAAATAATAAACTGACAACATACTAATGCCAATGTCTCAGGAAAGAGGTTTGGGAAAGTGATATTTACGTTCCGCATGGTGATGAGTCTGATGCGGGCAATGTCTACAGTCTTGAACAAAGTACTGGGGAATGCTGAACTCCTGGAGCACAGAGAAGGTCTGAAACACACAGATGAAGGTATCTTGGAAGTAAATGTTTTAAAGTCGGTGCAAAAGGTCCTGACAATCTGGAACACGCAGATGGAGAAGACTTGCTTGTGATCATTGCTGTTGTTGTTCTTCTAAACCACAGAGCCTTTTAATCCTTCATGAGCAGAAGGTATTTTCAAATTGGTGCTTTTCTGATCCAACAACGTGATTGGCTGTTTGGATCAGAGCTAAGTAAACACAGTATGGCCCACTCTTAAAGTTCACAGTTTGAACAATGTTTTTAAGATTTTACCAATGCATCATTTAATTTCCACACCACATTCAGATTAACCTAGGCATTGTGTTAAACTTATATTCCAAACATGATTCTCAAATGTTTAACTTTCACCCATGCGTTTATGTATACCGTAATGAGTTATGGGTAATGAGTTTATATGCATTGTTGTGTCACAAACAGCCCTCATTGTGTGCATGTATACAGTTACGTGAATGTATATAAAGAGAATGTTTCATTTTTTGTCCAGTTTGTCTAATGCAAGTATGTATATGAAAATCTTTCCTTTTTTTGTGGCTGTCCTGTATCTCAGCCACATGGCAAGGCAAGAGGTAAAACCTGATCACATTAAATTGAAACCTTTCCACATCATCGTATGGAAATGGAGTTTCAAACTTTGCCATCCTCTCTGCCTGCTGTCCACTATATGACAAATTAGTAACATTCCATTCACAAGCTCAAGATCATGACCTTTCTGTTAAACAGCTCTTTGCATCCACCGTAACAGTAAGTGTTGCATGTGAGCTATGAAATTGTTTGGCTCATGAACAAAATGATGTCAGAAGAGAAGATATCACTTGGGGGTGGGGGGTTCGGGGTTCGGGGATAAGGCTCTTTGGGAGAGGAAAGGTCAGTGGATAACATTAAAAACCTGATGTTGTTCGTAGTATGGGAGAGAGATTATAGAAAACAGATGTGAATAGACAGTATAACTAATCACACTCAAAATCCTGACAGTTTGATATATGGAGTTCTAAAAAGTTAGTTTCATTTAAAAAATAAAAGTTCATTTAAAAAATAAAAACTGCACTTACTGATAATATACTAGTCCAGAAATAAAAGGCTACTTAAGAGAGTACACATTCATGACTTTGTTTTTTAACACATCTAAGTACACTTTTAAGCTCTTTGTAATAATGTCAAAAGACTTTTAAGTACATTTTGTAGCATTATGTTGACTAACATATGAAAACACATGTAAAGTACTCGATTATAATTTAAACTGTAGTTTGTTATTCTATATTACATTAAGTTAATATATTTTAAATGCACTTTTAAAAACTGCAACTTCATTACAAATTTGTAATCACAAATATATTTAAATACTGTCACATGTCTGTCCTGTCTTGTGTAGCACATGTGGTGTTTTGTTATTTTGGGCCATGTGCTTGTGTCTCTGTCTGATCCCTCCCCCTTGTTATCTGATTAGTGTTTGATTTGCCCCACCTGTTCTCCCTCATTACCTGCCTTGTTTGTACCCTTTATAATCTCCTTGTGTTTGCAGTCCTGTGCTGGATCGTTGTTTGATGTCGTTGGTTTCCTGTATGGTTCATGTTCCTGTTCCTGCGCCTGCTCCCGCGCCTTGTGTTAAGTTTATTTCAAGTTTGGTTTGTGTTTGTTTATTTTGTTATTAATAAAACCCCTCCTTCTTCCTGCACTTGAGTCCTCGCTCCCTTTTCAACCACACCAACCTTGACAAATACATGATAAACAAGTCTCAGTAGAAATTACTTTGGCGTGTATTTCAGTTAATTTAAATGCATTTTACACAATATATCAAATACAATATAAGTGATTATGAAATTACAAACAAAGATGTACTTAAGTTAAATATAAGTGGGTCAAAAATCACTCTTAAGTTCAACTAATTGCATTTAATATAAATATAAAGTACCTGTACAATATAATTTAACATGCAATTAAGTGTCCCAAAAACAATACATTCAGTTTACTCTTGAGTAGTATATTATTTCTGTAATAAGTACTGAAAAAACATTTAACACATATTATCCAATTTACTCAATCATATTATTTGTGATCTATGCAACAAAATAGTTTTTCTCTTCTAAGCTTGATTTCTTTGATTTTGATTAATGTAATTCTCTAAAATCTAGTAGATTAAATTATTTAGTAAGAAGGGAAATCAATAAAGTACTCTAAAAAAAGTTTTTTTTGCTGTAACTATAGTTCCCTTTCAGTCAGTACACTACGAGTTACGTCAGTTACTGACGAAATGGGTGTTTCGCTTAGAGGCCAATTGCCTCGGGAAAATGCCATGGGTCTGCGGAATAGGAGTGTTGCTTTCTCTTAGGCTTTAGCGCATGGCGCCTCGCTGACAGACATTTGTAAAGATTTTATAATCTCCGAGTAGAGCCTGTGTCTTCTCGTGTACTCGCCCCAAGTGGCCAGTTACTGGACAGGCTCAGGTGTCTTCGCTTGCTGTGCCATTCCACTCCACGGACTGGATGCGTGCGCATTTTTTCTCAGGTGAGCTTCACAGTAAGCCCTGAGCTCCTCCAGCACTGTTGATGTCGACACCAGAGTGAGTAAGTCTCTCCGAGCGCGTGTCTTCCCTTGGCAAGACACCTTGCCACGTCTGGGGTTGAAATATTTCCACCTGCGGCTGGATACCCCAGAGTGTTCCATATGTAGTCCCTACAGGGGTCATATGTGTATTCTTTAGTCCTCCCTGCGGGTAGGCATTGTGTTGCATTTCTCCATGTGGGATATGCTTCCCAGTGTACCTTGGTAACGTTGAGCCTAGCCCCTCGTTTGTGCCAAGACTCACAGCAGGGAGCTCTGGTCAGCGCAGGACGCTGGAAGACAGCCGTCGTGGCGAGATTGTATTGGGACCCCCATTTCGTCAGTAACTGACGTAACTCGTAGTGTACTGACTGAAAGGGAACGTCTCGGTTACGTTTGTAACCCTCGTTCCCTGAAGGACGGGAACGGAGACATTACGTCCCCATGCCACTTCCGCTGTAACGCTGTAACGGCCAGGCACTCATGCCTCGGCTCTTCAGCAGGTAACATACTGCGAGATTGCCACGCAACGCCCTTTATACCCACACGGTGGGGTGGGGTTGCGGCATGCAAATTCCGCAGACCCATGGCATTTTCATGCCATTGGCTCGTTTTGTAGAGCTCAAAGGCGATTGGCTTCTAAGCGAAACCCCCATTACGTCAGTAACTGACGTAACGTCTCCGTTCCCTTCCTTCAGGGAACGAGGGTTACAAACGTAACAGAGACGTTCCCTTTCAGTCGGTCACGTTCGATGTACGTCAGACGTCACTGACGAACTGGGATCACTTCTGGGAGCCCCTATCAGCTTCGAGATATAGAGAACGGGCCAATGGCCATTGGCGTGCAAGATTTGCATCTCGCGCTCCGCCCCGCACCACAGTATAAAGCGGAAGGAGATGCAGCGCACCTTTGTCATTCACTTCAGAGCTGAACACGGTTTCTGTTTCAGCAGAGAGAGAAAGAGAGAGAACGAGAGGAGAGGCTTCTTTGAGTGCTGGGAGAGAAGGCACGATCAGTGGCGGCCGCGAGCTCACTGATACAGTGATAAACTGCTGTTTTTACAGCACTGTTTGGTCTGTTAGTTCGGTGAGGGTGTCCCAACGGTGAGTGCATACACAGGCTGCACTACTCTCCTGTGCTTTGCTGCGGTCGTTCCTGGGTGCTTCAGCACATTTAAAAGAGCTTTCTTCTAAAAGAGCAGCGCGGGTGTCATTCCACCCGTGCGTTTCTGGATGCGGTTGTTTCCTGTCCTTATTTGACGGCCACCATCCCTCTCGCATAAGCATGTTGAGATTGCGTTCGTGGGTGATCCATGTTCTCTCAGCAGAACAGGGTCACGTCTGAGCGCCGTGTGCCATCTAGCTGCCGGCTGACAGCGCGGGTTGTCACGGCAACCCAGCGCGTCACTCGCCGCTTTAGATGCGCGGTCGAGACTTCAAACCTCAAACGGGGTTCAGTCCCTTCGCCTATTCCCCGATCTAGTTCCTTTTCTGGTGCACCAGAAAGGGGCTACTTCGGCTAATAAACCTTGGTGACCTGAGGATTACCCGAGTACGTCTCCATGGGCCCTCACTCCTCTATGAGCTCTATCAGCATGCTGAGACTGTGTTCGTGAGTGGTTCATGTTCTCTCATGAGAGCATGACCACGTCGGCGCATTGTTCGTCGTGCCTTCTTCATAGGGGCTTGAGTGTTCAGCGCGCCGTGTGCCGCATGACGGCTACACTCACAGTCTCACGTGCCTGCTGGTAGCTTACAGGTGGGATTGCTGGTTCCAAAAAAAAAAAGGGACCTAGCGTTTCATCTGGGGCTCTAGCAGAGGACAGATGTCAATCGCTGCATCTGAGAGAGGGCTGTTATAAGCTGGAAATAAAAGATGATGCTGAGTTTCCCACTATAATTGTGTGTGCTCATGCTGAATCAGATTCAGACTTGACAGCCATGCTTTCCTGGGTGGCTGAGGCGTAGTGCAACGCATAAATCGCCTTGCCCGCCCCCTTGCCTTTTCCCCGGATGTGCATTGGAAAGCTTTGGCAGTGTGGAACTATTTGGTGCCAAAAGGGCCATAATATGTATAAAGTTTTCCTCTCTCTCACTACCCTCATCGGTGGGGTGGCAGTGCCACTGGCAGGCCACCTCCGCCCTGCGCTCTTAGTGCACGAGGGTAGTTCTGAGCTGAGGTTGAGCCACGCACAGTGACTGATTTATATTTAAAAGTCACAGCGCTGGCCCTCAGCCAGACGATATCCACCCTGGTCCAGAAACATCCTTGGGCTACCTTGCAGGGGTGTGAGACGTCGCCAAAGTACGCTTTCTCGAAGCTCACATCTCACAAGGTGACCCTTTTCGGCGACTCTGTTAGTGACTGTGCCCAGCAGTCCTCCACAGTGCAAAGCAGATGGAACCCCTCAGTCTGCTCGCCATAGGCATCGGTTCCACGATGCCACCCGTCTCGGCTGCCAGTCAGTGACCCGGACTTGGTTGAAGCTGCTCTTTCCCGGAGGAGGGCCGGGTGGAGAATCATTGCTAAATTCTGTTCCACCACTGGTGTTACAGCCAGTGGTGCCCAAATTCTTAAGAGCAGTTCCAATACCTCTGGGTCTCGGGAGTTCAGGAATGGCAGCGTGTGACGCTACGAAGCCTCGCCACTCTCGTTCCCCTCCCCACAAGAGGGCGAGACAATAAAATTATAATCAAAACATGATCAGACATTCAGTTTTATATTTAGGTTATTTTCAGGCCTTTAACATTAAAGTCTCATCCATTTTTCCCTAAGTGAATTTCAATTGAAAACCGTGAGTTACTTGCATGTATATTTTACCTTGTTTTACTCTGTTCCTATACTACTTTGAGTTATTATGACTCTTGGGTAACAAAATTGCAAGTGTTTAAAATAAGACCAGATATATGAATATAGACCATAGGGTTTAAGAGCTGCACCCATTTTTATTTGGGTATGTCGTTTTCAGAAAAGTCTCAAAAATAGGGGCGCAAGTTAAGAGGTTAAAGTAATTACTATTACTAGGCCCTGTGCTGTGATGCCCCTTGTAGCCAGGGTTTCTGACCTTAGGGAATAAAGACATTTCTAACTCTGGTGTGTACCTTTAGGATGGGAACTATGACTCTGGGCTAGTCCCATTGAAGTTTTAGGCACCCATTCCAGCATGGCGGCATAGGTATTTTGTTCACCAGTAGCATCCTTAGACGCAGTGCGAGTTTCCTTTCAAAAGGACTGCCTGCCGTGTTTCTTTCAGACAAGAAGTGAATGGCGTGTTCCTCAGGTGCTCTTTTATACTCTGGTAGCACCGGTAGTGACGTCATAGGCTGTTGTCGTAATTTGACATGTTATTCAGACACCGGGTATGCCTGCGGCATTTCCCCAGTAGCGTCCTTAAATGTCTCGTACCCCTTCTCAGTAAACCATGGTTACATGCGTAACCTGAGACGTTTCCATAGTTACCCTTGTTTGCTACCATGGCTACTCATTGCCCACACCTGTCCCTCGTTAGCCCCTTGCTACCTTGTGTATTTAATCCCCAGTGTGTCTTCTGTTCATTGTCTGGTGTTGTCCTTTGTTGGATGTTTCGTCAAGGTTCTCAGTTCTGCTCCCTGGTTTTCTTGTGTTTATTTTGGTTATTATTGTTAATATTTAAATAAAGTTCACCTACACATGTATTCTGCCTTCACTCATCTCTGAGAACACTCAGCATTACAGTAGTAATAGGAGAAACAAAGATTTTCGAAAACTTTGAATCAATTGAACAATTTGCGAAGCGAAACGCCACACGCTGGTGACTCCTACTGGTCAGAACAGTGTAAATGCAGCAAAAACTCAGCCCAAACACCTTTTACAAACCAATTTCAAATTTTCTATTGAAGATGCAATCAGTTAAATGCAATTAACAAATCATTTAATACCATTAAACAAAAAGTGTCGCTAAAACTTGTTTTGTTAATTTCTTTTTTACTATATAAATGTGCCGTTAAATGTCTACACATTTATAAAAATTAATCCCAGATCAGGCACTGTTTCATAGGTTCATGAGATCGCCGCTAGCAGCAAGTCATTGAAATTTTAAATAATTTTGAAACAGTTATGTGTAACAAAGCCTTGTTTACTGAAATCATGTGATTTCGGCAGTTTGATACGTGCTCCAAATCACTGCTTCAAAACAAATGCTTGGCAAAGGCTTCGAAGCTTCAAGAAGCGTTTCAAAAGCGCCCATCACTACATCATAGCATGGTTATTTAGCTATCCGAGCACTGACCTCTACCCAACTATTTCACAACATAAAACAACATACAAACTGTATAAAACACATGACAGGCAGATAAAAGTACAATCACAAGTCTTCCAGGTCCAAACAATTGTCTTTTGTGTGAAATAGACCCAAAATTGCTAATTGTTCTTATCTGCCGAAATGGTCAAATCCTCCACAATTTTAAAAATAACCCACCTGAAGAACTGTTACGGCAACCTTAAAATGCCATTGACTCCAGTGTGTCTTGTGAACAAATTGTGACATGCTAAAGTTCTTATTTATCTTTTGAGTGAGATGTGAACACATTCACAGAGCATAACGATTTTCAGTAAGTAAAACCTTTTCCAGTTGCATGTAGAAAGCTATTGTCTGTCTTAAAAAAAAGTTTGAATGCAAATTGTATGTAATACTTTTTGTCGTTTTTTTAGAATATATTACTTTGTACTTGTATCTGCCCATTTTATTTGTAGCACAATATCTACAGTATAAATATATAATACATATTTCTAGATACAAGAACTGCTGAATGTGACAACTGAATGTGTAGAATCATCAACAAGCATGGACACGTTTTAGCCAGCAAAATATTAAAGATGAAAGCGACGTGAAAGCCAAGTATGGTAACTCATACTTGGAATTTGTCCTCTGCATTTAACCCAGTCGAGGCCTAATAGTAACCTTAAGTTGAGGGTTTGATTCTCAATACCAGCAGGAAATGACTGAGGTGCCCTTGAGCAAGGCACCTAACACTCAATCGCTCTGCAGGCATCACAGCAAAAGGACTGCCCACTGGACATGCCCATGTGTGTGTGTGTCAGAGGTGTAAAGAGTACCTGAAAACCACACTTACAAAAAAAAAGTACAGATGCCTTACAGCAAAAACGACTCTATGAGTTACAAGTCACCAATTCCAATACGACTTGAGTAAAAGTCTTAGAGTCTCATTTTAACAGTACTAAAGTATTTTACTGATACTGAATGTAGGCTCAAAGCAGCACTAGTCATCAACGCCTAAAAGACATGCCATTGTAAAACATGAAACAGTTGATTTGTAAGGAGAGCAATCACGTGTTTAATTTCTAAAATCGAAATAAAACTGAACACCTCAAACTCGCAATAAATCAAGTTTGACAACAGCCTCTTAAACACCTTCAAGCACTCAAGTCTCAGTTAAGCTCAAGTGCTCAAAAATGGCATAGTAAACCAATATCTGTCATGGTAGGTGTAGCTGAAAAGGAGCGAGGACTCAATTGCAGGAGGAACAAAAACCAACAAAAAAAACCAAACAAAACTACCCACGAGGGGGAAAACAGAGCATACCACACATAAGGAACCAGTAACAGGAATCATGGATGGAACAAAGACAGGGAACAGGAGACAACGATCCAGCACAAGACAGCAAACACAAGGAGACTATAAAGGGAACAAACAAGACAGGTGATGCGGGAGAACAGGTGGGGCAAATCAATCAATAATCAGGTAACAAGAGGGGCAGGGTCAAGACAATAGACATGAGAGCACATGGCACAAGGAACATGTGACAAAACCATGTGCTCACACAAAACACAAGCACATGGCCAGCAAAGACAAATACCAGCCATGTGTTCACACAAAAACAAGACTAAACTGGGAGTGTCAGAGTTCTGTCACAAACCCAAGAATACACTACACAGAAGTGACAGAACCCTGACAATATCCTTCAAAAAGTTTACTTCAATATAACAGATAAATAAAAATATGTTAAGTAAAATGAAATAGTCTAAGCCTACTTGTACTGGACGTGCTGGTTTTGGCCTCATCTCATATCTGAAAAACCTGTGACTAGCAACTATCTGCTAATGAACTCGTAGTCGTGTAAAGTATCCTTGTTGACAAGTTTGGGTGAGTAAGGGCGAAATGCACAAGTTATAGTACCTTCAATGCCCTGTAGATGGTGATATCACTTCTTTATAGCAAAAAAAAAACTGCTGCAGAAAAGTTAGGTGCCATGCAAAAAGTAATGAGTACTTGCATTACTCATCACAATATATTGGAGTAAAGAGTACATATACTTATTCAAAAATGTAGTAAAGTAGAGAGTAAAAATTGCTAATATCTTTGATACTCAGTAAAACTACAAAGAAGCCAAAAAGATAAAGTACAGTAACTAATTACATTTACTAAATACTTTACACCACTGGTGTGTGTCCACGGTTTGCAGTGTATGTGTGTGTTCACTACTCACTGCTCCTAAAGTGTGTGCACTTACTTGGATGGGTTAAATGCAGTATGGGCTACAATGTCTTCACATGTCATTTTCATCTTTATAATTTTGCTGGATAAAATGTGTCCATGCTTGTGTTTATTTTTAAAGAAAGATGCATGTTGATGATTATACACATTTAGTTGTCGCATTCAGCTGTTCTTGTATCTGGAAATGTACCAGATACTTTGATAAAATGACTTTATGATCATACAAATATCGACATCCTTTGTATTGCCGTCAAAAGTTTCTTATTGAAAGCAATGGGTTATTGGCCACATCAGTAAACAGACGCTAAAGGGCGCTTTTCTCTATAGCAGTGGTTCCCAACCTCTCCAAATCAAAACTGCAACTGCAATTCTGAGAACATATTTTAACATCCTAAGTATTTATATTCTGTATCTTTTTTAATAATATCATTAAAATTTTATGCAAGGGCAAGGCAGGCGCACATGATCTGACCCAAGATCTGGGTAACACAAAAACAACCCAAACACTGAAAAAAATACCCTCCAAAAATTACCCAAAAGGCTCAACCCAGGATTTGGGTAGAAAAAATAAAGTGAGTGTAAGTGAGTTTTAAAACTGTAATGTTTATTGTAATCATCCGCAAACAAAGAACAACCACACACAATTTCACTTCTTTTGACCATAAAAACAAGTCTCACACAAATGTTGATGTTGCGAAGGGAACTAAACCTAGACTAAAGCCCCGGTCATACTAGACTTTGAGCACACAATATTTCTATGGGCACTGCAATGGTCACAAAATTACCACATTCTGCGGCGTCTTTTTTTTAAAACATAATTCAGCATATATGCAGTCTACTCCACTTTACTGCATCTCTGCAATCCGAGAGATTTAAAGTTTGTATTCTTTTATTTCAGCTAAATAATCACATTGTGTTGTATCAGTCTTCTATTGGTCACAAGTCTTTACGTGGTTCAAATTCCCAGGTCAGAATTCACCAAACTTGAACTTTGGAACACAGCAAAATGTGAAAATTCTTCTCTTCAGCTTGCGTTTTCTGTCTCCCGCATTTGCATGCGTATGAACGGAAGCCAATGGAACGAAAAGTGTAGTGTGACCACCCCTTAAGCGAACTTGCTTTCAACACGTTTGGGCTTGCTGGATGTGTGGTCTCCCGGCTGGCAAGTCAGGGTCCCCAATTACTTCAAATGCATGCCAATCATTCCCCCCAGCTGTTGACCCCAAACAAAGCCTTTTCTCAGACACTCCCCCCCCCCCCCCAGCTGTCTACCACAGTAACCCAAAACAAAGACAGATGTGAGGAAAAGTATGAGTTACTCGAACAAGCCAAACAAAAACCTTCGAGGAGTCCATATTCGTGTTTCTGTCTTGGCTTGAAAATGCACTTCTTCAATTCTCTGGACAAAAACATGGCAATCTTAGCCAAATCTCAACAGATGGGTCTGCAAGATGGATTTAACATTAGTCCATGATGATTGTTCAGAGTGTTTCAAGATGCTTCAATGACATTTCACACGTCACAATGAATGTTACAGATATTGAAAAGATAGCAAGCAAAGCTTATATGCACAATATCTGCTCAGTATCAGCCAAATGATCCTGTGGCCTCCAACCCTGACCCTGTCTGATTTTGTTGTCAGAACACCTCCTCCAGGGGTAGAGGGGTCCAAGAAGCACTTCCTCCACTAAAGAAAGAACAACTCCTCATTCGGGGGCAGAAAAACACCTCCTCCTATACTTCAGGGGGAGAAAAATCCAGAGAGCTGGATAAATTTCAAGCTGCAGAGCTGGAGTCCCATCTAGAGTCTGGCTGGCTTGACCTAGCAGGAAAGCAATAGTGGTAGATCCAGCCGAGCAGCAGTGGCAGCCTGTTGTACATCTTTCCGCCCCCACGTGTGGCAGCCAAAAAATCCTAATGACTCCCTTCATAATGATCATGCTAAAGCTAATGTTTACCTGTGGGGCGCGGTTAGTGTGGCAGGTTAGTGATTACTGCTGATTAGTGTTTGACAGGTGGATATATCGAGAAAAAAAACTTGTTGGATGTGTTTATTTGTTTATGAATTTTTTAACTGGTGACAGCTGTGAAGAAGAGCGAAGTATACAGGTGTTGTGTAAAATGTTAGGAGAGCGGTAACTAGCTAATGCTTTAATATAGTAAAAAAAACTGCTTACTATATGACAATATTTACTTAATAGTATATTAGTGTAATAGTAAATTGGTGTACACATTAGTGTAATAGTTTAATCAATTTAATAAACACCTGGCTAAGGCTAAATCACTTCTCCATACATTTTTCTCTAAAATTCTTAACACAAGTTTGACAAAAAAAATAAGCATTGTAGACTTTCCAAGTCCCAAGAATATCTCTTTTTTTAAACTTGAATCAAACAATGCCAGTCAACATACAGCAGCTGTTCTATATGACACATCTTCATGAACACAGTTTTGCACCCCCTAAATTTATTTATGAATTCACCAGCAAACTGCCTCACAAGAGCAAAGTGCTACCAAATAACAAGAAGAGGATGGGTCATGATGGAAAGTGGTTTAGTAACACACACAAGATGACCTTTAGAGTCACTGTGGGCTGTGGCTACCTAATGAGACTTGTTGGATTCCCAAAGTTGTAAATTTGTCTGTTCTAGTCACATTAGAACACACCAAAATCTACAGGGAAACTAAAGATATGTACAAACACAGGATGGCTAAAAATCAATTGGACACGGATAGATATTCAAGATTGTTTGAAACATTTCGCAAAGAAAAGCACATGTTTTCCATGTGCTAGTGGGGCCAGATGGATGAGGATGAGATGATTATTCACTCGGCACTAATATTTTGTTTGGCAAGGTCACATGAGAATGTACTTAAAATCATTAACAGAGTTGCCAGTCTACTACAGCTGTAACCAGGTGTAATATCCAAAGGAAAAGTTAATGGACAATACCAAGGACATACCAAAGGAAAATTATTTCTCAGAGGATTTTTCATTTATGTTTTAATTAGGTATCAACGTTGTCATTGATGTTTCGCTAAAACTTCTTTTAAAATACACAAATCAATTATTGAGGTGCATAAGTCTAATAGGATTTTTACATTTTCTGACAAAAATGCACATGGTGTTTGTCCATGATTGCCATGATGCTCTAACATTGCCAGGTGTTTGGCTGGTTTCTGGTAGTTGCTTACTGTATGCAGTCAAAAGAGCCCATGTTTCAATGATATCCTAGTCTATTAGAAAGGTCCACCTGTGGCCCGAAACACTGGGATAGGCTCCAGCATTCCCGCGACCCTTTAGAGGAGAAAGTGGTATGGAGAATGGATGGACCTAAGTTTAAACAATAGTAATAGTGATGCTTTCCTTTGGCAAGCACTAGTAATATAATACAATTACATATAATTAATATATGTATTAATTATAATACATATGTATGTATTATATTTATATGTATTAATAATATTAATATATATAACCACATATAATTAATGTGGATAGCTTTGCTGAGATGTTAAGAAATTAACTGAATCAAATTGAATTCACTGACATTTATATTCCAGAAAATACGGTAAGGAGACACAAACGTATTGGTCCCACTTTATATTATGTGGCCTTAACTACTATGTACTTATTGTGTTCATATTGTATTGCAAAACACTTTTGCGGATATTGAGGTGAGATACCGGTAAAGTTAGGGACAGGTGTGGTGGTATGGGTAAGTTTAAGGGTAGGGTTAGGGAAGTGTCAACAGTGTAATTATAAATGGAACTACAGAAATTAATTACAGATGTAATTACATGCAGCTAATTTTAAAAATGTAAGTACAATGTAAAAACATGTATGTACACTGTAAGTGCATTGTATCAAATTATTAATTTAAATGTTAGTACATTGTAGTTAAGGCCACCTAATATAAAGTGGGTCCAATGTATTTACTAAGGTTGTTTTATCTGGAGACTAACCTGAAAAGCGGTTCAGACTTCAGCAACAGTCTCCACAAGTAATCTCACTGGTGTCTATGAGAAACAATATTACCAGGCCACAATATCTTAGAAAATAATTTAACTATAAATGTAGGGGTAGTAGAGTAGGACAGTAAGTTGGTGCATACAGTAGCGTGCGTGTGGTTAGCATTAGTAAGAGGTTTAATCGTGGGGCTCGACACAGGTCAGCTGCTCAGCTATGGTGACTGTGTGACTGGCACAGCATGGGTGCGCCACAGAGCTCCACATGACTCTACCTATCGACCTCACACCATGGCACTGAGAACACCAGCACCCAGTGACAGGTACGAGAGCTGCTCCACTCTCTCATTTGGGCTTTTACTAAAAGCCTTTTCTAAAAGCATGCAAACATAGAACTTAATGATGTGTTTGTCCTGACCATAAAGGCGTAAAAATGGCATTGAGATGATGGGAATCCTAACATGCTTTGACTGTGGGGGTCAGTAACGTAGCATTTATGGTTTTTATTGTAAGCTGCATGACAATATAATGACACAGCATCCATGACACTGATTCTATGGGCACTGATACATCGATCATCTTCATTTCAAATAGAAGACCAAAATGCCTTTTACAAAACCAATTAATCTTAAAATACCAGCTAAATTAGTTACAGTTATTTATATTTGCTGCTGACATAAATTATACAGTGTTTCCTACATACATTGTAAAGTCTAAGTGTACCTTGTACTACATCTACAAGTACTGCAGTGGGTGCCTAGAGGAACTGAAGACCAAAATGCAATAAATCTTAAGCTATAGTTAGTTAGTTATTTTTTGTATCTTTATCTTTCCTTTTTCATAACTGATGCCTATAAAGGAACCAGTTGTAGTACTTTTAATTGTAGTAATTTAATTAAAATTTAACTATAATGCAAGTCCAAGCAAATGGCTTGTGTAGACAATACAGTTATACAGTCTTTAAGTGTCTCTTTATGGAAGTATTATTCTATTCACTATATTAAAATAGACAAATAATATTGTCTCTTTCCTTCAATTGGACAGCAATACATTCAGTCATGTCTGGCAACTTGACAAACATGTTTTCAGAATCAGGATATATAAAAATTAATGATTTATAAGTATTTTGGAGATCACAGTTTTTTGCAAACTGATTATATTGTTGTTGTTGTTTTTACTCTATGAAATTATAATGAATTTATATATTTTTAATATATATTCTATATTATATTCTATATTATATTATATCATAACATATATTCTAGTGATGCACTGATCATGATTTTTCATGGCCGATTCCTTTTTTTTTTTTTTTTTACAGGCAAATCATCTGTTTTCAATACTGGTTGGCAATTTTTTTCTTTGTTTGCTCTATAAAAAATAACTGAAGCCATTTGAAATTAGAGGCATTCACTGCATTTTAATCGTGAAACAAAGATGATACACACATGAAACATGAGCAGTTGTTTTTGATTTGTATAATTTTTGTTTTGCATAATACATAAGACACCTGCACAAAACAAAAACAGCAGGCGGACTGAATGAAAATGCAAGTTCACTCTCTGACAGTAGGTGGCGCTTAGTGAACAGCCGTGGTTTCTTTGGGTACCTCTGTACACAAAGCAGTGCTGCGCTTATAAACACTACTTTATACAGAGTCAGTTCCCTTTAAAGATAGATTTATATAAACCTCTACCCCAATTCAACATTTATATTTTTATTCCTATATTTTAAGCATCGCGAACAGTGAGCTTGCTGTCCCTGGTACAGTATTTGCTTTGCTGTTGCATCTGTGTTCTCTTCTTTGAGACGACGTGTCCCATCTCTGGCCTGCATTACCGTCCTGTTTACAGACTTCGTAATATTTTCACACAAATTACATTTTGGGAAATTATTGCAATGCAGTTTGTCTGCAAGTCCGGAATAGAGATCGGCGAAAATAAAAGAATAAAAATGTATGGCCAGTCGACCGATGCATCTCTATACAAGTCAGCCTATTGAACCATTTACACAGACTTTAAACTATGAGATCTAAAAGGATTTGCTATCCTGTGGCTCCCTCTGGTAAACAACATTAGTATTACAGCCCTTATCTCTGAATCCCATTGATATAAATGGCTGAGTAAAAAAAAAAAAAAAATTTAATGACGCTAGCACCCTAAGCATCACAAGTTCATCAGAAACTTGACATGTTCACTCAGAATGTCTTGTTGAAATCTGGATTCAAACATTCAAACTGATGAAAACTGATGGGAAAAAAAATAGACTTCTTATCATGTAGTTCCTTCTCGTGGACAACATTAGTAAAATGTGTTGAAGTCCGTCGGCCATTTTGAGTTGCCAAAAACTTTTTTTCGATCTCCTCCTAAACCACTTGACTGATTCACACTAAATTTTGCATGTGTCATCTATAGACACTGCTTTTCAAACTGTTTAGAAGATATGAGCCAATACATTTTGTAGCCATGGCTCAAAACACTTACCAAACTATACCTTCTAAACCATTTGATGAATCCAAATTCTTTTGATGACTTTTGTCTTCAGGGTATCTAGATGATATAAAACATTTGGGCAAATGGTCAAATTGTCAAATAATTAGACAAATGGTCTAGGAGGAGTTTGAAAAAGTAGGTTTATCAAAAAGCTCAAAATGGCAAAATAATTTTATCCATGGCAAACCTTGTCAGGAATATACCAGACTTGGAGACAGATATGTTAGTGAACCCAGGTATTTATTGTCACAAATGAAGAAAGGATAAAGACAGGTTAGTAAATGCAAGTCAGTTCAATGATGGTATACTGGAACTTCTCTTCTCTTTTACCAGGGTAACAGAGAAACCATAGACAGGGGAGCAGGTGTGACGAAGGCACACGCAGTGTTGCCAATTTAGCGACTTTGTCACTGGATTAGCAACTTTTTACACTGCTTTAGCTATTTTTTTTTTTTTTTTTTAAATGTGACTAGCGAGAAATCTAGCAACTTTTTGGAGTGATGGTTAACATTTAGTCAGTCACTACATCATATATCATATATTTTTGATCAAATCATATAGCAGTATAGTATTCCCTAATTCAGGCCACCATGCGCTTAACCTACCCTAACCAAAACCAACTACTGACAATCAATTCATCTGCCATCAATAAAACTATAATTTACAAAGAACGTTTTTTTAATAGCAACACATCTTGTCGACTTCTTGCTGTGACTAATAGATAGATAATACATAATAAAAGTGTAGGATCTGTTGTTGTATCTGTTTGTTGATTCGTGTTAAACATCAAGCAGTGCAGCTCTAATGGACTAAATTAAAAACCAATGCAACTTTAAATAAAAATAAAAAAACACCTAGTTTGATGCAAGCACAATGAAAGAGCAAAAGCATGAACTCCATCAAGGTACATTCTTGGTTTAACTTGACTACTGTTTTGAGAGCAACACCCAGTTCATGCAATAAATGTGCATGCATGGTTCATAGCTCAGGGTTTTTACAGTCATCTTATGGTTTTTTTAGTCATCTAATCTTGGCTGTAGTCACTGATCATTTTGGCCCACAGTCCACCCAAAGCCCTCTGTGGAGGAAAACAGTCTGTGGTAGGAGACGGAAAACACATGACATGGTAGTGCCACTAATTAACGTCATTTCATCAATCCGTGACCACCAAAAGCTATTCAGATTCCATATTGGCTTTCCGGTTTTGCCTGGCTGTGCTGCTGTCTGCGATGCCCATCAGTGCATTTCCAACAACAGCCTACATATCTACAAAACACACAGCTGATTGGGTTATGGTAGGAACGGACCCGCCCTCTCTTAAAAAATTGAGGCAGACCTCCAAGCTGTGGTTGGAGCCATGCTACCAGAATATTGAGCCGTTTGGATGCAAGTGTGCCAAACACATTTAAAGACATTCCCCAGAGCAATAATACCATATAATCAAGGCAGGGTTGGGATGACTCCTGCGGGAGAAGCCATTCTCAAAGCTTGTCGAGAAAGCCATTGAGGAAAAACAAACCGGTAGAAATTTAGAGACACGGATTTATGTTTTTCAAGTGGTTACTTGAAATGTCATGAAAGCCAAAGAAATGTTCGTAATCTTAAGTGTGTTTATAGTACAAAAGTTACACTATGTTAAGCTGTCCAGCAATGATACACACTTTTGTGGGGTTGTGCCTTTAGAAAAAAGTGTCTGTTAAGTGTTGTGTCTGTTAAGTGAAATGTTAACAATGTCATTTTAAGTTTGATTCAGTAAATTGTTCATGGGTGTGTATACAGCCTCTGAAGGAAGTGGTCACATGTGAGGATCTTCAGTTGCAGACACTGCTATTCTCTGGCACTGAAAGGCGATCCACCGCAGCTCAGGCAGCAGCTCTCATCAACATTCCCAAGCACAAGTCTAGTCAAGAGATTAAATCTGAAGCCTTATGCAGCAAACTGCTTCTGTACAGGGGCTTTCCTGTGAGCTGTGGCCAAAAAATGCCATTGAAAACAGATCAAACTGACCACAACTACCTTTGAATAAAACTGCTGCTCTGTTTACCTTCTCCTTGTATCCTCATCACACAGCTCCCTGTGCTCATATCTGTTTTGCCACTCATTTCCCACTGTCCTAAGGTTTCATAAAGGAGCAGATGATGACTGAAGAGCCGAGCACTTTTACAGTAGTGACTGCACCCCCTGGTGGGAACTGCAAGTACTTCTACACCTATTGATGGACAGGTTCTGAAAAAATATGACTCATTAATTAGTTAAACTAAATCAGAATAAATGACAGATGAATTACGTGAGGAGTGATTTAATTGCATATCTAGAAATGTAAGAAGCCAGAGGCTGAGTGCTAGAAGCACAGTATTTCCTATAGAAACGGTTAAAGAAACTGCTAAACTACCATCTGCTATAAAAGTATCTGAAACTGTAACCAACTAATAAATATATTCAATTGAATAGTTTATTGCTAATAGGTCTAAGAATATTTCACCAGTTTTCCTTTTAGGTCTTGTTTACACCTGGTATTAAGATGCGTTTTAGTCGATCAGATCACAAGTAGACAAGGGAGACACATACCGGTTTACACCTGCTATTTTAATCCATCTCTTTTGTCCACTTTCAACCACTTCTGTCCTGATTTATTTGAGGGGAGGGTCTATGGGTGGATAAATGTATGGGTTTTTCTTTTTTTCAGATCTTTCGAAAATAAAAATAAGCATCTTCGAATACCTCTGGAAATGGTTGAAAGTGGACAAGCTCAAAATGTTTTAGACTCCTTTCGATATAATGGACTAAATAAGTGTCTTCGACTACCTCTGGAAATGGTAAAAAGTGGACAAGCTCAATGTTTTAGACCCCATTACACCTGTATTTAGCGTTGTCATTATAAATACAATACAAATTCAAATGCAACTGTTTTTGGCTTTTATTTGGAAATTGTAGACACTTTTTACATTGGGATTTACACCTCTGTTTATACTTAGAATCATAATTTAGGTGGGTATAACCAGCATCTCACACAAAAGTTGTAAATATCTTCCCTCATTTCAATTCAGGTTTACTTTTAGGACAGCAGTTCCCCACATGTGACCCCAGTCTGGCTTCCACAGGAGATCTGCATAAACTTGTCAAAGCCAGGCACAAAAGAAACTCATTCCATGGATATTCAGGGCTTATTTTCCCCATGTTTTCCCAGCATGTAACTTCTTCTCCTTTCTTCCTTCAGGCTGTTTGAGGTGAGCTCTAAACCTAGACAAAAAGTGTGCAGCCCCTGTATTGCCTTGTTTCCCAGGAACATTCAATGTTCCACCAGCACTTTGTCCCCAACCATCCAAACCTGGTCTCCCTGGGATTGCAGTTGAACAAGATACAGCTGAAACAAACATTGGGCACCTGCCGCAACAGGCTAGATGGGACGGGTGGTAAAAAAACTAAGTCTTTACATTCTTGTGGCCAGGATGACAATTTCAGCAGCGGCTCAACTAGGCAAGGAATCCCACCCAACCCTCAGAGACGCAGACCGAGGTCAAACAGAGACTGTGTTTAGATTTCACATATGCTCCACCGCACTGGGGAAATTGGGTATGCAACATTGACCCTCTATTTAAGTAAATCAGTGCCCAGAAGATGCAGCATGTGCTTCATGGAAGGTATTCATTTGCTCTTTAGTAGAAGCAAATGTGACAACATGTCAAAATATAATGATTTCATGCTGGCTCTAGCACAAATGGCAAGGTTGAAAAGACAAGTTTAATTTGTGATTGTGTCGATGTCTTAGAGAGTCCCCCTCATTGACTGTAAAGTTCAGCAAAAAGTCTTAGCTATCTGGAAAATGACACCCATATCATCATTCAAAAACTAACACTCATTGTGTGAGATAAGAAATAACACCCATAATGCCATAGTGAAATATATCACTAATGAGTTTCCTATAGTTTGTTTTCATGACCCATGATAACATGGAAGTACAAGCAATTTCCGTCAAAGTAGACAAAGTGCTGAAACTGGCAAAGTTTACATTTAAACAATGGCTCACATAAGCATGACAAATTGAACGTTAAAAATATCAAGGCATTTATTAGATGAAGCCTCTTGACACTGCATATCTGCTCATTATCAGACATTGTAGTTTATCTTTTTTCCATTTAATGTGCCAAAAAACAAGGGGAAAATATTTTTAAGAGGCTAATTGCAATTGATAACAATCTTTCAGATCAAATAATGGAGACTATAAATCTTTATATGAAGTACTATCCCACCCATGCTAACACAGGCCAGCATTTACTAAATTTATTGACTTCCTAAGAGGGGATAGAATAGGCTTAGACCCAATCTACAACCACTGCAGCCCAACAAACCGGTTTACTGCTTCATAATGTTCAATGGGGCCTGAGGGAGCCACTCCCGCCCTGGCCCTTGATTTGCCCTAACAATATCCTCTCCTTAGCACACCTTTTTACATAGAATCTTCCATCACTGTTCACCATGGAGCCAAGAGAAATAATGATACAGTGCCTTGAACTGTTGAACAGTTGTTGAATGTGAAAACTTTCCTACCTTGTACATCACTACAGATCCAGCCAAAGTGGGTTAGAACACCAGGACAATATCAAACGCCCACCTGTCCGTGGACTATGTCCATGAATTTTGGATTATATTCATTTAGACCAGAATTATAACACTTATATTTTGTGTCCGTATATAAGAGTTTCATAGCATAACCTCGCTACTTTTACCCTCCAAACCTGGTTTAAAACTTGTTGATGCAAGTGACAATAGCTCAAAGACGATGATTAAAAGTTAAACACATGTTTCTCAAAACATGAAGTTCTGGTGTGACCGCTGAAAGGCGCGTAATGGAAGAATATCAATAAGCAGAAATGAACGCGTCATAGAGGAATACATTCCAAAGGCGTTCCCACTGTATCACAATTACCTCAATTAAAATTATGCTAGGGGAATGTTTATAGGGGGAACTGGGGAAACTGTAAATTCAACACACATTCTTGAACTTGCGCTTATTAAACTTAGTGAGCGAGTAAAATGGGTGCCAAAACGAGTGTTTATGCTGGATGAAGAAATATTATCTGCGATCTGAACAGACGTTTTGGCCACCAGGTTAGAGATCTTCGTAGCTTTATTGTTAACAGCTGTTGAGAGCTGCTCGTGTCTAGTTTCATTCCTCTACAAGCATCTATGAAAAAAAAGACAAACCTGACCGGCTTGTACCTGCCCGTCTGAATTAAGAAGTTGATAAATGTCCTGATATGCAGTATTTAATACATTTGTAAATAGGGACATCTTTAATTCATAAATAAGTTATAACTGGAGACTTAATGCAAACATCACGTTGTTATAATGAGAACATTACTCACACTAAATCGCAACTCCACAGGTTGTCATGGGAAGACGTTTACATAACTTTCCCCCTAGATTGCGGTGTCTTTTTTTGTTTATGAGCATTGATTCTTCATTTCACATCTAACTTTCATCTATTCATAAAAAAAACCTGAAGCATGAAAAACATTTAAAGCTTGAGGAAGAGTTCCTCTGCCTACCCGAAGTAAGCTGTGCTCGGTCCAGGCAAGCTGATCAGATGCACTATAATGGTAAATGATAACCATCCCAGGAGAAGGTGTCCATCCAGCATTTTGTAGCGGCTCTGGGGCAGCTCATTTCGTTCGTCCTAAGTTGCTGTGTAAAATCCTTGCTTGTGAGAACGGCACTTCTTATACACTCCGAGGATTTCTGCGCCCCTCCCATTCACTTAGAGCAGGAGAGAGAGAGAGAGAGAGAGAGAGAGAGAGAGAGAGAGAGAGAGAGAGAGAGAGAGAGAATAAGTCTGGCTTAATTATTTACGTTTGCTTTTTATTTACGTTTTGCCTGGGCAATAATAATCGTGATATTTCTAAAAATGGAATAAATAATTGTTTTCTGATATAGACTAACGTAACATCTATGCTGGCTTTTTAATTTCAGACAAAAGCCCTCGAGCTGATGAAAAACATTGAGCATGCTCAACCAGAATATGAATATTTTCCCAAATATTCATGTTTAATTTGGTTTAATTCGCTTGCCCAGTAGATCTACTCATGTCCACAGAAACCGAGTATTTCTTTCAATAATTTCTGAGAGGACATACTGGCACAAGTTTACAGGTAAATTAGATGATACATTTAATAAGAAAGCAAAATAAGTTATTGGACGTTATAAATCTTGACGAGAGATTGGTTTTGGCAAGAGTAGAGGAGAAAAGGTTGTCTATTCTTGTTTGAATGCTTTTTATTGATGAGCAATGAATGCAACATACACTGCACTCCTAAAAGCTCATCTAGAGCTAATCTGTTGTGCACTGAAGTAGATACCAATTGAGGACTTCAGATGCAAAAAAACCTGAGTCTGTCTGACATTTTTCTTTTTAATGAGCATTTTTATCAGGCTCCTATGTTTAGGTTCAATAATTTCACTTTAATGACAATTAAATGAAATGTCATTGAAAATGTTATTGAAATGCCTTATTTTTAAAAAAATGCCACTGATAAGATTAAAAGTAAAAAAACATAAAAATGCTCGTTTAAAAGAAAAAATGTCAGATGGACTTTTTGCATCTTTTGCAAAATTGAAGTAAATTGAAGCAATTTAAGTCTTTAATTATTGATACACAAAGAATGGCGTGTCATTAACACAATGTCCTTCAACATTAATAACCCAAGTCACAGATGAAAACACAAATCTTGGCATCATTATCCACTACTTGCACATCTTTGTTTTGGCAGCGAAATGTTGGTGAGATAGGGATCTGTTGGGCTGGTTCCAGCTCACCTGAAAGGAGCCCTTGACATGCTTGACATGACAGCCCTTAAATGCTGCAACAATATGGACCTTTTCAATCACAAGGATCACAGTAGCAACAACAGGTGGGCTACTGGAACTTTTTGCCAAGTTTCTGTTTGCTAAGCTGCCTGCTCTGCTGGATCATGACACAGGTAAAGTACAAGGGAGAAATGGCATTATTGAGGATCTACCTAGCAACCACGAGGCAATGACGTCTGCTTTGTTGACACCATATGATTGGGGTATTCAATCTCACAAATTAAAGAACTGGATTTAAAGACTAAGTGGCAAAGACAAGATTTCATAATTTATTTAAGACTGGGTCCCTTTAGGTCAACGTGAATTCGTTTTTGTTTTGTTTTTTGTTTTTTTTATGTTTTATTATTATTACTTAGTATTAACTTAATATGTTAAGTGTACATTTTTTTCAAAAAATAAAAGTTTGCCTTCTTGCTCTGCCACCTTTTGTCTGACATCACAAATCCCTCTTATGTATCAGACTCTTCTCTCCAACTACTTGTTATATGTGTTTTCCAAACCCCATCAATTCCACAGAAAGAAGCCACCTATACCCTAACCTATGTTATTACCACCTACCCGAATCTCAGGCACTGGACAGTGGACTGTGTTGTGCTGCTCGTACAGACCACCATCATCTCCCATAACCTTACCAATGAAAGCAATTTAAAGGTGCAGTGTGTAGTATTTATGATACTACATACTTTATGATTACATAATTATGTTTTCAGTGGTGTATAAAGACCTTACATAATGAACTGTTATGTTTTTATTACCTTAGAATGAGCCATTTCTATCTACATACACTGCGGGTCCCCTTACAGTAAAGTCACCATTTTGCGCTGCCATGTTTCTACAGTAGTCCTAAACGGACAAACTGCTCTACAGAGTGCCAGCTACTCTCTGCTGTCTCAGACGACGACATCTTTGTCCTGTGTCGGCCACCGTAGCTTCTCTATGTGCTTCGAAAGGACAACACGTTCTCACTCCCAACTCGTCACATATTGACGCTTGGTCAGGACCCCTTGGCGTCACTTTTTAATGCACAGGCTACCCCTTTAGGGTTTTTTTCCGACGCACAGGGTGCTCCATTGATTTCAGTTGTTTGCCCAATGCGTCGGATCAAGATGCATTTAATTCTTTGCATTTGTAAAGGTAGACATGATTTTATTCATATTTATAGGCTACTTTTATATTTTGGAGCAACTAACCCCACTCCTACCCTAAACCTACCCACTTCTAAACAATATAAATCACGTAACAGGCAAATAAAAGTACAGTCAGAGGTATTTTTTTGCAAAAACTGACCAAAAACAGTATAAAAGTATTAACTCATGTTGCATTCCAAGTCTTTTGAAGTTATACGATATCTTCATGTAAAGAACAGAGTTGATCTTAATGTTTTAATCGCTGAAATGATGATCCCGCCATTCTGTGAACGCACACACGCACTCAGTCATATCTCATTCAAATGATACACCCGACTCTTTAGCATGACACAATCGGTCATGAGACACACGAGAGCCAATCACATTTTACAATCAAAGTTGACGTAATGACGCAATTGGTCACGAGACATACGAGAGTCAATGCAATTTCACTATCAAAGCTGACGTAACGTTTCTTCGGGCGGCAATTTTTGAATGTGTGCATGATCTTCAGTGGAAGGAGATGCAGATCACTTTTGTGGATTTTCTTCACACAAATCAATTGTTTGGCTTCTGTACTTTTTGAATAAATTGTGCCTGCAGTTGTATCTGCCTGTTATATCCTGTGTTTTATATCATATAATACACAAATGGGTAGGTTTAGGGATGGGGTTGGGATACATGTTCAAACGTGTCTAAAAAGCGTAAATAGAAAAATAAATATTCCCATGTCCAACGCGTCTGTGTATGACGCCAAATATTTCTTATTGAAATCAATGGATTACGCTAAAGGGGTACCCTGTGCATTAAAAAGTGACGCTGAGGGGTGCTGACCAAGTGTCAATATGTGACGGGTTAGGAGTGAGAACATGTTGGAAAGGGAGGGGTGAAGGGTGGGCGGTTGCAATTCGCAACCTCACCGCTAGATGCCGCTAACATTTACACAGTGCAACTTTAAAGGGGAAGACTGAAAGAGATTCACACTGAATGCATCATTAAGCAACTTTTAAACAAGTCTGTATCGTTAAGTCATTTCAGAGTCCAAACCTGCTTACACTATGCGTTTGTTGTTTTAATTAACACACATTCAAGGATATAGAGAACAATCTGGTGTGCAATGTTACTTTTGAGATGCATTACACATGTTAAGCACCCTGTCAATTTATGCTTCTTTCATTTCCTAATCAGTAATGATAAAAATAAGGTTTGCTTATTTCCTTTTCTAGGAAGCCATCACCAGCTTACACAACTATTCTTACATTTGTGACAATAACATATAAAAAATAAAGGACGAGATGTTATTATTTTACATGATAAAACTAATTTGTTCCAACTAAGGGTTAGGGTTGTTAATGTTATAATTCTGCATTAGGAAATCGATTGTATTATCCAGTATAATGTGATTTTTACAATAGACTAGCTTCATAACTATTCACAGCGCAATTAATCAAAACAGATAAAAACAAAATTAAGAACTATCACTACTGCACTGTTGGAATTTTCTGTAAAGTGGAAATTGTAAAATTTTACATAGCCCACTGGTATAAAATGAGAATTTAATAAAATGTTTGATTTTATAGCTAAGGGTACATTAAAAAACTTCACTTTTCACCCAGTTTGCATTATGGACACGCTATTTTCAATAAAAAAGGGTACGACTGGAATTCAGTGGAAAGAATTAGCTCATAGAGACTTATGCACGTTTATGTTTGGAGATTTACAAAAAAAAATTGACAGCTGAAGAAGACGATTGACAGGCCATTTGCACTGATGTGCCTGTTGCCTTCCAGGCTTTTATGGTTAGGTGTGTAGGACAAATTCCCTCCTACACACAGTGCATCCATGCATGTTCATGGATTTGTACTTGTGTTTTTCCAGATCAGACATGCTCAAACATGCGTCTGTAAATGATCAGAATGGCTGCAGTTTTGAGCATGTGCACAGGAGTGATTAACTAGTAATTTTCATTTTGAGCCACCACTTAAAATGATTTATGTTTCTGTGCTTCGTTGTGTCACATACAGGCAAACACAAGAAACATTTCTTATAGCAACCCTTTAATTAACTGTTTTGTGGTTTCAAAAATAATACTATTTGAATGTCCATTCAAAGCTATCATGATGCATTTACATTTAATTAATTTGGCAGGTGCTGTTATCCAAAGCGACTTACATTGCATTCAATGTATTTCACATTTTTAAGCTTTGATTGGTCATACTTTATATTAGGTGTGGCATATCAAGATGCTGATTAGACAGCATGATTATTGCGCAGGTGTGCCTTAGGCTGGCCACAATAAAAGGTCACTCTAAAATGTGCAGTTTTATCACACAGCACAATGCCACAGATGTCGCAAGTTTTGAGGTAGCCATAGTAATAACAGTTGTAAATTATGCATAATTATATGCAACTAACCCTCAACCAAACCCTAACCCTATAGTAAGTACAGTACATGTTGTTAATTGATATTACTTAGTAGTTAAATATACAATTACACTGTAACAATGACACCTTAAAATAAAGTGTAACCCAAAACACTTTTGCTGCTATTGCGGTGGGATATGGGTAAGGTTAGGCACAGGTTTGGTGGTATAGGTTTAAGGGTGGGTTAAGGTGTAAGGGAAGGGTCAAGATGTAATCACAGAAATGAATTACATCTGTAATTACATGCAGGCATTTAAAAAAATATATATAAGCACAATGAAAACATGTATGTAAGTAACACAGTAAGTGAATTATATCAAATATTTATCTTTGATTTAACTAAATTTGTGAGGAGAAACACTAATTAACCCCAAGTATGTATTGCAAAGAAACCACCACCTCAACATGACTATTCCTTCATTTTACAATGATGTACTAATCTGTTTTCTCACAACATATACACTAACTTAGTGTAAAGCTCAATCCAACTGCCCCCCTCTCTCTACAGACCCTACAACAGAATGAATCTTCCTGCCATCTTACTTTAACCTATCCAACCCTTGTGAATACCAGCAGTAAGTAAAGGAAATGACAGTTAGGCTGGGAACTGGGTTGTGGTGTTCTTCTCATAAAATGTAGGCTACTCCTCATGTAGTGACTGTGTGTATGTAAATTCCATCCATTTAACATTAACGCATCCCAGTCAGACTCCCCTTCCAACCATTTCAGGGCCCTGTGGTATTTTCAGGATTTTTAAGCATCATTAGTGGTTTGGGATGTGGAGGCTGACACTGCACTGTGGAGCGGGGCTGTCTCAGATCTCACACCTCAGTCAACTACAGAGTCACCCTCTGGTGTTTATTTTCTCTGAATCATCTGAGGGCACAACCATCACTATACCCTGACCTAAACGAGAGGCTTTAAACCACACATTTAAAGTCAATGTGAAACTGTATCCTTATTTACTCTCTCATCTTCAGAAAGTTGGTCTTATTGCTCTTATTGTGAGCGATTTATTGGTGTATGATTTTCAAAGGGAAAAAAAACTTTGTCTCTGTAATCTTTAATCAAAATATAACAACTTGATCTGGCACTTTTTAGTTTTCTTTTTTTGGCTGATGTCACCAAGCTCTCTTGTTTTTCAACTCCTCCACCTCCAACCCCCTGTCACATAGAGACCACTTTTGATCCAATCAATTCCAGATGGATAAAATCAAGTTTCGCCCTACATGTTTTTTCCTCATTGAATATCCTGTTTCACTTTGAAACACGTCATATTACAGAAGTAAAATGGTTGGTTGTTTCAGTGGTCCAACATGTCAACTTCTGGTTGGTCAGGAAACTGTATGATGCCTCTAGTGGCTAAGAAATTTCACATTTAAAGTCAACAACAGAATTCACCACCTATTTTACTTGACATAATTACTTAAATCATATGTATTAGGAATGCACAATATATGTCACGTTTTGAGATTTGTTTTTGTCATGTTTTGTTTTTGCTCTGTTTTGTTCATGTCTTAGGACATGAGGTCATGTACACACGAATACACGTTTAGATGTATATGTAAATATTTTGTGTTTTGGGAGCCTGAAACTGTTATTTTTTTGGAAACTGGGTCCCAGAGTGGATAAATCTGAAAACGACACCTTTGCGGTTTTGTGTACAGCCAATCCGTATATTTTCTGAAACGACAATGTCATCACTGCATGTCTCGACCCTAGTCAGACACCGTATGCGCATGCTCCAAGTCTTCTTCTCCATTTTTAGTGTATCTCTGTGGCAGAATTACAGCGTCACATACTGGTCTGGCATGTATACTACATTGTTTTGAGTCGGTTTCAGTGGTTTCGTGTGTACGCAGATATTTCTTGAGATGACGCAGTGTTTACAGATTTTTTTTTTCGAACGAGGGAAAAAAAAGATTGGATAGGGAAAGCTCTGGCTTCGTGTGGATGTGGCCTTAGTTTCTAGTTTCTAGTGTGTTAATTGGTTCTGTCTTCCCATGTTCCCAGCCCTTTTGTCACCACAGTCACTGATTGCTTTAGTATTCTGTTCATGTGTCTTGCCAATTATCTAGTTAGTTTCTCCCTCTGTTTGTTGTGTATGTAAGCCCTGTGTTTAGTTCAGTTCAGTTGTCTGTTATTGTTGCACTTAACCGGTTGTTCTGTTCACATTTTGGAAGTTATGAGAATCATAATAAAGTTATTTTCAATTTTAATGAAAGTATTTTGGTTAGTTTGATTTTGTTTTCAATAAACACTGCTACACTTAGATGCAGTTTCATCCTTCCTTGCAACCGACAATGACAATATATGTACCACTGTGGTTATGGGTCAATATTACACTTTTTATTAATATATTTTTCATACTCTGCATTATAACACTGTGATGCTTAAATTCACTTGTAGCATTTAAAACAATTATTTTAGTATGTAGTCTTTTATTTTTTTCCATTGGGAATTGAATTTGAAAAATAAGAGAATGGTGACAAAGGCCAAAAGGAAAAGCCATTAAAGGTGAAGCAAGTTATTACATTTTGTTCAAAGATTATGAATATTTTAGTTACAGTTTATTTTAAAGTCTCCTTGTTACAATGTAATTGCACGTTTAAGTACTGAGTAATATTAATAAACCTCATGTCCTTACTATAGGGTTAGGGTAGGATTAGGGTTTGGTTTAGAGTTAGTTGCATGTAAATATGCATAATTTATAGTTCCCTTTCAGTCAGTCACTTCGCGTTACGTCAATGGCGTGGCATGGCGACCCAAAGTACCCGTCCAAGGCCTGTAGGTTTTCGTTGACCTTGGTGGCGAAGACCTATAGAGCTGCGGGCCAGGCCGTGTCTGCCCTGCATGCTATGGCTATCCTTCAGGTCAGGTGATGTCCACTTGCGTGGTCCAGGAACGTCATCTATGGCTCAACCTTGCAAATATGCAAGAGGCTGAGCGAACAAAGTTCCTCAACTCTCCTATCTCCCAGGCTGGGTTCTTCGGCAGGTGGTTGAGGACTTTGCCCAACAGTTCTCGGCCACACAGAAGCAGACCTCTTGCGGCTCCCGGCCCTCCCACCCGGCCCTTCCTAAACTATCCCATCCCATCCTGAACTATCTCGACGACTGGTTGATACTAGCTCACTCTCGAGACCAGGTTTGTGAACACAGGGACCCTTAGAACGAGTTTCCAGGCATGTTGTGGTATCAACAGATGCCTCTGCCACGGGCTGGGGTGCCATGTGCAATGGCTGAGTACCTCCTGGAAAGGACCTTGAGTACAGTAGTGTACATCAACCAAGGTGGTCTACGCTCCCACCGGATGTCGCAACTCGCCCGCCATCTCCTCCTATGGAGTCAGAAGCATCTGAATCGTGCAGCCGACAAGCTCTCACGGTTTCAGCCACTTCTGGGAAAATGGAGACTCCATCCCCAGATGGTTCAGCTGATTTGGGAACAGTTTGGCGATGCATAGGTAGATCTGTTTGCCTCCCACGACTCTTCCCATTGCCGCTGGTTTTACTCCCTAACCGAGGGGACCCTCGGCACGGATGCACTAGCGAACAGCTGGCCGCGGGGCCTACGCAAGTATGCGTTTTCCCTGTGCAAGATCAGGGAGGACGAGGAGCAGGTCCTTTTGGTCGCCCCATATTGGCCCGGCTGGACCTGGTTCTCTGAACTCGTGCTTTTCGCGACAGCCCCTCCCTGGCCTATCCCCTCTGGCACCCGCATCCCAACCTGTGGTACCTGCACGTGTGGGTCCTGGACGGGACGCAGAAGGTTTGAGTACCCTACCACCACAGGTGGTGATACCATCACTTTTTTGCTAGGGCCTTGTCCACATGACAGGCCTACTTGTTGAAGTGGAACCTTTTCGTCACCTGGGGGTCTTCTCGCACTCCCCTTCTCGCAGTCCATTGAGCTTAAGTTCCTTTCTATGAAAGCGGCGCTCTTGATTGCTTTGGCTTCCATCAAGAGGGTAGGGGACCTGCAGGCATTTTCGGTTGACGAATTGTGCCTGGCATTCGGGCCAGCTAACTCTCACGTGATCCTGAGACCCCAGCCTGGATACGTGCACAAGGTTCCCACCACTCCTTTCAGAGATCAGGTGGTGAACCTGCGAGCGCTGCCCCTGGAGGAGGCAAACCCAGCCTTGGCACTGCTCTGTCCAGTACGTGCCCTTCGCGTTTACGTAGACAGGACGCAGTATTTCAGGACATCAGACCAGCTCTTTGTCTGTTACGGAGGGCAGCAGAAAGGGAAGGCTCTCTCCAAGCAGATGTTGACTCACTGGTTTTTTTTATTAAATGGGGAAAACATCACAGAATCAAGGAAATGAAAAAACTAACAAAGGTCAATGTCATAAGAAAATCTGATCTAACGTTTAAAGTTTTTGAGATAACATTCAATCATCCATTAAATAGTCTCTCTGAACCTATTATTTAAATTACATGTGCCATTTTACCATAGTTCAATTAAATTGCCAAAAAGGAGGTTTGTATGTGTCAGACAGTTCAGCAAAGCTTGACAGACTTCAAAGTTTGATGGACAAAATTGCTGATGGCAACAAGGCTCAGCACAGCGATTTGATTGACTGTTTGGGCTGTCACTGATGTATCTATCAATTGTGGTAAAGTTATTGTTTATCTAATATTGTGCTGTCACCTGGCTCGTCGCACACCTGTTATCCAGCAGGAACAAGGTGTGACTTCATCTAATACCTTTTCTATTATTCGTTTGAATTTGTTATGAATTTTTATATAATTATCCACGCCTTCCCAAGTAAGGCTTTGGGCACATTTCTACAAGATGCACTCCATTTTTAAGTCTATATCTTGCAGCAAATATTTATCGTTGTTTATTCATTGCCTCCACATTTTGAAAATGAAGGTGAAACATGTCATCTGACTGTCTAATAGTTACTCTAGACATCAGCATCATTACAGCCATGTCCATCTGCGTCAACTTTGTTCCATCCAATCATTACAGAGCTGAAATCAGTCGGGTGGACACCTCATTCCTCCCTTTGTTGACCTACTTATCTGACCCCGGCCTTTGAAAACTGGGCTCTTCCCTGGAAACGCTTGTCCACTACTGTCACTTTGTCAGTCCCAGAGTCTGAAGAGACAGTGAGGGGAAGGAAAGGGCTTTTGTGCTAAAGGTAGTGCCTTATTTGATGACCTTAGAAAGCTTTCATCAGCTATCAGGCTTGACAGACCAAGACAAAGCTCTATGACTCATGTTCTATAAGGTTAACTGCAGGACAAAGTAGGCAAACCCAAAAAATCTTGGTTGCGTATGTTCTCTCAAAACTGCTCACTTGTTCACTCATTGCACACTATTGCAAATATTTTTACACTTCCACCAATATTACTAATATTCAGCTTGTTGCTTTTAACACTTCTACACTACAAGCAATTAGCTTCTTTTTTGTGATTTCGGGGGTTGATTGCCATGATATTGTGTTTCCCTTAGGGTCACCAGCAATTGAATCTCAAGCCCAGCAATCTTTTTCCTTTATGATGTTTAACTTAAAAACTGTGAGTATTGTAAAACAGGTAGTCTACAGAGAAAGCCTTTAGGAGATGGACATGCTCTGACATGCTATTACATATTATCAGAGGAATTTCACAACAATTAGAGAAGAAATGTGCATTAACAGTAGCTAACTGGTATTTAGAACACTAACAGACGGGGTCCTCTCATCATGATCGATAAGCTTAGTAGATAAACTCAGTAATGTACTAATGCTTTTTATGCAATAAAGTCCACTAATGCACACTGTACAAACAGTGTATGGTTTCTATGCAAGCCCTATTCTGCTTGCACATTCCTCAGACACCTTGAAAGGGGGCTCCTCTGGACCAGCTCTATCAGTTGAGCAAATGATACTTAAAAAAATCTTTACATTCTCTTTTAGAATCCTGTTGTGTTTCACCAATTGTTTCTCTAAACACTTATGTTATCTAAATATGATGCATAAAACATATAGGAAAATATATTTGAGGGTAGCATTGGTATTGTCTGAGGAACCATCAAATAATTCTAAAATTTTCTCATAAACCTTTAAAGTCTATGTTAAATCATATCAAGCCCATTTGCTTTCCTAATATATGTTATAGTGAATATTTATAAATGCACATGAGCTTCATCCAAGATACTTGGGCTTCTGGTGATTTCATCTTATATGTGAAATATTTGGTTATCTTTGAAAAACAGAAGGATTCTGAATGGACTCTGTTGTATGACAAACAGCCAAAGTTAACTTTATTTTAAGAAAAACACACAAAAACACATTATTTACACTTGTTTGCATCTGTCCGTTTCACACGTTTCCTGTATGTTAATGTCAATGTTTATGACATGTCGACTGTCCGACTTCTTGTTATTTAACAAGGTCAGGCCAGACTCCACTCGGAAAAACAGTCAATCTTGTCAGGGTTCTGCCCTGGCAGCACTGTCTGTATTGTCTTTGTCTTTAATGTTTCTCTGTTTGTTTTGTGCATGAGCACATGGCCAACATAAATAAAGACAAAGCCCTTGTTCTCCTTGTTTCCCTTTACCACGCCCCCTTGTTTAGTCTTTATTTCATACTCATTTGCTAATTGTTCTCACCTGTTCCTTGTGTGCTTCCTCCCTACTTATTGTGCTCTATTCCCTCATGTCTTGGCCGGCTAGTTTTGTGCCATATGAAGACAGTTTGCTACACAACAGTACATGCCCTATTCTTGCTTCAGTCTTTGCTGTGATTACCTGTGTAACCTTGTTATATTTTTTCCCAGACTAATGCTGAGTTCACACTGCATGATTTTGGCCCCAATTTTTTTGCAAAATCGCAGACAACTGCAGACAAAAATCATAGGCAAATTGGTGCTCGTTCTCGCGAGTGACAATCACACGGTGTGAATGATCAAAGACGCAATCCGAGAGAATCGCCGGCGAGTCGCTGACGCCCGTGAGATGTTTGGCATGCTAAATATCTGGACCTGTCGGCGATTCAAAATCCTGCTGTGTGAAATGTGTTCTGACTGAAAATTACTTTATTTGCTAAATGCAAAAGCAACAGTTCTTTTTTTTTTCCTGTTAGATTTTAATATTCTTCCTCCATCTCATCTTCTTCTGTCAGTGGTGGTGGTGGTGCAGGCCCTCCCATCATTTTGTGAGGTTCTGCTTTCTTGCTGTTGGCTGAGTAGAAGTTAAATGTTAATTTCATTACTCCAATTCAGAAATGTAGTCGGTTGGATTAGAGAACATTATGTGAAAAGAGCATAAGACTATGTGGAAAAAGCTGCTGCACATTGAAAAAGACACTGAATGATATTTATTTAATATGTCAAATGTTTGTAAAGTTATAAAACCTACACCCATGAACCTTTTATGCTTAAAGCTTTACCTGACTGAATTACATTTTTATACTTAATTTTTTACTTTAATCTTTTTGTTGGGTGCTGTTGCCATGGTAAATCGTAATTTCGGAGCTCAATTGATCATGGCTTTTCATAGTTGTGGTGCACGTGCTTAACTCAGCTCCAACAGCACCACATTGCAAAATTATTTGTTTACCTCCAACTCTCTTTGTAGAACACACAATCTTTTGCAATTTGGATCGCAGGCTTCTTGCGGGCTATCATATGTCAGTGCCATTGTTTTGTCTCAAGATGCACACCAGTAATGTTTTTTCTAAGGCACTTTTATAAAAGCTACTTAAAACAGGCCCAAAACTTTAAGGGTGTTGTCAGACCTGTAGATTGTTTGCTTTTTCTTCTTGGTTCGGTTCGCTTTCACAAGGCAACATTTCAAAGCGTTCCAAAATGTGTTTATGCAAGTCACATGCGAGTAAAACTGTCCTCTTATTGGTCAGAGTTTCTTCTGCATCATCCATCAAGATAATTGACAAGTTCGCTCCACAAGCTTATTGTGGCTTATTTGTAACTGACGACTGACACACAAGCAAACACTATACGAATGTAGCCGTCATTCTTGCATTATTATATAGCCTATATAATGCAGTTAGAGCAGGTAGCAAGGCTTCGTCGGGACAGCAGTCTTGTAATGCACAGAGAAGAGCAATTACACAACATTTTGAGATGAAGAGGAGCTCTTTGGTTTTCAACTGTGATAACTAATGTGCTCACTCAGAATCAGACACTGATGCTTTTTATAGAACACATTTGCCATTATGAATTATGATACTGCTTGGTTTGTTGGTCCATTGGGTCGGATTGCTTTCTCACCTCAACTGAACAGCTCCAGAGTTCATTTGCAATCAGCCGAAATGTGGGATGTTTTGGTGTGGATTGCGATTGCCATTGTTTATATAACGAATTGAACCGAACTAAGCAAGAAAACACACCAGGTTCCAAAACAAATGTTGCAAATGAGCCATGTGTGAATGCAACCTAAATCTTAACTTTGGAAAGAATACATTTCATTGTATGCGATCCCCGTGGGGGTCCAAGTACAAATTTGATCTCACTTAAGGATCCATTGGTTATCCAGGGTGTCGTGTCAGAGGGATCTCCAGTGATATGCAGATGAGCAGTATAGCGCTCATTGGTTAACCAGGGTTTTGATCATCACCTTACTGTGTTTAACAGTATTTTTAAGTAGCCTAAGTTTCGTTCTTATGACATACATCTTCCACTATGTTTAACCATCTCTCAAAAAATGATCACCAGAGTCTCTGGTCATTCAGACTGATGAGAATGACTGCAGAGACAGACCACGACTTAAGCAGAAGTTTAAATGGACTCCAGTACGTCATTGAGTCTTGTATCATACATGAGCGCATGACCCTTTTCCACTATGTTTAACCGTCTCATAGAACCACAGTTACACCAGTAACCAGCATTTCTCTTTGCTTTGGTCATTAACTCTAATTATCTACTTTATTTTTTTATTTAGTTCCTCTTCAGTCTTTGGGCTCTATTTTAACAATCTAAGCACACGAACTGAAGCGCATGGCGCAGGTGCACTTAGAATCCAAATACACTTTTGCTAGTTTACCGACGTACCTAGTCTTTTAGGGTGTACTCACACAAGGCACGGTTGCCTTGTGATGGAAAGTCAGGACTAACTGATATTGTATTTCAAAGTAAAATAATAAACTCAGCCAAAAAGAAATGTCCCTTTTTTAGGATACTTTATTTTAAAGATAATTTTGTAAAATCCAAAATGTGCAGCCAACAAATCTGCAGCATCTGCGTGATGCTGTCATGGACCAAAATCTCTAATCTCTAAGGTTTTCCTTTATTTTTTCCAGAACTTCTGGAATCTATGCAATGAATAATTAAGGCAGTTCTGGGTCCAGAATTTAAGGGACCAATTTGGTACTAGCAAGCTGTTCCTAATAAAGTGGCTCAAGAGTCCATGGAGGAGCTGTTGGAGGAGGCCATGGTAAAACCGGAAGACTTTTCATCCTTGACGATGCTGAAGGGATGTAGGGCCCCTATGGAGCCACTTGAAATGTTGACCAGGGCTGGATTTCCTGAAAGTATCATAAGCCTAAGTAAACTCAGCAAAAAAGAAATGTCCCTTTTTCAGGATACTGTAGGAAGATATTTTTTTTGTCAAAGCTGCATTGTATGCTCTGTACACAGCCATCCTGTGGCACCTATGTTCTTTTTTAAAGATTTTTTTTAATTAAACTTTTTTTTTTTACATACATTTTAAAATGAAAGTGAATAATTTTATATTTGCTATGATACGTTAATTGTGAAGGGAAGTAATGCTTACAATATATTATCACTTTCGAGTGATTAAGGACTGAATATTACCTTAATCTGTGTTTGATTAAATGAATCATGGATCTAATTTGATCAAACCTGTCAAAATGGTCAAACAACTCACGGACAAAAGAAAATAAAATAACTGAAAAGTAATTTGGAGTTGCTCCATGTGGTTGGCTGATGTCCTTTTCAAGAAGCAGAAACTGATCTAAGAAGTTCCAAATAATACTTCTGCATAATCTGCTGCACATGCATCCCTTACAAAAGATAAATATACTTCATGCTTATTTTATTAAGTATACTTAAATAAAGTTCAAATATATTTTTAAGTATACTTTATGTAGTACATATACTAATATCAATGTACAAGTATGTTTGTAAGTGTACTGTTTCAATACTACTTTGGACTAAATTGGCCCACTTTTTAGTCTATAAAAGTATAATACTTTTTACTTTAAGTGTAACAGTAGTAAACTTTGAGTACACAATTAGTTTACAGCTAAGTTTTTTCATTTGTACTGCAACTATACTACAAGTGAACTACTAGTTTAGTAGTTTTATACTGCAAGTATACTTGTACGTTCTTTACGTGAACTTAACATCCTACGTGTACTGTAGTTTACTATTTATATATTATTTTTGCACTTTAAGTATACTACTATGTTCCTATTTAGGTATTAATGTTTTATATTGAAACATACCATTAACTGTACTTTAACTCTTTCCATTTTAAAAACATTTTATTCTAGCTTCATGCATCAAATCACATTTTTCAGAATGATGATCAAAACACAGATGGTGTAAATCAAGACCAACACATCCAAAGCTACACAGTCGTTTCCTCTTCATAGGTTTGACATTTTATTCGGTAACGTTTGTTTACCTTACCACATACTAGCGCGCACCTTACATATTTTCTTCATAAAGGTAAAAAAAAATCTAGTTTTAACCATTGAGTTTATTTATCAGCTTAAAACACATGCTCAAACTACACAAATGTCCTTCCAAATTTTGGGGTTCTCTGTGAAAAACTACAGAGCAAAGAAAGTTATTTTCTTATCTGTTCCTTATTCACTCCTCCTTAGTAACTTATACAGTGCTCTCATGCTGGCCTAAGACCTTGGTAGGGGTAGGAGTGAAAAGAGCAAGACCTAGATCAAACACCTGAGAGGGACTGCTACAGGTATTTCATTGTTTTCTGTCCTAACATTATCCTCTGGAATTCAGAAAGCTCTTATAGATTTAGTTCAACAACAAAAGGCTGTTGTCAGTGAGTAATGATAAATGGAGATTTGACAGGTTGATTGCAAAAGCTTGACATTTTTTATGCTGCATTTAACAATGCCTAGCAAAACTTTCAAATTCCATAAACAGTGAGGCAAGAGTATTGTGTTTAATTTAAAAGCTTTGAAATGTCAGCCTGCATGAATGTGTCTTGGCTCTGAAAATGATTGTTTATTTTGTATCTTTAATTGCTAATAACAGAACAATGACTTAGTGTTTACAAGGAATCAACATACAGGATATTTAATTGTAGTTAACCCTGCATATTAAACGGAATTTCAAAATTGCACAGCTATGAATTAGCTGAAGTCAAGCACATTTTCAGACAATACTGACCTCTAGTGGTTTTAATTCACAACCATACATTAGTTTAGAACAGGGCTCTTCAACTCTGGTCCTAATTAAACACAGGATTAGAAGTCTTCAGGATTACTAGAAAGTCACAGGCAGATGATTTTGATTGGGATTGGAGCTAAACTCTGCATGATGGTGGCCCACCAGGACCAGATTTGAAGAGGCCTAGTTTAAAATAACCCCACTGCTCAAGTCACTTACATGCAAAAATGTAAGTAAAAATGAGTATTCATATTTTTAAAAGTAAACTGCTACTACCGTAAAACTGGGTCTTTCCATTGCTATAACCTTGAACAACTAAATCATTCTCTTAATGCCTTTGCCTGCTTGCAGCATTTAATTTCTTCACGTATCCTATGCCACAGACCTGGTCCCTTGAGATAGACCTAAACTGACATTTTTTTCCTCTCAAGCCACACAGATGTTCCAGGCAGTGAGTCAGCACCTTACGAAACAGGAATATGAAATATACTGCACAGCCGTCCGCCTGCTGTGAAGGAAAGTGAGACAGAGTGGATTGATGGGACACTTGTCTCAGCAGTGGGTGATATAAGACAGGATGTGTATGACTTTCTGTTTTTAAGTCAGCTCTTGCTCTCTGCTCATCTGCTCTTGGAAAAAAAGTAGATTTTATTCCTGCTGTTTGTGAAGACTGGAATGTACTCATGTCATCTAAGGGAAATTTTTAGTTCATCCTTATGAGTCACGAGAAAAAACAGGGTTGTAAAACATTTTAAAGCAGCAAAGTAAGGTTTTTTCTTTTTTTCTGATCCTGTAGATTTTTATTTATTTTTCTTTGTGGACTTGTTTTTGACTTTTTGACGAACAGTTTGGTAAAACAGAAAGACTCGGAAAATCTGAAACAATCGCCAGAATAGAGTCTTCTGAATCTTACTACTGTCATAGTTTGAATTTGTTTAGTCTTGTTTAGAGTATGTTTTTGATCTGTTTTCCTGGTTATGTCTGTATTTCTAGTCTTGTTTTGCTGTCATTGTGTTTATTGGTTCTGTCACTCTCAGTTTCCCCGGCCCATTTGTCACTATGGTTTCTAATTGATTGTTAATTATGTTCAGGTGTGTCTCGTCCATTATCTTGTTAGCTCCCTGTTTGCCTGTGGGTGCATCTCAATCAGCTCCCTAGTTTCCTAGGTCGTGAATCAGTATATTGTGTACATGAATGTGGCCGACCCCCTGATCAGTGCTCTGAACTAGGGAGCTGATTGAGACGCACCCTGTGTATTTAAGCCTGTGTTTAGTCCTGTCTTGTTGTCCATTATCGTTGCGTTTAAGTGACTGTTCTGCCTGTGTCCTAGTATCCCGAGTTCTGTGTTAAAATAAACCCTGAAACCTGCTCCACACACACACACACACACACACACATAGAGGTATTTGGATTTGGTTCCCTTCGTCCACTATAATGACACCAGCCTCTGTTTATTTTTCCGGGCAGAGACCAGGATCGATTGCTCCTGTCTGCCTCCTGTTTGTTCTGGTGTGCTCGTGTGTGCTCTGTTCACTTTTGAATCTTTATTTGATATCATTCCCTGTTGTTTAAACTGCTAAATATAATTTACCCATCACCATATATTGTCTAATATTGCCTACCACATTAAATCTGACATCGCTAGCTTTTAATCTAAATCACTATCACACGTTAGCATTTCGCTAGCCTGTTAGCTTGCCATCTCTGCACTCGGGTCTCTTGTTTTCTGAGTTCATTAAACAACTGTGGTGAGTTGGATTAGTAAATAGACTCCATCAAACAACTGTGGTAAGTTGGATTAATCAACAAATACGGTAAGCCATGTCTTCTTCTCCTGTCATTGTCACTTGCACTGCATGTTTTATGTTTAGTATATCTTTCTCCGTTGGCAAATAGGGCTTCACATATGATAAATATAAGGTGATAGTCAGGCTGACGGAGAAGATTTCAGAATTAGAGACACGCATCCATTTATTTGAGAGCAGTGAGAATGTAACAGCTTTAGACACTGCTTTGGATACGAATAGCTTAGTGAACTCTGTACATTGTTCAGTTCCGGCTGTAGAGCCCGTGCAGCAGGGCAACTGGGTGACGGTGAGACGGCATAGTCAGCCAATCAAAAAAACACTCTTCCGTTCCAATTAGAACATCAAACAGGTTCTCCCCACGCAGTGACGCACCCACTGAGAATCCTGTTGAAAGTGCCCTAGTTATTGGCGATTCTATTACACGGAACATGAAAATAGAGACACCAGCCACCATAGTCACATGTTTACCGGGAGCCAGAGCGCCTGACATTAAAGCAAATTTAAAAGTGCTGGCTAATGCTAAACATAAATTCTCTAAGATTATTATTCACGTCGGCACTAATGATATTCGCTTCGCCAGTCGGAGATCACCAAAATTAACATTTAAGAGGTGTGTGAACTCGCAAGTACGATGTCACGTAAAAAATTTTGTTCTGGTCCCCTCCCCGTTAAAAGGAGTGATGAGATACTTAGCAGACTATCATCACTCAATGGCTGGTTGTCTAAGTGGTGTCCGCAAAATAACATAGGGTTCATCGACAATTGGAAAAGCTTTTGGGGCAGACCTGTTGAAAAAAGATGGCATCCATCCTTCCTGGGGTGGTGCCGCTCTTCTCTCTAGTAATTTGGCACATAGTCTTAGAGCTAAACCTTGACTAACTAGGGCCCAGGTCAGGAAGCAGACAGACTGGCTTAAACGACCGCATGCTAGCTGTCTCACGTCACAGAAGTCAGATAAATCCCAGAACACACAGAGACTCTTTCACCTAGATATTATAACATAGAGACTGTGTCTGTTCCACGAATTAGTAAATACAAAAAAACACCAAAACCTTTCAACGGTAAAAATGTAATTGATGTCCAACAAATAAACAACAGATATAATACAGATGATCAAATGATAAAGCTCGAGCTGCTGAATATTCGATCCCTTTCCTCAAAAACGCTTATTGTTAATGATATGATTACAGATAATAATCTAGATGTGCTGTGTTTGACAAGAAAATGTATTAAAGTAAAGTACATTACTTTATATGAGTCCACCCCACAAGATTATTGTTATAAACACGAGCCGCGTCTGAAAGGTAAAGGGGGAGTTGTTGCTGTAATTTATAATAATATCTTCAGTATTACTCAGAAGTCTAGTTTCAAATATAATTCCTTTGAAGTTTTGGTGCTTTACGTAACGTTATGTAGTGAAATTGATAAATCCCGTTTGACATTTGTGTTGGCTACTGTATACAGGCCACCAGGGCACCATACAGACTTTACCAGAGAATTTGTTGATTTTCAGATTATCAGAGTTAGTACTGGCTACAGATAAAGTCCTAATTGTTGGTGATTTTAATATCCATGTAGACAATGAAAAAGACGCATTGGGATTGGCATTTAGAGACATTCTAAACTCTATTGGAGCAAGGCAACACGTATCATACTTTAGACCTAATATTGTCACATGGAATAAATGTTGATACCGTTGAAATTCTGCAGCAGAGCGATGACATCTCAGATCATTACCTAGTATCATGTATACTTCATTTAGAAAAGGCTGCAAAGCCGTCCCCTCACTTCAAATATGGCAGGACTATCACTGCTGCGACTAAAGATTGCTTTGTAAATAAACTTCCTCATCAGTTTCATCTCCTCAGCATCCCAGATAACCTAGAGGAACTCGATGTTGCAACAGAAACTACTGACTCTCTCTTTTCCAGCACTTTAGACACAGTTGCTCCCCGGCGCTTAAAGAAGATTAAAGAAAACAGTCCAACGGCGTGGTACAATGAGCACACTCGGGCCCTTAAAACAGCAGCCAGAAAAATGGAGCGCAGCTGGAAGAAAACAATTTTTTTTTAAAACAATCACATTTTGTGGAAAGAGAGCATGATTGCATACAGAAAGGCCGTAAAAACTGCTAGATCTGCTTATTTCTCGACTCTCTTAGAAGAAAACAAACACAATCCTAGGTATTTATTCGATACAGTGGCTAAATTAACCAAAGATAAAGCTTCAACTTCTGATGTTTGTAAACAGCACAGCAGTAATGACTTTAAGAACTTCTTTACTTGTAAGATTGATAATATTAGGAAAAAAATTATAACCATGCAGCCGTCTACTACTGTATCACATCAGACAGAGCATTGTAGTGTCACTGAGGAAAAAATACATTCATTCACTGCTATAGGAGAAGAAGAATTGGCTAAACTTGTTAAATCATCAAAATCAACAACATGTATGCTCGACCCTATACAGACTAAACTACTAAAAGAGATGCTTCCAGAGGTCATAGATCCTCTTCTTAATATCATTAATTCATCCTTGACATTAGGATATGTACCGAAAACTTTTAAGTTGGCTATTATTAAACCACTTATTAAAAAAACGCAACTGGATCCTACAGAATTAGTCAATTACAGGCCAATCTCAAATCTACCCTTTCTGTCAAAAATACTAGAAAAGGCAATGTCCTCACAATTATGCTCCTTTTTAGAAAGAAATGGTATCTGTGAGGATTTCCAGTCAGGATTTAGTCCGTATCATAGTACTGAGACTGCTCTCATTAGAGTTACAAATTTACTCTTATCATCCTATTGTGGTTGTATCTCTCTGTTAGTGTTACACGATCTTAGCGCTGCATTCGATACTATCAACCACAACATTCTTTTGAATAGACTCGAAAATTATGTTGGCATTAGTGGAATTGCATTGGCATGGTTTAAATCATACTTATCTGACAGTTATCAGTTTGTAGCAGGAAATGAAGAGATGTCACACCGATCACAAGTTCAGTATGGAGTACCGCAAGGCTCAGTGCTAGGACCGTTGCTTTTCACCCTGTACATGCTACCACTGGGAGATATCATTAGGAAGCATGGCGTTAGTTTTCATTGTTATGCTGACGATACCCAGCTCTATATTTCTTCACGCCCTGACGAAATTTACCAATTCACAAGATTAACGGAATGCATAGCTGAACAAAAAATTGGATGACTAGTAATTTACTGCAACTTTATTCAGAAAAAAATGAATTTTTAATTATTGGACAAAAAAACTCCACATGTAGTAACCTAGAATACTGTCTAACACTTGATGGCTGCTCTGTCAAGTCCTCGTCGTCAGTTAGTTACCTGGGTGTGCTCTTTGATACCAAATTATGGCATATGCTTTCAATGCAAAATGCTGAACAGTTAGTTCATGCGTTCATGACCTCAAGGCTAGATTACTGTAATGCTCTACTGGGTGGTTGCCCTGCTCGCTTAATAAATAAACTGCAGCTGGTCCAAAACGCAGCAGCTCGAGTTCTTACTAGAACCAGGAAGTATGACCATATTAGCCCGGTTTTTTCAACACTGCACTGGCTCCCTATTAAACATTGCATACATTTTTAAATCTTGCTTATTACTTACAAAGCACTAAATGGTTTAGCTCCCCAGTACCTGAGCGAGCTCTTAACGCATTATACTCCATCACGTCTTTTGCAGTCTCAAAACTCTGGCCAGTTGATAATACCTAGAATATCAAAATCAACTGCAGGCGGTCAATCCTTTTCCTATTTAGCACCTAAACTCTGGAACAGTCTTCCTAGCATTGTTCGGGAAGCAGACACACTCTGTCAGTTTAAATCTAGACTAAAAACACATCTCTTTACTATGGCATACACATAAAACATTTTTAATTGATATTTTATTCAAATCAATTAAATGATTGTTAGGCTGCATTAACTAGGTCAGCCGGAACCGGGAACACTTCCCATAACACCTGATGTACTTGTTACATCATAAGAAGAATGGCATCTATGCTAATGTTAGTCTCTCTGTTTATCCCGAGGTTTACTGCAGTCAGCCGGATCTGGGTCGTATCCAGATCAGATGGTGGACCTGCGCCCAGACATTACCAACGCATCCCTGAAGTGTCTGCAGAGGCCGTGTCAATTAGTCTCCCCCCTGAAATTGCCTCACCGACACGGCATCCTCATAAACCGTCCCTAGCGTGATGACTCCGATATTTCGAATATTCCTATTTAATAATTGTTTAATCGACATGTCATCCTCAATAAACCCGTCTCCGGTGTGATGACTCCGATCTTTCGAATATTCCTATTTAATAATTGTTTAATCGAAACGTCATCCTCAATAAACCCGTCTCCGGCATGATGCCTCCGATCTTTCGAATATTCCGATCTAATATGACTTCTGACCTGTAAGGTTGCCAAAATAATAATCATACACAGTTTGATAATTGGCCAGAGGAGAACTGGCACCCCAACTGAGCCTGGTTTCTCCCAAGGTTTATTTTTCTCCATTATGCCACCTGATGGAGTTTTGGTTCCTTGCCACTGTCGCCTTTGGCTTGGCTTGCTTAGTTGGGGACACAACATTTTTAAATAAATATCAAAATAAATTTAATTACTAAACTAAATTAACTATGTCAACTACATTACTTGAATATATATGATAATTGAAATGAGCTAGATGACATCACTGTTTTCTCCAGAGCGGCTGTACAGCCGAATCAAATTCGGTTGCATTATTTTCCTGTTTAACACTGTGAAGCTGCTTTGAAACAATCTGCATTGTAAAAAGCACTATATAAATAAAGTTTACTTGACTTGATAAGGAGACGGGCTTCCAGGACTATGTGGGGTGGGTGCTTGTCCACAATGTATTCTCCTTCACCATTGTGGAGAGTGAGGAGAAAGACTGGGAGCCCTCTGCCAAGATGGCCACCGCCACACCTAAGCATTCTGCCATGATGGCCGCCCCCGCTGCCACGCCTGAGCCCTCTGCCAAGATGGCCGCCGCCACACCTAAACCCTCTGCCAGGATGGCCGCCCCCACGCCTAAGTCTTCAGCCAGGATGGCCACCACATCTGAATCTTCATCCAAGAAGACCGCACTTGAGAATCGGTCCTCTCCCGAACCAGCAGGGCACGACTGGCTCATTGACTTTTTGTCAGAACCAATTCCAGACCCCGTCCAGAGAGGACATCCGCCCCCTGTCCAGAGTCCAGCGTGGACATCCATCCCCCGTCCAAGAGGACCCTGTTCACAACCCCATGGCTCCTTAAGGGTGAAGGCCACGGAGGCCGATCCACCCTGGTCCCCTGAACTACTGGCGTCACCCTGCTCTGTGGAAGCTGCCCCCTCATCAGCCTCCAGGGCAACCACCCTCCCACCCCTCAGTTTCCCTGGCCCATTTGTCACTGTGGTTTCTATTTGATTGTTAATTCTGTTCAGGTGTGTCTCGTCCATTATCTTGTTAGCTGCCCTGTTTGCCTGTGTATTTAAGCCAGTTTTTAGTCCTGTTTTGTCCGTTACTGTTGCGTTTAAGTGGTTGTTCTGCCGTGTCCTAGTATCCTGAGTTCTGTGTTAAAATAATCCCTGAAATCTGCATTTGGATCCTGTCTCTACTTCCCTTGCAACCACTGTGTGACAACTACATTGTCTAATGCAGTGTACATTTATAAATATGTAATATCTAGTTATTTAGCAAAGACTTAATGACACACTTTCCTTACTATGGAGCAACCTAGGTTAAAGTGGATTTAAGGGCAAAATTCATGGTGTTCTCCTTGCAGCGACTCATTTAACAACCTGTTGATTACCAACCTGTTGATTTACCCACTATGCCTTCTTTATCATAACATCTGTCAAAAAAAAAATAAAATCCCCTTAAAGTAATATTTAACCCAAGAATGAACATCCTAACACAATTTACACTACTCTTATGTTGTTCTAAATCAACAAGATACACACCTGGAAACAATCAAAGATTAATGAGGGGAACACAGGGAAAAAAAGAACCAAGCACACTACAAACGTAGGAGCCATTTAACAAACACCATTTTCAACTAAAAACAGAAAACTTTGTATGCATTTTGGCCATTCATTTGCATGACAACAGTGTTTGGGGGCCTGAAAACGAAAACTTGCAAGTTTGTGAAAATGATACCGTAATTGTCTCCATGTAAACTACAAAAACACGAATTTGTGAACACGGTGATGGCATGCGCATGCGTTCAGTCTATAGGCACGTAGTGTTTCTTTACCAAGTGACATTGCCAACCACTAGCCTGGCATGAATAATACGTGTTTTTGTGGATCCATGTGGACAGAGATCGCTTCGACCACATTGTCAGTATTAAAAAGCAAGCTTGATGAGCGCTTCCTGCAGCACAGGTCTCAACCTCAACGCCAGGGTTTACCATTTTTTCCTAATTTGCACAATGAGTTGACCACACTCCTCCCACCTTTCTAATCCATCAGTGATGGATTATAGTATCATCGTTGGGGCAGGAGAGAATGGCTATGGGAGGATGCCGCGTGTGGAGGAGGCTTTGGCCAGCTACCTCTCTCCTGATGCGGCGTCCTCCCTAAAAACCCCGGTGCTGCCCAACAAGCCATGTAGAGATACATCGGCGATGGTGGGCAGGACATATATGGCAGCAGGTCGGGCTGGTGCATGTCTGCATACCATGGCTCTATTGCAGGCATACCAGGCCGACTTTCTAAAAGACTTGGATGAGGGCGAGGGACCCACACCTGAGAATGCTGAGCTCCGCAGAGCGACAGATTTGTCTCTCCGTGTCACCAAGGAGACGGCCCGCGCTGTGGGCCGCTCCATGTCAGCTATGGTGGCATCTGTCGGGCATCAGGGAGAAGGATAAAGCTTTCCTCCTTGATGCTCCTCTTTCGTCTTCTGGCCTGTTCGGTCATCGACAGGTTTCAAGAGGGAAAGAGGCAGTCTGCGGCGTTCCAGCAGTTCATCCCTCGACGCTCCAAGTCTAAAGGGGCTGGTGCTAAGACCGACCAGCCCCAGCCGTCATCGAGCTCCTCATACCGACAGGTACAGACAGAGAGTGTCGCCTCTAGAGCCCCTCCTCAGGGAGCTTGGCAACAGAGGCGGTGTTCTCGCCCAAAGCTGGCTCAGCAGAAGTGCGACCTGATGGCCATCCTTCAGGCTAAGAAGGGTTTGGAAAAGAGGTCCTAGTTGTGGTAGGACCTCTGAGGGCAGTCCCCTCCGTGGAGAAGCGGCTGAGGCCTGCAGTATAAAGTATCGAATGTGTCACCATGGGTCCTGCGGACTGTAGAAAAGGGGTACAGACTGCAGTTCGGCCACAGCCCACCAAAGTTCACTGGGGGGGTCTGGACTGCAGTGGTCCCAGAGCGGGCTCGGGTTATGGAACAGGAAGTACAATCCCTGTTGGTAAAGGAGGCCATAGAACGTGTTCCTCCGCCAGAAAGGGAGTCGGGGTTCTACAGCCGGTACTTTATAGTTCCCAAAAAGGACGGGGGTTTGCGTCTAATTTTAGATCTGAGATATTTGAACGGGTCTCTGAGGAGGTTCAGGTTCAAAATGCTCACAATACCTATTATCATGAATCAAATTCGGTCCGAGGACTGGTTTGTCACGATAGATCTAAAGGACGCATACTTCCACGTTTCCATCAGTCTTTCTCACAGGAAGTTCCTGAGGTTCACTTTCGGGGACGAAGCATTCCAATATCGGGTTCTTCCGTTTGGCCTAGAGCATGTTGACGCCCTCCCAGAGGACCACGTTCCTGGGAGTAGTATGGGACTCGATGACGATGCGGGCACAAATGTCTCCCGCATGGATCGAGTCCATACGGGCGATGGTCTCCAGCATAAAGCTAGGCCACAACATCACTGTAAAGCAGTTTCAAAGACTAGTGGGGCTCATGGCAGCTGCATCCAACGTAATACCTTTTGGCGTGCTGTACATGAGACCCCTACAGTAAGTCAAGGACGGCCGCTTTACCCAGGGTCTGTGGCAGGACCATCATCATTCATGGCATATAAATTGCCTGGAGATGCTGGCTGTGTTCAGGGCTCTGAGGAGCTTCCTCACAGATCTCAGGGGTTACCATGTTCTGGTACGATCCGACAGTATGTCAGTGGTCGCGTACCTGAACCATCAGGGGGGTCTGAGGTCTCGCCCTCTATGCAGACTGGCGCATCAGTTCCTCCTGTGGTCCCAGGGGAAATTGTCGTCTCTCAGAGCGATGTATATCCCCGGGGACCAGAATCAGGAAGCAGACATCCTGTCAAGGCAGGGGCTGAGGCCCGGGGAATGGAGACTTCACCCAGAGGTGGTGAAGTCCATATGCGAGAGGTTCGGCCCAGTGGAAGTGGATCTATTCGCATCTCGAGAGACGTCCCACTGTCCACTGTGGTTCTCCCTCACGCATCCAGCCCCGCTGAAGTTGGATGCCATGTTGCAGACGTGGCCGAGGCTGCGCCTGTATGCATTTCCCCCGATAGCTCTGCTCCCGGGAGTTCTGGAGAAGGTCCGGCAGGACGGGGTCCGTCTACTCCTAGTAGCCCCGTACTGGCCGGCCCGAGTATGGTTCTCAGACATCATAGTACTGCTGGCAGGTCCTCCATGGCAGATCCCTTTGAGGAGGGACCTGCTGTTTTAGGCAGGGAGCACAATATTTCACCCCCAGCCAGAGCTGTGGAAGCATTGGGTCTGGCCCCTGAGGGCTGGCCTGTCGGCAGGTGTAGTGGAGACCATACTCAGTTCCAGGGCTCCTTCCACGAGAAGGTTGTATGGCTTAAAGTGGAATGTATTTTCCACTTGGTGCAGGGAGCGTGAGGTGGACCCAGTTAACTGCCCAGTGGCTTCAGTGCTGGAGTTCCTCCAAGATCGCTTCACTGCGGGGCTTACCCCGTCCACGCTTAAGGTGTACGTGGCTGCCATTACGGCTTTCCACGCTCCTGTAAGTGATGGCCCTCTGGGGAGGCACCCTTTAGTCGTACGTTTCCTCCATGGTACTTGGAGGATGAGGCCTGCGACTCGCTCCAAAGTTCTAACTTGGGATCTGGCGGTGGTTCTCGAGGGATTGGCTTCGGCCCCCTTTGAACCACTCGAGTCAGCGAAGATCGAGTTCTGTCGCTAAAGGGGACACTGCTCCTTGCTATCACCTCGCTTAAGAGGGTGGGGGACCTCCAGGCCTTGGCTATAACGCCGACTTGCCTGGAGTTTACCTCGGGCGGAGTTAAGGCTATCCTTCATCCAAGGCCAGGCTATGTGCCCAAGGTGCCATCGAATGTGGCACGGCCTGCGGTTCTGCAGGCTTTTCATCCTTCACCTCATGTGTCGGCTGAAGAGGGGAAACTTCATCTGCTCTGCCCGGTCAGAGCATTGCAAATTTATCTGCGGAAGTCTTCGCAGTGGAGAAGGTCGGACCAACTGTTAGTGTGTTTCGGGTCTCCTAGGAAGGGGCTGTCCGTGTCCAAGCAGACGGTTAGTAATTGGATCGTCCAGGCGATTGTCTTGGCCTATCAGGTGCGCGGTTTGCCTTCACCTTTGGCCTTGAGGGCGCATTCCACTAGGGGCATGGCCTCTTCTAGGGCCCTTCATATGGGGGTCCCACTTCAGGAGATCTGTGAGGCAGCCGGCTGGGCTACCCCATACACTTTTATCAGATTTTATAGTCTGCACCTCCCTGTGACGCCAAGCGCTAGGATGCTCTCGTCCTAAGTGTGCCTGGGTTCCAGCTTCACACTAGGGCAGGCATGGTTCGTGGTGGCATAGTGGGCATTTCGTTCCCCAAAGTGTCGTTCCGATGCAGTGCGAGTTCCCACAAAAGGGATCATCTCGGGTTATTACTATAACCCTTGTTCCCTGAGAAGGGAACAAGACACTGCGTCGCCTTGCCACGCCTCTCCATGCCTGGGAGCGACTTGCTTCATCACGAAAAAGCCAGCGCAGTTGTGAGCTGGCGTCCCTTTATACTTCCGGGTATGCCGTCACATACTACGTCATGACGTAGCTCCAATCAAGATCGGTCTTAGTTTCATTCGTGCTTTAGACGTGCAACGCTAAGGGAGCGTCCCCAAAGTGTTGTTCCAACGCAGTGTCTCGTACCCTTCTCAGGGAACAAGGGTTATAGTCATAACCCAAGACGTTTTACTCGCATAAGTGTGTTGCACCATTCCTGTCGGATCCAATATAGAAGGCACAGCATTGTGTTTTAATCTCAATATGTCTGCAAATCCAGTCTCAACCTGTATCTTGTTTACAAACGATTACAAATAGGCGTACATATTTATCTGTTGAGGCGGCGTTTCAGCATACGATGATGTCAAGGGTCGATATATTCTGAGATCGAGCGTTATCTGGGTCTGGTGTCAATAAAAGCTTTTCTTTGACTAACAAGGAAGTTTTCAGCTCCGAAACTTACAGGATATTCTTATATCACAATAAACTTTTATATATCAAAGGCTCAAGGGAAAGTTGATTTCTTAATTCATCACCCCTTTAAAGAAACACAAAAGGAGGGGTTATGCTGAATGTCCAAACTGCTCTTTCCCATACAATAAAATGTATATTTATAGTTTTCATATGACCACATCCTGATAGAAACGCCCACCGTGACGGTAAAACAAGGCTTTTCTCCATTGCCCACCAGTCATTTTTACCAGGTTTGTACTAAGTACTAATATAGTGTGACAGTGATATGAAAAGACCAATTTCAATATACAACTTATTGATAATGCATAGAGAAACTGCAACATTTATGCACTTTAAATGTTTTTCACGTTAAGCGTTTTAAAATATCCTGCTGTTTCAGAACAAAACATTAATTTTCTTCTTTTGAGATGGAGAATTGACAGGCCTTTGCTGCAGTTATATGGATGTTTTGCCCTTCAGGTCTCTGCACCAGTCATGTGACTGAAACTATGAACAGTGACCAGAGACTCTCAAGCTTCAAAAAGAACCGTAAAAGTAGTCCATAAAACGTATGCTAGCGATATGTGAAAAACTGATCAAAATGAATATAATTTCATGTTGAAAATTTAAGATATTTTCCTTTTGTTTTACATTGAAGAAAGAAAGTCATAGGAATTTAAAACAACATAAGTGTTAGTAAAAACAAACTTTTTAACAGATTTTTAACATCCACATTAATTGTAATATATTTTCTGTTTCATGTAATGCTGAACTGAAAATAAAGGCCTACTACCATATGAGTTAGATGAGAAATTTTGAGAAGGTGGTGAAATAAAACTTGGAAAGAGGAAGGTTGAGTGACGTGCAGCTGGTGTGGAGGTCTGGCCCACCCAGTACACTTACGCTCCTGGATACCACCTTGACTTTGCATTTCTCCACATGACATCATGGTCTCAGTGAGGTCAGAATAGACTCATGACAGCACTATAATGTTGACACAAGGTCTCTCTGTTACCCACAGAAAAAGTGTAGGTTGGGCAAAACAGGATTGAGGGTGTGCATTTAAAAGCTGTGAAACCAGGAAAAATATTAAAAGATTCCTAATTTAGTATTACCCACAGGTCTTTGTTTCTTTCTTCTTCATTTTTGTTTGTTTGTTTGTTTGTTTTTGGATCTGTCTAACAAATGTAAATCTTAAATTATGTATTGTGTTCTGTGGTAGAAAATTTTCAACCTTTTTGAATAAAATTGCAGTCTTATTAAAGCTACTTTAATAGCTATATTATTTTATGTGTCTTAAAACATAACAAATAATATTTTCACACTTTTTGTCTAATTTGATAAAATTGTAGTTTGATTGGAAATAATTTCTTAAAAAGAAATCTGTGAAATTTAGCATAATCAAGCACAAAACTAAAATAAAATAAAATTTAAAAAATGTTGGTTGTGGTAAAACAACCGCAGGCATAGTTGATATCATTTAATAATTGATTTGTATATTTTATGAAAGTCTGGGTATGGACATTTGTTTTGAAAGGTTACAAAAAATGTATACACTGTAAAAGGACGGTGGTTAAAAAAAAAGATGGTTAGCATAACCATATAAAGAAAAAAAAAGTTCTTGAAACTGAAAAAATCATCCTTTCTGTTTAAAAAACTGGGATATAAAAGTTCCTGTAGTTAAAGACAACCAGTTATGCCGTAATGTTTTATATTGACCTTTCACCATGTTACATTATGGTTTTACATTAACTAAGGTCATGTGCTCATGTATGTCTGCAGTAGCTCAGAAGAAAGGTATTTCTGTTTAAAGGGGTCAATTGAGAAATCAAATTTTCCTTGATCTTTTGACATTTAAGAGGTCATTGTGCCATAAAAACATACTGTAACTTTCAGACACAGATCAAGGCCTCTCTGTCTCTTTGGTCCACCCACTGGTGTTGGTGAATGGAGAGATACCGGTTAATGGCGTTATTTTTTATTTATTTATTAAATTATTATATATTTATTGGATCTTCAAAAACCTGCACCCGCCTCGTCATCATGAATGAAGTGCTGCACACAATTTGGAGACCATCTCTGCTTGTTTGCATTGCAAGGGTAAATAAAGAACTGGTTCTTTGAATAAGTTTTCTTTACTCAAAATAAAACACAACGTTTGTAAAGGCTGTTTTATGTAGGCCTATTTGTGGAGCAGAGAAGAGTGTCTTAGTCTGGTATTTTCCATCTAGTCATACACAGTACAGCATGTGCATAGCACTTCATCTTTTATAATTCTTGATTTTGGCCAAATGTATTAAATGACAGAAAAACTGAGCGCCCACATGGCTACAATACACTTTGTAACCTGTAATTGATCGCAATGTGCCTCAGAAGCAGCCGTTAATGACTGACAAAAAAATAATCTCCAACATTAAAATGAAGCAGGAAGTAAAAACACTCTTGGGCAAAGAGGCCATAGAACGGGTTCCTCCACCCTTCAGAGAATCCAGGTTCTACAGCCGCTACTTCATTGTTTCAAAGATCCGAGGACTGGTTTGTCACGATAGATCTAAAGTAAGCATTCTTCCATGTATCCATCCTTCCACAACACAGGAAGTTCCTGAGGTTCACATTCGGGGGCAAAGTGTACAAATATCGTGTTTTTCCCTTCAGCTTTACCACCCCACACTTTCATGAAATGCATCTCTGGCTCCTTTGAGACTCCAGGGCATCAGCGTATTGAATTATACAGATGATTGGCTATTCCTATCTCAATCGGAGCATATGGGGTTCGACATTGAGATTGACGTTCTCGCCCACATGCAAAATTTGGGGTTAAGGCTGAACACCAAGAAGAATGTGCTTTCTCCAGCACAGAGGAGCACTTTTCTTGGTGTGGTCTGGGATTCAGTGACGATACAGGCATATCTATCACCTGCCTTTGTTGATGCTATCTTCATGGCCGTGAATGGAATAAAGCTAGGCCAGTCACTCACTGTCAAACAGTTTCAGAGACTGTTGGGTCTGATGGCAGCTGCATCCAAAGGGATACCTTTTGGCCTGCTGTACATGAGACCCCTGGTGGTGGCTCAAGACCAAGGGCAACTTCTCCCTAAAGGGCAACCCACTTTCGCATGATTAAGGTTACACACAGGTGCCTTTGTACCTGGGTAATGTGGAAGAAACCTTGGTTCTTATCCCAAGGTCCCTTGTTAGGAGCTCATTGTCATTGCGTCATGCTCACGACAGATGCATCCTTCACAGGCTGGGGAGCGGTTATGGAAGGCCATTCAGCTTAGGGTCTGTGGAGGAGTCATTATCTCTCATGGCACATAAATTGCCTGGAAATGATGGCTGTCTTCCTAGCATTAAAGCATTTCCTCAGAGACCTAAGAGGCCATCATGTGCTTGTCCGGACAGACAACACATTGGTGGTCTCTTATATAAATCATCAGGGGGTTTTGCGGTCGCGTCCACTGTATAAACTGGCACACCAGATCCTCCTGTGGTCCCAAGGAAAGCTGCTGTTCCTGAGAAGGGAAAAGGCCCGGGGAATGGAGACACCGAGGTGGGGAAGCTCATGTAGGGAGTGTTCGCCAAGAGGAAGTGGATCTGTTTGCGCCTGAGGATATGACGCATTGTCCACTTTGGTTCTCCCTCACGCATCCAGTTGGGGTTGGATGCCATGGTACAGATATGACAGACATTCGCTCTGCTTCCAGGAGTTCTGGAGAGAGTCTGCCAGGACGGGGTCAGTCTACTATTAGTAGCACCATTCTGGCCAGCCTGAGAATGGTTCTCGGACCTTGTGTCCCCCCTTGTGTCCCTCTCCCTTTGGAGATTCCGGTCAGGAGGAACCTTCTGTCTCAGGACAGGGGGCACAATCCTTCAACCCCTGCCCAGAGTTATGGAAGCTGGGGGTTTGGCCTCTGAGGGGGCCCAACTTCTACACTCAGTTCTCTCAACTGAGGTTGTTGAGACACTTACTCCAGAGCAATCTCCACAAGGAAACTGTACACGTTGAAGTGGAGAGTTTTCACTTAATGGTGCAGAATGCGACAGTGAGACCCAGTTAACCCCTAGAAGTCTGCACAGTTTTGGGGCCCTTTAGAAATTTTGACATGCTCTGACATTTGTGCTTTTTCAGTTGCTTATAAATATATTAATGGAAAACGTGTCATTACACTGTATCCAGCACAAACTGGGCTACCATAATATGTGAGCAACAAGTATGTACATGCTTGTATTTTTGAAAGAATAAGGTTTATGCGTGGTTTTTGAAAAAACAAAAAATGTAAGTCACTGAGTTAAACACACAATAGATATGTGTCCACAAGACTTTTGACTAATAGGTGTTGTTGCCTAGAGTTTTTGCTTGAAACTGATGTGATAATCAAAAAAATACTGATTTAAATTTTGTAAGACACTATTTTTTTTTACAAAGCCTGTATGCGAAGGGGTGTGGCTGATCATGAATAATGCTGTGATTTACACCTGAGACAATAAAACAAAATGAGCTGCATAATGAGCCGCATAATGAATGAGTGTTTGAGCCAGGTATGTGACTGAGGGAGCTACGGAACAGGACAAAGTAAATATATTTTGTTGTAGTTTATTTAGAATATAGTTATAAATATAAAGTGAGAGCCAAAGGCACATTACAAAGGCCTATTATATTTTAAATTATCAAAAGATCTCATGCTAAAAAAACAGTAATATTGTGACATTGAACACAATTCAGTATTCAGTAAATACAAATAACTGAATAATTGGTAATGATGAATGTTATAAGTAAAATATTTGGGATTTAAAACAACATAATGCAATGCAATTATGATTTCAAAGAGTATAGTGTAAATTCTGGTTGATTGGGACACTTTTTTCCCAGTCATTTAAATGGCAAAACATTTCTGAATCATTTGATTTTGTAAACTATCCGATACACAATACTCAAATATCATTTCGAGTTTCGGTTCATTTATGAGATGCGGCGTGCAATGCATGATCACGTCGGTGTCTATTACAGGCTATTGTCTGCTATATTTGCTTCTTATTTATTAAATCCAGGCAATTGGCTGATGAAATATTGATTAAAATTAAGATACAATTTATACAAAACGTTTAAATTCACTTTTAAGAAATGCATTCTACAAAACAAAACTTAATGAAGTGGTAAAAATCATGGGTGACCCACTCTATGTCTTCTGACACATTGCGCATCTTATGATGTGTCCTTTCTTACTCATGCTGTTTACTTTTCATAATCAACATAGATTAAATGTAAAAATAACATTAGGCTATAATATTTAAACAAATATAAAACAAAATACGTTTTAATGGCTACAACAAGTAGCCTATTGTACACAAAAATGCTGCATCTGAGCAGAAATTTGCAAACAAAAGTTTTATTGATGTGACACTAGGCTATTTTACAGTAAACACTTCATAATCTGTCCAAAACAGGCCAAAGAAATCTTGTCTAAACAGTCTTACGTCTATGACATTTTATGTTGCAGCAGGATTCATATTTAAACAGTCTTTTTGCGGTTTAATATTCACAGACACTAACAGAATAAACTTACCTCACAATCATTGGCTGAATCCGTTGCTCTTAGAAATAAACAGCTTTTTAAAAAATTATTTTAGGTAAATTATTTTAGGTAAATTATTACAGGATTATTCCTCACCGCATCTCAAAACGATGTAAAGTACATGCACTAATCTTGATGTGTTTATTTGAGTTGATATGGGCGTTGACTCTGCTCGCATGGATCGCATCAGTATTTGAATTTCAAAAGAACATGCGCTCTGTGGGCGTGGCCGCATTAACGGATAATAAAGAAGCTGGTGAACGACTGACATCTCTCTCTTTTCAAACAGATTACATAAACAGAGAATATTTGTTTTCGATTTGATTTACATTATTTAAAACCTGACATTCCAACGTTTCTTTAGACATAAGTCTCATGTTTGTGTGACAAGTATTCACTAAGTTCATTTTCTGAAGAGTATCAGATTGGACTTCATTGACAGGGAGGCTGCAGATCGCGCATCATGTTTGTTCTCTTTCGAGGGAACTCGCACTGCGTCGGAACGACACTTTGGGGACGCTCCCTTAGCGTTGCGCGTCTGAAGCATGAATGAAACTAAGACCGATCTTGATTGGTGCTACGTCATGACGTAGTATGTGACGGCATACCCGGAAGTATAAAGGGATGCCGGCTCACAACCGCGCTAGCTTTTTCGCTCTTCAGCAGCGCTCTGTGTGTGTGTGTGTGAAGTGAGACTGATATTTCTAGTTCAGTAATATAATCTGTGAAAGAGTGTGTTTGGAAAAATGACGAGTGAGCAGTTTAAGAAGTGTGTGCACCCCTGCCCTCGCTACATCACGGGTGGGGACACGCATTTGTTATGTATAGACTGCTTGGGAACGCAGCACGCTCGGTCAGCTCTCGAGGGGGCTGGCTGCAAGCACTGTGAAGCACTATCGATCAGAGTGCTGCGCTCCCGCCTGGCCGTGTTTGACGAGGCCGGCCAGGCTCGCGTTCCCCGCGGTTCAGGTCCCGCGTCCGTTGAGGCGGCGCGGCGGCTTAGATCGTGGGGATCGCAACGGGAACTCCTCAGGGAGCTTGGCAACAGAGGCGGCGTTCTCGCCCAAAGCCGGCTCAGCAGAAGGGTGACCTGAGGGCCGTCCTTCAGGCTAAGAAGAGTTTGGGAAAGAGGTCCTAGCTGTGGTAGGACCTCTGAGGGCAGTCCCCTCCGTAGAGAAGCGGCTGAGGCCGTCTTTTTCGCTGAGCCCTCTGGAAATCGATGTGGTAATCCCGCCGTCTGTGACGCTTCGGGCCACATCAATTTCCAGTGTACGCGCGCTGCCTCGTCCGCCCCGAGGGGTTTCGGGCGGGCAGTGATGGCGTCTGCACACCTGAAAATCATCCACGACCTCTCCCTGCCGGTCAGCCGCTTCAGGGGGTCGAGAGCGGTATTCAAAAAACACCCGAGGTCAGTCTCGAGAGGCTAATTTCCTTGGTAGATTGTCTCCAGGCGTGGCAACGCCTGTCGATTGTGTCACCATGGGTCCTGCGGACTGTAGAAAAGAGGTACAGACTGCAGTTCGGCCACAGCCCACCAAGGTTCAATGGGGTGGTCTGGACTGCAGTGGTCCCAGAGCGGGCTCGGGTTATGGAACAGGAAGTACACTCCCTGTTGGTAAAGGAGGCCATAGAACGTGTTCCTCCGCCAGAAAGGGAGTCGGGGTTCTACAGCCGGTACTTTATAGTTCCCAAAAAGGACGGGGTTTGCGTCCAATTTTAGATCTGAGATATTTAAACTGGTCTCTTAGGAGGTTCAGGTTCAAAATGCTCACAATATCTATTATCGTGAATCAAATTCGGTCCGAGGACTGGTTTGTCACGATAGATCTAAAGGACGCATACTTCCATGTTTCCATCAGTCCTTCTCACAGGAAGTTCTTGAGGTTCGCTTTCGGGGACGAAGCGTTCCAATATCGGGTTCTTCCGTTTGGCCTAGCTCTTTCCCCTCGCACGTTCACCAAATGCATGGATGCAGCTCTGGCTCCACTGAGACTCCAGGGCATTCGTGTACTGAACTATATCGACGACTAGCTCATATTGGCCCAGTCGCGAGAAATGGCAGTTCGGCATCGAGATGTCGTCCTTGGCCACATTCAGAGCTTGGGGTTGAGACTCAACACGAAAAAGAGCATGTTGACGCCCTCCCAGAGGACCACGTTCCTGGGAATAGTATGGGACTCGATGACGATGCGGGCACAAATGTCTCCCGTACGGATCGAGTCCATACAGGCGATGGTCTCCAGCGTAAAGCTAGGCCGCAACATCACTGTAAAGCAGTTTCAAAGACTACTGGGGCTCATGGCAGCTGCGTCCAACGTAATACCTTTGGCCTGCTGTACATGAGACCCCTACAGTGGTGGCTGAAAGCCAAGGGGTTTTCCCCGAAGGGAAATCCATTCCGTATGATCAGGGTAACGCGCAGATGCCTTCGTTCCCTATCAATATGGAAGAAACCCTGGTTTCTGTCCCAAGGGCCAGTGTTGGGAGCGTCATGTCGCTGGAAATCTGTTTCGACAGACGCCTCCCTCACTGGTTGGGGCGCGGTCATGGACGGCCGCTTTACCCAGGGTCTGTGGCAGGACCATCATCATTCATGGCATATAAATTGCCTGGAGATGCTGGCAGTGTTCAGGGCTCTGAGGAGCTTCCTCACAGATCTCAGGGGTTACCATGTTCTGGTACGATCCGACAGTATGTCAGTGGTCGCGCACCTGAACCATCAGGGGGGTCTGAGGTCTCGCCCTCTAAGCAGACTGGCGCATCAGATCTTCCTGTGGTCCCAGGGGAAATTGTCGTCTCTCAGAGCGATGTATATCCCCGGGGACCAGAATCAGGGAGCAGACATCCTGTCAAGGCAGGGGCTGAGGCCCGGGGAATGGAGACTTCACCCAGAGGTGGTGAAGTCCATATGCGAGAGGTTCGGCCCAGTGGAAGTGGATCTATTCGCGTCTCGAGAGACGTCCCACTGTCCACTGTGGTTCTCCCTCACGCATCCAGCCCCGCTAGGGTTGGATGCCATGGTGCAGACGTGGCCGAGGCTGCGCCTGTATGCATTTCCCCCGATAGCTCTGCTCCCGGGAGTTCTGGAGAGGGTCCGGCAGGACGGGGTCAGTCTACTCCTAGTAGCCCCGTACTGGCCGGCCCGAGTATGGTTCTCAGACATCATAGCACTGCTGGCAGGTCCTCCATGGCAGATCCCTTTGAGGAGGGACCTGCTGTCTCAGGCAGGGGGCTCGATATTTCACCCCCAGCCAGAGCTGTGGAAGCTTTGGGTCTGGCCCCTGAGGGGGCTCAGTACTTAGAGGCTGGCCTGTCGGCAGGTGTAGTGGAGACCATACTTAGTTTCAGGGCTCCTTCCACGAGAAGGTTGTACGGCTTAAAGTGGAATGTATTTTCCACTTGGTGCGGGGAGCGTGAGGTGGACCCAGATAACTGCCCAGTGGCTTCAGTGCTGGAGTTCCTCCAAGATCGCTTCACTGCGGGGCTTACCCCGTCCACACTTAAGGTGTACGTGGCTGCCATTACGGCTTTCCACGCTGATGGGCCTCTGGGGAGGCACCCTTTAGTCGTACGTTTCCTCTGTGGTACTTGGAGGATGAGGCCTGTAACTCGCTCCAGAGTTCCAACTTGGGATTTGGCGGTGGTTCTCGAGGGATTGGCTTCGGCCCCCTTCGAACCACTCGAGTCAGTGACAGATCGAGTTCTGTCGCTAAAGGTGGCACTGCTCCTTGCTATCACCTCACTTAAGAGGGTGGGGGACCTCCAGGCCTTGGCTATAACGCCGACTTGCCTGGAGTTTGCCCCGGGCAGAGTTAAGGCTATCCTTCATCCGAGGCCAGGCTATGTGCCCAAGGTGCCATCGAGTATGGCACGGCCTACGGTTCTGCAGGCTTTTCATCCTCCACCTCATGTGTCGGCTAAAGAGGGGAGACTTCATCTGCTCTGCCCGGTCAGAGCATTGCAAATTTATCTGCGGAAGTCTTCGCAGTGGAGAAGGTCGGACCAACTGTTAGTGTGTTTTGGGTCTCCTAGGAAGGGGCTACCCGCGTTCAAGCAGGCGGTTAGTAATTGGATCGTCCAGGCGATTGCCTTGGCCTATCAGGTGTGCGGTTTGCCTTCACCTTTGGCCTTGAGGGCGCATTCCACTAGGGGCATGGCATCTTCTAGGGCCCTTCATTTGGGAAGTCCCACTTCAGGAGATCTGTGAGGCAGCCGGCTGGGCTACCCCACACACTTTTATCAGATTTTATAGTCTGCATCTTCCTGTGACGCCAGGCGCTAGGGTGCTCTCGTCCTAAGTGAGCCTGGGTTCCAGTTTCACACTAGGGCAGGCATGGTTCGTGGTGGCATAGTGGGCATTTCGTTCCCCAAAGTGTCGTTCCGACGTAGTGCGAGTTCCCTCGAAAGGGAACGTCTCAGGTTATGACTATAACCCTTGTTCCCTGAGAAGGGAACGAGACACTGCGTCGCCTTGCCACGCCTCTCCATGCCTGGGAGCGACTTGCTTCATCGCGAAAGAGCTAGCGCGGTTGTGAGTGTCTTGTTCCCTTCTCAGGGAACAAGGGTTATAGTCATAACCCGAGACGTTTTCTTTATTTTACAAAAAGCACAAAATTTAGTTTTTATTGTGAGTGTACACAAATAAAAGTAGATACTTAACAGATTATAATGATGTATGACACTTGCCTGAATGATAAAAATGGACAGAGTTATTTGAGTCTCTTGAGGCGGTCATGCCAGCATGATCTTCGACCTCTAGGGGTTAATTGCATGGTTGGTTTAGTGCTGGAGTTCCTGCAGGATCGTTTTTCTGCAGGGCTATCCCCTTCCACACTAAAAGGTGTACATGGCGGCCATAGCTGCCTACCATATCCCTTTGGGTGATGTATCCCTGGGGAGGGAACTTGTTGGTGATACGTTTCCTCCATGACGCTTTGAGGCTGAGGCCTGCAAGCCGCACTAGAGTACCAGCCTGGGACCTGGCCATTGTGCTAGAAGGTCTATCTACGGCTCCCTTCGAGCCTATTGAGACTGTTCCAATACAGTGTTCTTTCTAGCCATCACTTCTCTTAAAAGAATGGGAGACCTCCAGGCCCTGTCAGTGTCGCCTACGTGCCTTGTGTTTGTACCGGGGATGTTTAAGGTATTTTTAAACCCAAGACCGGCCAATGTCCCTAAGTTGCCTACCGATGTGCCACAGCCTATAATCTTGCAAGCATATTGCCCTCCTTCTTTCAGAGATTAGGATCAGGAAAAGCTGAACCTTGCATGTCCAGTGAGAGCACTGGATGCTTATATCTTATACCTGCCCTATGGAGGAAAACTGATCAGCTGTTTATCTGCTTTTGATCTAATTAAAAAGGACATCCTGCGTTCAAGCAGATATTAAGCCAGTGGATAGTCGAGGCTATTTATCTTGCTTACGTGGTCTCTGGCCAGCTTTCACCTTTGGCTGTCAGAGCCTATTGTACCAGGAGTAAGGCTGCCTCTAAGGCTTTTATGCTTTTCTGGTCATGACATCTCAGGGAATAAGTTACTGTACAAGCGTAACCCAAGATGTTCCCTTTAGAGGGAACTCGCACTGTGTCGGTGATGACACTTTGGGGATTCCCCCTCAGCGTAGCGCGTCTGAAGCATGAATGAAACTATTCCAATCCTGATTGGCGCTGTGTCATGACGTAGCATGTGACAGCATACACGGAAGATACAAAGAGACACCGACACACAAAAGAATTAGCTTTTTGCTCTTCAGTAAGAGTTGTGTGTAGATTTTTTCACCGCATGGCAATGCCTTCCGAATATATCTCCATGGGTCCTGCGTACAGACTGCAGTTCAGTTACCGTCCCCCTGAAGTTCAAGGGGGTGGTCTGGACTATGGTGGACCCAGAGCAGGGTCGGGTAATGAAACAGGAAGTTCACTCCCTGTTGGTAAAGGAGGCCATAGAATGCGTTCCTCTGCCAGACAGGAAGTCAGGGTTCTACAGCCGGTACTTCATCGTTCCCAAGAAGGATGGGGGAATTGCGTCCAATTTTAGCTCTGCAGCACTTTAATCGTTTTCTGAGGAGATTCAGGTTCAAGATGCTCACTATTCCCATCATTGTGTGTCAGATCAGATCCAAGGACTGGTTCGTCACGATTGATCTAAAGGACGCATACATCCGCGTGTTCATCATTCCTTCTTACAGGAGTTTCCTGAGGTTTGCTTTCGAGATGTTGTCCTTGGCCTCATTCAGAGCTTGGGGTTGAGACTCAACACAAAAAATGAGTGTGTTGACGCCCACCCAGAGAACCACGTTCCTGGGGGTAGTGTGGGACCCGACGACGATGCGGGCACAAATGTCTCCCGCTCGTATCGAGTCCATCCTGGTGATGGTTTTCAAGATGATGCTAGGCCACGCTATCACTGTAAAGCAGTTTCAAAGACTGCTGGGGCTCATGGCAGCTGCGTCCAACGTCATACCTTTTGGCTTCCTGCATATGAGACCCCTACAGTGGTGGCTGAAAGCCAAGGGGTTTTCCTTAAGGGGATGTCCGTTCCATATGATCAGGGTCACGCGAAGATGCCTTCGTGCCCTTTCCATATGGAGTAGTATTGGGAGTGCCATGTCTACAAAAATTTTTTTTCGACAGACACATCCCTTAAGGTGATGGGGTGCGGTCATGGATGGCCGATTTGCGAGTGGTCTGTGGCAGGCCCAGCATTCCCCCTGGCACATAAATTGTCTGGAAATACTGCCGGTCTACAAGGCTCTGAGGAGCTTCCTCCCAGACCTCGGGGGTCACCATGTCCTAGTACGGACAGACAATGTGTCGGTGGTCTCGTATTTGAATCATCAGGGGGTCTGAGGTTGTGCCCTCTGTGCAGACTGGCACATCAGATCCTCTTGTGGTCCCAGGGGAAACTGTTGTCTCTCAGACCCGGGGACCAGAATCAGGGAGCAGACATCCTGTCAAGGCAGGGGTTGAGGCCCAGGGAATGGAGACTTCACCCCGAGGCCCCGTTCTGACTGGTCTGAGTATGGTTCTTAGACATCATATTACTCCTGGCAGGCCAGCCGTGGCAGATCCCTCTGAGGAGGGACCTGCTGTCTCAGGCAAGGGGCACAATATTTCACCCCCGGCCAGAGTTGTGGAAACTGTGGGTCTGGCCTCTGAGGGGGCTCAGTACCTAGGGGCTGGATTGTCGGCTGGAGTGGTAGAGACCATATTCAGTTCCAGGGCTCCTTCCACGAGGAGATTATACGGCCTAAAGTGGAATGTGTTTTCTACTTGGTGTAGAGCATGGGTCTTCAAACAGGGGTCCGCAGCCCCTAAGGGGTCCGCAGCGGTACTGCAGGGGGTCCGCCAATTAATGTTTGATCACAAATAATTTTTGGATAAAAAAAAATAGAACGTGGGGAAAAAACATCACAAAGTCAAATTCAGACATAAGCACCCTGAAACGAAAGCAGAGCACCCTCCGTTAATACTGTAATAGTATAAAATTATTGGCGAAACATTGCGTTGAGTTTGCGCTCTGGAGAACGTGAGATCAGTTCAGTGTACAGCGTGTTTTGCAGCGCTGAAAAATAACATGCTTGGAGTTTGAGGAGTTAAAGCCATTTTTCACCCTAGACCTGGCTATGCTAGGTGCTGTCTAACGTGGCATGGTCTGTGGTTCTTAAGGCCTTCCATCCTCCACCACATGTGTCGGCGGAAGAAGAGAGGCTTCATTTGCTCTGCCCTGTCATGGCGTCCTCTAGGGCCCTTCTCTCAGGAGTCCCACTTCAAGAGATCTGTGATGGGTGGGCCACCCCACATACCTTCATCAGATTTTATAGTCTGCACCTTCCTTCTACGACGGGTGCATGAGAGATATTATAAGTGATCCTTAAGGAATAATTAAAAATGTAAAAAAAAAAACAATTCATGACTTTATGGTAGCTTATGTAGCCTATATGTAAATGTCCCAAATGTCAAGAAAATTGGTTAGACAAAAGAGAAACTTTGTCAACATAATCTGGTAGTCACGTTGAGTAAGGAGGAAAAAGTGTGAAGGTTCACTGAGTTCATAGTCACCTGGGGGCAATATTAATCATATTCCATTCTCATGGCTGGAATAATAGAGCTGACACTCTGCTCGTATACTGTAACCCATGACTAAACAACACCTCACCCTCTTCAAGCTCTGTTAGCTGGACTCTGAAGCAGAAACTCAAACATTTTTGTCTGTTTCATATTTCTCCACCACCAGTGATATTGTGGACGGGATTGCAGCTGACGTTGTTCATGTCATTTGAGTATGTTTTAAATGCTGACTCTGCCTGTGAGGTCATGATTACAACGGGTGGAAAAAAGTACCTCGACTCACACCTCTGCTGTCTTTTCTCCAGAAAAAAAAGTAAAAGCACGCTGCACAGAGCTTATTTTCGCTCTACAAAACACCTCCCAACATCACATGAAAAAGAGTATTTTATTACGAAAAACTAAACAAAATACTGCAAGCAAACATGGATTAATAGATTGTTTAAATAAAGAAATGCAGTCTTCAGATAATGTCTTTTTATTATGTTTTGTATCCAAACCTGTATCTCTTCAGCATCAACAATCAATATTTTTTCAAACATGAATTATTCAAAGAACAGTTCACCCAAAAATGAAAATGAACAAAATAAATATTTATTTAAGTCATATGTCATTGGAACAACATGGATCAATACAGATTATATTTGTGTGAGATATTCCTTTAAGTAATATCTAATCCAAAAGTTAATTATCTCATTCAACACAGATGACTCACATATTACAACACAGAGGTAACAGCAATAAATGTCATTCCAGGAAGCTGATTTGTAAAGAAGAGATATTTCAAAATGTTTATAAGGCAACACATTTCTTCATTAGAAAGATGATTCTTCAGTTTATTAATTCTAGTCATTTGCAAATCACAGTAAAGCAATCTTTGGGTAAGCATCAGGGATTTGTAGAATTGTTTGTCTGTTATAACATGGCTTTTACACAAGTCAAGTCACCTTTATTTATATAGTGCTTTAAACAATACAGGTTGATTCAAAGCAGCTTTACAGTGATAAACAGGAAATTAATAATAAATGATGCAAACAGAGTTCAATTCTGCTGTGAAGCAGCTCTAGTGTCATTATTCAGATGAAGTCATTTCAAAGGCTATGCCCACCAGAGGGCATAGGTGGGTCAGCTCAGATGTTCACAGAAACACGGACGGGTCACTGACAGATTTGACAGCACTGTACCATACTCAGTTTAGACAGATAACTTTCACTGGTCGGAAAAAAAAGATATGCCACAAACTGCATTTGATCCGGTGTGTAGAGGATAAATGAATATGAATACACAGAATGAATACATTTACAATCGGAAAGAAAACAGGTGAAAGAAATACTGCAACCGCTTAAAAGAAAGTTTCCGATTTTTTAAATTGATACATTGATACTGTATATATATGCTGTATATGAAGCTGTTTAAATACTCTGCTGAGCAACATGAATAAAGTGAGATTGTGTTTGCCATCGAGTGTGCTGCTGCTCATTGCCACTAGATGGAGACTTGTGAAACAGAAATTTCAATTCTGTTTCAGTACGTACAATGAATCAGCTGCAGTCGTTAAATAAAGCATGAAAAAATGAATGAATGAAAATATTATTTAAAAAAAAAACATAAGTCAATTTAATAAATTGTTGGACAGATTAGAATTTGAAGATGACATCATAGTGTTTTTTTTTTTATCAATATATTGTGAACACGAAATAATGAATGAATTTTAAATTTAGAGTCTCATGACTGTAGAAATAAAAAATTAAAAGCAGGTCGGGTACAACCAATCACCACATGACAATGATATAAGTTACAACCTTTGAGGAAATTTAGGCCTATATATGGTCAGTTGTTATCTCGTTATTGCAGTTTCCTATTATGTTACAAGAGAAATATGCAGCTTTATGTAACAGTTCATCTATAGTTATTTAACTTTTAATAGTCGGAAAGAATTCTCTGATTAGATATGCAAGTTAGTCATTATATTTTAAGACTTTATAATGAGGGAGAACGAAAGATTCGTTAATTCATTCATCAACTACGGGATTTGAGCTTATCCGTTAGATCTATCTGTAAAGGACCTGTTCCACCACAACCCGCATTTGATCAGGTGTGTAGAGGATCAATGAATATGAAAATACAGGATGAATACACTTCCAGTCGGAAAGACAGCACGTGAAAGAAATACTGCTTACAAGCTTAAAAGAAAGTTTCCGATTTGGGAAATGCGGCATTGAAAAAAAAGCATACCCTGTATTATAGCATAATATAGGCCTATTTCATTTTATTTTCTCCCCTTCATTTTATTATCATTACGATTAACAATAGTTAAAAACTTGAACAAATCCAAGATCTTAGTATGAGGTAAACGTACAGTTTCAGTTGTTTCAGTTTCTAATGTTGCGATAAGAAGGTCAGATCAGGTCTTATGCCGAGCATTATTTTCCATGTTTGCAATGTTTTAATTGCATTTGATATTCGAATTGGAAACAAAACAACTGATATAGCCTATTTATGGAGTATCTTCAGCTGGGCATTTAATTTATGTTGATAATTTAGCATTTAGGCTACATTAAACATTTATTAAATAATTTATTTGATTTATTTTTAAATAAGAAAATAGCTTGAATCGAATAATTTGAACAGAGCGAAAAAAGCAATAGAAAAACTAACACGAGGCAAGCAAGCAATTCACACGTTTTCATTTTTGCATATGAGGGGCTTTAAATCGGGGGGTGAAATCCGGACAGGTTGTTATAGCTACCCAATCCACAGGGGTCCCTCCACCCACCCGTAGACAACCTTATATATATAACACAGAAAGCCTTGCATGTCCCAATAACTATTAAAACAGTGAGTGTCCTGAGCATTGCAGTTCAGGCTGACTGAGTGACTCTATCATCAGAATTTCGCCCGTGGCAAAAGCCTGTGATTGGGTCCGAATGAAAAGCTGTTCTCAACTTTAATATGTGCCTCATGAACGCGCACAGAAGAAGGCTGTAGGATTATCGGAGAGAAATATCGCTCATAATCACCTCGTGTTTTCTTATTGACACACGCGGACGACTGTGTATGCGTGTGTGTATGTGTGTGTGCGCGCGTGTGTGTGCGTGCGTGTGTGCGTGCGTGCGTGTCTGTTTAAGCCTAACTTTTTAAAGGATGATATATCTTGGATATTTCCTGTTTCTTTTTTGTGGGCTCACGCGTGTCATGGCAAGTTACCCGATATGGTGGTAAGTTTTATTACTTTTTTAACCTTTCTATGTGAAATGCAATGAGTTTGGTAGTGTAGAAAGGGTAGGCTAAATGACAAGCTTTCAACTTGACAATGATTTGGGGATTGAAAATGTCTATGACGTAAGCCGTAACCGGTGTTGATATGATGATAGATGACGCGATATCTATCTATCTATCTATCTATCTATCTATCTATCTATCTATCTGTCTGTCTGTCTGTCTGTCTGTCTATCTATCTATCTATCTATCTATCTGTCTGTCTGTCTGTCTGTCTGTCTGTCTGTCGTGCACCTGTTAATAGTTAAGTAAATTGCTGGATTAACTTTTATCAGCATAGACCTTTGATATGTGTAACAACTTGTTTAATATCTTCGTTAAAATGTTCCATTGATTCATTAAAAGAGTTGGTACAATTCGTTTTCAACTATTAAAAAGAGTTTAAAAATGTAAAAAATCTCTCAGTGATTCAGATGTTGTCTTTTTGTCACTGATAGCTACATTTTATGACAGGATGGACGTCAAACTTCTCCAAGAGAAGCGAGTTGTCAAATAAAACCCATGTGAGGAATTCATAGTTGTAGCTACTACGTGTAATTTGCCATCGATCAATGCTGTTAATGTAGCTGTTCAATTTGTTTCGTTAATCAGAGATACACTTTATCTGAATTCATTTAAATTAGGCCTATAGCGTATTTAACATTGGATTTTAGTTGTTGTATTTTTATGAACATTAGGCTATTTCATATGGGCTATTGAACGCTTAGTTGTGGTAATTTAAATAAAACACTTGTAGTAATAATACAATTAAAAATGCAATTTTAGCTGAGGATTTTGGAAAATTATTTATTGATTGTTAAGAATATACAGAATTGCATAATCATTTGAGATTATATTTAAAATAATATAATAGAAGGTATTTCTCATGAAATAACGTTATGCGTGTACAAAAAAAAGTCATAATTCCATACCTGGCAGAAACAAAAGGTGTTCTCTAGAACTAGTCCACAGATTTCACTCATTGTTTCAGGGAGGCAAGACAATAAAGCAGAGTTTTCTCAGTGGCTGTAAAAGCTGTAATTGAGTAGGTCATTAGTCACAGTCCAGGCCACTCTTTTTTGTTAATTGTTGTCTGTCTGACCCTCTTAAGATTTTAAAAGCTGTGCTTTCCTTCTCATTCACAATGCCAATTCAGAGAACAGTATCCACAAACTACTGTTGCTTATTATGAGTAGCCAACCCTTGTGAAAAAGAAGTACACGTAATTGTATTGAATGTGCACTTGTTGTGTTCTTCAAAACTTTGAAGTATATATATTTTTAAAAACTGCACTTGCACATAATATCAATGAAATAATGTCACATATGGACTTAAAGAGAGTTAACACAATTCACTGAAAAAGTAAACATTTTAATGTAAAGAACATTTGAACTCATGTTTTAATAATCTTTTGTCATGCTTTAAAGAAGGGCACTTATTTTGTTGTGTTGACTAACATGCTACATGTAAAGCTCTTTCTTACTATTTCAGTTTACCATAAATTTATCACAAATCCATTCAAAAAATGTATCACAAAAACACTTTTACCGTATTTCAAAGACAATAGAAGTAATTATGAAATTACGTATAAAGGTGTATGCAAGTCCTACTCAAGTGGCTCAATTAATTGCATTAAATATAAATTCAAATTATAATACATTTTCATTGATTGTAAATAACATATGATTAGGTGTCCAGAAACAGTACAATCACTTAGGTATATTATTTTAAAGTATATTATTTCCATAATAAGAACTCTTTTTAAAAGTATGCAAAAGTGTACTTCTTTTTCACAAGGGAACTCAGGGGTGTGCAATATAAGTGCTACACTTACAAGGTATAAAAATGTCTAATGATACAACATACAAGAAGCTATAAAAACATTGAGGTATAAAGCTATCTAATCATTAATATATATATATATAATCTGTCAAGCTGTACAGAATGTTCATTGCCTCTGGAGTCACATGTTTTTTCAGCTCTGGCATCAACACCAGTTTCTTGGTCAAATTTAGAGGTTTCAGAAAAGTGTCTAGTTTGACCTAGTTCAGTCTATGCTGTTTGTTTTTTTAGTTATGAATGATACAAAGACTGCTTCTGACTGATGTGCCCATCTCTCTCGGTTAAAACAATCAGCTTCTGACAGAGGTCTGAATAAAGTCATTGAAGTTTGTTGGATTTCATTTTTTATATAGCCAGATTGTTCTAAACAAGTGCAATACATCACAGAGTTTTGGTTTCCCGTAACAGAGGGGACATGCGTGAAAACATACTGACATCGCTGGGCCATTTAACTCAGCAGGGTGGCCTGCGGTTCTCCAACTGAGAGTGGTTTTGTCATACATATACCAGCTGATAACATCTAACCCATAACCTATTGTTACATTTTGCTTCGGCCACTATGAAGGAGGTTTTTGACGTGGCTCAGGTATAGAGACCAGGTTCATGGCTTCCTGCTTCTCCTTATGAGATGGTGTTGCCTGACTGCACCCTAAACACCACCCCCCGCACTCCACCTTAAAAGATAAATACCTGGAGGTGAAAGCTTGCCGCACATTCCTTCGCCCAAACACTTCTCTCTTGATGTCAAAGTCGGCTCTGTGGCCCCGGGGCCTACAAGTAAAGTGGTAATTCAGAGGTGCACTTGCTTGGGCTTGCTGAAATATGCATTAAAACCTAGACTGGATACACTTCAGATGAAAAGTGAGCAAATATATCTAAGACTCCAGAGCAAATGGAAATGTTCATTTCTGTCCCTTTGTCTTTTAATTACCTGGCTTTAAGAGATTTGGGGGAGGTAAAAACGATACTGTTCTGCCGGGGTGGAGGGTGGATGTCAGTTGGTCGTGCTTTCGTTTGGGATATTGCAAAAAATATGACAACTTAGCACAAGCGCATAGTTCAAAGAATGCTATGAGTTCCACTCACCTGACGCAAATTAGGACAACCGTATAAATGCTTGTGTTGCATTTGATTGATTGATTTAATAAATACCAGCTATCCAATCTCAGTGCAGTGATACATTAACAATGAATCCGGTTTGCCTAGTGTGCTAAGATACTCCAATCTCTGTTGTGTTCCGTTCTCTGTTCTTACTAAATGATGATCTCAATATCATGAGCTAAACAGATGACCGGGGCAGACACACGCCCAAGACAGCTGAGCACGAGGACATGTCATTGAAACACCTGTTCACCTCACTCAGCGGTGGTGACGTCTCAAATTCATCAGCTTCTGGCAAAGTACAATACCAAAGTATGAGGTGGTGATTCTAGCCGTCAACAGAGCCTATTAATTATCACTTTAGTCTTGACTGCAGTATACCTGAGGGCTGTCCACGCTTGATGGAACCCACAAACCATTTGCCAGCTTGAAAAAAAAAGAAGATAGTTCTAGCTGGATATGATTGGAGGATCCACAATTGAAACTGTCAGTGCATGCACACCTGTGACTTCATATTAAATTCTATAAGTTGCTTGGCAACTACTGTACAGTTAGCCTAATGATCTAATATTACTCGCAGTCACTTTTCCTTGGTTAAGGAAACGCTTAATCAAGACTTACCTGTGGTGAAAAGATTGTAACTGCCTCTTCTTGCCTTTTTGGGTGAATATAACGAAACCTCTCAAGAATATGTCCAGGTCATAATAAAGAAATAAGAAATAATAATAATGCTCATTTAAAGCTCTATTGAAACTGTAAATCTCTTTCTGGTTACGATGAAAAAACATGATGTACTCATAATGATTTGTTGTACTATATCATTTATGCTGATTTAAATGAAACATTGTGGATTACAATGTAGTAGTATTTTTTTTACTTTAATTCATGAGAAAAAAAGTACTTACAAAAAAACTCAAAATGTGTAATGCATTTATAATGAGAAGAAGAGGTGTGGAATGTGCTTAATTGTCACAAAAATAATGTCACTTTTGCATTGCAAAACAATGCGAAAAAATGTTAACATTCCTGAAATAGGCTTAGATGAAAGAATTTATTTTTTCTTTTAATTTTGGGGTTAAAGTCAACCTGTGCCAGGATATTTTCATATAGGGGTGGCCAGGCAGGGGCTACATCATTTCAACATAAAAATGAATTTGACTATAAAGCACTTGTCTGTTTTAGTGCATACAACACAAGTCAATACAATTAATTTGTACTTAATTGTAATTGAGGTAGTGGTGGAATATAATGAATAATACTGCGTGAATTTGACCATTTTGTCTTATTCAAAAATCTTGCAGAACTGCTTTATAGATGAAATGAACTAATTTAATAATTGATGATCTTTACAACGGAACTGATTCAACACTGAACTGACTTCAACTGAACAATAGCCAAAATGCATAATTTTCCTGTTATCACTGTAAAGCTGATTTGAAACAATCTGTATTGTATAAAGCGCTATATAAATAAAGGTGACTTCTTGACTTCTATTATTCCTCACCTCCAGGCATATTAATAGAAAAGAAGATTATACTACAGCTACAGTTCTTGGTTCTGGTTCTCAACACCTCAACACCCCCATAAGCTTCTTCTCCATCATTGCATCCTCATGGATGAAATGCAGATAACTACATAGTTCAAGATTAGTCAGCCTTTATTGAATAAAATAAAATCAATGAACTCTTCTATAATTCTGGGTTTCAAAAACGTGCAAGTGAAAAATTAAACATTCAATATTTAACATTCTTAGTGCAAGAGAATGACAAAATATGGGTCACTTTATATTAGATGTCTTTAACTACTATGTACTTACATAAAAAAAAAATGTTAGCTACAATGTACTTATTGTGTTCATATTGTATTGCAGAACACTTTTGCTGCTATTGCGGTGGGTTACAGGTAAAGTTAGGCACAGGTTTAGTGGTATGGGTACGTTTAAGGGTGGGTTAAGGGGTAAGAGAAGGGTCAATGAAATTAATTACAGCTGTAATTACATTAATGTATATGTTTTAAATATAAGTAAAATGCAAAAACACTATCAAATGATTAATCTACATGTTAGTACATAGTAGTTAAACACACTTAATATAAAGTGGAATAAAAAAATTTGAAAGTCAGCAAACTGACAGCATAAATGCCAGAATGTAAAATGAGTAATTTTATGCACACTTAAATGTATTCCATCTTCATGTGTACTTTACCAACTAACACAAAATTGGCACCTATTTTTGAGTATACATGTGCTCGCATTTATTTGTGCATTAAATTACAACTCAAAATTACATATATATTTGTGCCTTATACTGTAATCTTACATAGCCTTATATTTTATTCTAGAGACATGTTCTTAAATATTTACATGTATGCATTTAGCAGCACTTTTATCCAAAGCATCTTACATTGCATTCAAGGCAACCATTATATCAGTTCATGCATTCCCTGGGAATCGTACCAATCTTAGAGTTATTACAGTTACATGCATGCATGCAAAGTTTTGATGCTATTTTAACCATTTCCACATTAAATCATGTTGTATTAACCTATTAACCTGTACTAATGTATTTCCTCTATCTTGTACAACTACTGTTCGCTGTTCACCGGCACCTGTGCTTATTTCCGTGTTCGTTTGACTTGCGCCTGGAATTGAGTTGAAGTTGCTGCGCCTGCCTGAAAGGTCTCTCATGTTTTGTCATTATAAAAAGATGGTTCTACGTATAAATCAACGCAATTCTTGCCAAGAAAAAAGAGACAGAAACACCAATTGTGTTGGTGTGGCCAAGCTTTGGTCAATGGTGGCCCCCTAGTTCCGCCCTTGGGTAGCTCTGAGGTTGGTTGTGTATTTGTATGCATGCCAAAGAAATGCATGCAAGAGTGTGAGACAGACGGGGTGTGCAGGGGGGACGTAAACGTCCCATGCCATTGGTTTGAGAGGCTACTTGGCCCCTGAGGCAAAGGACTGACAAAGGCTAAGAAAAGGTCAAATTGTAATAGGAGTTACTTAGTGAACAAATCCTCATAGTTTTGCTACACCCTGCTAGATGAGGTTTGGATCTTCTCTCGAGCCAGTTTCATTCAAGTTCCCTCTTGTTTTGTGCTCTCTTAGACTTTAAAGTAAAATTCTGATTAAGCTCCTCACTGAGAAAGATGTAAAAAGACCTGACTCATAGTACAATAATGCCAGGGATCAACTTATACAAAGCATAACCTATTGAAGTCAGTTTAGACAAGAGCGGTCATAGAAATGACATCAAAGTGTACGCCATGCAGCAGAATAACAAGGAAGTTGTTAGCTGCCTAGCAATGGCTAGTATGTGTACTGCTTTCGTTCGCATTTCTCAAGCATGATTGTACAAGTACTTTTTGTTCTCTTTTACAAAGTTCCAATTAATGAACTACAGTGACATACAATGAAATTAGTGATTTGCTTTAGGCCAGCATGGTTGATCGAAGTCGTCATTCATTTCCTTTACAGCCAGAGATCCATAACTTCCCCCCAGAACAATGGATGAGAGGAAGTGATGTGGAATGCAGCAGGTATAGGAACTGGTTGGTGGCGCATCAGCTGATGAGGGAGTGTCGTAGTCTTTGTCATCGAGAGAGCCCTTCAGGTCTAAGCACTACCGGTCAGGGGTCACTGAGGGGCTCACTTGTTGTGATTAGTAATCAGCTCATAACACAGGTCAACACACACAGCTAATTGAGACTGCTTACACCTTCACTGTAAAAAATGTAAGGTTGTACAACAACAAAAAATCTTAGTACTAATTTCCTCTAGTTTTTTCTTGTTGACTCAACTTTTGTAAATAACAGTTATACGAACTGAAAATAAGTTGTCTGTGACAAAAAAAAAAAAAAACTTGAGTCAACTTGACATTATTTGTTTCCCGGAGAGGTGCAACTATTCTGTAACAAATCTTTTGTAAATGAGCCAATTCAAATTTTTTTGTCTATTGGAAACAGACATTATTAAAATCATTTCTCCCAGCATGCATTGTGGCATGAAACATGTCACCATTGTTGAGATTCATATGCTGATTCTTGATGTCTGTGTGTGTGTCTAAAAAAAATTCCCACAATGTATTTAAAAATCAAAATTCAGAATGTCCGAGCTGTTGCATAAAAGTTTTGGTAAATATAATATATTATTCACAAATAATCACTTTTGATCAGGAATAAGAGTAGTGAACTATTCCCCTTTATAATACTGTTATCTAGACCACCTGATTATTTTTGTTTATGGCTTTCTTTGCAACAAATTATGTGTTTTGCTAAACACTGTTACAAAGATCACAAACTCACATAAAATGAGTCAAACTGCCCAACTCAAGGAAACGATCATCACCAAAATGGTGACCAATCATTTTCAATAAAAAAATCTATATCTGAACCTGTTTAATCTTAATAAGAACTTCTGTTTCCAATAGACACAAAATGTTGAATTGGCTCAACTACAAAAAATGTGTTACAGAATAGTTGCATAGTGGCATTTCTTTTGTTGTACGAGATTTTTACAGTGTGGATTTTTGCTGAACCAACACAACAAAATCAGTAATTTCAACTTTTTTCAAGTTTACAAACACGTACCTTTAATTTGAGGTGCAAAATGTCAAGTTAATAAATGTTAATATTTAATATCCAAAATATTTAAACATAAATATTATATATAATAAAAATGGGTGGTGCTTAAACCAGATGTGTGTCCAGACTATATGATATATAATATAGTATACTATTTTAAATGTAATTCTGTTCTCTTCATAGTTAACATCAATAATGCCTTGTATGATTTATAAAACTATTCCCTTTTATTACAACATTTCTGTAACTATATTTTTATTAAAACAATAATACTAAATGGTAAATAAAATCGGTAAATGAAAAGTTATTTAATAGAAAACATAGGTGTTAGTTCCATGTGTGATATGGGACAGGCTCCCAACACTTTTTGCCACTTTGCAATTTTGTCTCCACCACTTTTTGAAATCCATTGGAAAAAATAGCTTGCAGAACCCATCTACAACACACTGTACTGACACTGAGGATGTCCGAATACATCCACCGTAATGAATGAGGCTCCTGCTTACATATTTCTAAGCTTCTAGCGACCTTCGTAGCCTTTATAGGACATCAGCATGCAATGTGACATCTTCAAAGGCTCGGTGCTGCACATCAGAAACTGCTGCACTCATTTTCGTTCATAGAGATTACTTTCCACACTCACTGTTTTATTGCAATTTTTAGTTGTTTATCTAAAATATCATGCTGTCACCTGGTTCACCTGTTATCCAGAAAGCAGTGACTGCTTCTACCGAATACTTTTTGTTTTATTCCTTATTCATCTTGAAGTCATTATCCGTGCCTTTTTCCGAATAAGGTTTTCGGCTTTGGGCACATCCCTAATCATTAGAGACAACTGGCTCTATGATGAGATCTTGTTCTTGAGTTGTTAGCACATCAAATGTAGTACTTCAAGTAAAGTCTTTGTTTTTTTATAGTTAGGGTAGAGTTAGGATAGACTGGAGTTAGGATAGACTGTAATATTTTAAATTGATGACATAACAACCTGGAAAAACAGTAGCAATGCGCCAATAGTACCGACAGCTGACAAACTTTCCACAACATTGCAATGGAAACTCTGAATTGTAAGTGAAAAGCATGTCAGCACACGTCACATCTGAGCCGTGTGTCATCAAAGAATGGTCGAGTTCAAACTATCCTCTGATGCTCAGCCAGACCAGTGCACACTGTGTCATTACAGAAAGCCACAGACCTATTTCACTTTTGGACAGTTTAAGGATGTCGGTGGCCCTTAATGACAAGGTGCCTGTCCCGCACTGTGAATCCTTAATCAGTATACTACTCCTGTCTCAGCTGGCTCTTTTATGTTTGTTTACCACTTAGCAACGTGTTATGGCTTTATCTGAACCCCTCCCACAAAGCAAAAGATGTTCAATGCCTATGACAGGTTCAAACAACACAAGCAACAATAGTTCTTACTGCTACATTTTTGAACTGCTGTGGTGCATATACAATGCCAAGTGTCGGAATGATCTCCTCCTTTGGGACCTGGAGTCCATACACACGTTACACTTTGATCCTATAATTGTTTTAATTACACTGTTTCGGCTATTTCAGCCACTTTGTAAATGATACACCTGTTATAATGCCGTAAGTATAAGTTGTTAGTAAAGAAGGGTCTGTGTTTTAAGCTCATTTTACATGAAATTCCATCTGAAATATGAAAATCAAATGTTCTGGTTAAGATGTGAGACCGCAGCATAGGATGCTCATGTACTGCTGTCCACGACAGGCCACTTAACTAGCTAAACCAGTGAGAATACCTTGGTAAACCATGTCCACCAGACACATTCCTGCTAAACAGGTCCATTAGCTAGATCAGCAGCTAACCACCATAAACATTCGTTCAGCACTTTATCTCTGGCAGGCTGCTAGATTTGTTTCAAAATAATTTTGTCTGTAATCAAGACAACATTCATATTTTAGATAGCAATGAAGTTTAGCAAAAGAAAAAAGCATGAGAAAGCACGAAAAAAGACAGTTGCACTGTATGTTCCAGTACATGTACTTAGAGTGTACTTACCCAAGATAGTACTGAGAGCTATAAGATTAACATTGGTTAAAGGAGTAGTTTACTTTAAAATGAAAATTACCTCATTATTTACTCACCCTCAAGCCATCCTAGGTGTATATGACGTTCTTCTTTCTGATGGACACAATCTGAGTTATATTAATAAATATCCTGATGCTTCCAAGCTTTATAATGGCAGTGACGGGGTCCATTGAGTTTGAAGCTCCTAAAAGTGCATCCATCCATCATAAACACGAATCGATGGGTTTGTGTAAGAAAAATATCCATATTTAACACATTATAAAGTAAAATATTAATACACGCCTTCCGTATTCAACTTACGCAGAAAGTGTAACGCCTCTCGCAGTTCAAAACGTTTTTCTGTAAGTTGAATACGGAAGGCGTGAATTAATATTTTACTTTATAACATAACATAAATATGGAGATTTTTCTTACAAAACCCCATCGATTCGCTTCAGAAGGCCTTTATTAATCCCCGGAGCCGCGTGGATTAAGTTTATGATGGATGGATGTGCTTTTTTGAGCTTCAAACTCAATGGACCCTGTCCCCTCCATTATAAAGCTTTGAAGCGTCAGGATATTTATTAATATAACTCTGATTGTGTTCATCAGAAAGAAGAAAGTCATATACACCTAGGATGGCTTGAGGGTGAGTAAATCATGGGGTAATTTTCATTTTAAAGTGAACTACTCCTTTAAGGAGAGGTTTGGGGTTGGAGTCAGGGTTAGTACTAAGTTATTACGCAGTTATTATAATTACTATAGTAAGTACATAGTATGCACATGCAGAACAGAACTGTAAAATTAAGTTCTGACCAAAATCTGTTTTGTACTAGTCAGTTGCTCACCTCTATGTTTTCCTCGGCAGGTCTTTGGCGGTGGGACACCAGTACACTTCTCTGGGTACCCAGCCCATTCTGTGCAGCTCAATTCCTGGTCTGGTGCCCAAACAGCTCCGCTTCTGCCGCAACTATGTGGAAATCATGCCTAGTGTGGCAGAGGGGGTGAAAATCGGTATCCAAGAGTGTCAGCATCAGTTCCGTGGCCGCAGATGGAATTGCACTACTATCAATGATAACCTGGCCATCTTCGGACCAGTGCTGGATAAAGGTAGGCATACGATAAGAGAATCAATGGGAATTAATGGTAATTAGAGACAGAGAGAAGAAGAAGATAGTCGGGAACAGAATAGGAATTGCCAATGGTAGCGACCATACCCCAATATATACAAGTTATCACTGTTTTGCAATGGTGGTCAACCAATATGGGTTTATTATTCAGTCTAATATGCAATATTAATTATTAAACAGATGGTTCCAAATATACATATACTGCCTTTAAATGTTTTGGCTTATTCTTATAGATTTAAAAAACCCTTATGTAACATAATGGCTTCTCAATTACAACAAAAGTCCCTGTTTGCACACAGCTCTTATTACTGAGATTACTCTGTGCACATTATTTATTTGCTGCTCTCTAATCCCACTCTCAATGGGCATTAGTCAGGTGCACTGGACTATGACAGTTTGTACAGATGTAGTGATGCACGCGTGTAAAGTGGGTGGGACATGTTTTGTTTGTTTCTGTCAAAGGGAATCCCCACATTTCTCATTGTGTTTGTCCCGGCACAGTAAAAGTAATGCATCTCACAGCAGCAACACACTGATGTTCCTTAAAGGCACTTCAGAAGTATCTCACTGTGTGTGTAACACGCACACATTAACAGACATACTTCACCGCTCAAATGGATTACATTGCCAGCTTGTGTGTTTGTCTAAGGTGAAGTTATGAATGTGTTGTTTTGGTCTTTAATCAGTTGGGATTCTTGTCTAAGGCACAAGTCTGTGCATAACACATAGTTTAGGGTTATGTAGATTTAACAACATGAGGTGGCATTTTCAGCAAAACTCCCAATCAACTGTTTTGCTAAAGTAAGCATTATTGCTATTGTTAAAACAACTGCAACTTGACAAGGAACTCATGAATATTTAACTCATGAATATTTAAGTAAACTACAGTTTAAGCTATTTGATGTGTTTGGGGTTATAATATTTTTTAAATACATAAGTATCAAGTGATTTATTTATTAATTGATGTTATATAACTTAGTCAAAAACAGTGGCCACATTTAAGTAAATATAATATTAGTTTTAAAGTTATATTTGATTTTAACACTACAAAAAGAATACAGTTTCAGTAAAATGGATTTTTTAACTGGTTTAAAAACAAAATACTTAACTTAAACAAACCAGACTTGCCAATGAGGTCAGTTTTTGGGTTTGATTTTATTACCGGTTTACTTGGCTTAAAGCTGTGAGTGAAATACAATGTTACAAAATAGCAATGTAATATTTTGTCACACAACACCATTACACTTTGTAGAAGTAGCTTGTGGAGTATCTACTGGAAAAAATACTCTGTTTTTAAAACAACTGAGCTACTGAAGAATATAGTTTTCAATTTGTCAGTTACTAGACATTGCTCTGGAATGTCTAGATTTTGAAAGAGTAGAGGTGTGTTTAATAGGCTTTTGGCTACCTGTTGCTGCTGTTATTCCCGACTGTTGTATCAGTTCACCTCTCACAGTGTCCAGGAGAAACAACGAGGGTTCAGGGTACAAGGGGCCAGAGCCCGTTGAGGGGCCGCAGGTGGGATGAATGCTGATAACTGGCTACTGTGGAAGGCGAGCCAATTGCTTTTAATAAACTCTCAAGCAATTGTTACATTGATGGAGAGGGCTTGAGCCCAAGCGGGCCACTGATGATGGGAGGACTACTCAGGTCTTCTCCATTGTAGTGTTAATAGCCACTCCATATCCCCTGCAGTTCCCCCTCCTCCGGTCTAAATTGAAGGGGAGATTGGTCAGGGACAGGGGTGATGGAGGTTTAAACCAGGTCAGTCATCGGGGTCCAGGGGTGGCTTTAGTAAATCATTTTGATTGGATTAAAGCTTCTGAAGCTCTTAATAATGTGAGAGGTCAAAGCGGGCAGATTAAGTGCTTTGTTGGGGGCGGTTTAAGGGCCGCTTCGAAGCTCAGAAGCTTTTCATAGAGCTTAAAGAAGAGCACCTCTCACTTTCGCTCCTTTGTGACTAATGCTGTCACTTTTGCGGAGCTAGTGCTATTGTGTGGTGGTGTTAATGTCTGCGGTGCAGACGGATGTGTGTCGGTTTCCTCCTCTGTTTTGTGCTGGGCTGAATGGAGCACTGATCTTTAATAGGTCTTCAGTGGCTTGTTACTGACAATCACACAACTGTCTGAGATTTGCTCTGGTACTTTCAGCAGACGTGGATGATGTTTCTTCAGCATTTGAGGTGATAGCAGAGAAATGTGCTTTCTCCTATTCCAGCTTTATATGAAGTGACAGTCCCATATGGCTATCAGAAAATGTTCTGTTTGTTTAAGTATCCCAATGACATGATTTAGGGCGGTATCTGTTTGCTTGTCCATTGGCAGATGAGGGGAGTGTTCTGGAAACCTGTCTGAAGAAAAAAAAATATTTTAATTTATTTATTTTTTCAATTCCAATGGGGACACAGGAGCAGAAAGTACACACTTCTCCTTTAAAGGCCTTTATTTTGATACTTTTACTGATGTATACAGTTTGACAGCTTTCTTTCGTTACTTAGTCACTAACTTGGCATGGAAAATCAGTTTTGCCACCTAGCTTTGCTTGCTTTGTACCTCTCATAAATCTGTGTCGCCTACAGTACTGCATTGTTTTGCAAAGGTAAACTGCCTCTCCAATCTCAGCCTCATCTATTTATTTTACAGTGTTGCCTCGGGCTACGTCTGTATCAGCGCTCATTAATTTACATTAACTAAAGTGTCAAAACATGGCCCACTGGAATCTGCTTGCGATGAAAGGAGAGTCAGCACAGGTGTTCTAGGAGAGTTTGATGAACACACCTTTAGCAGATAACGTTGCCAGTCGCATGTGAGCTGTAACTGGACACCAGAATTAACTTGTTCTTACTGTCACTCGAGATTTCTGTTGTTACTGAAATCAGACAGTTAAACTGAAAAGTGGTGATTTATGTCCCGACAGATTACACACAAATAACTTTGTGGCCTAGTGGCCTTCTACGTACATGTGCCACTATATTGTTTTTGTGATATTTTATCAAAATAGCTGTTCTTTGCAATTTCCTCAGACATTTAACATAAAATTGCATCTGGGTGTCAATTAAACAGACTGTCCTCCAAAAAAAACGACTCTATAGATCGTTTTTCAAGCACCTTATTACGACCTTTATTTACGTTTTAAAGTCATGCGCCCTCTAGCTGGCATAAAAATAATGACAGTGTCGTGTTACGTCTGACGTCATGAAATGACGGATGACTGTTGTTACCAATCAAAATGCGTGTTCATTAAAATGCATTGTGTGGACTTTTTACCACTATTTGTCATATTTCCATTTAGCAAAAATCATTTTTTATTAACAACTACAAGGACATGTTGCAATGAAACCCTTTACATTGGAATTCCTTAAGGGACATCACCACGTTGGCCACCACCACAAAGTGAAGTAAAGGAATCCCATGACTCTCAATGCTAACACCCTCATCTAAACCAACTTTGCATGAGGTCAGGCTACCTGGGTTATGACCTCTGCCCTCAGGAGGAGAAACTGTTACAATTTAGGATGTACTGAGAGCACCGTGCCTTTCATCAAATGCATGTTTAACTGTGCCGGGGGAGGTCTGCTCACCGGCATATCATTAACTCTGCCCAAGAAAGAAAGAATGGGGTGTGGCAAACGGAGTTGATGGTGGGACCTTAGCCCCGCCTCCTGCTGGGCCCAACTCACCACACAATATCTGGGCGACCATAAGATTAAGCCAGAGAGAAAGCTCCTTTCACAATTCACACGCCCTTTAGATTGTTTTATTAAACCATTTCAATGGGGATTTCCCCGTCTGCCGACAAGTGGGGTCCAGCCAATGCATAGTTTTCTGTTGCTATGACTTAACTTGGTCCCCACTAATCACTGGCAAGGGCAAATTTCATATAAAATATCGGGGGGCTTTTGTGTGTGTAATTCACCGTGACAGTGGCAGCACAATGGGGGATTCAGGATCCCAGCAGGTAACAGGGACCGCTTGCCATGTAAGGGTCCAGCAAAGTTAGCCAGAAGGTGGGCAGCAGGGGCCAACTGTTGTCACAAATAATCAGTCTAATCGGGCTTCACCTGCATTCTTTTATCAGGTAAAGACTCCCTGCCACTCTAAAGTGTCTCTATATCTCCTGTTTATCCATTTTTTGATCCATTCTTCCTCTGGATATTAATCTGCCCCCTCTTTTCCCCAACACCGTCTCTCTTTTATTCCCCCGACCAGTCTGCCATTTCATTGTCAGCCAGCCGTATTTGACCCACATTTTATTGGCTTCCTGATCATAAAACATAGGCCACTCAGTTTGTTTTAAATTGTAATTGAATGGCTCTTTCAGACCCTATATGATTTAGTTGATAGATATGGACACAGAAGGTGCTAGTTTGAGGAAGAGAAATCAAAGGCATTTGTGCTACAGATACAACTGATATAGGTTTTAATACTTTTCTAGTTAAGAACAAAGAAACATTGTTTTGGATGGTAATTTCAATCAAAACATTCAAAGGCACCAAATCTCTTTGTCATTATAATTAGCATTAAGGAATAAGAAAGACTTGTGGCCAGTTTTGCAACATCATTATCTCCAGCCTTGATTTCTCTAACCAGTTGAAACCTGCAACAAAGGAAGACTTGATTCACGTCTCCATAGCCGTTTCCTCTCTCCTGCAAGTGCAAGACTGCACAAGACTACAGAGTATTTATCAAAATTACCAACCTCATTAGCTGTCTGTTGGAAAATGCTTTTAAGTTTATATGGGGCCCTCGTCAGCAAGAATTGTCACAAAATCCCCTGTTAGACAGAATGTTGGATCATCTTTGAGATTATAATCAACCAAAAACTTGCATTGTTCATTCTTCAAATTAATTCTGAAAGTAACGCGCTGGGTCTTGTTACCACAATTCGACAGTGAGTCTTAGCTATGAGTAATATGGGTCTATTTCTCCCATCTCAGAGTTGCTTAATTGAGTCTTTCTAATTATAGACTTGTCAGCCTTGTATTTACCTTATCTGGAAGGATATGCTTGGTCTTCCCTGACTCATGCCTCAGTAATGCCTCACCTTGTCCACAAAGAGTGAACTGGCTTTACATACAAATTTAACCACATGCTCATAAGATGTTTAATTTAATTTAGAATTTTTTTTATGGGAACAAAAATGTCAGGACAAATCAGTCCATAACTTCTCTATAACATCCTGAGGTGTAACACATGTAACATTGCTCTTTTCACTGTACATTTCCATAGCCACCAGAGAGTCAGCATTTGTCCATGCAATTGCCTCAGCGGGGGTAGCATTCGCTGTGACGCGGGCTTGCTCCGAGGGCTCTGCCACCATCTGCGGCTGTGACACGCAGAGGAAAAGACCGCCGGGCGAGGGCTGGAAGTGGGGTGGTTGCAGTGAGGATGTGGAGTTTGGCAGCATGGTATCACGAGAGTTTGCCGATGCTCGTGAGAATCGGCCAGACGCTCGATCTGCTATGAATCGCCACAACAACGAAGCTGGACGTGTGGTGAGCACTTTTTTCCTGGTTATGCTGGCCTGGTACTAACAAAAGACCTGCTTAAAAGACCTAAATGCTTTTCTACTCTGGTTCAGGTTAGTTTATGCTGCTTGCTAATGAATAAGCATACCCCCTCCCCCCTTTCACCCAGAAGGGTAAAATGATAATTTTAATTTACAATCTTACAATCTTAGTGCTAAGATCAATATTCTGTTTTCATTTTTTCCCCTAGTCAATCAATGACCACATGTACCTGAAATGCAAGTGTCACGGACTTTCGGGGAGCTGTGAGGTGAAAACTTGCTGGTGGTCGCAGCCTGACTTTCGGGTGATAGGTGACTACATGAAGGATAAGTATGACAGCGCATCAGAAATGGTTGTGGAAAAACATCGGGAATCGCGAGGCTGGGTTGAGACCTTACGGCCAAAGTACACCTTCTTCAAGCCCCCTACTGAAACTGACCTTGTCTACTACGAAAGCTCACCTAACTTCTGTGAACCCAACCCAGAAACCGGCTCCTTTGGCACCCGTGACCGTACGTGTAACCTGACATCACATGGCATCGATGGCTGCGACTTGCTCTGTTGCGGCCGAGGCCACAACACTCGAACTGAGAAACGCAAGGAGAAATGCCACTGCATTTTCCACTGGTGCTGCTACGTGAGTTGCCAGGAGTGTACGCGAGTTTATGATGTCCACACCTGCAAGTAAGCACCTGCACCAAACCAAAACCAGATTGGGCCAGATCAGACATTTGGGCTTGTGAACATGCAAGGGCCTTTAGCCGAAACTTGTGGACTAAGTTGAATCGAGTTGTTTGTGGTTTCACTAATAAGACAATCACAAAAAAGATACAGCGGACAGTAGAATCATTCTAAAATACCTTTGATAAGAATGCTGTTTAAACAGACAAAAAGATAAACCCATAAAGGCTTTGTTCTACACCTGGACCAATGTTGAGAACAAACATGGGCCTGTGGCTCAGCTTTGGAAGGCACTAATCGTTTCCAGTCTGATATGGGAGGGGATAAGTGATGGATCAGATTACTAGAGACTCAGGCCCTTGGGACCTTGACCAATTGTGTCTCCAAGAAAAGAACAGAAAATCTTTGAAAGGGAGAGGTTTTGTCGGCACGTGGCAGCAAACTCAGATGGGAGAACTATGTAACAACAAATGCAGCACAAACCGAATACCAGGGTTTGCCCACAAGCGCCTCTGAAATATGTTAATAGTTGCATTTTTAACAATAGCCTTACTACTAAAACCATTAAAGAAGCTATTTGTATCATTTTAATACAAAGTGCATTCCAACATACCTGAATACCAGCAAACAACCAATTAACAAATTCCTTTACAACATATAATTCACTTTTATGTTGTATTTGTGTGTAAGACCAAACATTGGACTTATATATTAAGTTGAGTTTATAGTAAGTTACTAACATTAGGTTATGAATGCACTTGTACCTGAGTGAATGTCCATACATTGTATATGTCATTGTTTTATTGAGATGATTTTAGAACTTATCGCACATATCAAGACCTCTTCTAGCTAATGTAATTTAGGCTGCTTTCATACTTGTTTCGACTGCTTGGTCCAAACCAGAGTTCACTTGCTCCACCTTTTTCCCTGACCTTGCTGGATTGTGTTCACACTGTATTTCTGGATCTGAACCTTGGTATGTTTGCGTCATCAATGCAGCAGCTGTTTACCCCTGTTGTTAGTCAACAACTACTGCAAAATGGACAGCCAGGCTCAATTTTGTACTTTGTTTTTTGAATCTTTGGCTTTGTTTCCAAAGCATTAACACAGAACGGCACTTGCGTCTGTCTGCCGTGAATGTATTACAAAAGGTCAAAAGAACATCTGCTTGCAGAGTGTCAGGCCTGCTTGTCAGGAAAGTAATTGAACCTCTATATAGTCTTCATTTTAGATCAGTGGAGTGAGCAGACACAAACACATAATTTGACCATATCATGCGCCACCAATAGTGGTTCACTTCAACGATTTAGGACAATTGTGTCCATATCACACCACAAACTACCTTTTTAAGGGACTCGGGTTGGGTTCATGAGTGTACACCTGAGTTCGGAAAAAAGCATTCATGTCGTCCAAATTGTCCAAACAAACCCAGGTGTGCACCAAAAGTGCTAGTGTGAAATCACCCAGTTTTCCCCAAAGATCAATAATCTTTTAAAGCAAAATCCAACCGATGTCAGCACTTCTATCTTGAAATGGAGCATGATATTCATTTGCCTTATTTGTGTGTGACAGTATTATTGATATTTCACAGACAGAGAGGTTTATGACATTTCACAATGAATATACAAGGTAATTGTGCCTTTATTCATTAGCTGAAACACTACATGCAGGGTCCAAAATTAACACTCAAATTTGCCAAGTGTCAAATGCGGGTAAATGCATTGTTTTTATTATTTTTAAAAGAAACTAATGCAAAACAGAAGATCATTTTGTCAATCCACCCACCTTTGACAGGCAGTGAAAAGCTTTTTGTAATTATTATGAATACTTTTGTTTGGTAAAAGGTTAATTTTGGACCATTGATTATAGGTTTTGTTTCTGCTATGACAAAATTAATTATTCAGTTTTTAATCACAATTGTAATACTCAAGTATTTTTCACATCTGTCTTTAATAGCCATTATATGTGAATCCATGACCAAAATTAATGTCTTTTTATTATTCTTTAGACTTTACCTACCCGGTTTGAATGTTAGCAGCAGTGCAGAAACTAAATGAACTACTCTCATTTATAATGCTGCTAACTAATAACAGGTTCGCTGTTATATTTATGTGTGATTATGTGCTTGTGCATTTGTGTTTCTCTGTGTAAATCTACTGTAAGTGTCTTGATGTTCGTATGTAAATGTGTCTGTATATGTGCATGGCTCTTTGTTTTCTTCTTTCTGTGAAAGACACTGTGTAAGCATAGTTAACAACTAAAATGTGAAGTTTTCTACTAATGGAATCTTGATAGAGAGTTTGTATTCGTTAACCAAATAGAGATATTCTAACACTTTTGCATTTCCTTTTGAACAATAGCTTGTAAAATATATGTACTGTATGAAAACTGAGATGCATTGAAAATGTTGTTATTAAAAGCCACGGTATATTTTGACAACGTAGCATTGAAAAATTATATACAACCAACTTTCTGAAGAATATTTTGTGATCATATGGTCCATTCACAATTATGATATTACATTAAAAAAATATTTGTATCTAGCAAGCATACCCTGCAATATATTAAGTCAGTCTAATATCGCAGGGAAATGTGAGAGATAAAACCCCGGCTTGTAAAATTCTTTGGCAGAAGTTCTTTTCGCAGATCTTTCCTCAAAGAAAATGAACTCAAGTTTCCTCTTGCCCATCTCACACTGATTTAATCTCTCATCAATCAGGGATCATTTCAAAGCGCATGCCCTATTCAGCATTCCAGAAAGCTTTATTTAACATTATGATCCGCCCCTAACTAAAATTATGTGTACATCACTGCATCTAAATTTCAATTGTTTGCTTCCACACAGTTCAATTTGTATTCTAAACATGGTCTTAAATTCCAAAGTTTTGTACAGACTAGTTCTGTGTTTATGGATTTCTAAAGTCTGAGGATTTTTTATGATTATTTATTTTACTGTAATGTATATATTAGTAAGAGTATATATTTGCTGACAAAAGATTATTACTTGTGTGGAAAATGTTGTTTTGTGTAAAAGTTTTATCAGCAACCAGAAACTTTTTTTCACTGACCACATAGGATGCACTGTATGTCCTGCTCTCTGTTATTAGAATTCTAGCTGTTAATGTTATAACCAAATTAAATAAATACAATTTAAGCAAATTCTCATTTTTCATCATTGATTTTTTTATTCAAATGTGTTTAGATTTTTTTGATTTTTGCTTTATGGACCCAGATTTGACATCAGACATCAAGTTGCATGTCAAAGTTTAATATTTTTATTTAGGGGTAAGATCAAATCTAAATATGAGTAACAGTAATAGTCCTGTTTGTAATGTTTGCAATAGCAAAATGCAATAGAAAAGATTAAATTAGATAAAAATAGAATTTAAAATATGCAACCATGACTATAACTATAGCTTTCAACTCATGTCATGACCAAACTCTGTATTAACATAAGGATACTAGGAAGGGACAATGAGCGAACACAGTGTAACTAAGTTTTTCTTGACGTTCTGTATAGTCACCACCAGGGGCATACATTTTTTTTCGAGAATTACTTTGTTTCAGTAAATATTATGTTACATAAGCCCTTACAAAAAAGTATTTTCAAGTTCATTTTATTAAGTAAGCTTTAGGTAAAGTTCAGGTATATTTTTCCAAGTACCATACTACAATAATTTTATACTAAAATCAATGTAGAAGTCATATACTTGTAAGTGTACTATTCCGATAATTTGGGACTACATTTGCCCGCTTAGTTTTATAAACTTTATTTTATAAAGTATAATTTAAAGTTTAACAGTAGTTTATTTTATGTAGCAATTTGCAACTATACTGTTAACTATAGTGTTGGGGTAACGCATTACAAGTAACTTAAGTTACGTAATCAGATTACTTTTTTCAAGTAGGCTAACTAAAGTAATGCATTACTTTTAAATAAAGTTAAAAAAAAACAGATTCAGTATTACTCAAAATTAATAAAAACAGTGTAATGCAAACTCATAATATTACACAAACCTGCAAAAAATGAAATATATTAAATTATACAAATACACTTTATGTATTTAATCTTACTCTATTAACTAATGTCTTTGCTGTTGGCCTTCAATGATCCCCTTCAACCATACTAATAAGCAAAAATGACAAGCCTTGTCTGAAAGGCAAAGGGGGAGAAATATCTTCAGTATTACTGAGAAGTCTAGTTTCAAATATAATTCCTTTGAGGTGTTTGTGCTTAATGTAGCATTATCTAGTGTAAATGATAAATCCCGTTTAACATTTGTGCTGGCTACTGTATACAGGCCACCAGGGCACAATACAGACTTTATCAAAGAATTTGCTGATTTTCTGTCAGAGTTAGTACTGGCTGCAGATAAAGTCCTAATTGTTGGTGATTTTAATATTTATGTAGATAATGAAAAAGACGCATTGGGATTGGCGTTTAGAGACATTCTGTCAGGATCCACTCATTGTTTTACTACAATCTACTACTGTCTACTACAATATCGCATCAGACAGTGCATTGTAGTGTCACTGAGGAAAATTCCATTCATTCACTGCTATAGGAGAAGAAGAATTGTTAAATCATTGTTAAATCATCAAAATCAACAACATGTATGTTAGACCCTATACAGACTAAGCTACTAAAAGAGATGCTTCCAGAGGTCACAGATCCTCTTTTTAAAATCATTAATTCATCTTTGTCATTAGGATATGTCCCGAAAACTTTTAAGCTGGCTATTATTAAACCTCTTGTTAAAAAAACGCAACTTGAGAATTAGTCAGTTACACGCCAATCTCAAATCTACCCCTTCTGTCAAAAATACTAGAAAAGGCAGTATCCTCACAACTATGTTCCTTTTTTGAAAGAAATGGTATCTGTGAGGATTACCAGTCAGGATTTAGACCGTATCATAGTACTAAGACTGCTCTCATTAGAGTCACAAATGATTTGCTCTTATCATCTGATTGGTTGTATATCTCTATTAGTGTTACCGGATCTTAGTGCTGCATTCGATACTGTCGACCACAACATTCTTTTGAATAGACTCGATAATTATTTTGGCATTAGTGGAATTGCATTGGCATGTTTTAAATCATACTTATCTGACCGTTATCAGTTTGTAGCAGTAAATGAAGAGGTGTCATACAATCACAAGTTCAGAATGGGGTACCACAAGGCTCAGTACTAGGACTGTTGCTTTTCACCCTGTACATGCTATCCTTAGGAGAATGGTGTTAGTTTTCATTGTTGACAATACTCAGCTCTATATTTCTTTGCGCCGTGACGAAACTTACCAGTTCACAAGATTGACGGAATGCATAGCTGATATAAAAAATTGGATGACTAGTAATTTCCTACAACTTAATTCAGAAAAAAATGAATTTCTAATTATTGGACAAAAAAAACTTCTTGCGCGTAGTAACCTAGAATACTGTCTAACACTTGATGGCTGCTCTGTCAAGTCCTCATCATCACTTAGGAACCTGGGTGTGCTCTTTGATACCAACCTCTCATTTGAAAGCCACGTTTCTAGCATCTGTAAAACTGCATTCTACCATCTTAAAAATATATCTAAAATACGGCACATGCTTTCAATGCAAAATGCTGAACAGTTAGTTCCTCAAGGCTAGATTATTGTAATGCTCTACTAGGTGGTTGCCCTGCTTGCTTACTAAATAAACTGCAGCTGGTCCAAAATGCAGCAGCTCGAGTTCTTACTAGAACACTGCACTGGCTCCCTATTAAACATTGTATCAATTTTAAAATCTTGCTTATTACTTACAAAGCACTAAATGGTTTAGCTCCCCAGTACCTGAACGAGCTCTTAACACATTATACTCCATCACGTCTATTACTGTCTCAAAACTCTGGCCAGTTAATAATACCTAGAATATCAAAATTAACTGCAGGTGGTCGATCCTTTTCCTATTTAGCACCTAAACTTTAGAACAGTCTTCCTAGCATTGTTCGGGAAGCAGAAACACAACAACAAGCCCGTCTCCAGCATGATGACTATGATCTTCAACCAGATAGAACTGGACAAATATTTTGAATGTTCCGATCTAATCTGACTTCTGACCGGTAATGTTGCCTGAATCATAATCATACATTGTTCGTTCATTGGCCAGTGGAGAACTGGCCCCCCGACTGAGCCTGGTTTCTCCCAAGGTTTTTTTTCTCCATTCTGTCACCTGATGGAGTTTTGGTTCCTTGCCACCGTTGCCTCTGTCGCCTTTGGCTTGCTTAGTTGGGGACACTAAATATTCAACTATATTACTGATCTGCCTGTATTGACGCCACATGAGAATTGAACTGATCATCAACTGTTATCTGCTGGTAGTGCAGCTGACTTTGAGGGGGTGGCGTCACTGGCTGGTGGGGGCTATCATTCTATTCGTGGAGTGACGAATGGCAGGGAACTCCAGATCATCTGTCACTTTTGGAGTTCTTTTGGCAGATTGGCACTACCCCTAGCCTGTCATCAGGATTCAATCCCAATACCCTATCACTACAGTAATCGGTCCGGCGATGGTGCATCATTAGGAGGATTGTCGGTTCCAGGCAATGTGGTTTGAGATTCCAGTATTTAGTGGATCGGGATATTGTTTGCTGTTGGTCTATTCTCATGCTGTGTCTCTAGTTCACTAGATCCAGTTTACTGATCTGCTCACCCTGTTTATCGATCTGCTCATGGTCTGAACATGTGTTTTATCCTGACTCCGGGTTGTGATATACCCTCTGGATTGTTTGCTATCATGGATGGTCTACGGTACTGAACTCTGCCTGTCATTGACTTTGTCTCTGCCTCACCCCTGGTACTTTTGATGGATTGGACTGATCTTTTGATGCTAACCTTTGCCTGACTAGGACTACCATTTCATACTTCTCCCTGCTGGTTTGGGCTGGTAAGGGACTCAGCGACCCACCAGATTTTTGTTGTTTTCTCTGCAAACTCAATAAAGTTTCACTTCAGTAATCTTCTGCTCTTGGGTGCACCTTATGGCAAACCTGACAGACGCAAATGCCATTCTGTCCATATTAAGAAAAAGATTAGGGAAAGGTGTGAAAAATATCAACAGAATTAGCTGAAGCTGAAATTGAAAAAGCTAAAACAGGCCTGTACAGGCCTTTATAGAGCTTAGAGGTCATTATAACATCAGTCTATATGGAATCTGTCCCCCACTGACTCACTGAAGAGCAAACCATCCAATAAATAGACCAGATTAAAACTTGGGATAGTTGTCAGTCTTGTCCACAATTAGGATCTGGGAACACACAGGACACAATAGCATCATTCTTTCTTGATTTTGGTGTGAGAGAAAGGAAGGGGAAAAATCCCTTGATAATAACTTGATTCTTTTGAGAAAGCTCAGGAGCCAGCTTAGTTCTCTGGGGGACAATAAGGGCAAAAATTCTCTGTGGGGACAGGCATCTGCATCACTGATCAGCCCCAGAAGCAGATTATAGGCCAAAGTGAATAGAGCCCACCAATACTAGGGGCTAATAGAGGACCCCTGATAACTCATTCTTCCTCTCACAATGTCCCTGCCAGAAGCTAAGTCTTAGTATTGCCTTACCCCACTATCCAAAAAATATTGACATACATGGCCAATGTTCAGAATGGAATGCTAACATATTGATTATTGCATCCTGCACAGTATAGCCTTTTATTTAAAACAAATTGTTCCTCAGATTCTAAACCTGCGAAATAACCTTGCAATGAGTTTTATGTCCAGAATGGATGTCAAATTTGGGTAAAAAGTGACAAAAAGGAATTGAGATTATTTACTTGTCTTCCTGCCATGCTGTAGAAAGGGCCCAAATTATCTTATTTCTCTCACAATTTTATGGAATGTTCCATTTGTAATGAGGGAAAATCATACAACAAAACAGATTCAACCAAAAATTTAATTAAAATAAATATTCAATTGGTAATTCAAATAAATAATCAAAAATAGGTTTCAGGAATTTCAGAGGATACCAAGATAGCATATGTAGCAAGGTAGTATATTCATAGAAAGTACAGCATATAGAAAATGTACATACAGTGTAGAGTATATATAGTGCATACTACTTTCTTTCAATAAGCCATTTTGAAAACACATATAGTCTTTTCAAAAATAGTTATACTGTTCAGGGGTGCATTTCCAAAATGCATCGTTAGCCAGCTATGGTTTTAAGTTCCTTTGAATTGTGTTGGTAGCGATGGAACTTGCGATCATAGTTGGCTTTGGGAAACGCAAGCCCAGATAAAGATTCATTTCATTTAAATATATGAAACTGTTGATACCAGGGGCTGGATTCACAAAACATTCTTAATAATACAATTGTACTATTTTCTAGATTAAGAATAACGTTACAATTATTTTGATCTTGTCTAAAGATGACTAAAGACAAAACAAAAAAATTCTGAAAAAAATCATCATAAATAACATCTTGAAGTTAGGGACAAGTTGTCTTGACACCACTGATCCACAATGTAAAGAATAATCTGTCATGATTATGCATGATGTGACTTTTTGCTGAATTTGAAATTCAGTAACAATTGTATAATGCCACTCCAATAGGGACACTGTTTTTAATTGCATAATTAGGACAATTCTCAGCAGCATTCAGTACATATGAGAGCTCCGCAGCAGACCTCTACCCGACAAGCAAAACAACAGTACGTCACGAAAGTGCGGACACAGGGGAAGATTGGAGGGCTTAGGGTTCCATTTGGGACAGAGCCATAGAGAGAGTGCAAAAAGACATGCACCATACAGCTCCATCTTAAACAGGCTTAAAAAAATATTTAAAATACATGGCGCAATAAAAAATGTGATGCCTAGTTCTGAACTCCCATCAAGTCAGTCTCAATGAAAACAGTATTGTGCACTTATTATGATTATCAATGTGACATGCAAAAATGGCAGCCTTTAAGGCGTTTTTATTTAGTTGATCAGTGAGCTGATTTATGTAAAAAAATAATACATTCAATCAGATAACCAATCAGATAAAAGATAAAAGATAAGATAAGATAAGCGTTTTTAGAAATGTCTTAACCTCTTTCTTAACTCATTTTTTTAAAAAGTTGCCAGCCACCGCCAGGGTTTTTGATAATTTTCACAAAAATGTAATAGTCCATAGAATATCTGAGCATGCAATATATCAAAAGAAAAAGCAGACTCTCTTCTTTTAAACAAAAAAAAAAAACGTTTTATTCTAGCTTCATGCATTCCTTTTTTATCAACACTTGAATATGGGTAAGTTTCATAAAAAAAATGCAACATTTTGAACAAAAAGCTGAGAAAATCACGTTTTTGTCAAAGACTACATTCAGATCAGATTCAGAGCGATGATCAAACACAGATGGACTAGATCGAGTCCATCAACACCCCTAATGTTTGCACAGTCCTATAGCTCGTTCTGGGTCGACATTTCATTCAGTAACATTAGGCAGTTTTGATTTATATGATGTTTAATGTTGATGATCACGTTATTTTACATATGCATCTGCTTACATACGATCGCTTGTTTTTTTGCATCTTCCTCGCCTGTGTTTTGATCAGGAGATTCTGTACTCATTCAGGAGATGCATAATAGCGCCCCAAGCTTATAACACTAAAAACACGGAAACCCTGAAAATTCTGTGTTTGGCAGAGAAGCGTTTTCTCACAAATAACGGAAAATTCTGTGTTTGGCGGGGAAAGAGTTAAAGGTTTAGTTCTGTCATTCTCTCATTAATTACTCACCCTCATGTCGCTCCAAACCCGTAAGACCTTCGTTCATCTTCGGAACACAAACAAATATATTTTTGATGAAATCTGTCCATAGACAACAATTTAATTACCACTTTCAAGGCCCAGAAAGGTAGTAAACACATTGTTAAAATAGTCCATGTGACTCCAGTGTTTCAACCTTAATGTTATGAAGTGACGAGAATACTTTTTGTGCGCAATAAACAAACAAAAATAACAACTTTATTCACCAGTTTCTTCTCGTCTGTGTCAGTCTTCTATTCAGTTTACGTTGGCCAGCTCCTGCATCAGCATCACATGCATGCGTCATGGTGCTCACATGAACAGCATCGGCCAATGGTAAGTCAGAATTCTAGCGTAGCTCTGATGTAACTCGGAAGCGCTGTACTGTATTTACTACATAAACAGCGTAGGAGACTGACACAGATGTGAAGAAATTGTTAAATAAAGTCTGTATTTTTTTTTCGTTACTTTTTTTTTTTCCTGTCTAAGAAGGGGTCAGAAAGCTCTAGGATTTCATCAAAAATATCTTAATTTGTGTTCCGAAGATGAACGGAAGGTCTTACGGGTTTGCAACGACATGAGGGTGAGTAATTAATGGCAGAATTTTCATTTTGGGTAAACTATCCCTTTAAGAAGATGTTTGTGTATCTGGCCCCAAACTCCCATCATCCAGATTGAAACCAGCACCAGAAAAAAAGGAAAAATCGGAGCCGGAAGAGACAGTAGCTGAGCACCTCACCCTCAGGCTAAGGGAAATTGTCTGTCACGTAGCAGAAACCCACCTAACAAGCTTGTCACTAAGGTGAGAGCAACCTAGTTAACAGGTAATTGCCTGTAGAGGACTTGCCAGCTCCACTGCGGGAGACTTCACTCAACAAGTGTGAGAACTTTGACACAGTCGAAGTGGTACCACCCAATAACCATATAAATAGAAGACAATGGACCTAATTGCAATCAGTGTCCTCCAGCACTATTGTCTTTATGTTCCTACATTTTGCTCACTGTTGTTCTAATGACCCGAAGTTCAGCAGACTTTTACAACGGCATTTCAATGCATCTGAATGCAGGGCCTCTCGTATGCATTTGAGGTCCAACACAAGCCGATGGATAGATGCTCTCTTGGGTGAATGTTAAGAAGTAAGGTTAGGTGGAGCTACGCAAAAGTCACACCTCTGTTCAAACAGTTCTTGTTTCACACGTGACAGTCTTTTGATGTCTGAGGTATTTGCAGTGAAATTACTTTGCTGTTAAAAGAGCAAGGGATTTTCAGCTGGACTCTAAAGGACAACAAAATGTGGAGGAGTAGGTGCTAGTGATATGTGAGAGGTCAGTAATGTGGTACAATAAAAGGGAGTAAGGTTTAGCACCTGCCAAGTAACTTCTCCATCATATCCTTATAAAAAAACTGATAGGTAAAACATAGAACGGTAAGCAATATGATTTACTGTGTTTAAGTGCTTTGTTGCTGTTGAGATTCTGTGAATTCCTCTAAAACTTTGCTATTTTTGTTCTCCGTTATTTTGCATTATTTTGATGTTTCATTCAATCGCAGGTTCCCTTTTACATCACTCTGGGCTTCCCCCGGCGTACTAGAGCATGTACACACATGCGCACTCTACATTGTATAGGGGAGAGCGGGGCACAACCTCACGCTTTTTGACTTTCTCAGTTTGTGTAAATCTACTTGGGGTTCAGAGTATTTATTTTTCCCCACAAAATAATTTTACACGTCTAGTACAATTATGTGGTTTTGTTTCATTAATACAGTGTATACTTTTTTCTTGATTTATCTGATCTAACAGAAAAAATATACAAGACAAATTAAAATATTTTGTCAATAAAATACAATTATTAGCTTTTTCAAATAAAATAATGGCATTTTTAATAGCTAAAAATGAACAAATTTTTGAATTTGACAACAAACACACTGCAAAAACAGCTATAAAGCATAGTTAAAAACATAATAATAATTAATAACTTCTGAACATTGTGACTCTCAGTCATTATTCACCCTTTTTCTCATCTAAATAGAATTCATAAAAGTATAGAATAGTATAGTATAGTTCTAATGGGGGCACATTGTAACACAGTGTGACAACATGCCCCACCTGCACAAGTGGGATTTAAACCCGGCTTGTGTCTTCTGCTGGTTAGATCAGCATTAAAGAACTATCTCAACTGTTAAATAATAGATATAAGATTAAAATAATATCAGATTTGTCTTATTTTAAATAAACACAAAAAAAGACATTTACTTTTGCTATGGTTAATTAAATGATCAGTGATATCTTCCAAAGATTTTGGTGCAATTTTTTCTCTAAATAGTGTTGATATGGCAACTAGTAAATACACTAAGTTTCGTCATCCTGGCATGTGTGGAAAGCTCACCCCTATATTTGGAATGAAAGATATAGAATACTTAATGTTGCTTGCTTATTTCCCTCAAGAGCATGATCTATTTAAGTCCACGTCATTAACTGTGTTTCTAACCACAGCACAAGAGCTTTAGTTCAAAACTTTGTGATTCTGTTTGCGAATGTTCATTGTTACTATGGTTTGGGGAAATACTGAATCGTTGAACTATGCTGGTAACGATGGAACGTGCGACCATAGTTGGCTAATAATGCTTTTGGGAAAAGCACTCCTGAACGATTCTTTCAGTGTGCTAATATTGAGGAAGAAAGAATGTACGGTGTTTAAGAAAACAATTCTTATGTTATCCTCAGAGGCCCGGGGTACATCCTTCATACCTCGCTTAATACATCTGAGATGATTTGACAGATGCCAGATCTTTTAAACGTGATAATTTTTCTCTTGATAATTTAGTTCTTCAATTGAATTTGCAGATTTGATTAAAATATCTGTATTACTGTAAGTTGTCTGATATTATGGCGTGTTCTTGTGATCTTTGGAAAAGGCAGATTGATAATCAAAACCATGATCAGCAATGCAGCGTTTGGCTGGCGCTTATTTCCATTTTTTACAACTTAAAGTTTGTACAGCCTTTACACTTTTTTCAGCTTCAAGAGTAGCCTGTTGTAATTATCAATTCATTTAATTTCACATGTGAAGCGGATTTGCTATAACATATAATATATATGGACTCACCTTATATTGGTGGCCTTAACTACTACGTACTAACATTTAAATGAAAAAATTAGTTCACTTCTAAATGAAAATTTCCTGATATTTTACTCACCCCCATCTCATGGCAAGGTGTTCGTGTCTTTTTTTCTTCAGTCTAAAAGAAATAATAAAATATATATAATATATATATACATTGATATTATTATTTATATACATCCTAATATTGTGTTGGTCCCCCTTTTGCTGCCAAAACAGCCCTGAACATCGAGGCATGGTCTCCACTAGACCCCTGAAGGGGTGCTGTGGTATCTGACACCAAGATGTTAGCAGCAGATACTTTAAGTCCTGTAAGTTGCAAGGTGGGGCCTCCATGGATCGGACTTGTTTATTCAGCACAATTTGGAGGCCAAGTCAACACCTCAAACTCGTTGTTGTGCTCCTCAAACCATGCCTGAACCATTTTTGCTTTGTGGCAGGGTGCATTATCCTGCTGAAAGAGCCACAGCCACCAGGGAATACCGTTTCCATGACAGGGTGTACATGGTCTGCAACAATGCTTAGGTAGGTGGTACGTGTCAAAGTAACATCCACATGGATGGCAGGACCCAAGGTTTCCCATCAGAAAATTGCCCAAAGCATCACACTGCCTCTGCCGGCTTGCCTTCTTTCCATAGTGCATCCTGGTGCCATGTGTTCCCCAGGTAAGCGACACACATGGCCATCCACGTGATGTAAAAGAATAAGTGATTCATCAGACCAGGCCACCTTTTTCCATTGCTCCGTGGGCCAGTTCTGATGCTCACAGGCTCACTGTTGGCGCTTTCGGCAGTGGACAGGGGTCAGCATGTCCACCCTGACTGGTCTGCGGATATGCAGCCCCATACGCAACAAACTGTGATGCACTGTGTATTCTGACACCTTTCTATCAGAACCAGCATTAACTTGAGCAATTTGAGCTACAGTAGCTCGTCTGTTTGATCGGACCACATGGGCCAGCCTTTGCTCCCCACATCCATCATTGAGCCATGGCCACCCATGACCCTGTCGTCGGTTCACCACTGTTCCTTCCTTGGAGCACTTTTGATAGATACTGACCACTGCAGACCGAGAACACCCCACAAGAGCTGCAGTTTTGGAGATGCTCTGACCCAGTCGTCTAGCCATCACAATTTGGCCCTTGTCTCACTCAAATCCTTAAGCTTGCCCATTTTTCCTGCTTCTAACACATCAACTTTGAGGACAAAATGTTCACTTGCTGCCTAATATATCCCACCCACTAACAGGTGCCATGATGAAGAGATAATCAGTGTTATTCACTTCACCTGTCATAATGTTATGCTTGATCGGTGTATATATATATATATATATATATATATATATATAAATGCTCATTAGAATAATATACCTAAACTATCATAAAGTCTTAAAGGTTGGCTCTTTTGATTGTTCATTAAGCCAAAAATATAGAAAGCTGGATATATAGTATAGCTTCATCTGCATACTGTACATACGGTGTACTCACATAGGGCAATATATACTATACCAAATCTCAACTGCTTGACTGCTTGTATCGTCACAAAATTTAAATTATTTTATCACTAAGCTCTAATCTTCTAAATGTGAATATAAGGCATAAAGATATTAAGATATTATGTGTTAACATCATGATTTTCTGTAAAGCTGCTTTGAAACAATGTGTATTGTGAAAATCGCTATTGAATCATATTCAAGTTTTTTTTTTAAGCAATGGACCTGCTTTTTCAGATCTAGTGCATAGATCACTTGCAATACTGGAGTATTTACTGGAGCAACTAAGAAGTGCTATTCGGGGTTTAGTATGCTGCTGTTATGGAAGGTTTCAACTAGCCTTTCTAGAGTGCTAGATGAATGACTATGAACAGTATGTAATGAGTATGTTGGGAACTGACACTCACAGTTGTTCCAGTAGCATGTCATGTTTTGACTGCCTGCTCCATTTGGATTCACCCAAAAAGAACCTGAGCTTAAAGCCCCTGAATGTACAGTATCATTAAAGGTGTTGTTGTTATTGTAGCTCATATTGTGACCACTACACATACATAGATATGGTGTGTGTGTGTGTGTGTGTGAAAATTGTGTTTTCTGCTACACTATCATTATATGGTCAGCTCCTGAAGAATTCTTGTCACACTAAAGTACACTAAGTACGTTAAACCCTAAAGTAATTAACTGAATGGAGTAGGGGAAAATTAAATCACGCAAATTAGATTAAATAAATTCAACCTTGATAAGTATTTAGACATTTTAATTCTTTTTTAAGTTGAAACTGACACAATTTAAGTAACCAGAATTGTCTTTCTACATGAACATAAATTGTGTAAGTCTTCTTCATGATGATCACATGGCCAGGGATGTATATGACATTTGAAAAGCCCTGCTGCGGGCAACCCATTGCTTTTGACTGGTTACCTGGTGAAAATACGCATGGTTGAGCCTGTTCAGTATCTGCTGGGAAAGCTATGGCTTTGGCTGGAAGAGATGTTACCTAAAATACTTTTGTTAATAAACCCAAGTAGAACTTTAGATTTTATTCTACATAAGCAATTGTTAAATGCACTTAACTTAAAATATTGAGTAAGCTAACTAAAGCTAACTATAATTTAATTGCATTTAACGCAGTCTTGAGGTGGGGCTCCACCTCCCATTATGCACCATGGCTCAAACTGATGAGAATAATTGATTTACTATTTTACTTTATGTTATTACAATGGTGTTGCAATTGTTATTGTGATTAAAACTGTCTCTTTGAGTTTAGAGAGCATTTTTTTGTAAAAAAAAAAATTAAATAAAATAATACATTTTAATAAAAGTCTTATGAATTTGATACAACATGAAGGTGAGTAAATGATGACAGAATTTTCATTTTTGGATGAATTATCCCTCAGGATTTAGCTTAGTATTTCAAGTTGTGCAATTGACATGATTGTGTAGTACAAAATCAAAATTAATAAGAGTTTAATCTTGGAGTTTATTAACTTAAACAATTGATGTAAGTGATTTACTCCTATTATTTGAGTTCTGCTAACGTATTTGGGTTTACAGTGTGCACTCAAATTGTAAATTAAGTATGGTTACTGTACATTAAGTAAGGTTAAGTGAGGTTACTGTAAAAAAAAAAATACATCCATTGAATACATCTGAAGATAGCAAAGGCTTTACAGAATCCTTCAAAAAGGCTGTTGAGCAATGTTTTTGTAAACGTCGCTAGAATTACTTTTTTTTTTTAGTGATTGTGGTACATTGTTACCTACAGTGCTCTCCACTAATATTGGCACCCTTGATAAATATGAACAAAGGTGGCTGTGAAAATAAATTTGCATTATTTATCCTTTTCATCTTTCATTAAAAAAATAAACAAAATTGTAACCTTTTATTGAAGTAAGACAATTGAAAGTGGGGGTAAAATCTCATTATAAAATAAATGTTTTTCTCTAATTTACATTGGCAACAATTATTGCAACATCCTTTTGCCAAATAACAGCTCTGAGTTTTCTTCTATAATGTCTGATGAGTTTGGAGAACAGCTGACAAGCGATCAGAGACCATTCCTCCATACAGAATCTCTCCAGATCCTTCAGATTCCCAGCTCTTCTCTTCAGTTCACCCCACTCATTTTCTATAGAGTTCAGGTCAGGGAACTGATGTGGCCATGGCAGAAGCTTCATTTTGTGCTCAGTGGCACATTTTTGTGTTGATTTTGATGTTTGTTTTGGATCATTGTCCTTATGGAAGATCCAACCATGGCTCATTATAAGATTTCTAGCAAAGGCCATCAAGTTTAGATTTTTACCATGTATCTGATAGGCCCACAACATTAAAGATCCAGCATTATATTTAACCGTGGGCATGGGGGTACTTTTTATCCCTGTTTGCACCAAACCCATCTGGTGGGTTTGCTGCCAAAAAGCTCTTTTTTGTTTCATCTGACCATTGAACTAGGTCCCTTTTGAAGTTCCAGTCATGTCTGACAACTGAATATGCTGGAGTTTGTTTTTGGATGAGAGAGGAGGATTTTTTCTTGAAACCCTCTCAAACAACTTGTAGGTGCTGTAACTGATGTAGGTGCTGTTTGATGAAAAATTTAAGCTTTCCCCAATACTCAACTAACCGCTGCAATTCTCTAGCTGTGATCCTTGGATGAAATTGGAGGAAATTTTCAATGCTTTAGCTATTTTCTTACAGCCTATTTCTGTTTTGTGAAGCTCAACAATCTTTTGCTGCACATCAGAACTATATTCTTTGGCTTTACTCATTGTGATGAATGATTAAGGGAATTTGGCCTTTGTGTTTCCTCATATTTATACTCCAGTAAAACAAGAAGTCATGGCTGGACAATTTCATGCTCCTAATCATCCCAGTGTGCAAATTTTTTTAAAATATGAATGGAAATATGGGAAATTCCAGGGGTGCCAATAATTGTGCCAATAAAAAGCTTCCCCGTACTTTCAATTGTTTTATTTTAATGAAAGGTTAGAATTTTGTGAATTTTTTGAATGAAAGATCAAAAGGGTAAACAATCCAGATGTATTTTCACAGCTGCCTTTGCTCCTATTTACCAAGGGTGCCAATATTAGTGGAGGGCACTGTATATACAAGCAAGGAAATATTTTCACTGTATTACCTTGGTCGCAAAAATGGAAGCTAAGAATAGTGGGGCTATTCCTTTGCCCAAATATTTTTAATTTTAACAATGAAAACACTACAAACATTAGCTTTAACCTGTTATCCCGCACCGGTGCGTTTGGGGTGGGCGTGTTTGTACTTTTATTTACTTTTGTTTTTATAAAATATATTAAATCAACTATCACCAACTATGCATCATTTGAAAGCTAAAACACTCAAGATTCATGCTCTGAACTTGTTTTTGCAATAACACCAGAGAGGAAAGGGTTAAATGAAAAGCTGAAGGACCGGCCATGTAAACATGAACAAAATAAACGCAGTACTTAGCTTTCACCTTCTATCGTGCAGATCAGATTGGACGATTCCAAGAAACACCAGCATACATTTCAATGTAAGGGTCCACTCTTCAAAATGCATCCCATTTTTTTGAAATGAGTGTTTTGAGTGAGAGTAATCAATCATGTCCATTCTCAATGAAATATATCAATTTTAATCAGTATTCTGACGATCTCCCCTGCAGTTTAGACACTTCTGCTCAATATGAGACAGTTTTAGGCTTTGCTAACTTACATGAGATGCCGTTAATGTCGTTTGATGACTCTTTGGTAACATTGTTAGAAGATGCTTAAGGGTCTCTTAAAATATATTGAAGATGCTAGAGACTATTTAGATAGATATGTTGATATATATTTCTATTTAAATAAAGATCTAATCCCTATCCCTAAAATCTGTCCCTAAATGATAGGTGAATAACTCTGATGTAGAAGCACCTAACCCTGATTGTAGGCCTAAACTTGACATAAACTGTAAACGTGTCCCTTAAATCTGATTGGTTGATTGGAATGTTGTTCCAGGATCAACAAAGCTGTTGATCCAGGAACATGTTGTACTTGGTGAAGTCAACGTTCACCCTCTTGGTCAAGGTGTTTGGTCAGTTTGAGATGAGAAGCATTTAGCAGTTTAAGAAAAGGTGTCACAACTTAGAACATAATTCATACAACTAAAATGTCAGTATTTCCATATTTCAACCGCCGTGTTAAGATAGTTTACTCTTTTTGCTTTGCATACAGTAGTCTGTGATGGTTAATATACTGCAATATAATGACTGATATTTTTTTCTTTGAATGTTACATTAAACATTTTGTCTTTGAATGTTACATTAAAATGTTCCATTAATTAGCACATTTTTGGATGATGCATTAAGGGTAAAATGTGATGGATATGGATTGGTTTACCTACAAATGACAGTGATGAGCAGAAAACTAATTCACTTTTTCAGCTCAGATCCATTGTGTAAACCCCACCCTGCAGTGAAGTGTGCTTATATCAGCGTAAGTATATCAATGACAAGGTGGCTAGAGGGGGTAGAGGAGAGGGGTTATTATCAGTGAAGCCTGCTGCTGCTGTTCACGACTAGTTCCAGTAATTACTTCACAAAGGGTGGTTTTCGCCATCCCACTGTTTTTCCCACACAGGGCAGGCACAGAATTCCAAGTGGCCTCAGACTTGCAATCTCCTTGCTTTAACCCGGGCAAATTGCTAAGCTTGGCCATTCTTCAGGCACTGTAATTGCATTTTAGTGCTGTTTTTATTGGTGCCGGCTTGCCCAGCCCCCCGGTCTGACCACTGAACACTAGGGATGCCATTGAACACAGGGTAAATAGAGAGTAAATCATTTGTTTATTGGGCAGTTTAAATTAGGGTTTAATTAAGGATTTATAAAATATTTGGGGGAGGGGTACATTAATTGACTTTCTGAAATTGTACAATGTCTGCATCACTGTTTATAGAAAGAGCACTAAATAAATAAATATTACCATTTTGTTGTTTGTGACAAAAATCTACATTCATTTATGTTATTTATATATAAAAGTCGATAATTAAATCGAAAACCTTTTTTTAACCGTTTTAACCATTTTTAGAGGTTTGTTTAAATGTGAATGCTAAAGCTCATCTCATTAAAATACTAAAAGAGATCTAATTTTGTTCTTGGCACCATTGAGCTGCTCTTCTTGAGTCCCTGCTTCTAATTCTACGGTGTCGATACATTCCAGAGCTGGACAACCAAGCAAGTGCTGTTTGCACTGAATAGAAATAACAGCAGAAAACTGAAATGGCCACAGGATTAAGGGATCTAAACAGGATAAAAGGATAAAAGATTCTTGGTGTTATCCATTTTAGCTCAAAAATGGAGAGTCTTAACCAGGATTTTGGACCTCACAACTCTTAGAGTCTTTATAGAGCGTAGTAGTACAATTTGTAATGATCCAAATTGACGTATTATATATTGTGTCAATGTCCTAAACAGATTAAAATAATGACAAAAGAATAATTTTTGAGTGCTGAGCACAAAGCAAATCTAGTTGGGATAATATAGCTTGAATGTAGTAATTAAGTAAAAAAAGTTTGGAATGGCAAGTTATTTGCGGAATGCACAGCTGATATAAAAAATTGGATGACTAGTAATTTCCTTCTACTTAATTCTAGTTTTTAATTATTGGACAAAAACCTCTGTACGTAGTAACCTAGAATACTGTCTAACACTGGATGGCTGTTCTGTCAAGTCTTCGTCGTCAGTTAGGAACCTGGGTGTACCAATCTTTCTAGCATCTGTAAAACATTCTTCATTCGCATTCTTCCATCTTAAAAATTATAAATTACGACGTATACTCTCAATGCAAAATGTTGAACAGTTAGTTCATGCGTTTATTACCTCAAGGCTAGATTATTGTAATGTTCTACTGGGTGGTTGCCCTGCACGCCTAATAAACAAACTCCAGCTGGTCCAAAACACAGCAGCTAGAGTTCTTACTAGAACCAGGAAGTATGACCATATTAGCCCGTTCTGTCAACACTGCACTGGCTCCCTATCAAACATTGTATATTAAAATCTTACTAATTACTTACAGAGCACTAAATGGTTTAACTCCCCAGTACTTGAGTGAGCTCTTAACGCATTATAGTCCTTCATGTCTATTGCATTCTCAAAATTCTGGCCAGTTGATAATACCTAGAATATCAAAATCAACTGCAGGTGGTAGATCCTTTTCCTATTTAGCACCTAAACTTTGGAACAGTCTTCCTAGCATTGTTTGGGAAGCAGACACACTCTGCCAGTTTAAATCTAAACTAAAAACACGTCTCTTTACTATGGCATACACATAGAACATTATCAATGTATATTATTCAAATCAGTTAAATGATTGTTAGGCTGCATTAATTAGGTCAGCCGGAAACGGGAACACTTCCCATAACACCTGATGTACTCATTACATCATAAGAAGAATGGCATCTACGCTAATATTAGTCTCTCTGTTTATCCCAAGGTTTACTGTAGTCAGCCGGATCCGGGCCGTATCCAGATCAGATGGTGGACCTGCGCCTAGACACAACCACAATGCATCCCTGAAGTGTCAGCAGAGATTGTGTCAACTAGACTCTCCCCTGTGAAGGCCTCATCAACCCGACAACATTCTCAACAAACCCATCTCTGGCGTGTTAACTCTGATCTTCAACCAGATGGAATGTATTCTGAATGTTCTGATCCAATCTGACTTCTGACCTGAAATGCTGCCTGAATCACAATTCGTTCATTTGAGAAGAACTGGTCCCCTGACTGAGCCTGGTTTCTCCCAAGGTTTTTTTCTCCATTCTGTCACCTGTTGGAGTTTGGGTTCCTTGCCACTGTCGCCTTTGTCACCTTTGGCTTTTGGCTTGCTCAGTTGGGGACACTAAATATTCAACAATATTACTGATCTGCCTCCATCACTGAACTTACTTAAGCTGGACTATGACACTGTTTTCTTCTAAATCTGCTGATTCAATCCCACAATGCACCGCAATAACGAGTGTACAACTGATGTACACTAAATGGCTAGAAAATACCCATAATGCGCTGTGAGGATGAATGAATTCTACGTCTTACCAGAAGATGGCACCCAGTTTTAAATGATTATTAAACAGCAAGCACAAACTATGCAAAAGTGGCAGCATTTCCGTCACACTCTGTGTCCAAATTTGCTCAATCATTTTCATTCACTCCTTCAAGTGGATTATATTAGTGGAGTAATGTAGGGAGAATAGTGACTGAGGGTATAGGGGGGTGATTTCGAACAGCCATATTCTACTGCTTAAATTTATATTATTCCATTTGCAAGATTAAGTTCTGAAGAGCAGCATGCACAGCGCATGGATGTGTTGCCGTGTCATTATATTGCATTAACAGCACTTAACGAGGCACTGCCTGCAAGTAAAGTTTGATTATAATTGATGTATACTATTTTGTATGTATATGAAGGATTACAAGTATAAATAATGATCAATGTTTAAATGTTAATAAAAGCCTAAATTAAATATGTTCATCATATAAAGCGATCGTATCTCTTCAGAACACTTCGATTAAACTGCTCGATTCATGTGGATTTCTTTTACAATCTCTTTATGAATGTTTTGAAGCATCAAGAGTTTTGGATGAATAGACATCAGCTGGGGTAAAATCTTTCTTGGTGCCGGGTTAGTGGCAGCACCGCGTGGGGCTCCTGCTACTCGTCCCTTTACCGTAAAAGGTGCCTGTCACTTATCTATCACCACTATATTCGCTTATCTGGTGATTCATTACCTTTAAATGCATCATCCTCAGGACCTGTCACTGTTATATGTGCCTGCCTGGCAATCCTTTGCCATTGAATAAAGCTTTGCAAGCCGTCACTGTTATATGCACCCATCACTTATGGCCCATCACCATTTTACTCCCTCTGATAGACTTTCAATGGAGGGACAAAAATATTTTATTTTATTAAGATTTATAAGATTTTATTAAAATATCTTCATTTGTGTTCCAAAAATGAACGAAAGTCTTATGGATGTGGAACAACATGAGAGTGAATAAATGATGATAGAATTTTCATTTTTGGGTGAACTGACCCTTTAAGACCGATCTGCGTATGACAGAAAGACAAGTTAAAACTGAGGATTAACACTGGGTTACCGTGTGCAAAGTCCCAATTTCAAATCAGTTACGGCATGCATAAAAATTCCTGTGAAGCTCCAAACGTTTTTACTGCACCCAAACATCACGGATTGTGCATTTCATACAGATGTGCTTGTAGATCTTTCAAATACTGCCTGGACTGACATTCCACCCCACAGATCAAACGCAGATACACATATAGATAAAGTCTCTCAAGAGGCCTTTCATGGTGAAAGCATCCCTTGTAATTATGAAGCTCAGTTGCTCGGCTCTCCTCAGCTGTAATTTGTGAAGTAATCAGTATAACCCACATCTCACTCACAGTGGCCTGACACCTTTGACCCCACACACAGTGTCAAACAGCCTGTCAGTGGGGCTTAATAAAGCAAAATGACAAGTCTCCAGAGACGTTACCACACCACCATGTCAGACGGCAATGAGTGGTTGTTGCCGCCTGCCAGGTACTGAGGTATTTTATTTAGCCCTGAGGAGGACAGGTGTGCTCTGCAACAGTACGAGAGAGGGAATGCTTCTTCTAGTTGGAAGCCGCTACAGGTGTTGGCGCACAGACAAGACACTGCATTAACGTAAAAATGAATCGTTCCATTATCAAGGAGTATTTTCCTGCGTCCTCATTTATTTGTACTGTCTTTTGATTCCGATAAAAACAACAGGAGGCTCTAAGTCTCTTTGTGACATGGGTGAAATGCTGACAACTACATTACAGTGTTCTTAAGTGTCAAAAGTGATTCATACTTCACAATCAATAGACTGACTCTGCCACAAGTGGAGGATTAAATATAATTAAAGAAATTATGCCCATCAAGGAGAAAAGCCTGTCTATGGGGATTTGATCATATCAAAAGAGACACTGGTGTGATGTGAAATGCACTGAGGAGACACGCCTGGACCACCTTAGAGCGATGAGATCTCTGACGCTTTGAGAGGTTCTTTACATGGTTAAACTCCCTTTAACCCCATTAGGGGAATTCGACTGCCATCTCTTAGCCTTCATCCTGAGAGGACAAACACCTGTGAGGCGAGGGTGGCTTACAGATCAAAATGACAATGTGGCACACTGTGCCAAGTGGAATCTTTGGTCTCAGGTTTGTTTCAACAAGCTAAGCGTTTCACAAAGCATGCCAAGCAAGGTGACACAAAAGGCCATGTCGATTTGGTTTTAGTCAAGTACCTTCACTGCTTATAAAATGTAAATACTAAACATGCGCATGAAAAGGGAATGTTCACTTCAAAATGAAAATTATGTCAACATTTAAACACCCTCATGTCATTCCAAACCTTCATGACATTACTTGACACCCATGGAACACAAAAGTTGGTAACCATAGGCTTTGGTTACAACTAAGACATTTTTCATCTTTTTTTATCTTGAACAAAAGAAAGAAAGTTTTACATGTTTGAATCTACATGAGGGAGAGTAAACGATGACAGAATTTACATCTTGGATTGAACAATCCCTTTAAAACATTAAAGAGAAGATAGGGTTAGGGTTCTTTTTTTGTCTTGGCTTCAATCAACAAAGTAAACCAGATATCATGACAATTTCCAAAAGACTGTTCAAGGACCCTGGTAGAAAATAAAACATGAGTTTCATTTGTTCAAGTGCTACCACTTAACCAAGAAATACATTCAATAAACTTCCCTCACATGCCTTACTTCCTTCTTATTACCTCATCATGACTGCACGGGCCAAGTGGCTGAACACCAAATAGGTGTCATGCAAATGTAAGCAGTGTTCATGTATTAATGGTTGTGGTGTTATGGTTGCAGCAAACCATGTTTTTTAGGTTAGTTTCAAAGAAAGATCTTGGATTTGAGGGGAAGTTTGGAGTTCTGAAAGTTGACGCTTTAAAATTCGAAAATATCAATGAAATCAAGATTTTTCACAATGCTACCCTTTAAGGGAGAATTTTATGCTCCCAATACTTCTTTAAGCCTTGTGCTCTAACCGCAATTCGTTATGCAGTCCAAAAGAGTAGGTTTCGAGCTGTGGGTGAAACTCAACTCGATGACAGTGAAATATTGCGAAGGCTGCACACGTTTCTTAACGGGACTGCGGAAGTGGTGCAAAATGCGATGTAAATCCCCTTAACGACCTTTCAGGATATCAGTAATCAGCACACAAAGGTGATTGGCAGCCGACACTGAGAGGCGCATTTATTCGCGCTGTACCCAGCCCCTCTCAACGTTGACCCCTACTGTGCGAGGCGTGGGGTAGAGTGCCCAACGACTCCTGCTGCCAACACTGGGAGCCAGCGAGGGAAGGGGAGGTGTGGTCATAATGTTGTTTGTTTCCTAACCTGGACGTCTTTAGGTTCTTTTGTAACACAATCTCTGGGGCGTCTGAGAACAGAGGGGTGCTTCCACGTCTGTCAGTCTTCGTCAAAAAGCTACGCGCTAGCTCGCTTCCCATTGAGCGATTAAGCAAGTCTCGTTGTTCCTGTCCCTGGTCAGTTCTTTACAATGAGAACAAATGGTAATGCACTTTTGCTATTGTCGTTATTCACGTTATTATTATGACAGACATGCCTAGCACACCAGGCGCGAGTTGCTTGACCAAATTCTCAATTGACAAAGCCAGCACGGCTCGTTTTTGACGCTCCAAACTCATCTCATTGCACACACATTCTCCCACAATCCCCTTGAAGAACACACTGTTCTCACACTGTGCAATATTCTGCTCTCCAGGCCCCGTCTCAGAGGGGAACGTGGTTGTACCCTACTGAGATGCAAGCCCCATTTCCTACTGAGAGGCCCGTTTTGTCCCTTGGCGGTTTTCCTCCATTGAAGCGGCGCTCCATGCTACCGATACACAAATCTAAGGGGATTATCTTCTTTTTGTGGTGAGTGACCCTATAAATAAAACCGGCAGCACAGATTGATGAGCCTGTACAGAACTATTTGGTGTTCTACATATTTACCCTTTATCTTAAGTTATTGTTGCTCCCTAACACTACTAATACAAATCTTAATGACATGGTGGTAACATCAATATTATTGAGGTAATGAGTAATGTAATAGCAAAACTATTTTATTTATTTAAGGAGACAAGGAAAGTAGTTAAGGCATGGATCTAATCGCAGGCCTTTATTCAACAAAACAAGCAGATAAAAGATACTGGAAAAAGTAACAAGAAAGCTATATATGGGGGCTATGCACAGCACAGGATAATGAGAAACTAAACTAGGAACAGGTGAGCAAAATCAGAAACCATTGCTGCGTCCCAATTAGCCTACTTATACTATGCCCTAAAAGTATGTACTGTTTTTGTGAAGAAAAAGTATATACTTTTGAGTGTGTAGTAGAAGAGTAGGCAGGCTTTTGGAGAAACTACTTCGTCATAACTGCGTATTTAACAAACGACTCTGTCGCTTAGTTACGTGCATCCTCTCAATGCTTAAACTTCCCTGTCAATCATCTTGTCACAGTTAAAATCCTCCTCATTCAATTTACTTACCAACCATTTCAGAGAGAAATGTTTCTAGCACGTTGATCTGCCAATTTTGGGTCTTTCATGCGAAGAACTCTCTTAATGTTTTGCAATTTGCATAATGCATTTAAAAGTTAATGTGTCGTTACAAAAGTTCACAATGCTGTAGCAGATGAAATATAATGTGGATAACGTTGAATAAATATATTTTTGTCAGGTTAGATACTGATTATTCCTCACTCAAACCCCTTTATCTAAACCTCTCTACCTTAATATGTAGGATTTTTTTAATAAAATATCCAAAAATCACTTGCACAGTGTGATATATTTCATGCAGTTGTGTACTTACATTATCCCAAAAATTTGTAAATCCAGAGAACCTCAAATTTTTTTAATAATGGCTCGTCCCTTGTCATTGTTGCCTATCAATGACGTAATATCCGCGCTATCCTTGGTTTCCGCTTGTAGAAACCATGGCAACATACGTGGACAAATGCGGACAATGGCTGCATCCGAAACCTGGAAAATGTTGCCTTCAGAGGACACATTTCAAGGTAGAAAGGCATCAAGGCACGTCCGAATCTAATGTTAGCTTCACTTCCTGTCTCCTGAGATACCTTCATCTGATTGATTTTGAAGGCAGCATAAATGTATCCTTCGCTGCCTTTGATAGCCCATAATCCTATGCGTTCTATTTTGTGACAGTTGAGCTAGAAAAAAAGATGGCATCCGAAAGTTGCGTTTGCTGGTCAGTTAGTGTAAATGTACATTTTTGACCAACATTATCCACTTCTGATGTAATTTCTAGAGAGAAATTACTAATGTAGTAATTAAATATTTGTTTAGTTCTCACCAAAGCTTTCTATTTTGCTGTAGATCATTGAACTGTTACACTGCCTTAGAAGTCTGTCCGAAAATCCGTTTTGTGAGGTGCCTTCATGCACAAATGCTGCCTTACAAGTCATTGTCTGATAAGGCAGCGAGGCAACAAGTCAGCTGCCTAGGTTTTCGGACGCAGCCATTATATCTTTCAGTCATAATGGATCACGATTTTTCATTAGTGAGTACAGAAAATCCAAAAAAGGTAAACATTGGGACAAGCGGAGTGTGGCAAGCAGTGCGCGAAAGAGAGCCATGAGAGAATGACGCGAGGCCGTTGGCGTGATTGCCAAATCATTTGCCAAATAGTCACAAATCAGTAACAGGCTAATATAGCATTACATCTCACGTACCTTGCAGCTAATTCATTACAGTGACATAAAATAGTGGGTACAGTTAAAGGGTTACTTCAGCGATTAGCATTAAGCTTTGTATCAGTAGAAACCCGCTGGTATATTCGAATGATCGTGCTCCCCCCCAAACTTGCTTACTCACACTTTATTGAACAGACACGTTCAGTTTTTAATTGTAGTGTCTGTTCTCTAACTGAACTAAATGATTTTATTACTATAAAAATGAAAACGACAGTGGGGGCTGTGCCGCGGTGGGCAAGTGATGTAACCGGTAGCCGTGGCTTGGGAGTGGCCTCGTAGGGCAGCAAAGCAAGTGCATTCTGGGAGTTGTTGTCTTTTATCCACATGAGCCAAAAATACATTTTCTGGCTTTTCTCAGTCTAGAAGGCACCAACTTCTAAAATAATTTCACATTTCTACTACATAAATGACCCAATTTAAACACACATTTATCTTCCCAGCGATGAAGTACCCCTTTAATACAAAAACTAATTCATTACCTCATTTGTGAACATAATTTGTGAATTCCATATATCTCTGGATAGTGAAAACGACATCTCGTCCCACTCTCCTTCATAGCGTCATAAAGCTTCGCCTTTGTTATTGTTTTGAAAATGCACCCTCTGGCGGCGAAAAAACTACAGATTGTGCCTTTAACCGTCGGACTCGCACATCAGCCATGTTTGTAGTTTTTTAACATGTTTTATTCATGTTTATAGGTCTAATCGAATCCTTGTCCAACGCACAATGGGTTGTGGGCAATATTAGCCAGTAGAGGGTACATTTACACGACAACGATGTACGAAAATGAAAATGCTGTATTATACATGCCAGGCCAGTAATTGGCTTTGTAAAGAAAAAAAAAGTTTGTAAAGAAAAACTACGTGCCTATAGACTGAACATGTAATACGCATGCGCATGACGTCACCATTTTCACAAATTTGCATTTTTGTAGCTTACACGGAGACAATAACCATTTCAGGCTCCCAAAATGCTGTTGTCATGAAAATGAACAGCCAAAACACATAAAAAGTTTTCCGTTTTTAATTGAAAATGGTGACGTGTAAATGCCCCAGAGTGTGCATGGATTCTAACCAGAAAAAAGAGACCATCCAGGCATCTTTGAAATACTAATTTTAACAAACTATGATTTGTGACACACTAATTCTAATTTAAAATACTATTTAGGACTGATAGCGGGTGCTTCTCAATATCCCTCCTCGTTTCCTCGCGCCTCTGTCCTCCATCCTATGACCTGGAAATCGACCGGGCTCAACCATCTTGTAGCACATCTCAACTCTCTAACTGCACCGTGAGGAGGCGAGGATGGAGGAATGAGGAGGCTTCCTGAGGAGTCATGAGCGAGGATACAAAGGTGTATCCTTTGCGGAAGTGTTTTATCGACTAAACGTGACACACGTATTAATTCTCCTCCCCCTTCACATCTTGCCACAGTTTATTAAATATTATTATGTTTACATGTACAAGACACAAATGTATGTCAAATAACAACAACTGTAGGACAGTTGCAGAATATCAAAGCACAAGAAAATTAAAGAAAATTAAACAAACTGTAATAGCCTACTATACAACAAATAAAAAGCAGTAAATAACTGGGAATAATTCATTGTTAATAATAGCTGGTAATATTAAATAAATATGGACAAATGTGGTATTTTGTGGAGGTTGAAACTATTACAATATAAATGATTATCTTTAATGTTCAAAAATCCCGACGTGCAAGCTAAATCCAGCGGTGTAGAGTCATCATCAATTGACGACGCTTTGAAGTGACACTAAAGGGAGCGAGGATATATCATTTCACTTGATTCAATTCCTCCGTCCTCGCGTCTTTTCCTTGTGTCCTTCCCTCGCATCTTTAAGGGGTGGAGATTAGACGCGAGGAAAGGAAGCTAGGAAAGGAAACGAGGATGCACAAATAAGAATTGAGAAGCACCGAGTATGTGAATTGGGACACAGAGTTCATTGCGAAATACATTAAAACAAAGGAATGGATTCTACTGTCAGGGTTATGTTTAGTTCGGTTTAGTTTCACTGTGTTTTTGTTTTTTGAGACTTTGTGACTTTTCCTACTTCTGTATAAAAAGTGTCAAACTTTGACAAAAATGTATTTCTTGATGATTTGATATTTTGTAATAAGGATTTTATAATATCTAAATATGAATTTAAAAGCAAAACGTGTGAGAAAAAAAAAACTATATTATGGAGTGGAAATGGCTAATAAGACAGTAAGTGCTTCTCTGCTGCTATCTACTGGTTATAGTGGTAATTTCATATCTTTTTCTTTCTTTTTTTTTAAATAAAAGTGTTTGTTTACGACATGTTAGTTTTTCTACATCTATGATAGATGAACGCACACACATCAGCACGAGTCCTGAGTTCATCTCTCTCTCCAGCTCCCTGTTTCCCAGCCTTATATCCAGTCTCTCCACGCCAATTACTGCAACAAGACACAGGTGTTTGTCATTGTGCACTTGACCTACTTACTCACCGTCACTCTCTCCAGCTGCAAACCTCGCTGAACCACACCCCCCTGGCCACACTATGGCTACAGGTAGCGTTACTTAAGGTGCTGGTCATATAATTAGAATATCATCAAAAGGTTTATTTATTTCACTAATTCCAATGAAAAAGTGAAACTTGTATATTATATTCATTCATTACACACAGACTGATATATTTCAAATGTTTATTTCTTTTAATTTTGATGATTATAACTGACAACTAAGTAGAATCCCAAATTCAGTATCTCAGAAAATTTGAATATTACTTAAGACCAATACAAAGAAAGGATTTTTAGAAATCTTGGCCAACTGAAAAGTATGAGCATGTACAGCACTCAATACTTAGTTGGGGCTCCTTTTGCCTGAATTACTGCAGCAATGCAGCGTGGCATGGAGTCAGTCAGTCTTGTGGCACTGCTCAGGTGTTATGAGAGCCCAGGTTGCTCTGATAGTGGCCTTCAGCTCTTCTGCATTGTTGGGTCTGGCATATCGCATCTTCCTCTTCACAATACCCCATAGATTTTCTATAGGGTTAAGGTCAGGCGAGTTTAAACCAGGTACTGGTTGCTTTGGCACTGTGTGCAGGTGCCAAGTCCTGTTGGAAAATGAAATCTGCATCTCCATAAAGTTGGTCAGCAGCAGGAAGCATGAAGTGCTCTAAAACTTCCTGGTATACGGCTGCGTTGACCTTGGACCTCAGAAAACACAGTGGACCAACACCAGCAGATGTTATGGCACCCCAAACCATCACTGACTGTGGAAACTTTACACTGGACCTCAAGCAACATGGATTGTGTGCCTCTCCTCTCTTCCTCCAGACTCTGGGACCCTGATTTCCAAAGGAAATGCAAAATTTACTTTCATCACAGAACATAACTTTGGACCACTCAGCAGCAGTCCAGTCCTTTTTGTCTTTAGCCCAGGCGAGACGCTTCTGACACTGTCTGTTGTTCAAGAGTGGCTTGACACAAGGAATGCGACAGCCAAAACCCATGTCTTGCATACGTCTGTGCGTAGTGGTTCTTGAAGCACTGACTCCAGCTGCAGTCCACTCTTTGTGAATCTCCCCCACATTTTTGAATGGGTTTTGTTTCACAATCCTCTCCAGGGTGCAGTTATCCCTATTGCTTGTACACTTTTTTCTACCACATCTTTTCTTTCCCTTCGACACTCTATTACTGTGCTTGGACACAGAGCTCTGTGAACAGCCAGCCTCTTTTGCAATGACCTTTTGTGTCTTGCCCTCCTTGTGCAAGGTGTCAATGGTCGTCTTTTGGACAACTGTCAAGTCAGCAGTCTTCCCCATGATTGTGTAGCCTACAGAACTAGACTGAGAGACCATTTAAAGGCCTTTGCAGGTGTTTTGAGTTAATTAGCTGATTAGAGTGTGGCACCAGGTGTCTTCAATATTAAACCTTTCCACAATATTCTAATTTTCTGAGATACTGAATTTGGGATTTTCCTTAGTTGTCAGTTATAATCATCAAAATTAAAAGAAATAAACATTTGAAATATATCAGTCTATGTGTAATGAATGAATATAATATACAAGTTTCACTTTTTGAATGGGATTAGTGAAATAAATCAACTTTTTGATGATATTCTAATTATATGTCCAGCACCTATACATTAAATCCATGGTGAATGTTGGTGATTTGTGGGCTGAAAAGCCTTCTTTAACTTGTTTATTCATGGCGCAATGTTTCCTGATTTCCACAATCAGCGTTGTGTGGTAACGGTGTCGCATGACTGAGATTGTCCCGCAAGTACCTGTTCTCGAGTTGCATTGTCTATAATTGGTTATAGCTGATAAATGGCCCACACTGCGCAGCTCAAACGAGTAGCGTGGTTTCGTTACACTTTTGTTTAGTTTGCCTTTGATGTTTATCATATACAACAGAAATGGCAGTCCTTATTAGTTGGGCAATGTGGTAGTCACACCTGTCACGAATCTGCCAGGTTCTCTCACCAGCCAATCACAGCGCACTCCCTCACCTAAGTACTAATCACACACACCTGCACCTCGTCTGCATCTGTCATCTAGCCTGCTATAAATGCACACACCTTGTCTCAGCTCATTGTCTGGTCTCGTTCATATGAAGTGGACTATAACCTTTACTACAGTGATTTACAGCGGTTATCCTCCAGCATCTTCTTCTCCTTCATGTCTCCTGTGTCTTCCTGCCATCCTCCCTACCGGTGCACTCAACCATCCAGATAAGGTGTGTGCGTCTATCAGCTCTCACTCATCCCATCCACGATCTCCTGGACCTGTAAGGCAAAGACAACCATTTCTATATCATCTGCTTTCCAAGTACCATTGAACTGCCTACTTACCCATTTTCACTGTTCTGATCTGTTGCTGTTAATAAAGAGCATAATTGACTGTTCATATCTGTGTCTGAGTCTACATTCCATAACAGAAGACTGGATCGAAGAAGCAGATAGTTAACAACATCATGAGTTCACCAGACCCGTTCCAGTAGATCGTGGATTCTCTTCAACGGATCCTCACTACTACAGCGTCTACCACCACCACCGACTTTAGTTGCCAGTCCTATGGCCAAACCAGCACCCTTCTCTGGCTCGGTGGAGGATTGCAACGGATTCCTTCTCCAGTGTTTGTTGGCACTGGAGATGCAGACGCATCGGTCTCGAAATGAGCTAAAATCATGTTCATCATCTCCCTGCTGACAGGGTGAGCGCTCCAGTGGGCAGAAACCATCTGGACTCAGGCTGGTCCAGTAACACAATCCCTGGATAATTTTGTTTATCATTTCTGTGAAGTCTTTGGCAATCCAGTAAAGTGACAGTAAAGATGACAGTCAAGTTCAGTTACCCACTTCCCCTCGTCCTAGCAGCGCTCAAACACCTCCACGGTGCCAAGTTTGACCTCCGTATTCCAGGATTAAGCATGAGGTGCTATGGAATTTCCTTCATCTTTTTGTGCTGATCGATTTATGGCATCCTTGTCTATTCCCAGCGCATGGCCCGAAAATCGCCAACATGTTGCTGAAACTCCTGAGAGAATACCACCTCTTCCTCAGAGCTGAAAATGCTTCTTCCACCAACCCTCAGTGCAGTTCTTTGGTTACAACATCAGCAGCCATGGCATCCATATGGAAAGTGGAGGCAGTGAGGAACTGGCTCACTCCAACCACCAATAAAGAGCTCCAGCATTTCTTAAGCTTCGCCAACTTTTACAGACGGTTCATCCAAAACTACAGCACCATTATCTGTCCGCTCACCAGTCTGTTGAAGAACAAGCCCAAGTCTCTGTCCTGGTCACCATCTGCCACCAAAGCATTCCAACGACTCGGAGACCTTCACCAGTGCTCCGCTCCTTTATACACCCAAATCCCAACAAGCCTTTCATCGTGGAAGTGGATGCATCCACCACCGGGGTAGGAGCAGTGCTGTCTCCGCAGCAGGGGACTCCAGCCGGACTCGATCCATGCGCCTTCTCCAAGAAGCTCAGACCAGATAAACCAAGACATTGGTAACCGGGAACTCCTCGCCAACAAGCTGGCCCTAAAGAAATGGAGGCATTGGTTGGAGGGTGGTTTGTTTTTTTTCTCAATATCATTTACTTAAAGTACAGGCTTCTTTGTGTTTAGTATATGAGCTTACAACACACAATTATGTTAACATGCAAATGTTACGTTTCCGTAACAGTGAACTGAGTGAATCCAAGCTTTTGTTTTCTTTGTTGAAGATGCAGAACTTGACACAAAGCCATTCAGGTGTTTTGCTGAAAGTGAACCTTTCAAAATCGCTCTCTTCATCTGCTGCTGTTAAACTCTGGGAGATGGATGCACTGCCTGTTGTCACTGATTCTAGTTATTTCCATTTCTTTTTCTCCATGAACAGGACTTTGTTGTTGAATCTGGTTTATTTGATCTTGTCAAGTGCATTTATTAATATTGTATAACTCCAGGAAATTAACGTATTGGTGTAAATGCACTGTTTTTTTTTTTCCTTTTTTTTCCCACTTATTTCACGCCTAAAATACCTGTCCAAGTTAGCACTTACTATTGATTTTTACAGGACAAAATATAAATTCAACTCTTTCAGGTATAGTAAAGTTTAATGTTATTGTTTGTTTTATTTCAAATCATACAGTTCCTGCAGTGAACTCACTATACTGCCCCCTCTGGTGGACTGATTCATTTACTAACACCTGCAAATACATAGCAAATACTATCAACATAAATGGATATGGGTATTTCCCTAATCTAGGTTTGACTCCAACAATAGACCTGTTCAAGAATGTGAGGAAAATTTTGCAGATTCACAACAGTGTGTAGCCTATTTAGGGTGGAAACCCCAGTGCTAGTCTTTGGTGTTTTGGTAGGCAATGTTGAACTTAAGGCTCATTCCTGGTATTCGGTGCCTTTTGGCCATCATAAAATGTGTTCTACATTTTAGAGAGACTTTGTTGAAATTGTGTAGTCATGATTGAGTGATGAAAAATATTCTGGTCAAGCTTGGGTAAATGTAAATGGAAGGTCAAAAATATCCACTCTGTTAGGGACAGATACAAATGTACAAATGCCTAAAATGCATTTTTGTTACCTTTTTAAAGTACTACATTATTGATATTCTAGTAAATGTTCATTGTCACTAAATTATTAGTATGTTTTTGTTTTTGTGCTGATTTAATGAAATTATAGTAGAAACTGCTTAACAGGGTGGACAAGTGGTATACAGATTGGATGGATGATTTCCTATTGTTCACGTACAACCACTTAGAATTGTATTTTATTTTTAATAAATTATGTGTAAAATAAATGTTCATTTCAGGGCTGTAACCAAAATAGACATTGAGGGGGACAAATCCCCCCACCATTTTTTTTATAGAAATGATCAAATCGTGAAATCCAGTGTTTAGCAGTGAAAGGTTGCATGGAAAGATGCAAGTAGCTAAACATTTAATATTTGACAACTGTTTTACGAGACAAATGTTCAGTGACCGACAGTAATATCCAGTGATGCAAACTCTCAACTTTTAATGAACTTTTACCCTTTTTAATTGAAAATATGCTATTATTCACATAATTGATTAACTTATAACTAAATGTGATGAGACAAGAAACATTTTGCGTTGTTTTAGACATACAAATAAGAGTGAATGTGTGCAATGTGCACATTTTAAAATAAAATATTATTGCAAATAACCGAAATAACACCTTTCGCAATAAATAAATAAATAAAAACAACAGATAAAAAATCTTAACTGTAATAAATGCACATCTTATTCCATTCAATTGTAATATGTAGGCCTATATATCCCTGCTTTCTACATAATGGTACTGGCATTGGCCATTGATCAAACCATATTGCTTGACCACTAGTCACTATGCATACAAGAATAGACAAATAGAAAAATTATATTTGCAATGGCAATGTAGTTATAGTTAATGTGGGTTATGTCACTTTTTTATAAATGTAAACATCCCATTATGAGAAATAAATATATGTATTTGTAGGTTGCATTTTCAACATCAACGTAAATCTACTGGATGATGATTTAGCAATAGTTGGTTGCTTGTCACATTGTAGTTCTTATAGCAGCCATTAGTATCCACATGCACCTGCTGACATCACCTCATACACAGGACGCATTGTGCTTCTCCAACACCATATTAATATTTCTGTGCCAGTGTGGAGGAGATATGGAGCTGAGGTCCCAAACTTCCACCCCCAGAGGTGTCGCAGCTGTTAACCTGGCCTTGAGAAATGCCTCATGAAAAGACAGCTGTCTGGGGGAAAAGTGAGCTTTCTGCTTTCAACATACTTTGATGCGACACAAATGAATAAGTGCCTTTGTATGCATAAGATGCAATGGTTTGCTTAAAATGGCTGCAAAGCAAGAATAATATTTGGAGCAATTAGCTTGATTTAATATCTCATTTCCAAGGTGATATATTAAACAAAATTACAGCTGCACTATAGGACACAAAGCCTACATTATACAAATACAAAAATCCATTCAAATTTCAAAATGACCATTTATTTGTACAATTTGTGTCTATTTGTATTGGTAGTATAATATAGGCTAAATGCTGAGACAGTAATAGGCCTAATAGTAGATATGGTTTGAAATGGGAAAGAATATGGGAAATAATTGAATTACCCAAAAACCAATGACAAATATTACTTTTTACGTGGGTGTGTGTGTGTTGGACCTTAAAGCGGCCAACTGTGTAAAACCATAAGAAAATGCACACATGTAGTACTAAAACTTACCTACAGAGTTCTCTGCGATTTATCACCTTCTCGACGGAAGTGATGCAAGACGCACTGACGTGGCCGGAAACCCGCCATCTTGAGGGAGGAAACGCCTCGAAGTTGAGGAAACTTGAACTGTGAGTTTTTAAATTAAGATAATACCTTTAAATATTTACTTTTAACTTGAATTATTGTATTCGATTTTTTACCACCTTGAAAACAAACGCTAAATAATCTTTTGTGATCCGTTACTCGTGAAAAAATAGATTAGTGGGAGATTTTCGGAGTTAAACTGAATTAAAGCCGGTCAGAAGCGAGTGTCTGTGACAAAGGAAACAACAATCTGTTGACTCAAGTCGAATTTACTTCTTTAATAACTAATATTGTATCGATGATTTAATACATCAACTTGCTCTAACTCAACATTATTATTAAAATTATGTATGAGTATTACAGAGGCTTTAGTCAAGCACAAAAACTAGTTTAATCGACTTATTTTACGTGGGGCCATATGACTAAAACGTCAGTTAAACTAAAAATCGGTATGCTTATTAAATATATAATACTGAGTTGGGATGATTCTGTAAAACTGAACATCATTATTGATAAATATGTTAAAAATGGGTCTCCAAGCTTTTGAGTTATATCAGCTTCATTATTGAAATATTTGATTATATATTCAGTCGTGATAGCTTCTTACAGCAATTTCTGGTTTATTTAAAGAGTCAGTTGTCGTGCATGTTATCCACTTGGAGAATCAGGTACTCTTTGTCATTATGTGGACATTGAGTTACAAAGATTAAAGTTTAGTCTCTTTGTTCATATCTGTGATGTGTATAGGTGCACAAGTTAAGATTTTTTTTTGTCCTGTTCAGTTTCAGTGGAGTGAAAAAGGCATCTCTCAAACATGGGCAACATATTTGCAAACCTCTTTAAAGTGTTCGGCAAGAAAGAGATGAGGATTCTTATGGTAGGTCTCGATGCTGCTGGCAAGACAACGATTCTGTACAAGCTGAAGCTGGGAGAAATTGTTACCACCATCCCAACAATCGGTAGATTACCAAGATCTGTTTCCCATTATCAGTGTCTTATAAAGAGAATATATGTATGTGTATAAATGTTATATAGATTTGATTTCTCTTTTGTGTTCAAGGCTTTAATGTTGAGACTGTGGAGTACAAGAATATAAGTTTCACAGTTTGGGACGTCGGTGGTCAAGATAAGATTCGACCATTGTGGCGTCATTATTTCCAGAACACACAAGGTAAGACCGTAATACCGGTGTGTAGTGTTAGAGTTGGTCCAGTTAAAGGAACAGTTCACCCAACAGATTTTTAATTTTTGTCATTTACTCACCCTTAAGTTTTTCCAAACCTCTATGAATTTCTTCACCTGTATTCTTTGTTCTGCTGAACACAAAAAAATATATTTTAAAGAATGTCAGTAACCAAACAGTTGATGGAGCCCATTGACTGCCATAGTATTTTTTTTTCCCTACTATGGAAGTCAATGGGGTCCATCATCTGTTTAGTTCCCCATATTCTTCGAAATATCATCTTTTGTGTTCAGCAGAACAAAGTATACAGGTCTGGAAAAACTTAAGGGGGAGTAAATTACAGAATTTTCATTTTTGGGTGAACTATTCCTTTAATATGAATGTGCAGACTGTGTTGCCAGACATTTCTGTGCAACATTGTCTATTTTTGTAATCTAAGAAAGTTTTAAAGGATTAGTTCACCTCAATTAAAATTTCCTAATAATTTACTCACCCCAGTGCCATCCAAGATGGCCATGTCTTTCTTTCTTCAGTGGAAAAGAAATTAAGTTTTTTGAGGAAAACATTTCAGGATTTTTCTCCACACAATGGACCCCAATTGCAACCAATATGTTGAACGTCCACATCAATGCAGTTTCAAAGCGCTTTGAAGTGCTTCAAATGGTACTGCGCGATCCCAGCTGAGGAATAGGGTCTAATCTAGAGAAACGATTGGCCATTTTCTAAAAAAAATAAAATAAAATGTATATACTTTTTAACCACAATTGATCGTCTTGTACTGGTCTGCAATGAGCCAGGCATGATGTAATCATGTTGAAAAGGTCACGCCGAACGTGGGCGAAAGTACCGCCCCATTGTTGGGGGGGGGGGGGGGGATTGCGCAGTACCATTTGAAGCACTTTGAAACTGCATTGATGTCAAGCTGCAATTGAAGTCCATTGTGTGGAGAAAAATCCTAAAATGTTTTTCTCAAACTTAATTTCTTTTCCACTGAAGAAAGAAAGACATGGATGGCATTGGGGTGAGTAAATTATCAGGAAATTTTCATTTTGAGGTGAACTAATCCTTTAATTGGCCTGTTTTTTGTTGTGCTGTCACTTGTGACCCTCACGATTCTTTTGCCAAATCCATGTTTACTTCCTACCAACTTTACTCCTAACAAACTTGACTTGACTTGCAGTCAAGTGAATAATTTAAAGTGAATTGTTTCAACCAAGCTATTTGTTCATTATTTTACTATACTATTAATAATCTGGCCAATATTTAATTGAATGGTGTACAGTGATCTGATTTTTATCTCAAAATAAACCCAGACAGAAGTCCGGTTAATTTTAAATGAGTCTGCATGTTTGGTCAGCTTTTGTTAGTATTGTCTTATATTTTGTGGTAATGACTGGCTTATTTTTCAGCAACTTGCCAAATAATTAAATGTAGTAATTGAAGCAAGTTATACAAGAGAAATGAACATGTCTTTAGCAAATGATCATGGCTATCAGTATTATCATGCTATTGGTAAAATGTGCTGGAAATGTTAAAAAAATACTGAAATAATTTCACCAATTTGTCAACTAACAAATAAAATTAGCACCACTTTGTTTGCATAAACATTAAAATAATAAGATTAAAAATGGACTGATTTTTAAACGGACAAAAAATATTGGTTGTGTGACTTACAACATAACTGTTTTGTACAAACATGTACTACATGTTCAAATAAAGTTTTGACAGAAAAAGGTTTTACAAAATGATAAACATTGCATTTCAGCCTTTTAAATAATTTTTTATAAAAACCATGAGTCAAAATGATAAAAAGAGGTATTTTATCTGCTCCATAAACAATTCTACACAGACTACCTTATTATCCAAAGTATTGTTTTTAGCTTATTTGGTTAAAATTAATAACACAAAATATGGTTCGCATTGTTCTGAACAAAAGTGGCAGACAGGATGAATAATGTAAATCCACCATCTGACAGTAGGTGGCGCTTATGGTACAGCAGAAATAGAGCTGTGCCACTTTATATAATAAACACTACTTTATTAGGAATTACTATGGAATGATAATCCGGACAATATTCAAAAGGAATTGTAAAAAAAATGCCTGTTTTTATTGCAAAAATATAGCCTGACAAGCCAGACCCACATCAAGATGTTGGGTCTGGAAACACACCATTGGCTGGGCTCAAACCGAGGGGCGGGATAAATGGTTGTCTTTCAAATTCCCTCTGCACGCAATAGGATGGTGCTACAACCAACCAGAGCAACAAAGAAGGTGAAGCTAGTTGATTAAACCTTTGCTGTATCCGGTCGGCAAAACTCTGAACACATCTTCCTTTTTTAAGAATGACTTAAGTGCCATTCTTTTCTCAAAGAAAAGCTTAACTTCAAGTCTTTCAGAGTCGCGGCCAAAGCAGATTCGAAAGACCGCTGTTCGCCAGCTTCTTTGTTTTCAAGTAGCACACGGAACCGTCGCAACTCTGCCGTCATTATGTTAAGCCCGTCCACCGACTATACACGATGTGATTGGCCTGACTAGAGTTCCCAAATGTATTTGGCTTTCCACTGTTTGAGGGCGTGGCCATCTTTCCGACTATATCAATAAACCCCACCCTCAAGACTGATTGACAGTTGACTGTGTTAGGGATCGGAAATGCAAGTGCAAAAAGAGGATGCGATTCCGTTCAAATTTTGTGAGGGTTGTGGCAGGCCGTGGAGGAAGTGAAATAGCAAATGGGTGAGTTTTCTATTACTATTCCAAAATGGCAGGGTCATAATTCGTAAGACATTGGAAATGCAATTGCAAATGGACTTTGTGTTTCCATTTGAAATTTGGCAGACGTTACATGCACGGAAAAGAAATTCCAAATGCAATTGCAAATCACGCATTTGTGTTTCCATTATGTCGCAACGTGTGCATGCACAAATTGAAAATGCAATTGCAAATACTTGCAATTCCTTTTGAATATTGTCCGTATTATCATTCCATACATTACACAGACATAAGGTGAAAAGCTAATGCCGTCAAATCTTTTCTGAAGACAGTCAGTTCATTCATACATTATTTTATATAATTTCTCTCAGTACTCTTCCTTCTGTCATTTTTACGAAACAGAACCTATACTGCCTGCTGCTAACTTTGCTTAATGCTGAACAGTATTTATCTTGAGTTTTACAAACCCACGGTTTTAATAATTAAAATAGGAAACGTAATACTAACCGTCTGGAATTATCATGGTTTACTGTCAAACCGGTAACCATTGCATCCTTAATCTGTGGCTGGAACCAGATATAAACCGGTCATTATACAAAATGTTGTGTATAATCGGTATCTCGTCAATTCCTTTTTTTTTTTTTTTTTTTTTTTTTAAGCTGTTTCTGTCTCTCACACCGGTCCATTATTCTGATCTTTTTTTTTTTTGCTTTTTCAGGTCTGATCTTTGTGGTTGACAGCAACGACAGAGAGCGTGTGAATGAAGCACGAGAGGAGCTGATGAGAATGCTGGCTGAGGATGAGCTCAGGGAAGCAGTCCTGCTAGTGTTTGCCAACAAACAGGTGCTAACAGCTCTCAAGTGATTACGTGCAGTTCTTTCCAATTGTGTGTTTTTACATATTTGACAATGTCTTTGTCCGACAGGATCTACCGAACGCCATGAACGCTGCGGAAATCACGGACAAGCTGGGGCTGCATTCACTTCGGCACAGGAACTGGTACATTCAGGCCACGTGTGCCACAAGCGGCGATGGCCTCTATGAAGGACTCGATTGGTTGTCCAACCAACTGAAAAACCACAAATAATGACCTCACTGTACTGCTCTTCCTTAGTTTGATATTCTCAACACTCGCTTTACTCTTTTGTTTTTAAACCAACGGTGCTGGAAGCTGCGCTCATTTCAAAGCTAACGCAAAAGAATACGGCGGGAAAAAGTGTTTCTCACTTTAATGTAAATAGTTTTTTGTTGTGAGGCAGCTTTTTGAGCACCATTATGCAAAATAGATTTGGCCTTTCATTATTATTTTTTTTCCATTCTTTCTGTTTGAGTCATTGAAAAGAGTTTTAAGAACGTTAGTCCTGTGAACTCTGCCAGGTCTCATTTGAATCTTGCATATGTATTATTTTATTGTGCTTATAAGACTCTCTTTTAGATGTACTGTAAACAAAGCTGTTTTGTTTGTCTTGAACTGAGTACAGGAAATCAAACATTACGGACACTACCTGCACATATTACGGTTCAATTTTGAGGAAGAGAAACCAAAAAGGCCAAGGCTGACGTGATCTCTAGCTTTACTGTCATCATGAGGAGTGATGCCTTTAAATAACAAGTCAGCTACACAAAGATGAACGTTTTTCTTTTTTTAATCAGGTTCCCAATACACAAGATATGTTTTTTATGAGTATGTGGGAGAAAAGTTGTTACGGCTCAGGTTAACAAAGGTTTGAAAATGTTCAGGCTCGTAACAGTTATGATAATTTTTAAGGGGACTGGAGGTTGTTCCATGAAAGTAATACGACAATATAAAAAAAATAATTGTTCTTCAGAAATAGGCTTCATTTTCTTTATGCAAAATATTACATTTATTTATTTTTTTAATGGTGAAATGTCACTTGCTCATATTTTTTGAGATTCACCTGGTAACAAACTGAAACATTAGTTTAATTAAACTTCATGTTGTTTGGACTCTCTGTCTAAGTGTTACTTTCAACTTTGTGTTCTGGATTTAAGGGTGTTGTGAACTCAATATCTAACCAGCACAAGGAATAAACACCACCGACCTCATCTAAGCACGTTATAACTTGATATCTAACAAATCAGTAGTGCATTTTTATAGATTTAAGACATAAAACAGCTATAAGAATTTTAATATCAATGGCAATTTTTTGAGCTTTCAGTTTTGCATGTAGAAGTAATTTTCCCCCAGATTTGCCCTGGTGCCTTTACAGTCTGCAGAGACACCTGTTTGAGATTAACAACCTTCATGTCCACTCACATGGTCACTTGTTAATGCAATGTTAGAACTGATGGGTTAAAAGCCAGTTTATTATTTATCTTTTATTCTCTCTTCCCAATTAACCTCTGATTTGGTAGACACTGATTACTTGGGGTGGAAACTATGTGAATCTCTTAGCAAAATTTTGTATAGTGTGACTTAACCTATGTCTTTTTTTATTGTTTTTCATTTTGACAGAAATGCACTGTAATTAAAGATATTAGTATAACTGGACTTTTACTGGTGTGCTCTTGTTATTCTGCTGCTCTGAAATAATTCTTGACTGCCATGGCATCAGTAATTCATTGAACAAGGTAGCTCATAACTAAAAAAAATAAATGTACTCAAATTTTGCTGATCTACGTGGCGGTTTTACGTCAGTTTTTGTTTTTTTATAAATGAGGTTTTAATCCACAACCCTAACACTACATTAGAGTTGAAATTTATGTGCGTAGGGTTTACCAAAGCAAAGTTGAAAGAGCCTCTTAAAACTTAAAAACATATTTTGATAAACAATTGTGGTTTGTATAATCACTCATTCTTGTCAATAAGTTGGTTTACAATATATATATTACACCGTGTTATGAGTGATATTACCTTTGTGCCATATAAAACATCTGCTTTACAAAATGATGGACAATATTGAATTTTTAAAGTATTTAATTTTTAGAATTTGGTTGAAAAGAGTAAAATCCAGACACCTCCAGACAGTTTATTATTTTTTCTTAATTTGATGAGGTTTGCTTCTCTAGATAATAATTAAAAAGTATTTTATCCATTTGTGAGCATTTCTCCTTTGGGGCACTAAGTGATAACAAAAAGTATGCTTCTCTCAAAAGAGACCTTCTGCTTAGTCAGATAAAGTCACATTAAATTGAATGTGGTGAGGCTTCTGGTCTCATCCAATTCCAGTTTTACAAAAACAGCTGTACAAAAAACTCTGTTATTCTGCTTGATATTGCAAACTGTTATTTGTTATTTATCATATATTATTTTATATTTATTATCGTAATCATAAACACACTAGTTAACTGCAGAAATTATTATACCATTTACAGCATTTTCTTAATGTTCCAGTTATTTATCTATAAAGGATAATGTATTAGTAGTTGAAGATGCACAATCACCCTTTCACTTCTTTTTTGAGTTTATTTAAATTTGTTTTGACAGATTAATAATTGCATAACCGATGACAGACTCCCAGAATCCCTGTATAATAAAGCTTAAATTATTCTATGTCATATGAATATTTCCATATTTATTTGGCCATACTTTAATTGAAGATATATCATGTCAACAATATGAATTAAATTGAATAATTTCACTTAATTAGCCTTTATTATTTAAAAAATAATAATACTAGTATTAAAATGCCACTAAGGGCCTTCTGTGCCATTTCTGAGGGGGTCATCTTACCCCTAGGGTCTAATTTGATCTTTTCACGTCAAAATAGAAACTCTAATTTTTACTCCACAAATCTGAAATATGTCCACAAATCTATCATTAACAAATAGACACAAAAAACTTTGATATTTAACATAATACAAAAGTCATAGATCACCATTTTCCAAAGACACAATATGTACTCTCCACGCCATTGACAGAATTTTCATGTTTTTACTGTTATATGGTAGGGGGCGCTATTAGAGAAATTCTGGTTCAAAACACTGACAAAAAAGCAGAAACAAGAGATAAAAGAATTGCTTATGCACATGTAAATTCAAACATTTAAAGGCACAATATGTAAGATTTTTGGATTAAAATATCCAAAAACCACTAGAACAGTGTTATATATTTTGTTGACTTGTGTCCTTACATTATCCCAAATCTTTCAGAAATAAGCAGTTTTAACCAGTACACGGGCCGTGTCCGTGCGTCGCCTATCAATGACATCATACCTGCATTACCCTCGATTTCCGGTTTTATTTTGTAGAAACCATGGAAACACCAAAGACGCTTTAATATATTATGTTTTATTAGACAAGGGAACAACTGTTTGGAGACATTTATAGACATAAAACGAATTATTGTACAATAATACAGCATTTTCTCCATCATACAATATGTTTTAAAATTAATTGCATGCCATTTAGCAACACAAGCCATCTAGCATTTATTAATATGATATTCTAATATCGATCTAGCTTACTGCAGTGTGCAACAAGTGTCTCATAGCAGTTGCGGAGCAAATGCACAGAGTAACGTTATAACATCATTTTCAAAACACTTAAATATATCTAATATGATAAAACAGCGCCGCATTATCCCCCATACACTTGACCGGAACAAGCGGAAGCAGCGACTGTGGTATAATAAAAGCTCCACTGTTGTCGAGCCGTGTGTCGCGCTTGTCTCTCATTAGCAATCGCTCCAGCGACCTCGTTCAGCTCCCACAGCACTCGGCCCTGTTCTGCTTCATACTACAGTAACGTTAATAATCTCATCTATAAACATGATTTCTGTCTGTGTCCCGTCCTGATTTTTTTCCACCGTCTGTGAGGGAAAGACGACATCTCCCATGAATCCGCGCTCAATCTCGGAGTCATCAAGCTACGCCTTTGTTTTGAATATGCAACCTCTAGTGGCGAAAAACTACAAAGTGTGCCTTTAACAGCATATAAATCAAAACTTTACCGAATGAAATATGAATGAAGGACGAGGCATAGGACTGTGAAGCTTTGAACCTGATCTACTGCATCTGTGTTTTGATCATCATTCTGAATCTGATCTGGACCTTGACGAAAATGTGATTTTCTTAGCTTTTTGCTCAAAATGTTGCCTTTTTTTATTAAATGTACCCACATTCAAATGTTAATAAAAAGAGAATGCATGAAGCTAGATTTACATAATTTACTTTAAAGCAGAGGCTTTTTGATTTATTCCAGGGTCTGTCTGAATACTCGATTCTGATTGGCTGGAAAGTGTGCAAAAAATGTTTACACTATGGCTGAATCCGACATCACCCCCTAAACCCTCATTCACTATTCCCTACGTTAGTCCACTAACGTATGCAGCTGCATCCAAGCCTTACATCAAGTGCAATGCTAAGCGTCAGATGCAGTGGTGTAAAGCACGCCGCCACTGGACTGGAGACGTGTTCTCTGGAGTGACGAATCACGCTTCTCTGTCTGGCAATCCGATGGACGAGTCCGGGTTTGGCGGTTGCCAGGAAACTGCACTTGCCTGACTGCATTGTGTAAAGTACATTGCATTGTGTCTGCATTGTGTAAAGTTTGGTGTAGGGGGGATTATGTTGTGGGGTTGTGGGTTGGGCTTGGCCCCTTAGTTCCAGTGAAAAGAACTCTTAATGCTTCAGCATATCAAGACATTTTGGACAATTTCATGCTCCCAACTTTGTGGGAAGAGTTTGGGGATGGCCCTTTCCTGTTCCAACATGACTGTGCACCAGTGCACAAAGCAAGGTCTATAAAGACATGGATGAGCGAGTTTGGTGTGGAGGAACTTAACTGGCCTGCACAGAGTCCTGACCTCAACCCGATAGAACACCTTTGGGATGAATTAGAGCTGAGACTGCGAGCCAGGCCTTCTCGTACAACATCAGTGCCTGGCCTTACAAATACGCTTCTAGAAGAATAGTAAAAAATTCCCATAAACACAAACTTTAATTCAAATAAATGTACTCTTACTGCACTACTATATCGATGTCTTATTCAAGGCGAGCAGAATTATATAAATGATCTAGATCTAACGAGTCGAAACTGACAAAAATAACCATACTTTTTACCCTTCCGGCAAATATTGTGCAGCAAACATCAATAACAGCTTTAATTTGTCAATCCTGGCAAATGACCATGGCGGGATAATCCACGGCTAGCTGTGCATTAAACTAATTGAATGTACTCCATAGAGGCCTTGGGTGGTTCTTTGCCTCCAAGCCATGCATTAAAATTGTTTAATGCACAGCTAGCCATGGATTATCACTTACTTATTGCATACTCACATATTCATACAACAAAATATTCTGGGGCCCATGGAAGTTTTGTGAAACTGACAACTAAACACTAGTGGAGAAATAATCAACCTCAAACCTGTTTTGACTGACTAAATCTCACAAATGTTGATGTTCAGATGAAATGACACAATTAAGAAGAGCAAAGTCATTTATCAAACGTGTTGAAACCATCCATGAATGTGAGAAGAAATTAAGGTGTGTGTGTGTGGGTGGGGGTGGGGGTGGGGGTGGGAGTCATCTTACCTCATCTTACCCTATAAATTCATAATTTATATACTACAGAGGGTTAACTTAACATCAAACATTTTTAGAAAAATGAGCAAAGTTATTTCAGCATTAAACATCTCTGGTGAGCGACTGGGCGTTCAGTAGATGGGTGGGTAGAGATCTGCGGTAAGTGTGCCTGGTGTGAGGGTGTTCTCTTGTGGGCCGGTGTGTCGCTGTCATCAATTCTCCACTCAAACGCCCTCCATTTCTCCAAACACCTCCCTCGCCTTCACAGCAGAAGCACTTTAATAAGTGACAAATAGGATCGGCCGGGCCTACGAGGTCAGCAGCCTGGAATCAGGCGCCGGGGCGCTCAGCCCAACGAGGGGGAGGGAAAGCAATCTAGAACAACGTTCCTTTGGCCCGATTAGGCTGCCATGGATAATGCAGCCAAGCCAGTAATGCATGGCAGGGAATGCATGATGGTGGGAAAAGGAGGGGTGCTGCTCTCCTTCGCTCCCTTTTGCTGGCTCTCTTACAGGGTGGCTTTTGTTCAGCCCACTCCTGCTGCTCCAGCGGCTTGGGGTTTGTGTGTGGCGCTCGGGCCATCCCTGGGCCTGGATTTTTGCACTTGTCTTTTGTCTGCGCTTTGCTCTTTTCTCGCATGGCCCCAGGTGCCAGCCAGCAGAATGCCGCCTTTCACAGCAACTCAATGCAAATGCAAACACTCCGCTCTATTATAGCGACAGGAGTACATTCCAACAGCCAGGAAGCAGCACTCAAAATAAGAACAAAATAGATTGAGAAAACAATATCTGGAAGATAGAGGTGTTGAGGGCAGGTGCATTGACGATTCGACCATACCAAGTACATAATGTGTTGGATAAAGTTTATTTCACCATACATGTACAAGAATAAAAAGTCTTCATGTCTGCTATAATCGCTGGCGATCATGTCATATTACATGACAGTTTTCTCTGTATGCATCGAAGACCAAAACGTGTCCCGAAAACATTTCAGTTCAAAATTAAAAGGAAAAAAAGAAAGTATATTATGCATAAATAAAATGTTTGCATTGATATTATTTTACTCCAAAATTCTAAATGTAATACATAACTGAGTTTTTTTGATTGCTGTAATATTGTGATTTTTAAATAAGAATTAGCACAATTTCAAATACAGAAAGACAACAAATGGCATACGAGTATTTTGGGGGAAAATTATTTAGAAAAAATTTATAGACAATAGACAAGCTTTATTTTCTTTCTTTTTTCTATATTTTGGACAGGTTTCCTGAGACTCACCCTTAAAAGGTATAATTCACCTAAAAATGTAAATTCTCTCATCATTTACTCACCCTTCTTTCTTCAGATAAACACAGAGTTTTAAGAAAATTATCAATCATTGATAAACCAATTTTGAAAGTAAGTCATGTACATCGCAGATGGCATGAGGGTGATTAAATGATAGAGAGAATATTCCTTTTTGGGTGAACTATGCCTTTAAAAAGGATATGCTGCACAGTCCAGTAACTAAAGGAAATGCAGTATCACTTTGCTCAAGTCTCACCTCAAGCTAATTAGTCTGAAAGTACAGTTTTACTTTACATTTTCATGATATTCAGGTGGAATGTACCCAGAAATCATTATTAGTGTGCTGCATATAAATCTGCACTCCCTGAGCTGCCATGTCTTGTGGCCCAAGTTGTCCAGAGTTTGACAAAGGGGCCAATCAGATCCATTCTCAGGGTAAGGAGGTGTGGATAAAGGGGCAATAGTGGGGCTCAGGGGCATCAGTCGTCTGAGCTGCTATCGTGGCGCCGCCGGTAGCTTTGTGATGGGGACCCTCGACCAGCACGGTGGCCATCAGATGACGAGTCCGTGTCGTGCCGCCGGCGGCGGTGCTCGCGAGGGGGGGTCAGTGTCCTGCGCTCGGCCTTTGGCCCCCCTCCTGAATGGCTGTCACGGGCTCCGGCTCCACTCTGACTGCTCCTTGATGGATTAGGACCATGGTGGTCCCGGGAATCTTTTCTCGGCCTGGGGAGCACAAAACACACCTAGACAATCATTTATTCCTGGCGAGCATGGGAAGTTTGGTTCTGTTTGACGGGAGATCCAGAATTCAGACATGGACTATGAGGAACACACTATCCATGTCTACTGTCAAAATGTATATCAAATATGTCAAATGTATTTATTTAGTTACACTTTTTTTTATTACATTTATTTATGTAGCACTTTTCACAATACAAAAATGCTTTACATGAGTGTACTGTATGTATGCGGATGTGATGTGAAAAATTAGAAGATAAATCATGTCAGAACTTTTTTTTACCTTTTAATGTAATAATTACAACCTATGCAATGCTACTACCAAAGTGACATTTCACAGGAAAAAGATAAAAATAAAACGTGTACACACCCTTTTATAATTGGGTATGTGGCTGTATTCAAAATTAACTAATCATCAAGCTCATGTGAAATAGTTCACGCCTGTCTTCACCTGAAATTGCTCTGATTAACTCCAAATAAATCTTAGCTGTTCTTTTATGATTTTTCTGACATCTTGGTTGCATGCTGCTACAAGACATTACGAAGCATCAATGTTAAAAAGTGACGCTCAGATGAGAGCTACAAAAAAAAAGATGTATTAGGCATACAAGATATACCATGAAACACTGTCTCTCAAAACCATTTGAAAAATGTATTATGGTCAAAATTATAACAGGTACGTTTGGCGCAAAAACAACACAGCACATCAGGAAAAGAACAGCATACCCATGGAGAAGCATGATGCTGTCACCATCATGCTTCTCCATGGGTATGCTGTTCTTTTCCTGATGTGCTGTGTTGTTTTTGCGCCAAACGTACCTGTTATAATTTTGACCATAATACACTTTGGGGCTGCCTTCCTTCAGCTGGACGTGGGGCTTTAGGTAATCATGAATGGCTCCAAGCAGTGGTTTAAGGCCCCGATGTACAAACGAAATTGAAGAATGAACTGGTGTGACCCAATCAGGCCCAAACAAAGTTTGTTTTGTGTTCGTTTCGCTTGCAAAAGTGAATTTTCTGGAAAAATTTGCTCTAGCTGTTAAACGCATTCAAACTAACATTGGACCGTGGCAAATACATAATAGATAGGTGTGGCTCTGAGCGAGGTTCCGCCCTCTTTGATGTGGAAATCTTCTCTGGTTAATTTCTTCTGTTTAGTCCCTTGAGGTCAGACATCCACAAGTAAAAACATGAACACAATGGAGACTAAGAGCCGCTTTATAGTAGAAAATTAAGCTGTAATCTAATTGAAAGAGACACTGACACTTTTTTATGTTTAATACTGTTAAGCTGCTTTTTTTTTATACAATCTATTGTATAAAGTGCTATATAAATGACTTTACTGGAGTGCTAAATTGTAGAGCTCATGCTAACATATCTACATCGCTATGATCAGATGCTTTCTAAATTACAGTTCTCACCTCTGTCATTTTTGTTGTGTTTATTTGGTTATTAAAATGAAAGCGTGCAGCACATACACTATATTGCCAACAGTGCTGGGACACCCCTCCAAATCATTGAATTCAGGTGTTCCAATCACTTCCATGGCCACAGGTGTGTAAACTCAAGCACCTAGGCATGCAGATTGCTTCTACAAACATTTGTAAAAGAATGGGTCGCTCTCAGGAGCTCAGTGAATTCAAGCGTGGTACCTTGGTAGGCCACGTAAAAATCACAGAGCGGGGTCAGCACATGTGGAGGCGCACAGTACACAGAAGTCGCCAACTTTCTACAGCTTCAATAACTACAGACCTCCAAACTTAATGTGGCTTTCAAATTAGCTCAAGAACAGTGCGTAGAGAGCTTCGTGGAATGGGTTTCCATGGCCGAGCAGCTGCATCCAAGCCTTACATCACCAAGTGCAATGCAAAGCGTCAGATGCAGTGGTGTAAAGCACGCCGCCACTGGACTCTAGAGCAGTGGAGACGTGTTCTCTGGAGTGATGAATCACTCTTCTCTGAATCCGGCAATCCGATGGACGAGTCTGGGTTTGACGGTTGCCAGGAGAACGGTACTTGCCTGACTGCATTGTGGAGGGGGGATTATGGTGTGAGATTTTTTTTTTTTTTTTTTTTTTTTTTTTTAGGGGTTGGGCTTGGCTCCTTAGTTCCAGTGAAAGGAACTCATTTTGGACAATTTTATGTTCCCAACTTTGTGGGAACAGTTTGGGGATGGCCCCTTCCTGTTCCAACATGACTGCGCTCCAGTGCACAAAGCAAGGTCCATAAAGACATGGATGAGCAAGTTTGGTGTGGAGGAACTTGACTGGCCTGCACAGAGTCCTGACCTCAACCCGCAGAGTCCTGACCTCAACCCGATAGAACACCTTTGGGATTAATTACAGCAGAGACTGCCAGGCCTTCTCATACAACATCAGTGCCTGGCCTTACAAATGTGCTTCTAGAAGAATTGTCAAACATTCCCATAACACACTCCTAAACCTTGTGGAAAGCCTTTAAGCTTTTAAGAATGGGATGTCATTAAAGTGCATGTGCATGTAAAGGCAGACGACCCAAAACCTTTGGCAATACAGTGTATTTTCATATTCATCTAAACTTTGCTCTCAGCAGTATGGGTGATGTCGGGATGTTCGCTAACAATATTCTGCTGGTCACATATTTCAAACTTCTTTTTACTTCAAAGTGAAGAGCAAAAAAGAACTTTGCCAAGAGTATATTGGGGCCTTTAAAGTATTTGAGTAAATGTAATTAGATACTGTACTTTTGGCTACTTCGTATTTTGACTTAGTATCAAAGATATTAGCAACTTTTACTCTCTACAGGACTACATTTTTAAGAAAGTATATTTACTCTTTACTCTAATAGATTTGTAATGAGTATTACTTTTTGAATGGCACCTAACTCTTTTTGCAGCAGTTTATTTTTGCTACAAAAGCAGTGATACGGGCATCTACAGATCTACTTTCATGAGATAAGGACATGACTGCAGCCGGTGATGAGGCTTAAACCAGCACGTCCAGTGCAAGCAGGCTTTGACTATTTCATTTTACTTAACATTATTTTATTGATCCATTATATTGAAGAGACCTTTTTGAAGGATATTGGTTTACTATGCCCTTTTTGAGCACTTGAGCTTATCTGAGACTTGAGTACTTGTAGACGTTTAAGAGGCTGTTGTGTCAACCTTGATTTATTGCGATCTGGAATGTTTTTGCAAAGAAGAGTGGGAAAATATTCCCAAGTCAAGATGTGCCAAGCTGATTACTCCTAATCAAACAGACTTGGTGCTGTAATAAAAGGGTGCTTCAACTAAGTATTAATTAGAGGTGTGAACACAGTTAGTTGTTACAAGTTTTTTTTTTTTTTATTCTCTAAAATGTATCACTTTGTTTTTCAGTGGCATTGCATAGGTTGTAATTTTTACATTAAAGGTGCAAAAGTACTGATGTGATTGTGTCAATGCTGTTTACAAATGCTGTTTATATCCACTGTATCCAACTTTATAAATAGAGCTGTGCGATAATACAGTTTACATTTTGTGATAATATAAATAATCACGCGGTCAAGATTTGCTATATAGTATATTTAAATGATAATCCATGGCTAGCTGTGCATTAAATGATTTAAATGCATGACGTGGAGGCAAAGAACCACCCAATGCCTGGTGGTTCAAAGCGTTTAATGCATAGCTAGCTGTGGATTATACCGCTTATGGTAATTTGCCAGCTTGGACAACCTAGAGCTGTTTTTGATGTCTGCAGTGCAATATTGGACTGGAAGGGTAAAAATGGCAGAGATAAATTAGTGAGTAAGATTACATTTATTTGAATAAACTAATTATAGCATTTATTTGAATTATTATTAAGAGAGAGAGAGAGAGAGAGAGAGAGAGAGAGAAAGATGCGTGTGTGAATTGTGTCTGCGCAGCATTTCTCTCTACTAACATTGAAGCTGTGAGTTTAATTAATTCAAAACCAGCGATGTTATCCTCTCGTTGCTGAGAAATATACTTTAGCGATTCAGTAGCAAAGATATTTTATTAATAAAATCCATGGGGCAACATTGATAAGTTTCTGTGCTCCTGAATGTTTCTGTGTGCGCGCTTCAATGAAAAGTGACTGACTTGGAACTACCTGTGCATTAAACGATTTTATTGCACACCTTCCAGCCAATCAGAATAGAGTATTTAGACAGACCATGGTATAAATCGCTTTACATGACTACAGTGTATTCATGCATGAATGTAAAGTAGGATGTTATATATACACAACTTTTAATATATTGCTGGGGGACACTATAGTTTAAATTTTAACACTAACAATCAAGCAGTTGAGACTTGTTATAATAGAACATGCCACTTTTTTTTGCATAGTAAAATAAATCCTGTAGCTGTAGTTTGTCTTTTTTGGCTAATCATTTTATAAGATAAATACCTTAACAAAGTTTAGCATTTAGATTTTCTCTAATTTTCAAAATATTAAAAAAATATTCCTCATACTTTGAGGGTTCAATCAAACTTGTAAGGTCATTAAAAACAAATATCCCCTCCAGACATCACTTTTGGCCTCTACTGTATGAGATGAACAATTATGCGTGTTACTAAACACTGTAAATATATAGTCTTCATCTACTCTCTTCGTCATATCCAGCGACCGATTCTGGAAGTCTAGACAAACATTCGAACCTGGAAGACTTTGGCAATGTAATGTCATTGCCGTTTTCATGTTTATTAATGTTTGTTCATGTAATGCAGGGATTCCCAAACTCATTGAACCCTTTTGAATTTTAAGTTAATATTTAAATAAAATCTCTAATTAGCATGTTCACAGTTCTCTGATTAATCCTATTTATGGTTACACTGACATGCAGGTAAAAAAATTAAATATATTTCTATTTTTAGTGTTCAAGTATTTTATTTTGATTGTTTTTATTTTAAAATGATTCATTTTAAAATGTACATTTTTTGTGATTTATTCATTATTAGCTTTTTAATCAACTCACAAACTCCCTGCAGTTTTTTCACTAACCCCAGTTAGAAACCCTGGCGAAACAAAGTTAAAAGCACTTCATGATGTTGAGAACAAAGAATAGAATATATTCTCTCTCTCTATTTAATGTCAATATGGTACACAATAATCCCATTCAAATCTGTGATGAACGTGTTAGGTCAAAAGTAATCTAAAAGTACTCAGAAAGTAAATATTAAAAAAAAACCTTAGAAAACAGCAAGGCAGCTCACTAGGTTTTTGATTAGAGCCATAGTGTGATCATTTTCTTCAACCCAAACAAAGATATACTACTGTCTTCAAAAAGACTGTATAAGAATAAGAGGACACTAACTAAAAAATGTGATGAACTAAACCAATTAAATTGTGTTACAACGCCCTCTTGTGAACAAACTGCGCTATACCTCAGAGAAAAAAAAATGTTCTAGGTTCACAAATTATAAAATCATCTATAACAAAAAGCAATAATGGTATTTAATGAGTTCATTGACAATGGAAAAACTATACACACTTTACCTTTTACTGTATATTTCAGAGTCAGAATCTGAAGAATCCCTTCTGCTTCTGTGTTTCATCTTCTCTTTTTTCTTCTTTTTCTCCTTCTTACTCTTCTTTTCCTTTTTATTCTTCTTTTTGCTGTCAGATCTGTAATTAATATCAGTTCTCAACTTAGACATTGTGGCCTTTGTCAGTAGTATCTGTTTTTGTACTCATGAATTCTCATGTTTTTTCTATTCATTTTTTAAATTCATTCAAACGTAATTTTTGGCCATAAATATGTTGAATGTATTCTAGTTTTTATACCACAAAAACACGACAGGAGAGACTTGGCTAAATGACACATTTGTTTTTATCCAATTAATAAATAAACTTTTTACAGTTTTTTTAGGGTTATATTTTCTGTTGGAATTTGGTTTTGGAGAAAATTATTACAATTTATCAGTGTAGTCACAGTCTCCCCCATATGAAATAAACAAAACAAAAACAGAGCTAGAAGGTACTAAAATCAACATGTTGTATGTTAAAGGAGTCATGAATTGAGAAATTAACTTTTCCTTGAGCTTTTGATATATAAAAGGACATCGCAATATAAGAATATCCTGTAAGTTTCTGAGCTGAAAACTTCCTTGTTAGTCAAAGAAAAGCTTTTATTGACAGCTGGCTCATCAAACAAGAGATCTGTGAATTTGCTTCCCTGTGACGTCAGAGAGCAGTGAAACGCCGCCTAAACCAAAGAAGACTAACACCTTATTCTGTAGCCCCACCCACCGATTCGAACATGACATGTAATAGGTAAATAACATAGGACATTAGCTACATGGAGCTAAACCGGATTGAACTTCCAAGCAATAAACATGCCATTGTAGATTACAAAATAGTGTGCAGTGCCTGGTTGTGGAAGAACGCAGTCCTTGCATAAGCTTCCTTCAGATTCCAATATTAGGAATGAGGTTGAACTTTATTTTTAATGAAGATCCAGCTCACGTGGGTAAGACAATGCACGTTTGTTCGCTTCATTTCACCGCGGATTCGTTTGTAAACAAGAGACTGGATTTGCAAACAGAATGAGATTAAGCGTGCTTTCACACTAGCACTTTTGGTGCTCACCTGGGTTCGATTGACGTCAGAGTTAGTTTGGATGATGTGAATGCTGTCTTCCGAACTAGGTTTCGCACCTGCAAACCGTACCCGTGTCTGCTTAAAAAGGGTGGTCTGGGGTTCGGTTCATGTGAACTCCGGTACAGTTCGCTGCTGATGTGAATGCAATCGTACTAAATTGCGGAAGTGAACCGATATTAATGATGTATAATTTGATAAAAATGTGTTTCACTAATTTTCCTGACATACTGAAAGCAGATCTGTATATCTCATTTCTGCTCGTCTTCAGTGTTCTTTAGAGCATTTGCAGCACATTCGCGGCAGATAGACTCAAGTGCCATTACGTACTGAAGCTTTGGTAATAAAAGCAACGGTTCAAAAACAAAAAGATAAAAGTGAGGTGAGCAACGCTATGTATTTTGCCACCTTCTTGCTCGCTGTCTTTACCAAGCAACGGGATAAACAGCTGCTGCTTTGATGACGCAAACACAACCCGGTTCGGACCCAAATAATATAATATGAACACAGTCCAGCGGGGGCAGAGGGAGGGGGGAGCAATCGAACTCGGGTTCGGTCCAGGCAATCGAACCAAGTGTGAAAGCACCCTAAAAAAACGATGCTGTGCTTTCTATATTGGATCCGACAGGAATGGTGCAACACACTTATGTGAGTAAAGAATGTTTTTTATATGTGATAGTATTGCATTGTTACAGATCGTTACAAATATCTACTGATTATGTGTACGTGTCTAACTAAACTTACCACGCTGTCGCTGGCTGGAGTATCCTATGTATTTGGGGTGTTGTTGGTTCATTGTCCTGCGATTCGGGATTAGACGATTGGACGAACATGTATGGGCCAGGGTTCGCAAAATCGCTAGCCCGATGTCCCAGGGCTAATGTGTTTTCCAGTCGGGCTACCAAAATGTATCACCGGCCTGCCCGATGGGCTATCTTAAATAATGAAATGACATTCCGTTCTTGATGTGCGTTGTTCACTCTCGACTTGATATTTGAAGGAAAAATACAATCACAGAAGTTTTGATCATGCTGATTTGTCTGCAGTGAAGTTTTGCAGATGCACGTGGCTTGTGCTTGTGTGTGTGTGTTAGTGATGCAGTTTGCGGTTATATCCGCCGATCGGGCGGGCCAAGTAATAAAAATAACATTCCAATTAATTGCAGGTGGATGAGAGATCAATCATTGTGTTTTTTTTGCGAGCCCTGTGGGCAAATCATTCCGGTTGCCGTTTTTCCACATTGGAAGTTTTCAAAACAATTCCCCATGTGTACTGACGGGGGAGTCAAAGCTCATTATAATATGCAAAACTGTTATATCCAATCTTCAATGCGGCACGCCCATAAAAACAGAGCGTTCCAAGAGCTAGACTCAAAACCAGGGTAGAAAATAGCCTATTACTTATTCATTATGATATTTTGAATGTAAAAACAATGCGAATGTCATAAGTTGACCTCAGACAACAATATAATTTTTTTTAAAAAGCCAGTTCATGACCCCTTTAAGTTTTTAAACCATAAAATGGATCATACTTTTTCCCTGTGTGAATCATGTATATATATATATACCTTTTATCTCCTTTATCATGTCTGTTGGCCTCTTCTGGCGTCTTATCGGTTTCTTGCGGTCTGTCAGCTTTGTGATGCTGCCAAAAAAATAAATTCATAAATAAATTCAAGATCAGTAATGATTTACAGTGCTTGTAATATGATTCTTGAGAGTAGGGCTGTCACGATTCCTCAATTAAATTTGAGCGCTCAATTCTAAAAATCCTTGATTGATTGCAATTTACCTGTGTCGATTAATCGACAGAATACTGGAAGTGGTGTATTCGTTTTCTTTATTTTAATCAATTATTATTGCCTCATTGTTATTATACAGTATATGTATTTTAAGTCATTTTAAAGGCTATTGTTAACTTAGGACTATTTTTAGAACCACAAAAAAATCTGATTACTCGATTTATCATCAAAATAATCAACTGATTGATTACTAAAATAATCGTTAGTGACAGCCCTACTTGAAGCCATGACACATTCTTAAAATCAAATTAGCATTAAAACTAATTATCTATGTCTACATACCGTGAAAACCGGCAAACCCATTTTTACAGCTTCTTTTTCTTGCTTGGAAAGCAACATTCCTCTTGGCCCAGCCCTGATGACGAATAACAGCAGAATCTCAATCTATTATATTCTTTTTATAAATAAAAATAATATGAAAATTGAGGAGCTAGTTACAGACTACAGCGGTTTCATAGACTGAAACAGAAAAGTGATTTTATTTTGTCTAACATTTCAATACACACTTCAAAAACCTATGCATTTCTAACCATGGGAGTATTCAAGAAAAACAGGTTAGCTTACAGTCACATATACCCTGAACTCTCAGTTGATTAATCCAAACCTTGCTTACTTAAGGTATGCAGGTTCCAAAACCGTGGTCTGGAGTAAGTTCAGTTAACCCGGAGTATGAAATTCAGAGTTAACGGTGACCACACAAAGACATTCTCAACTGAGCAGAAAACGGACGCTAAGAAGCGTGCCATACTTCTTTTGTTAAATGGCAATTCCCTTTCGAGGGAACGAAACGCTGCGTCAGCTGATGATGTTATGGGGATACGCCCTCGCCAAACCCAGTGTCTAAGGCACATGTACAAACACACCACACAATGGCTGACGCGGTGCGATGACATCGCAAGGTATAAGCATATAAGAAGGGCGTCTGAGAACACGTCATCAGCTTCTTTGTCTTCAGGAAGCCACTTGTTTGAGTGCTATGCAAGATAGCAGGAAAATGTGAAGAAAAGATAGAAGACAAGCAGAATAATGGCGAGCAGACAATTCAAGTGCTGTTCCTCCGTTCCTCCATTTCTTAACGCCTGGTGATGGTCACGAGCTGTGTGTTGAGGCTGAGGCAGTGCGCAGGCTACGATTGTGAGAATCTCAGACGGGGCTGGTAGAGGAGAGTGAGGGAGTTCCCCTCACCTCTCCCGCTGGCTCCATTGTCTTTGCAGAAGCAGAAGCCCACTCAGTGGTTTCTTCCACGGAAAGTGAGGACTCATTGCTCATCCATGATTCTGATATAACTACATGTTCAAGGCTCAGGGAAGGAGGTGGGACCCAGCTTATTTTAAACATAACTTTTATTGACAAAATGAAAGTAAAGCAGCAGCCCTTTGTCACGGACCAGGCCTGGTCCTCTCTCATCTTTCACTGTTGTCACTCCTTCTTTTATCCTTCCAGATCTCCTCCGTGGGACTTGAGACTAGGGGTTGAACGACTTTAGATTTTTTTGAAGTCAACATTTATGTGATTAAAGTAGAGTCGATGCAGACTAGTCGCTGATGACGTCATTAATGAACAAATAGACCCCTTCACGGTTCACGTCACAGGAAAATGTGCAGTTCGCAGTGCGCATGTCGGGGTCAGAAAGTTCATTCCATCCCATTGAATTGTGTTAACTACAGAATTTCTCGTCAAGAAAAAAATGCCTACTTGTCGTGAACTGTGAAAATCGCACCATTTATGGAGTCAAGTTTTTCAGGATTCCTGCAGGATCTCATCCGTTTAAAAAAAAAAAATGGACAACATCTGTGGCTGCAAGCTTTTAAACGGGCAGACTGGGACAACGCTACGATCAAAGAGGCTCGTGTTTGTAGAGGCTCAAAATAGGAGAATAATTTAAGCTACAAACCATATAATTAGAATATAAATAGAAAAAACTATTTAAATAACAACAGAGCTGAAAATAACACTTAGAGAAGATATCTAAAAAGAATTTAAAAGGGATTGAGAAGAAACAAGTCATTCATTTGTGTTTTTATTTATTTTTATTTCATTGTTATTGTAATTTACTTAATTTACATTTATTTAATATTGCACAAACAATATAAATTGGTAAGTTTCTAGTCATTGTCTGTGTTTTATATGTGCCTTATAAATACTTGCCCTCTGTATCGAACCTAAGTTACTGGTCCATTACCTGGTGCTCTGAAATTCAGTGACTAAGCCGAGGTAAAAAGAGTAAAGTGTTACAAAAAGTGGTAGTAGTTAGCCACAAGCTAGCGTCAACATTGTGATAACAACAGTAGAGTTAAGCCATGGTAAGTAAACAAAATGTTTTCTGTAAACTGTAGACTGATTTAATAGTTAGGTGAAGTTTGATATCTGGCAATAATTAGCTCATTAGCACTCGCGCCACCGGCCTCGCTCTGTTCCCATGGCTCTCAGCCCCGCTCTGCTTGCCACTGCTCACCACTGGTGAAACTTGGCGGTGCAACAGGAAAAATCTGTACACAGATCGGGGAGCTGTGGGTCTGGTGAAGAAAGAGGAGAATGGCTGAGCAGGGCTGAGGCCCAAGCTCTCATCCCCTTTCCTAATTCCCTTCAGCTCCTCATACATTATCTGTGCCCTTTCCAGGAAGGGAAGTTCCTGGAGAGAAGAGCAAAAGGCGAGTGTGGCTAAAGCTAGCGCTTATTCTGAGGAACCTTGTGTACTCCTGGTATATTTGCAAATCTTTGTAAAAGGCACTGTGTTTTATATTCAAAATTGTTTCCTTAAGGTGTACCAAGTCGTTTTTTTCATAGATAGATAGACAGATATTCTTCACTTCTGAATTTTGCTCAACCCTGATATGTATTATACATTCATTAGGGTAATTTTATGGTGGAATAAGTTACTTAGAGCATATAATGTCCTTAGAATGTATTTTTAACAAGAAAAGAGAAGTCTAGATCAAGCAAACTTGTCACAAAAGCCTGTAAACATCACTGGCTTTACCTGGAGCTTCCGAGCCCAGAGACCCTGTCCACGTCCCGTTCATCCCCCTCGCCTTCCCTCCTGCACACATCTGCAAGATCCTGCCAGCCATCACAGCAGGAGAAATATGAATCAGAAAATGCCACATGAAATGCTCCAAATGAACTGAAATGTCCATGTTTGGATGTTTACGAATGCAAACCTCTTTGGTAAGACCAGTTGGTTGTCTCTTGATTGTTTTATGACCCCTAAAACAGACAAAAACATTAAGACTTATACACACTTTATTTTACCCGTCTCTGATCAATTAAGCACACTTACAGTGCTGCCAACATTGCCTCGTGCTCGGCCTCCCGTACAGCTGCCATCTCCTGCTCTTTAGACAGAGCTGTGCCACCCTTCTTATCTTTGGCATACCATGTCAAATCCTTCCCTTTCTGCCACCGTCCAACCGGTGCCATGAGGGAATTCCCTGAAAAAATGAACACAAGACCTGGTCATACTTTAGTTTGGGGAACACATATTTACTATGAACTACAACTTTTGCCCCAATAAACTCCCAATTTACTGCTAATTAATAGTTAGTCAGGTTAGTTGTTGTAGTGGTTAAGTTGAGGTATGGGGTAGGATTGAGGGACATAGAATAAGGACATGCAGAATAAGGAATTAATATGTGCTTTATAAGTACTAATGAACAGCCAATATCCTAGTTATATACACGCTAATAAGCAACTAACAGTGAGAATTAGTCCCCAAACTAAAGTGTTACTCAAGACCTTGATCTCACACAACCTGTCAAGAACATGTGCAAGTCATATTTCACACCAAAAACCAAAGAAAAAAAGAAAGAAAACCCCCAAGAAATTATATTTAGCTTAAAGAAAGTGATTATCAGACCCATTAAGATTTTCATGACAATTAATTATATTTCCCCCCACAATTGTCATTATCATATAAAGCACAAAATTACATTCTTAGTACTGTAGTACAAATTTTGGGCTCCCATTCACTGCCATTATAAAGCTTGGATTAGCCAGGACATTTTTTTTTAAATATAAATCCGATTGTCAGAAAGAAGAAAGTCATATACACCTAGGATGGCTTGAGGGCGAGTAAATCATAGGGTAATTTTCATTTTTGGGTAAACTATCCCTTTAAGAGCTTATTATGTTTGTGACAAGGGTATAGCTCCTTTAAATGACATGACATGGAACTCCAGGATCAATACCAAAATCATATATATTTTTTTTAATACCAAGATCATATTGCCCTTCTGACTGATAGAGAAAAGATAAGCAAGCAACTTTATAAGGTAAATTAAAGTTCCTTTGCGAAAACTGCGTGGTACGTCAAATGCGTACATGGTACATCATATTATGAATACTACTATGATGAAGACAGCTTTCTTTAACAGGCTGCGACACGTCTGCCCAGTAGGCCTCACTGACGTCAGCACGGCATATTAATGAGCTACGCATGCGCTATAGTAGGATTCCCGCAGGACGCCGGAGGCAGGTTACCAAGCAACGTCCGCACGACTATATTAATATTCAGAAGCCAAGCCTTTGCCATAGTAGGATTTGTAAACTGACGCGCTGCGTGCACGGCTCGTGCGACTCTGGGTCCTTTAACTAGAAAGCGCAACACGTCTACTACACCAACAAAAGCCACAACTGTGCCCGATACATAAATATTAAACTAACAGGCGAAGTAATGAGAGATCATACCAAGGACAAAGGTAGGAATGTATTTACATTACAAATACTAAGGACTTTAATCAGAAAAAAACATATAACGCAACGTGAACCCAGAGGACAATCTGTTATGGACAAACCAAGCTGATATTGTGGATGAGCAATATCTTTACAGAAAAGCTACCCAAATAAGTTACTCATTACAAGTTTCCTAAAATGTCCTCGCGAGATATTAGCTTTCTGAACAGGTTACCATGCCTGTAAACTACAAAATGTCCTCACAAACCAGCTCTAATTAGCAATTATAAGTTAATTCAAGCGTTTAATGTACAAAATAAATAATGCTTCTCGGAGTATAATGCTATATTTTGGGAAATTCACATATAGAGCACACAATAATAGTGCTGACTGAGTTAGCCACGGCTAGAGCTGCTAGCTTGACACTCACCCAGATAGTTCTCTCTGTGTTTATCCACTTTCACTTCATCCCAGTTGAACTGATCCTGACCCCCTCTCACCCCTCCAGATCTCGATGAGCCAAACATGATTTCTGCTCATCCAGGCACACTTTCAGTCTCCTAAAGGCACTGAGATGCTTTACACGTGTGTAGTAGAAGAATCAGGCCTTGGGTTTCTACAACATCCGGGAAACCGCTTGCCTTTACACAGTAACACGTTCAGCACGAAGAGCTCTTTTAACAACCGCAATCATTATCTTGTCGACCAAGTCCTATTCGAAACGAATCCACAAAAACGATTCCTTACAGGAAAAAAAGCGCGTGCGGTGTTGCTGTGTAAGAATATGTGATGTCAACATCATCTGCAGTTTGGCGCGGTTCACGGGAACGCGCATGTTCTAAAGATCTGCGAGAATTCTGACGTCATCAGGTATCAGTAATGGCTCTCATGCGAAAACCAGTCACTTGAGCGAGAAGGGGAGAGTTTAAGCGGAGGGAGACAGACATTCTCCCTATTTCTGATCACTTGTATCCCAATGTATGTGAGGTTTATCTCCAGGCTTTTTTCAGGTGAGTTGAAACGAGCTACAGCTTTAAATCATATATGATGGTCGCCAATTGCATCATCCTTTTTTTGAAGTGCCATTATGCTATTGACTTTTCATAAGGCTTAATTTTATTGCATACTTTCTAACACTAGTCATCACGTTCGGTATGTTTTAAAGTGAACCTGTTGCTCTATGCTTTAGTCATATGCATGTAATACATGTGTAATGCATTATGCAAGCATGCGAATAATAATACAGTGTCGTGCTTATGCCTGGATAGATTTATTTATAGTTTAAAAGGTTTTTGATTGTATCTCTGTGAAGATATTCAAGCTATAGTGTGGTACAAAGACTACCAGTCCATTTTTGGAATTTAATTTAAAAAAAAAAGACTAATAAGGCATATTATCAGCCTAACATTTGAGGAAAAGCTCAATTGAAAAATTAACCTGAATTAGATGTTAATGAATGTTAATGTTATCCTGCATGATTAGAGAATGAAGCATCTTGTGCACCTCAATTGACGCAAGAGTAAGATCTCTATTAAGATCTCTATTTTTCAGTCAGCATTTCTAACAGCCAAGAGGAAGCAGGAAAAGAGGAAGAAGACAGAAGTGTTTATTGAGGAATCTTAGTCGTGTCAGTGCTCAGTCTAAAATCATTTCGCAATTGTCATCAAACAAAGGCAATGAAAAAAAGACTACACTCTGCTTCTCATCTCTTAAATTCTGCATCCCTGTTTACTTTCCTCGCTTCCTGGCTCCTCTCAATGTTAGGAAACGACACAAGGATACAACTGAGCATGGAGAAATCGAAAGACAACTTCTTTGTAAATTGGAATATTCCAAGGCTGTAAGCATGTCTTAAACATTAGGGGGTGGTTAGTTTTTCTATTTAAAGAAATTAAATACTTAAAAGATTAAAAGGGATTTAAGGGAATAATGAATAAGAACAGTAAGAAAATTCTAGGTCTAATTATAGCCTATATAGTTGTGAAGTAATCCATTTAAACTCTTTGCAAATAAAACAAACATTTGAAATGACAATTTAAATGATTGCATATTTTTAATTCAAAATGGTGAAATTACATTAAAAAAGTTGAGTAGTTTGCATCACTGTTTGTGGGTCAGTAAACATATCCATCATAAAACAGTTGTCAAATATGCTACTTATAGCTACTTATCTTACCACGAATGCACTCTTTCACTGTAAAAACTAAAAGCATTGTGTTTGAATTCACACTCATCTTCAGTGAACATTGATCTGATTAGCCATTATTTTAACATTGACAAGCACTGTTAGACTGCTGAGGCAGATCAGCCTAAAAACAATTTGGCCATTTCCAATTATTGGGGGGGACTTGTCCCCCTCAATGCCTATGGTGGTTACAGCCCTGGAATGTTCTTGATCACTTCAAAATGTCATCAGCTGCGCCCAAAGGATCTGTCCTCATTTTGAGGTTTGGTGATTTAAGAAATTCATACTGAATATTAGTAAAGCAAGAAATATGTGAATTGCACTGTTGAAATATTTAAACTACATAGGTAAAACATAAGTTAAAATTATTGTGAACTGAAGAGGGAGGAAAATTTATACATGCATCAGGTTTTTCATCAGCAAGCGACAAGCGTTCTTCGTGCCTCTTGAATAATCCTCACCCCTCGTTTCTCTCAGTGCAGTTAGAGAATTGTTTAAAGTGGCTGTTTCCATCATTGATTTCTGGGTCACCGGGTGGAGGAGCGAGGAAACAAGGAAGCATCAATTTGAGTATTGAGAAGAACCCACTCGTCTTGTGACCTTGAAGACTTAGACATGGAGGAGAGCATCTCTTATCTCTGACTGACTAGTAAAGATGATACAGCATAAGATTAAATAGTACTATAGAAGTTCATAAGGAAACACGGTCTTTAAAGGAGTAGTTCATCCTAAAATGAAGATTATCTCATACAGGTTTTGAAAACTCACAGGTTTTGAACCAGTTGAGGGAGAGTAAATAATGACTTAGGGTGAACTATTCCTTAAGCACCACTCAAAACCAGTCTCATGGCACGGGGTTGCACCATATGACTTGCATTAAAATGTGGATGTCACACGTGGAGCTCATTTATTTGAAGTCTGTCTGTCTTTAATTAGTTTGTAATGGAGAGGTTGAAACAAATGTTGTGCAAGACACTGAATTTAAGCTGCAGAAAAAGGGGGTAAAACAGTTGCAAGTCAAGTCACCTTTATTTATATAGCGCTTTTTACAATGTTTCAAAGCAGCTTCACAGTGTTAACAGGAAAATAATGCAACAGAATTTGATTCGGCTGTACAGCCGCTCTGGAGAAAACGGTGATGTCATCCAGCTCATTTCAATTATCACATAATGTCAATGCGGGCAAATCAGTAATATAGTTGAAAATTTAGTGTCCCCAACTGAGCAAGCCAAAAAGCCAAAGGCGACAGTGACAAGGAACCAAAACTCCTACAGGGGCCAGAATGTAGAAAAAAAACCTTGGGAGAAAACAGGCTCAGTCGGGGTGCCAGTTCTCCTCTGGCCAACGAACAAACAGTGTATGATTATGATTCTGGCAACATTACAGGTCAGAAGTCATATTAGATTGAAAGATATTCGAAAGATTATTCGAAAGATCGGAGTCGTCACACCAGAGATGGGTTTAATGAGGATGTCGTGTCGATGCGGCTTTTATGGGGGGAGTTTAATTGACACGGTCTCTGCAGACATTTCAGGGATGAGTTGGTCATGTCTAGGCCGCAGGTCCACCATCTGATCTGGATCCGGCCCGGATCCGGCTGACTGCAGTAAACCTCGGGATAAACAGAGAGACTAACATTAGCGTAGATGCTATTCTTCTTATGATGTAACGAGTACATCAGGTGTTATGGGAAGTGTTCCCGGTTCCGGCTGACCTAGTTAATGCAGCCTAACAATCATTTAACTAATTTGAATAATATAAATTGATAATGTTCTTTGTGTATGCCATAGTAAAGAGATGTGTTTTTAGTCTAGATTTAAACAGACAGAGTGTGTCTGCTTCTCGAACAATGCTAGGAAAGCTGTTTCAGAGTTTAGATGCTAAATAGGAAAAGGATCGACCGCCTGCAGTTGATTTTGATATTCTAGGTATTATCAACTGGCCAGAATTTTGAGACCGCAATAGACATGATGGAGTATAATGCGTTAAGAGCTCGCTCAAGTACTGGGGAGCTAAACCATTAAGTGCTTTGTAAGTAATTAGCAAGATTTTAAAATGTATACGATGTTTAATAGGGAGCTAGTGCAGTGTTGACAGAACCGGGCTAATATGGTCATACTTCCTGGTTCTAGCAAGAACTCGAGCTGCTGCGTTTTGGACCAGCTGCAATTTATTTATTAAGCGAGCAGGGCAACCACCCAGTAGAGCATTACAATAATCTTGCCTTGAGGTCATGAACGCATGTACTAACTGTTCTGCATTTTGCATTGAAAGCATGTGCCGTAATTTAGATATATTTTTGAGATGGTAGAATGCAGTTTTACAGATGCTAGAAACGTGGCTTTCAAATGAAAGCACACCCAGGTTCCTAACTGACAACGAGGACTTGACAGAGCAGCCATCAAGTGTTAGACAGTATTCTAGGTTGCTACTTGTGGAGTTTTTTTGTCCAATAATAAAAAAATATTTTTTTTCTGAATTAAGTTGCAGGAAATTACTAGTCATCCAATTTTTTATATCAGCTATGCATTCCGTTAATCTTGTGAATTGGTAAGTTTCGTCAGGGCGTGAAGAAATATAGAGCTGAGTATCGTCAGCATAACAATGAAAACTAACACCATGCTTCCTAATGATATCTCCCAGTGGTAGCATGTACAAGGTGAAAAGCAACGGTTCTAGCACTGAGCCTTGCGGTACTCCATACTGAACTTGTGATCGGTGTGACATCTCTTAATTTACTGATAACGGTCAGATAAGTATGATTTAAACCATGCTAATGCAATTCCACTAATGCCAACATCATTTTCGAGTCTATTCAAAAGAATGTTGTGGTAGATAGTATCGAATGCAGTGCTAAGATCTAGTAACACTAATAGAGAGATACAACCACGATCAGATGATATGAGTAAATCATTTGTTACTGTGATGAGAGCAGTCTCAGTACTATGATACGGTCTAAATCCTGACTGGAAATCCTCACAGATACCATTTCTTTCTAAAAAAAGGAGCATAGTTGTGAGGACACTGCTTTTTCTAGTATTTTTGACAGAAAGGGTAGATTTGAGATTGGCCTGTAATTGACAAATTCTGTAGGATCAAGTTGCGTTTTTTTTAATAAGTGGTTTAATAATAGCCAACTTAAAAGTTTTCGGTACATATCCTAATGACAAGAATGAATTAATGATATTAAGAAGAGGATCTATGCTGGAAGCATCTCTTTTAGTAGCTTAGTCAGTATAGGGTCGAGTATACATGTTGTCGATTTAGATGATTTAACAAGTTTAGCCAATTCTTCCTCTCCTATAGCAGTGAATGAGTGGAATTTTTCCTCAGTGACGCTACAATGCACTGTCTGAAGTGATACTGTAGTAGATGGTTGTATAGTTATAATTTTTTTTCCTAATTAATCTTGCACGTAAAGAAGTTCATAAAGTCATTACTGCTGTGCTGTTGCAAACATCAGAAGTTGAAGCTTTATTTCTTGTTAATTTAGCCACTGTATCAAATAAATACCTAGGGTTGTGTTTGTTTTCTTCTAAGAGAGTCGAGAAATAAGCAGATCTAGCAGTTTTTAAGGCCTTTCTGTACGCAATCATGCTCTTTCCATTATATGCGAAAAACCTCCAGTTTTTTTATTTTTTTCCAGCTGTGCTCCATTTTTCTGGCTGCTGTTTTAAGGGCCCTGGTGTGCTCGTTGTACCACGGCGTTGGACTATTTTCTGTAATCTTCTTTAAGCGCAGAGGAGCAACTGTGTCTAAAGTGCTGGAAAAGAGAGAGTCAATAGTTTCTGTTGCAACATCCAGTTTCTCTAGGCTATCTGGGATGCTGAGGTGATGAAACTGATGAGGAAGATTATTTACAAAGCTATGTTTAGTGGCAGCGGTGATAGTCCTGCCATATTTGAAACGAGTGGATGGCTTTGCAGCCTTTGCTAAATTAAGTATACATGATACTAGGTAATGATCTGAGATGTCATCGCTCTGCTGCAGAATTTCAACGGCATCAACATGGATTACATGTGACAATATTAGGTCTAAAGTATGATTACGGCGATAAGTGGGTCCTGACACGTGTTGCCTAACTCCAATAGAGTTTAGAAGGTGTCTAAATGCCAACCCCAATGCGTCTTTTTCATTGTCTACATGGATATTAAAATCACCAGCAATTAGGACTTTATCTGTAGCCAGTACTAACTCTGATAGAAATCAGCAAATTCTTTGATAAAATCTTTATGGTGCCCTGGTGGCCTGTATACAGTAGCCAGCACAAATGTCAAATGGGATTTATCAATTTTACTACATAAAGTTACGTAAAGCACCAGCATTTCAAAAGAATTATATTTGAAACTAGACTTCTCAGTAATACTGAAGATATTACTATAAATTACAGCAACACCTCCCCCTTTGCCTTTCAGATATGGCTCGTGTTTATAACAATAATCTTGAGGGGTGGACTCATTTAAAGTAATGTAATCGTCGGGTTTTAGCCAGGTTTCTGTCAAACACAGCACATCTAGGCTATGATCTGTAATCATATCGTTAACAATAAGTGCTTTTGAGGGAAGGGATTAAATATTCAGCAACCCAAGCATTATAATTTGTTCATCTGTATTATATCTGTTTTTTTATTTGTTGAACATCAATTACATTTTTACCCTTCAATGGGTTCGAGAGTTTTTTGTATTTACTAATTCGTGGAACAGACACAGTCTCTATGTGCTAATATCTAGGTGAAAGAGTCTCTATGTGTTGGGATTTATCTGACTTCTGTGACAGCTAGCAGACGGACGGGTAAGCCAGTCCGTCTGCTTCCTGACCTAGGCCCCAGTTAGTCAAGGTTTAACTCTACGACTATGTGCCATATTACTAGAGAGAAGAGCGGCACCATCCCAGGAGGGATGAATACCATCTCTATTTAACAGGTCAGGTCTGCCCCAAAAGCTTTTCCAATTGTCTATGAAACCTATGTTATTCTGCGGACACCACTTAGACAACCAGCCATTGAGTGATGATAGTCTGCTAAGTCTGCAAACAGGAAGGGGGTTAGAGCAAACTACTTCAGCTGACATTGTACTTGCACATATGATATGCTGGAGCAAAGGTTTTTTTCCCCCAGTCTGTCAGTATGAGATGTGGCCTGTTTTATGACTATTGTCAAGTGTTTTTCGTGTGATTACAGCAGTTTTGCAGCTTAATCTAGTCTAAGGTCCAGCTGTAGTGAATTATGCAGCGATGTTGGAAGTGCACATTCATTGTTCACGGTTTTATTGGTCCCTATTTAATTTATTACTTTAATAGAAAATGTTATATTTAGTTTTATTATAGGAGAGGGTTTTATTCCAGTAGTGCAATTTTTAAAAAGAGACATTTTTGCATTGATTGCACACTTTTTAGGAAATCTGAAGGCTTGCATCGCTTTCGGAGAGACACAAGAAGTGAATAGTGTGAGAACTCGCTTGAATTCACTGTGCATGTATTATAAACGTCTTGTCTCTGATTTTGACACTGAAGAGGAGCCATTAGGACTTCCAAGCCCATTACCTTCAAGTGCCTTCTGTCACTCACAGCTGTGTTTGCTCTGAGACGTCACTTCAGCGCTCACTGGAATAAGGCTATTTTCAAATCAAATGTGCCACTAGGATTTTGCATATTACTTTGGCTGCCCTGCACTGTGATGCTGTTTATTAGGGATATGCAGTGGTGGATGAAGTACACATATCATGTATTTAAAGGGTTAGTTCACCCAAAAATGAAAATTCTGTCATTAATTACTCTCCCTCGTCTCATTCCAAACCCGTAAGACCTTCGTTCATCTTCGGAACACAAATGAAGATATTGTTGATGAAATCCGAGAGCTCTCTGACTCCTCCATAGACAGCAATTTAATTAACACTTTCAAGGCCCAGAAAGGTAGTAAAAACATTGTTAAAATAGTCCATGTGACTCCAGTGGTTCAACCTTAATGTTATAAAGTGACGAGAATACTTTTTGTGCGCAAAAAACAATCAAAAATAACAACTTTATTCAACAATTGCTTCGTGTCTGTGCCAGTCTCCTACAGAGTTTACTTTGTAAATACAGTGCAGCGCTTCCGAGTTCTATGGCAAAACAGTGGCTTACCATTGGCCGATGCTGTTCACGTGAGCACCACAACGCATGCATGTGATGCTGACGCAGGAACCAGCCAATGGTGAGCTGCCGTTCTGCCATTGAACTCGAAAACGCTGCACTGTATTTACAACATAAACTACGTAGGAGACTGGCACAGATGAAGAAATTGTTGAATAAAGTTGTTATTTTTATTAGTTTTTTGCGCACAAAAAATATTCTCGTCGCTTCATAACATTAAGGTTGAACCACTGGAGTCACTGATTTTAACAACCTTTCTAGGCCTTGAAAGTGGTAATTACATTGCTGTCTATGGAGGGGTCAGAGAGTTCTCGGATTTCATCAAAAATATCTTAATTTGTGTTCCGAAGATGAACGAAGGTCTTACGGGTTTGGGAACGACATGAGGGTGAGTAATTAATGACAGAATTTTCATTTTTTGGGTGAAATAACCCTTTAAGTTGTAGATGCCTGGATGAAATATTACTCCAGTCAAAGTAGTCCTTTTAAATTTACTTTAAAAGTAAAAAGTTACTTACTTATCTTGTAATAAGTTTCAAAAGATTGATTTTATTTATTTTTCAATCTGATTTGCTTTAATACTACTGCTCAAAATACCTATTTAGGGAGAGAGGCCTAGTGTCCCAACCACACAGTTAGGATCAAGCTTAAACCTTAATCAGGTCAATAACACAGATAAAAACAAGACTGTGAGGGATAGACGTACACTCTTTACAATGTAACGCACTGTATAAAGGTCCTTTATCACATCATTTTAAACTGTTATTCTCCATTATACTGTTTTATGGAGTTTTTGTCTATACTGAAAGTTTTTTTTTTTCTGAGAGACATTTTGTCTGCTGAACAATCGGACTGTTGTTAAACAACAGTGTAATACATTCAACACACTGTATTCTGTCCCTCACAGCCTCGTTTTCCTGACGAAAATTAAATGCGGTACTACCCTGACTTTCAGTCTGATATTATTTTGAATTACGAATAAAACACAAAAACAAAGGAAACCGTAAAAACAAAGTGTCTTCAAATGTGTAGTGACAATAAAGTATAAACATGGCATACAATATAAAAACTGACCTTGGATGGTGTAGATTTGGCAGAGGTGGAGTTGATTTGTAGAAAAAAATGCTTCAAAAAGATTTGAATGAGAATAACCATTGAGAATAATCGGTCTCATTCATTAATAATTGATGGAATCCGCCTAATTCACAACACGTGCGTGCGCACATGAATTTGTTCTTAACCTCGTTGTGATGTTAATGAATTTTGCGTATTGTAAATGAGCGACTGCATGCCCAAGGTTAGTAATTTGGCATAAAACATGCCTGTACCATCTCCATATAAGGGAATTAAGTACAAAAGTTATTGGTGAATCATAATTTGTTTGTGAAAACATTTGTACATATATTTCACACACAAATACAGGTACATGTGTACCCAATGATAATGAACAAAAAATAGTCAATATGGTACTGAAAATTTTAGGGGAGGGGTAGTTTAATTGTCAAGAAGAAAATCACAATGAAAAACAAATTCTGAATAGACATAAAAACAAGCCTTTCATTATTTAAAATAATTTTTCTTTTGATTTTGAAATGACTGGAATGCTGACCTGACCATTTATTGCTAAAATATATAATTTGAGTTTTATTCAAATTTGAATAGTTCAGTAGCTTAATGGGAAATATGACCATTCACATGTTGGCGCTGTTGTTTTTGTTATCATAAGCACTAAGCAAGCAGATGTGCTTCTTAGTGCTGAGTCAGTCTGGCATAATGTTTATGATACCATGGCAGTAACTTGTGAAAAGAAGGCTGGGTTGTTTGGCTGGAAGTTTGGCTTCCAGTGAGCTAATTGGAGAGGGATCTTATCAGAAAGCACACACACACACACACACACACGTTCAGATCATATATTGAGTGTTGTGCATGTTTCTTTTGCACATTTGAGCAAGGTAAGCAATACAAACACAGAGCTTGAATTGTGATGTAAATTGACTTATTGGTATCATTAATGTATTAAATATAGTTTTAATGCTTAAATATAAACCCTGTACCTAAGCCTTAAGAGAACAGTTTAATGAAAATGACATAATTGACATTATCATTAACATGTCAGCTGCTTTAATGCTTTTCTATAGAAAAAATACGTTTTTTTTTAAAGATTTTTTTTTATTTTTTTATGGTTGGTCCTCTTTGCTGGTTTGTTTTCTGGCGTTTTGGTTTGAATATTGGGGGGTTGAAGTGTGAATCATTTTGTGGGGTCCCAGGTCATATGCTCCCTCGTGAGATTTTGTTTGTTTGTTTGTTTATTTTTGCTAAATGGTATTTTTTGGTGTCATCCACACATGCAAAGTTGGATACATAACTGCAATGAAGTAATAAGCTAGTTAACAATTACTTGTTTGCATAGGATATATGATGTATTTTATATTATTTAAGCACCTAAAACCTTGTCAGTTTGACAGAATTTTTGGTAACACTTTACAATAAATCTTCATTAGTTAACATGAACTAACAATGAGCAATACTTCTACAGCATTTATTATTCTTGATTAATGTTAATTTCAACATTTACTAATACATTATTAAAATCAAAGGTTGTATTTGTTAACATTAATTAATACACTGTGAACTAACATGATACAAATCCAGCTGTTCATTGTTTGTTCAACTAACATTAACAAAGAATATTGTAACAAATGTATTGCTCATTGTTAGTTCATGTTAGTTAATACATTAACTACTGTTAACAAATGAGACCTTATTGTAAAGTGTTGCTGAATTTTCAACTTCATAGCGTCATGAGAAGTCAGTCTAACTTCACTTAACATTTTCTTTAATATTGAAATGTATTTCCTACTCCTTAACAGTTCATCAGGCTCTTAAAGGGATAGTTCACCCAAAAAGTCAAGTTGTTCCAAACCTGTATGAGTTTCTTTCTTTCTGTTGAACACAAAAGAAGATATTTTGAAGAATATGAGGAACCAGACAGTTGACAGTAGCCATTGACTTTCATAGTATTTTAGTCAATGCTATCATCTACTGTCTGGTTCCTCATATTCTTCAAAATATCTTCTTTTGTGTTCAACAGAAAGAAAGAAACTCATACAGGTTTGGAACAACTTGACTTTTTGGGTGAACTATCCCTTTAAATGACTTTTAAATGATCTCTTGGAATATATGTAGGTCAGGTTTTTTCCTGTCAGGCATCATTAGAACAGAACAATTTTTACACTTGAAAAATAGCAACCTGCACATTTAGAAACTATAGCCACAACATGCAGTTCTAATATAAATCTATCGTGAAAATGCCCTCTTACAGATTATCTATTATAAAGTCTAGTTAGTCAAAATTTACCACAATAAATACAATAAAACGTGGTAAATTCTAGTAAGGATGGTCATGAGAAGTTTAAAAAGCTTTCTAATTTATTTTGGTGCAAGATGTTTCTTGTTCCTCTTCTCATCTGTCTTTTTAGTTTACGTGGCTGTTTTAGATTATTTGACTTTCTCCATAGCATTTTAAAGTAGCAGATTCTCAATAAAATTCAAATGGGTTGTGCATTTTAACATCTGCGTCGGGATAGGAACGGCTCACGCAAATCTTAACACACTTTTGGAGCGTGCTGGTGAACTTGTGTACGGCGATTCACGCGCCACTCATGCAAAATTAAATAAACTGGGCTTCAGTCATATTGCGCTGATAATTGGTCCGTTCAGTTCGGACGGGAGCTTGGGCTACATTCACACTGTCAGTCCAAATCCGATTGTTTGTGTATCCGATTGAAGTCTGATCTAAAGCTTCGTTCAGACTATCAGTCCAAACCTGATTTTTGTGCATATCTGATTGAAATCAGATTTAGCAAGTGTGAACGGCAAAAAAATCACATGAAATGAAATGTCATGTAAATAAGACAACATCTGTATTGCAAACCCCTCCATGTTGCTGCTGTTGTTGTTTTTGGTTGCCAATGCAAATATTCCGGAAAATGAAAGCGCCACGGGACACACAAATCAGATTGAACAGTTGCGGTACTCAGTGTGGACAATCAATAACTTTAGATCAGATTCAAATCAGATACACAAATAATCAGATTTGACAGACATGTTCACGTTTTATGTGATGTGATTGTGAAGTCACATAAACCATGTAAAATCCGATCAGAGCAGTCAGACCTAAACAGATTTCCAGAAATGCAATTTGAATAGGAGTTCAAACCACATATGAATGCTCAAAACATTTCATGTGATTTCATTTTTTTTTCGCCGTTCACACTTGTTAAATCTAATAGGATTTCAATCAGATATGCACAAAAATCGGATTTGGACTGGCAGTCTTAACAAGGCTTAAATGCTTATAAAAGCTCAGAAACGTGTGCCTAATTCTATTTTCCATTAACCATGGTATATATATTGTTGTGGGTTGTATTTGCTAGTTTTGATTATTGGGGAGGGGTCCCCCTGGAAACTATGTCCCTGGGAACAATACAGGATCTGTAATTTTCCACTGTCGTAGTAATTAAAAAGCCCTTAGGGGATTGGCTCATCTGAACACTCAGAGCTAACGAGCTGTTGTGCTCCAGTCCTGTTGGAACATGTTGAGACAGGAAACAGGATTTTTACATAAAGTCACTATACTACTGGTCAAAAGTTTTTTTTTTTTTGTTTCTAATGCTCGCCAAGGCTGCATTTATTTGATAATATTGTGAAATATTATTTTAAAAAAAATTAAAAATCTATTTTAATACATTTAAAGATATAATTTACTCCTATGATGGCAAAGCTGAATGTAACTCCAGTCACATGATACTTCAGAAATCATTCTGATATGCTGATTTGATGCTCAAAAACATGTCTTGTTATGATCAATGTTGAAAACAGTTTTTGCTGCTTAATATTGACTGATTTCATTTCAAGGTCTTAATTTTAAGGTAAAAATGTAATATTTTCCTAAAATAGCTGGATTTGGTGAGAAATCTTTGTAATTTCAAATATACAATGAATGTCTTAAATGGAAAGTTTCTCCCTGTTGTAGATCTTTGTATTGCTCAGGTCATTACCAAGAGCTAGTTTTAAAAAGATTTAGACTGATTCATCCTTGTACGAAAGTGACTTTTAATCTGAAAGTGACGTTTTCTGAAAGCCTCTTTCTTTCTCTTTTGTCTGTGGTGTGTTTGCAGCGATGGCTGGACCGAGGCCTGTGGTGATGAGTGGACCCTCTGGGGCCGGGAAAAGCACTCTGCTAAAGAAACTGCTCAAGGAGTTTGATGGTGTATTTGGCTTCAGTGTTTCCCGTAAGTCACGTACTGTATATGGCACAAGTTAAAATGCTGAACCAGCAATTCTTTTGTGGAAACTTTTAACTAGGGAAAAAAGTTTTTTTTGTTTTTTTTTAATTAAGATTTATCTTTTGCCAGATACGACGCGAAGCCCCCGTCCAGGAGAGGAGAACGGCAAAGGTTAGGCTTTTGATCTTGAACAATGTTTTTCTGAAAATCTCTTTTGCATTATCCTCATTAAACAAAACCCAGCAAGCATAAAATGTTTTCACAACAAGTCTTGTTACTATAAAACATAACAATGTTCATTACATAAATATCTAGTTATTTCAAATCAAATCTTATAATCGGCATGAAACGGAAGTCTCTTCTTCCCTATTGTGCCGTATATCCGAGTGAAGCGGCTTCTGGAACAAGAACAAATTTAGGGCCGGACTTGATTTTGTCCGTGGGGAATTGATTGGATGGTTGTGGTTTGCTGTTGGTGGATCTCATGCGAGTGACAGGTTGTCCCGTCCTCGCGCCAGTAAACACATCATCAGAGAAGAGAAGAGATGTCGCTGCAAGGGGGAGGGCAAGTTATTTTGATTAAAAATTACGAGGATAATGTTATATGTATCATATAACATGTATATCATTTATAATAAATACTGCAATATTCCATTAAAAATGGTCAATTTTGATTTCATGGTGATTTTAAGGCCTGCTCACACCAAGATAAATGTTTGGTGTGAAAATTTAATGCAATAAACATTTTAATTTGAATAAATGCCAGTGAATGCATCTGTTCAGACTGCCGCAAACATTCACATGCCGTCAATGCATCAATTTATTTTACAATAAGATTTCACTTTGGCATGCATAGAGACACTGCTGTTACATAAACCTACAATTGGTGGTGTCCACAAACAGACTATTTTGCTAAATGACAGTGAATAGCAAAGGAAGAGTGTGTGTGGTTGATGTGCCAAACAAACGGGGCAGCAGCTATGTAAATAAATGAAACACTGAAATATAAGCTTTGCAGATTTGTGTTGTCAGTTGCATGTTGTTTTCAATTGGTATTCTGGCTGATTAAAGGATAATAGCAACATATACTGGAATATCAGTTTTCAAAGTCAGTCGAAACTGTCAATGAGTGATGCATCTTTTGAAAAATTCTTCTTTTTTTTCTCCCAGATTATCATTACGTTACCAGAGAAGTTATGCAGGCGAGCATAGCAAATGGTGAATTTATTGAAAATGCCGAATTTTCAGGGAATATGTATGGAACAAGGTACAGCCCTCTTTGGAAAGTCTTGTTTGTATGTGAAGGGACATCTTTCTTTTGAAACCACTGATAAGTGTTTGTTCTTATCGAATTATCTATAACTTGACACGCTTGTCCTCATATTCAAACTTTAGAAAAATGTATGCAGAAATATTTCTGTAATTGTAACTAACCTCACTTTTGCCCTCTTCACAGTAAAGCAGCTGTACAGGCTGTTCAGGCCAAAAATTTGATTTGCATTTTGGACATTGACATGCAGGGAGTGAAGAACATCAAGAGGACTGATCTCAAGCCCATCTACGTGTCCATTCAGGCCCCGTCAATTGACATCCTGGTAAGAAATACCAGTTTAATTGGGACATCTAAGTAGCTTTTATAAGCATGCCTTGGAAAAAAACATTACTGCTGTGCATCTTCTTGAGACAAAACAATGGCACGGACATACACTATATTGCCAAAAGTTTTGGGACACCTCTCTTAATGGACCTTGACTGTAGAATATTTATTAGTATTCAGAAATGGACTTATTGTACAGGTGGCAACCTATCACGGTACCACACTTGAATTCACTGAGCTCCTGAGAGCGACCCATTCTCTCACACATGTCTGTAGAAGCAGTCTGCATGCCTAGGTGCTTGATTTTATACACCTGTGGCCATGGAAGTGATTAACACCTGAATTTAATTATTTGGAGGGGTGTCCCAATACTTTTGGCAATATAGTGTATTTTAAGATATGTCAGTGCAAATTGCTTTCAGTTAAAACAGCTCAAACATGCAGTTTAGTCTGGGACCAGCTTAAGCCTCGTCTGTGAAACGGGGTCAAATGATCACTCTCTCTCCCCAAATATTATGTTTACATGTCTTCACCTTTTAATCTTAAATGTATAACTGTATTTATTTTTATTTTTTTTAGGAAAAACGATTAAGGGATAGAAAAACTGAATCTGAGGAAAGTTTACAAAAGCGTTTAGATGCAGCCAGAGTTGACGTGGAAATAAGCAAGTATCCATTCCTATACAATGTTTTTAAAAATAAAATGCTGCAATTTTTTTCACATCTAGAATGACATGCTAACCGTTGTATATCCATATTTCAGGCAAAGAGCCTGGATTATTTGATGTGGTCATAATCAATGATGATCTTGACGCAGCGTATGGGAAATTAAAAGATGCTCTTTTAGAGGTAACATTTTCCAGTCTAAATGTTCATAACTAGGAGTGTAATGGTATGAGATTTTGACGGTCACGGTACGGACATTTTCACAAATATTTCACAGTATTAAGGTGCATTGCTAATAACAATGTGAATAATATAATTTTTAGTAGACACTCGGCTGATCAACACACAAAGACTTTATATATATACACAGTTATATCCAGTTCTTTAACTTTATTTTGGATTTCTTTGAAACTCTCAGATGAACAAAATCCAATTGAGCAAAAATATGGTTTAGTAAAAAATATTTATTATCATTGAAAACATTATTAGTCAAGTCACCTTTATTTATATAGCGCTTTTTACAATGCAGATTGTTTCAAAGCAGCTTCACAGTGTTAAACAGGAAAATAATGCAACCGAATTTGACTCGGCTGTACAGCCGCTCTGGAGAAAACGGTGATGTCATCAGCTCATTTCAATCATCATATAGTGACAATGCGGGCAGATCAGTAATATAGTTGAATATTTAAGTGTCCCCAACTGAGCAAGCCAAAAGCCAAAGGCGACAGTGGCAAGGAACCAAAACTCCTTCAGGGCCAGAATGGAGAAAAAAACCTTGGGAGAAACCAGGCTCAGTCGGGGTGCCAGTTCTCCGCTGGCCGACGAACAAATAGTGTATGATTATGATTGTGGCAACATTACAGGTCAGAAGTCATATTAGATCAATAGATATTCGTAAGATTATTCGAAAGATCGGAGTCGTCACGCCGGAGACAGGTTTAATGATGATGTCGTGTCGATGCGGCATTTACAGGGGGGAGTTTAATTGACACGGTCTCTGCAGACATTTCAGGGATGCGTTGGTCATGTCCAGCCGCAGGACCACCATCTGATCTGGATACGGCCCGGATCCGGCCCGACTGCAGTAAACCTCGGGATAAACAGAGAGACTAACATTAGCGTAGATGCCATTCTTCTTATGATGTAACGAGTACATCAGGTGTTATGGGAAGTGTTCCCGGTTCCGGCTGACCTAGTTAATGCAGCCTAACAATCATTTAACTGATTTGAATAATAGAAATTAAAAATGTTCAATGTGTGTGCCATAGTAAAGAGATTAGTTTTTAGTCTAGATTTAAACTGACATTTAAACTGAGTGTGTCTGCTTCCCGAACAATGCTAGGAAGGCTGTTCCAGAGTTTAGATGCTAAATAGGAAAAGGATCGACCGCCTGCAGTTGATTTTGATATTCTAGGTATTATCAACTGGCCGGAATTTTGAGACCGCAATAGACATGATGGAGTATAATGCGTTAAGAGCTCGCTCAAGTACTGGGGAGCTAAACCATTTAGTGATTTGTAAGTAATTAGCGAGATTTTAAAATGTATGCGATGTTTAATAGGAAGCCAGTGCAGTGTTGACAGAACCGGGCTAATATGGTCATACTTCCTGGTATTACACATTTGAAAGTTTATTTATAGTTTTTTTTTCCCATAGTACTTTCTAGGGTTGTCCAACGTACCGGTTCCAGTCGGTACTTAAAAAGAAATTGATGTTACCAGCATTTCTGTACCGGGTATATGCTGACAGACGCTGCTTTCAAACGCTCTTGTTCGTGTCTGTTTGAGCGCTCTCTGAGCCTCAAAGGTTTCTATTTACAGTGTGTATCCAATCCAAATCATCTGTTGAGTGCAGGAACTCAATAGTCAATCAGAGGCGCTAGTCAGTAAGTTATTCAGAATCCGCTCAGTACCGTAGAAGAACCTGCAGAATTAAGACTTTTTTTTATTATAACAGGAGTTTTCGCAAGAGTACAAAATTGCACTTTAGAGTTTGAGAGCCTTATTAAATAAAGGGAGGCTCTTCTTTTGCCTTCTGTTTATTACACATTCACAATCTGAATACAAGTTTAGTTTTTCATGCTGCTTAGTACACTGCAAATGAAATGCGTGATTTAATCGGAAACTGCAAAGATTGACAGTGATAACCAATGGACGTGACAAAATGGAATTTTTTTTATAGTACTTAAATTTGTACCGAGAACCGGTATTGATACTGACTACTGAAATGTTGGTACCGTGACAACCCCAGTACTTTTTTTTATTATTATTGTACAAATAGTTTTTTTTTCTCTGCCTGTCTATTGTATGAATATAAAATATCAAATGTATGTATATAATATCTAAGTGTTAACCTTAGCAGCTGCGCACTCTGATGTGCTGAGGTTCCGGTTACACTTAATTTTAAAGGGATGGTTCACCCAAAATTACTCCATAATTTAATCACCCAGCCTAGGTGTATATTACATTCTTCTTTCAGACAAATACAATCAGAGTTTTATTAAAAAATGTCCTGACTAATTCAAGCTTTATAATGGCAGTGAATGGCAGCCCAAAACTTGAAGTGTAAAAAGTGCATCCATCCATTATAAAAGTAATCCACATGGCTCCGGGGGGTTAATAAAGGCCTTCTGAAGCGAATCAATGGGTTTGTGTAAAAAAAAATAGCTGGGATAACCCCCCAGAGCCGTGTGGAGTACGTTTATAATGGATGGATGCACTTTTTTGGCTTTAAATTTTGGGCTGCCATTCACTGCCATTATAATGAGCCAGGACATTTTTTAATATAACTCAACAATTGTATTCGTCTGAAAGAAGAATGTCATATATACCTAGGGTGGCTTGAGGGTGAGTAAATGATGGGGTAATTTTCATTTTTGGGTGAACTATCCCTTTAAGGTGACCTACCTGGCTTAGATAAGTGATAAGCAATATTAATTAACTACATGTACTTACTATAAAGTTATGGTTTGGTTTAGGGTTAGTTACTTGTAATTATGCTCAATTTACTGTTATTACTATAGTACATGTAGTAACGTGTAACTACATCACCTTAAATTAAAGTGTTACCAAGGTTCCTGCTGCCCTCCCGGCCACTCCCACAACAAACCCTAACCATACTGGGACCGGGGAATTCTGGCTTGAGCGAATGGAGAATTTAGATATTTTTGAGCATAATTGAATGTATAATAATGGAAATCAAATTCCTTTACTTGGGTTCCACCTGTATTTAAAATCACAGTGTACCGCAAAATCATCATACCATTACATCCTTATTCATTTTAAAATCCCTCTCGTGTCTTCCTTCATCTCTATAACGCCTAGTTTTATCTTTGACATCTCATGTGAAAATATTTCACTTGCACATGATTTTTTTTCTTCCTCTTAACAGGAAATCCAAAAGGTCAGAGACACCAACAAATCCTAGGTGAGAGCACAATTGCCAACAACAGCGACCTCTCTATTCACTTCCAGCTTCCAAGTTTTCAAATCTGAATATTCCAGGGAAGACTTCATGAAGTTCGGTCAATACTCCAACAAATCTGAATGTAAAATATATTCATTACTGAAAGGTGCAGACTAATATATTCCATGTTCAGTTTATTTTCTGACCATGTATGTTACTTCATTCCTACAACTAAAAACATGTAAGATTCAACCAACACTCTAAACTCTCAAGGCCTTGTCTTTGAAACAGTTTCTGTTTTTATTTTATATAATGAAGGAAGATTGCTATATCTTTTTGGTATTCATGTGTCTAACTGGCATGTTCACTATTTTTTCCATGCTGATCTTTTGATAACTTGCAGATTTTGTCTTAGTTGCTGCTGTATACACATTGGATAAGCAGCTTTCCATTTGTGATATTCAAACATTCTAGCTATTATCTGCACATATAGGCAGTATATATAGCATCTGAACATCTGACATGGTAAAAGTCGAGCAAAGCTATTAACTAATAACTAATTAGCTAATAACTAATTCTTAAATAATGGTTATGGTTGCTTCCCATATGCTGGTGTCTTGAATTGCGTGACCATGTTTCACATGCGTATTGCTTATATTAAAGTGAAATATTGTTCTGTTTTTAACAAAACATGATGTTTGTTGTCTAAAGAGTTCAAAGGCAATACAGGTGTTGTTTCAGACTTTTAGTGTAAGTCAGCTCAAACACAGCCACAAATCCTGTAGCAGTAAGTTCATTTGGAAGCCAAAGTAAAGCATCATTTTAAAGTCTATTTGTTTACACCCTTGTTTATTAGCAGTTGAAACGTTTATTTATAAAGTGATTTCACATGATTACCTTGATAAATATTTCCTTTTCATATGTCAAATATCATGAGCTATGTGGTTTTAGTTTACCTGATATGTTATAATATAATAGATTGATTTTTGTTGTTGTTGAACACACACTGTGGCTGCAGTTCAGTAGAAAAGAGTTTGGCATCGTCTTAGTTTATATTTGTTTCTCTCACTGTGTGTGACTTACTGTCCATCGAGTGTAAAAACAATGCAATATAATATAAATTGTGATGTATACACACATAAGTTTATCAAAATGGAACAAAGGTTTTCTTAAAATAGCACAATTTTAAAGAATCTAAGGAAACCAAATTACCAGAAACCAGCTGTTTTTGAAATGTAGAATGATCCTGTGTAATTTGGTTTGATTTTTGCATATACAAGTTGACCTTTTTTTCACTTTTAAATAATGTCTCTAGGGTTAAGGAAAATATATTTGTTTAGTAATCCCAAAAGATGCTCTTTGGTTGGGTTTCAATTGTATTTATAGACAAAACGTTCCAAGGCACTTCTCTAGGGTATCTTACAAAACTGCAGAACCTATTTCAGACTTTTATTTTATTCCTTGGTGCATCTTAAACATTTAGTTGAAAGAGACATGTCAAACATTTGTGGTGTATATGAAATCTGAGAAATGAATTTAATGTCGCAAATGTATAAACCAAATGTCACTTTTTTTTTTATTCTAAAACTGTACATGTACCGTGCAGGTGTAATAAAAATTACAGTGAAGTTGACTGATTAGTTGTCAATAGAAATTTAAATTGTGATATCGTATTTGAAACTTTGAATTCAGGCACTGACATGGTCCGTTTCACCTTGAATGTCATCCATATCACTTTAAATTACAATTCGCATTGTACTGATAGTTAAGAAAGTGAATGGACATCTTTATTTTGGTCTGCGTCTGTAGAATCATAATTCATTGTAGCTTAACATCTTGTGAATGTCTGTGATGGTCATCGAGTCAGATATCGCAGTCTTAAGGAGTGGCGAACCATTTGTTTCTTTTAATGAAATATTAAAGTTCTCAGCTGAACAAATTATAGTGCTTAAATGTATTAAAATATTTTTGACAGCAGTCAAGTAGGTTTCCACAAGCTTAAGACTGTGAGAAACAAGGGTATAATACAAAAGTGCAAAATGTAACAAATAAAACATTTTGAAATTAGGCAAATGTGAAACTGAACTCAACAAAAGAAGCAAGTTGCTGGCTAAAATGCACATCAGCAACACTGAGATGACACCACCACAAACAACTTTACGTAATAAACCGTGAACTGAGTGACCTTTTGAAGCAGGCTGTTATAAATTGTGATTAATTGCTCATGATCTCAAAACAACTTCACTCCCAAACAATGCTATGTGCCTTCTCAAGTTCACAGGCTAACATGAGATTTATACCAGGTGTCCTTCTTAATTAATTTAAAAATGATAATAAATTGTAAAATCAGTTACAAGAGTGGAGTTGAGTGATATGTTGCTGGTTGTGAATATCAGAGCACGGCTACACCACCATCACAACGGCTTGTGATCATGTTACCAATCTCCGTCCATGTGTCCAGGTGGGGGTCATAAATTTCGACCGAGTCAACAGTAACTGGTGCTGAAAAGTCCCTGCTAGTGGTCCGACCACCCACCGCATATAACAAACCATTAACGGCTGCAACTGTTACCCCAGCACGCGGGACGGCCATCGACGCCACCTCCACCCACTTCTCCTATAAGAAATCATATACAGCATTAAAAGGAGGAGTCAAAACATTTGCATAAAAGGTCAACTTGATATCATGTGGACCAGACTTTATGGAATCCTAACCTCCTCTAGGCAATACTTTTCCACAGTGTCCAGTGATCCCAGGGCCTCATTCCAGCCTCCTACAGCGTAGATGCAGTTATTGAGACTAGCTACACCCACGTACGCCCGTCGGGTCACCATGACAGGCAGGGCAATCCAGCGGCGAGAGATTGGGTCATAAGCCTCAGCCGAGCGCAGCTCTGTTCCCTCATCACTGATGCCACCAATCACATAGATGAAGCCTGGAACATTCACACACAATACTGAAGACAAGGGCCTGCATACTCTTTCCATACTTCCAGTGCATTTTAACACTTCCGATTGCACTGGGATTTTGGTTAAATGCTTGAAATAAAATCTGTGGTGAACACAAGCTCAAGATAGGTTGAGGTTTTATTCTACGATATAAAATACATCAGTGGTTCTCAAACCAGCCCTGCACATTTTGTATGTCTCCCTATATCTGACACACCCATTTCAGGTCTTGCAGTCTCTACTAATGAGCTCATGAGTTGAATCAGGTGTGATAGATGGGAGACACACAAAATGTGCAGGGCTGGTAGTACTCCAGGCCAGGTCTGAGAACCACTGAAATAAATCATACCTGCTTGTGATTTTTTAAAAGATTTTACTTGTCTCGCACTCTTGCAAACTATTTTAATTCAAATATTCGAGGAGACTATTTTTTTAAATAAAGACTAAAAGAGTTGTTGGAAGCTTAGTGATGGTGACACTTAAGTCATGTGACTGTGGTATAGTTCGTTTATAGCCTACATTTAGCTTAAGCCGATAAAAGTTGTGTTCATTTGCAAAGATTTATCATGAACAAAATGTTATTAAATAGAATTATAAACTTTTGTTGGTCACAGAACTTATTTTCTGCAATAATCCAAAAGCCAATGGACAAAATCCTATTGGGTTTTGTTGAGGAAACCAGGCTGATGCGAACTTCCTACAAAAATATGTAATCACTGCAGTGCTTTATAGTTCTGTCAAGTTTGTGAATGAATCTTTCTTTTGCAACCATTCTTTTTACTGGACTGAATGAACATTTGAAACAGTTCGTGGCTTGAGTAAAGATGTATGTCACAATTCACTTTTTTTTCTGTCATCACTTGACATTTCTCACCTCAAACTCTGAAACTACTGGTTATCCAATGTGCAGTGTTTCCGTAACTGTCCAAAGCATGTGAAATTTAGGCACGTGATTGGGTGTCTGTTGTTAAAGGGTTAGTTCACCCAAAAATGAAAATTGCCCATTAATTTACAAAGCTCTTCCCAAACATTTCTCTTTAAAACTTCTCGTTTTAGACTTCTAATTTGTGACCAGTGTTTTGCTCTATCCTCTGTGCTTCTGCGTTCATCAATACGTCATGCGTTGGGTCAGAGGTCACTCTTCCGCCGCAACTAGACTTGTTTACGGCCACTACCGGAAGTCAGTTATTATAGTTTATAGATATAAATATGGATATTTTTCTTACAAAAACGCTTCGCTTTGGAAGGCCCTTATTAACATCTTGGAGCCGTATGGATTACTTTTAAAATGGATGGATGCACTTTTATGGGCTTCAAAAAACAAGGTACCATTCACTCCCATTAAAGACTTGGAAGAGCCAGGATATTTTTTAATATAACTGTGTTCATCAGAAAGAAGAAAGTCATATACACCTAGGATGGCTTGAGGGTGAGTAAATCATGGGATAATTTTAACTTTTAAGCGAGCTAACCCTTTAAGTGTCTAGCTGTAACATTCTAACACTGCATCATTTCACAATGTACAAGTTTGGCACCGCAATCCACAAAAGTTTTGCTAACCCTGGTGTGGAGAGCAGAGAGTAAAAAGCCTTTTTGATGAAAGAAGAGTTATAATCAGGGCTTGACATGAATTTTTTTGCTCACCGGCCACTGTAATTTTGTCACACAAAATTTTGTTGTTGGGAAAGTTGTTGTTATCTATAGTAAATGACCAATGTACACACCCAAATCAAATCTATATGAAATGTATAACATGACAGGTCATCAAATAGGCCTAATTAGCTCTGATAAGGTTGTGTGCAAAGCTCCTTAATCTAGACAGAGAAACACTTGCTTGTCTGAAAAAAAATAAGATTTTTTGGTATTAATATAATTTATACTCGTGTTCTATCAGCTATGGCATTTGAATCTAGCATATTTTGTGTATGAGCCTATACAGTAACCTAGTGAAATGCATATCCATATTTTCATGTGATTTGACAGTTTATTTCATTAAATATCAAAAATCTAAAAGGTGTGAACCTAGATGAACACTTTCCAGTTGGTTTTATGACTGCAAGTCATTCTCTTCAAATGCTTTTGAAGTTAGAAACTTTAGAGTAACTTAGGAGACGTCCCTAAATTCGCGAATATCGAACGTCCAACGTCAAGCCAACTTAATGCCAGTCACATCAGATGCGCTATGGTTCTGCTCTGCTTTCTTTGAAATGATTTTTGCTGCTGAAATAGTACAAAAACAGTCAATCACTGTATGATGAATGAATCTCTGACGTACATCGCACGTACATCTCTGCTGTGTTGTTTATGATGAAAGTGCAAATTTCAGTGAGTGAGTGCGCTCTGAACAAAACTCTGGCGTTTCAGCGATGACTAATCTGAACGCCTCTGATTATTAGACATTGCATTCATAAACTCAACAGAATCACATGAGATTTGTTATAATGCGCAACACGATTATAACAGATGCCTTTTGAGAATACTACAATAAAATTCAACCCGCCAAAGTGGCTAGTGGGAGTGACTGTGTTACACGCCACAGCTGAAATCCACCCGCAAATGGCGGGTTGGCGGGTGTTAATGTCAAGCCCTGGTTATAATGTTGTATAAAGTGAAGAATTGTGCACAATTAGGCCAGGTAAATGTATTATAAAAGTAAAAAGTTTCATTTTATGTTGAATTTAATGCTACACTATTTAAAATAAATTAGTATAAATTATGAAACAAAGTGGATGTTCAAGTATACTAATATATTAAACCTTTAAAAGACATTTATTGGTCATTAATATGGTTCAGTTATCCATGAGGACATACCTTGCAGCTCACAGCAGCCAAAATAATATCGAGGAACAGCCAAGCTCCCAATAACCTCCCATTTATTTTCTGCTGGGTCATATCGTTCCATGGTCTTCCCAATTTCCGAGCCAATCCAGCCCCCTGAAACAATAAACAACATTTACATGTATGCATTTGGCAGACACTTTAATCCAAAGTGACTTATATTGCCCCCAAAGTGTACATTTTATCAGTTCATGCATTGTTCAGTTCAGGAAACCCATGACCTTGGCGTTGCCAGAGCTATGCTGAACTACAGGAATGTTGCTAGACGCGTTCATGCAATCAATCACATGGTGTTATAGTGCAACTGAACAAAATCCTGAAAAGAGCAGCAGACTCACAGTGGGAGTGAAGTCGCCCAGTCAGAAAGCATCTAAATTTGCATACCAAGTGCATAAAGAGCTCCATGACAGGAACAAACTCCAACCCCACAGCGTGGATAGGTCAGAGACGCCACTGCCGCCCACTGCTTGGTCACTGGGTCATACCGTTCCGTACAGTCGAAGATCATGGAGTCTTTTTCTCCTGTGAAATACAAGATGGATGTATGTTTATCATTGTCTTCTAAAAATTAAATCCTAAATACTATTTTAGTACATTTCTATGTGGTTGCTAGAGTGTTCTGAATGGATGCTAGGGTGCTGGCTTAATAGCCAAGTAGCATAAACCCATATTCTCATATTCTGATCTCTAAACTCAGATCTCATTGTCAGTGTAAAGGCATATAATGATAACTACATTCTAATTCTATGAGAATAGTGAAATCCACACCACATTTATAATGATAACGAAACAAAGGAATTATATCATTGGAATCACTTTCAAAAATATTTTTTTCCAGATGATGAACGATAAAATCACTGAGTCAATCAGAATCCACCTCACATAAAAGCGTTTTAAGTGGCAGACGACATAAATGCAGCACATGCTTATAATACACAGAATGTTATTGTTGGAGTGGATGCTAATATAGTTTTTGTTATAGTTATTGTTTTTGTTGTGAACAGACCTTAAGTCTACAGTATTTATTAATCTCAAGTATAAGTTACACATAATAAAGTAATATTGATGTTTGAAATTTTAGTAGAGATACTGATGCTTTCTTTAAAAAAAATGATACACACTATATGGACAAAGTATTGGGGCACACCTCTTAATTATTGCAGTAGCATTTACAAACATTTGTGAAAAAAATGGGTCATTCTGAAGAGCTCAGTGAATTCAGGTGTGGTACTGTGCTAGGAGGCCACCTTTTGCAATAAGTCTGTACGTGGAATTTCATCTCTACTAGATATTCCATGGTTAGCTGTAAGTGGTATTATTGGAAAGTGGAAGCATTTAGAAACAGCAGCAACTCAGTCACGAAGCGGTATACCACGTAAAGTAAAAGAGCGGGGTCCAACAAGTGCGGAGGCGCATGGTACATAAAAGTCACCAACTCTCTGCTGATTACATAGCTGAAGAATTCCAAACTTCTACTGGCATCAATATCAGAAAATATAAAAAACTGTGCAGCAGGAGCTTCATGGTATGGGATTCCATTACCGAGCAGCTGCATGCAAGTCTCACATCTCCAAGTACAATGCCAGGTATGCCGCCACTGGACTCTGGATCAGTGCAAACCTGTTCTGTGGGGTGACGAATCGCTTCTCTGTTTGGCAGTCTAATGGGCGAGTCTGGGTTTGGCTGATGCCAAGAGAACGTTACCTGCCTGACTGCATTATGCTAACTGTTAAAGTTTGGTAGAGGAGGGATAATGGTATGGGGCTGTTTTTCAGGGGTTGGGCTTAGGACCCTTACTTCCAGTGAAGGGAAATCTTAAAGGGTTAGTTTACCCAAAAATTTTAATTCTATCATTAATTACTCACACTCTTGTTGTTTTAAACCCGTAAGACTTTCGTTCATCTTCGGAACACAAATGAAGATATTTTTTATGAAATCCGAGAGCTCTCTGAGCCCTCAATAGACAGCAACGCAATTACCACTTTCAAGGCCCAGAAAGGTAGTAAAAATAAAGTTAAAATAGTCCATGTGACTCCAGTAGTTCAACCTTAATGTTATGAAGCTGTTGAATAAAGTCGTTATTTTTGATTGTTTTTTGTGCACAAAAAGTATTCTTGTCACTTTATAACATTAAGGTTGAACCACTGGAGTCACATGGACTATTTTAACAATGTTTTTACTACCTTTCTGGGGCTTGAAAGTGGTAATTACATTGCTGTCTATGGAGGAGTCAGAGAGCTCTCGGATTTCATCAACAATATCTTCATTTGTGTTCCGAAGATGAACGAAGGTCTTACGGGTTTGGAATGAGATGAGGGTGAGTAATGACAGAATTTTAATTTTTGAGTGAACTAACCCTTTAATGCTTCAGCAAACCAAGACATGTTGGACAATGCTATGCTTCCAACTTTGTGGGAACAGTTTGGGGAAGGCTGTTTTCTATTCCAGCATGACTGCGCTCCAGTGCACAAAGCAAGGTCCATAAAGACGTGGTTGGATGAGTTTGGGTTGAAAGAACTTGACTGGCCCGCAAAGAGCCCAGACTTCAACCCCATCCAACAACTTTGGCATGAACTGGAACAGAGATTGCGAGCCAGGCCTTCTCGTCCAACATCCTCACAAATGGTCTACAAGATGAATGGGCAAAAATTCCCACAGGAACAATCCAAAAACTTGTGGAAAGCTTTCCCAGAAGAGTGAAAGCTGTTATAGCTGCAAAGGGGGGACCAACTCCATTTTAATGTCTATGTATTTAGAGTGCGATGTCATTACAGTCCCCGTTGGTGTAATGGTCTGGTGTCTTAATACTTTTGTCCATATAGTGTATTTCATAGTTGGTGCAGCCAAGAAGTAATTTTTGCATAGACCCTAATATTGATATTTGGCAACACAATAGAAAATACACAAAAAATAAACCCACACACTTACCCCCAACTACATATATCATGCCTTCCAGTACAGCCACCCCGAGTCCACTGCGGGCCTGATGCAGGGAAGACACAGTGGTCCAGTACTGACTGAACGAATCAAAGCGTTCAACACAGCTCAAAGCCCGACTGTCACTCCATCGGCCGCCCTGCAGGCGAGTGTAACCACCTGAAAGACAAAAGGGGAAAGAAGTTGAATTAGATGAACATGACTAAAGGCTGGAATACATTACATGACCTTTTCCCAGATTTACAATCTGGAAGAGTCGTTGCAGAAAGCCAAAGCCAGTCTGCAGATTTAGGACAGTCAGAGTTAACAGATTTCACAGAAAAATTGCATAGTGTATGTTGGGAATAGACTGATTTTTTAGCTTCAGATTACGATTCCATCCAGTTAACAGTATATCAAATGTATGATATTTTGAGCCGATTTTAGAACACCATAGCTGTCTCTCATTTCGAAGGCAATTCATCCTCAGGAGGTTGCATTTGTCTGCCACATACGTCATTGAGGCTGCTTCATTTCAGTAAACTGACCACTATATTCCAAAGTCAAATAAATGACAACAATTTATAATGGTTACTGTTCTGAACTAAGACATCCTTCATGATGTATGCGGCCAACAAACACAGCCTTACAAATGAGGCACACGTATGTGTTTTTTCATGTGTCATGCATCTCTTAGCAACGAGGCGTGAGTTCGAGTTTGTTGTGTTTGGTACGACTTGAAAGTCTGGTACAGTGTGTGATCCTCAGTATGACGCCGAGTTTTATTATGTAATTATTTAAAAAGATGGCACATGTTTGATGCATAGTGTTTAAGCCTGTTAACTGTCAGTGTCCCGGTAGTGGGACATTTGGCACACTTTTTGTAATATCAACTTTGAAACTTGGATTTTCTAGCAATTAGAGTCCAAATTATTTTGTAAAATATATATTTTGTATAATACATTTAGTTTAGTACATTTGCTTTACAGTAAACTTTTTGAAGCATTTCTGCTATCAATGTCTGAGTGTCTTCTTTAAAATTAATTACAACCAACCGTTCATGCTCAATAGACAGTTAACAGGTTCAATTCTGTTTCGATTTGAAAGCTCATTTAGTGTATTCCAGCCTTAAGACGAATATTACAGCTGAACACCGGCAGAAGAGTTTACGTACCAATAGCATAGAGGTACTTGCGGGCTTTTCTTCTGGGCCGGGTCTTGGCCGTTTGCAGAAGGTTGAAAGGTTTGCTCTCCTTAGGGGACTTGTTGACTTCAGTGTACTCTCTCAGAAGGGTTTGCAATGCAACTCGCAAACTGAAGTCAGAAATGCCTGTCAGGGAAAGTCTCATCACCAATGTGTACACAAAAACATAAAATAAACATAAAAAGATACGCACACCTGCACATTCATTCAATTCTATAGAGATAACTATAGACTTCACTTTATTTATTGCACTGCATTATTTTATTTCAGTTTATATAGGCCTAACCTTCAAATCAAACCTTTTCTTTCCTTATTGTTTTCATTAAATTTGGCCGCACTTTAGATTAGGATCCAATTCTCACTATTAATTAACTATTAATTTTGACTTTTGCCTCAATAAACTCCTAATTTCTGCTTATTAATAGTTAGTAAGGTAGTGGTTAAGTTTAGGTATTGGTATTAAGGGTGTAGAATATGGTCATGCTTTATAAGTACTAATAAACAGCCAATATCCTATAGTAATATGCATGCTAATAAGCAAATAGTTAATAGTAAGAATTTGACCCTAAAGTGTTACCATACCAAAAAAATTATCTTTTCATTTTCATCTTTTCATTCATCATTTTTATGTTCTTTAAATCCTGTTAAAATGTATATGTAAGACATTTTGTGAATATTGTATTCAGATTATTAATAATAAATGTAATTATTTTTTTATTCTTTGTGAGTACATGTATTACTGCAGCCATTGTTTAAAAAAAAAACACCCCTCGAATCTGTAACAGTGACTTGACCATGGTTACCACAGCTATACATTCAGTCAGAAAACACATCTCACATCTATCGTTTAAATTTAAATGTCTTTCTTTAAGTTATAACCTAATCAGAAACCAGAGAATATGAACATGAAAAAAATGTTTTCATTCATCAGTGAGTCGCACTCCTCTGAAACACAGTATCTCTAGCTCACCCTCAATGTACTTGTAGAGTCTCTGTGGAGACAGCAGAGGAAAGCGCACAGGTTCCAGAACTTCCACCACATGCTTCTTTCTGTGGGGCACGTTGTGGTGCAGCCAGTCCATAGCAGCCGTGAACACTTGATACTCATCTTCGATCCTGAGCTCTTCGCTGCGGAGCAACTTCACCAGCTGATCTTTAGACAAGCTTGAGAACTCTTCTGAGGAGCGAACCTGACACCAGACACATGACATATGATTTGGTTCCGATTGGTTCTCAAAACAACAAAATACTGACAGTCATTTAGGCTGAGTATTTGGATCTATAGAAAACTATAGTGGGCAGTACTCACAATAGTAAGTCATTTAACTGGGTGACTTTCTATATGTTAAAAACCCTCCTATGCTGTTGGGGACAGTCTGACCTGCATTCCATTTTCCAACTGCTTGAAAATCTTTATTGTAAACATATTGTCAAACATTAAAATATAGATGTCAATATACGCTAACCCCTGATTTCACAGACAAGGCTTAAACTAGTCTAAGACTAAAATGGATGTTTGAGCTGTTAACTGAAAGCAACTTGCACTGATATATCTTAAAATAAATCAGTGCCATTGTTGTGTCTCAAGATGCACACCAGTAATGTCCTAATTGAACTAAGGCCTAATCCTGGCTTAATCTCTAAACCCTGTCTATGAAACCAGGCCTAAGTTTACTCAAAATGTAAGTCTCATATTGTGAATCATTCAAGGAGAATTTACTGTTTCTTCATCTATTTGAGTTTCACAGTCAAAAAATCTGTGAACTGACCCAAACACAATAGAAATCACACAATAGAAATAGAATTATAAAACTTATCACATGTTTTATACCTTTTTAGTCTCTGACAAACTAGTTTTGACACAAATATTTTGTGTTTTTCATAGTGTCAGTTTTTGGCCTTTTGGGGAGGTTGTGTCTTGATGAAGGGTTTGCCAGCCCAGATCTTTTATCACTACACTACTCTGAACAATATACACACTCACCAGCCACTTTATTAGGTACACCTTGCTAGTACCGGGTCAGACCCCATTTTGCCTTCAGAACTGCCTTAATTCTTTGTGACATGGATTCAACAACGTGCTGGAAACATTCCTCAGAGTCAGAGATTTTGGTCCATATTGACATGATAGTATCACGCAGGTGCTGCAAATCCATGGTGTGAATCTCCCCTTCCACCACATCCCAAAGTTGCTCTATTGGATTGAGATCTGGTGACTGTGGAGGCCATTTGAGTATAGTGAACACATCGTCATGTTCAAGAAACCTGAGCTTTGTTTTATCCTGCTGAGAGTAGCCATCAGAATATGAGAACACTGTGGTCATAAAGGGATGGACATGGTCTGCAACAATACTCAGAAAGGCTCACACCATTACACCAGCAGCAGCCTGAACCGCTGATACAATGCAGGATTAATCCATGCTTTCATGTTATTAACACCAAAATTCTGACCCTACAATCTGAATGTTGCAGCAGAAATCGAGACTCATCAGACCAGGCAATGTTTTTCTAATCTTCTATTGTCCAATTTTGGTGATCCCGTGTGAATAGTAGCCTCAGTTTCCTATTCTTAGCTGACAGGAGTGGCACCGGTGTGATCTTCTGCTGCTGTAGCTCATTTGCTTCAAGGTTTGACGTGCTTTCTGTTCAAAGATGCTCTTCTGCAGACCTCGGTTGAGATGAATGGTTAATGGGTAATCTGGCCATTTTAGCCCGTCTGGCACCAACAATAATGCCATGTTCAAAGTCACTTAAATCACCTTTCTTCCCCATTCTGATGCTCAGTTTGAACTTCAGCAGAACATCTTGACCATGTCTACATGCCTAAATGCACTTTGAGTGATACACAAATGAGTTTCTGCCATGTGATTGGCTGATTAGATATTTGCGTTAACGAGTTGGACAGGTGTATCTAATAAAGTGGCCGATGAGTGTTGAGTGTATGCCAAAACCTGTGATAACTTGATTCTCCATTATATGTAAATACATCAATCTAAACACATAAATAACAAAATTACAAGCTTTGTCTTTGAATTTCATGACCAAAAAAAAACCCTATTTAACTAGATTAATTAACAGCAAAACTTTCATTTCCAGGAATTCTTCTTACAATCATTCATTAACTGTATCTGACTCTTGGTGATTTTGACATACTGTCCATGAATTTTCTTAGCAATGATTTTTCCAGTGTAGGTTGCCAGGTCTTTCGCCAATCCTCCCCATTACACAGCTTGGGACTCACACACAAGCGCACATTCACTATGGACAATTTAGCGTCTCCAATTCACCTATACTGCATGTTTTTGGATTGTGGGCAAAAACAGAGCACCCAGAGGAAACCCACACAGACACAGGGCTCCTGGCTCAGCCAGGACTCAAACCGGGGACCTCTATGCTGTGAGGCGACAGTGCTACCCACTGAGCCGCCCACTGCTTACAATACTCATCCAGAATCAACTCTATCATTACAGAAACCCCTCTCTTTTCACAGAAATGTCTGTTTTAAACCTGTGAATCAGGGTAAAAAGAAACAAAGAAGAAAGAACACAATGCTTAGAATATTTGAAACAGAAAACTTGAGTCAATAAACCCACCTCTAGAAAGTGGACGTGGATGTAGTCTTCAGTGAACTTTAACAGCTCCATACAGGCGATCTGCTCCAAAAAGCGATAGATCCCCACACAGTTGGATGGGTCCATATGAGCCCGGAGGAATTCTCCACATATATCCACCACCTCACTCAACTGCAGCATGTCTGCAGCCACCATCAGCTCTTGCACAGTGTCCACTGTCACGTCAATAGAGCCTATCAGGAGCAAAAGAAGTGCTTCTTGTAATATGTTTAGCATTCATATACTTGGGAAACTGGGTGAAAATAGCTAGACAACAAATTAAACAAATTGTTTTGGTTTTTTTCAAATTGAGTTTTACTATTGCACACTATTTAACATAAAGGTTTTTATTCAAAGAAACTTACAGTGTACTTTTTACAGGTCCGGTCCCCCTGGACACAAAGGTTTTAAAAAGTTTTTTTAATAAAAACTCTAAAACGTATAAAATTTTCAATAATAAACTGGTTTTCAGAGACAGCGGACATAATGAAACATACAATGGTGAATCTTTGCCTGATATTAAAAACATATGTGTAAGCCTTAGAATGTCCACTGGGTGTAAATTATCTGGTAGTTTGTTTGGAAAGCATTGATTCCATTCAGTGTGCCATTTGTTGCTGTACGACAGGATTCCTTATATCCGGCACTCGGAGGGCCACTATCCTGCCGAGTTGAGCCAAAGACTGTTCACTCCTACGGTTACTTATGAACGAGAAAAACTGCAACGCGCAATATGGCAGAATACGTCCCGCCTTCTAAGTAAAAGAGCCAATCGCTGATTGGTAACGTCAGTGCATCACAGTGCATGCTGTTAGATGCTCCAGTTCCCATAGAAACCTGGGACTCGCACTCAGGCATAAGCATTTGAGCAAAAGACATTTATGGGGCAGTTCATGTCAGATTTTGTTGCTGATTTGAAATATGTTATTTAATTGTGAGTTTGGCAAGCAGTTCAGGATTCCCCCATTCAAACTAACTTGGATTGATTAAATGCAGATGTGTGGCCTTCACGCCACTTCACGTCTGTAGTGATGGACAAACATACAACATATATGACTCCAGCATACCAGTGTAAATAAATTCAAGGAGAATTTCAAAGACATCAGCCTCCACTCCAGCAATGCGAACCTCCTCCTCATGGGCTTCGCTCATGCCTCCAGAGAACAAAGCAGCAAAATACGGGCCGCTGGCAGCCAGCACCAGCTTATGGACCCCAAACACCCGTCCGCCTACCAGCAGTTGCACATCACAGAAGTCAGAATGCAGACGCATCTTGTTCATCTGAGCTAGCAGGAGACCAGCGTGTCTGTCTGAGGAGTAAATCCCGCGATCACTCGCTGCCCCGGTTTCATCTCCTGCCACAGAACGCCGAGGGCATGGCAGAGATGGACCAGCGAAGGACATGATGATTCCAGCTGGGTACCACAACAATGCTTTTACCTAAAGCGCACAGAGACACACAAACAAACACGTTTAATAATGCTGTAGCTGACTTTCTCATCCAAAGCCCCTCACAGTACACTTATTACAGAGTCATTTAGAGTCACAATTGAACTGAGAATGCCTATTAAATTGCAATTTTTAGAATTTTAGGAAGTTGATTTACTTTATATTTTATATTTGATCATATTTTAATAATACATTTTTTGTTTATAAGCCATGCTGAAAGAAAATTGCCCAAGACCGCAAGAGGTACTGTGGCCAGAAATAGTGCTAAAAAAAGATGTTGTCTCTCGGAGAATGACATAATCTGCACGAATTAAATATAACATGCAGTGCATATTTATACAAAATTTTGAGTGTATTCTCACCTGAACTACTAAAACTTTATAAAAGTGTGTGTATTGTGTCACTTCAATTCTTTTGTTATCTGGGTAAGCGTTGTACTAATCTTTCTTTCTCTTGGATTAACAATGTGTTTTTGTTTCTTCTGTGATCATTCTCATCTAAACTTCTGTTCATTTTGAGTTTATTTTCACCTGAACTTCTGAAACTCGGTAGTGAGGTGAATCTTCTGAGTGGGCGCGTGGTGATAAGTGGCAAGCACCTGACCTGAAAATTGTGGGTTCGATTCCTGCGCAGTACATTATAAAAGAGTGTGTATTATTGTGTCATTTCGATTCCTTTGTTATCCGGATAAGCATTGTCCTAATATTTTTTTCCTCTTGGATTCGAAATGCTTTTTTATTTATTCATTTTTATATTTAATATGTCTAATAGTGACTATAATTCTGAGAGCCATCTTTTCATAATGTGGACAAATTGAAGGACTATTACAAAAGGTGAAAGCATTCGCTGGTGCTCAATAAGGCAACACAATGCATTAATAAGGGCATATTCCGCAACTGTATTGTTATAAAATTATCTTTAAAAAATGAGGTGGACATTTTGTGGTGTTCAAAATTAAAATTTGACTAGGATGGGCTGGGCTGGGCTGTGTTTTGCCTGTCATGCTGCTGTAAACAGATCACAAGAACAACCTGTCGAACCTGCAACCTTTCAGTTGCCAGTCCAGATGTTTAACAAATAAGCCACACCTCCTCCATGAAAAAAAATGAAAGGTGTGGACTATAATTTCTCCATGTTCCTGTGATACATTCACATTTTCAGCTTGACTTTTAAAATACAGCCCAGCCCAGCCCAAACCACAACATACAACATACATCCACATTAGAACTGCAACACGAAAATCAAAAGCTCAGTTTAACAGTTAAGAGTGTAGCGCGATTTTCTCTGCTCAATGGACGTATAAGCCTACTTACATTTTAATTTCGTTATTTTCTCCACTTCATTTATCCATAAGATCACAGACGGACGACTTCCGCATGGGCATCGCGTTTTCCTGCATCGGCACTTCAGACTGTCAAACCGATCTGAAACATCAAAATATGTTCATGAATTTTTAAAGAATTCGTGACTGTGTGCCATGATTTGACGAGTATTATTGTTGTTGCTATTTGCCTATTTATATTGTTATTTTTTATACCTTTTCAACAGTTTTAAAAGTCCTGTTGGTGGCGGTAATGCGCCGAATATCGTTCAATCTGAAGAAGTATCTGCCAGACCGAAGTAATCGATACATGATCATGAAATACTGTAACATTCAGCCTTATTCGATTGTAATGTAACATTTAAAATGAAATATTCAGATGACATAGAAAGGACATATAGATAAGATTATATGTAAACCTCCATCAAATCATATTTTCCCACCTCAGGCATTAAAGACCCATTTATTTATTTATTTAATATTTGGACACCTTTTATTCTCAACCCCCTAACGGACAAAATAGAACTGGTTTACAATTGATTTTACACAAACAAACATCTACTACTGCTCATGTGCTCAATTTAATTTAATTTAATGTAATTACTAATGATTACATATGATATGTAATATGTAATGTAATATGATAATTTTCACGTTTTTATGGAACTGAAGTTTAAAAAAAAATGACAACCTGTGTGTCTGCGGTCTCTTTATTTTTGTAAGAATAAGGTCAATTTAGATGTTTAACTAAAACCACAATTGTATTGTGTTAATCCTAACATGTCAGCTTTAAATCAGCGATAAATGCTTTCATTTTTAATTATCTTCCCCATTTTATTTATTTATTTTTTCAAAATTTATTTTAAAAAGACTCAACCAAATCACTGTATTTTCGGCAACCATGTAATAAAGAAATTAGTCATACTATATATGAATATTAATTTGGGCTTTATTAACTAAACTGCAGTGAGTATTTAAACTAAGAAAACTACTGCAGATATGATTAACTTTATAGTAACTTTATAAGTAATTGAGAGGAGGGAACGAGACATTGGGTTGCTATGCTATGGGGTTATCCCCCTCCTTCCACAAATACTGAAGCCTGACTGCATTGTGCTGGTAAAATTAACCGGCCAATGACGCGCGAGCGCATGAGCTAGGGACAGAAGATTGGCTGCGTCCGAAAACCTAGGCAGCTGACTCGTTGCCTCGCTGCATTATCAGACAATGGCTTGTAAGGCAGCGTTTGTGCATGAAGGCACCTCACGAAACTAATTTCGGACAGACTTCTTAGGCAGTGTAACCATTTAATGTTCTACAGCAAAATAGAAAGAGCTTTGGTGAGAACTAAACAAATATTTAATTACTACATTAGTCATTTCTCGCTAGAAATTACATCAGAAGTGGAAAATGTTGGTAAAAACGTACATTTACACACAAACTGACCAGCAAACGCAACTTTCGGACGCCATCTTTTTTCCCCAGCTCAACTGTCACAGAATGGAAAGCACAGGATTGTGGGATATCAAAGGCAGCGAAGGATACATAAATGCTGCCTTCGAAAATCGATCAGATGAAGGTATCTCAGGAGGCAGGAAGTGAAGCTAACATTAGATTCAGACGTACCTTGATGCCTCCCTGCCTTGAAATGTGTCCTCCGAAGGCAGCATTTTGCAGGTTTCGGACACAGGCATTGTCTCAGAGGAGCTCAGTTTGTCTCAAAGGTATGGAATGCCTTTTTTAAACTCCTAGATGTGACCGTGAGCTTGTCGTCTGGTTACCATCCAGGAACTAAAGATACAAGAGCTTGGCCGTTACCTCCGAACCTTCTGTCAAGGCCTCCAAAACTCCTGGAACCAGTTCACTGCATGGGCCATTTTTCTCGTGGTCCGGGGAACCGTCCGATATACCAATAGTGGATCACTGGTTTTGGGAGAGCAATGGGTTTGGGACTCTGCACATCACCACCTGCAGAGGGCAATTTGGTGCCAGAAGAGCCGCGCTGATGACGCGCAGACCTCAGCTCCATCCTACAAGCCCGGACAGAAGGTGTGGGTTTCAACGGCGAACATCCAGCTCCGATTACCCTGTAAAAAACACAGTCGCAGATGCATTAGCCCCTTTGAGATTGTGGAGGAGATAAACCCAGTATGCTTTGAGCTCAAGCTCCCAGCGACTTACCGCACCCACCCTCAAACCATTTCATTCACCTGTTCCTCCTGTTCCCACAGAGCCTCGCGCCATGGACGTGCTACCTCTGCTGCCAGTCGAGGAGGACAGAGTATTCTCATTTAAGGAAATTCTGGACTCTCGACGTTGAGGTGGTAGGATAGAATATCTGCTAGACTGGGACGGATTCAATCCAGAAGAGCACTCTTGGGTCGAGTCGTTATTCTCGATCCCACTCTACTCACCAACTTCCATGCACAGAGGACGACCAGCCATGGAGGGAGGAGGGTGTACTATCATGGAATCGCCAGGCTTCACCCTCTCCGGAATATTAATCACCACCACCTGGTCATCTATCAATCATCTCATAACCACTCCTGTATATAAGCCTGCACCACACACACCAGCCTTGTCTGGTCTACGACTAGGACTGCCTGAACCTCTTGATACTATCTACCTGTGTTGTTTCTCCGAGCCCCGATCTCCTGTGTTACTCCCTTCCTGGATCCCTGTTGTTCCCACAAAGAGACATTGTGAACATTCCTCTACAGCGATCATATAGGTGTGTGTGGTGCACTGTTATCTCATGTCTGATGTATTTATTTATTAAATACATTTCTTGTAAATGTGCTGCTATCATGTGCAGTGTGAAACAGGAGTGTTTTCATCATTAATCTGCTCTGGTTGATGTTTATTACTTCATCTGCCATCTTTTCGTTATTATACTCACCTCTCGCCATTGAGTCTGTGTTCCCTGATAGTAAGATAGAAATAAGAAATTAAAATATATATATATATATATTTAAATGCAAGCAATAATTATTTTTGTTCATTATAATGGACATACTTGATGATTTGTGAAAAGCTTTTAGCATTTCATATTGGTGAACCAGCACATTAAAAAGTTTGAGGGATTAACACCAGTTTTATAATCATTACAGGTAGAAGTAAATAAAATGCATAGTTTTAAAAGACAGCTACTGATGACAGTGTACAGTAAAAGTCAGGATGCATTGCATCCAACACAAAAGAGACCTGTTGGTAACAGAGGATTAATAAGTAGGCCTATTATAAAGTTAGTCTAAATACATATAATTATACACCAAGACTAATAATAATACCACCCTTGTGGATTCTTCCACCTGTGGTGAATCTAACATTATCGAAAGGGGGGAAATGATCTAGAAACAACTAGAGTAAAGCACTATGTTTTGCTAAATATATACATATATATATATATATATATATATATCAGTATATAGAGGATCATTTATGCCATTAAACAAGAGGAAAATGCACAATTCATGGTATTATGACTCCTCATGCTAACTCCCCGAACAGTAGCTTCAGAGCCTTTTGGACAGAGCAATTAGAAATGGGAATTAACCTTTAAAAAAGTTTGTATTATTTGAATTGAAAATCATACAAATTATCCCATGGTGCTATGGATAGTTTGGTGTATGTGGTGAACTTGAACTTGAAGGAAACGCTTCTTTAGAAATAAGTCTAAAAGATTCATCCAGGTAGATGTTACACAGAAGAATGCTATATAAATGTAACAAATTATTACTATTATTAAGTTAGCAAATTCTTTTTGGGCCCACTGTGTTTATAGCAGTCGGTGGCTTTCCAGACTTTATGCTATTTTGTTGAAGAACTCCTCTGTTGATACGTCATTCAATAGACCATTTGGAACAATTAAAAATTATGTTTTATACTATTGTAATTGTTGGTTTTCTTTATTATTAATCCTCCCGAATGGCAGCCATATGAACAGTACACAGGAAAATTTTGAAAATTGACACACTTGTAGAGATGGTAATGAATTAGTAACCTGACCAACTTTGGATCCACCTATGGGTTGAATAGTTTGTCAGAAAGTCATGATCTTGGTGTCTATGTACTTGGGTCATGATGAATCCGTGGATACCGATTTTTTTCAGGATCGTGTGAACCATCGCCATTTTGAAATGTCTTAAATTGCAATATCTTCAAAAGATTTGACATATCGGCACAAAATTTGGTAGGGTTAATTGACAGCATGTCCGAACTGACTGTCTGTGTTTGTTGTCTTATGCTACTTAGCTTATTATAATTTAGCTCAATTTTGTCCATTCTTTCTAATGTGGCCATACACTACATTAGTGGCTAAGTTAGCATAGCATGCTAACCAGTTAATATGCTAAGTAATGCTTTTGTGTGCTCATTCTTGCATTGAAAGTTTAGCAGCCTAGTGTATGTGTGAGTGGTGCACTGTGATAAGCAATGAACACTTGACCAGAAAGTTGGAAGTTTGAATCCCAAATGGTGCAATGTCCAAATTGTTACTGATATACCAAGTACATTCAAGGGTTTATTTGGCTTTATATTAAAAGTGTTTTCTGTTATTTAGTAACAAATCCTATGTCTAAAAATGTTCTGTCCTCTCTGTGATACATAATGTTTAGCAACAGAATTTCCAAACTAAAGTTTGTTTACGTAAATCCTGTTGGACAAAATCTGAACCATTTTACCTATGTTCTGTTAAACATATTTTTTATATCCACACCCACCCTATAGAACACTTACAAACTTTAAAAGTAAGTGGTTATATTTCTTCCCATTTTTTTCTTTCTTTTTTAGCTACTTTACTACTTTTTGAACTCATGGAACCCTTGGAGGGGCTTGGACCCATTATTGCTGCTAGCAGCTATATATCAAAATTATTTTTATATTTTAATTAAAAAGTATGCACTGGTCAAAAAGAAATTGAATATTGTGTACAAATTACAGTACATGAGTGGGTGTGGTTATTTCCAGGTGATGTAATAGTGAATCAGTCTATATGTATTTTATAAACATAAGCGACAGTAGGATTTGATGTCTACAAGTGTCATCATATGATAGCGTAGGGACCGCACACGGAGATGCAGTAATCAGGGTTTACTTATAGTACCTGCACACTTGTTACAAGCTGTCCTTGCGTGATGTAACCAGGAACCTGTTCTTCACACACTGACACACACTCACAAAGCTTTTAAGCCCATCCACACTGCTGACACAGTCCGAACTAATCCCGAACACGCTTCTAATATGCAACCTGTTACAAGAATGTCCTTGTTTTCATGTCCCCACATAATACTATATTATAGTCTACCTGTGCAGATTTCTCTTCTGAACATTCTGTTCTTCTGAATTAATACTAGCAGTGCAACAATAAGTCCTTTTAGTGTCACAGAGTCATTCTCAGGAAACAATTCACATTAGTGAATGGAAAAGTATATTCAAGGATTTTACATTTCACATCAATTTTGCTAAAGTTAATCATTGAACTTTCAACAATTTATCTCACCCAAGGCCCAAAAGTAGCCAACATAGACATTGGGGACAAAAAACATGTTTCTATTAACTCAAAACATGTTACAATCTAAATGTTTTGTGTTTGAATGTAACAGGGTTTAATGTTCATAAAATTGTAATGTTGTTTCACTTGATATATTAGGAAGCCTGTTTCACACTGCACATGGTAGCAGCACATTTACAAGAAATTCATTTAATAAATAAATACATTAGACATGAGCTCTGAATTTATTCACAATCCATTCTTTTATTTTATTTTTTTAAAGAAGCAAAGAAGCATGCCATTGTAGCAAAAAATAAGCTCTGCAAATAAGGGTTAATGTTCCCTGTCTGCTGCTGACAAATGACACATAATGACACATTTGACAGAGAGTTGATCATCTCAAGGATGAGCAGTTTGGCATCGTGTCATGTAAAATAGACACACTCATTTATTCAACTCAATGAAGTGTCCCATAAGACAACTACACTGTCCTGGCTTTCCTAATAAAAAAAAGGTAAACATTAGAACTTAAATTCAACAAATACATTTACTGTAACTTTTTAACAGGTGCAAAAATGGATACTTTTGCTGTGTACAAAATATTTAATCTGTCTTTAAAATGTTTCTCAACTTGATTTTTTGGATTTCTAATAAACCATGCCTCAAAAACATCCTTACTTGGGTGCGCAAAAAAACAAAACAAAAATGAATTGCAGGCATCTTGTTTTAGACATAAAGCAAGATTTGAAAGTGTGTCATTCAATAATAAATGCACCCCACTGTGTTACATTCACAATACACTTTTTAAAATGTTTTAATAACATTTGAATAAAAAGTTTATATGCATTCATCCCCATTTAAAAAAGCGTGATTGTATAACAAAACCCTTAAAAAACAAATTCTGATGTTTTTGTGAGTATCTGTAAACATGTCTACAAAGGGCTCATCAAATACTTGTTCAAGTACTGGAGTCTCATCATGACCATGAGGAATGCTTTGGAAAGTGCAATATAGTCTACATACACAACAGCCCTGACAGTTGGTTCCAGCCTTCACACAATGTAAAATGAAGGGACCTGCCAACAAGCGCCAAATCTTCTTCAGTCTTAGTGCACTTAATCTTCACTGTGAAGCCAGCTGTCAGCATGGTGAGCGGACTCAGTTGTGAACGGTGGGAGCGCTGGACATGTAGACCGGATATGCCAGCCGTACATCCAGAGCCTGGTTGTGCTGTGCCAAGGAGGTGTGATGGTAGTGCATAACTAGATCCTTCAAAGACTTGTGGAGATCAAACGGTTCGACAAATCCATAGCCGCGCTCTGTATGGCGAATCACACAGTGCCTCACCTGGCTGCCAACCCTGTGGTTAAAGATATCAAGTGCAGGGTTAGCTTCTGAGAATCGGGGTACATCAGGAAACAATGTTTCATCTAGTAGCTAGATTTATAAAAGTTTCTAAGTTTTTTGGTATTGAACCTATGAAAGATGGTTAAATACCCCTACTTTCCTGTCTGTACTCTATTGTACTATAAATAAAAGCAAAAAAGCATGAATATTGCAGTTTTTATTTGGCCTTTAGGTTTACTAGAGTCATTAGACTAGTTTTGCAATGCTTAATTGTCTAATGACTTGAATGTATTAAAGTGTTAAAGGGATAGTTCGCCCACAAATGAAATTTCTTATGTCATTTCAAAACGATATGAATTTAGCCGCTTTTCCACCGTCTTGCCAATTCTGGGCCGAAAACAGTTTTTAATTGTGCTGTGTCGAACCCAGCTCAAGTGGAAATATAACTGGAACCGTTCCCTACTGTTCTTAGAAACGTTCGGCCCGTCAGTGAAATATCGAGAAATTCAAGAAATATCTCTGGGGGTTTTTTGTCCATACGTTGTAAGTTAGTGGTCACTAGTGTTAATTTGATCAGCTATTTTTAAATGTAATCTTAGTCTTAGTCCTGTGTCAAATGTACTTCGTTTTTATCATATTTAGTCAACCTTGTCCTGTTATTGTTTAGTCGAGTTTTAGTCGATTAAATGTCTGGGCATTTTAGTCTAGTTTTAGTCAATAAAAGCCTAGTCATAACTAATCACAAAACTAGTCATAGTCACAACGATTGTTGTCATTTGAGAAATTAATCTTTTCATTTCATCAGAATTATTGCACTTTCACCTATAAGCAGAAAGCAAGAGAATGTCAATCATATTTGACCTCATCTAATTTTCCTGATTTATTATAAATAACTAGAAACTTCTCTCAAAAATCAAAATGGTAAATTTCCTAATAATAATTCCAAATTTCATTAATGTTTTTCTATATAAACAACAGTAAAAAAGACTTTGTATTGTCACACAGAGGTTGCATCACTGAGAAGGTTTGAGCGCAGATTTAGTCGCACCAAACAGCGCATGCGGCTCGTGAACAGAACAGAACACACTATTAACAGAAAAGCTCTGATTGGGGAATTTAAAATCTTGACATTTGGCAACCGCATCACATGAAAGATCAATGCTTGTAAAAAAAAATGTCTCCTCTTTTGATTTGACAAAAACAAAGAGGTGTTTTGGTATAGTTTTTTTTTTTTTTAACTACATTTTAGTCTTGTCTTTTTTCATCATGTTGATATAGTCACAGTTATTGTTTAATGACGTTGGCGTCATCTTGTCATCGTCTCGTCTCGTCTTAGTCATGGGAAAACAAAAATTATTTCAGTGAACATGTTTCGTCATAGATTTTGTTAATGAAATTAGCACCAGTGGTCACCAAGATAGAGGAATTATATCAGCCCAAATAAAAGTTTCACAAGGTGTTTATGACATAAGTGTTAGCAATAAAATTGTAAACGTTCATTATACAACATGAAGGGAAGTATTACATAGGTTACTTTTAAAAGGTGACCTAATTTATGACTAAATCATTAACTAAAGTTAATTATTCAGTCAGAAGCTAGGTCAACTTTTAAAAGCAACCAATTTATTATTTATCTTCCTTTGAAACCAAATAACTATGATTTATTGTTGCATCGCTGCATCAATAGGAAGAGAGTTATAATAATATGAATGTTTCAAGTGCCCAACCAAAGTGACCACTGATCACCATAATGGCGAGTGGTTTTTTTTTGCTTGACAAAATGGCACTATCAATTAACCAATCAATTAATCTTAACTTGGCTTTTCTGAGTAAACAAGGTATAGTATGTGAATAGTACAGATTACTAGATTTTTACAATTAACACATTAAGTAAAGTTAACTAAAAAGTCTTAAGTTAAAATAACTGTTGGATTTTACAGTGCAAATTGTCTCCCTAAACGAGACTATAGACTCTGAAGATGATAGATTTGTATGAAGTTACGGAACATTTCTATTTTGTGCTAATTAACAAACAAACAGGACAATGCACTGATTGATAACTTACACTACAGAGCAGGCGTAACAATCCTTTGTGCTGCTGTTGCGGATGAGGAAAGCTCCAGATGGTTTCCCATGGAGAAGCTCCTCTGCCTGACTTCGACCGAGATCTCCCACAAACCAACTCTCTTCCTCCAGGAGCTCCACACTCTTCTCTTGACCCTCTTTTACCTCACATTGAGACCTGAGAAAATAATCACTCGTTGATAAGCAAAAAGCTCTGAAAACGCCTCATGCTTGGCTGTAGCTCTAAGAGCACCTCTGTCCAATTCCTGTACCTTACTGACCTATTGCATCAGACAAAGCACCCAGACGTGTCCCCACTTGCTGCCTTTGACTTTGTTATTAAAAACGGGAAATTAAACGGCTTCAAAAGGGCTTGAAGAAGTGATACAAGATTTTTTTTTTTTTATCAAATCAGTGGTGACAGGAAAGATTATTTAGAAATACAATAAAAATCATAATTACTGGTGTTTGCCAAGTCAAGTATCACACATCAAGGTATAGTTCATCCAAAAATGAAAAAAACACAAATGAAGATATTATAATGAAACCTGAGAGAATTCTGTCCCTCCATTCACCCAAAACTTTGACGCTTCAGTTGAGCTTCTGTTTACCATATTTGATGTCAAGTCAAGTCACCTTCATTTATATAGCGCTTTTTACAATACAGATTGTTTCAAAGCAGCTTTACTGTAATAACAGGAAATTAATGGAAAAGAGATTGTTTTGGCTGCACAGCAGCTCTAGAACATTTTTTTTGTTGTCCTGCTAAAGTACGTTTTTTAATTGATTTATTTCTGTTGTAAAAAATCCTTAATTATTTACTTTGGGGCCACTTACATGACACCATTTTCAACTAAAATAGAAAACTTTTAATGCGATCTGTCCGTTCATTTGCATGGCAACAGTGTTTGGTGGCTTGAGAACGCAAACTTTGTGTGCTCTATGTATGTGTGTTGATCAATGTTTTTATGTGAATAAAAGCTTAAATTAAATTAATTCATCAAATAAAGCATGTGTCTCTTCTTGGATTTTAAACCACTTAATTCATAAGGATATCTTTATGGACTTTTTAATAAATTAAAAAAATTAATGGGTGAATGGGTGCAATGGAGGAACAGAAATCTCTCAGGTTTCATTAAAAATATCCTCATTTGTGTTTTAAAAATGAATGAAAGTCTAAAACCCCAAATCCAAGTATTAAACTTGAAATCTATGAAATCTGTTTTATTTTTATTTTTTTCTGGATATCGTTTTAATAGTCGAATTGTCTAATTAAATAAAACTTATACACTTTAACAATTTATAGTATAACAAAAATGACATGTTTCGATGTTTTATTCAATTTTAATTGTTCTGGATTCTGTTAGAGGTTTAATTAAATTGTAATAATCAAAAAGCATGTCTAATCAATTGAATTAATAAAACTTAACAACTTAATTATTTATTAACATTTTTACAATAATATGGCCATTTGAAATGTTTTACTTTTTCAGAAATTCTGTTGTCTGTTTCTGTTTTTCTGGATTTGTGATTTAATACACATTTATGTTTTAAAACAGAGGTAATCAAATGAAGGTATACAACATTAACAGTTTAATTAATCTTTTAAAATGTAATCAAATGAAAACAACAATTCCTTTTATTTTGGCAAACAAACTTCTGCACAACATTTATCTTAAAACTAAAACAAGAAAAATTGTGTGACATTCTTTAAAAATAAAGTTTAAATAATTTTATTACTTCTACTATTTCTATTATTAAAACTACATTCTTTATATTAGTAAAATATTTCTGTCACAATTTCTCCAAATCAAACCAACCTTTAATTTTGACAGGTTGTCGTGCATTTCTGTGTGTATATGACGATAGTTTTTCCCAAATGAAATGATGAAATGCTGATGAAGTGACTCTCAGAGCAGCTCTGGAGAATAAAAGAAGATATTTTGAAGAATGTCGGTAACCAAACATTTAATGGGCCCCATTGACTTCCATAGTGGACATGGAAGTCAATGAGGCCCATCAACTGTTTGGTTACAACATTCTTTCAAAATATCTTCTTTCGTGCTCAACAGAAGAAAGAAACTCTTACAGGTTTGGAACAACTTGAGAAAATGAGTAAATGATGACTGCGTTTTAATTTATTAGTGAACTATCCCTTTAATTCCTAGTGTGCTCTTTCAGTACTGCTGTTATCGCAAGTAAAACATATAGATCATATGAGCACTCACTCTGTCAGATGACTGTGGATTGTGTCGGGGAAATCCTTGTTCTCTTGAGAATAACACTGCTCTTTTGAGATCTCTCTCATATTGACAGGCTCTAAAGATTTTCTCCTTTGGATTTCCTGTAAAGCAACAGGGAAATTCTTAGAAAAGCAATGTATTTGATATACATTCCTTGATATTTTTCCAAACACTATTATGTCAGCACAGATTTGATACTTTTCCTAAGCTTACCTGTAATAACGTAGTGCAAGCATCATATAGCTGGTCATACTCTGCTGTCTTCTGGAACAGTCTTAAACATTCTTGGAGTTTCTCTCTGGTTGTGCTCAAAAACTCTTCCTTCACAGGTTGATCCTGAACATGCAATAAGCTTAATGACTAAGGGAATTCACTTGTTGACAAAAACACATTAACTAAAGCTTCATTTCAACTAAGATCATCTTCACAATGAAATTCACTGAAAGGGTACCGACCGTGTTACAGTGGGACACGGGATAAGCCAATGTGACATCCAGGGAAGAGTTGTACTGGACTAAGCTCCTATGCCTGTAGTAAGATATCAGATCTGGCACTGAGCTGAAGGTCAGAGGCTCCGAGAATCCAAATTTTCCATCTCGATGGTGGATCCTGATGAGTTTGTTGGTGCCATTGTTCCTGTGGGGATTTCAATAAGAGCTTTCACACATACAGCCTTTCCTGTAAATTCAATGGTACAGTGTATTTCTCCATGTAGAGGTCATGTGTAAAAAGAGCCCATTGTTGAAACTGTCGTTGCTGTCTGTCTTGCCGGCTTAAGAAGTTGTTATATTTCTGAAAAAATGAGCTATTTGTGAACAAAGCCATAAGATTAACTTTAAAGCTGCAGTCCGTAAGTTTTGAATCTTCGTCGTCATCTCTGTTTGAAACCTGCAATTGCAGTTTGTTTGCAATACTTTGTTCTCAAATTGTTAATGTTAACAACATCAGCATTGCGTGACTACGTGTATTTAGTGTGTATTAGTGATACGTGTAGAGTTTAATTTCTGTACAGTCTAATCTCTTGCTTTTGACTACGGGTGAATCTCCAGTTGTCACTAATGATCGTCGTTTGGACCTTTCTAGATTACAATCCACCATCAAAATGACACATTTAATTATTCCAGCTGCTGTGAGAAAAGGTTATAAATGATCTGCCACCTGCAGCATCCTCACATGCGATAGCCTACTAGCCGGACTCCTTTATGTATACAGACGTGACGCAATGACGCAAAGACGAACGGCGGCATGCACGTATTTTCAGCGGAAACCCACCAATACCACTCAAATTATAACAAGCTCACATTATTACAAGCTTACCGTTGTGAATCGGGCTAAGGTAAGGAGATCGTTTTGAACACTGGCTGGTTATGTACTTGCTCAAAATGTGATTTTGGATCACTTTTAACCAAAAAAAGTTACGGACATCAGCTTTAATTTTAGCACATTCAAGGTTAGGATGCTCTAATGTAAAAACAGTTTGAGCCAAACTTCTGATTGACACAATTACTGCATGCTGTGTCATCTACGTTGTGGAAAATATGTCGTCAAATTAGGGTACGTTTTAATGACACTAATGTGTGAACTAATGTACTAGTGTGTGATTGGTAGCAATACAGACAAAAGACTAGTGATTAGTTGGCCACTGTCGGTACCCCTTTTTCACTAAAAGAGGAATCCTAAAATGTGCTATCCTTACCTAACAGTTAACGTATATTCTCCTTGCACCCTGCAGGAGGCATTTCGGACCAGGAAAGCACCGTCAGGCATGCTGTGGAGTATTTCGTTCACCTCCTCCCTATGTGGTATAAATTCAATAATAAGCAAACAAATTGATAAAGACAAAAATACTAAGGCTTAATAGTTTACAGAATAAAACTAAAATACTCTCACCTTGATATGTCAGCCCAGTACCACCCGGCCTCCTGTAATGAGTCGCTGGGCTCCATTTCTCTTAGTAGATGATCGTCGCTACTGATGACTGATTAAAGAAACATAATGTGAGACAATCTAATATTAAACAGTTCAGCAACTGTCACTTTTCTACTGGAAAACCTCCAGCCCCATCACAATAAATTGTCAGTTTGTCAGGTTTTGGTTACTGGAAATAAAAAATCAATTGTGCCAATCCACTATTTTACTTATTTTATTTAAAAAAATATTATTCAAAAGAATGGTTACACTTTATTTTAAGGTGTCTTTGTTACACTGTGTAATTATACATTTAAGTACTGGATAATATTAAGTAACTACATGTACTTACTGTAGGGTTAGGGTTTGGTTTAGGCTTAGTTGCATGTAATTATGCATAATTTATAGTTATTACTATAGTAACTACATGTAACATGTAACAATGACACTGTAAAATAAAGTGTTACCATAAGAATAAACAGATCTTTAAATATATTTTAACACATTACAATATAAATGAATATACTTAATATGATATACAATATATTTAATTATATTTAATAATTAGATATTATAAATTGAATATTTAATCTATTTTAACAAAAACAACATTTTCGTATTTGTTTCATTTTTGTCAATATCAGTTCACATATGCATCATTTTAATTTAAACAGAGATGAAAATGAGGAGGTTTTGGGGAGCAACTGCAGTTACGATTCCCTTAATGAAAAGCAGATGGCCAGCAGACAGAGAAACTTTAATTCTCGCCTATTCTATTATTAACCTATCAGTAAAACTGTCAACAAGACAGTGTGTTTCGGTAAAGAACTGTCTAGAACTATGTGCGGCAGAAGTGACAGCTGTGGACAGAACAGCGCTCGGGATTTCCCTGGTATTCCCGTTTGCGAATTCACGAATCCTACTATGGAAAAGGTGAATATTCACTACATAACGTGACGTCAATCAATGGGTCTCTACGATTGGCCTAAAGAAAGACTCATGCAGAGCCGTTGAAAACGGCACTGAACTCATGAATACTAATCAAGTTAAGTGATTGGACGCTCAAGGACTGTTACCAAGCAACGTCACCATTGCCTATTTAATATTCATGAGCTAACGCTTCGCCATAGTAGGATTGGTACTTTCGTGGCCCGGTATTCCTGCACTGCTGACCTCAATGAACTCAGCGATGACATGTTGAGACATGCAAAACTCAACGAATGAAAAGCACAAGACTGGGCTAACTCACTTTTACATAATATGAACTAACTTTCACAAATGTTACCTTCATGAATACTACTATATTATTGTTCCCAAGATTAACGCTTTGACACTTAGGATTGTGTTTGAACGAGAACAAAGCCAGGGTGACTTAAACAGAATAAACACCAAATATGAAGAGATGAGAAAGAAAGAATTACGAAATAAAGTTACGTAACTTACCAGTGCCCGCTGCGCTGACACGATTCATTTCGATGTAGGAAAACGGTTCTGCAGACGACGACATCGTTTCTTCAACAATGGATCGTGTTGCAGAAGTGAATTAAGCCCTTTAAATACTGTCAATCGAACCGTAAAATAACTGTAAACGATTGTATGATTGTTATATCTAAGATAACGAAGAAAACAACGGCAGGACAATGTTAAAAATCCGAAAAAAACAATTTTCTCTTCTTAATCCAAGTGTCCAGTTGTAAAAAATTTGGCAGCCAGTTATTCAAAATAAAACTTAGCAATAAAGCTTGTGATCATGTACCAGAATAACATACATGATGATGACATTCATAACACTATGTATTGATCTAAATATCCAAATGAACAGTGTCTTGAGTGAATCAAACTCTTATAAGGTTTGGGACGATGTAAGTGTCTGAGGACGATACCATCGATCTGCATAGGGAAAACTTTATACAGAATGTCGTTGTGTTGTTATTTCTAATTATTTTGTTGTTATCATACATTGTCACTGCTTTTATCAAAATACTGGAAATACATTTTAGAAACTGTGTATTAATTGTATGCACTTATTTAAAGCCACTGTTGTCTTCAGGTTTGGAGGTATCACCCCCTTTCTCTGCAACTATGTTACGGTCCGTTTTTGTCCTGCTTATATATCGCATTGTGCCAATTGATACTTTTCTTTAACAACTTGTTTTAAGTCAAAATTCTGAGTTTTCTGCACACCGACATTGTCATTTGTAATTTGTAAGAAAAATGAAACCGTCTAAAAGAATAAAGAAAAATGGCATGACATTTTTGTAACTTAAACGTTATGAAGGCCTGCCCCGTTCCTTCAGTGAAGGGAACATTGTGTACTGTTGGCATTGCATTGTCTTCCTACTGACACAGTGAAAGTTTCAAACGCTAGTTCGGTTGAGCTTTTAAAGCAGCACTTTTCAGACACATGAAGACATGTGAATAGCTTTTTGCATGATATAACATTTCGAGGAAAACCAGAAAGCCATTTTTAAAAGATTAGTTCACTTTAAAAATAAAAATTACCCCATGATTTACTCACCCTCAAGCCATCCTAAGTGTATATGACTTTCTTCTTTCTGATGAACACAATTGGAGTTATATTAATAAATATCCTTACGCTGTTGTGCTTTATAATGGCAGGGACGGGGTCCATTGAGTTTGAAGCTCAAAAAAGCACGTCCATCTATTATAAAAGTACTCCACACAGCTCCAGGTGGTTAATAAAGGCCCTTTGAAGATAATCGATGGGGTTTTGTAAGAAAAATATCCAGTATAAAGTGAACTAATCCTTTAAGTGCAATGAATCAAGGCTAATGATTAATGATTAAATAAGTCTATTAAATGAGACAATGTATCACGATTATTATATTTAAATGTACAGTGTTGGGTAAGTAACTCTAAAAAAGTAATTAATTACTAGCTACTAATTACATCTTCAACAATGTAATCAGATTACTAATTACTCTCGAGGATTGGATTACTTCTAATTACTTTATAAATCAACCTCGACCAGTTGAAAAATACAAGAAGAGACACAAAACTGCACTTTTGCATAAATTATTCTTGAACTGACCAAAGTGTGTAAATTTCAAACATACATTTTAACATTACATTTTGGTGTTAAATCCACTATTGTTTTATATGGAATTGTTCTATAATCTATACATCAGAAGTAACTGTAATTAAATTACAGAACAATTAAGAGGTATTCCCCTTTCAAAGGAAAAGTAATTAAATTACAGTAATTAGATTACTTAATTAATTACACCCAACACTGAAAATGTATAACATGTTATGATATTGTAATACATAATTTCACATTAAACCTCCAAATTAACGTACAAACAACATGAAGACAGTATATTTAAAATATTTGTTTAATTAATAAAAAAATTGTCATTAATAAAAATGTTTTACTAAGTACTTTGAATAAAAGCCATGCAGACCATCAGTCAGCCGCTCTCTCGTACTTCACGGAGCTGGTGAGCGGAAACCTATAGCTTGATCATGGCAGGAAGGGAAAAGGAATGCTGCGTTTTAAGCGATGTAGCTTTTGAAAGCATAAGATCCCGCCCTTTTCTTCAGAGCGTCTCCAAATCCACACCTCCTCCAAAACACATGAACACGTACAGCAGGGAACAAAAAAAAGCAGGTCGTTAAACTGCCTCATTTCTCAAAGCACATAACATTAAAATAATAATGAACATAACTGAACTGTACCACCTGACTGCTGCAGATTCATTTTGGCGTTGATAGTGTTAGAAATGAAATGCATAAATTAGAGAAACCGCGTTCCGAGTTGGCTATAACTTCATGTTTCCATCTCTTCCAAATTACAGTAGTTAGCCTATGGCGTGAAAGCAGCAGAATCTCGTTGTTTTGGTTCAGGAGGAACTGTAAAAGGTGGTTGCAGTGCTGATGACTGACATCTGTCTGTCTCCGCATAGCATGAAACGCTCTGATGACGTGTGATGTCTGTGCAAGCAGGTGTTGCAGAGGTATGAAAATACACTGGCAGGCAGGTAGGACATCACATAGAAAACTGGCAAGTTCACTCAAAAAAATTATACGTTGGATTTACTTAACATTTTTGTCAACTGGTTCCACGTAACTGGGTTATGTTGAATTTAATTAACATTTATTATTTCAGTAAACTTAAGTTTCTTACATAAGGTGATTTAGCCACTTAGTTGAATCAGGTTAACATTCTTAATTTTGTCCAAAACAATTAAGTTCAATTATTCTAAAATGATTATAAAACAAAAACCAAAAAAAGTAATCCAGTTTAATTGATTCTTTTTATTTACAATTTTTACAACATTTACAAATGTTATCTAACAAGAAAAACTTTTACAAAATCTTATAGCCAAAAGATGGTTTTGTTACATTCATGGCATGCACAAAGTAGTTGTTTTTTATTATTTAAACAACTTTAATTGTTTTCAGCAGGTCCTCAGCCTCAGTCCTTCACCACAATAGTAACCTCCAAAAACAGTAACATACCAGAATCTCTTTTAAATATAAAAATAAAAGAACATTAAACATTAACAAGTCTCACAATTTTTTCATCTTGATGAAAAAAATGCATACAATAACATTTTATTTCAACATTTACACTCCGTATCCAGTCCTGTGCAAAGCATGATGGGAAGGGAAAATCCTGTCTCTGGTTTCTATAATGTAGTTTTAAAACAACTAAAATCATTTATGTACTCTCAACTCAAATGGATTAAGATATGTGGTTGAAAAGAATTGTGTTGGATTTACTTAATTTACTTAAGTAAACTGAACAAGCATCAAATGTTATTTTCGGCCTAGTTAACTGTAGCATGTTATTTCAAAATGAAAATATTGAGTTGAGCTAAAACGCAACGGTTTCAAGTAAGTTTAACACAATGCAATTTTGTTTGAATGACAAACCTAATACAATGGTGTTAAATGAAAATTATTTTTTAAATAAACTGAACAATATCGAAAAAAACATTTTTTTGAGTGTTGTAAGGCCTTTCCAGTCAAATCTGATCTATAATATCTATATCTGAAGCAGTGCCTCATATGTAGGTCTATGGCAGGCCTTGCAATTCTTAAAACTTTATGCAAATTGATATTAAAAAGCATAACACTACACAGCGATTCAGATGAAATGTGAATACTAGACTATTATAGACTGTGTTTTTTTTATTGCATTAGGACAGATTTTCGAGATCTTTGTCTATTCTGCATACATGCAATAATCTCTGGGCAGAAACACATAATTGGCATCTCTATCATTCAGACCAAACCAATATGGTTTCAACCACTTGTTTTTAATTTACAGTTAATTCATCACAAACTAAAGTTGACCCGCTCAACATTTTATGTTTGGAATGTTATGGATCATAATATCCCATTTTCAATAATGTTGCAATTCATGGCAATAAACATTTTTACATATTGAGATGTCAGAATAGAACTGTTGTTCATATAATATGTGCTGTCTACTGATTTTCTGTACACTGACAACACTATTTCCAAACACGTCACTGAGTCAATAAATATTTCCTTTCCATTTCATATCCTTTTCAAATAGTCTGATCTTTTGGTGTCTAATACAAACAATCCACTTAAAATAGAACAAAATATCATTTGCTTATGGCTAGATTACATTGCACTTTTCCATAAGCACAAGTGATACAGTGTCTATTTCTGGTGGTTTATGTTAGGAAAACTCTGCCAAGATCAGGATGTGCGTATACAGAGCCATGGCCATTGTGTTTCCGGCTTCACAACTTCATTCTGTCTCTGTTAGCAAACAAAGATTAGAGAATATGAATCATTATATGTGCCTTGACTTCCAGTGCATTTGGTTGGTTTTAAAAGCAAAAATCTGTTAAACTGTGCTGCAAATAGTTTTCTCTTATGTTGGTTTTTAATAATTTATGTTTTCTGTGCTGTAATAGTTGATTAATAATATCAATATTTTAGCTAATAGTTTTGCATGTTTCAACTGTTTCATTAAAGTGCCCCTATTATGCTTTTGTAAAGGCTCATAACTTTGCAATAGATTGACATGAATCCATAATTCTACATCATCACCTCTTTTCTCACAGTGTCTGAAACGGTTCAATAAAGGATTGAGTTTCCGCCAGCCTGTCGATTGGTCAGATGGCCTGGTCTGTTGTGTTTGGTCGACCGTTCAGAGCGCGTGTCGGAAACAAAACGACTATTACCATATCTGAATTTCAGCTCTTCCTCAGCGCTTGATACACAGTGATACGAACAGTAATGATGGCGTCATTTTTTCCATATCAATTCGAGTGCGGGTCCTCATCCTTTGGAAGTGCATCAAAGTGGATTTGCAGTGCTGAAAACGGCGTCTTCTCACAACCTCTTCCAATCTCAGTTTCAACTTCATTGTTTGAGGGTCAAAGTAGACGTTTTTCGCGGACAGCCAATGAAGACCATAGGTGTCAGAATATATGCAAGGAGGCAGAGGTAAGTGAATCCAAACACAGTGTTTATTAAGATACTAAGAGTGCAAAGTGAGTATGCAAGGAATACTGGTGCAGATTCTGTGAAGATCACTCGGTGCGGGGCTGATCACAGGGGAGTACGTTCGCTTCAGGTATGTGTATACCAAGCAGTCACAGTTCATTAATACTTGTTCTTTCTCCTTCAGACATGGTCGATATAAAGAAAGCTCGAGGGAAACACTGGAAGCTCTGGAGAGCACGGGATCACAGGCGATGGGAAGCAAACAGGTATCCTGGAGACAGTACGGCAATGACACAGAGGTTAGTGGAACACAGGTGAGTATACGTTACATCTTGGGATCTTTGGGTGTATCAGAGGATCAGGAGACATCAGAATATGGTCTGTTCCTGTTGGAGGTTTGACAATGAACTGAGGCTGTGGTGAGTGTTTTATTGTGCCTGGTGATGAGGTTGTTGATGGGAAGCAGGTGTGAGTGATTAGTATTCTGGGGAGAGTGATCGTTGAGTAGTGGATGGGACCGAGCTTGACTGATCTCTGACAATAGGCTGGCCTTATGCAAATTTGTTACATTGTTACGTAGGTTTGCCAAATCATTTCGGCGGTTCAGAATCAGTTCTTTCTTTTAGGGGACAATAACTTTATTTGTCATGCACTTTGATCTTTAAAACTTTGCAGACATTTTACATTCACAAACAACTATATTACACACTGCAGGAAAGGTAATATTCGAAAAAGCATAATAGGAGCACTTTCATTAATTATTAATCATTAATAGGAGTGTTTCATAACTGTTTTACTGTGTGAATTTTACTGCAAAGTCACTAAAAAGCCAGTAATAAAATTTCATCATAAATCACTGTCAATAAACAACAGGTTTTCACTGTGACTAACACGACTGGGTCGTATATGTACTATTTTCTGACAATGATGTGAGCTGATTAAATTCATGTAATCATTCTTCTGTGTGTTTATTTATTTTATTTTTTTTGCGAAACTTCCCTTTTCTCTGGCTCTGAGCAATTTAAAACTTCATCCTCTGGAATGTTATTTCCCTGTTCAGAGGAAGCAATTTATTACTCACAAAAAAAAGAAAAAGGCTGTAGGGGAGAGCAGGGCACAACCTAACACGGGGCTAGTTGTAACACACATTGTTTAAAACTTTCCACACATGCCAGCATGACGAAACTTAGTGTATTTACTAGTTGCCACTATATAGAGAAAATACTATATAGAGAAAAAATTGCGCCAAAAGTAAAAAATCTTTGAACATTTATTTAACCATAGCATAAGTACATTTCTTACTTAAGTTTATTTTTCATCTCTGTTTTTTGTGTTTATTTAAAATAAGACAAATCTGATATTATTTTAATCTTATATCTGTTATTTAACAGCTGAGATAGTTCTTTAATGCTGCTCTAACCAGCAGAAGACACGAGCCAGGGTTAAATCCCAGTTGTGCAGGTGGGGCATGTTGTCACACTGTGTTACAATGTGCCCCTTTAGAACTATACTATACTATTCTATACTTTTATGAATTCTTTTGAGAAACCATGAGAAAAAGGTGAATAATGAGAGTCAATGTTCAGAAATTATGAATTATTATTATGTTTTTAACTATGCTGTATAGCTGTATTTAGCGATGTGTTTTTTGTCAAACTAAAAAATGAGTATATTTTTAATGATTAAAAAATGCCATTATTTTATTTAAAAAAGTTAATAATTGTATTTTATTGACAAAATATTTTAGTTTGTCTTGGATATTTTTTTATTGTATCAGATAACATTTTAAGCTGTCATATGCTCATGTTACAATGTACCCCAACTATGGGGCATGTTGTCACATTTCACTTCCATTCTTTCAGGGTAAATCAAGAAAAAAGTATACACTGTATTAATGAAACAAAACCACATAATTGTACTAGACGTGTGAAATTAATGTGGGTAAAAAGAAATACTCTGAACCCCAAGTGGATTTACACAAACTGAGAAAGTCAAAAAGCGTGAGGTTGTGCCCCGCTCTCCCCTAGATCAAGCATAATCAAAACCAATTCTCCAAGTATTTCATAATAGAGCAATAAATGCAAACTGCAAACTGCAGTAAATCTGTCACTATAATTGTTACGTTTGATCTGGGGTTGAGTTTTTGTTTGAGTTGAGTTCTGGTTTGGTTTTCCTGTGTTAGGGCGTTTAGCAACAACGATGTACTGAAAATGGAAAAGTTTGCGTTTTTAGCGCACAGACAACAATGTTGTCAAAACGATCCCCGTTCACACAGATCTGCGAAAATGACAAAAAAAAAACTGTATTCTGCTGCCAGGCCAGTAGTTTTGAAAACCCGTTTTCAAAAGTTCGCATTTTTAGGCAAAAACCAAAATGCTGTTGTTATGTAAACGAATGGCCAAAATGGTGTCATGTAAACAGCCCCTTAGTTCATGTTTCCTTTGTCCCTGTTCATTAGTTGCCATGGTTTTTGATTTGCCCTCATGTGTTACACCTGTGTCTTGTTAATTGTCTCATTTATGCTGCCTTCACGTGCTATCGGAAATTTCATAATTCCCACTTCAGAAGTCATGATTATGATCTTATTGCATTCAAGAGCATTGTTGTCCCAAACTAACAGTTAACACATGATTTAATTGAGCTATTTTACAGGATCATTGGAGAATTGCCAGTACTCTGCTTTATTTATTGAATAGTGAAGTTCCAGTTAGTTTAGTGGGTGCGACTGGAGATGAGCTGCAGTTATTATGCTGAACAAATTAGCAAATGAGCACCGATATATATTTCCATAAAATACATAGAATTATGCTTCTTCTGCCAATAATCCAAGCTCTATGCAACAAATACACAGAACTGAGATTTTTTGGAACATCTGCTGCATTCTGAGATGGGATGTGCTGTTTAATAAAGTAATGTCTCTAGCCCAGGTCATAGTCTGCAAATAAGAACATGCTATTCCAATACAAGCTATTCAGAAAAAATAACTGTATCGGGGCTTTGTTTGTGGTTCATTCTGACGTAAGTTGAGGTCCTTTGTTAGGAAAGCATATGACTTGTTCTCTACTGATAATTGCTCAAGGATCCTAAACCTAAATACACCTCTGGGATTATTATGCTTTAGATACACTTTATTTTGGCAGCATTTATTACTGTTTTTAAAACACTTTTGGAATCACTGGATGATTAGTAACATTTTTGTGGTTTGTGATGAGGAGACCAAATGTATGTTTGAGAATCATTTTTACCATTTATTTCATTCCTCAGATCATAGTTTAAGAAATGATGCTGAGCCAGCGTAAAATTGTTCTGATAATTAAAAATACACCATACACAACTTTTATAAACATCCCATTCCAAGTCTGTACAGAAACACTGGTACAGAATGTGATGACCTGGAAACAAACAGCAGCTAAAATTATGCATTTATATATATTATATTTATATCTATTTCCTGACATGGATAGATACCTGAGAGTTTATACAATTAAATATAGTCTACCGGTTAAAAGTTTGGAAACATTACTATTTTTAATGTTTTTGAAAGAAGTCTGTTATGCTCATCAAGCCTGCATTTATTCACACTATCCTTCAGAAATCATTCTAATATGCTGATTTATTATCAATGTTGGAAACAGTTGTGCTGCTTAATATTTTTTTATAACCTATGATACTTTTTTCAGGAAGAATAAAAAGTTAAAAAAGAACAGTATTTATTTAAAATAGAAATATATTTTGTAATATACACTAAAATATATATTACACTATACTGCCAAAGTATTGGGACACCCCTCCAAATCATTGAATTCAGATGTTCCAATCACTTCCATGGCCACAGGTGTATAAAATCAAGCACCTAGGCATGCAGACTGCTTCTACAAACATTTGTGAAAGAATGGGTTGCTCTCAGGAGCTCAGTGAATTCAAGCGTGATACCGTGATAGGTTGCCACCTGTGCAATAAGTCCATTTGTGAAATTCCATCACTGCTATATATTCTACAGTCAACTGTTAGTGGTATTCTAGCAAAGTGGAAGCAATTGGGAACAACAGCAACTCAGCCACGAAGTGGTAGGCCACGTAAAATCACAGAGCGGGGTCAGTGCATGCACAGAGCACAGAAGTCGCCAACTCTCTGCAGAGTCAATAGCTACAGACCTCCAAACTTTGTGTGGCCTTAAGATTAGCTCAAGAACAGTGTATAGAGAACTTCATGGAATGGGTTTCCTTGGCTGAGCAGCTACATCCAAGCCTTACATCACCAAGTGCAATGCAAAGCGTCGGATGCTGTGGTGTAAAGCACGCCGCCACTGGACTCTAAGCAGTGGTGTTCTCTGGAGTGATGAATCACTCTTCTCTGTGTGGCAATCCGATGGACGAGTCTGGGTTTGGCAGTTGCCAGGAGAACAGTACTTGCCTGACTGCATTGTGCCAAGTGTAAAGTTTGGTGGAATTGTGGGTTGGGCTTGGCCCCTTAGTTCCAGTGAAAGGATCTCTTAATGCTTCAGCATACCAAGACATTTTGGACAATTTCATGCTCCCAACGTTGTGGGAACAGCTGTTCCAACATGACTGCGCACCAGTGCACAAAGCAAGGTCCATAAAATCATGGATGAGTGAGTTTGGTGTGGAGGAACTTCAACCTCAACCCAATAGAACACCTTTGGGATGAATTAGAGCGGAGACTGCGAGCCAGGCCTTCTCGTCCAACATCAGTGCCTGACCTCACAAATGCGCTTCTAGAAGAATGGTCAAATTCCCATAAACACACTCCTAAACCTTGTGGAAAGCCTTCCCAGAAGAGTTGAAGCTGTTATAGCTGCAAAGGGTGGGCCAACTCCATATTAAACTCTACAGATTAAGAATGGGATGTCATTAAAGTTCATGTGCATGTAAAGGCAGACGTCTATATATATATATATATATATATATATATATATATATATATACATGTGTGTGTGTTTGCGTGTGTGCACGTATGTATTTTTACATAGACTATATTAATTGTTATAAGCCTATTAGATTTCATATATTAAATTTCTTTAGTAATTTTTTCTTCTGTAAATTCATAATGAATAAATGTAGGACATCCAAGAAGTTTTCAAATATTAATTATTATTAATAATAATAATATTAATAATTTTTTTTATGACAGAGATTAGCAAGTTCCCTTTTAAATTGTAAACTGTTGTAAACTCAGCATTTTGTAGGAATTATGATATGGTACATTTTTGTAAGGTAGCCTAGGGCCTATACTAGCAAAAAAAAAAAATTATAAGTTCTAAGCAAATTGCATTAGTTGTTTATTGCTTGCTGTTCTGACAAAGTGCTGTTTTTTTAAACCCAAATTATTGTTATTTCAGATAGATATAAAAAATTATATTGAGTTACAAAAATAGTAAAGCAAAACGCACAAGGTCTCTTTTACGCTGTTTGTATGATGATCTCATACCTGTTCCTTTTTCTGTTGATTTTATTTATTTTTAGTTTTTTTTTTTCTTTCTTTTTCTTTTTTCTTTATTTTATATATTATGCTGTATTTTTTCTTTCTATTTGTTGTAGTCTATATTTGTAATATATTTTATACTATATGTTGGAAATTACTATTGTCATGTTCATTATATGTGACTGGCATTTAATAAAAAAAACAACAACAAAAAAACGAAGTGCTGTTTTAATGACGTTTGACAAGCAACCAATCAAAAGTCTGTGCTGAGGGCGCCTGTCACTGAAAACACGCCCACCACAATAATCCGCCGTCACCGAAGACACGCCCACCACGAGTGATCAGCTGTCAACATTATTTCACGTTGCTCGTTAGTTTTTAATGACAAACAAACTGAAAGCGACCGTTGCGCTATATGAAAAACGCAACTCTACGCAAACTGGACCAAAAGTACTGTGTCGTTCTTCTTCCAAGAATAGCTTCTGTTTAAGAGCTCAACGTTAGCTGCAGTAATAAGATTATTCCTTTAAAGGAAGAAATCTAGGCCCATATGTATTAGAGAAGCTAACTGAACATTGTCACCTGTTTCAACACATCTATAATGGTGAGTTAACGTTACTCTATTTATTGCTCACTAACAAACTACATGGTGTGAAAGAGAAAGTTTTTGTGCTAGTTTGATCTCTGAAAAACAACAGCAACAAAAACTAGAGCCATAACGTTACATGTTATCTGGGTATTATAACTTATATAAGTGAATTTTCCGTGCATTTATTAGGCTATACACGGTTAAAAAAAAACTACCTAAATCATAGATGCAAATAGACAGTTGATATGCCATGTGTTTTATAACATATATGTAATTTGATTGTATATCAAAGAACACATCAAATGATCTATAAAAATTGTGGTGTGGATATTGTAAAATTTTGTTGAAACTGAAATTGAATAATTGAATAAATTAATAACAGACAAAGCAGAATCCCAGTAAAATAAATTAGGCTATTCTGAAAGGTAAATGTATTATATGGCTTATGTACAGGTATTTAAATATAAACATATTTAACTGCCCATATATCAATCAAAGCCATGTCCTAATAACATTGTGAATACAAATTGAATAATTTCTCTCAATTAGTCTATAGGTTTTAATGAATAGCAAATATATCTGAAATGTACATCTAACTCATGGAATTATTAAATAATAACACCACGAATTACAGTAAGTATTACATTTAAAAATAATTACATTATTAACAACATGCCACTCTGGACCTTCTGTGCCAAATCTTACCCCAAAGCAGTATTTATTTTGCAATTACAAATAGACACAAAAAAGAGACACAAAATTAGATTAGATTGTGTTTAATTGGATTTATAAACACAATTAAATGTATTTGTTTAACATAGAAATGGTTTGAACACAGTTTCCTCAAAAATATGTAGACATGACAAATGTTTCTAAATTTGCATGACATAATAAAACATTTTACTGGTGGTTTGATATGATTCATTTAAACTCATATATAACCATTGATATGAGTCATCTAGAAAACATCTACTCAGAATAAAGGCGTCATCAATATCATTTATTGGTCACAATATTAAAGTATTATACATTGGTATTCTCAGCATATAGTTTTTGTTTCAGGATGAAGAGAGTCCTTCCTCCCTGACTGACATTAGTTTGGCCTGGGTGTGTCACAACGTGGAAGTGCTTTGTGTTGCACAAGAGGATGGATCACTGCAGTTCCGCCACTGTCCTTTATTTCCTCAAGAGTTGGCTGATCAGCTGCTGTACAGGATGGCTGATGAGGGTATGATGCTCACTGTAATGTAGGGCTGGGCGATATAGCTAGAAATTCAATATTTTTCCAAAAATATTGTATATATATCGAATATTTATCGAGTATACAGTATGCGAATTGCTTACAGAATCGGTAAAAATGTGAATAATTTTAACAAAATAAGAGAGATCATACAAAATGCATGTTATTTTTTATTTAGTACTGTCCTGAATAAGATATTTTACATAAAGAATGTTGACATATAGTCCACAACACAAAAAAAATAGCTGAATTTATTAAAATGACCCCATTCAAAAGTTTATGAACCATGGATTCTTAATCCATTTCCTGGATGATCCACAGCTGTTGTTTTGTTTTGTGATGGTTGTGCTTGAGTTTTTTTTTGTTCTTTAGAAAAATCCTTCAGGTCCTGAAAATTCTTCAGTTTTACAGCATCTTTTGCATATTTGAACCCTTTCCAGCAGTGACTGTATGATTTTGAGATCCATCTTTTCACACTGAGGGCGATTGAGGGACTCAAACACAACTATTAAAAAAGGTTCATACATTCACTGATGCTCCAGAAGGAAATATAATGCATTCATGCATGAATTTCAAGATCAAGGTAAATTGTGCTTAATTTGTCTTCCGGGAAACATGTAAATATCTCCTGTTCAAAAGTTTTCACCCCCAGCTCTTCAAGTCGTGTTTCCTTCTGGAGCATCAGTAAATGTCTGAATCTTTTTTAATAGTTGTGTTTGAGTCCCTCAATTGTCCTCAGTGTGAAAAGATGGATCTTAAATGGATATTCACCCAAAAATGAAAATTCTGTCATCATTTACTCAACCTTATGTCGTTCCAAACCCATAAGACTTTCATTCATCTTCGGAAAACAAATGAAGATCTTTTTGATGAAATCTGAGAGCAGTGTGTTAGAAATAAAACTTTTATTCACATTGTGAATGGGTTATAAACAGAAAGCGAGCAGAGAGCGCTCTCTTTATAATCACTGAAGCTGTCTATAGCTTCTTATTTTTATGGAATATTGCAGTATTTATTATAAATGGTTTATCCGTGCACATAATTATTTTAAAATTCATGTGCCCTGGTTCACACCAAGGACGATAACTATAACGATAAAGATATAGTTCGAAAAATCATTCTAAATATAAAAGAATCTCTAATAAAGCAGAGTCAACCCCACAACTATAACAATAACAGCACAGAAACTATATTGTTGGAATCACTTCAAGAACAATTTTTTTCCTAGCAGATGAATTATACAATAACAGCCCATCAGAATCATCCTGCTTTAAAGAGCTTGAGCATTTAAAGCGGCAGATGACAAACTGCGGCACAGAATAAACAGATGGTGTGAACGCTGATATAGTAATCATTATAGTTATTGTTCTTGGTGTGAACAAGCCTTAAATCAAAATAACTTCCTCTCTCTTTTTTCTCTTTCCTTGTCTTTGTCTTAACTTAGCAGCATCGTTTATGCAACTGGCCCCTGCAGGAGAAAGAGCATGTATAGATTTGCGAGTGCACAGGACAAAGTTTGAGCACGCACACGCAATATCTGAGAGAGAAGAGAGCCACGAGAACACTGTATATTTGACAGTGCACATCCATTTTTTTTCAAAATTCGCACTTATGCATTACATGGATGCGCTCTCACTTTAAATTAGCTATAAAGAAGAGAAGAAAGTCTTATTTGAAAGCGCAGCGTATTGCTGCCCTTCGTGGCTGCCAGTATTGCCTATGCCAGGATCCACTACTGTCCCCAGCCCTACTATAACCCTTTAAGTAGCCTGCAAGATCTGTTGTATGATGTTGTGTCTGTTTTCCTACTCCACTCAGGGGTCCTCAATGACAGAACCATAGGCATTTTTCAGAATCTGGAGCACCTGCGTTTGCGGCGCGCGTACATCCAGTCCTCACACCTCTCAACTGAGGCCTTCAGACTGGCTCTCTGCCCTCACAAGCTTCAAGAACTGAATGCTTCACATATACATGGCGACATCACAATCTCAGATATTCTCCACAGTATTATCTCCAGCAAAGTCTGCAGACAGGGCCTTCAGACACTGCTGATGAATGGCTTACATCTTTATGGGGAAGCAGGTGAGGAGTCAATGCAGGCCTCCTTCAGCATGCTCCGGGGCTTAAAGAAGCTTTCTCTGGCCTGGACGAACCTGGATGACAAAGGTCTGGAGGATATCTGCACAATGCCCATGCTGGAGAGCTTAGATCTCTCCGGTACTAAGATCACAGACCTAATACCTCTTTTGAATTGTGAGTCACGGCTCAGGTCCCTGACTGCACATGGGCTTCAGAAGTTGGAGATGCCTACCTCTAGCCTCATCTTAGTTCTCTCCAAGCTCCAGTTGCTGAGGCACCTGGATATCTCTAATGACAAGCTGGTAATGGATGGAGACAATTTGGTGCAGCAACTACTAGAGCGCCCAGGGATCCTTCTGCATCTTGTGTCCTTGGATGTGTCGGGCTGGAGAGGTGTAAGCGATGCTACCATCCAAGCTTTTGTGGAGGTGCGGCCAGGGATGAGGTTCATTGGGCTGCTGGCCACAGGTGCAGGTGGCTCTAAGCTGCTGTGTGGAGATGGAAATCTGAAGGTAAAGGTCTTTGTTCACACTGACTGACTGAAAATCTTAAAGGGGTCATGAATTGATAAATCAAATTTCCCTTGATATTTTGACATATAAGAGGTAATTTTATAATTTAAAAAACTAGCTTGTTAGTCGAAACAGCTTTAATTGAAACCAAGCTGTCTCCTCTTTATTACATAATAGATATAAATACATCAGCACAAGACTACCTGCAGAGAGATAGGTCAACGTCTATTTCTTTATCTCCTCTTTGGCCACCCACTGACAAATGTTAGGGAAGTGAGAAGGGAATCTATGTTTAGAGATACTAAAACAAGATCACTGGAATAAAAATATCATTACCTCCCTGTAATGAGGTTTGTGTTAAGGGAAAAAGGATGCGGGAACCGTCGAACGTTCAACATATGCTTTAATCCGAAAATAAACAGCCTCTCACGGATAACTGCCCCTCACGGATAATTGCTGCATATAAACATAACAAAACACAACATAAAGTCCAGGCCTGGTCCTCTCTTATTCTTCACTGTAGTCCATCCATCTTTTATCCTTCTGGAGCTCCTCTGTGGGACTCAAGACCAGTTTTGCTCATTAGCACTCGCGCCACTGGCCTCGCTCTGTTCCCACAGCTCTCTGCGCCGCTCTGCTTGCCACGTACCCCCATTCGCAGGCCGGGGGGCTCCCACGAGACTGCGCTTTACTCGTGGGGGGGCCGTCACGGTGGCCGCAGCAAATGGGGGTAAGGACAGACAGGTGAGATGGAACGGTGAGGGAGAGAGAGACGGGAGAGAGAAAAAAGGGAAACAAATCTGGGTCCGGTTTCAAAAAAGCACTGCCACTTGTTGGGTGTATTCCTCCGAAATGCCTGGTGGACGGCGACAGCTCCTCTGGCTTCAGGCAACCGACAGCTCCTCCCCTGTTCCCTTGCTCCTCCCCATCATGGCAGACGGCAGCAGTCTCCGGCCTCAGGCAAGTCACTTCCGCCCACCGCCTCAAGCCATGGGAAAAGACTCTGCAGTTCTGCTTTATGGGACCGCGGATTTCCCACTGCGGCGAGGGACGTGACAGCACCTCTTCCTCATGTGTTTTGGCACCAATGTAATGAGGTTTGTGTTAAGGGAAGGAGGTGGGAACCAGCGAACATTCAACATGAACTTCAATCCAAAAATTTATGACAAAATGAAAGTAAAGCAGTATCCCCTCATAGATGACTGCTGCATATGGTCCTCTCTCGTCCTTCAGTGTCGTCACTCCTTTTATTCTTCCGGAGCTCCTCCTTGGGACATTAGCACTCGCGCCACCGGCCTTGCTCCGTTCCCATGGCTCTCGGCCCCGCCCTGCTTGCCACACTCCCAAAGAATCCTAATATTAGAAAGTATGTGAAAGTCTCAGTAGAGCATTATTTGTTTGTTCAGTTCTTTTCATTGTGGATTCTTTGGTAAACCAGTCGCAATTCGATGCATGCTTTGCCAAGAGACATTTAAGGAAGAATATGGATTCGACAGAAATGCTTCAACCAGGGTTTGAAATTAACACCCGTTCACCCGGCAACCTACTAAAAATCCTGTGAAAATTCTAGTAACGTCATAAGTGCACATCTAGAAACATAAAATAAAATAAAACAAAAATGCAATTCAAGACCCCTTTAATCTAATATGCAGCGGCATGATGCAGCAACTACTGATAAGAGAGCAGGCGGTGAAGCACACTTGATCCACTGGTGTTACTATTATTTACCCGGACCCTGAACGGCACATACTTTATGTTGCTATTCAAAAGTCTGTCTATGAGAGACTAGAAACAACATGATAGCTTGAGGAAAAATTACATTTAATCTAATTAAAGCAATTTTCTCACCCCCATGACATCCAAGATGTTTATGTCTTTCTTTCTTCAGTCAAAAAGAAATTAAGGTTTTTAAGGGAAACATTGCAGGATTTTTTTCCATATAGTGGACTTCAACAGGAATCAACAGGTTGAAGGTCCATATTGCAGTTTCAATGCAGCTTCAAAGGGCTCTAAGTGATCCCAGCCTAGGAATAAGGGTCTTATCTAGCGAAACGTTTTGTCATTTTCAAGAAAAAAGGAAAGGTCACGCTTTAGTAGTTTGTGGTTAAAAAGTATATACTTTTTTTTTTTTCTTCTTCTTCTTCTTTCCTGATCCTGGAGGGCCACTGTCCTGCAAAGTTTAGCTTTAACCCTAATTGAACACACCTGAACCAGCTAAACAAGGCCTCACTAAGGATACTAGAAACTTCCAGGCAGGTTTGTTGAGGCAAGTTGGAGTTAAACTCTGCAGGACAGTGGCCCTCCAGAATTTGGACCTTTAACCCGTTGGTTCCCGTTGAAGACCACTATGTGGAGAATATCCTGGAATGTTTTCCTCAAAAACCTCAATTTCTTTTCGTCTAAAGAGAAAAAAAGACATAAACATCTTGGATTATATGGGGGTGAGTAAATTATCAGGAAATTTTAATTCTGAAATGAACTAATTCTTTAAGCATGTAACAAATAATACATTTTATTTATTATTTATTATTATTATTTATTAGATATTTGTAAACACATCCAGGTGGCTGGAGAGTCCAATTTGACCCAACTGTGTGAAGCCTTGAGGAGATACAGTGACCGAGAGAGTTTTATACTGGAGGTTCTTACACATCTCTACAGTCACACCAATGACATGGAAGGACCTCAGATAAACATATTAAAGGTACAAAATTTGAGTGTCCATGATAAAGAAAAGTGTGTGTGTGTGTGTGTGTGTGTATGTATGTATATGTATATATATATATATATATATATAATTTTTTTTTTTTATACCATTTTCAAGAAGAGTTTGCATTGATTGAAAAAAAGGAAGAAAGTGCTGTAAAAAGTAACACCTTAATTATTATTTTAAAAGTATTTTGCATGGTCTATGTTTTGTTTATTTTTTAAATGTGATGAATTATAAATTCATTAAAATATCATTAAGCTTTTTAGGAATCTCACCATATCACATTTTGCAGCCTGAACCAACCTTGGCTTGTCATAAAAAGGTCAAATTATCTGAAATTTTAAAGAGTTTGCTAAAAAATGAAAATTCTGTCATGAATTACTCACCCTTGTGTTGTTCCAAACCCGTAAGACTTTCGCTCATCTTCGAAACACAAATGAAGATATTTTTTATGAAATCTGAGTGATTTCTGTTCCTCTATTAACAGTCCACTTGATGATTCAAAAAGTTCATAAAGAGATTGTAAAACTAATCCATATGAATCGAGTAGTTTAGTGCACATTTTCTGAAGATCGCTTTCTATGATGAACAGATTGAATTTAGGCTTTTATTCAAATATAAACTTTCATCAACCCACACATCAGTTATGGTTAATGAAAGCTCAATCATGCTTGCTTAACGTGCGTGAACCAATGAGGTTAATCCTCGTGTTACGCAGCATGTTTGAGCTTCCGCAAGAACCAGTGAGGTTCATTCTCATGTTATGCAGCACGTTTGAGCTTCTGCAAGAACCAATGAGGTTCATTCTCATGTTACGCAGCACGTTTGAGCTTCAGCGAGAACCAATGAGGTTCATTCTTGTGTGTTACGCAACATGTTTTAACTTCCACAAGAACCAATGAGGTTCCTTCTCATGTCACGCAGCACGTTTGAGCTTCTGCAAGAACCAATGAGATTTGTCCTTGCTCGTCAAACAAGTGCGGATGAGCTTCTGTATATGTTCATTGATCAATGTTTAAATGTGAATAAAAGTCTAAATTCAGTCTGTTCATCATGTAAAGTGATCTAGTCTCTTCAGAAATGTTGGACTAAACAGCTCAATACATATGGATTAGTTTTACATTCTCTTTATTAACTTTTTGAAGTATCATAGTAGTAGTTGCTTAGACTTTCAATGGAGGGACAAAAATCTCTCAGATTTCATTAAAAATATTTTAATTTGTGTTCTGAAGATGAACGAAAGTCTTACGAGTTTGAAACAACATGAAGTTGAGTTATGAGGGTTTGCATGGGCGTTCTCAATGATGTCATTTCCTTTTTTGCATGATGGTTGCACCTAATTATTTTTATATTTGATATGGCAGACAAAAGTTTCTCCACACATTTATAAGGAGATAAATATTTTAAATATGACATATATTTTACTTCATTATGATGTCAGGAGATACTTTATGCCCCCCAAAAAATTATTTTAGAAATGTATTTTCTGTATCATCATAGAGTGATATAGATAGATAATTGTCTCTTTCATCATAGAAGATGTGTGTTGAAGTCATTGTATGCATTTTTTTTTTTTCATAATTGATTTTAATTTTAAATTAGTGTAAGGGCAGTTTTAAGATGGCAGAAATTATATCATGATAGCATAGCATAATAAAATAAAAAATCCCTTAAAACCTCCCTTTATTGTAAAGGTCTTGCCTCGTGTTTAAAAACACACTGTTCTAGTGTGCTAAATGACATTTACATACAATGAACATGTGACTCTTCCTGTTGCAGCTGGTATTAGCTGGAATGCAACACCACACAGATTCTCTCCATGTTCAGCTTGTGGCCACTGCATGTGTGTTTAACCTGACCGTACAGGAGCTGGTGCTGGGAATGCCCTTACACCTGGTGGGAACTGTAGTTCAACAGCTTCTTACAGCCATGAAGAACTTCCCAAACCACGAGCAGGTATAAACAGACACAGGCTGCATTCAATATTCATCCTAGCCATCATCCAACGGTTTGTATGCAAAAGCACCAAGATAGTATCCTATCTCTGGTGTATCCATCATGCATTGGGGGTTAATTTTGCCCACAGGCCCTTTTGGCCCTGCTGAAAAAAAGTGCCATGAATCACCCATTCTGATCGTCTTAGCTGGTCTTACTTGGTTTGAGCTGGTCTGACAGGTTTTCTAACTGGTTTCCCCAAAAAGCCCCCTTCCCGTCTGCAAGACAGGTAGTCCTTCCCAAGCCAATGATTGAGCCAATGTTGCAGACAGTGTCAGCCTGGTCAAACAGAGCACGGTTTTGACAGCGCCACAGCCTTTACATACATATTGGATTACTTATGGTTGCGAAAGTACTTTGAAATAAAAAAAAATACTCACTTTCACCTTTACATGAATTAATCTAAAAGTTAAGTAATAATGCATTTTAGGTCATGTAATTTAGAAGTATGCAAATTAGGACACACTTGGGTGAAATATTTTAAATGAAATATGGGGTATTAGTACTGCATTAAAGCGCAGTCCATGAAAAAAAAAAAAAATTCTAAACAGCAAATGCGTACACAAATGCTTAAATTTACTACATTTGGTTATGTGAATGTGAGTTTATCTTATTGATAGTATTTTTCTAATCTCCACATGACTGCTACTCAAAAAACCATCAGTAATGTCACAACATTTTTATTATTTTCAATTGTGAATCTTGTTAGATTCTCGTTACTGTAATACAGTCCTCTTTTAAAAAAAACTTCTCTGTTTAGAGTATTTATTTAATTTAAGGAAGTACAACACATACTACCATGTATAAATACATTTTATACAATTTAAATAATGTATAATTTAGCATTACAGTGATGAGAATGAGATTGTGGGCATTTAAAATTGGTGATCATGCAAAAAATTCATTTTGTAACAAGTAAAATATATTTTTTTATTTCTTTATATTTTGCCATTAAATATGAACTACAATTATTCTTGACAATTTTTTTTAAGATTCACCATTTATTGACTATCAATATTTTTTTCTGCTGTTAGTTGCAGAAGAATTGCCTGCTTACTCTTTGCAGTGACCATATCTTACAGGTTGTCCCTTTTGACAGGTCAGTCCAAACACATTTCCTCAGTGCGCTTCAGCTTGTTGTTAATGTGGCTTAACTTAGTCTTGACCCCTGTTCCCGGATAGATACGAAGCTGCTAAGCTGATAATGATGTTGCTGGGGAATCATGAAGATCAGACGGTGCAGAGAATGGCAGTGGCAGTAGTCTCCATACTAGTCTCTAAGGTAATTACATCACCACCAGCTCTCTCTTCAATATCTTAAAACAGGAGAAACTTTGATGCTGTGCTGGTTTGTTATGTTTAGTATAATTAAAGTCGGCATGAAATGGAAGTTGCATACTTTTTCCATGTTGTGACGTATATATCTGACTGAAACATTGAAACAAATATAAAAAGTTTTCTATCAAGCGATACCAACCTTTTGACTCTCCTTGCTATAGTTTTGGAGTTATGAGTCTTTACTTTTGTGTATGTCACTCAGAAAAAGCAACTCTGAAAATGCCTTCAGGGCTTTGGGGTTAATGGTCTATTAGTTGTATTATAATATGTTCATGCAGAATAATGCTAGACTTTTTATGACGTTTTAAAGACTCTTTTAAAATCCCTATGAGAAAAAGAATTGGAAAAAATACTTCCGGAACCAACGCCACTGAAAAAGTAGGTGGGTACTAATACACTCTTAATGCAATATGCAAACATATTACCATAGATTGAGATCTGCTCTAATACTTTTTATCTCTAGGACATTATTAATGTGTAAAAGGATTTGAGGCTAGAGAACTGAATTCTCTCGCACTTCATTGCAGTTGAGCACAGAGGAGATCTCAGAACTGGGCGCAGAGGCATTTATAATGAAGGTAAATGTCTTCCTTCACATATTTGCTGTTGCTGTTTTAAAGACCCCAATGAAATCAAAAGTTTTGTGACTTTTAGTCCATTGTTATTAGCTTTGAACAGCCTTTCTCAAGGTTAAATAGAACAAAAATAATGATGACTCCTCTTGTACACAGTGTTGAATAAAATATACAAAGAGAATGTCCCTCCACGTAAAACCGCTTGTCTATTTATAGCTGTCACAATCTCCCATCACCAGCCCAGTCACCTTAGCACACTACATTACCCAACATCTCTCCTGTTCCTTACCTGCACTCACTCAGCCATCACCTGCTCCTGCACCTCATCAGCACACTCATCACCTCTGCTCTGGCATATAAGAACAACACACTCATGGTCTGGTCTATGACTTGGACTACGGATTACTTCCCTGTATTCCCTACCTGTGAATATTACCTCCTGCGGTTCCTGTCTCCTTGCTCCTGCGTCTGTCCTCTTCTCCAGCGTTTCCTAAAAGACTTTGATTACTATTCAGCCTGCTAAACAGCAACTTAAGGTGTGTGTGGATTTACTCACCTGTTGAAGTCACAATCTCTATATTAACTTGCAAAACCTATAAACTGAAGTTTAATAGCTGCCTTCATCATCGCTGTGTTGTCACTACTCACCTGTGTTTGGAATTTGCTGTAATAAAGCACTGTTTTTACTGATCCAACTCTCTCGAGTCTATCTCCTGACAGAAGACCAGACAAACACTGATTGCAATATGACCATCCACTCCGTCCTATTGAACTTTTGTACTCCCTCACTCAAGATGGCCGCCCTATTACAGAGTATGCAGAAGAATTCTTGGAGCTGTTTTCCATCGTGTACTTGGATGATGAGTTGTTATTGGCTATCTTTCATGGGGGCTTGGATAAATCTTTGTATTCATAGATGCCTTGGAATGCTAACAACTGCACCTTGGGACCATATATCCTTTATGCTCTCCTGCATATCCGCTCCAGCCCAAGAATCCGCTCCAGAGCCCGCTCCAGCCCTGGAGCTCAGCCAAGAGTCCACTCCGGCCTCTAAGCACAGCCCTGAGTCTTCCCCAAAAATTGCGCTTGTCTAGGATTCTGCTCCGACCCATGAATTTGCTCCGACCCCGCTCCAACTACGAAGCTTCACCTAGAGTCCAGACCAGTATCCCCTGCATCCTCTAATTTGAACACCACATTGGCCCCGCAAAAAAGAAGAGGCAAAAGAGGAGGAAAAGGATCCTGAGGGAATTTTTAATCCAGAGGTTTCTGCACCCTCAAGCCCAATCATCTCAGTGCTGCCAAGTCAAATCATTTCAGTGCTAGCCAATCCGGTGGTCTCCGCGCTGCCAAGTCAAATGGTCACAGCACTGCCCAATCCGGTGGTTTCCGAACTACTAAGCCCAGTGCTCTCAGTGCTGCCAAGTCAAATGGTCTCAGTGCAGCCAAGTCTGGTGGTCTCTGCGCTGCCAAGTCAAATGGTTACAGCGCTGTCAAGTCAGGTGGTTTCAGAGCTAAATAGTCTCAACAGAATCAGGTGTCCCCAGAGTTAATGCCATGGTTATCTGCTTTGTCTGTGATGTATACTGTCTGTGTGTGTGTTTGGGCTGCACAAAAAACTCTAGTTTCCTTTGAAGCAGCGGCACACATTCCTGAACCCCCTATATGTACCGTGTTTGCCATAGAGGCCATTCCAGAGGTTCCTGCCTGTTGTGTTGCAACCAAAGAAGTCCTCCCTGAAACCCTTACCTTTTCAGTATCAGCCAAATGTAGGTTCTCTCTGTTTTGCCAGGCCGGCCATGGTCTTCAGTCCAGACGTCCATCTCTCAGCCTGCCCTCCAGGCTTTCTCGTAACCTTTGGCATATAAGCACACACCTCAAACACACTCATTGTATGGTCTACGACTTGGACAACGGATTACTTGCCTGTATTCCCTCCCTGCAACTATTACCTCCTGCGATTTTCCCAAGTTCCTGTCTCTTTGTTCCTGCGTCTGTTCCGCTTCTCCAGCGTTCCCTCCAGCCTTACGGTGTGCATGGGGGGGCTTGGATGAATCTTTGTATTCATTTATGCCTTGGGATGCTAACAACTGCACCTTTGGACAATATTTCCTTTATGCACTCCTGATTAGCCGATCCAGCTCAATAATCTGCTCCAGAGCCCCTTCCGGTCTCAGAGCTCAGACAAGCATCCGCTCCGGTCCCTGAGCACAAAGCCTAAGAACTGAAGTTTAATACCTTCCTTCATCATCGCTGTGATGGTATTTACTCAACTGTGTTTGGAATTTGCTCTAATAAAGCACTGTTTTCACTGATCCATCTCTCTCTCGAGTCTGCTATATTCTGACAATAGCAAATAGCAAAACATGTTAGACTATGGTGCAAGCTAAAGTTTGTTCGTTATTAAAAAAGGACAGGCCTTTAATATGTCCCACCCCTTCTGTTTCAATAGCAAATACAGCAGTACAGTAAAGAGAAATTCTTCAGAACATTTAATGGGGTCTTTTACGCTAACCATACTGTTCCCCTAAAGAATTATAGGATATGTAAATGGAAAATTCTTAAGCTTCTATTGCAAATGCCTGAATGGACAGATGACTACATGAATAGACCAAACCAATACATTTATTCCCCTTTCTGTGGAACTTCAGCAGTTGCTGAGCATCGTCCAACAGAAGGCCTCACTGGGTGTAGTGGACTCTACTCTGAAGTTTGCATTAAGTGCTTTGTGGAACTTGACCGATGAGACACCCACCGCTTGTCGCCATTTCATTGAGTGCCAAGGATTGGAACTCTACATGGAATTGCTGGAGGTACACAGACACATACTCACGCACAGCTAACATGCACCGTTGGATGCATTTGTAGTCAAGTCACCTTTGTTTATATAGCGCTTTATACAAAATAGATTGTTTCAAAGCAGCTTTACAGTGATAAACTGGAAAATTTCAATTCTACTGTAAAGCAGCTCTAAAAAGACAATAGTAAACAACAGTCATTACTCAGTTAAAATCAGTTCAGTGTTGATTTAGTTCGGTTCAATAACTGTGTAGTTCAATTCATCTATAAAGCAGCTCTGGAGAAAACAGTGACGTCGTCATCCAGCTCAGTTCAGTTCTTATCCAATAGCGTCAATGCATTCAAGTCAATAATATTGTGGAATATTAAGTATCCACAACTAAGCAAGCCAGAGGCTACAGTGGCAAGGAACCTAAACTCCATTGCTGAGAGAAATGGAGAAGAAGCCTTGGGCGAAACCAGGCTCAGTTGGTGATGGTGTGGTTTAATTCCAGGCTGCATCACAAGTCAGATTTTAGAAAACGACAATGACAGATTCTTGAACTTAGTGATACTTCACCAAAAAAATAAAAATTCTGTAAAAATTCAAATTCTTGTTGAAACAATCCAAACCAGTGTGACTTTCTTTCTTATGTGAAACACAAAATGCTTTAAATAATGTTGATAACCAAACCATTTTGGTCACCAAAAACTCTGGAACAGCCTTCCTAGCATTGTTCGGGAAGCAGACACACTCTGTCAGTTTAAATCTAGACTAAAAACGCATCTCTTTACTATGGCATACACATAAAACATTTTTAATTTATATTTTATTAAAATTGTTAGGCTGCATTAACTAGGTCAGCCGGAACCGGGAACACTTCCCATAACACCTGATGTACTCGTTACATCATAAGAAGAATGGCGTCTACGTCAGCCGGATCCGGGCCGTATCCAGATCAGATGGTGGACCTGCGCCCAGACATTACCAACTCATCCCTGAAGTGTCTGCAGAGACCGTGTCAATTAGTCTACCCTCTGAAATTGCTCATCGACATGGCATCCTCAATGGATCCATCTCCGGCGTGATGACTCCGATATTTCGAATATTCCTATTTAATAATTGTTTAATCGACATGGCATCCTCAATAAACCCGTCTCCGGCGTGATGCCTCCGATCTTTCGAATATTCCGATCTAATATTACTTCTGACCTATAAGGCTGCCAAAATGATAATCATACACTGTTTGTTAATTGGCCAGAGGAGAACTGGCACCCCGACTGAGCCTGGTTTCTCCCAAGGTTTATTTTTCTCCATTAGGCCACCTGATGGAGTTTTGGTTCCTTGCCACTGTCGCCTTTGGCTTGCTCAGTTGGGGACACTAAATTTTCTAATAAATATCCAAATAAATTTAATTACTAAACTAAATTAACTATATCAACTACATTACTTGAATATATATGATGATTGAAATGAGCTGATGACATCACCGTTTTCTCCAGAGCGGCTGTACAGCCGAATCAAATTCGGTTTCATTATTTTCCTGTTTAACACTGTGAAGCTGCTTTGAAACAATCTGCATTGTAAAAAGCGCTATATAAATAAAGTTGACTTGACTTGACTTGACCATTGAATTCTATTGTATGGACAAAAAACACAGACATTTCTCAAAATATCTTCTTTTAGTATCTTCTTTTCCACAGAATGGAATGGAATGACATGAGTTAAATGATGACAGAATTTTCATTTTTAGAAATATCTCTTTTAAATGGTTAATTTTCTGTATCTTCTCATCACTCTCTCCTCTCCTCTCCTCCACAGACTTATTATTCTGAGTTCTCCATCCAGCAGAAGATCCTGGGCCTTTTAGTAAATATCTTTTATATGTCATTGTAAATAACCCATTCATTTCCACCAATTTTACTAAGTAAACAACTTGCCCACTCTTGACATGATTACTTTTGGTCACATACAAATCTAAATATACTCAAAATGTTCAGTGTTTACAGAGGATTTATTGACTAATGGTCCAAAAAGGAGAATATTAGTAATAATAGCTGAATGACTGTTAATTGTAACAAAAAAACTACCATAAATTATTCACAATATGCTTTTTACTATGTATAGAAATGGGCTTTAATGTGATTTGGTTTTAATGTATAGTATGTTAATATTGTAGTGTTGGCTGCTTGTTGATAGTTTAATAAATGCTATTCCATATGCTTTTCTCTGTATGTGTTAGTGGGAGATATTGATTCAAACTCCTACAGCACTTTTGAAGGATTTTTGTTCTATTCTCTAAATTATTTCAGGCAGGGTTACACTTTATATTAAGGTTCTATACATTAGCATTAGGTAACAATGAACAATACCTTTTGTAGCATATATTAAGTTACTGATATTTTAAATTTACAAATACGTTTTAAATGTTGTATTTCTATAAATGAAAACATTAATGTATTATGATTCAAACAAGACTTTTTTATATATATATATATATATATATATATATATATATATATATATATATATATATATATATATAATACGAACATTAACATAGACTAATGCAATTGCTGTTCATTGTTAGTTGATGATACCTAATGCATGAAGTAATAATGAGCCTAATTGTAAAGTGTTATCAGGGACAGTTTGGACTTCATGAAACATACTTATGCAGTATGTTAACATTTATCACATGTCCTGCAAGGAAAATCAGCATCCCCCATGTGGAATTGTGGCATTTTAATATTCTGTTCTAGAAGTTTATCTGCTTCAAATGATGAATAGCTTGCTCAACATTGAAATCAGCGAATCTCCTCTGTCTGTGCTCCAGAATAATGTAGCAGAGGTGGAGGAGCTGCGGATGGAGCTGATGAGTGAGGACCTAGTGGAGCACATTCTCTCACTCTTAATTAACCCCGTGGTGGAGGTGGATGTCAGTTACTTTGCCGGAGGGATCCTGGCACATCTCATCTCAGTCAGGGGGCCTGCATGGGGTCTGGATGCTGAGCTACACTGCACAGTGCAGGAGAAACTGGTGTGTGTGTGTGTGTGTGTGTGTGTGTGTGTTTGTGTATATGGTTTATGAGGACACAAATGTGTATAATGACTTCCCATGTGCTCGTAAACCAAATGGCTTAAACATAACAGTTTTTTTTAAATGCAGGAAATTTTCTGTGATGGGTAGGGTTATGGTTAGGGGATAGTTTTTATACTGTACAAACTGTATATTCTATTACACTTATGGCAGGGGCGTTTCCTCCAAGGAGGCAGTGTCTAATATTAATGAAAATAATCGATATTACAAAAATAAAACAAAAATATTACAAAATGTGACATTTAAAAAAAGTGTAAAAGTCACTCGTTTTTATAAAGTAACACTGTCCAACAGCAATACCCGCAGGTAAAGTTACAGTGGTAGTCCACATCTCTTGTGCTTCCCCTGAGCCCATTGACTTTTAACAGAGCCTCTAAAGCGTCCGCTGGGTTTAGTGAGGGGTAATTGAGAATGAATGGGGGAGTCACGTGAGAGGAGGCAATGCCTCCATCACACTATGATTGGATATGATTGGTTTGTGTGATAAATTCTGCCTTTTGTTTTCGTGTGCGTTCTCGAAACGGCCTGAATGAAAGCGCTCGCTCATTCACTAATCCCTATATAGGGAGATATATATATATATATATATATATATATATATATATATATATATATATATATATATATTAGTCCCCTACATTAACTGAGTGAATTCGGACGCTGACGTAGACACTGTGCGTAGGAGGGCTGGAGCTGTTGCTGAAACGGCTTTGTCACACGTAGTGATAAAACGACTTTTGTCTTGCATGTAACTTACTTTATAAAATAATATTAATAACAATACCAGTCATAATGACCTTATTATACATACCTCTGTGCCAGCTTTGTGGTTTCATCGATTGTATATAAAATTAATTGATATGTCATGCTTAATTAACAAGTGTACAAGTGTACAAGTGTATTTCATGTATTTTATTATTTTTAGTAAAGTAAATTTTAGTTCGTTACAAACTCTCATGCTCACAGATGATATATGGTCGCAGAGCGCCCTCAGGCAAACGTTACGATTGCATTAGAATGAATACGCTACCTACAGATACGTATACCTACAAATAGTTTTAAATCATCATCTCTTCCTTACAGTTTTGTGAGTTAACAACAATGCACAAATTATTAAAACAACCTGGCTGTTAGTAAAACAATTCAATTTTACGAACAATTTACTGAGTTAATGCCCAACTAATATATTTTAATAATAAAAAAAACCTTATTAATATCTTATTAATTTCATTTTATTTTTTAAAATTCATTTATATAATATTGTCTCTCTATATTTTAATGTTCAAGTAATGATTAATAAAAAAGATCAAAAACTAGGACCAGTGTGAAATAAATGTTAAAACGTCTTTTGTGCGCTCTGTCTTCTCCGCATTGGATTTTGGGAAATAGTGCTTCAGAGAGTGTACATTCGATGAAATCAGAGCGGATTGTGGGTATAAAGTAGTGAACGAATTTAGGCACCACTATAAAGTGCACTAAATAGTGAATAGGGAGCAGTTTCGGACACCGTTAATGGGAAGACTATTTCAAAAATAAGTAAAGCACTTCGATATCACCGCTTTGTCACGCCAAAATCAAACTTGAAATAGCCTGAAAACATGACTGTGGGGGGTTGCATTGGGGCTTTTTAATTAGCTTGATGACTGCTGGAAATAACATGACTATTTAAAAGAAAAGCTGAACATCAGTTCACAAATATTATATATTGTTTAAATTGTTACTGCCTTTAATCATTATTTTGAAATAAATGTAAAAGTGTGTAAAAATACTAACTTGATAAAATTTATACTTGGTTTTAATAAATAGAACATTACATAGAGACCAAATACAATTCTATTTTGTATTCTTACACTCTTTCTTATATAATGTTTACTTAACCAGGAAAATTAAGTATAACATTTACATTTGATATATAAAAAAATGTGTGTGTGTGTGTATGCATGTTAAAAATGCAGAAAATTTTGTGTGATGGGTAGGGTTAGTGTAAGGTGAGAGAATGTACAGTTTGTACAGTATAAAAACCATTATGTCTATGGAGAGTTCTCACAAAGATAGTGAACCAGACATGAGTGTGTGTCTGTTCAAATCTGTTTCATCTATGTGCTTAACTCTTTACCTTGAATCTCTTTCACTTTTAGCACTCCTCTATCCTATCATGGAGTTCTCCTGAGCATGCAATGGTTTCCTACCGGTAAGTCTTCTAACATTTACTTTTTATTGATTATTCTGTATTTATATAATATTAAACAATAATCAGTCAAAAGACTGGATACACCTAATCATTTTATTATTCTATTATTATTTGCCACATTTTAGAAAAATAATGACATCAACGCAACTATGATATTACACAAATGGAAATATGGGAATTATGCAGTAAGCAAAGTTTGAGTTCATCTATTTAAAAAACTTTTAACTTTTCTTAATTTTAGTTTGTAGTTTTTAAAATATTCATATGTAGGCACAATTTATATGTCTACAATTTTTCTTTTAAGCATTTAGGCAGAAGCTCTTTGATAAAAAGAATCATGAGAAGCATACATTCAGATTTTTGGTGAACTATCCGCTTAAGCTGCAATTTTTGCTCACTTTCACATTTATTAAAGCACTCAAAAGAGTTATGATATACAGCCATTGCAATACTTTTTATCAGTGCCATCAGAAGCATAAAACTGTATGTTATAAGAAAATGTACTGGCAAGGAGTAGTTCATCCAAAAATAAAAAATTCTGCCATCATTTACTCACGCCACCTACAGGACTGGACAGTCCCTCCAGTTTTTCGCGATTCCGCGTTCGCTGAATACAACGCAAAATCAGCAAAATGTCAATTTTTTTGCAATCCTGCATAATTTGTAATTTCACCGCAAAATAATAAAAAAAAACTAATTTTAAATCACAAAAAAAATTTTTTTATCTAATTGAACTATCTCTAATTTATTTAAAGCTGTAATGCATTGTTTTCATGAGGATACAGACATTGTGGTGCATGCGCAGTATGTGGTCTTTGTGAAGGCGAAAGCGAATCTTTCTCACCTGCCGTCTCGCATAAGTGCCAAGGACCGGGTGAATTGATTACTCAAGATGGATGAATGACTAAATAAAAGTATAACACACAAAAAAAGAGTTAATAAAAGCGCTGTATACCACAAACTCAATTCGCTACTGACACACGGACCGATGTCAGACTGGCTGAGGATTCTGTGCATGCCGCCTGCCAGCACAATAACTGGAAAAAAGCTTGCTTAAACGTAAAGCACTGTTTGTATCTGTATCTTTTATGTTGTATTTAGTTGTCCTCCTATCATTTTTTTATTAGTTCTTATTTTATTACTGACTGTTTACTAAATTGGGGACACTAAATTTTCAAATAAATTTAATTACTAAACTAAATTAACTATATCAACTACATTACTTGAATATATATGATAATTGAAATGAGCTGATGACATCACCGTTTTCTCCAGAGCGGCTGTACAGCTGAATCAAATTCTGTTCATTATTTTCCTGTTTAACACTGTGAAGCTGCTTTGAAACAATCTGCATTGTAAAAAGCGCTATATAAATAAAATTGAAATAAAGTTACTTGATTAATTAATTATTTGAGAACTTTATTAGGAAATTGCTTATTAATGTGATTTACTTTTCCCAGTCATATTTCCCACCCTAAGTGATCATGTTATTAAAGCTACATAGTACACCACTGGACTAGCCTTTTTTAGTAAGATACCAAATAAACAAGATTTGTGCATTTTGTTTGTTCTATTGTCGTGTATGACTATTGTGCATCTAACATAATATGTAATATGGTAAATGTGGTATCCTAATTATTAAAAAAAACATTGCAAAATTTTCTGGAAATTACCACCACCACTTCATTTTGATCGCAAAAATCACAAAAAAATATTGCGAAATCCTGGAGGGACTGACTGGAGTGTGAAGTACTGAATGCTGCACAGGAGAACACTGTGCAGCATTCAGTGACCATTTACATTTACAATTGAGGGATAGTTTCAAAAATTTAAATTTATATTCTTTTACCCACTTTCATGTCATTCCAAACCTGTATGTATTACTATTTTTTTTTTTTTTTTTATTAACTATCCCTTTAAATATCAAGTTGTTTTTCACCAAAAAAAGCCATTTTTATTATTATTGAATTAATTAATGAATTAATTGAGTTTTGATGTGCAGCCATTGCATTTAATTCACCCAACCAACTACTGATTCAAATCTTTTGTATAGAGTGGTGCAGGTATGACGTCACTTTGTAGGCCAACCGGCATCACTCTGGTTCCCATAGGCTTTTTGGCTTATCGCTAAAAACAAGCTCTGTGATTTGACCAAAGTTTATGATACTTGCACGTTTTGTCTATCAATATAATCACAGATGAACACAACTTTTATGAATTTTTAAGTGTAAATGCAGTCGCCAGAAGTAAAAAGCTACGGTAGGCTATAAACAAACCCACAAATTCAATGTCACCATCACTAAGCTTCCCAAGAACTCTTCCAGTTTTTATCTAAAAAACTTTTTCCCTGAAAATTTGAGTTAGAATAGTTTATATGAGAATAATGAGGCTGTAAAAGCGGACTGAGTTTACCTGTTCGGCGTAATGAAGTTTAATCACCTCAACAGCCTCTGTAGTCCCATTGTTAGCAACCGCTTTTTTCAAGACACGTAACAGCTTAAAAAAAAAAACACCCTAATGGGGTAATACTGATGTATTTTATGTTGTAGAATAAAATGTGTCTTGAGCTTGTGTTCACCACAAACCTTATTTCAGCCATTTAACCAAAACCCCATTCAAAATTGACTTCGGGACGAGGGAACCGGAAGTGCTAAAATGCTAACTTGCTTCCGCGTTTTGGCCTACAAAGTGATGTCATACCTGCACCACTCTATTTCTTTCAAACAAGAAAGACTGTCTAGAAGACAGAAGGAAAAAATCCAAGGTCACTTGCTTCCATGCAAATACACACTGTTTATTGTATTTAAATGAAAAACAATTTAGGAACAGTTTTCAAAATTCAAAACAGTCATAGAAATTTGGAATGGAACTATTTATTTAACATAGCAGTAGCACAGAAAGCTTTTCATGTCTTTCTTTCTCTCTGTCTTCCAGGACGTTCCAGCCCTTCTATCCTTTGCTATACGTCTCTCAGTGTTCTGGTGTTCAGCTGTGGGCTCTCTGGGCCATACGATTTGTCTGTTCTCAGAATGGTAAGACAAAAGCCAGAGAGACTACAGCAAGTTCTTTGAGATACACAGCAAATCCCTGAAATATTTGCTGTTGCTTTTCACAGAAATGAGTAAAAAAGGAAATATTGATAATGGTCTACTGTAGTTTACAGTTTGATTTATAGTGACCTTCGCTACTGGCCCATTATACACCTTTAGACCATTTCAGAGTACATTTATAGAAAGGCATTTTTGAAGCTCCATTCAGAATTTAATTGTGAATTCCTTTTAAATTCCATTAAATTGATGTTGGCAATAGGTAGCTTTGTAATTATTTAAAGAATTAAAAGGAAATTCTGAGAAATCTTAGTGTACCTAAGGCTGGGCGTACACTGTGCAAGTTTACACACTCAGAAGCTTGTTGTCACGTTAATGGTGGCTGTAATGAGCGCACAATGATAGAGATTCAAACCAATAGCCTTTATTTTAGATCCACAAGGAAAATCAGGAGATAAACTAAGAAAAGACAACCACTAAACACTGGGACAAAGAACTGGACATCACTACTGGTGCAACCAGAGTATAAATAGGGCACCTGTAGTACACGTCCTATTTCTTGTCTCCAGGAACGAGGGAGAGCTGCCGGACAAGGATGTGTTTTGCTCACATCCTCTGATTCGGCAGCGAGTGCGCTTCTGGCTTCCAGCCAAGAAGAGCAGGATGTGGCTGTTAAGGACAATATTGTTTCTGAATCCTCACAGCCTGTCTGCCCCGCGTACGACGAGTTACTGGAGGTTATGTCTTGCACCACAGACAGATTAGATCTGCTGTGACGGCGCGAGAGATGCAAGCTCGCTTGCAGCCGGTGAGACGGGCGATATCTTTCGCCCAGCACTCGTGAGCATTCCATTTCTTACCAATCTGCACGCTGAGGTGGAAAGATCGTGGAGGAAACCATATTTGGCCTGTATTCACCCATTTCAGCATGCAAATTATGCTAGAGTGGAGGGGATGTGTGAGTATGGATATGAGTTGATGCCACCAGTTGAAGAGGGCTATCTCTATCTCTCGCTGGGGGAGGCATCGACGTTGAAGGCTCCCACTCTGCTGACCAAACGGCTGCGTGATGCGTCACGTTTAACAGAGCGGCAGAGCGTACGCAGCAGCGGGTCAGGCCGGGGCTGCACTGCACACAATGTTGCAGGCTTACCAGGCTGATCTGCTGAAAGACCTGGACCATGGTCAGGGTACAACTGTACTGCATGGCGAGCCAATGGCAATCGTGTGAGCTTTGGCGCTAAACACAGAGGTTGGAGTTTTTTATAGCTATAGCCACCTTTTTTTATGCACATTTTGGGACATCACATAAATGCCAATATGCGCATAAAAACGTATGTGCTCAATTGTGGCGGATACATTTTGGCCCCATTTGCATGGTTCAAAAGACCCAATTCCGATTTTTCCCTCTCATGTGGCACAGATCAGATATGACATGTGAAAGTGTAAGCAGGAAAAAAACGCATGAATTCCGATATCCTCAGATCGGATTCAGGCCTCACTCATGTGGTAATAAATCTGATTTGATTCGGGTACGTGCATTTGCGTCTGCCATGTAAGCGGTCAAATCGGATATTCCCCAGTAAATGCGAGTCGTACGTCATTGAAAAAGGGACGGAGGCGAATGACGTCAACTCTAGTGTCATGTGATCGCAGTTCATGTCCACCTATGGCGCAATGGAAGACGAGAGCAATGTTTTGCTGACCTTTAATATCGGATACGGGTCGCTTTTAAAAGATGATGTAAGCGGGTCACCAAATCAGAATTGTGCATCAAGACCTGCAGTGTAAATGCAGCCTTTGACATGCGCATAAACTACAATTGAAACACATTTACCAAATAAATCCCTTGATGCACCACAAAAAAAGTTATGTGACTTTGCCCCAACAGTGGGCCAAAGTCTGTCATCCGAATGATTTGGTTTGTTTCCCTCCCAGAAGTGTCTCACATGTTTGCGTTCCCGATCACCAGGCATCTGAACGCAATATAACATGACAGTATTTATTGCGTTTCATCTGCTGCTCTGAGACACAAGTCATTTATGATGTGCAAAAAAAGAGCCACCGTTTCAACAAATTTTTTTAGATATTTTGCGGCAATTTCCCAAAGTGACGATTTTGTTGGGATGGAAGCGCTGCTTTATTCGCAAAGGTTTTATGTGACATTCTAATTATGCGCATAAGTTAAATTCACAGCTTTGGATGGAAGAAAGTGTATTTGTGTGTACTAGGGTATGTGTCCGCTAGGGTTGCCTGTAGCCCATGTAATGTGGTTGTATGATGTATGCATGTTGTATGATTTGGGAATAGGGGAGTGCCTATAGACTAGTCAAATTTGGGTCGAATTTCTCTGCACCACTCATAATTCCTCACATGATGAGTGCCGCGACCATACGAGCATCATCGATTTACATGTGATTTTTTTTTTTCCCAACAGAAATAAATTGCTTGCAAGCCCCTGAGACAGCAAAAAATTACACAGTGTACGCCTGCTAAAAGTTTGTAAAGACTACAACATTTTAAGAACCCTTATTTTTAACGTATTATTCATTTGTAAATGTATTGGGTCAAAACAGCTCAATATGCTGCTTGATATTGCAAACTGTTATTTTCTAACATATTATTTTGATGTATTGTCATAATTTTGCCAGCAGCCATATCACCCTGTAGCCTAAGACTGGTTTCCCACTGAAGCTAAGCAGGGCTGAGCCTGGTTAGTACCTGGATGGGAGACCTCCTGGGAAAACTAGGTTGCTGCTGGTAGAGGTGTTATTGAGGCCAGCAGGGGGTGCTCACCCTGTGGTCTGTGTGGGTCCTAACACCCCAGTATAGTGATGGGGACACTATACTGTAACAAGCACCGTCCTTCGGATGAGACGTTAAACCGAGGTCCTGACTCTCTGTGGTCATCAAAAATCCCAGGATGTCCTTCGATAAAGAGTAGGGGTGTAACCCCGGCATTGTAGCTAAATCTGCCCATTGGCCCCTGTCCATCATGGCCTCCTAATCATCCCTATATATATATATATATATACGATTGGCTTCATCACTCGGTCTCCTCTCCACCAATCAGCTGGTGTGTGGTGGGCGTTCTGGCGCATTATGGCTGCCGTTGCATCATCCAGGTGGATGCTGCACATTGGTGGTGGTTGAGGAGATTTCCCCCTTCCATGTAAAGCTTTTTGAGTGCCTAGAAAAGCGCTATATAAATGTAACAAATTATTCTTCTTCTTATTATTATTATTATTAATTTTAAACGCACAGGTCAGTAGTGCAAATTGTTTTACTGCACTTCATTATTCCTCTAGTTATTTACCTACAGCAGCTAATGAAGCGGAAGTCGCAAAATGGTGGATAAAAAGTTTTCATATTTCTGACAAACAGCTATATAAATACAGGGGGAAAAAATAGACATTTAAAAAATGTATCCCTTTCATACCTATTTTGTTAAACATTTCCCACAGGATGAAGTGATTTTGTTGTAAGGCAGAGAGAGAACCTTACTGAGCATTTGCTGAATAAATGTCATCTTGCTTAGTGGTGAACTTCTGAGCCTCTTACAGAAATGCAGCTCTTGTTCTTTAACATTGTTCTGTTGTTGTAGCCCCTCAGTACTGCAGTATGCTCCAGACTGAAGGAGGAACAGACCTACTGAGAGTCCTGAGCACCCATCCAGATACCCACAGTGACGTGAAGTGTCTGGTAGAAAACATCCTTAAGATCCTGGAGCAAAACCTTCATCCCACCAGCCCAGGTTCAAAACGTGCTAACATCACTCTTCAATGAACATGTTCTCCTAATGTTGTCATTACTTGTGATAATGAATCATTTAAGGAAATAACTCTTTGAATGTCTGTATTTAAAAACAAATTTTAAACGTCTGTAATTTAAAACGTTCATGTTCTTCTTGTTTGGTCGGTTCACTTTTTCTATTGGAGGATTTCAGTGACGCCACCAAAAAACAATGGATTTGACATGGTAATGCACTGAGGGATTCAAAAAGGGATGTGCCACGATGTATCCTGTTTCAGAACATTTCAGAAGTTTAAACACTTATACACAAGAGCACAAACACTTATTTGGTGGTTCATCAATATAAAAAAAAAAGTATATACATATATATTCTGCCTAAACATAAATTACGCACTTTATTAATAAATTATGAAAAGATTTTGTTTTCAAATAGGTTTCACAAACATACCTGCTGTTGGTCAGATAAACACATAGTCCCGCCCCAAGCTCACACCATTGGTGGAGCCAGTTTTGCTGGGGTTGTCCAGGATGCTCAAACAAACAGCATATGAAATGCACCAGATGTAGTCGATACATAAGTTGTACTGTAGGTTTAAACTTCTTCAATTCTTAAAAATTCATGTTTCTGGATGAAAAACTACACTACCCATAATCTTGAATCGAGATCCCATAGATATGTATACGCAGGTGCCTCATTAGCGAATGCTTCTATGGGCCGCTATAAGTAAGCTGTCCGCCATATTGGAATGGTCAAAGCTGTTTAGTGAGCAAGTTGACAGTGTCTACAACCATATTTGCATGTATGAATATCTATATATGCAGATATTAGGATTTCGTTTATCGTTAACGTTAGATAATTATGCATATGCTAAAAATATTGGTTAAATTATTACTGATCATCAGAGAACCCTACAGCCAAATTGCGTGAACTGATTATAAACATTATTTCCTGGGAAAGGTTATATATTTTCTCTGGAATATAAATCTTGGCAGCATAAAGTTGGTTTTAGAGTTAGTGTTGAAGCAAACGGCTAAAGGTTATGAGTGGGTTGCGATTAGTGCGCTAAGACGCTATATGTGAGAAAGGTGAACGTAAAAAATATGGCCATGTCATGTGAATTAAAGTTATAATGTCTGTATATGTTGGAGATATGTTGTTTTAATTTTATAGGTTCTGTGAATAGAGACCCTTTTGTACCATTTAACTTGAGTTGACGGTTGTAACAGGTTTTTTCGCCAAGTACTTAAACTTTATTTGCCAGAGTAAACATATAGAAATAAACAGAAGAAAACCTTCAGTATATCACACTCTCCTCCCCACAAAATAAGATGTCCCGACATCAATGCGCTGTGTCCCAATTCAAAGGCTGCATCCTTCGAAGGCCTATTGTGCGTCAGCGGAGTGCCGAAGGCTGTCCCAATTCAAAGGCTCCAAATGCGTCCTTCGTTTTCCATGAATTGAAGGATCCTAAAGATGGATCCTTTGCGGCCTTGTCTATCCCAGAATTCATTGCACCAGTGCACGACAGGATTTTTTAGAGAGAAATTGCAGAATAACACTTGTAAACATAAGTATTGAATTTCAACTAACTTAAATATCTAATGATACAAATGTAAAAAAAAAGTGGTTCAAATTGACTTTTATCTAACTAAGATGTGATTTATATATAGTTTATACTCTTTATTATATACAGAAGTGGACCATGGCAAACATATTCATAACATATTTTTATAGTTTGTAAACCCTGTTTTGTTTTTAGACAGTTTAATATAACTTTCAAAAAAGTCCAGTACAAATGTTAGTCACTCATCAACAGCAGCTGTCACAGTTGCTAGGTGACAAGAACAGTCCAGAAGAAGAACAGAATCATTGAACAACGCTCGGTCCACTATTCGCGGTCTTCAAACGATGTAGTCTCTGAATTGGGACACGGCCCTTGACAAAACCAAACAAATCAGGCTTTGTTGGTACCATGACGCTGATCATCAACTTTCTCTGTCAACTCAGGGTTTGATCCATGGAGCGCATGCACATGAAAGTGATAAAAAAGACAAAATGATATTTATTCACTGTTATCCACCTAATATAAAATAAATAAATAAATGGAAACTACTTAAAGAGGTTGTTCCACATTATTTAGCAAGTCACAGTTCTCATGCAACATGGGAAGGAAGAAAGTTTATCAAACTGTCAAAAGATTTAGAGCACAGAAGAACTCAGATAAAGTTAAAGTTTCTGTCAAACAAATTATTTGTATAAAAAAAGAGCAGCTATAAAAAAAAGTGTCTCTGGAGACCTCCTTGCAGGCTGGCACTTAACTTCTTCAGCCAGCACCAGCATTTTTGGCTTGTGTGTGGACAAAAACAGCAGTTTGTTTGAAAACGCATATTTTTCTCTCCGTTTTGGCCTTCCATCGAAACTGAGTGTTTTGTCCTGCGAAAACACAGCTTTTTAAAAATACTTTCCCAAGTGGATAAATTTTAAAAGTTGTAGTGTGGACTGTGAAAACAGGTATTTGAAAATGTCTATGCATGTTTAGTTATGTAATAGATAACTGTTTATACCGGTATTGTGCGTGTTATGTGCTATTGACTCACGCTGTTGCTAAAGATATGTTACTTTGTACACTCTTCATATCACAGTCCTGCAAAAAATTTACTCGCAATTGCTGTCCTGCGGCAAAACATGAGAGTGGAAGCGTTTTAGACCAAACATATAATGGTGACTGAGTGCGACCTGGACGCATCAGTGAATGGTGAGATATTTTGCTAAATAAAATGGTCCTGCCTGAAAAATAGCATAAGAACATTATTTCCATCTGTATCGTCTTTTATGACTTTACGTATGCGCAGTAAGCTGTATTTAGCATTTTCAGATGTTTCAGTGTATATTACAAACTTTTGGAAAACGCTTAAAAATGCTAGTGTGGACGGAGAGCGTTTTGAAATGAAAACGCCATTTTCAAATGTATCTGGATCTTTATTAACAAAACTTTGGACACCAGAATATTTTGTAGAATGGATATGTAAACTGTCAATATATCAAAAGAAAGAACAGAGCCTTTGCTTTGCAGAGCATATTTTTTACTTAATTATTTTTCTTATCTCAATGTAGGTAAGTGTTAGCTTAATTGTGCGTAAGCAACCTCTATCTAACTAATCAAAGAGACCCAAACCAAAAGTTTCCACATTTCTGGCCAGGATGCCACACAGAGCCCCAGACCTGGGAAAGTAGATCTACTCTGATTGGGATCTCCTATGGAAACTCTGACACCTGATCCGAGTACCAAATGTTGGACGGCCAAAACAGTGCTACCAGTAGAACACTGTCTTCACGCACTCTTGCGATTATTTCCGAAACTAGAATTGTCGGCAGGAAGGCATACATGCACCAGAGCGTCCATCCCCAGAGGTGATGGATGAGACAAATCAGACCCAAGGTGCCATGATAGATCTGCTCCCTGATTCAATCGACCTGGGATGTACACCACCCTTAGTGACAGAAGTTTTTTCTGCACCCAAAGCAGAATGAGCCATGCTAAATGCCATATGCAGGACGTAAGCATATTCCCCCTGGTGGTTTATGTACGAGGCAACCGATATGGTGTCTGCTCTGATGGCCACCTCAAATGTCTGGAAGTGAGTCAAAGTCAGAAATACCACCATCATCTCCAGGCAATTTATATGATCCTCCAAGTCCAGAGACCCTGCAGTCTCTATAGGCCAAAGTCAAAAACTGGGGTCATATCCATTGTAACAGGGTTCAACAGCATCTGCACCTAGCCCTTATTAAGCAGTGAGGATGCAGACAGGGACAGATTCCTCAGCTGTTGACCCACCACTGAAGGAGGCCCAACGTTAAAGCCACTGCCAACAGAGCTTCAGAGAGTCTTGGATGCTTTCAACGACTGTTTCATGAGGCTGACCATTCTGGGTTGTTTCCTGAGAGTATCGTTAGCCAACTATGGTCAAAAGTTCTGTCATTATCAGCATAGTTCAACGAGTCTGTGTTTCCCAAAACCATAGTTACAACAAAGATTCGCAAACAGCATCACAATGTTGTCTGGTTGGAACAACAGCTCGCAACCTGTGGCTAGAAGCATAGTTTCTTGTTTGCATGACTTGGACTTAATAAATCCTTACCTTGAGCAAAATAAGCAAGCTGACATTCAGTACAATATATATATTTTATTTTGAATATATACAAATTGAATTTATGTATTTTAGTTTGTCAGGAGATTTAAAGCATAGTTTTTGAAGAGTGTGCATGTGCGTATGTGCTCTAGTACGTAAGAACGAGCCTATGATTGAATGGAAATAAAGCAAAACGACTGAGAAAAATAGGAATTAGTCCATTAGATGCCATGTGCAATTTATAGCAAAAATTCTAGCATTCATTCAGCACAGATTCATTAAAATAATTATTACTTCACCATGTATGTGACATAATTAACCAACATGGTTGAATGAAAAATTTGCAACAATACAGTTTTGGGAAACAGTCGTGAGTAGCTATTTTTTTTCAACGATGCATCATACTATGGCAGTTCAGCAGCGAGTTATGTCGTTGTATGGGAAACACACCCCTGACTAGTCACAACATATCAGAGGTAAAAAAAAAATAGAGGTATTTCCAAAAGACAAAAGGACAGTATCTACAGCAGCAGATATGTTTGTTAAAGGGAAGAGCAACTCATGTTTCTCCACATGGCGTGGAGATGAAGTGGTTCATGCTTAATTCTGTCTTGGTATGCTGAAGCATTAAGAGTTCACTGGAACTAAGGGGCCAAGCCCAACCCCTGAAAAACAACCCCACACCATAATCCCCCCTCCACCAAACTTTACACTTGGCACAATGCAGTCAGGCAACTACCGTTCTCGGCAACCACCAAACCCAGACTCGTTCATCGGATTGCCACACAGAGAAGCGTGATTCGTCACTCCAGAGAACACGTCTCCACTGCTCTGAAGGCCACACGAAGTTTGGAGGTCTGTAGCTATTGACTCTGCAGAGAGATGGTGACTTCTGCACACTGTGAGCCTCAGCATGCGCTGACCCTGCTCTGTGATTTTACGTGGCCTACCACTTTGTGGATGAGTTGCTGTTGTTCCCAATTGCTTCCGCTTTGTTAGAATACCACTAACAGTTGACTGTGGGATATTTAGTAGTGAGGAAATTTCACAAATGGACTTATTGCACAGGTGGCAACCTATCACGGTACCACGCTTGAATTCATTGAGCTCCTGAGAGCGACCCATTCTTTCACAAATGTTTGTAGAAGCAATCTGCATGCCTAGGTGCTTGATTTTATATGTGGCCATGGAGGTAATTGTAACACCTGAATTCAATGATTTGGAGGGGTGTCCCAATACTTTTGGCAATATAGTGTATATCTCTTCTCCGGTTTCTATGGTCAAATGATACAAGCATGCAAGAGTCAAAGAGGGGAGCCTGGAAGAAGGTTAGGTTGCAGAGCTGATGTTTAAGCCAGAGCTGGAAAAACCTTCGGGTCATCCACATTTGAGAACAGGAACACCTCCACGGTCAAATTCAACAGACTTCAGACTTACACAAAAGTCATACAAGCAAGAAGGCCTCTAGTAGCACCCAAAACACTAAATCCACAGGTGACTATCCCAACCATGCCAAAATAGCACGCTATCCAGATTGCAATCCATAGCTATGGGGGTGTAGTTGGTTTAGTGCAGGTTCTGTTGATCCCCAGACATTTAGACCTCCTCAAACACCTCTTCTTGTTGCTATGCAGCTCCTCTGGGGCCTCCTCCACCAGCTTCCCATCTGCTATTCCCTCGGATGGATATTTGACACTTATTGTCTGCTTAGGCTGGGATAAACTAGAGCTGCCTCTGCCTGACAGCAATACCTCGCAACCAGTCCCAGTGCTATCAAGACAAGTGTCATCACTGTTTAACTGCCACACCCTGACTGATAAAGCCACGTTACTGCAATGATATAAAGACACATATGCTGCAAACAGTGTTTTAGAACTCACTGCACTCCATTATCAAACAACATATCTACAAAACGTTTAAGTCTGCGAACTATATAAAAACATTTTTATTGTTGATTTAAAGGTTCAGTGTGTAGTATTTATGAGGATCTATTTACCGAAATGCAATATAATATACATGACTATGTTTTCAGTGAAGTATAAAAAACTTAATGTACCATTATGTTTTTATTACCTTAGAATGAGCCATTTCTATCTACATACACTGCGGGTCCCCTTACAGAGAAATCGCCATTTTGCGCCGTCATGTTTCAACAGTAGCCCTAAACAGACAAACTTCTCTACAGAGCGCTACTCACTCTCTGCTCTCTATACAACGACATTTTTGTCCTGTGTCGGCACCCGTAGCTTCTCTATGTGCTCCGAAAGGGAGGGGTGAGTGTTGGGGGTGCAATTCACAACCTCACCACTAGATTCCGCTAAAAATCACACACTGCACCTTTAATGCAGAGTTGGGTGCTAAACTATGGAAAAGTATTTCTGGATCCAACACTGCTAAAATGTGAATGTGAAATGTGTATAATGCTGCTAAGGAAAACCAAACTTCAAGTCATTCTACAAATGTTTAAAGAAAAGGGTTGTTATTTAGAATATGGTACTGGCAGTGTTGGGAAGGTTACTTTGGAAATGTAATAGGTTACAGATTACAAGTAGTGTAACTATTTCAATTACTTTATTAATGTAAATGATTACTTTTTGATTACGTTTCTAAACTGTTAATCATTTTCAAACATTTAAACCAGACAGGGTTACACTGATTACGGTCAGACTTTCAAAATTACTTGAATTAAAGGGAAATTACCCCATGATTTACTCACCCTCAAGCCATCCTAGGTGTATATGACATTCTTTCAGACGAATACAATCTGAGTTATATTAAAAAATGTCCTGGCTTTATCAAGCTTTATAATAGCAGCCCAAAATTTGAAGCTCAAAAAAGTGCATCCTTCCATTATAAACGGCTCCAGGAGGTTAATAAAGTGAATCTGAAGCGAATTGATGGAGTTGTGTAAGAAAAATATCCATATTTAAAACTTGATAAAGTAAAATATCTAGCTTCCGGCAGACCGCCTTCCACAAGCACAGCCACCACAAAATCAGACTTTAGCACTGCTTTTTACTTTGAGATCATTCTGAGGTTAAATGAAAGATTTCTGGATGAAATGACTTTTAAATTTCCAGCACTGGAGCGCATTTATCACTTATGGTGGTAACTCTCAGACAGGTTGAAGCCTAAAGCATGTTGATTGATGTAATTGGCAGACGTAGTGCCCTGCCAATTCAAACAAGAGAACTAACCAAAAGCAGCAGAATAACATCGCTTTACTAAACAGACTTTATATGGCAGGAGGCATTTTTGGTAGGTTTTCAACAAATTTTACTGTATGCATTAATACTAATCAATTACAGAAGCAATTGATCTTGTAGGTATTTGCAACCATTATTGGTACCAGACAATCAGATAACAGAGGGAGGGGTGAAGGAAAGACAAAAGAAAAGCATAAACTCAAATATAGTGTCGTCTTCCATTTTATTGTCCCTCCTACGAATACAGAGTACATCGGCCATCACACTTGGAGGTCTTGCTATTTCACATACATAAGAAGCTGGTTCCAACTTTTCTTTTGCAGCACACTGTTGTCCCACCCTGAATTACACATTTTTCAGAAAATGCAAGCAGTAGTGCCATCATAGTAATAATTAAAAATAAAAACACAGCAAAGATCACAGAAGGAATAAAAATAAAACAAATGGTACTGATGCAAATAGACCACGTGCTTAGTAGCTATATTTCAAATGTCACCAAAAATCTAAGTGCAAGATATGTCAACAACCTTAGCTAGAGAAAACTCACTAAAAATTCAATAAAACCTCATGTTAAGAACATGACTTGCTGAAACTTACCATCCAAGCTCAGGAAAATAAACGTATGGCAGATGAAATAAAACAGGTAATCTTTCTCTCATACACACACACAAATCACACGTATACAGTTCTTCCGAAAGTGGTCCTAAGGTTTCTAAGAGATGAACTTGTATGACTTAAGGACCAGCCTGGATCTACATTAAGCCCTGGGTGATTTAACAAGATGAGGAAGAAATTTCTCTGAGGAACAAAGACAACTATGCATACTAATATCACAGGTCCAGCAGAGGACGACAAAACACCAAAGCAAGATCAAGACGACGCATTTGTTTCCTGCTACCGGTCAAGAAAATAAAAATCCAAATAACAGGAGGGTAGCTTGACCTTAGAGCTTTCTTTCAAAACATTTAAAATAGTCAATATACATTACTCATGTATACGTTAATAGTAAAATCATCACTACAAGTCTTGTATTCTCACTTAGTAGAGAGAGAGAGAGAGAGAGAGAGAGAGAGAGAGAGAGAGAGAGAAAAAAAAATCTGCTTTTGGTAGAGCCATTGAGAGAGAGTGAGTGTACTCAATTACACACAGACACCGCAGTGTCCCGAGGGAAGCTTAAGCGTTCACAACACACTTCAACTTCTATCTTGAAAATGCATACATTCAAGCAGCAATAAAAAAATATTTATGGCGAATGCATAATCTCTGGAAAAAAGGGAAAAAAATACTGTATGAACATCCCTGCTATCATGTCTCTAAATACAAAACCTCTACCCATAATTTGCTTCAGTGTAACAAGAAGTCCTTTGTGTTTTTTTTCCGCAGGTAAAAGTCAGTTCTCAGTGTATGTATGGATGACAGTCTCATGTATTTCTATTTTCCGGTTTCTATGGTCGAACGATCCATAAGCATGCAAGCGTCAAAGAGGAGGGCAGCCTGGAGGAAGGTTAGGTGGCGGAGCTGAGGTTTAAGCCAGGGCCGGAAAAGCCTCGGGGTCATCCACATTGGGAACAGAAACACCTCCACCCTGTCGAATTCAAAAGCAACAGACTTCAGGACTACACAGAAGTAAGGCCAATAAGGAGAAACAATCATTTATTAATAGTAGTACATGTACTGCTCTTTTTCCTGCATGCAATGTAAATCAAACACCTACTAAAATAGTGAAATCTGGAAAATCTAAAACACTGGATTCCACAAGCATTCAACTTTCTAACGTCTGTAAGGTCACAGTTTAGGCTGTGCGTGTATGTGTTTGAGACTGGGTTTTCATGACAGACACCTGATGCTTGTTGGACATGTTTAAATCTCTCTGGAAGTGTTGTATGATTAGGGATGGGTACCGAAGCCGGTATTAAATGAGCCCCGGTGCTAAATTATACAAGTTATTTTGCCAGCCCTTTCTAAATTAGATAATATTAAACCAATTGTCTCCGATGCATTTTTGCTATTCACAATGCAGAAGAGCATCTCTCTCACACGGAGCTACAGCCGCACAACACAACAATCCCTATTTAATGAGTGACGATGGCCAACAAAAGTTTAGTCTGGTTACACTTCAGGCCTGTGATATTAATCTAATAATTTTTTTTTTGAAAGTGTAACTGAATGAGTAATTTGTAACCATCCAACACAAATCATTAAAAAGTTCAGAAGTGCGTGAAGACGCGTCCAAGTAGCATCGGAAGATGTATGTCTAAACCATAGTTGTAATCATAAAAAGTTCTTCTAGCTCTTAAAGTATTTTCTAAGTAAAACATTGATATAATGCACAGTAATAATGCTATCAGGGACAGACTAGAGTTTTATTTGACATAAGCAGTGCTACAACTTTGCATACAAAATAGAATACTTGTCTCTATTATTTACCTTCTCAGATCTGCCTCCGCCTCGGCTTGGCCGTCCACCACTGCCACCGCCGCCGCCGCCGCCGCCACCGCCACCGCCGCCACCGCCACCACCACCACCACGGCCTCCACGTCCTCCACGAGAACCTCCACGTCCACGTCCTGGTCGACCCAAGTCTCCGAAGTTTATCTCCAGCTGGGAGGTGATGTCATTAGCTGGCTTACGGAAGTGGTGATCTCCACCTTCTTCAGCCTTTAAGAAATAATATTACAGGATCAGCTTCAGCAAACAAATCTATCATTCCTAATTTCACCTAATGAGAATTTCTGCAAAGAAACTATGACCACAGAGCTGACCCCTCAATCCAACTTGAAATATTAATACAGCTTTACTGAGAACATGAACTAATTTGTTTATTTTATAACAAATGGATAGTATGACAGGAAACAAGTCAATCCTCAAAAGCCCTATTCAGATAGTAATTGATTCTCATGTGGACGTCTGTAAAATACATTTGCATGGCATCTCAGAGATAAACTCATGCATTCAGATGGCAATTCATTCACGGTGGTCTTGTGTGAATTGTGTGATCCTACGAACCCGAGAACACACTGCTCACATGGTCAGTCGCACGATTGTCTGCTGTAAATAAAATGTCATATGCTTGGGAAAAATAATACATTCATATTTATTTTTAATAATAGGAAAATAATGTCCTATTTATTGTTTAATTATTTAAATCTCCTGTTTAAAAGTAGGAAGCTACACATGCTATACTTGGTTTTGTCTTGCATTTTTTCTTAAAATATGGAAATTAGCTGAAATAAGTTAATGCAGCCTCTTACATGAGGTAAACAAAGCTGCTTGGTTTATATTTTTAATGTATATAATATACATTTTAAAATTGTATTTCTCCTTTCTCCTTTTTGTTCTTAGCTCGCACTCACTGAGGTGGAGCGGTGATGAAATATTATACTTTGCAGCATTTCAGTAATAAAAGTTTCCATCTTTAAAATGCACGCAAATTACAGTGAAGCGCAACAGTTATTGTACGGTGCTCCGCAGCGGTCAAAAAGGATTTAAAAAGTGAATTTTGAAGTGATCTCTTGTAAACTCAGAGATGTGGATTTGGACAGCAATTAAATGACCAGATCACCTCTTTTTTTTTTTTTTTTTTTTTTTTTTTTTTTTTTTTTTACAAACACAAAGTAGGTAATTCGGCCAGGGATTTTTACACGGGTGGTGGGAGAAAACACAGCCATTCTGGATTCGGACTGCAAAAAAATTACAGACTAGCCTCTATAAATGTTGAAAATACCTTACGATCCCATGAGAAACAATTACCGTCCCAATAGGGCTAAAGCAGGTTAAGCAGGTGGCCCATTAGAGCAATGACAGGGCAAAGCATGGACATGCTGTCATCAGGGTAGGGAAACTAAATTAAGCAGGAGCGGTTGGAGGAAAATCACTGTAAGCATAGAGTTGGTAAACCTAAGTGGAAGTGGATGGATGGGGAACTTAAACTAGCTAAAAAGGGATATTTAAAAAAATCTTTTTTTTTTTTTTTTTTAAAGTCAGCATGTCACTGTGTGTACATGGCCATATATTCTTGAATTCCTGCAATGTACTAGTTTAACTGAACTTTAGTTTAGGATAATCATATACAAACTGCAAAACAACTTTAAAAGTGACCAAGTGACCACCTGAGAGCCTAAAAGGTATATAAAAACAAAACCTAAATCCAAACAAAACAATTTAGACAAATACCTTGTGGAACGAGTCAGGATCAACATCTCCAGCTTCAATCACAGCTCCAGCATGCCGCTGGAAACACAAAATCAGAAATTAGTATTGAAACCATAGAAAGACTGAAATTTACATAACTGACTAAATGAACCTACCGTGCCAACTTCCTCACTCTTTGACTTGTGCAGTACGTAGCCCTTCTTCCACTGACCGTCGTTACCTTCGTTGGGCTTGCGAATGTTGAATTCGACTTTGGAGCGTTCTTTGTCTTGCATGGCCTTCCATTCATCCAGTGTCATTTCCTTAGGACCTTCCTCCTTCACCTCCTCCACTTCATTCTCCCTACACAGACACAACCGTCCAAATGGCATGCTGTTTGCACAGAGCATTTTCATTTATACACATCAACTTACTGCGAATAGAACTGCACTCGACACTCACTTGTTTTCGGAGTCGACAGGGGCGTGCTCTTCACCTTCAGGAGTAGGTTCAGGGGCTGCGGACTGATCAAGCTCACTGTCAAATCAGACACTATTATTAGTAGGGGTGGGGGAAAATCGATTCACATATGAATTGTGATTCTATCATTAGCCAATTTGCATCGATTCACATTTCAAAAATCGATATTCTAAAATGTTACATTTCTAATTTCTTCACATCTACAATCCTACCTGGCTTCCTCCTTCACATTGCCCCAATTGTGCGGGCCGCTCCCACCGCGCTTCTCTTCTCCTTTCTGTCGACTAAGACATGAAGAACATTCCAGTGAGACTAGTGCAAAAAAACAGCTTTAAGCATTTGTTATTGCTGGCTTCTCACACTTACGATTTGTCATTGCCGCTGTGTCTATCAAAGTCACGTTTGCCCCGGGAATCAAAACCATCTCCACGTCCCATGCCTCGTCCACGGCCACCTCTGGCCCCACGTCCTCCTCCACGCCCTCGAGGTGGTTTATCCCCAATTGGCCTGAGGACAACATGCACATTTTATGACAAAGACAACGGGCAATCTTGAGCTAAAAAAAAAAATTAAAAACAAATAATAATAATAATAATAATAATATAAAGATGCTTGGATGTAGCTATTCATCACATGGCATTTCAGTAGATTTATTACCATCATAGTTCAACAACTTCGAGTTGATGCAAGACTAACAGACATTATTTTTTAAATTCTATTTGGTGATGCTAGTCGTTTTAAAGTTTGTTACTTAAAAGTTTTTTTTTTTTTTTTAGGTTTTTCTAAATGAAATAACCTTCACTCAGCTAGAACAATCTCTCAACTAATGTTGTAAACTATACAGGGAACCCTGTCTGTCAGTACATTATACACTATAATAATAAAAGTTCAAGATTAAAAGGGAATGTCTAATGCCATTTCATTCATTCTGACTTAATTACACTGTTAAAGAGTTGGATTCTCATGCTAGGCATGGCCAAAGTTTAAAAAAAAAAAAGAGTTTTTCCATGTGAGTATTTCTGTTCCAAATACACTCCTTCAGGATTCAAGTTTTTTTTCCAAGTATGGCCCTGTATGATGTCATAAAGGGCAGAATTCCTTGTATGCGCACTCCGGATGAGCGCGTGCGCCCATCAACGAGCTTCGTTCGGGTTACAGAAGCTGTCGGCAGCGCGGTCATTTTGTTTTTAGACCAAGAAATCAACAATGTCACTAAAGAAGTGTGTTTCTGGAGAATAATGAGCCAGTGAACCATAATGAGGTTATGTGAAATGCAAAAGATGCGACATTCTGTTAAAGTACAACAGCAAAACGACAGGGAATTCGTCTCTGATAAGGCATGTTGATCAAAGCTGTTCAACACCTGCCAGTGGCACAGCATCTAAACCCATCCTTACATAGGTGAAACAAATGGTGACAGAGAAGTGTCAGCTTTTGCTGTAAAGACATTAGACCTTTTAATATTGTAAATGGTGAGGGGTTTGAAGAGCTGGCGCAAGAACTAATTAATGTCAGGGCTGCGTATGGGAGGGTTCCCGAAAACTCTGTTATTCCCTGCCATGTGACAATTGCGAAGAGGTGCACTGACATGGCAGAAGAAAAGAGGGAAGCTTTAGTACAGAAACGTAAGACTTTGTTGAAGGATGGCACAGCCGCAATGACCACAGACATGTGGACAGAGGATTGTCAGAAAATTCATCCATTTCATAAGTGAGGATATGGAACTAGTGAATAAAACCCTGACAACTACAATGTTCCCTTTGGAAGAGGCAAAGACAGGAGAAAATATCAGGCGGGAGATACTGGAACTACTGGTGACAAAGTTTGGCCTTGACACCTCCTCTCTCAGCAAAATTGTATGGGCGACCGATGAGGGGGCAAACATTAAATTAGCTCTACGGCCATACCAAAGAAAGGACTGCATTGACCATGTCATTAATATGGTACTGCGCCATGGACTCGACATTGCCGAGTTATCCAAAGCCGACGGTGCTCCGGACACAGGAGATACCATTTCTGCTACTAAATCATTAGTGAGGTATGTTAAACAGTCGGGGTTGGCTACGCAACTGTCAACAACATTGCTGCAAACGGGAGACACTCGGTTCAGAAAACACACACTGACTTCTATACAGGCCATTTATCATGAGCTCCATGAAAAGCTGGAGGCACGAGGGGAGAGCGCGCACACATTGAAAAAAATAGTACCGGACACACTGGGCTTTTTAATAGACTTTCTGAAGCCATTCCATGAAGCACAGTGGGAACTTGAGGGAGACAAGTATCCAACACTTAATAGTGTGTCTCTCTGGTGTGAGGAACTGACTCCCCTTAGCAAGCTGTCGTGTGTAAACAGCACAAAGACTGGCTCGCGTGTAAAGTGACAATACAGGACATCCACAAGATCGCAACATTTCTCTGGCCAAAATTCAACCAGCTGAGAATGTAGTCACACTCAGTCAGGAATGCCGTACATGCTAATGCCCGCACTCTTCTGCAAGCCATGGCTGCAGGTGCACCAGATGGGAAAATGTAAAGCAAGCTGACTGGGAAGATCACGAGGTCACTCGCTACATTGAAACGACTGTCATTGAAAATGAAATGGATGTTCTTGGCTGGTGGAAGACCAACAAACCATCCTACCCAAAACTTGCAAAATTAGCCAGATCAGTACTATGCATCCCAGCCATTAGCAGCAGCAGTGAAAGGATGTTCAGTACTGCTGGACACACCATCAGTGAGTGCAGGACCACTGAAGCCATCTACAGTGGATTCAATAATTTTCCTCTAGAAAAACATGTAGCCTAATCTTGGTGAGTAAAGGTTCTTCAAATACAACTAAATATTAATTGAGTCTTAAATGTATAATGTAGACAGAGTATATAGGCTAATGTTGGCATTATTCTTTTATTCAATTTCAGCTGCTGTTCACCGTTGCGTTGAGGCCGGATTATGGAGAGAAGTGGCAAAGCAAAACTTAATTTCGTTATTGCCAAATACCCATCTTATTTTAGAATTTATCTTAATTTAATTTGTTAAGAAAGACTCCTTTTTATTGGCGCTTTGGCCTATTTATATTCATATTGGTGATTGTGGAGAGAGAAGGCCGCAAGCAAGTCCCGTTTTCGTTTGTCTTAGGCCTAATCTTAATTTTATGCAACTTTTCGTTTTATTGCCAAATACCTATCTTAGTTTAGAATGGATCTTGATTTAATTTGTTAAGAAAGCCTAATTTTTATAGGCCCGAGTTTGGCTGTTTTCATAAAGTATCGGTTAGGGCTGTACCAGAATATTCGAATATTCGTTCGATGGGTTGGTATGCGATTTTCAATTTTGGGATTTGAATATTCGCTTACTTTCTTCTTGCACACCTGGCATCCCCCTCGAAATGGTACTTATTCGCGCTTGCATATGTTTACACTATAAAATCTGGTGAAATACAATACTCTTTTTTTATAGCCTAGCCGTTTTTAATAGGATGGACAGTTGAATAGGAACCCAACCTCGTTATACTTAAATATATTTGCTGCTGCTTATCCTAAGTGTTCCCTGCAACTGAGCATGAGCTTATATGGAAGTAGAGCATGCCTGAGCTTGCATTTTGGGTTCGTTTGACATTGTGGAAAATAGAATAATAGAATCAAAATGTATTAGCATTTTTACCCATTAGGGATGTGACGGTGAGAAAATTTTCAGACCTGTGTGTTTTGTATCACTAGTGCAGTGTCCATTCTTGGAGCATATAAGCCCTGCCCGCATGAGAATCTCGAAATTCCTGCCTTTTATTAGAGAGAAGAATATGTTTAGCCCCCTCTCTCCGAGGTTTTGAAACTCAACAAAATGGTATTCGGACCAGCCCTAGTATCGGTACAGCGTATCGGTCTTTTATAAATCTGATAAAACTAAAGACTCTTCGGAGATATCAAGGATGCAATACTACTTTCTAGGTACTCAAGATTAACATGAGATTGGCAGAAACTGCGCGTTATGTACCCTTTAACAACAGCATCCAAATTCAAATGCTTAAAAGTTGCTACTTTTTATATAAACTTAAAATTATATAATTGTTTCTACTTCAATTCCTTGTTGAAATATATATACACATTTAAACAGTGACTGCCATAACTTGTTAACATGACAGAATTATTCAAACATACAATGAACAAGACAGCACTAACAAATTAAGTAAGAATATATGTAATATAGTGCATATATTAAGCAAAATCCTCTCCTGTAGATTTATTTTTTCCCAATAGCAGACTAACGAGCAATTGATATTGCATGGCTATCCTGAAGCAGATGTTACCCGACAGTGTTTACAAGCTGTTTCACTGAAGTCTTTTCCGCGGTTGAAACACTTTGAGTGTAGATTGAGTGACAATTATTTTCAGTAAGTTTACTGTTTCTTTCAACATTCCTTCTGATGTTCATTCATGTTTTTAATGCTATAACTAGTAGTAAAGTCGAAAAGATGAGTGATCGGTCACGCCACATTAACCTCTAAACCTTTAAAGACCTAGAACATTTTTGGGGCGCCTCACTTGCCTTTACTTTTCTTTGTTTTTCTCACCCATTCTAGCAGTTAGCATCAAGTGCCATATATCATTTTAAACAGGAGAACCTGAAGTTTCCATCCAGCTCATTTGAAGTCCCAATTTTACATTTAGTCTGAGAATGGATTAAATTAATAGAATTCTAAGAAAAACAGCAGCAAAAAATGTGGTGTTTTTACTGTGAACGCGAACAGAACTTCATACATAAAGTTTGGATTGGTTTTCCTTTAGAAAGTTAGACTTGGGTTTTAGATTTTCAGATGAAATTGTCTACATGTAACAATCCCTCAGCAAGTTATAGCCATTTATTATAATATTATACTAGGCATTTTGAGTGAAAACAGGTGTATTTTATTTACTGACAATGTAGATGTGTCCAAAAATGTTCAGGGAGTAAAGCAAATAGAAAGATTGTTATATAATAACAGAACACTTAAGCAAAAAATTCTCTTCAGAGAAATATATAATATGAACATGAACAACAAATGCAAACAATGTAACAAGTTGTGACAACAAACCGTGCTAATGATCAACAATCGTTTCTGTTTGGCTCAGGGGAACAACCCACATGCGTTTCCTTGACGAATCAATGCTGCAGATTTTGATGACGCATCCACGCTCTCTCTACGGAGCCTGTGAGAAATGTGATACTTCTGAAAAGCTGAGATTCTCCTCCTTATTGGATTAGCAGTTTAAAAGTTATTAAAATTTTTAGAATAATAGTTACTTTTAGACGCTTAAAAAATATTTTTAAGCATTTTCTGAAAACGACATACCCAAATAAAAATGTCTGCTCTTAAACCCTATGGTCATAAATCTGGTCTTATTTTAAACCAGACACTTAATTTTGTTACCCAAGAGTCATAATAACTCAAAGTAGTATATGAACAGAGTAAAGCAAGGTAAAATATACATGAAAATGACTTTTTTTTATTATTGAAATTGATGAGACTTTAATTTTAAAGGCCTGAAAATATCCTAAAGATAAAACTGAATGTCTGATGATGTTTTGATTCAAATTTGAGGATGAGATTCTCAAATATAGCTTCTGTAAGCTTTTGTCAAGAAAAGTCTAGGCTTCCTTTCAAAAAGGCCATTTATGTCATAACATTTGTAATTGTAAAGAGTAGTTTTCATTAAAATAAATCTGCAATAAACTGCTAATTATAATGAATATACAGTTACTGAAAAACTAAAGCAACTATTTACAGAATTTACAAAAGAAAGTGTAAAAAAACTCATTTAGTTGATAAGAACTGTCTGTCATACAGTCTGCTAGCTGCGATAATGTGTGCGCGTAAACTGGCAGAAGCGCGCGGGTGTCAATGAAATGTCAGCACTAGTAGTATTCACCAATGCCGTTTACATAAAACTGCGCAAGATGTCGCCTTTTGATTGGTTACTACAGCCATCCATCAAAACTTTGCTGGCAAGGCATTGGCTAGGCATTGACTGGCTTTATTTGACGAAAACCATGGGTGCTATGATTGACACCTCGCCAAGCCAGTAATGCACTTCCTGGATATATTAAGCCACCCAAATGCCTGTGATTGAAGGAGAGAGACAAGGGAGGACTCAACTTGAGCGCAAGAGTCCAAAGTACAGGTGAGAATGATGGAATACGGATTAGAATCGATATTTCATTGAAAATGGACATGATTGATTACTCTAACACAACGCTCATGCAAACAAAGAAGGATTTTTTGTTTTTTTCCCTATTTTTTCATTGTTGTGGATTAAAAAAAAAATAGGATGCATTTTGAAGAGTGGACCCTTACACTGAAATGTATGCTGGTGTTTCTTGGAATCGTCCAATCTGATCTGCACGATAGGAGGTGAAAGCTAAGTACTGCGTTTATTTTGTTCATGTTTACATGGTCGGTCCTTCAGCATTTCATTTAACCCTTTCCTCTCTGGTGTATTTATTTCAAAAACAAGTTCAGAACTCACCGGGTCGAGGCTAAGGAATACTCCAGCATGGCCACCGTATGTCATGCAAAGTTGACAGACTCCCCTGTCATTTATTTATGTTGTACATTTGAAAACAGTAGACTTTAATTTGACGAATGTATTTTGCTTATTGTTAATATTACTGCTGTTGTTATAAATAAAAAGATGAAACGGAGTAATAAGCTACACTAAAGCATCAATGTTTTTTATTCAGGCTGTTGGAAAGTTATGCTTTTTTTAATTATTTTTACATGCTATATTTGTCATCTGTTTGTTCACCTGATCAAAGCTTTCATTTAAAAGAGACACTTCAATGAAATTTTTTTTTGCACTATTTCCGACCCCTTTATTTATGGATGTAGAAGTGTGTTTTGTCATGTGTGCAAGGGAGTGAAATTACAGTATAAACAGTTGTCGTCAAAAACAGAGAAAATATATACATCGGTTATTGGGCACATAAACATGCATGTAATTAGTATTGGTTATATAAATCAATATCGGTTGATCTCTCTTCAAAATGTTTACTGTTTGAATTACATGATAAAATGAATAGAATTTAAAAGCTGAGACTTAGGTTTTTGTTTTTTAAAAAGCTTATTGGGATTATAGGATAGAAGGCAAGCTACAAATAAATGCTTAGTGAAGTTGTTCATGCATCAACTGAAAACAGCACAGACTAAAATATTGATTCAAGAATCTATATAGGTTCAATAAAAATGATGGTAGACCGATATTGTCAACCCAGCCCTAATGCTGTCAGTTACATTGTTTCGATTAGAACAAAACTCACTTGTCCACAGAGAACTCGCCACCCTCTGGCTTTTCATCAGCTGGTTTATCAAAGCGGCGTTCACGAGGAGGTCGTCTGTCTGGCCGCCTGTCGGCGGGCCGCCCCTCTCCTTGACCTCCTTGGTGTTGGGAGCTGGCCTGACCCTGCTGCTCCGGCCTCCGGCCAACCCGCCTCATTCCTAAAACAGATATTCAGACATTCATTAAACACAGGTGAAAAAGCCCAACACTGAGATTTCTAAGAACCTGTGAATTAATTAAATTTGATTAGAACAACTCATACTTCATTCAGAGCAAATGAGAACTGCATTTCTGAGCTATATGCTCTTAGATCTGCCTGCTGCACGTGGTGGCCAAAAGTAGTCCATACTTCTATTAATGAAGTTCTACTAGTACTTAGCTAGTATTTAAGCATATAGTGCACACGTGGGCTGGAAACATAAAAGTAGTCTACAAGTTAAAATAAAATAACACCATGCACATTATATATGAGTGATCACAAAAGGGTGAGTAAATTATAACATTTGGGTGAGCTATTCATTTTAGTCCTTTGCACAAGTTCATGAATCAATCCTAGTAATGTTAAAAGATCTTAAAGCACTAAGCTACAGATATTGTGTAATTTAAGTAAGTAATAAAAACAATTAATATGACAATATGAAATGACACATCAGGTCAACACTAGCCTAAATTTGACAACTTGTACGAGTTACTGCAAAGGTCTTCGTTACTGTCACGACACACCTTATGAAATAAAACTGAAAGTGCTCTCATACATGCTTGCATAAAATCAAAACACGCCGACATTTTCTCCATGCACACTGTGAAACAAAACATCACCACATTATATATACAAACGAGGCTAGCACATTAGCATGTAGCTAAGGCAGCTACGCAGTTATAAATAAAGTGATGTTGACCAGATCATGATCAAATAGAGATGTTGACATGTCTGAGGAAGAAAACAGGCGAATGAAACGTCACTGGGGGCATTTCGCTGTCAAAATATTGAGTTAGGGCACATCACATGTCGACAACACCAGCAGCAGCTCCATGTTGACTTCACTGCTGTGTTTATATGCACACGAGCACTCCGTCAGTTGCCTTGTCCCATAACCCACTGAGCTGCCTACATAGACAGCATTTTTGGGGGCCACATGCGCGTCCCCAACTCATTTATGGCGCGTTTGAGAGGTTCATGTCAGCATTTTAATGCGCGTTCAGACTCGGCAGCGTTTGGAGCGTGTTTATAATGTCCAAATATGTTGACTAGGCTCATTTGGTTTTGAAACACATCCGATGTTTAGTACTGAAAGTTCAACATACCCTCCTTCTTAAGTGGCACAGGGGCCTGGATGTCTTCTTTCTTCTCCTGCGTTGTATTTTTCCTGTCTTTCTGGGACTCTTTCTTCAGCTGTTTAGCGGCTTGAGCTGCCGTCTTCGAACCGCCCGACGCGGCCGCATCTTTCTTCTTGTTTTCGGCCGCCTTTAATATCTCGAACGGGTCGGATTCGTCATCCAATAGCTGGTCGAACCGATTGGTAACGACGCAGCCGAAGCCTTCTTGCAGATGCCCGGGCATGATGGCGCCCCAACAACGGGATTCTCCTCCGATTCTTCGAGGCTTCGAGCGAACGGCTCACGGTGGACAACCACAAGATGGCCAAGGAAGACACCTGCTTCTCTTCCGGCGCTCTCAATATCCGGGACATTACCGCTCTCGCGTCATATGGGGGGTGTAGTTTTACAAGTGTAGCCTACTATTCTATGTGCAGTTCACTCGAACATAATTGTCAAAGTATTTGAGATTGGTATGCTGGATGTTAAACGTTTATACTGTGTCACGTCAAAAGTACTTGTGAATTTGATTATGAGGGAGTCTTCTGAATAGAACTGAACTGAATTGACTTCAGCTGAATAATGACACTATTGTTTTTTTAGAGCTGCATAACAGCAGAACTGAACTCTGTTTACATCATTAATCATTATTTTCCTGTTTATTACTGTAAAGCTGCTTTGAAATAATCTGTATTGTAAAAGGAGCTTTATAGCTGACTTTCACTTTGAAAATTTTTGCCAATCATCATAATAGAAATTTGGACAAAAATTGAGTGTTGTGCAATGACTGGTAGGCTAATATACAGAAAACACAATTTGATGTTCCAAATGTTGTTACATGATCTAGTAGCTAAGGTTTTCACATCCAAAATCACATGCTTCTCTACTATATAAAAGGCAAAAACAGTATGTGACAAAAGTATGTCTGAATTCACAGTACTCATAAAATACTCATAAAAGGCAAAAAGTACCTGGATGACCTACTTCTTCCAGTGAGATTCTGAAGTGTGCATATGATGGGCACTTTACTATCCCATGAGGCCACAGGAGAGGATTTGTGAATGGCAGTGAAGCGACACAACTAATGCTGATAAGGTCACATGATGATGACAACATGGCAAATGCAGTACGTCCAGATTACATTCATACTACACACACTTATACTATGCAGAACATACTTTTTTTAGCAGTCGTAAAGTAACTACTTATTTAAAATAAGTACCTACTCAAGAGAGTATGCGATTTCGGACTCATCCGATATGTGTATTGTTGTGGGGCCTCCAGGAAAAGGATTATGCTGAACTAAATATTCAACCTAAAGGTCATTAAATCTTACTGTGGAACTGGTGTAGCTAGTGTTACAAAATGACATCAGTTTTAGGCAAGCTACTCAAAAATGTAGCTAATTAAAATACAAAATACTGCATCTCAAAAAAAGAAGAGCTACAAGCTAGGCTACAAGACAAAAGTTTGCTAAATTTAAGCTACATATTAGCTATATATTTTATACAAGATGCACAATGTCAAAGACGAATTGTCCCAAAACATGTTGAATTTTCTCAAAAATACCTTTTTAAAAAAATGATGTAAAAAAACACCACAGGTGAGGTTGCAGAAGCAAACGTCACCAGAAGGAGCTTCACCCTCTGTGGATGAGGACATTTTGGGAGTGTTGTTGGAGGTTGCTTTACACACTAGTTAATCACAAAACATATATGTATTTTAATGTTTTAGATGTGTCCCTATTCAAGACACCAAGAAGCTGATTAGCTGAATCAGGTATTTTTTATTAAAGCATTCTGGTAGGTGGGTCCCCAGGACTGTCAACACTGCTTTAATATACTGTAGGCTGCCATGCTACTCAATAGTTACCGTATTCATGTACCATGCTATTTACATTGTACTTGGTTCATAGCATAGCCTACCATGGTACATGCACAAAAAAAACATGTTTCTGATGATTATTCATGTCATATTCACAGTAGCTTAAATAAAATATTATGATATTTTCTGGTACATGTCCAAAAAACGTAATGGTTTTTGCCATAGCATTTTTTGGTTCTAAATGCCATTTGTATAGTGTTTTGATGACTTTGTCTCAGTTAGCCTGTGCTAGGGGTGGAGCATGGAGCCTGGAGGGCCACTGTCCTGCAGTAATTAAACACACCTGAACCAGTTAATCAAGCTCTTCAGGATTACTAGGAACTTCAAGACAGGTGTGCTAGAGCTGGTTGGAAACTCTGTGACCCTTCAGGAGCAGAGTTTGACCCATGTTGCCTATGCTTTAACCCGAGTCATTCACAAGCTGAACATGCAGGTACTGATCTTAATGAAAATCTTTTATTCGCTGGCAAATATTCCACACTGTAAAAAATTCCATGAAATTAACGAGAAAAAAAATGGCAGCTGTGGTTGGCAGAAATTAACTGTAAAAAACATTTTAGGTTTTACAGATTGAACTTAAATTTACAGTAAAAACACATATTTCATTAACTGATATAATGTTAATATACCAACATATTCAAAAAAAAATAATATCTGGTCATACCTAAAATTTTAAACTAAATATTCAAATAAATTCTTAACTAAATTACTGATCTGCCCGCATGGTCACTACAGGTGCTGGTCATATAATTAGAATATCATCAAAAAGTTGATTTATTTCACTAATTCCATTCAAAAAGTGAAACTTGTATATTATATTCATTCATTACACACAGACTGATATATTTCAAATGTTTATTTCTTTTAATTTTGATGATTATAACTGACAACTAAGGAAAATCCCAAATTCAGTATCTCAGAAAATTAGAATATTACTTAAGACCAATACAAAGAGAGGATTTTTAGAAATCTTGGCCAACTGAAAAGTATGAACATGAAAAGTATGAGCATGTACAGTACTCAATACTTAGTTGGGGCTCCTTTTGCCTGAATTACTGCAGCAATGCGGCATGGCGTCGATCAGTCTGTGGCACTGCTCAGGTGTTATGAGAGCCCAGGTTACCCTGATAGTGGCCTTCAGCTCTTCTGCATTGTTGGTTCTGGCATATCGCATCTTCCTCTTCACAATACCCCATAGATTTTCTATGGGGTTAAGGTCAGGCGAGTTTGCTGGCCAATTAAGAACAGGGATACCATGGTCCTTAAACCAGGTACTGGTTGCTTTGGCACTGTGTGCAGGCGCCAAGTCCTGTTGGAAAATGAAATCTGCATCTCCATAAAGTTGGTCAGCAGCAGGAAGCATGAAGTGCTCTCAAACTTCCAGGTATACGGCTGAGTTGACCTTGGACCTCAGAAAACACAGTGGACCAACACCAGCAGATGACATGGCACCCCAAACCATCACTGACTTTGGAAACTTTACACTGGACCTCAAGCAATGTGGATTGTGTGCCTCTCCTCTCTTCCTGCAGACTCTGGGACCCTGATTTCCAAAGGAAATGCAAAATTTACTTTTATCAGAGAACATAACTTTGGACCACTCAGCAGCAGTCCAGTCCTTTTTGTCTTTAGCCCAGGCAAGACACTTCTGACGCTGTCTGTTGTTCAAGAGTGGCTTGACACAAGGAATGCGCTAGCTGAAACCCATGTCTTGCATACGTCTGTGCGTAGTGGTTCTTGAAGCTCCAGCTGCAGTCCACTCTTTGTGAATCTCCCCCACATTTTTGAATGGGTTTTGTTTCACAATCCTCTCCAGGGTGCGGTTATCCCTATTGCTTGTACACTTTTTTTCTACCACATCTTTTCCTTCCCTTCGCCTCTCTATTAATGTGCTTGAACACAGAGCTCTGTGAACAGCCAGCCTCTTTTGCAATGACCTTTTGTGTCTTGCCCTCCTTGTGCAAGGTGTCAATGGTCGTCTTTTGGACAACTGTCAAGTCAGCAGTCTTCCCCATGATTGTGTAGCCTACAGAACTAGACTGAGAGACCATTTAAAGGCCTTTGCAGGTGTTTTGAGTTAATTAGCTGATAAGAGTGTGGCACCAGGTGTCTTCAATATTGAACCTTTTCACAATATTCTAATTTTCTAAGATACTGAATTTGGGATTTTCCTTAGTTGTCAGTTATAATCATCAAAATTAAAAGAAATAAACATTTGAAATATATCAGTCTGTGTGTAATGAATGAATATAATATACAAGTTTCACTTTTTGAATGGAATTACTGAAATAAATCAACTTTTTGATGATATTCTAATTATATGACCAGCACCTGTATATGATAATTGAAATGAGCTGGATAACATCTACGTTTTCTCCAGAGTGGCTGTACAGCCGAATCAAATTCTGTTGCATTATTTTCCTGTTAACACTGTGAAGCTGCTTTGAAAAAATCAGCATTGTAAAAAGCGCTATATAGGCTAAATAAAGGTGACTTGACTTGACTACCTTTGTAATACACTGACAACCACCAAAAACAGATGGGGAGCTTTTCCACAATTGGAAGTAAATACTCTTGCACAGAAGGTGCACAGTGTCATTCACACAAATGGTAAAAACACTATCATGGTAACACACATGACACTAAAGTACTGAAATAAACATTAATTTAACAACATTAACTGTAACATAAAACCCTCCTGTACATAACTGATAAGTGGGATTGGGACAGCTTCGGCAGAACAGAAAGCCTCCAGGGTGGTGACGGCAGTTCAGGGAGCCAGAGTGGCGCCGGCAGCTCAAGAGACCAAGGAGGATCGGCCTTCGTGGCCATGCCCAGAAAGCCAGGCTTGGCCACTATGGCCTGGGACGTATAGCCACCCTCCGCCCCAAAATTTTCTTGGGAGGAGCTGTGGGTTTATTGACTAGAGAGGACTCTGGAGCGGGTTAATGGCCTGGAAAGTCATCACATGTGCTGGAGCATACTCAGGGACTGGAGCGGACCATCACCGGACTCGGGTCAGGGGTTGGAGCCATCATTGGACTCAGGTCAGGGGCTAGAACCATCACTGGACTCTGGTCAGGGGCTGGAGCCATCACTGGACTCAGGTCAGGGGCTGGAGCCATCACTGGACTCAGGTCAGGGGCTGGAGCCATCACTGGATGCTGGTCTGGGGCTGGAGTGGCTGTGTGTGTGGCCCAAACACACAAAACGGCATCCACATAAATGGTTTCTTCTATCCCACCGGGGCAGACAGGAAGGGCGGACTGGGGAATTTCTCTCACCGGAGCGGATTAGGGGACTTCACTCTCTTGAGCGGATTCAGGGACTTCACACACTGGAACAGACTCGGAGATTTCACACACTAGAACGGACTCGGAGATTTCACACACTGAAACGGACTCAAACTAATATTTTTCGGATTTTAGACTATTTTAAGGGGTAAAGTGAGAAGGATATATTAAAATGTTATTCACTTTTATTCAAAAGACAGGCAGACAGGTAGTTGCAAGCTTCAAACACAACAGTGACTGGATCAAGAGTGCAGGCAAGGGTGCAGCTTAAATAACATACTGAAACAAGAGAATTAATCAAACACAGCTAAAACCAAAGAACTCATAATGACAGTGACCATGGAAACAAAGGAGTGGTTACATAAAACGTGACAGATTTAGTACATAAATCATATTGTTCACACATTGGATGGGGCGGATTTAGAGATTTGGGGGCCCCAGGAAAAATATAGGAGTGGGTCCCTATTGTCACGTTTTGAGTGTGTTCATGTCTGTTTCCAGGTTGATTTTCTTGTTCTGTTAATTACTTCTGTCCCCTATCAGTTTGTCACCATGGTGTCTGATTTGATTAGAGTTTGAGTTTAGGTGTGTCTAGTTAATTAGTCTCATTAGTTCCTCTGTTTGCCGAGTACTTAAGCCCTGTGTGTCTTTCTGTTAATTGTCAGTTCTATGTCATGCTTAGTTGGTTGTTCTGTTCCAGTTTGTGAGTTTAGTAAAGTTTAGAGTTTGTTTGTGAATAAATAAAGTCTGCCGCACTTAGATCCTGTTTCATCTCTGCTGCAAGCAACGGTGACAGAAGAACTGATCTAACTATGGGTCTAGCAGCAGTAAAGATGGACTCTGGTGATGGTGTCACCCACACTGTGCCCATCTACGGGGGTTACGCCCTGCCCCATGCCATCTTCCATCTGGACTTGGCTGGCCGTCACCTGACTTGACTACCTCATGAAGATCCTGACTGAGAGAGTCTGTTGCAGTGAGAGAACTTCCTGAGTCTGTTGCAGTGAGAGAACTTCCTGAGTCTGTTCCCGTGAGAGAACTTCCTGAGTCTGTTCCCGTGAAGAGAAATTCCTGTGAGAGAAATTCCTGTGACCGTTCCCGAGTCTGTTTCCGTGAGAAAAGTACCAGAACCTGCCCTTCCTTTCTGCCCTGGTGGGATTAAAGAGATGATCCTTGCCTTATGTGGCTGCTACTATGTGTGTCTGGGCCAAACACACATCGGCTCTAGCCCCTGACCAGAGTCCAGTGACGGCTCTAGCCCCTGACCAGAGTCCAGTGACAGATCTAGCCCCTGACCAGAGTTCAGTGACCGCTCCATTCTTGTTTTAGACAACCAAAATGGCAACAGTAGGCTATATGGTAAAATGACACATGAACAGTCTGAGCAGTGTGGTGTGGCTTAGACTGGCCATATCATAATTTTCACCCTAGTGCAGTTACGGTACTCGCGTTTAAACAGGTTATAACAGTATTAGCATAGGTTAGACACTAGGTGGTGCTTTGGGGCAATTTTCAACTGCCTACATGATAATGCAAGGCTATAATTCTAAGCTTTAAAATACATTTATTTTTTATTTGTAAATTTAAATGAAAAAGTAATGAAAAGGACACTTAAATTATTATTTCAACCAAAAATAAAGTACATATGTGCAGCGCATTCAATGGGGTGCCAGATGCTGCGTTCACACGATGTTGTAAATGACGACATGTGATGTTGTATTCAGGGCTGTTCATGTCCTCGAACAGGGAATTATGCGTTTCTATGGCAACATTATCAATGCTTAAATGAATCTGCAGTGGTCAGGTGGTACAGCAGTCACATGGTACAAGTAGGAAGGTGCATTCATGCCATGTCGTAATTACCACAATTACATGATTTCAACTTGTAAAAGCATTCACATCCTCATAGAGCTCGTAATTACAGTTTGTAAGATGGGAATTGTCTGAAAGCTCCTACTTGTACCACGTGATCGCTGTACCACCTGACTGTTGCAGATTCATTTAGGCGTTGATAGTGGTGCCATAGAAACGCATAGCATTCCCAGTCTGAGGACGTGAACAGCTACAAATAGAACGTCACGTGTTGTCATCTTGAGACTACGGTAATTACAATATGGTGTGAATGCAGCAGGAGCTTACAAAAAAGTCTTATCTTACCAGCTGCAATTACGAGCTCTACGATGATGTGAACGTTTTTTACAAGTGGAAATCTCGTAATTACTGTAATTTCAACATGGCGTGAACGCACCTAGAATGCCTGTGTGGAAAGTAACTGCGCATACATCCTCTACTTGGGTCCTTCACAGAAACGAGTGAGTGCCATTTAAAACCATACAAATATAATATACGCTGTCACGCCTGCCAGCTGGAGTGCCCATGATAACCACCAGAGGGCACTCCTTCCGTCTCCTTTACCGCTTCATGAACTACATTTCCCATAACCCATTGCCTGGACTCATCATGTTCTGATTACTGCCACCTGTTTGTGTTTGCCTATTTAAGCCCTGTGTGTTCATTCACTTGTTTTGAAGTCTTGTTGGTGTTACACTGCATTTTTGAGTGCTACTTCTGGTTTCCGTGTCATGGTCTTGATCTTCTGCCGGTCTCGCTGGATTTCCCTGTTTGCCTGTGCCTTGGACTTTTGTTATTATCTGGATGATTTGCTCTGTGGTTTTGACCTTATGCCTGTTTGATGGATTATGATTATGGATTACACTTAATAAACCTGCATTTGGATCTTTAACCTCCGTGTCAGAGCAGTTCGTAACAGAAGACTTCACCATTTACAGATCCAGCAGCCGAGTGAAATCCAGATCATCATGGACCTGGTCGCCAGAGTCTTCAGCTGTCACAGTCTGATGATCACGCCAGAGTCTTCAGCTGTCATGGTCACCACACCAAAGCCTTGTCATGAAATGCCCGCCATGCCAGAGTCTTCAGCTGTCATGGCCGCCATGCCAGAGCCTCGTCACAACATGATGTGTTCTCAACTTCGTCTTTGGGTCCAGTGTATCCAAGTCTTGTGGTATCGAGTCTGGGGGTCTCAGAAGTACTCCCACCGCTGATTGTACTCCCTGTCACAGCTATGAACATCGTCTGTGAACTCCCTGAGTTTCCTGTTTGCTCTGAGCTTCTTGTCTGCCTAGATATGACCCCTGAGGTCCCCTTTGATCTTCCTGTCTGTCTCGTCTCAGCCAGAGAGGCCATTCTAAGCTCCAGAGTCTCGTCCAAGAAAGCCACAATCAAAGACTCTGCTATAGTCTGTATACTATAGATAGACGTGTCGATAGACGAAACTGTGTTTGTATACTGTACATTGATGGCATGATGCCAAAACCTCACCACATCAATTTGGATACCACCTATCGGTCGAAAGTGATAAACCATTAATAAATTAACCTATTTGTCGAAAGTGATAAACCATTGTATTATTATTTTCTTAAAAAGCGTTGTTGGATGAATCTCACAAAAATATATCCATGTTATGTTTCACCGAAAATCAGAAGAAAAAAGCATGAAATAATATTTGAATAAAGAAAATGAAACCAATTTTTAAGACTTAATCCTATAATTTTCTTATATCCTTTGTTTTTGGGGTGCAATGTCATATGACCAGGCATCTTGGGTTTCCTGAGATGATATAACCCCAAGAAACAAAGCATATAGGCTTTTTTATTTTACTTTAAACATCAATTATTACCTTGAAGATGGAATTTTTTTAAAACTAATTTATCCAACCAGTCTTTTTACTTGATGGTTATAGGTACAGCTTGATATTTTAGAGTCATTAAATCAAAACATTTGTAGAAAATGATATTGTACATAAATAAATTGATCACTTTCCTAGAGCTCCGAAATTATTACTTGCCTGAGAACTCCTAACACATGCACACACTCATTTAAACATCATCTTCACATAATTACATACTGACACAGCAGGAATTTGTCTGTCCTACAGTGATGAAAGGAAGAAGCGCAGCCACAGAGCACTCACTCTCTTTCTCTCTCACACACTCACTCACTCACTTACACTGAGGGGACATTAGAGGGTCTTGTTTTCTTTGTGGAACTTCTTTGGCGTATCCATAACCTGTGAAGGCTTCATGAAGCTTGCAGCCACAGCATGTGTATCGGAACCCACACAGATATTTCTAGTGCTTTTGGTGCATGTGGTGTCCTCAATTCCTTCAGGCTGCCCAGAGCGCTGTGTGTGTGATGACCAGCATGTTGTCCAGTGTGCCGAACAAGATCTCCACAGATTCCCAACAGGACTCCCGCTGACCACCCGCCAGCTCATCCTGTCCAACAACCGAATCTCTGATTTACCTGCGCTCGAGCTCAATTTCCTGTCTGACCTAATGTATCTGGACTGCAGCAATAATTCTCTCACACACATATCTGAATCCACGTTTGGGAACCTGAGAAAGTTGGCATATCTGGACTTGTCCTTCAATTGCTTTGGTAAGATTGAGGAGCAGACCTTCAGAGCGCTGGAGAGCCTGGTGATGTTGAGACTGACAGATAACCCCAGGCTGTCAGAGTTTCACCCTCAAGCCTTCTCGCATACCAGTGTTCTTCAGGTGCTGGACATCAGCAGGAACAATCTAAACAGACTCAATGTGAGTTCCCTCATGGCACTAGGCGGGCTCAGGTCTCTCGGGCTGAGCGGGAACCCATGGCTGTGCGCCTGCGACACAGAAGAGCTCTGCGTATGGATGCACACTGACACCTTTAAATTCCAAGGTAGGCTATAGATGTAGGTTACACCAGTTTGGGCCTAGGTAATTTAAAAAATAAAAAAAACCTTATAACAACATTATATAGAACTTAACAGACTATTATGTCAGGGAGATGGGCTTGAACACTGTTGTATTGAACACTGTTGCTGTTTTGTTTTAGCATCTGTAACTCACTTATTATGTGCATTACGTGTGTGCGTGTGTTAGTCACACAGAGATTTATAATACTGTCACCCAGGAAAGCAGTGGTCATGTCAGCCCTGTAGTTCATTTATGAAACTAGTGATGTTAAAACTCATCACCTGTTAAAACACTCCTCAGTCTCCCACATTCAAATATATTATATGTAGTTATAGACTGATAAATCATCCAGGCTGATTAATCTGCTGAATTTGAGATATATGTCCACAGATTTTATAGTTTGGGCACTTGATTTAAAATTAAATGCTATACGCCTAACTGATACCTTTTAATCCAGCAAATATTTTTATTGCAGTGTTGTCTAAAAAACGTATAGTTACTGAGTGTTGGGGAAAGTTATGCATTACAATATTGCGTTACTCCATAAAAAAGTAATTGCGTTACTTGGTAGCTTTTAATGAAAGTAATGCATTACGTTACTTTCGCGTTACTTTTTCTCACCTGGGCTGGGCTTGCTTGATTGTTTTTTAATAACAAAAATCAAACAAAAAACATACTATTTCTGGCAAATGTAAACCTTTCAGCTGTGCTGCCATTCTGGATCGCAGAAGAAAGTACAACAATCTTTAGCAATAAAAACATATTTGTGTTATTGAATATATTTAATTATTGTAGGTATGTATAATAGTCTGAGTTTGCATTTGACTGTTTTCATTCATTTTGAGGAATACTGAATCTGTTTTTGTCCAAGTGAGAGTAAATGCCTGCTCACATTTAGTCTAGAACTACAATAACCATCATGATTACACAACATTTGTTGTACATTTTAAAGTAATGCATTACTTTACTAGTTACTTACAAAAGTAATCTGATTACATAATTCGTGTAATGTGTTACCCCCAACACTGGTTACTGACATAGTGTTTGTGCCAGCTTTCCATATGTGATGAGTATCAGTTGACTACTAGAAAGAATCAAGTTTCATGATGTGCTAATCTGCTATTAGCAATTCTTGATTGTAAGTAAGTCTTGCTTGTTATTGTACTCTATTTTAGAATTAGGGCAAAGGAGCCCTCTGTTAACAATGAAAGCATCACTCAGTCCTATTCAGTCTTTAGGGCTTAATAAAGGAGAAAAAATAGACTAACAGCTGCCAATGGATTTGTAAAGGCCGTCTGTTTGATCCACAAGTATGTGATGCTTAGAGGATGGATGGATGCATAGATGGAGATCATCTCTCTCTCTCTCTCTCTCTCTCTCTCTCTCTCTCTCTCTCTCTCTCTCTCTCTCTATATATATATATATATATATATATATATTTGTATTTGTTTGAGCTAATCTCTGAGTTAATCTTTTTGGAATGTTCATAGAGTCCAGTTATAACCAGTTATATTTAGGCTGGTAAGGGCCTCTTAGTGTACAAAATCAGACTGAACACTCACACAGACATAAAACAAACATGCATAGAGTGAGGAATAATACAGGCAATCTGCTGCTTTTAATTGGCCCAGATATATTCCCTCAAGTGCAGCTGGGTATTTAGTCACCACAACTAGGGAGAAAGTCCTCACGCAAAACCCATTTATTACTGGTATTTGTTAATGAGGGAATCACTATTATTTTATAATGATAATGAAGGTAAAATAAAGAGAGAATTGGAGCAGAAGAAGACGTGTCTCCTTACAAAAGCATAAATCAAAGATTAAATGACTCAGCTGAAGCAGAGGGCAACCATGGGTTTGAATTATTCAGTGTGTCAGTGTGTACGGTAACATAATATCCATGTATGAAAGCATGCCAAAGGGCACTGCTTTAATTTACACCTAAATCAGTAATGCTCATTTCCTGGGGCTACTCATTAAGTTAACCATAAAGGAAAACATCAAATCTTGTGTATAGTGCATGAAAATGACTTGTATTTTAAAAGTTATGCATTACAATATTGCGTTACTCCATAAAAAAGTAATTGCGTTACTTGGTAGCTTTTAATGAAAGTAATGCATTACGTTACTTTCGCGTTACTTTTTCTCACCTGGGCTGGGCTTGCTTGATTGTTTTTTAATAACAAAAATCAAACAAAAAACATACTATTTCTGGCAAATGTAAACCTTTCAGCTGTGCTGCCATTCTGGATCGCAGAAGAAAGTACAACAATCTTTAGCAATAAAAACATATTTGTGTTATTGAATATATTTAATTATTGTAGGTATGTATAATAGTCTGAGTTTGCATTTGACTGTTTTCATTCATTTTGAGGAATACTGAATCTGTTTTTGTGCAAGTGAGAGTAATGCCTGCTCACATTTAGTCTAGAACTACAATAACCATCATGATTACACAACATTTGTTGTACATTTAAAAGTAATGCATTACTTTACTAGTTACTTGAAAAAAGTAATCTGATTACATAACTCGTGTTACTTAGTGAACTCTGTACACTGTTCGATTCCGGCTGTAGAGCCCGTGCAGCAGGGCAACTGGGTGACGTTGAGACGGCATAGTCGCGTATCAAAAAACCACTCTTCCGTTCCGATTAGAACATCAAACAGGTTCTCCCCACTCAGTGATGCACCCACTGAGAATCCTGTTGAAAGTGCCCTAGTTATTGGCAATTCTATTACACAGAACGTGAAAATAGAGACACCAGCCACCATAGTCACATGTTTACCGGGAGCCAGAGCGCCTGACATCAAAGCAAATTTAAAAGTGCTGGCTAATGCTAATCGTAAATTCTCTAAGATTATTATTCACTTCGGCACTAATGATGTTCGACTTCGCCAGTTGGAGATCACCAAAATGAACATTAAAGAGGTGTGTGAACTCGCAAGTAAGATGGCTGATAGCGTTTATTGCTCTGGTATATACTCCATCATGTCTATTGCAGTCTCAAAACTCTGGCCAGTTGATAATACCTAGAATATCAAAATCAACTGCAGGCGGTCAATCCTTTTCCTATTTAGCACCTAAACTCTGGAACAGCCTTCCTAGCATTGTTCGGGAAGCAGACACACTCTGTCAGTTTAAATCTAGACTAAAAACACATCTCTTTACTATGGCATACACATAAAACATTTTTAATTTATATTTTATTCAAATCAATTAAATGATTGTTAGGCTGCATTAACTAGGTCAGCTGGAACCGGGAACACTTCCCATAACACCTGATGTACTCGTTACATCATAAGAAGAATGGCATCTACGCTAATGTTAGTCTCTCTGTTTATCCCGAGGTTTACCGCAGTCAGCCGGATCCGGGCCGTGATGACTCCGATATTTCGAATATTCCTATTTAATAATTGTTTAATCGACATGCCATCCTCAATAAACCCGTCTCCGGCGTGATGCCTCCGACCTTTCGAATATTCCGATCTAATATGACTTCTGACCTGTAAGGTTGCCAAAATAATAATCATACACTGTTTGTTAATTGGCCAGAGGAGAACTGGCACCCCGACTGAGCCTGGTTTCTCCCAAGGTTTATTTTTCTCCATTATGCCACCTGATGGAGTTTTGGTTCCTTGCCACTGTCGCCTTTGGCTTGCTCAGTTGGAGAAACTAAATTTTCAACTAAATATCCAAATAAATTTAATTACTAAACTAAATTAACTATATCAACTACATTACTTGAATATATATGATAATTGAAATAAGCTAGATGACATCACCGTTTTCTCCAGAGCGGCTGTACAGCCGAATCAAATTCGATTGCATTATTTTGCATTACTGTGAAGCTGCTTTGAAACAATCTGCATTGTAAAAAGCGCTATATAAATAAAGTTGACTTGACTTGTAATGTGTTACCCCCAACACTGGTTACTGACATAGTGTTTGTGCCAGCTTTCCATATGTGATGAGTATCAGTTGACTACTAGAAAGAATCAAGTTTCATGACTTGTATTTTAAAATGCCTGCATGTAATTACATCTGTAAATAATTTCTGTAATTACATCTATAAATACACAGACTCTTACCTTATCCCTTAACTTTAAACCTACCCATACCACCAAACCTGTGCCTAACCTTACCCGTATCCCACTGCAATAGCAGCAAAATAGTTTTGCAATAGAACATGAACTCAATAATTGTACCTAAGAATTTTTTTATGTAGTGTGACTGAATAAAATGCTTTATTATGCAGTAAATATTGAAGTGTTTCACCAACATAATTTGCTCTGTTAAGCCGTATCACTCAGTTTAGTGCTTTCAAATATAACAAGAGGAGAAGGGAACAGTGAACGCTTTGGTCAAACAGAATGCAGCTACGGCCTTGGGTGCTTCTCAATACTCAAATTGATGCTTTCTTGTTTCCTCGCTCCTCTGCCCTCCAGCCTATGACCCGGAAACCGATCAACCGATCATGAAGGACATCTCAATTCTCTAATTACACTGTGAGGAGGTGAGGAATGAGGAGTGAAGAAGCTCTAGAGGTGCAATGTTCGAAGATTCACAGGTGTATCCAATGCAAAGTCTTTCTTGTTGAAAAACCTAATGCACGTATATTTCTCCTCCCCCTTCACATCTGTCACAATAATTTAAATGTATGTTTTACCTTTGCAATTTAAATAAACCACACATCTCACATATTTCAACAGGGCATCTTGCTATATTAATATTTATTTAGAATTTCTTAAATAACTCAACTTCACAACATAAGTGCAAATCCTTGAGCGCAGCTGATGACGCTTTGAAGAGATGCTCAAGTGACCAAGATTATTAGTACAAATAAGCTTTCCAAATTCTTCCATCCATATTTCCTTTTCTTTGCATCCTTCCCTCACATCCTATGGGTGTAGTAGCTGAGACATGAGGAAAGGAAACAAGGATGCACAAATTAGAAATGAGAAGCAAGTGGGCACTGATCCTTTCTTACATTGCTTCCTGTGCACTTCCAACTATAAAAGATTGTCCTGTAAATAAACAGTAAAATACTGGTAGCAGTGGTTGCTAATTTTGGCCATTGAGAATTGATTGGATGGTTGTGGTTTGCTATTGGTCAATCTCTTGCTGTTACAGTCACCAGCTGGAGTGGCCTTGAGAGCAACCAGAGGGCCTTCACCCCAGACTTTTATCATTCCATCAAAGACTTAATTTCCTATCATCATTTGCCCGCCCTCATCTTCTATTATTGTTTTCAGCTGTGTCTCATTAGTCTCATTAGCTCACCATATATAAAGTCCTGTTTATCATCCACTCCTCACTAGATCTTGCATGACTGTTGGTACTGCTCCACAGAACCTTGTATCCTGCTTTTCCCATGCCGTGTTTTTGGTTTTCTCAGTTGATCTCAGCCCTTCTCTGTCATTATTTGGATAGTTTATTTTTGTATGATCTTTGCCTGCCTTTTTGACTTAGTTTGTGGATTGTCCTCATAATAAAGACTGCATGTGGATCCTCAACCATCGTGTCTCTAAGCACTATGTAACAGCCTAGCCAACAATGGATCCAGCAGTATGTCTTGTCTGCCTGTGTCAAGGAACTTGCTCCCTCGAGGACCACATCCAGGACATTATCTTAAGTATTGCTAATTTCACTGACCTCCCAGACTTTGCTCTTATTGATTTATTTTGCTATAGACTTAACAACACTCTACAGTCTAAGCTTATCAGTGATGGTCCTCGAGGATCACTGAGTGAGTTCCTGGACTATGCTCTCCAGCTAACTGGGTCCTCCTTCACTGTTGGGGATTTTGAGGAGGACACTTCCCCTAAACTTTTTTTTTCAGTTCTAATGGTCACTAGCCCTGTGTTAGGGATAGGGACCATGGTGAGGAAAGGAACATCATAAAGATGATGGGCCCAAGTGGGGGTTTTGCCAAAGTAGTGGGTGTGGGGCGGGCCAGCCTTCAGGATTGGGACAAGGGACATGGTGGAGTAGTCCGTGGACTCTGGAGTGGGCTCCTGGACTTAGGCTGGCAAACAGAACTAGAGGAAGCCAGCTGACAGCCGTACGCTGCCCAGGCACGCAGGACAACCATGGGAGGACAGAGACAGGACAGGGAGAGCGGGTTGCACAGGGAGCGCCTCTGTGGCTGTAACAGGGAGCTCAAGGACCACCGGAGTCGGGTCCTCCAGGACCACTTGATTCGGGACCACTAGACTTGGGACTACTGGAGTCAGGTCCTCCAGGACCACTGGACATGGTGAGACACAGGGAGCTTTCATCTTCCTCCGCTTACAAGGGAGAGGTCGTGGCTTGGAGTTGGCCACCTCAAAGGACATTGCAGTGCCTTTCACCGCCTCTGGGGGAGCTGCAACATCTTAAGCCGCCTCTGGGGGAGCTGCAGCAGTTCTGTTCTTTCTTCTTGACCTTTGCTTCTGTGTAGGAGACAGCAGAGGTCTGGGTTTTTGGCAGTCTTAGGGTGGGGTGGTGGGGTTGACCAGAGGGAGAAGACCCTTTTGGCTGCCTGGATTCAGTCTTTCCCCAGCTGGTGAGATAGACCATGAATTTACTGAATGGAAGATGCCCCAGTCCTAACATCTTCTATTCATTGAGAGGCTGGTCAAGGGCATAATTAAATATCCTTGAGAGTGGCATCATTAAATCCCAGCCCATCCACTGCGTGCAGGAACTCAATGGCAAATTCCTCTACATTAGACCCCCGTTGGGCTAGTGTCAGCCAGGGGGAATAAAAACAATAGGTTACTGTCATAACCCCGGTTGTCTGAAACATAGAGTGGAGAGATCCACCTATGGGAAGGGCATCCGTACCTGACCTCTGCAGAAGCATCCAATTGCACCAAGTCTGGCAAGACAGACAGAAGCGCGCAGCCAATGCCCGGTAAGGCCCCACCCCGTACCTGTGGGCATATAAGGCCTGCACGCGCTACTGATCATCAGTAAGTATATTCGCTTCTCGTGCGTTAAGCGGGGCAAAGCTGGTGGATCTCTCCGCTCGATGTTTCAGAGAACCAGGGTTACGACAGTAACCTATTGTTCTCTTTCATCATCTCGTGTTTAAGATCCACCTATGGGAGAGACATGGACAGCTCCCCGATTGCCCAATACACTCACAGTGAGGTTCTGTTAGCCAGAGAAAAAGACTGTCACTCCAAGGGGCGGTGCTTGACACGTCTCATAGTCATGAACCTGCCACACTGATGCACACACATAACTGCGGTGTACAAGCAGGGCATGAAACGTGTGTGGCACACACAAGAGAAGGTAGGGTTAAGACGACCCCACCCCCGAAACCGAATGTGCTACCGAGGTTCTGGTGACATCCAGCCTGTGGTAATGCACAAACGTATGGGGAGAAGCCCAGCTGGCAGCAGAGCAAATGTCCTGCAGTAATACTCCCCTGAACAGAGCCCAAGAGGCAGCTAAGCCCCTCGTGGAATGAGCTCTGATGTCCCCTGGGGGCTGCACTCCCTTCGATTCATATACCAAAATTATAGCGTCCATAAGCCAATGTGAAGAGGCGTTGCTTAGATAAGGGATTCCCCTTGTGGGGAGGTGCCCATGAAACAAAGAGCTGGTCACTTTTCCGGAAAGCACTGGTCCTACGTCCTAAGGCCAAATACGTCTGTACCGCACGGACCGGACACAGGGCATTCAGCCTTTGATCCTCCGCGGAGGGTGAAAAGCGGACAGCTCCAACACCTCCGATGTGAATGCAGGGAAACATTTCGGCATGAAGGCCGGATTAGGTTTAAGGAAAACCTTATCTCCACCCAGAGAGAATTTAGTGCACAAGGGATGGACTGAAAGTGCATGTAACTCACTGACACGTTTGGCTGGCGCCAAGGCCAAGAGCAAAGCTGTCTTGAAAGACAGCAACTTTAGGGAAATATTTCCCAGAGGCTCAAAAGGGAATTGAGACAGAGCCTCCAGCAACATGGAGAGGTCCCATTCAGGGACCGTTCTCCTAATGACTGGCAAAGGGCGGCGGGCACCCTTCATAAATCTGTTGATTAGAGGATGCTGCCCAACCGTTAAGCCCTCAAAACCCACATGACAAGCAGAGATAGCTGCCAGATAGACCTTAATAGTGGAAACTTGGAGGAAACACAAAATATCAGGAACAGAGCACTGATATGATGTGAGACCACGCCCATCACACCACTCATCGAACACCTGCCACTTACAGCCATATAAGGGCCGCGTAGAAACGGCCCTGGCATTCTGTATCGTGGCAACCACACACGGGGGAAGCCCTAGTGCGCTTAGGTTCGTCCTCTCACGGGCCAGGCCCAGAGTGCCACCCTGTTCGGGTGTGGGTGATAAATCTCCCTGTTCGCTTGAGACAATAGGTCTGTGCGGAGGGAGAGGCGCCATGGCTGGGCATGTAACAGAGGGATTATCTCCGCCAGCCATGGTGCTTTGGGCCACCTGGGTGCTATCAGAATGAGAGACAGGCCCTTCTCTCTCACCCTGGCCAGTGTGGGAATTATCAGGCACAGGGGAGGAAAAGCATACAGCAGCACTCTGGGACATGGGTGGGCCAGTGCATCCACCCTGAGGGGCGCGTCCATGTCCTTTAGCGAGAAGAACATAGGACAATGGGTGTTTTCGCACAAGGTAAATAGATCTACGGATGCCTGTCCGAATCTCATCCATAACATGCCCATCTGAGGGTGCAGGCGCCAATCCCCGTATATTGGGTTCCCCCTCGATAGAAGGTCCTGTTCAGAACGCCGGAACACAAGTCACGCGTAACGACAGGAAAAATTGCCTGCTCCATACCAAAAGCTTGTGAGCTAGAGCATGGGGTTTCGACAAGCACACGCCGCCTTGACGGTTGATATATGCCACTGCCATGGTATTGACGCAACATACGAGCGCATGATGTCCCTGCAGACGAGGCAGAAAATAATTCAGAGCTTTCCAAATGGTCAGAAGCTCTAAATAATTGATGTGCTCTGAACGTAGTTTGCTCAGCCACAAACCGTTCACAGTTCTGCCCTCTTAGGTGGCACCCCAGCCTGTTAAGGACACATCCGTCGTCACAACTTTCCGCAACATAACCGCCCCAAGAGGGGTACCCTGTGCGTAAAAGTCCACGCTCTTCCAGTGGCGCAAAGCTGTGGCGCAGGTGCGCGTCACTGTTGCAGAGCGACAAAGATCGCATAGCGGGCTGAAATGTAGTGACAAAACCCATTTCATGAACGCCCTCATCCTCGGGAGTCCATGAAGCCATAAGACCCTGTAGCCTGAGGCATGTGCGATATTGCACCTGCGACAGACAGTTCATCAGAGAGAGAACGCGCGCTTGAGAGAGACGCGTTCGCATGGAGACTGAGTTCAGCTCCAGGCCCAAGAAGATCACACTCTGGCTGGGAGTAAAATTGCTTTTGTTCACATTCACTCTGAACCCGAGAGATGTGATGTGCGCAAACACACGGCAGGTGTCCTGCAACACTTTCTCCTTCGATTTGGCTATTATAAGCCAATCGTCTATGTATGTCAAAATCCGTAGACCAGACATTCTCAGGGAGTTAGCTGCTTCCGCACATAGAGAAAAAGTCCTTGGACTTAGGCTGAGCCCAAACAGAAGGACCGTGAATTCGTAACATATGCCTTGATAGGCGAAACGAAGAAACTTCCTATGTGGAAAAAAGCATCCTTCAGGTCGACCGATGTGAATCAGTCGTTCCGTTTTATGGCGCAGGCAAGTGAATGAGTTAACATTCTAAAATTGTATTTCCTCAAATGTTCAACACCCGGAAGACGGAGAGAACCGTCCTTCTTTGGAACCAGGAAATAACGAGAATAAAAACCCTGGTTTATCAGATTGGGGGGCACCACCTGAATAGCACCTTTGTTCAGAAGGGAGGAGATTTCCTCCTTCAGAACGTAAGCAGCGCTCTCCTCTTTGTGAGAAGAGAGAACGCCGCTGAAATGTGGGGGTTTCATCACAAACTGCAGACAATAGCCCTGCATTATTGTGCGCATCACCCATTCGGGTGCTGTTGCAGTTTACCACGCTGACACATAGCTCACGAGCGTGCCCACTCGAGCCTTCATGCATGCCCATCTAGCTTATTTGTGATGCCCTCTAGTGGGGAAACTAGGCACAGCATGCGGGGGTTCAGAGAGATGTCCACCCTTTGCAGAGAAAAGTACTTTCCCTGCAGAGAGAGGATATCTCTTGTCTTGCCCCGTAGGGGAAAACACTAAGGCCTCCAGCACAACAGGTAGCGTAGGGCTTGAGTACAAGGCTGGGAGCAGGACAGGACATGACAAGGCTGACAACAGGATAGCACATGAAGTGTATGACAATGAACAGGCACAGGACAGAAAACACAGGGAGAATAAATAGGAGAGCAAATTAGGAGGGTAATGAGGAAGGACAGGTGGGGCAAATAAACCAATAATTTAGATAACAAGAAGGGCAGGGTTAAGACAATAGACAGGAGAGTACATGGCACATAGAAATAAACATGACACAAGAACACCTGGCAAATAAAAACATAAACCAGGCACTCTACAAAAACACGGGACAAGAGTGCATGGCAAGCTAGATAGGAGTGCCGGGATCTGAACACCATGCTCTGCAGATGAAACAAAACACTCAAAGCTGTACACTCACACAAGACAATACATCTGTCACAAAACGAAGAATAGACCAGGCTGAAGTGACAGAACCATGACAGTATTCTATGTAATGTGCTCTGGATGTACACTGCACCTTTTGGGAAAGTATTTTGGTGTTCTAAACATGAAGAAAATGTTTGTTTTGTGCATAGTGTTGGATTACAAATTTAAGAATCTGTTTAGAACTAAGGGAAGTACATTGTATTTAGCATTTAAGGTAAATATGATGACATCTGTTATGCAAAGTTTCCAGGCCAGTTACTGTTCTCTTTATTGTAAGTCAAATGAGCCAGATTACTGAGATTCTCACCTTTTGTCTTTAATGGTGTAATCGTTAGGCTGATTGGATTAGGATTGCAGTCTGGGGCAGGTCTCTTTACATATACAACATTTGCATTCTTTTGTTTAGATTGTCTCCTCTTCTACTGTGTGAATCCCTCCCCCTGAAACGTGGATAAATTACAGTGTTTTATACTGTTTTAGCTAGACTTGATGACCACAGCTACCGACAGCACGTGTTCTCAATAAAGAATCCTGCTGAAGGATTCAACGTCTAAGGATCCAACAATAGTATATATTGCATACTATAAAAGTAGTGTGAATAGTATGGTAGTGTGCTCCCAACAATGCCACACTTCTTAAATTGTTTTACAAACTCTTGTTTGTGCAATTTTGTGTCTGTGATTATGATGTCAGACTGTCATGTTTATAAAGTTTCTAAATATATACAATATATACCAACAATACAAATGTTTGTGGAGGTAATGGAATCTTTTTTATTGTGTTTTATGTGACTAGAAGAGGGACAGACTGTGTGTGAAGGTCCTTCATACTTACGGGGGCAGCGTCTCTCGGAGTTGGGCCTTTGGCTGAGAAGACAATGCCATCCAGGACTGGGTCACCAGGACTACCTGTTCTTTGTGGCCATTGGTTTTGTCATCTTTGGAGTAGGCACGGTACTGGCATGGGTAGCCGGCATGGTAATAGTGCTCTGCCAACGCTGTGTCAGATGGAGGAAGGCTAGAGCAAATGTTGACACGACCGAAGAGGAAAATAAAAGTGGCATAACAGGACAAAGTGGTTAAGGGGACTTGAGAAATACCTGAACTAGCATAAAACCTGAGTCCAGTCCTATAATGAGTATTAACTGGGAACTACGACAGAAAGTGAGATGACAGTGAGGTGAAATGAACCAGTTGACTGCATGTGAAAGCTGAAAAATGCCGCCTCACAGGCAACATAAGTAGAACAGGAAGGCAACAAGGCACGTCCGAATCCTATGAGTGTATCATATCCTGTCTACTGAGATACCTCCATCTGATGGATTTTTGAAGGCAGTATAGATGTATCCTTCACTGCCTTTGATATCCCACAATCCTGTGCGTTCCATTTTCAAATAGTTTTATCTTGGCCAAATATTGTCCTATCCTAACAAACCATACATTAATGGAAAGCGTATTTATTTATCTTTCATGTGAAATATAAATCTTGACCCTTATGACTAGTTTTGTGGTCCATGGTCACATATCATAATGTTTTGAAATATTAACAATGTCCTTACAATGTCATTGATGTTTTAAGGTTTATTAATGCTTTTACATGAAATGCTATGTTAAATGCACTTAACACGTCTGAAGCTTTTGTGAGGCCCTTGTTTGTTTAATACAGAACAGAATATTTTTCCTTCCTCTTTGCATGTCAAAATAGTACAAGATTATCATACTTAAATAGTTTACAATCATTAACTGATTATAATTCCCAAGTAATCTACCCAGCATTGAATGTAACACCATCTTTTGATTTTAAATAAATCTCTGGAACTTCCAGGACCTCATGCTTACCAGGACTAAAACATCACTCACGATTTATACAGAAGCTTGAAACTATTGAAGGATTAGTTCCTGGTGTAATACCAAATAGTGCTTTTGCGCCTTAGAAGGGCAAGTTGAGAAGGGGTTACCATTTGTAGGGGCGTTCCAACTGAAAGTGAAAAACAAAATCTGTTTCCAACAAGTCCGATAACGAAGTGAACATGCAATGGAAGTAATTTTATCATTTATTGTCAAGTGACCCAGGTTGGTTGGTCATCTCGATTGGTTTTAAAGCTAGATGGCAGGAGAGTTTGAGTTAACATATAAGCAGAATATTTATTTTAATTTGAATATTTGTTTTGTTTTGATATATTGCACACATTTTTTTGGTAATGGATTTCATATGTAGTTTAAATAATTTTAATTGGTAAGAAATGTGTTCAATAGAAGACACAGTAAATATGACTACCTGCAGGGTCCAAAGAAGAGATGGCATATATACACACACACACACACACACATTTTGGTACTCCTATCATTATGAGGACCAGTGTTGGGGTAACAATCAATTACTTTCTTTCAAGTAACTAGTAAATTAACGTGTTACTTTTAAAATGACAACAAAATACCCAAGTTACTTTTTCAAATAAATAATGAAAGTTATTTTGTTTACCTATTAACTGACAACTGAGATGTCTCCATGTTGAGAGAAATCGTAAATGCAGAGGCTTTGTGTGTGCTGTGTGAACATGCATTTACTCATCTGACTTGCACAAAAACAGATTCAGTATGGATAAAAAAGTGAAATGCAAACCTGCAATAATTAAATGTGTTAAATTACACAAATATACTTCTCTGTTTTGCTGTTGACGTTTGATGTTCCAATTCAAATATACTAATAAGCAAAAATGAATTTAGATGTCAGGGGTGTGTGGCTGTAATGTTCGCATGAAGACGAGGAATCAAACAAAAACTTTATCTTATTATCTTTATAATCTTATCACATGGAATAATAACAAATAGTGATTTTTGATTCTTGAACGAATCGTTCTTTTGAGCCGGTTCATAGGAAGTAACCGGTCGAGCCAGGTTCACTAATCAAACTGAATCGAAATTTAGTTCTGGGTTGATGACGCAAGACACACAACCGAAGTAGCACATCTAAATCTCTATGGTCCGACTCAAAAATAACCGAATGAACAAATTTTCTGAAGAGATTTGATTGCTTTATATGATGAACAGATTTAATTTAGGCTTTTATTCACATATAAACATTTATCAGAAAAAAAAAATATTTGAGCTTGTGCTGTGTAACACGAGAATGAACCTCATTGGTTCTTGTTGAAGCTCAAACGTGCCATATAACACGAGAATGAACCTCATTGGTTCTTGCTGAAGCTCAAACGTGCTGAGTAACACACGAGAATGAACCTCATTGGTTCTTGCTGAAGCTCAAACGTGCTGTGTAATACACGAGAATGAACCTCATTGGTTCTTGCTGAAGCTCAAATGTGCTGCGTTGCACATGAGAATGAATCTCATTGGTTCTCGCTGAAGTTCAAACGTGCTGCGCAACACAAGAATGAACCTCACTGGTACGGAAGCTCAAACGTGCTGCGTAACACGAGAATGAACCTCATTGGTTCTTGCTGAAGCTCAAACATGCTGCGTAACACAAGAATGAACCTCACTGGTTCTTGCTGAATCTCAAACGTGCTGCGTAACATGAGAATGAACCTCATTGGTTCTCACGGAAGCTCAAACTTGTTGCGTAACACGAGAATTAACCTCATTTGGTTCTCCCTGAAGCTCAAACGTGCTGCGCAACACAAGAATGAACCTCATTGGTTCTTGCGGAAGCTCAAACGTGCTGCGTAACACATGAGAATGAACCTCATTGGTTCTTGCTGAAGCTCAAACGTGCTGCGTAACACATGAGAATTAACCTCATTGGTTCTTGCAGAAGCTCAAACCTGCTGCGCAACGCAAGAATGAACCTCATTGGTTCTTGTGGAAGCTCAAACGTGCTGCGTAACACATGAGAATGAACCTCATTGGTTCTTGCTGAAGCTCAAACGTGCTGCGTAACACATGAGAATTAACCTCATTGGTTCTTGCTGAAGCTCAAACGTGCTGCGTAACACATGAGAATGAACCTCATTGGTTCTTGCTGAAGCTCAAACGTGCTGCGTAACACATGAGAATTAACCTCATTGGTTCTTGCAGAAGCTCAAACCTGCTGCGCAACGCAAGAATGAACCTCATTGGTTCTTGTGGAAGCTCAAACGTGCTGCGTAACACATGAGAATGAACCTCATTGGTTCTTGCTGAAGCTCAAACGTGCTGCGCAACACATGAGAATTAACCTCATTGGTTCTTGCTGAAGCTCAAATGTGCTGCGTTGCACATGAGAATGAATCTCATTGGTTCTCGCTGAAGTTCAAACGTGCTGCGCAACACAAGAATGAACCTCACTGGTACGGAAGCTCAAACGTGCTGCGTAACACGAGAATGAACCTCATTGGTTCTTGCTGAAGCTCAAACATGCTGCGTAACACAAGAATGAACCTCACTGGTTCTTGCTGAATCTCAAACGTGCTGCGTAACATGAGAATGAACCTCATTGGTTCTCACGGAAGCTCAAACTTGTTGCGTAACACGAGAATTAACCTCATTTGGTTCTCCCTGAAGCTCAAACGTGCTGCGCAACACAAGAATGAACCTCATTGGTTCTTGCGGAAGCTCAAACGTGCTGCGTAACACATGAGAATGAACCTCATTGGTTCTTGCTGAAGCTCAAACGTGCTGCGTAACACATGAGAATTAACCTCATTGGTTCTTGCTGAAGCTCAAACGTGCTGCGTAACACATGAGAATGAACCTCATTGGTTCTTGCTGAAGCTCAAACGTGCTGCGTAACACATGAGAATTAACCTCATTGGTTCTTGCAGAAGCTCAAACCTGCTGCGCAACGCAAGAATGAACCTCATTGGTTCTTGTGGAAGCTCAAACGTGCTGCGTAACACGAGAATGAACCTCATTGGTTCTTGCTGAAGCTCAAACGTGCTGCGTAACACATGAGAATTAACCTCATTGGTTCTTGCTGAAGCTCAAACGTGCTGCGTAACACATGAGAATGAACCTCATTGGTTCTTGCTGAAGCTCAAACGTGCTGCGTAACACATGAGAATTAACCTCATTGGTTCTTGCAGAAGCTCAAACCTGCTGCGCAACGCAAGAATGAACCTCATTGGTTCTTGTGGAAGCTCAAACGTGCTGCGTAACACATGAGAATGAACCTCATTGGTTCTTGCTGAAGCTCAAACGTGCTGCGCAACACATGAGAATTAACCTCATTGGTTCTTGCTGAAGCTCAAACGTGCTGCGTAACACATGAGAATGAACCTCATTGGTTCTTGCTGAAGCTCAAACGTGCTGCGTAACACATGAGAATTAACCTCATTGGTTCTTGCAGAAGCTCAAACCTGCTGCGCAACGCAAGAATGAACCTCATTGGTTCTTGTGGAAGCTCAAACGTGCTGCGTAACACATGAGAATGAACCTCATTGGTTCTTGTGGAAGCTCAAACGTGCTGCGCAACACAAGAATGAACCTCATTGTTTCTTGCTGAATCTCAAACGTGCTGCGTAACACGAGAATGAACCTCATTGGTTCTTGTGGAAGCTCAAACGTGCTGCGTAACATGAGAATGAACTTCATTGGTTCTCACGAAAGCTCAAACGTGTTGCGTAACAGAAGAATGAACCTCATTGGTTCTTGCTGAAGCTCAAACGTGTTGCGTAACACGAGAATGAACCTCATTGGTTCTTGTGGAAGGTCAAATGTGTTGCGTAACATGAGAATGAACCTCATTGGTTCTTTTGGAACATGCTTGAGCTTCCGTTTAACACAACAGCCTAAATTAAATCAATATAAATAAATAAATAAATCGATGTCTCTTCAGAAAATTCAGAAACAGCTTGATTCATATGGATTAGTTTTACGATCTCTTTATGAATTTTTGGGGTGTCAAAGTGGTAGTTGCGTAGCTGTCAATGGAGGGACAGAAATCTCAGATTTCATCAAAAAGAAAGTCTTACGGGTTTGGAACGACATGAGGGTGTGTAATATATATACACTCACCTAAAGGATTATTAGGAACACCTGTTCAATTTCTCATTAATGCAATTATCTAATCAACCAATCACATGGCAGTTGCTTCAATGCATTTAGGGGTGTGGTCCTGGTCAAGACAATCTCCTGAACTCCAAACTGAATGTCAGAATGGGAAAGAAAGGTGATTTAAGCAGTTTTGAGCGTGGCATGGTTGTTGGTGCCAGACGGGCCGGTCTGAGTATTTCACAATCTGCTCAGTTACTGGGATTTTCACGCACAACCATTTCTAGAGTTTACAAAGAATGGTGTGAAAAGGGAAAAACATCCAGTATGCGGCAGTCCTGTGGGCGAAAATGCCTTGTTGATGCTAGAGGTCAGAGGAGAATGGGCCGACTGATTCAAGCTGATAGAAGAGCAACTTTGACTGAAATAACCACTCGTTACAACCGAGGTATGCAGCAAAGCATTTGTGAAGCCACAACACGCACAACCTTGAGGTGGATGGGCTACAACAGCAGAAGACCCCACCGGGTACCACTCATCTCCACTACAAATAGGAAAAAGAGGCTACAATTTGCACGAGCTCACCAAAATTGGACAGTTGAAGACTGGAAAAATGTTGCCTGGTCTGATGAGTCTCGATTTCTGTTGAGACATTCAGATGGTAGAGTCAGAATTTGGCGTAAACAGAATGAGAACATGGATCCATCATGCCTTGTTACCACTGTGCAGGCTGGTGGTGGTGGTGTAATGGTGTGGGGGATGTTTTCTTGGCACACTTTAGGCCTCTTAGTGCCAATTGGGCATCGTTTAAATGCCACAGCCTACCTGACATGACCCCACAGTCACCAGATCTCAACCCAATAGAGCATCTTTGGGATGTGGTGGAATGGGAGCTTCGTGCCCTGGATGTGCATCCCACAAATCGCCATCAACTGCAAGATGCTATCCTATCAATATGGGCCAACATTTCTAAAGAATGCTTTCAGCACCTTGTTGAATCAATGCCACGTAGAATTAAGGCAGTTCTGAAGGTGAAAGGGGGTCAAACACAGTATTAGTATGGTGTTCCTAATAATCCTTTAGGTGAGTGTATATGCAGACCCACAGGCGTGTGACGGGCAGTGGACTTATAATTTATAATTTAAGTGTTTATCAGCTAAAAAATACTGAATCTGTGCACATATTCTTTCTAATTTTATTATTGAAGCTTAAATCTGTTTTCTTTATTGTACAGATTTTTTTTTTTACTGTAGTCAGTTCGGTTACTTAAATTACATTTTCTAAATGGCCCTTGCGATGAAGTCACTATGTTTTGTATTTATTTATTATTCATTTTCAGGGATGACATTGAGGCCTTTCTGCAGGAATGTCATGATAAAAATGGGCTTAAGAGCAGACTTTATTTACAGGTATTATCGTTAAATATTGTAATATCAATCTAAACAAAATCGATGTGAAAAGAATAGTTCATCTAATAAAAGAAAATTACGCCTATAGGTGGCGCGACTCTGAACGCAGAAGCTCAGTCAAACACTTCCGGCCTGTGGCTGCTGGACTGAAACTGCTGAAATCACGCAGAGGGAAGGGAAGCTCACTTTTGTTTCTGTGGGAGTGTTTTTACTTCTTCACACACACAGCCCTCCTGTGGACAGACACATGCACAATGTATCTAACTCAACTGACGACGGATTGATTGGATGTTTGTGTAATAAACTTCAGGTGAGAAAAGAGAATCTTAATGGAGAAAACCATTCATCTAGCATATTCTAAAGATTGCAGTAAATATAATAGCTAATATACGTTAAATGTAGTACAATCAAACAAGTGTTCATAGTATAAGTTTGAATAACTAGCCGTTGTTTCCTGATTCACCGTAAGCTAAATGTTTTACTTTCGCTGAGGTTCATATTTGTCTGCACCTGTTTTGCTAATGTATTGTTCCAGTGAGACGCCACGACATTAAATTAACACTATTAATTGTGATTTTAAATTTAGTTGTTGAGTAAAAGGTATGGTTGCACTGGATCTGTTCTCGAATGTCACGTGAAATGAAACGAAAATAAAACTAGTTGTACAGAATGTGGGTTTATTTCCTTGTTTTATCTACAGATTTAAATAACTCTTCAGGCTGATAGGACCATCATATTTTAAAAACCACGAAAACTCTAAAAAGAGCCTGCCACATTCAATGTTTGCCAGCCCCATTGCTATTGATTGTGCAGAAACTGGTAGGTATTATTTACCATGGTTTTATTATAGTAAAAAGGATGGTTTACCATGTTTTACAACTAAACATCTGTGACAAGCGCTGTCTTTCTCCAGAGCAGGAATGAGTGATGCTCTCCTTAACCCACTGACCGTCATATGTGCGGGATCCTGCTTCGCCTTCTCTGGACTGTTTTATAAACTGTACTGTGAAAAAAGACAAGAAATACAGAAGCTGAAGGTAATGATTTTTTCCCATGACTGCTACTTGCAAAGTAATAGAATAATTAAACACTAGTGTAGCCTAGATCTAAACAGGTTGTAGATCCAAACCCAGAAGTGCGGATTCAAAAGTATCGTCATTGTGTCTTTAATGAAGACAATTATCCTGTTTCCTCCAGGTAGGATATATGAAAGTTTACTGCAAGTCTCTTTCAATGAAAGTGTGAATGAATGAGTCGGCTAAATTAAAATAGTTTGATGAAAGCTTGCCCATTCAAACATTGGCCTGTTTCTTCCACTTTGCAGGAGATACCAAACTTTCAAGCGGACCATCACCTGCTTAGGATTCTGAAAGCATCATCCAACAAGAGACTTAATTATGTGGCTGTAGAAGGTAGATAAACTACTAAATAACACCTCATACATTGAAAAGTCTTAGTTTATGCATCTTTATTTTGCCTCCATTGCAGGATTGGTGCAGGCCATTGGAGAGCCCATTTCCAGCCAGTATGTGCCACGGTGTTATGGTGTCGTTCAAAAGGTTACCGTGCACGAGCACTGGAAATACTGGAACTCTGTTCTGAAGTCATGGTAAATGCTTCACTACCAATAATTTAGCTTGTTTGGGCAATGGACCCTTTTCACAGACTATGATGACGCGTTTTCATAAATCAATCAATATCGTAAATCCTGCAAAGTACTTTTGCATCAAATTACAAAAAACGTACCGCTGCTGTGAGGGTGTTTCTAATACAGCGTCTATGGGAGTGATGGTAAAAATAACATCTTTCTCTCTTTTCATTGCCGTTATCAATCTCACTCTATTTTTAACGTCTTTTTGAAAGTTGTGAAATCACTATTGTGGAGTTTTTCTTTTGCTATTTGAGCAAATGGGAACACAAAAAATATATTTAATGTATTCTCTCATTCACCGCTATAATGGTTAACCCAACTATGACCTATGAGGACTTCCGCTTTGAGAAACCCGGAAATGTGAAAAGGGTCTATTGGGTATGAGAAGCAAAGCTGTACTGTGAGTTTAACCAAGGCCTTGTAAAACACATTACTGGTGTGCATCTTGAGACTAAACAATGAGTTTAAGTGCATTTGTGTAAGAAAAATAACCATATTTAAAACTTTATAAACTAAAATAACTAGCTACTGACAGACGGCCGTACACATTGATTTACGTTGAAAGAGTAACCCTTGACCCGACATATGACGTATTGACGAATGTGGAAACGTAGAGGATAGAGCAAAACAAAACACCAGTAACGAATTAGAAGTCTAAAACGAGAATTTTTAAAGAGAAGCTCAAGTTTGCCCAGCCCTATTTGTTTGAACCGCGAGAGACGTCAAAGCTTACAGTACATTGCTCAGGGGTTACTCTTGTGGCGAGTCAACTTGTGTAGGCAGTCTGCCGGAAACTAGTTATTTTAGTTTTTAAAGCCTTAAATATGGATATTTTTCTTACACAAACCCATCGATTCACTTCAGAAGGCCTTTATTAACCCCCCGGAGCCGTGTGGAGTATGTTTATGATGGATAGATGCACTTTTTTTGGGGGGGCTTCAAAATACTGTCCTCCATTCACTGCCTTTATAATATAACGTTTTTTTTTTTTTTATATATATATCTCTGATTGTATTCATCTGAAAGAAGAAAGTGATATACACCTAGGATGGCTTGAGGGCAAGTAAATCATGGGGTTATTTTCATTTTTGGGTGAACTATCCCTTTAAGCCTTGTCTGTGAAACCGGGGGATAGTCCTTGGCATATAGTTATAGTTCATACTGTAACTGTTACTTAGTGTAGCTGAAACACAGTATTGCTTCATTATCTCTGTACAAACCAAGTTAAGCTATGCGTGTAAGATTTTATGATAAAGCATGAAAAAACATCTTTCACACAGGGTCTCCAAAAAAGTGAACAAGCAGCAGACCACCAACACCGTGCCCTTCAGCTTGATCCAGCCCGGATCATACATCAGTGAGGTTTCAGTCCGTGTGGACTCGCCTCTGCAGGCGTCCGGCGATTACCTTGAGCAGGTGCACAAGCGCCTCAGGAATGCTAAAGAGGGGCTGGTAGACGTCGTTTTGAATGAATTGAGTGGGGAGAAGCCTGTGGCCCAAGAAGAGCGTGAGGAGCTGCTGCGTGTGGGGGTGTCCCTCACAGGATTCGGGGAGCTTGTGCTGGAGCAGGATAAGGTCATGAGGTTACAGCCACCCAAAGACGGCCGCAGCTACGTCCTGATCCCCGGCGATTATAGGAGCTTCATGCAGCGACACGAGAACAGCGCTAGCATGTGGAAAGGGCTGACGGCTCTGTTTGGAATATCAGGGTCTGCACTCTTAGTGGGTTTTATCCACAGTAGTCTTAAGGATAAAAAGAACTAGCCGACTGTTATTAAACAAAATCATGCTACATTCTTTGATTTTATTTGCTAGGGAATATATTTTTCAATTCCTAGAACACTCCCAAGTGATCCAAACTATCCTTATATCAGCATTTCTCTTTTTTACGAATCATTATTTCAGATACCTTGTTTGATTATGTCACCAATATTAAAAGCTATTCACAACTCACGGGTGATCATGTTGACTTTAATCACTATAATTCTGTTGTGGACAATGGGGTCCAATGAGTTTGTTCTTAAAAATAAGTTCCAAAGAAAGAAATGCACAACAACCTTGAGGGTAAATAACATTATGTAAGTTTTCATTTTTGGCTGCAAAACAAGTCATCACAGGGAGAAGATGCCATGACGTGTAGGTGTGTAAAGTGTATGGATGACCGTCCAAAGTGTTTGGGTCACATTTGTGATGGTTAACATTCATTCGTCTCCCTCTGAGGACTCCTCAGCCTCCTCTAACCACTGAATGAACTTCAGGAGCTGTGGAGAGACAAGACATAAGAACAATTCCAAGTTAGCGCAGTCCTCTTTCACAGTCAATTCCCAGAAAAGTTCGGCACACTTTTCTGGAAACACTTCAGTAGTTTTGAAGTCATTATCTGATTGGTTGAATTCTAAAGGATGTCCGCAAGACGTACGTGTTGCGTTCTTTAACAGTCCGCCTGGAAACATGCTGTGATGCCAAACCCCCTCATGGAAGAAGAACGCTGTCATGTTTACAACTGTGACAATGAGTGCTTACCAGGATCAACTAAACACTGGATTTTCGAAAGTACGTGAGGTTTGTGGCTCCATTGTTGCAGTAAACTTGCACAACATTCTTGAATGAATAATTTATAGATGCATTTATAAATTTATAAATTTATTGCAGGGACATTGACTTTACATTTTCACGTCCCTAAACATGACACGGAACAAAACAAACTGATTGGTTGCGTTACATGTCAGTCAACGTCCTCTTGGGCGGTCCTTAAACCAATGAAAGCTGCGAAAGTGTCCAGACCTTCTGCCGTCTGAAGGTTTGGCTACGCGAGACTAACCGTCTCCTGACTCAGGTAAACTCCACCTTTTTTCATGACCACTCCTCAAGCCCCAGTTGGCCAGCTTTGGACCAAGGTATTTGGCGGATCAAAAATCCCTGGCTGTTGGTCCTGAGAAAGTCCTGATAAGGCCTGATAAGGCCCGATCAAGCCCCGAAAGTGACAGTGGAAACATGACTGGTGCTGATGACGTGCTAACATGTTCGCTTTTGGTCTGACAGTGGAAACACGGCTATTCACACAACAATGTGACATCTAATGAAGAACTTATCAAGAAGCTACACGGCCTCGGCTCTGGCTCCGTTCACAGTAATATTACTAGGGCCTGATTAATTTTACAGCAAATAAACAAAGAATCCTACCCCTTGATTACGGCGGAGTTGTTGGCTCTTGTCTGTGGTGACACCCTGAGTGAACCAGCGCATGATGACATCCTCCTCCAGGATCTCCAGCTGGTACATACTCATCAGCACCTAAAGTGGACAGACATTACATACGATCAGCCAGCAACAGACAAAGAACCTGTGTTGTGGTTGACTGAAGAAGAAGAGGCGGCTCACTTTGACCATAGCAGCCCAATGAGTGTCACGTTCAAGGAAAACCTCCTCCATGGAAGTCAGACAGTCCATTTGGTCTTGAGATCTCTTCACATAGTTCTTAAAGACTGGCGCCCACTTCTTTAACAACTGTGAGGAAAAAAATACAGGGACTGTTGAATGTACAGGAGAAGCATCCAACTTTAATCCATACACATCCAGAGATTAAAGTTCTCCATTAATTGGATTGCAGAGAGGCCAAGTATGAGATCAGTGAACATCTAGATTGGAAATTGGGGCTTGTGGCAAAAATGCCACCAAAATTAACAAAAGTGCCCCCAAAACTATATGAGTATGACAATAATATGACATGCCTTTTTCCCCACACACAAACTTTAAGTTTTATTAATAAATGTATTTGATTAATTAACATTAATATCATTATCATTATTAAAACAACTAGGGCAAAAACAAAAATAATGACTGAAACGCGTAGCCAAGCATATCAGGCATATAGCTTCACTGCCAAAACAAATTAACAACAAATTTGGGAACAAATTATTTCAACATGGCCATGATTTAGTAAAATGAGGGAACAAATTCTTAATTCATGGCCACGATTTAACAACAACGAGAACAAATTAATTTGTGGCCACAATTGAATGAAAACAATGATTTAATCAAAACAAAAAAGAATTCTTAATTCGTGGCCATGTTTTAATGAAAAAGGAAAACAACTTTTTAATTCGTAGCCACGATTTAACGACAACGAGAACAAATTCAATTGTGGCCAAGATTTAACAACGAGAACGAATTCTTAATTCGTAGCCACAATATATATTTTTTGTCTGCATGTCATGTGCGGTGCTCTGTAAATGGCTGATAGATTGTATAACTAAAACATGTGTCAAGCATTACACACATTTGCAAAAGGATCAGTTTTATTTCATTGATTAAAAACAGCTTTGAAATGACACAAATTGGCAATTGAAAAGCTGTTCTAAATCATCATCTTCCCTTAAAATGTTATTGGGCACAATTCAATTTAAAGTGATGGTTAAAGGAATGTGATGCAGCCTATAAAAATAATTTTCAGTCTTTTGAAAGCTTTTTAAAAATTGAATCCCTGTACATATCAAACAGACATACTCACAGGGAGCAGGTGTGATGAATACTGAGCTGAGGTTATCTGTTCCCCCTGCTGGTGGAAAGGAAACTCGAGCACAACTCTCATCAAGATCTGCATTACTTCCTTCAGAGTAATGTTGTAGGCATACCTGAGAAGTGACAATGACATTTACCTGCATTTGAATCAAATTATATCTAAAATTGTTTCAAGTTTTCTGAAGCCATGCACTAGTTTTGTGTGAGGAACAGATTGAAAAGGCCTCCATTTACTGTAAGTGGATGATTTACTGGATGATGCGTCTATACTTCCTTCAACTATAGAAAAATGAAGCCAAAATATCCCAGAAATAACGGTTGACATTGTGCCGGTTGCGTTGTTTGGAGCCCCAGCCTCAGTTATGATCCTGAGGTGGAGCTGTGGCATCAAGGTCCCGCATACTCAATTGCAACCACAGCTGTCAATCAAGATGTTAAACCCCATTTTATAGCATCTGAGAACTAACTAAAACCAAACTTATTGGAAAAACAAACACTTGAACATCTGTGTGATGAGAAATACCTAAAAGGACAGAAACCATCTTCTTAAAAACATTATTTGAAGTGTAATTGGACTTTTTAGTTTGGCTCGTATCCTATTCGATTACATGAAGAGGGCAGGGTTTATGTTCTATACTGCATCTTTGTATACCTTGTACTGCAACTTTAACTTACTTGAGTGAGTTAATCTCAAGAACCAGATTGTCACAGCCTATGTTCTCATCCAGCCCTCTCTGTAACGTACCGTGAACCTCATTCTGAAACACTGAGAGGAAAAGAAAGGTTGGTTAGTTCTCAGTGATCTCGGAAAGGTAAAATAGAGCTCTGGAAAATATGCATGTAAAATGGATTCAGCAATGTGGTATTTCACATTTACAATTCTCACCTTTGACATCATCCAATTCAGGTGATGCAGTGTGGCTTCCCGGGTCATGTGATCCCTCACTGACCTCACTTTCACTGTCACTCTCTGGGTCAGGATTCAACACTAGGCCTGGAAACATGACATCACCATTAATGCCCGTTAAATTCCCTTTTTTTTTTTTTTACAAAAAAAAGCATTAGTTCACCCAAAATTTAAAACGGTCCTTATGTTGTCCCAGACTCTCACCCCAAATGCAGTCAGCAAGCTCATCTTCCTCGGTGTCATCAAGACTGCTGGTTTTCCATCTGTATCCTTTACCCTCTGAACCCACCTCTGCTGGGTTAAACACTGACAAAACACAGTGCTAAATCACACTTTGTGAAATTTTTTTATAAATGTTTTAAAATTGTGGCAATAACGTTCCTTGTCAACATTCATGCTGTCGAAGATTATCCCCCCAAGAATATAAGAACACACTTTATTTAGTAACCCTTTATTTTAGTGTCCTTGTTACACATTACATGTAGTTACTGTAGAAATAACTATAAATTATGCATAATTACATGCAACTAACCCCAATCCAAACCAAACCCTAACCCTACAGTAAGTACATGTAGTTACTTAATATTACTCAGTACTTAAATGTATAATTACACAGTGTAACAAAGACACCTTAAAATAAAGTGTAACCCTTTAGATAACACTTTATTTTACAGTGTCCTTGTTACATATGTTACATGTACTTACCATAGTAATAACAGTAAATTAAGCATAATTACATGCAACTAACCCTCAGCCAAACCCTAATCCTACCCTAACCCTATAGCAAGTACAGTACATGAATTTTTAATCATTTAAATATTATTTGTATTTAAATATATAATGACATTATTTTATACATTATTTATTGTATTTAAATATATAATTACACTGTAACAATGACACCTTAAAATAAAGTGTAACCAAAAACAAGAGCACAAACCTTTCTGTTTGATTTTGTCTTTATTGTAGCCAACATCATGGTCATCACTCAAGAACTCATCATCATCTTCATCATCCTCTTCATCTGGATGGTGCATGGATAGAACTGTGCCTTCTTGAAGAGTAATATCTGGACCCACCACAACCTGCATATCAACATCTGGTTAGAAAACAAGGCAACTAGCTGATTGATTTGTACACATAAGATGGAGAATATTCAGCCTCTGTCAAATGAACTAGGATCAAGTCAGGTGTAGAGACCAAATACTAATTTAAAAAATGGACACCTTTATGTTTAACTTTCATGTCTTCAATATATATATATTATATATGCGTGATGAATCAAATTTTAGTTTCTTTTTTGGCTTCCAAAGATTATGAAAACGTAATAATCAAGATAAAATGATCATTGTGCTGCAGGCTGTTCCTTTCCTTTAAAGCGGTGTGCTTTCGCCCCCTCCTTAAAACGTAACCTCCAAATCAGTCAAATCATGTAACGTGACTGTAGTAAAATGCAGTCTCCTGTGGGACATGCGAAAGAGACTGATCCCCACACACTTTCTGTGCGCACGCTGCGAGACGGAGCCGAACACAGACGAGCAAATTATACTTGGGGTTTCAGGTATGCACCTAAACGGTCAAAATGTCTGTCTTTGTGTGTATTTACATAAAGAAAGTCAGTTATGTCTTAAGAGAATAAACAGAAATCAGACGCGTGTCATTATATTAGAGCAGGGGTTTTCAAAGTCTAAGACAGTAGGCCTCCCTTTTGACACAACTTACCCAATGGCGCTCCCCCCGCGATTCAGATCGTGGATTGTGATTGTTATAAGATCACGATATGAAATTGTGACGATCACCCACCCCTAATACATATAAATAATGCAACAAATTGAATGTTTCTTACGTTGTAGGCGAGCACACACTGATCATTCAAAACGACTCCGTGTTTCACCTCCACACAATCACAGATGACTGACTGCTTGACCTTCACATTGTTGGCTATGTGGACTTTATTCCATATGTAAGCTCTTTCCAGGGTTACATTGTCTCCTAAGTAGACAAAAAGCAGTTAGCAGGATCTCAAATCAAACGGATTTTCACATTGTCACATGGCATTTTCAAAAATGGCATCATAAAAAAAAAAAAGGTAACTAAACTGACTTTTGGCAAACATGAACTTAAGCTAATTCAGTTACTATAAAGACAGTACCGATGACACAGTTGGCTCCAATCACAGTGTTTGATATGGTGCAGTTTGCTCCAATCACTGTATTTCGGCCAATAAGCACATTTTCCTCCATCTGGCTGCCATGACCCAGACTGACCCCGGGCTCACGGTACACATTATGTCGAGAGTGTGTACAGCTCTGCCCTTCATGGTCTGCAAAGTTGGCCTCAGGTGTGATCGGATAGATCCAGCGCCGGATCATGTCGGAAGAGACTGTGTCATACATGAGGAGGTTAGACACACGAGCCCCATATCCATCTTTAGTGACATGCATGTGGATCTGGTTTCCCAGGATCTATGGGAAAAGAAACCCTTTATAAGATCATATATGAATTAAAAAATAAGCAAGTCACTTGATTCTGTGTTTCATACCTCTTCATTGACTAGAATCCCACGGACAAAGTCATTTTTTGTCTGGTAGTCAAAGTTGTCTGTGAAAAGCTCAGCAACCTACATTACAAAATATTCATCAAGCAATATGTTTATAAGTTAAACAAACAAAGCTGTAAAAAAAAAAAAAAAAAAAGCCACACTCACCTGTGGAGAACAGATGCTAATATGACAATCCAAAAGATCAAACCTAATTTCAAATTCGTCACTTCCACTATGGAAAATATTCTGTGTGAAAAGAAGAAACAACTATAAATCAGTGCAATGATTTGTATCTGCTTTTATGATATTCATTTGCTTTGTCGAGCTGACTGAGAATGTATTCATATATTATAGTATTATTTGTTTGACCGCCTGGTTTTCAAGACATCATTGAGAATATTACAGAACTCAAAAGTAAAACCGGAGTAGTGCTAATATTTCTCTAACAGGCTTGTAGCTAGTAAGCAACCAAAACGATATAGACCTTATGTAGTTCCTGTTTGTTTTTCGACAGCATGAAGGTAAGATCTTATGGACTAATGAATGAACTGCTCGCTTTAATCTTCCCGGTCTACTGACATTTGTTATGACATCCGCTTCAAACATTACAATGCTCATGATAACTTTCGTTAACTGTACAACAGGTAAATCAACTTGACCAGCTAATTGAATTGAAATGCCATAGAAATATACAGAGCTACCGCAAAAACAGAAGTTCGAACACTTCCGTTTAAAGATGGCTGCTCCGCTGTTTCTCTGCCAACAGCCATTTAGAACCCCTTATGCCCGGCACACATTGTATGATTTTGGGCTGTCTCAGAACAAAAGATGACCAATCGTGACGATTTCTGTGGTCGTGGCTCCTAAACGGTGTTCATATGTCGTACAGTGAGAGAGGTTCAAAGACGGTTCAAAGACAGATTTTGCATGATCGCCTCAGTGTGTTTGCTGCTACGACTTACATCTACTGATTAACCAATAGAAAAAAAAGCATCATGAAATGGCGTATTGATCAACACTAAAACTTAAAATTATTTACCTCAAGCTCCATTTGCAAAATTGACATGCCAAGTTGGCCTTTTTTTCCCCCTAGCCATGACCAAGTCCATATTCTCCTCTTTCGCTTCCTCTTCTTTTTTTCAGTGCACATAAAAACCACAACTGACCTATCAGTAAGCCCCACCCCCCTTAGTTACTGTTGCTAACCAATACTGTTCATGTCCTGCAGGGTAAGATTAAATTAATTTACAATTAATTTACATTTAACCAGTTTAATATAGAGAGGCACTGAAATGTAGACCTTCAATTATGTGTTTTTGACCTACATTGTACATGACATGAGAACAGTTAGCTATTTAGGTTTGTACATTAGCATGGACTCACTAACTTTAATCGTAACTTAATGAGAGTATGACAGACAGAAAATCCTCTCAAGAAACTTGGAGTCAGTGTTACAGTACCCCAGGCACATTGTTTTACAATTTTTGTAGCATAAACACCATCAAACCAATGACGGCTTCGGATCTTCCAATGTTTCTCTATGGTGCTGAAACCTAAAGATGTCCGAGTTCCGGTCCCCATGCAACTGATACTCAACTGCCATTGGCTCATCTGCATTCGAGGGGAGGGGCTTACCGATATGTCAATTGCCAAAGTGGGATACATCTCACTCTATTTGTTTACCACTAGCGCATGCTGATGACGTTTTATTCCTCTATACTAACTTTGATTCAGTATGTTTCATCATCGTACAGTCTACATACATGTCGTAGCAGCCGTACCCAAGTTTACTGGATCCATGTCGTACAGTGTGATTTGTAATGATCTTATAAGATTGCCGAAATCGCACATTCTGTAGCAGGCCCTAGAAACCAACCAGAACACTAGCAAAAGAGTAACAATGCCTTGGCAAACACCCACACACCTGCACACATTTTCTTCACATTTTCGTCGCCTTTGGCTTTTGGCTTGCTCAGTTGGGGACACTTAAATTTCAGCTATATTACTGATCTGCCCGCATTGACACTATATGATAATTGAAATGAGCTAAATGACATCACCGTTTTCATCAGAGCGGCTGTACAGCCGAATCAAATTCTATTGCATTATTTTCCTGTTAACACTGTGAAGCTGCTTTAAAACAATCTGCATTGTAAAATGCGCTATATAAATAAAGGTGACTCGACTTGACATAAAATATAAAAATCTATTTCAATATGATTTTTGGGTGAGATGCAAAGTGAAAATGTTTTTCACAGACTTTAGGAGATTCACCCACAGCACTAAATGAAAACTCTCTCACCATAGGGAACTGGAGTCTCTTTAACGCCTGTGCTCTCTGGTAATGAAGAATGCGCTTGCTCTTGCTGTCCATTGCTACTATGATGTCATCGACTTCAGAGCGAGTCTTGTGGCCGGGCGAAGACTCTTTGAAGATCATGGTCATCACTGAGATATTCTTCTCCATTTTGCGCCGCTGTCTTTCAAGAAAGAAAGAAAAATGGGTTTAATGATATATAGATGCCAAACAATGGCATTTACAGGCAGGGCTGAGTATGTTTCCCTGCGGAGAGATGACACTCACCTGTGTTCCTGTAAAGCCTGGGAAACATCAATGTTGGACACCACGTCCCCATAAACCAGCAGAAAGTCAGAGCGGACTAGAGCTTTGGCGTCCACGTCCCTTAATACATCTCCGAGGGAACGGTATAGATCGGAGGTGATGATGTGGACCATATTGGGAGATGTGGGGCGACACCATTTCGACTTTCTGTAAAGCAAGACAACAAATACTGAGTCACCAGGATCACAGTCATTCTCCAATATCAACATAAAATGCCAAAGTGTCTCACTGTAAGTGTTCCTTTATTTTGCAGGACATCCAGCAACAGAAGACAAACGTCTCTTGCACTCCAGTGGAGGTCAGAAACTCTAGTGTGTAGTCAATCATGGAGACGTTAGCCAGAGGCAGAAGGGCCTGATGGGAGAAATCAAAAGTGAAAAGTTAGTCTAGAAATGGACTAGAAATCAACAAGTTATGCCCTTCAGATCCAAATAAGTCATCTGGGAATACCATGGTAAATTATCAGGCGCTGATTATACCATAGTACTTTTATACATTCAATGTTACTGAATAGTTACCATGTTCAAAATCTGAATTAAAGGGATAAGTTCACCCAAAAATTTAAATTATCCTATGATTTATTCACCCTCAAGCAGTGTATATGACTTTCTTCTTTCAGACGAATACAATCGTGTGTTAATATTAAAAATAATTTAAGTTAAATTCATAAATATCCTGGCTCTTCTAAGCTTTATAAATGGCAGTAAATGGTACCCTAGATTTTGAAGCTCAAAAATGCGCATCTATCCATCATAAGCGTACTCCACACGGCTCCAGGGGGGTTAATAAAGGCCATCTGAAGCAAATCGATAGGTTTGTGTAAGAAAAATATCCATATTTAAAACTTTATAAAGTAAAACCCCATCGATTTGCTTCAGAAGGCCTTTATTAACCCCCTGGAGCCATGTGGAGTACGTTTATTATGGATGCACTTTTTTGAGGTTCAAACTCAATGGATCACCTCACTGCCATTATAAAGCTTGGAAGCTCAGAATTAACTCTGATTGTGTTCATCAGAAAGAAGAAAGTCATATACACCTAGGATGGCTTGAGGGTGAGTAAATCATGGGGAATCTTTAATTTTAAAGTGAACTAACCCTTTAAGCTGCATTCTAAAGATGAATGAAAAATATTTATATCTGGGTCAACTAACCATTTAAATTCTCAAACAAAACAATTAGAAATAGGTTTGATAACATCTTGTACTCTCTATAAAAACATATCGCATGATAAAAATTTAATATTTTTTAAATTTGCTTTAACTTCCACACCAATCCATTTTAAGGCAAAGATTTGGAACTGATGCCAGTAGATATAAATTTTTTGAGACAATACTGAAACTACTGATAATTTATTTTCAGATAGAATGCATGCAGATGCTTTATATCAATGTTTATGGACTTGTGATGAACAATAACTAAGATGGCTTTCTGGTTAATATCCGTATTCTGGTCAAATTTTATATAAACAAGTACTTGAAGATGAAACCTAGATTTGTCTAGTTCACAATGAGTTTATTTCTTATTAGTGCTGTCAAATCGATTAATCGCATCCAAAAAAAAAGTTTGTTTACATAATATGTGTGTGTAGTGTATAATTATGATGTATATTTGAATACAGCTACACACATACATGTATAAGAAATATTTGCATGTATAATACTGTATATATATTTATATAATTGATATTACATATAAATATACATATTTTATATATGAATAAAATTTGTTTCCATATATATATATATATACATACACACACACGAATAAGTGTGTATTTATACACAATAATTATACACAGTACACACGCATATATTATGTAAACACTTTTATTTTTGGATGCAATTAATCGCGATTTGACAGCACTATTTTATACGTGATGAAAATTAAAATGCAATACTTTTCAGGAGAAGATAACCTACAAAAACCTACTGTTCTAATGGAAAGATGCATCTTGTTGTTTCCATGTTAATGATTTTTGTACATGTCAAGTTGTTCAATCAAAAAAACAATAATTAAATTGCATGCTTTGTACTATTTCCAGAGACCCTTCTATTATCATGGTGCATGTCCACAAACATTGTTTGGAGAATGTTTCTGTCCAGTATTGTAGTGATGAGTTAGCAGGACTGAGTGTGTATCCAGAGCCACACATGTGCTCGCAGTGATGGTCACTTCACTCACCCGCGGCTGGTCTTTGGTCACGGGGAAGAACCTGCGGTTGAAGCTGTCGGCAATGAGAACAGCCTGCAGTGGCTGCTCCTCTTCATCCTTATCCGACACTGCCTTCCTAGGGCGACTCTGTTTCCCTGCCTTGCCTGCCATGTTTGTTCAGCGGAGTCTGCAGTGTGTCAAGGGAAACGCAATACAGCGGCAACAAGCTTGCGTTTAGTGACCCGGAAGTTGTCTCTAGTAAATCGGCATAATGTTTCTAATATTAATTCTTCAGTTTTAACTCTTAACTGCGTACTTCACTTTAATGTCATAGTTACATGTCAGTGTCATTATTCAGTTCTAAATTATTGTCCAGGCTGCGGCTGAAGAGCAACGTAAGTAAATGGCGTTGTCACGTGACACAAGTTACTTTTCTCAGCGCTGGTTTAGAATGGACCAATCACAAGCTAAGATTTTTTTTTATATAATCGATACTTTCATTTAACAAGGGTGCATCAAATTGAAAATAAATAAATAAAAAATAAATAAAAGTATCTGACAATAAATTAAACAAATTGATTTACAAAGTTGATGTTAAGTTTTTTAGTATGGGACAAAATTCTGTCTGCCCCGGTGGTTAATTTTGTGCTATGGCCATTAAAAATAGCAAATGTCAACTTCACATGCTAAACTATCTAAACATGTTACGATTTAAAAGTAAATATACATTGTTCTTAAGGGGGGCTTCTTCCTCAATGTTCTTATTTCTAATATATATTTTAGTGTGTATGATTAGCCTAGTGAGGAGTGTAGTCATGGAGATCTGTCCAAAACAGTGAATAGAGTATGTAGTCCTAGGCCAAAAGCCATTCGACTCTGAGGGTGTATAGAGTGTGTACGGGTGCTTCTCAAACATTTTAGTGAGGCTCTGTGTGTCCTTCCTAGTCCAGTGTGACGGAGGCTTGTACGCTAAAGTCCTCCTCAGCATTAATTGCTAGAATGAGAAGTGTGCATGCTATGTCACACATGTTCCCGCCCCTATGGTCATGGCACAAAAATACTTATATTAAAAATTTACACCAAAACAAAAGAATAACATGTATGCCTTCATCTCCGAAAACGATTAAACTCAGACAAGCTCAGTGTTGACTCATTTTCCATCAATTCTTTTTTTGTGAATTGGAATGTGTGCTAAGGACTGTGGGTGATTGAAGGACATGAAGGATACACTTGATGCATCCTTCAAAATTAGCTGAACAAAGGACGAGAAAGGAAGGCTGCCTTACAAGGATCCTTCAAATTGAGACGGCCCTAGATGTTGCAACCTTACTGTATTTGTAGTCACTGAATGAGGACAAGGTGTGAGTACTCGGATACTCAGGGATGTGGCAGTGGGGGAGAGCCTGGTGTGGCCATGACGACAGCAATGAAGGACCAGGACAGACCAGGAAGACACCATGGGGGAGTAGGAGATTTAGGATTAGGTGTGTGGGATGGAGTTAGGATAAGGCAATCAGGTAGCAGCTTCAATGTGAGAGGGTAATAATTAGGCAGGGAGTCGAAATTAGGCACAATACCGACAGAGCTCGCCGTGGATGAGACGAGAACGCAAGGAGCGGCCATTGTGATGTCCATGACTATTGTTATTAATTTTATGTAATTAAAAAAAAAAAAAAAAACATGCAATTGAATGCCAAATAATAAGTTTCATATACTGGAACATTTATCATTAGTTTCCCAAGGTGCAAAAAATCCATTCGAATAGAAATCATGAGTATTTAATTACACCGCTTTAATCACCAACTGCAGCTAATTAGCAAACAAGAAGCATTATTATAATTTTTTTCAACAGAGAAAAAAAAAAAAAAAAGCAGGACTTATCTTAAATGTCTGGTTGGTTTAGCGATATATTTCATACAGAAGTTTATTTTTCTTTTCTTTTTTATTTGATGATTGAGATGGCCAATCAAAGTAGGCATTGCAAAAAATATTTGCAAATTGTTCAAAATTATTATTTCCCCAACTAGAATTAGACCTAGAATTTCCTTCACTGTTCTGTTTTTATATGAATCTGACATCGGCATGTAGTTTTTGGGCTAATATTGCCCACATGCCCTTGTGTTGAGCTGTTTTTTGACCATTGTCCAGCAATTTTAATACATGCCAACACTTCGAAAAAATAAAAAGCATTTTGAATGTAAAGTCAAGCTACTTCGACCAAATAACTGAAGAGTAATGAATCCCTTGTTACAGGGTCAAGTTTGATTAAATTTGGTGTGTCCTCAGGTTGCCCTAGTGTCAAAGTCTTTCAAGTTATGTTCACATTGGATTCAGAAGATGGCTTTTTTCTTCACTGGAAGCTTGTCACCAAGACAAATCCCTTGTGTGTGTAAACATACTTGGCATTAAATCTCATTCTGATTCTGATACAGGTTAATTTGCACAAACGACTAACTTTTAGCAAATGTAATAACAGGAAATAACAGAAATAAAACAACAATTAAACAAAAAAGTACAAGATATATAAAGTGCAAGATGACTCGTTTCAGGTGGAAAAGAATTTTGGGTAACACTTTACTGGAAGCCTATGCATAATACATTATAAAGGTTTCCATAATGTACAACATAATATATTATATTATTAAAAGCAAAGATAAAATGCATTATTTGTAGATTAATCTCTAACTGGTTGTTTGTCATGTAGATGCAACAATGAATAGATAATTATTATAACTGTGGTAACAATTATCCATGATGCTACAAAGTGAAGGCTTCAAGTTACCAGAGTTACAAAGGAAACCATTTGCAAGTTACAGCACTATTGGATTTTCACACACAAAAAAAACATTTTAAACTCTGTAAACTTTTAAAAAAGTATACCTCGAGTCATGATGATTAGCCATTCACGTTTGAATTGCATCACGTCTGACATCAACTGTTTTAGGTCAGCTTGAGTTGTTAAGGCACCACCGGACATAACATCAGCAAATGATTAAACCAGGTAGGTAAGAACAGGTAAAACACACTCAAGTGATAGATAAAGATATGTTTATTGACACATATCCATCAGTGCGGCCTCCAATGCAACTTAACATGCAATACATCCACATCAAAACAGATCATTGTTCCAGTGCTTATTTTACTGAACACATTTGTAAAAACCATGTTGGATTATTGAGGAGGTATTCATCATCTTGATTCAATTGAGTATGTACACTGACGGAGGGGATGCTGGGGATGTTAACGCTCTTTTTTTTATTTATATTATAAAAGAAAAAAGCAGGACATGTTGCCTTCATCATGGTTCTACATGCAGAACTTTTGAACTTTGGTTGACAACATTGAAGACATGCAATAGATGGTCCGCTCGGTTTGAAACCCGTTAGGTTCAGGTAAAAATCACACTGTAATAGATATGTTTGTTTTCAAAGTATGATAATAGTAAAGATTTGTTTGGAGAGGAACGCAAACAGATATGGCAGTACAATTGTTATCCAAAAGGCACTAGGTGAGCCAAACGCTACAGATGTTTAGTCTTCTACAAATAAATTACAATTCAAACAGTGCAGTTACATTTGTTAACTTAATGTTTTCATCCTTGAAAACTATCTATGAATCAAATGTAAGGCAACACATTACAAAAAAAAGATATTACAGAAACAATGTACCCAATGAACACACACACAACATTTTTTTTCAATGGTTTCTGTGACATTTTATGTCTCCTGATGCCATTATGATGGTATCCTATGGCTTGGAGCCTCCAAAAACAACAATAATGATAATGACAAATTATAATATTATGCATAGACTGTAATGATCTTCCATGCTCCATTAAAAAAAACCTCAAAATCTCCCCTCAGAAACTCTCAGTACCCAATACTTTGCAACCAAACCCAATTCATTTTCCATTTAGATTTTGAGGGATAGAATAAGGCAACCAGAGTCCATCAGAAGGCGGCATCAAAGTGGATTGAAGTGGAAATAGTTTGCAAACAAAAAGACCCTTTTATGGTTAATTCCCCAAATTTCCCCTTTTACCATGGTGCCAAGCTATAGTCCCAATCCCAGAGGTTTCAGAGTCCAAACAGAAAGACATGGGCATGAGAACAGCCTATAGTTGCCTTCCCAAGTTGTAAAAGATGTCAAAGCTTTCCTCTGGACAGTAGGAGGCATGGTGTGGAATAAATGGAATCTGAGAAGATCCCGTGTTATGGGGAGAAGAGGGCAGAAAATCTCCATGATGCCTTGCGGTAGGTAAATTCTGAAATTCAGCACCAATTAATGTCTGTTTTTTTTTTTTTGTTTTTTCAGTTGTGAAATGCAACTTTAAAAGGTTAATTACATGTTTGTTACAGATTTTTTTTATATACTTTTTTTTTGTTGAGTTTTTTTTTTTTTTAGAGGAAAGTACAAAAATCCCAATTTAATCCAGAGGTTCAGATGGTTAGCTGGAAGAAAGAAGAAAAGAAAATGTCCAGTGTTTGAAAGAAAGTTTAAATGTAAGATCACTCTTACTGAAATTTCATGTTAAACAAAACTTTCCATTGTCATCATCACAATATGATTCACACACATCTCAACGAAAAAAGAACAACAACAGTAGTAACTTTTAAAAGTTATATTTTACATGAAGGAAATGAAGCCTGTAGGACAACTAAGATATTTGTATGCAATGCATTATGACATTATGTTCATGACAATTAAGGACATTTAACATTACAGTTACTGCAAAACATCTGGATGTTATACTTTTGAAATCTCAATGGTGAGTCTTATTGTTTACTTTAAATTACGGTAATGAGAATAGCTAATTGTCATCACAATAGAGTGGCCACAATATGTATTGCAATATAGGTCAGCTTAGTATAAATTGAACACTATATAACAGTACAGGTAGTGGTATAGGTGTCCTGTGCTTATTAGGGGTCCCAACACCACCACCAATATTCTGCAATGTTTGTCCTCTTTTATAGGATAGCAGTGTATTTATTCTAATATATTTGAATAAACCAGCTCTACTTTTCTAGTAAGTTCTCACTCTACATTTACTGAAACTGCTAAAACTGAATTTTTTATGCACTTTTCCACTCAGTTTAACACTCTTCTTGTATTCAAACGAGGTGTGGTCCATGTACTGCCTAATCGATACAGAAGCAGCTCAACTCACTGTCAATAATGTGACAATACAAAACATCCTCAAAATAAGCTTCATTTTCTTCAAGCAAAATTGAATTACTTCCTTTGTCAGGTTTTGTGTGATTGACCTTTTGTTACCGTCGTAGAAATTTGAAGGCAGAAAAATGACATCTAGCTCCCCCTCTCTGGACATAATAGTTATGTTTAGTGATAGGGTATGATGGGTAGGGTTAGGGTGTGGTTGAACCATCTAGCTCAGGGGTGTCCAAACTTGGTCCTGCAGGGTTTAGCTCCAGCTTGCCTCAACACACCTGCTGGAAGTTTCTAGCAATGCCTAGTGAGACCTTGATTAGCTGGTTCAGGGGTGTTTAAAGGGTTTAAACCCTAAACCAAATTTTTTGTCATTTGTGTTGAACATTAAAGAAGTCAATATTACCATCTGTTAGTTTTGAATAAACTAGAAAACTAGTTTATTTTAAACCTTTTTGCACTATTTTCAACTTCCGGGTTTAAATTCGTCTTCACGTCGATGTTTTCTAGTACTATAGTACGGCGATGACTCACGAGTGTTTCATAATTATTAATGAGTCTGCATGTCTTTATCCTATGAGAAGAAGCATTGCTTCATTCATGACAGCACGCGCTGATAGGCATTTTCCTCTGACTGGCACTTCAAACAGTGAGATCGCATACAGTAAGCGAGAAAAACGAGCGTTTGTTTTTGCTTTGTAAGAGTTTCTGCATTGCATACATTCTCTTCAATAGATCCTAAATCTTCAACACAAACGCGGTTCATCCACACTGGGAGTGTAACTGCTTTTTACGGCCCTTTAACCAACCAGACGGCTAATAAAAACTACACAAAATAAGTCTCAAAGTTATCAAAGATGCAACAACGTGTTCATATATATTTTCGATGCAGAAAACAAATTGATAATGGCTGTGCATTGAATTATAGCTGTCACAGGATATATATGTATTTGTGTAACGGTGAGCTTACAAAACCATGGGCCAGTTTTACTAATAGCTTGCTCCAGCGCAAACCTAGCCTAGAAATCTAGACGCAGCCAGGGTCATCTAGTTGCGAGCTTGAAAAACCAAACTCTAGTCAGGCCAATCACATTGTGTATAGAGTCGGTGGGCGGGCTTAACGTAATGACGGCAGAGTTGCGACGGTTCTGCGTGCTATTCGAAAACAAAGAAGCTGGCGAACAGCGGTCTTTCGAATCGGCTTTGGTCGCAGCTGTGGAAGACTTGGAGTTAAGCTTTTCTTTGAGAAAAGAACAAAGAATGGAACGGAGTCATTCTTAAAAAAGGAAGATGTGTTCGGAGTTTTGCCGACCGGATACGGCAAAAGTTTAATCTATCAACTAGCTCAGCTGTATCAAGCTAGCTCCTCTGACTACGTCACCTTCTTCGTTGCTCTGGTTGGTTGTAGCGCTATCCTATTGCGTGCAGAGGGAATTTGAAAGACAACCGTTTATCCCGCCCCTCGGTTTGAGCCCTGCCAATGGTGTGTCCCCAGATCTTTATGTGGGTCTGGCTTGTCAGGCTAGCGCAAACCTTCTAAAAAAACTACTGTCAGGATTTACTAAAGACACGCAGTGATAAATTAACGCTGAAGAGGCGTGGGCACAATTATTTTTGCGGCTGCCCTTATTGCATATGCATTTGTAGGAGTTTCTCTTTCAGTCACAAAAATTCATGGGAGAAGTGTATTTAAATCAATCAAGCGAGGTGATTTACGAAGTTTTGCGCTTGTCAATTTACTGGTGTTTGCGCCATTATTTATCGTCCAAAAGTGATGGGTAGATTGCGCTGGTCATTATGGAAATGATGCAGCTGCATCTGTATTCATAAATTTGCGTGGTGTCAGTAGATCACACGTGACGCAGAACTGTCCACTCCCATCAACGCTTTTATGAAATTGCACTCTCACGCTAATTTGCCCTGTTTAGTAAATCTGGCCCATGTGTATATTGTGTTGCAATTTGCAGCGTGCTTTTGTGGGAAGCTTTGATGCTTTTAATGAGAGCGTAATAAAACTGTCTGAATCAGAAGCCGTTGCTGTGTTGTCAGTCTCCCCTCGTCCCCCTCCACTCCGCAGTTTAACCACGCCCACTTCTATAGCATTTTTCTAAACTGTGGTGAGAACTGACTGCTGCTGAAACGTGGTTTCATGACCCTTTAACTGGGGTTGGACAGTGGCCCGCAGGATTGGACACCCCTGGTCTAGCTCCACCCATTGCGTCCAGCGAGAGGGGAATGGATGTCAAGCTCTACCCATTGTCTCTGCAGTGAGCAGCCTCTCGAAAAATGGCTGGTGATATTATTTTACACTCAATAAAACATTATTCTAATGCAAATATAAACTCCACAACGCCAAATCTTTTGCATTTCCATGTCAGATTGTAAGTGTTATTTTTGCTAATACAAGACGCAAAAATAGATGACATTTGATCAGTTGTGTTGAATGCCAATTCCCAAGCAGGTGGTATTCAAGAAAAAATGGCAGAATAGAGGGGGAAATTTTAAGTTTTAAAGCCAAGACTGTAGAGAGCCTCTGTCTAGATAAAGGAAATCCCCTTTTAACTGGTTAAGTTTGTAAAGGAAAGACTTTGCCATTCTAGTAAACAAAAACCCAGAGTAACAGAAAAGGACATGCTTCCAAAGAGCAACTGACCACAGATAACCTCAACCTTAAAAACTGAATGAATGTTCTGAACAAACACAGTGGACTACACCGTTAGACATTTAAGGTGTGGAGAAGCTGTATCATGTTGTCAGCATGTACTTGATGTTGTGTCTGCCGCATGGAGAATGGACTGCGCCCTGCTATAAGACAACAGCAAATAAACAGCCCGTCACGAGACTACCCTGCCTCCACAGCCAGGAACCTATGGCCTTCATTATGAATAATTATAGCTCTTTATATCCTAATCTCATATAAACATGTCCCAGTCACATTTCACCCCAAATATATACAGTATAATAATGTAATAAGGACTTTGTTTATCATGACGTTTTTTTTTTTTTAATTAAGATTATTTTCATGAAAATCAAGCACTTCCCTCACCATTTCTCAATTCCATACTGTATCTCAAGTCAAGTTTATTTATATAACGCTGTATACAATACAGATTGCGTTAAAAGCAGTTTTACAGTAGCAACCACAAAAACAGCATCATAACGATTTTCGTTGGGGAAGCAATAATTTCAGCTTGGTGTGATATATACATCACTCGCACACAGAGAGATCGCGCTGCGCACAAAACAAAACAAAAATCAGGAGCACAGAAACTTATCAATGTTGCCCCATGGATTTTATTAATAAAATATCTTTGCTACTGAATCGCTACTGTATATTTCTCAGCAATGAGAGGATAACATCACTAGTTTTGAATTAATTAAACTCACAGCTTCAATGTTAGTAGAGAGAGATGCTGCACAGACACAATTCACACACGCATCTCTCATCTCTTTCTCTCTCTCTCTCTCTCTTTCTCTGCGTCTGATTTAAAGCTGGCAGAATGCTAGATGACAAAAATTACTTTAACTTGGTCACTGCTGGAAAATGACCATGGTATAAGCGGGATAATCCACAGCTAGCTGTGCCTTAAACTAGGGCTACTCCCTAATATTCGACTAAATGTTAAATCGACCAAAAATGTATTAGTTGGTTAGTCGCAGAAAAAAAAAAAACTTGAGGCTAAGTCACATATGGGCTGGTCTTGAGTAAAAAAAATTTTCGGGGTTGTCTTTTTGTCAGGTTATTCTTTTTTAAAAATGAATTTATGCATGTCAGGTTCGGGTTAGAAGTGATTTGGGTCGAGTACAGATTTTAGGACATGAGAAGACCTCTACTTTGTACTTCACTTGTGTCCACAAACCAGCAACCTCCACATTCACAAAAATGGATTTGGCGTACCATCGTTGTGTGGCGGCTGTCATGCTGACTGACACAGCCCTAAAAGACAGTAGCATGTCTACTGAAGAAAACAGGCTTACAGTAGAATGTAAAGTCATCTAGGAAAGTAGGAATGATCACTACTAAATGGATCACACCAGAATCTGCCAGTACTGCAGAAAGACGGTATTGTTGCATCATACTTTTTTTTCCATCACTATATTACAGTAATGAGAAATGGGGGACATTTGTGCTTAATTGCCTTTATTGTCCTAAAGACAAACATTTTATTATTTCTTTCTTTTGGAGTGAAATATGACTTGCCATCAAATCCAGAGAGAATGCTTTCTGGTTAAAACACTATACTGCACTGAAAATCCTATTCTCTAATCCAAATGCATAATGTGATTTAAGATTAGTGTGAGGCTGTATGGTTGTAGTTACCTTGGCTTGCCCGGCATGCTTTTGGGGTTCCTGCGGAAGGACTGGTTGGCTACGGAGCGAGTGGACATTGTGCGTGGGGATGCCCTTGAGAAGGTAGAAGGAGGAGTCTTGGGAATCTTCTTGCCGAGATGACCAATCCATTTCTTCTGCTCATCTTGGGACAAGGCCAGAAGCAGCATGTCTCGAGCTGATGTAACGTCATAATTTACTGAGGGACAAGAACAAAATGAGTGTTGTTGTAAGATGCTTTGTCATTAGCCATTTTCCACCATGCAGTCTTTGCTGTAGATGTAATGTAACGCTCTGATTAGAGGTGATGTGCAAACTGGACCTGTTACCTAATTTGTTTTAAATCCGCATTTACCGGTAAAATTCACTGTCAATCAAACAACCAAAGAAGTGCAACAGGCAGAACAGGCAAACAACATCTACCACCAGTTCCACCAGCGTTCGACCCAAGATCCCGGGGGCTGACAACCAGGTCTTGCGAGACCCATCAGCTGCGACGATGGTTTGACTTACTTTGCCGACATTTGAAACGAATTTCAGCACCCGCTAATACCAAGCCCACCTTTGGACCCGCTTCACCGATTACAACTATGGAGGTGAAGAAGTCCAGTGAGAAGATGTACAATGGGAAGTGGACTGGTCCAGGCAACAGACCAGCTGAGATCTGGAAGATGCTTGAGCCCCTATTCACACAGAGCGTTGATCCCAGAAAACTGCCATAGAATTGCCTTCTGTGTGAATGCAAACACGTCCCAGGATGGGGACCTAGTAACATTGCTGGGATCAGTCCGGAACGCGCCCTGTGTGAACAAAAGGCAGGACCAATAGCATAAGGGGTGTGTTGTAGTGATGCCGCTTAAGCTGAGATTAGCTTAGTGGAACGGTATACAATGCGAGAAATGGTCCTAATGTCACATGTCTTTATGGGATCTTTACGGGATGTGTGTGAGCGCACACACACAGATTCCAGAAAATCAATGGCAGTGTGAATGAACCAAAAATCAAATGATCCCAGGACAAATCCCAGGACACATTAGTCGTGTATTTTTCGGAATCTCTGTGTGAAAGTGCCTTTGGAGAGGGTGGTGCAGCGTTTTTGCCAAACTAAGAGTCATAGCTGAGAACAATCCCCCCCTCACTTAAACAACCAGCACAACTGTGCCAATCAGGAAAGGCAAGGGCAACTACCGCACAAATCGGCTGCTCAAAAGATATTTAAGTGGATACTGGACCAACGTCTTCGAAACATCACTGCCAACATCACTGCCTTCGAGACTGCATTCTCATGACGTCCCTGAGGTGTAATGTGAGTGTGGTCCAATTTCCACAAAGTGGTCTGTAATGTCACAAGCATGGTTTAATGCCCAGTTGGGATTTCACCACCTTTCAACATCATTGTTGGTGTTCACCAAGGCTCACCCTCTCGCCCCTTCTGTTCATCGTATGCATAGACATGGTGACTTGCAATCACCGCACATGGACACTCTTGTAAGCAAACAATGCTTTTGGAGGCAACCTGCTCTGCGCTTCCACATCAAACGGCTTAGTGAATACAGAACGAGGCTAAACATTGAAAAGATACCTAGAGTTCAGCCCCCAAACCGATGGCACCATTAACATTGATAGACAAGATTTGAAGATCACCTAGTTTAAATAGCTCTGATCCTTTGTCGCATCAGATGGCGACACCATCCTCAATGCCCGTGGAAGAACCAATGCAGCATTGTTAAAGGGGAGACAGGTCAAAATCTATAAGACCGTAGTGCATTCAGTGGCCCTTTATGGGGCAGAGTGCTGGGCCAAAACAAAGAAGCACGAGCAAGTCCTTCACATTAAGGATATGAATTTGCTCCAGGGGACACTTGGCCTGACCCATCTCAAAGGCTTGGAATCACTTTGATCATGGAGAATATGAAGGAAGCATGCCTCCGATTGTACAGCTTTATAATGAGAACAGCCCTCTGTTTCAACCCAGGAGGCCACTGATCACATGGATGACCAAAGAAACAGTGTTTCAGAATATATGTGGGCCGTGGACCTTGCCCAGAAGATGCTATAGACTGGGCCAAATGGAGAAGATAAAGCAGAATAGTGAACCCTGTAAAACTATGGGATAAACAGTAGCAAAGAGAGATAGATGATAAAACTCATTTACACTGTGTGAGAAAAATAGTAAGTTGGTTGTTGTTATATATAAAATAAAGATCACTGAGTGCAGAAAATAATCCTTTTTATCCCCATCCCAATCCTTTTTATCTTAATTATTAAGAGATTAACTGAATATCAAAATAGTTGTTAGTTCATGTTTGCATGTTGTAATCAATATTTGGGACCGTCATGACAAGGAGGAATTAAAGTAAAATCAAAATTGTGCAGTTCTGCAATTGATGTACATTTCTGTCAAACCTTATAAATGTAAAAAAAAACAAAAAAACACAGTAAACACAAAGGCATTTTTTTTGCTTGTGACTCACCTTTGCAAGGGGCGATAACATCCTCCTTTTTGTCCAGATGGTCCTTGTGGCACTTGACATGGCAACGGCGGCACTCCAGGGCTGGCGGGGGCTTGAACACATGCCACAGTGGTTTGGAGCAAGCCTCGCAGTTAGAAGGGAAATGGTAGAGGGTGGGGATGAACTCGTGGCCTTTGTGGGGCAAGCAGTTGGCCTTATCACCCTGAGGAACACTCTCCATGTCCACTTCCTTCCTACACTCACCTTCATTAGCATAAAGGATCTAAACAACAATTTTTGAGACATTAACATACATGCATATTGCACATGTTATTGCACATTGTAAAACATTGTTACTGCTGTTTTATATATAGAATCATACCAATTGCATCAATTTTATGATTTGGGCTTTGTACATGAAACATGAGGACAAAAAATGTAGTTCTGTGTAAACTGTAAACGTCTCTGGTTACTTATATATGCTCGGTTCAATGAGATGAGGGTACAAGACAGCGCGTCAGTAGCTGATACTATGGGGAAACACCTTTTTCCCCAAAATACTGAAGCTTTATTGAAAAACTGCAGTGTAAAACACTGGCTAATGAGTTTGAGTGTGCCTAATTTGATGGTGGGTTCTCCACCTATATAAAGCAGTGCCGAATTCCAGTAAAAATGCAGCCAGCTTACGCAATATCACGTTCCTTCATCTCAGGTAATCAAGTAGCTGGAGACGTTCCCTTTCGATTTCGGTTCACTCGACATTACGTCAGTAGCTGATACTATGGGAAACTGTAGTTAACAATAGCCACTAGTTAAATAACTCTTGGAAAGCTACTAGATTTTAAGCTGTCTGGTCAAGTGACCAAGTACACACAGCAATAATCAACTAGCCTTAAACCATTCAGCAAAGCAGGCCTAGGCACACATAGATAGTTCTCATGGCTCTTTGGAGCAGCAGCGGTACATATGTCTTGGCAATAGATCTGCTTGTTTGGGAGGCTGTGTAGTCCTACATCTATGTCTATTTACACATATCAGCTTGTATAGTTCATCTTCAACCGGGCTTTGCACAATGCGCTTAACCCCTGTTTATTGTCGTATTAAATCCTGCTTTTAACTCTGGGTAAAAAAACGCTTCACACATGTAATTTAGAAGCAGGGTTAGCACCTTCTTTTTTATGAAACTCTGCTCTGGAGGTGTTACCATCCATTGGGGAGCCAAATCTGTCCAGTTTTAAATGACGCGTTGTTAGAATGTTGCGACTATAGGCTTAGCAAAAGACCCAATCATCTGCCTCATATTCACATGCTTTGGACAGTCGCAAAATATGTTTCAGTGGTTAAGGAAAAAAAAGTAAAAAATCAAATGCTGACAAAAAACGCAACATTGATAGTCTGAAAAGTCCGTTTAGTATAAACTTGATAGTGCAGTCATCAATATACAATATGAGGATGCACAATGCTAGAAACAGGTCATGTGCTGCGTTCATCCAGTCAATGACACTGACATTTCATACATGCAAATAAGGACATTAACCCAGGATTTAGGAAAGTACAGTGTGAAATGTCAGTTTATGAATACCTATCAACAAACTTGGAATGATTTCAGCTTCCCTACAGTAGTTTCCCAAACATGACCCAGCACAGTTTTTGAACTACGTGTATGTATGCTAACAGCATTGATACGGTTTTTAAATGGAATCTCCGTGCAAAAAAATGAAAATAACTGACCTGAAATATTCTTGGAATTTCATCTGTTTCAGCTCGATAAACGTCACCTTGTGTGACAGGACGTACATGGAAAAGTTTGCTGTTTTGAAATAATAAATTTTTTATTATTTGGCAGAAAGGGAAATCATAAAATTGTACATAAAAGAATGAATCAAGGGGCCATTTGAATTATCCATGGATAGTTATTCATCAGAATACTTACTCAATATCTAGTACCATAGAGGGGTTGGACTGCTCCTTGTCTTGCTCATCATTGTAAAAGAGAATTTTTTTACTGCTCACTACAACATACTGAGGGAAAAAAAAAACACATATTTAAAAGGGGGAAAAAGAGCAGGTCATGGATGTCTAAATGCATGGACAATAGTAGTTTAATATATAATTCTTCATGCAAGCCTTACCTGCTTTTTCCAGCCATATCTTTTTATATTAGCCCTATTAGGTATTGCGAGCCAGCCTTCAAGCCTTGATTCTGAAAACAAATAAAATCCATTATATGAATATCCAAGTCAGAATTTGAACAAGCAATAGAAAGAGACATGCAGTAAAACAACTGGGAACACAAACCAAGGTTGTGACACAACCTACAAAAACTAAATAGCTTTTACTAACATGCGTAAACCAGGTACACTTTAAAACAACTGCCCGCATCACAGGGTTGTAGTTGTAAAATCCCATGCTGTTTTGTTAAGGGAAACTAACAAGTATTAAAAGGGCAGGCCTTTCATTTATTGAAGAATTAGTTAGATGGTGAAAATGAGATGTCCCATACCTAAACAGATCCTGATGTGGTTGTGAATGTGAGAAAACAATGGCTAAATAGATATTTGACTGACTACCCAATCAATTTTGACTATAAAAGCTCACAAGGACCACATAAATTGTGGAATAGGAATAGGCACAATCGCTCAAAACAACACAACAGCAGCTACAAGATATTTGTCTTGATTAAAATGAACTAATATGCAATGTCAATTTATTACAGTACATCTAAATGTTTTTTCTTTGGAATGATGTACACTGAATTTTTGCATAATAAACCCAGGAATATGTATCACGTTTATAGCAGTATTAGTAACTGGCTCAATGCAGCAGTTTGTTACACAGTACATTTTATCATCAAATTAAAGTGACAAGACAAGCATGTAATTCTGCCCCCTTTCTGGAAATGTCAATCAAATTATGATGCAATTAAATTAAAATGTTACTGGTTTGAAAGGTTGTGAGGAAGACAGGTAGGTCGCATAAGAATTGTTTTAAAAAATCATGCATAAACTGTGGGACCACAACTGAGTGTGAATGCTTAAATGTCAATCATTCTGTAGTGAGCATGCTGCCGGTGCAATAGATAAACCAACCGTACATACAGTCAACATACAGGAACACATGTGCTTCATAAGGCTGGGTATTGACACCAATTTCCCAATGTGATTACATATATTCATTCTTTTGGGAATATTTTATTTTCAATGTCAACAATTTTGACTTGTGACAAATTTTCTCAAGTTTTCGAGTCAATTTGGATCAATTTTAGGCTTGGATCAATTTAATCATTTGGATAAATTAAAGGGGTCATGACATGAGAAAAAAAAAGAAACTTTGACATATAAAATTTCTTTTGACATATAAGAGGTCTTTGTACCATTAAAACATCCTGCAAGTTTCAGAGCTTAAAATGTCCTCATTATAAACAAAGGATTTATTTAATCAAGTTGGAAAAACAGCACGTTTTGATATTGCGGGATCTGTGACGTCACATGGGCCAATACATTTGCATATGACTGCCTCCAGAGCAAATAGTTATACTTCATCGCACCAAGTTCAGCTGATTATCAGCTGACATTTTGCCTACATTGGATGTGAGTGTTGCATCGTGTTAAAAGGAAATAGAACCCATTAAAGGGATAGTTCACCCAAAAAAGAAAATTCTGTGATTATTTACGCACCATCATGTCCGTCCAAACACGCAAGACCTTCGTTCATCTTCGGGACACAAACAAAGATGTTTTTGATGGAATTCGAGAGCTTTCTGTCCCTGATAGACTGCAACGTTATTACCACTTTCAAGGCCCAGAAAGGTAGTAAAGACATCGTTAAAATAGTCCATTTGACTCAAAAAGTATTCTCGTCGCTTCATAACATTAAGGTTGAACCACTAATCACATGGACTATTTTAACGATGTCTTTACTACTTCTGGGCCTTGAAAGTGATAATAACGCTGCAGTCTATAGGGGGGTCAGAGAGCTCTCAGATTTCATCAAAAATATCTCCATTTGTGTCTTACGGGTTTGTAACGACATGAGGGTGAGTAATCAATGACATCATTTTTCATTTTTGGGTGAACTATCCCTTTAAGCTGTGTTTCTACTGCACACGACAAATGGCAGCCGATGGATCTCAAGTCATTCATTTGCTATGGAGTCATGCACAGGGGCTGTGTACAATGCCGACTATCTGTGGATGCAGAATTTTTGGATCTGAGCTCTGGATGCATTAAATGTTTTATATGCGACACACCGGCCGGATGTTATGCGTTCCATTTAAACCAGTGTGCACGAGGTGAGAATTATTAATACTTTTTAAATACTTTTAGCCAATCATAACAATGGCCGTTTACTGACAAGCCTTAAAAACAGATAATTTCAGACAGAAGGTCAGAAATGAGTTTCCCCCTGCATATATATTTTTTGCCCCTGCATAAAGAAAAAACTATGTCATGACCACTTTAAGGGTTTTCAACCTTTACAGAGCCAGGGAGGAAAAAGCCATGCTAAATGAATCAACTTTTACTTTTACAATTATTACATGATTCTCTGTGCATAACTTGCAATTTGAAGGTAACAGCATGTTCTTTATCACATATTAATATTTTAACCCAGGCCAATAGGAATACAAAAAGTAAAGCTATACACACACACACACACACACACACACATTAAAATAGTGTGACTTGACCTAAAACACCTCTGAAAGGTGCTCAGAGTAGGGGTTAGTCTAAAAAGATTTTAGTAAGCAAAATATTTTTCGCAAATTTGTTTAAAATAAGTCTAAACTAATTCAGCATTGCTCTCTATCATTATAATCACTCTGAGTAGCTTATTTATGAGGCATCACCAAAACACATTTGACATTCAGTAAGATGCGTTCATTAAAATAAGAAAGTAATGAGAATAGACAAAATGCCACCCAAGAGCACAATCCAGGCATAATGGGATCCCAATCTTAAAGTTACTCACAGAGGAAAAAGAATAGAAGATACACAGATAAGGAGAGCAAGAAGAACTGACTATATATAAGGGAGAACAAGAGATTAGAGAGGACTTTAAACACAGACAATGGCAGCTGATGATTTATGTACACCACCTGGCAACATGAAACATCCTATCATTACAGAATTCATATAGACAATGTGTGCTAAATCTAATATGATAAATACAGTCCTGATAAATACACATTCATTAGCACAAATAATATAGCCACAGATTTTTTTTATGAATTGGCTGACCAATATAATACAAAATATAGGCATAACCTCTTTTAAAAAATATTTGTTCATTTCTATTTAAAAAATAAAAAATGCATTCCAAAGTATCCCTTCTAATTCAAGTCATTTTTTCTGAAATGGCGACCAGCAAAATGTCAATTTTGTTTTCATAGTTTCATAAGAGTTACAACATATAACATTTTACCAGTGGCTTTCATGTTCATTTTGCATTATAGCATATAATTCTGTACAGTGATGAAACAATATGAATGACTTTTGCCTATTGGTGTGCAAACTTCTTTCAGAGAATTAAACTCAGTTTGAGGTAATTCTAGATGAGAAAATATGTTTGGGATTAAGTGTGTGTTCACACTTGTATTTCAGTTCTCTTTATTTTGCAACAAAACTTACCGAACATCCAAAACAATGCTGTGTGTTGGACTAAAAGCGATAGTTACATGTGCGTGAATATGTTTTTTTTTTTTTTCTTCAGTTGAGAACTTTTGAAGAGTTTATAAAAACTGTTAAAGAGTCAAAACAGTGGCAGGAATCCCTCCGTCACACACACAAATGAAGATCTGCTGCGAGGAAAACGGTTTCAACACCTGTACTGAACTGTGATGGGCAACATTGCGACGATGACAAGGAAATCCAGGTATGCTTGAGCATTCTGTTCTTTTTAGAGTCGCATCTTGTGACATCACGTCCTGTTTTTGGCTTGTTTAGATGTCTTTGGTCTGTGTTGCATTCATATTTCAGTCGAACAGCATCAGAGTTTGTTCTCACCCTTATGGTGCATCAATTCATTCTTACAGAAGTTGAGCTTCACGCTCACATGGTGCATTGTGGGATTGACAGCGGACCGGAGAAAGCGTTGAGAGTGACAGAGAGTGTCAAAAGACTGGGCAGTTCTCGACTAAAATATGTATTTAAAAACATGCAAGTTGTGCCAGAGTTTATGCTGGATTTAGTGTGTAAATCATATTGTTTACACATTGGAAGCTTTACAGTTGTTAATGTTAAATTTTGCGGTTTGGATGCTTTCATTGTGATTATGGCCACAGCCTTATCACCCTGTAGCCCAAGCTAAGCAGGGTTGATCCAGGTTAGTACCTAGATGGGAGACGACCTGGAAAAACTAGGTTGCTGCTGGAAGTGTTAGTGAGGCCAGCGGGGGCGCTCACCCTGTGGTCTGTGTGGGTCCTAATGCCCCAGTACAGTGATGGGGACACTATACTGTAACAAGCACCGTCCTTCGGATGAGACGAAAAAAACGAGGTCCTGACTCTCTGTGGCACTTATTCCCATGGCACTTATTGTAAAAGAGTAGGGGTGTAACCCTGTGTCCTGGCCACATTTCCTTCATTGACCTATATCAACCATGGCCTCCTAATAATCCCCATCTACTGAATTGGCTCTATCACTCTCTCTCCTCTCCACCTATAGCTGGTGTGTGGTGAAAGCACTGGCACCGTTGTACTGTGGCTGCAGTCACATCATCCAGGTGGATGCTGCACACTGGTGGTGGTTGAGGAGAAATCCCTTATATGATTGTAAAGCACTTTGTGTGTACAGTAGAACATAGGAAATGCGCTATATAAATACCTTTCATTCATTCATTCATTCATTATACTGGCTGGGTTTACAAAAGTTTATAAGATCGATAGCATATATTTACTTGGGGCATTCGGGAACAAAGCTTGCCCGTGTGTTGAAAAACAGATTAAATACACCCGGTACTTACACAGGCATTTTAGCGTTGTCAGTGACACTGAGCAGAGTTCACCGTTAGGGTGTGTTCACACATGGCATGTTTAAAATTGTTCATTAAAACGAACCCTGGTGCGATTGCTCTGTAATGCGGTTCATTTGAATAAGTGTGAACACTGCCACCCGAACCCTGGTGTGCACCAAACAAGCAGAGCGTGACTGCTGAAAAGATGGGTCTCGGCCCGCTTCCAAACAAACTCTGGTGCGGTTCGACTGAAATATAAATGCAACACGGTGATGTCACAAGATGCGACTCGAAAAAGGACAGAATGCTCAAGCATACCTGTTTTTTCTCGTCATAGTCGCGATGTTGCCCATCACAGTTCAGTACAGGCATCAGAACCATGTCTCCTCGCAGCAGATCTTCGTTTGTGTGAGTGACGGAGGGATTCCTGTCACTGTTTTGACTCCTTCACACATCTTCAGGAGTTCTTAGCTGGTCAAAATACCATCATATGTAGCTACGCACATACAACGAACGCATTTAGCCCAGAACACAGCATTGTTTTGAATGTTCAGTATTTTCCGTTGAAAAATGTACATCATAAAAGCCGTTTTTCTTAAATATGACAACACTAAATGAATTAGAACTAAATGTATCATTTTCTTTTCTGATCCAGACCAAAAGAACCAAGAGAACTACTAAGTTTGACCACACCCTTAGTCACACCAAACATGATGCGAACAGGCCTATACGGTGGCATTATGATAACAAAGGCCAGTTTGCTTGCATTTTTTACCAGTTCTAGTGTTGCATTTTGACAGTGTTGCATGCTGATTAGATAAACCATCTAAAATGCAAATAATGAGCATTGGGGAAATTGCTGAAACAAAATTAAAGCATTACAACTTTACATTTTTAGCATTTCTTCTGCTCTGCATGTTTGTTGTAATGAACAATTTTAAATCCATTTCCAGCACACTTTTAAATATGAATAGGGATGACAGCAAGACATATGTAGTCAAAGCTTCAGAATTAGCTGGCTAATGTGGGCTTTCCAATCACTACAAATGCTGATCAATAATGATTCAGACTAAATTGACTAGCATGTTCCTTTAATTACCTGACAGAAATATTCATACTTTATGAACGTTCCCTTACCAGCAATGTTACTGTCCATCTCGTCTGTCTGCAGGCTGGTGACGCTGGAGTTATCCACGCGGAGCTGCAAGTCATTCAGTTTCTCTCTAAGTTGCTCAATGTCACTTTCCTTGCTGTCTAGTTGCATCTGCAGCTCATTGCGATACGTGCACTCCTCTGCCAATTGCTGCAAATACAGACAACATCATTAACTAGGACAAAATAACAACTAATACTACTGCAACGCTTGGCTCATGAATATTGATGTCATGCTGATGTGGCTTCCTGGAGTGTCAGTCATGAAACTCAATACATTTTCATGAGGGAAGCCTTCACCACAGCAGGACTAGAACAGTCTTGTTGAAATCATCAGATTCCACTGATACTGGCATCAGTTTTGTCACTGCGAAAACTAATAAACATTAACTTGCCGCTTGCATCTCGTTGAGCTCCTTCTGGTACTTGATGGCCATGTGGTTGAACTTCTCCTTCTCCTGGTTCAGCTCCAGCTGCAGTTTGCGATTCTCCTTCTCTTTCTTGCGCAGGTCAGTGGTGCTGCCTCTCTTCTTCTGGTCCAACTTCATGTCCTTACGGTTCATAATCTCAGCCAGCTTATTCACCGCCTGCAGTGACCAGATGGTAGAATGACAAAAAGTTTGAGCAAAGAGCAAAATAGTCTTTTCCTTTCACACGTTTTGGTCATATCAAACACGTCTGGTTGAAAACTAAGTGAGCTGCTTTGTTGTCAGCTGCCAACATAGACAGAAACCTAACTAAAATGGATCCTTATAATTGAATGATGTGGAACGCTCTTCATAGGCACTACGCAAATAGTGCTACTCACAAGTGCACAAGAGACAAAGCTCATAATTGATTCTGATGTTAATATATTAGTTAACCTGATATTCCAATAAAATTTACAATTACACTGATAGCATATATAGCAAGTATTAGGTAAAATTGCAATGATTCTTTAGGTCAAATTCAAAAAGATTGTAATGTTTCTAATAATGACTTTTCCACCATCATGGATGATTTTTCTTTCACTGAGCTTGTCACAGTACAAAAAACAAAACAAAGCACCTTAGAAGGCATAAAGTTGCAATTTTTGGATAAGCGTTTTAAGCTGCCTTAAATTTAGGCTGTTTACACGGGCACAAAAAAAATCTGATATTTTACTCACATCTGGATATCTGTACATTTGACCTACATCTAAACACGTATACCCGATTCACCTTCGAATTCCAAGCCTCCACAAGCCAAGGGTGACACGTTTGCCCACAAAGACAGCGTATTATGAAGCAGACGTGCCTGAATGCACTCGCATTAGAACTCACAGCTTTTTTCTTTTTTTTTTTTACTGAGGTGAAAAATTGCACATACAGAAACATTCAGAAACTTTTTTTGTAAATAAACTAACAAGCTTCACTATTATAGAAACAGACACACGCACGCACGCACGCACACTCACAACCTCTCTCTCTCTCTCTCTCTCGTTAATTCCTTCAGATTCATTAAATAAATGAAATCTTACTGCGCTACTAACAAAGCTATCTATATCCATTCAGTCAGATTTTGCGCTGCAAACACCCATGACAGCTTTTAACTTATCCATGCTGGCAAGTAATCACGGCCACCCGACGTGAATTATAAAATAATTTTAGTAACACGAAGGTCAACCATGTTGCATAGTAAAGACATCACCAACAGAATCATTTAGGGTGGGGATTAATGTAAACAAAGATATCTGATACCAGTCATATCTAAAGTGAATGTAAACCGATGGGACTAAAAAAAAGATCAGATCTGTGCATCAAGACTTGCAGTGTAAACGCAGCCTTAATCTATGTTTGTATTTGAGTCCTAAAAGACTCCCCTAGTTCCCATATTTTGTTCACATTCACACAGTCAAATCTATGGTGATGATGACATCACTTTTACTTATACAAAAATACATTATATAAAGTTGCTGTATGGTGGTTATACCTGAGTCTTCAGAGTTCTTTCTATATTAAGGGCCTTCTCGTAATTCGCCTTTACTGAGTTTGCCAGCTCCTCCTTCTCTGCTGCAAACTCTACAGGAAGACATTAGAAAAGTTATGATAATGCGTAAAGATAAACTGTAGTTAAGCACTTGGAATTAAGATTACCTTCTTCTTGAGCTCGGAGCCTCTCGTTCAAGTCTGTCTTCTCCTTACTGAGGATCTCCACGTCTTTGGTAAGGGTTTTATTGGATTCCTCAAGCTAAACGAAAATGCATTATACTCTAATTAAAAGCCACTGATAGAACCATTAAGTTGACAATGACAGACTAAAACTGCAGGTGGCTTGTACAGTATATAGAGGTCAAATACTGAACATGTATGATTTCATAAATGAAATGGTCAGATTCAGAGAAGGACGCCTGTGCTACACAGACCTGTGTGATGGTCGAGTCTTTCTCTGTGATCTCCTGTTTGTAACGCGACACAGCCTTCTTGTTCTCCTGAGAGAGTTCAAAATACTGCTCTTCCTGTAGCGCACGGGCCAACTGCTCCGACTCGGCCTTCGTCATGGTGAGGTCCAACTGAGCAGAGAGTGACTCCCTACAAAAAAGATTTATGGAGGAGCAGTTCACAAGAACGCTCATTAGAAATGCTGAACACTATTTCAAAGGCACAAGATACTATTTTTTCAGAAAGCAGCACTTTTGCAAAAGCTACTAATTCATGAAGAGGACTTTTACTTCTCTGAGTACATGTCCTGAACTTTTTTGAGAGCCTCTTGAGTTTGTCGATTCCTCTCCTCTATCTCCTCCTTTAGTTCCTTCACCTGAGTTTTATAGAGTGTCTGAAACAAAGAAAAAATGGCTTGAGAATTTATAAACAATGCTGATTTCCTCTCATGATATGACTACACACAAGAACATAACACCCTAACATGGTCATTAAGCTGAGCCTTATACCACAGCATTGTCGATTATTATTTACTGATTGATGTTTTAAAAATGTTAGTTAATTTGTATACAACTGCATGAACATTACAGTTCCATTTCCATATATTGGCCAAATTCCATCAATTCCTTCCTGGGTTTTGTAACATGGCTAGGGCTATTTAATCAAAAGTGTAAAACAAAACAGTTCTAAACAAAAGAGTGGTTTAAGCCCAAAAAAACTACAAATGCAGTATATTAGACATACACATCTGGTAAATGCGGTAAAAGCAGAATATTTAACAGTAAGTGAACCTCTGTGTGTTAGGTGTTTTTAATTAAGTAAGTGAGATTGGAAGTTACTATCATATTTATTTAAGACCGGGACACACCAAGCCAATGTCGGCCCATTTTTGAGCATCGGTCGGCTTAGTTTTTTGGTGTGTTTGGCACCATTAGCTCTAGTCGGACGCCGTCGTTTTTTTGGCCAATTCAGCATGTTGAATCGAGGTTGGGCCATTGATGAAAAAGAGATTGGCTGTTCAGCTTAGCGAACGAGTCAAGAATAAATCGTGCACGAGAATGAAAGTGATGTAAGCGTGCAAAGAAGTCAAGATGGTACAGACAAAAGGCTGTTGTAATTTTACGTCATCTTACCTGAGCATTCGAATGCACAAATATTTACTATTTACTTAAATACTATTGATCCCTGCTGATATAGGCAGACGCAGAACGCACATGCTAGTTGACAGTCGCCTTTAGTCCTGTTGGTGTGCTCAAGTGCAGCTTTTTGGCCAAGACGCAGCTGACGACAACAGTCATCTTTCGTCGTCACTAGTTCTTTGCCGTTGGCTTGGTGTGTGTCCCAGGTTTTAGAGTGCTTTCACACTGGCAGTTTAGTTCGAAATGGGGCACAGTTCGCATCAAAAATTGGTAATATAAAAAAGCGGTCATGCGGACCCGGGTGCACACTTATGTACCGAACCCGAGACTACCTGGAGGAGGTGGTCTGAGTTCGGTTGCACTTGAACTGTGCTGCGATTTGCGTGAATGTGAAAGCAACACGGACTCGGGTGCGCACATGTTTAGGAAGAAAATTAACCTGCGCATGCGTTTTAGCCGATGACCATATTTAGTTCAATAAAACACATGTAAGGGATGATAGTTGATTATTTACCTGGATACGAGCGACAGTGAGCTTGCAGTGTAATTGCGCATAGCGAGTGCAATCAGGGCAGCAAATGAATGACAATCCACTGTCTCCTCAAAAGAGTCCGTTTGCAAGCAGCAGAAAGCCGCGTTCATGCGATACACATAAGTGTTGTTTACTCAGCTGTGCATAATAGCACCAAATTAATAAAAAACACAATATATTTACCGTGGTCTGTTTTCTATTATGCGGCGTGCACGTTTGTGATGACAAGACGAACGCAGCACACTAGGGTTCGACAGAATCAAGTTGAGTGTGAAACCAGACCAACGCTGCGGGGGGCGCCGGGAACAAATACGTTCGGACCACAGCAAACGTGCCCAGTGTGAAAGCCCCCTTAGTCTGATTACTGACAAATTAGTTCTCAAGAAAACTGCTTACTAGCTGGGCTTCCATCAATGTATTTTCATGTTCATTTTGTGATATTACATAAAAAACACACACCAAAAAAATGCTTGTTTGGGGTGGATGTTTTTTTTGCACATAAGCTACGATGGAAACACATGAATAAATTCTTTACGGCACACCAAATAATGTCATGTGACTTTGCCTAAACAAGTCACGTGACTGAATAATTTGCTCAGAGAAGAAAATATCTGCAAATAGCATCTCAAATATCAATGTGGTCATTTTTAAATGCTGAAGCCAAAAGACTGTCATCAAAAAGATCTGCTACAATGACCTCCTAGAACTGACAGGCACGCTATCATTCATAAACAGAAGGCATCTGCCTCTGACTGCTTGTGAACTGTGTGGTTTGTCTGCTTGCACTAAGCTGCCAGTAATTTATTACAACGAAAAAAGAAGCCACGGCAGCTTCTCCTGCATGTACAATGCATTCAATTGATATACTGCAGCATTTCTTTCTCTCGAACATACTAATGGAAATGCAGCTTTCTTAGCAAACTGTTTTTTCAAGATTCCAATTTTCACATAAATAAATTTGCAACTTGGATGGAAACCTGGCTACTATGAACCATGCCTTGATCCCAACAAGTTAGATAGGACTTTAGAAGATGCTTTACACTTGGAAATGTTACAAAAGCATAACTAAAGTTGAGAGTTACAGTTACATCTCTTTTTTCTACTGTGATGCTACAATATCAGGATTAGGATGTATTTTACCTCTGTGATGCAAGAGTTTCCGATGACACAATACTGTAGGTAAATACTGTAGCCAGCATGTTATGGATGATGATCACATCATATACAAAAGTAAAGGTTTCTATAAAGGGTTTTCACCTCATTAAGAAAAATGAAAAATGAAAGTATGTTCAGCAGTCTGTGATACTCACTGAGAAATACTGCTCAGCCTCCAGCTGGTCCTGAAGTTCCCTCATCTGACCCTCATTTCCTCTGTACTGCCTGAGGAGACACATGTCAATCAATCACAGTCACTTCAGCCTCACAAACTCCACACACAGCTCAGGCAAGATGTATAAATGAACATTAAAATGTCCAAAAAGGTAAAAATGAGTGCAAAACTTGCAGGTCCACAACCTATAGGTCCATTGTAACAGTAGGGCAAGTTGTTTCAAGCAAAAGTCATTTGAGAGATGAATCAAGTAATTATATTTTGAAGAAAGATAAGGTCTGGAGTCTTTGGAAGCTTGTTTAAGCCACAGAATTAATAAAAAAAAAGTTACTAAAGATGACTTTTTATCTCACAGTTCTGACTTTTTCTCTCAATTGCAAGTTATAATCAGAATAGATATCAGAATCAGTTATAATCAGGAAAGGCGCAATTATCTTTTACTATTTTTTTATTCTGTGGCAGAAACAAACGTCCATAGGAACCTGTGTAATATAAATCAGTTTATGATTTTATGCAGACTTTAAAGTACGGAACATGACAAAGCTGTGGATTCTGTGGAAATGCCTGAGTGTTCGACAGAGCGGAAGGTGAAAGATTAAATGGCAGTGGACATGGTCAGAACGAGGGCAATCCTTAATCTGCCCGTGTAAATACTGGCAGCCAATAGTTTTGGCCAGGTTTGAACATAATCTGCAATAATAGCCTTTTCTACTAGAAAATCCTTCCAAATATTCAGTAATGTAACAGCTGTTGGGAGTAAGGCTCAGAGCCAAATGAATGACATTATATGGACAGAACAGGGTTACAATTAGGGTTCAACATGACCAATAGAAATTCTTGTACTAAAGAAATACAGAAATAAATAAGTTAAATGGATGTTCACCCAAAAATGAAAATTCTGTCATCATTTATAACCCCTTCATGTCGTTCAAAGTAGGGCTGGCAATATGGCCAAAAAATCATCTCTCTGTATTATTGGTTAAATGGCGATATACGGTACATATCTCAGTACTTTCTACGTTTTTCTATTTAGATAAAAATATATATTTATTTTAAAAATATATATATTTCACATCCACATTCTATATCCAATGTTGTCCTACAAACAATGTTGATATTAAAGGCTATGAAAACAAATATAGTGAATGTAATAAATGTAGGCTATGCAATATATTATGTGCAAAAAGATTCTAACATTGTAACATTCTATTGTATTGTATTCTATCAATCTGAAAACAAAATTTTTTCACTAAACTAAAAATTAAAATAAAAACAAAAGCACAGACTAATTATAATAGCCTACATTTTATTACCCCATTATAATGGTCACTTTCATAAAATTATACTTCCTTTAAAATTCCACATATGGCACATTTATTGTCCAACAACAAATATTTTAGCAATATGTATATTTTAGTCAGAATTATTGCGCTCTTATTCTATTGCTAAGCCATTTCTAAGTCTGTTTGGCGCGCATGCGCGTGGCGGCGCTCGTTCGAGGAAGCATGAATTTTAGCGGAGATTCACTTGCAGAAGGCTCGTCCTCTCCTGACAGAAAAATTGACATATTTGCAGGACTTTCTAACATTTAAAGATGGAGAATATACCTGTGAAAAGTTATGCACTGAGGAAAGCATCACATCTCAGACGCAATAAACAGCGCAAGTCTGTCAGTCAGCACATGTATCTGTCAGAGCGTCTGCTGATTTAAACTATACGCGTTAACTATATCTTACCAGTTATTTTGAAGCCCTTACTATAAAGTATGTGTCATGTTTAGGACAAATTGGGTTATGCACACCGCTATTTTTCAAATGCGCTCGTATAAAACTACTGTATATCAATATAAACTGTATTGCCTCAATCCATATAGTTTCTAAAAAAGATATCTATATATCGTACAAACTCGATATACCGCCCAGCCCTAGTTCAAAGCCACAAGACTTTGGTTAATCTTAGAAAAATAAATAAAGATATTTTTTAATGAAACCTGAGAGGTTTCTGTCCCATCATTTTAACTCCAGGCAATCAAAACTTAGACCTCAAAAGATCATGAAGACACAATAAAAAGAACCCATATGAATCGAAAGGTTTAATCCAAGTCTTGTGAAGAGATATGATTAATTTTTATAATAATAATAATAATAATAATAATTTAGGCTTTTATTTATATAATTTGGAACCTGTTTAGAAACAGGTTTTACTATTAGTAGCTAATAGTTCCCACTACAAAGAACATCAGTTTTGTCTCTTATTAACTCTTTCCCTGCCTTTTTGATATTTTCTTTATCAACACTTGAATGTGGCTCTGAGAGGACTCGAGTCCGGTGTGCCTCGCAGGTGACGGAGTAGATTGAGTCCATCAACACCCTCAAAGCTTCACAGTCCTATAGCTCGTCCTGGGGTGACATTTTATTCAGTAACATTAGGCAGTTTTGATTTATATGCCATTTAATGTCGATGATTGTGTTATTGTACATATGTATCTGCTTAACATATGATATTGCTTGTTTCGGCTTTTTTTTCGCATGCGTTTTGATCAGGAGATTACTCTTTCAGAAGATGCTTAATAACTTATAACAGTGAAAACATGGAAAGCCGGAAAATTCTGTCAGTGGTGGGGAAAGAGTTAAAACGGAGATATGTACATAAATCACCACAATTTGAGGACAGGAGAGAGCAAAGGAACATACTTGGTGAGCTGTGCCAACTGGAACTCGACGGAACGTTTGTTCTCGAGGGCTGCGTTGATCTCCTGTTTGAGTTGCTTCTCTGATCCTTTCAGGCGTTCGGCCTCCATCGTCCAGCTTTTCAGCTCGTTTTGGGCCAGCACACGCTTCCCAGACTCCTGCTCCAAATGCACACGCAGCTCCTTCACCTGGTAGGGTGGAGAAAAGAGGAAAGATGCTGAATTCATAACACCTTTAACAGTTTCTAATCTTGTCAAGCCAAGCTTTTCGGTGGCTTCACACTCACCTCCTCCTCCAGCCTCTCCTTCTGCTTCATCAGCTGCTCCATCTTCTGTACAGATTGTTTGAGGTCAAACTCCAGCATGGAGCACTGCTTCTCCACCTCCACCACCCTGCTCTCCGCCCGCATCCGCAGCATGGTCTCTTCCGACACCTTCTGCTCCACCGCTGGAAAGAGAAAGAGTGAACACCATGGACAAGATTAGTCCATCAATATATTTCTAAATCATCTGCATCACTCAACAAAAACTTCTGTTTGGCTAATTAAGTTAAATAAAGAGCTAATTAAATTAAATTTCAGAGCCATTTATGCATTTATGTTGACTTCCTATTGTATTGTTGGCATAAATATTGTTCTTTAATTATTTTGATATTGGATGCAATGTTAATGTACTCGGTTTCTTTCAATGGAGAGGTATGACTCACTTGGACATGTTTTTTGTTGCTGCTTGATTTCCTGGTTATCTGCAATGGCAATGTATGTTTGGGTTGCAGTAAATGACCTTCTTTAACCAGATAATGCACTTTGTACACCTTTGGAATATAATAAACCCAAGAGGAAAGATTTCTTGACTCTGTGTGCATTGAAGAATCAATTAGCTGGCAGCAGGAAGCGACTTAAAAAGTATTTTGAGTATTAGTCGCAAGTGGCAGAACTTTATTTGGATGGTGCTGAGAATTTTCTGTCGACATTCTGCAAATATGCAGTTATGTCATTTAAACAAGGTATTTTGACAGGTCCATGCCCAGGCCGCGTCATAACCTGGCAACCAGGGCTTGACATTAACTTTTTCGCTCACCAGCCACTGTGGCTAGTGGTTTTCCAAAGTTACAAGCCACTCAGCATTTCACTGGCCACAATTTTGACATTGATACCATGGGGAAAAATATAGATATTTTTAATATTATCTCATAATTTGGCAGCAGGAATATTAGGTTGCTGTCACTTTAAGACCTGACGCACAGATCCATTATACTGGTTACACATGCATTTTCAAATGTTTACGTGAATACTCGACAAGACTGGAATTTTGACATTATTTTGTGTGTATTTGACAATTTAGTCAATTTAGTATTGAGAGGTGGCTTTATATGCGAGCACTTTGGGTGTGAGCACAAAATCTGCAGAAATGAGTCAAATTATACACAATACCGCGCCGAAATTCAAGCCATGTAACAGCAACAATATTCACCCGGAGCAAAAGAAATAAGTGAGTGCGAGGAGGAGGGTTTGTGTGTAACTTGCTGTCGGAGAGATGGGAGAAAGAGAAAGAGAAAGAGCAGCTGGTATTGTCTATCTACTCTGTGGAAAAAATAGCATTGGAAGCATTTCATATATTTCAGTAACGTTATGCATCGAAAAATGTATATTTTTGACACTAGATTGCACTTAGTTTATTATTTCAGATGCCTTTTTAAAAGACTACATTTGAAAAATTTATTATACATAAAATTCAACCTGGCAAAGGGGCTAGAAAGGGTGACTCTGTTAAAAGCCCCTGCTTAAATACACCCGCATTTGACAGGTTGGCGGGGGGTTAATGTCAAGCCCTGCTGGCAACATATCAGCCAACCTGCCCTTTAAATATGTTTTCAGCATCAAAAAAATTCATAGTCTAATTAAACCACAGGGAGTACTTTCTCTGAACTCAAGTTGATTCTATCATAATGTCTTTTAGGATTTTATCATGCTATTAAGAGAAAAAAAATGACAGCTACTTTTTAAGGAGGAGGAATTCTACTCTTCCATGTGCGCAAGTGTGACATCTTAGAGGTGGTGTCTGGGCATGCAGCTAAACAAGACGCCGTGCAGTGTCTGGACACGCAGTAAGATGGCCGTGGCGCGTCTTGCACACACACATACCATGCATAGCAGCTGACTTGGCTTCCTCGATAGACTCATATTTGTCTGTGAGCTGAGCCTTTGTGATGCGGTGCTCTGTTAATTCCTGGTCTAGCCGCTGCTGCAGAGTCTTCAGCTTGTAGTTTAGGTCAATTTCCGAACTGTTCTTCTCCTAAAGATGCAGAGAATATGGAAACACCAGTTACACAAAACACAGTTACTTCACACAGCGAACACATAGGCAGCTTTATGGGCAATTGTACCAGTGGGTCTAAAATAAAATGTATGTTGGTGGATTTTTCTTTAAGTAAACAATTTCTGTTATCCTTGAGTGAGATTATGGCATGAGACTATATTTTTAAAACAGTTTAGGCCTTTAAATTTCAGTGCAATGCCTTGGATTTCTAAGTGTAACTGTAAACTAGAGCTGCACGATTAATCGTTAAAAGATCTCGATTCAAACACTCACGCGATCTTATTTCTAAAGGACAACGATTCTGCTATGTCTATTACCATGTTCCACTTCACAAGCGTCAGTGGAGCACGAGCAGCGCGTATTTTTCCGCTGCCCATGGTAATGAATGAGAGAGCCGGCCATCACGCTTCCGATGTGAAAGATCTCATTCATTGATAGGGGCAGCAAAAACACGCGCTGTGCACGCTTCACTGACACTTGTGACGTGAAACAAGCTTTAAACCAAAGACTTGGTTACGCTTTTAACGTACAATCATCACACTGCAAATTCAAATCCATGTTCGTGCTGCCGCTGATCCTGAAAGAGAGCAGCTGCCATGTAAATGTACAGATATGCAGCTTCAGCCTTTTGAACCACACATTTTGTTATTTATGTGTTACAAACATTTAAAAAGCAGGGGACAAATGTGTACTGGGATAAAAGCTTATAGTTTGGGTATAAACATTGATATCTAGCGATTTTTAAAGTGTTTAAACACTTTTATGTATCAATACAAGTCATTGCTTATTACGGCAGGAGGTGGCGACAAAGAGACTGTTTAAAAAAGTGTTTCTCATTGAATCATTCATTCAAGAAATTCATATGCTGATTCATCCAATAATGAAAGTCTTGATGAATGAGACATGACATCCAATTCAAATTATTATTATTTTTTATTTTGTTTAAATTAATGCATTTTTTTAAATGGACTGTAGCAATGAACCTCTAGTAAATTAAGTGTTATTTTGTTTAGTTGTCTAATGTTTTTTTCAGAATCGTGGGAGAATCACAATCTCAATTTTATATGTTAAATCGTGATTTTCAATTTATCCAGAATCGTGCAGCTCTACTGTAAACCAGTCTAATTCTACTGTATGTAAAATGGTTATCCCTTTGAAACAGAGACTTTTTAATGGTTAGACAGTCAAGAAAGAAAACAAAGTGAGAAATTTTAAATCCTAACGGTGCTGCCTAGGTTTCCATTCTAAGAGCATCCATTTCCATTCCTAGGTTTCCATTCTGATAGGTCCTTGACATACAATTTGCTAGCAATCACATTGACATACCTACTACATGGTACAATCTGATTGGCCTCTGCTGTATTGCAGCCAATGAGCTTGCTTGATGCTTCAAATCTTATTTTTTGTGATTATATACAGCATACTGACATAAATCAGTATATCTCAAAGTGGGGTTTGTCTGAAGTAACCAGGTGGTCCTTGGAAAACTCTTGTATTGTGAACAAAAATCTCACCAAATACCATGAGAAGTGGTATATAGCCAAATCATCTTAAATGTCAGAAAGTTTTGCATTTTCCCACCCAAACCCTGTTACCAAAATAGTGCAGATTGACCTACAAACCATGTCAAGAGAATGGTTAAACACAAAATTAAGTGTCTATTTAAGGACCTTTTTTTTTTTTTGTTACATTACATTTACTTTCATAAACTGTCAGAAAAAAAAGTACCTTTAGGCATACAAGAGCTTGTCACTAGAGCAGTAACCTTACCAGTGTTTTTCTTAGGTTAAAAATGGTCTTCGGTGCTCGCTCGCTCGTGATCTGCGAGCGCAATATTGACAATAAATTAAAAAAACGTGTGTGAATCCCGTCTGTTAGAACATTGCGAAAGATTTGTCAACACACAGAAAACACTTCATAACTGGATATAATTTGTTTCCCGTGTATTGAAAGTATGCTTTATGTCAGCTGGTCAGAGAAGAGTAAACGTTTTTTGAGCGCAATTCACACCCAGCGGTAATTCAAGGAAAAAAATTGTCCGAATGCGCCACATGCAACATGGATTCGGTCTTCAGACCTTTTGATTTGGATTAATATGTGAAATATGAGAAAGAGCTACGACAGTGCTTATTTTGAAGACCCAGAGAGTGCGCGCGGGGGAGGAGCTCTCTGATCGTTCTCTCTGTCACTCAGTCACAAGCGCAGCAGTCATCTATTCTACATCACTCATAAATCACAATAACTCATCAAAACTAGGCTTTGGCGGGACAAAAATTGTTTTTCAATGCAGGAAAAACCCTGCTTACAATGACAATGTTGTACCTTTTCTACCCTTAAAACTGATAATGCAAATGTATGATAATGTAAATTGGGGCAAAATAGTCACAATGTAAAAATAGCCCCTAATAGACTGCAATTATTATGTAAAACATATGTTATATTGCTTTTACTTTTAAAATAACAAACCTTCTCAAGAAAGTTACATCTGTCTTGGACTTGTTTCCTCTCCAGCTCCACTTTAGACAGACTCTGCTTCAAGTTCTTGTTGTCCTCCTGTAGACCTGTTATACGAGCTTCAAAGAGACAAAGAACAGACTTAGATCTCACTGGTTTTGCACACCAAAGAAAAAGCTACTCTTATTAATAAACTATTCAGACCTTTACTTTTTTCACATTATGTTATGTTGCAGCCTTTTGCTAAAATGTTTCAAATTATTTTTTCCACAATCTATACCTCGTACCCCACATTCACAAGAAACAGATTTGTGATAACCTTGCAAATTTATTAAAAAGAAAAAAATGAAATATCACACCGACATAAGTATTTAGATCCTTTGCTATGATGTGATATGGAAAGGCACACTCCTGTCTATATAAGGTCAAACAGCTGAAAATGCATATCAGAGCAAAAACCAAGCCATGAGTTCAAAGGAAGTACCTGCAGAGCTCAGAGACAGGATTGTGTCGAGCCACTGTGGGGAAAGCTACAAAAATTATTTGCTACATTGGGTGCCAAGAGCACAGGGGCCTCCATAATTCTTACATGAAAGAAGTTTGGAACAAACAGGACTCTTCCTAGAGCTGGCCTCCTGGCCAAACTGAGCAATCAGGTGAGAAGGGCCTCGATAAGAGAGGTAACCAAGAATCTGATGGTCAGTCTGAACTCCAGAGATCATGTTTTGAGAAACAACTATCACTGCAACACTACACTGATCTAGGCTTCACGGCAGAGTGGCCAGACGGAGGCATCTCCTAAATACATGACACATACATACATATATACATACCGATCAGGCATACAGTGCATCCGTAAAGTATTTACAGTGCTTCACTTTTTCCAAATTTTGTTGTGTTACAGCCTTATTCCAAAATGGATTAAATGAATTATTTTCCTGAAACAATACCCCATAATGACAAAGTGAAAGAAGTTTGTTTGAAATCTTTGCAAATTTATAAAAAAATAATAAAAAAATGTACATGTACATAAGTATTCACAGCCTTTGCCATGACACTCAAAATTGAGCTCTGATCATCCTTGAGATATTTCTACAACTTGATTGGAGTCCACCTGTGGTAAATTCAGTTGATTGGACATGACATGCACTGAAAGGCACACACCTGTCTATATAAGGTCCCACAGTTCACAGTGCATGTCAAAGCACAAGCCATGAAGTCCAAGGAATTGTCTGTAGACCTCCGAGACAGGATTGTATCGAGGCACAGATCTGGGGAAGTGTACAGAAAAATTTCTGCAGCATTGAAGGTCCTAATGAGCACAATGGCCTCCATCATCCGTAAATGGAAGAAGTTTGGAACCACCAGGACTCTTCCTAGAGCTGGCCACCCGGTCAAACTGAGTGATCGGGGGAGAAGGGCCTTAGTCAGGGAGGTGACCAAGAACCCGATGGTCCCTCTGACAGAGCTCCAGCGTTTCTCTGTGGAGAGAGGAGAACCTTTCAGAAGAACAACCATCTCTGCAGCACTCCACCAATCAGACCTGTATTGTAGATTGGCCAGACGGAAGCCACTGAGCGTAAAAGGCACATGACAGCCCGCCTGGAGTTTGCCAAAAGGCACCTGAAGGACTCTGACGGCTGGAACTGGGAGACTAGTCAGGATCGAGGGAAAGATGAATGCAGCAATGCCTCAGACTGAGGCGAAAGTTCATCTTCCAACAGGACAACGACCCTAAGTACACAGCCAAGATAACAAAGGAGTAGCTACAGGACAACTCTGTGAATGTCCTCGAGTGGCCCAGCCAGAGCCCAGACTTGAACCTGATGAAAATGGCTGTGCACCGACGCTCCCTTGGAGCTTGAGAGGTCCTGCATAGAAAAATGGGAGAAACTGCCCAAAAATAGGTGTGCCAAACTTGTAGCATCACACTCAAAAAGACTTGAGGCTGTAATTGGTGCCAAAGGTGCTTCAACAAAGTATTGAGCAAAAGCTGTGAATACTTATGTAACTAAATGTGATTTAAAAAAAATGTTTTATATAAATTTGCAAAGATTTCAAACAAAATTCTTTCACGTTGTCATTACGGGGTATTGTTTGTAGAATTTTGAAGAAAATAATTAATTTAATCCATTTTGGAATAAGGCTGTAACAGTGAAGCGCTGTGAATACTTTCCGGATACACTGTAACATTACGACCACCTTCCTAAAATTGTGTTGGTCCCCTTTTGCTGACAAAACAGCCCTGACCTGTCGAGGCATGGACTCCACTAGACCCCTGAAGGTGTGCTGTGGTATCTGGCACCAAGATGTTAGCAGCAGATCCTTTAAGTCCTGTAAGTTGCGAGGTGGGGCCTCCATGGATCGGACTTGTTTGTTCAGCACATCCCACAGATGCATGGATTGAGACCTGGGGAATTTGGAGGCCAAGTCAACAACTCAAATGCGTTGTTGTGCTCCTTAAACCATTCCTGAACCATTTTTGCTTTGTGGCAGGGTGCATTATCCACAGCCACCAGGGAATACCGTTTCCATTAAAGTGTGTACATGTTCTGCAGCAATGCTTAGGTGGTACGTGTCAAAGTAACATCCAGAGTAACTCTTGCCTTCTTCCCATAGTGCATCCTGGTGCCATGTGTTCCCCAGGTAAGTGCCGCACACGCACCCGGCCATCCACATGATGTTTAAAAAAAAAAGTGATTCATCAGACCAGGCCACCTTCTCCCATTGCTCTGTGGTCCAGTTCTGATGCTCGCGTGCCCACTGTTGGCGCTTTCAGCGGTGGACAAGGGTCAGCATGGGCACCCTGAGCGGTCTGCAACAAACTGTGATGCACTGTGTATTCTGACACCTTTCTATCAGAACCAGCATTAACTTGAGCAATTTGAGCTACAGTAGCTCATCTTTTTGATTGGACCACAAAGGCCAGCCTTCGCTCCCCACGTGCATCATTGAGCCTTGGCCGCCCATGACCCTGTCGTTGGTTCACCACTGTTCCAAAAATGTTGCCCATGGACAAAATGTTCACTTACTGCCTAATATATCCCACCCACTAACAGGTGCCATGATGAAGAGATAATCAGTGTTATTCACTTCACCTGTCATAATGTTATGCCTGATTTGTGTGTATGTGTGTGTGTATGTGTGTGTATGTGTGTGTATGTGTGTGTGTATATATATATATATATATATATATATATATATATATATATATATATATATATATATATATATATATATATATATATATATTTTTTTTTTATTTTTTTTTTTATTGTGTTAATATAATTTGCATGTGTACTCATCTGTGGTCTATGTTGGTGGAGTTAAATCAGGGAAAGTATAGCCCACTCTTACCTTGAAGTTCTCTGATCTCCTCTGAGCCCTGGCTGCAGGTTCGTCTCTCTGTGTCTAGCGTGGTCTGCAGCTGCAGAAGCTCTTTTTCCAGCTGTTGTTTGACACTCTCTGTGGCGCGGCTCTTCTCCTGCAGCTCACGATTTACGCCCTCCAGCTGGCTCATAGACTTTACCATCTCCGTGTGGCTCTTCCTCAAACGCACCACCGTGTCCGACTCAGCCCGCAGAAGGTCATTGGCTTCCCCCAGCTGTGGAAAACAAGGTTGTGTGAGATGTTGTTTCTTAATTGTCATGTGGTGTAAACACCTTTGAAAAGAACCACAGAGCCACATTTGTTGGATGATTTTTTTCTAGAAAATGGCCACAAATGGCCTTCAAAACAATTTCGATACCATAGCAAAAGCTATTGGAACACTTTCCCTTTAAATATATTAAAATAAAAATACAATAAAATAAAAAAAGTAACTAATGCATTGAAGCATTAGCATGTAGCCTTTATAAAAAAAAAAATTAAAAAAAAAATTAAAAAAACACATTACCAGTAATAGAAGAAAGTATTTTTTATTATCTAACTGTAAAGACTTGAAGCTATTAAATGTACTAAGTCAACATTGATTTGTTTTCTTTTTCTTGTCAGTGTCACGGCAACAGGATTATAAGTCTGCATTGACACTACACAGATTTATCCAGACACTTTTTTGGTAATCATTATGTCAATCATAGCAATTTTGGGAGCAGGGCTAAATAGTTTTTCTAGGGCCCAGGTGAGGCTATTGGTTACGATTTTTACTTGCCCTGACAAAATTTTCACTGGCCCAACCACAAAAAAATACCAGGAAGGTTATTGTTATTGTTAAAAGTTATATATTATCACCACCTCATCTAACTTTTAAACATTTATAATTCGATAGATGTTCTTGATAAGCTTACTTGGTTCTGTAGCTGGGCAATCTTGTCATTGTTTTGACTGATTTTCCTCAAGTCTTCCAGCTGCTCCTTCAAAGTAGACACTAGAGAAAAGGAAATTGACCACACACACACACACACACACAAAAGATTTAATACAGGGAAGGGGGGATGCTTCATCTTTCCTTATAACATGTTAACAGATCAATGAAATTTGTATTATAAGGACCTAAATCGCACTTGGGTGAATTATATTCATAATATCTCTCACGAGTAAGATCAGACAACCCAGAGTTTGCCACACAACCTTGCCTCTTTTGGGTTTTATTTTTTAAATATTAAACCTATGAATCCTCAATAAAAGGGACAGAGCAAGAACACATCCTGGGATTTGAACTGTATTTGGCTAGATGTGAACTGAATTGGAACAGTAATTGGGCAGAAACAGAAGTTTACAAGTATAGACAAGAACAAATATTGAGAAATGGCTCAAGATCACTATAGAAAAAGGATAGTAAAAGAAGCATGCCATACATTTACTAGTTGTGCAATAATTACTTTTTTTTCCTTCGTCTTTCACTGTCATACTTTAGTGACAATGTTTGATGTTTTGAAACTTTTTTTAATTTTTTTACTGTGAACAAGAATTTATTTGTTATATTATTAGCTTGAAGCTAAATAAATAATGAATTATTATAAAAACAGTCTGTGCTTGCAAAGATAATATGGCTCTATATGTTTATTTTTATGTATATCTGTTTTACTTCCACATTTGTGATTATTTTTTATTATAGAAATACATTATAACATTGTATTATTATAATGCAGATCCAAATAAATAAAAATTGCTTTATGTTGTTATATTAAATTCATTTTTAAATTTGGTTATAATAAAATTATATTACTATTAGGGCTGTCGATTTAACGCGTTAATTAGATTAATTAGTTACGGTAAAAAATAAAGCGTTAAAATTATTAACGCATTTAACGCACTTGCCCAGCCCCAGACCTACTTAGGTCATCTCACATTTCATACAGTTGATTGATGAAGAATATGATGCAGGGCAACAACTTACTGTGTGATGAAGCCTAAAGATTGCAGTTAGAAATGTTTGCAGTTAATAAAAGATAAATGGCCGTTTTAGTCTCAGGGCGTTTTTACACTGGGGTTTGTTGTGGTCCGCGTCAAAGCACGATTGTTCCCATTGGTGCAACGCACGAATACACTTGCCCATATACAAGGTAAATCATCAACACTATCATTCCTTACATCATGTGTTTTATTGAACTAAATACATCGTCATCTGATAAAATGCATGCGCAGGTTACTTTTCTTGCGCACTCGAGTCCGTGTTGCTTTCACATTCACGTGAATAGCAGCACAGTTTTTAGCGCAAGTTGCGCATCCGAACTCCTTCAGGCTCGAATTCGGTACCCCTGAGCTCAGCTCACCTGGGTCCGCATGACAGATTTCACATTACCAATTTTTCATATGAACCGTACCCCGTTTCAAACTAAACTGCCAGTGTGAAAACGGCCTCAAATATTTACATCACGATATACAGTATAAGCAATATCACACGAGTTCTGTTTTTTTGTCCAGAATAGCACGAGACGAGTGCAAATGCGATACGGATCTTATACAAGTTTAATACAATAAATAAGTTAATATTGTGTTGTTTTAGACACAATATTGTCTGTTTTGCTCAGTTTTGGCAACGAAAATATAAAGACAAAGCAGAATTGTTTGTCTCCGACTTTGAGCAATACACAGTGGCGTTTCATTTCTGAATCTGCGTTTTGGACGAATCGGGTGAACCAATGAGATGAAAGAGAACCATTTACATTTACCATTTTCATAAAGAGAGCCATTTACTTCACTCCTAAATGAATCAGCCGTTTGAACGAATCAAATGAATGAATGAATTAATGACTTACTCCATTAGACATTTACCGCCACCTACTGGCAGTTTTAGTTTCTTATTAGGGCCCGAGCACTGATGATGTGAGGACCCTATTGGAATTGCTCTGTTTATTTAGAGTATAATTGCATTAAAAAAATAATTTCATATTTCCATATTAATAAAAACAAACATTAAAGGTATAGTTCTTTCTGAAGCTACTTTTTGTAATGTCTATTTGTTTTTTGTTTTGTTTTTTTTACATAATAATGACTTTAAATTATCTTTTGGGAGTAATTTCTCAGCCAAATTTAATGTGCCTTAAATTTGCGATTAATTTGATTAACTAATCACCACATCATGTAATTAATTAGATTAAAAATGAATCGCTTGACAGCCCTAATTACTATATAATGTAACCTGAAGTCTTATCAAAATTGGGATGAGGCTGAATCCTCACCCTCATTCTCCAGATTTCTTCGTTTTTCAGCCTCCTGGTCAGCCTTTCTTTGATGTTCTGTTGCTCGGTGCTGGATCATGATCTTGTCTTTCTCCAGTAAAGACATGTTAGCCTCTACACTCTTCCTTAGGTTACTCTGAAACATATCAAGACAACAGAATGACTAGAAATCGAGAATTAACATACTAAAAATAATCCAAGTTTTACCAGATATTTAACTTTATTTATCTATTGGAGCCTTGCATACAAATACATATCCTCTGTATTTATTTAGATACATGCTTTAGATAAAATAATTTCACTCACCTCCTCATCTAACTCTTTCATTATCTTGTCTAGCTTTGTATTGGATGCCCTGAGAGGGAAATGAATCAAAGAACAGATTTCACAGGCCTGATTTTTAGAAAAAAAATTCTGTAGGTTTGGATATAGGGATGAGGAGATTAAATGGGGGAAAGGTGGATGGATTGTTGGGGATGGATAGATCTTCACATGGATGGTTGAATGAAAAGTTTGATTTGAAATGGATGATGGTGATTTGGGATGGTTAGATTGTTGTATTGTGGCTGGAGTGTTTGGTTTGGTTGAATGTATGATGGATATGTTGAACGTATGATTTGATTTGTTTGGATCGGGTGTTTGGTTACGGATAAATGGATGGATGGATGGAGTATTTGATTTGTTTGTATCGGGTGTTTGCTTCTGGATTGATGGATGGATGAAGTCTTTGATTGGTTCTGGGTGGATGGATGGATGGATTAAGTGTTTAAATTGTTCGGATCAGGTGTTTGCTACTGGATTGATGGATGGATGAGGTTTTGATTTGTTCTGGGTGGATGGATGGATGAAGTGTTTGATTTGTTCAGATCAGGTGATTGCTTCTGGAGGGATGAAGTGTTTGATTGGTTCAGGGTGGGTGGATGGGTGGATGGATGAAGTGTTTGATTTGTTCTGGGTGGGTGGGTGGATGATGGATGGATGCAACGCCAAGGTCATGGGTTCGATTCCCAGGGAAAGCAAGAACTGACAAAAATGTAAAATGTGTACCTTGAATGCAATGTAAGTCGCTTTGGATAAAAGCGTCTGCCAAAATGCATAAATGACTAAAATGAATGACTATGGATCTGAATGGTTGGGTGGTGGATGAGGTGCTTGATTGGTTTGGATGGACAGATGAATGGTTGGATAAGGTATTTGGGTGGATGGGCAAACAGACAGTTAAACACCTGCACTTCTGCTCCATCTCGTCTCTCAGCTGCATCTCACTGTGAAGTTTTTCTTCTAGCTGATAAATTCTCTTCTGAAGATTCTCCAACTGAGAGATCAGAGAAACACAAACAATTTAAGAGGCAGATTAACTATTATAATGCTATAAACTCTTTAATTTAAAAGTCTCGGTTAGGTTCTTACATGACTCTTATCTTCCTTTGTTGAGCTGCGTTTGTCACTCTTTATAGTTGATTCCCGAGGAAACCTGACAGAGTCAATAATTGGTTAATTTTTTCTCACTTTCACCAATCTAACACAAACACTTGGGATCTAAGCAATGACTGCCTGTTCTGCATCTTAGTACTCACTGGTTATTGCTGTAATAGGTGAAACCCACAAACGGAAGCTGGTTGCCTACAAATGCTTTAGGAATGGGGAATGTCTCCTCCTCCCCTCGATCTTCCTCAATGTCGTCAAAGTTGCTTGTGTCTACGTCACTGCTCAACTCCGGCACCACTGGAGCAGCCGCTACATGCAACAATAAAGATGTACATTTTAATGAGGAAAAAAAAAATGCTACAAGTGCAAAGAGTAAAGTCTGATACAATTTCAGTTCAGTTGTTCTTGGTATATTTGTCTCTACTCGGCATTAAATGGACAGCATGCCCAAAATTACAGCAAAATGACATTTTTAAATAAGGATTTAGAAAATATGAGTAACTCCAAAAAAATATTTCACAATAGCTAGTGTTCAGGTGAAAAAAAAACTGTGCTGAAAACTGGTGAATAAAATTCTGTAAATCTCCACAAAGACTCATGAAACAGTACATCAAACTACATATAAAGAGGATTTTTTTCCCATTATATACAAGCACTTCCGTTTTCATATCAACATAAAAAAACACCCTTAATAAACTGTTTATTGAAGATTAAAGTGATTCGAGTAAATATAAAAGGCTTATTTCAAAGCCTGTTCTATTTGTAACACTTCCTGCTGCCAGCTGGTGGCGCTATGATTGTGACTCACAATAGTCACATCCATGAGATCAGCCATCATTACCAAAACCTACAGCGGAAGTTTGATGTAAATCACTCAATGCATGCAGAATATTTAAGACACTCCAACAGGATTTCTTTTGTAATTTTGTCTGGCTCAGTTAGACAATTGTGGGTGGAATTAGTGTAAATAGCCTCTGCCAACAAGAATCAATGGATTCTACTGCACACGTGTTTGCCATGGAGTTTTATAAAGCTGCTAAATGGTTTGTTGCTGTGTTGTTGCTAGGGTGTTTTGGGTGGATGCATTGAGACCCAAGTCAAAGGACCCCAAACTTCACAGATTTTTGGTGTCTAGATCACGTGTCAAACTCCGCTCCTTTCCTACAGAGTGTAGCTCCAATCAGCTCCAAAACACCTGCCTGGAAATTTCTAGTAATCCTGAAGACCTCGATTAACTGGTTCAGGTGTGTTTAATTAGGGTTGGAGCTGAACTCTGCTGGACAGTGGCCCTTCAGGAACTGAACGCTGGTCTAGAAGGTTCATTTTGTTACTTTGTTGTATTGTGCAATAAAGTTTTAAATATGGATATTTTTCTTACACAAACGCATCACTTTGCTTCAGAAGGCCTGTATTAACGCCCTGGAGCCGTGTGGAGCAGTTTTATGATGGATAGATGTGCTTTTATAGACTTAAAAAACAAACCAACAGGTCAATGCCATTATAAAGCTTGGATTAGCCAGGACTTTTTTAATACAACTCCGATTTTATTCGTCTGAAAGAAGAATGTCATATACACCTTGGATGACTTGAGGGTGAGTAAATCATGGGCTAATTTTCATTTTTGGGTGAACTATCCCTTTAAGTGACTTACATTTTAAACACAATATTGACACTCTATTTCCCCAATGAAAATAGTTCCAAACAAAGCCGCAGTAGTGTTTCATTACTGAATGAACGAACCGTTTTAATTAATTATTCAATGACTCACTCATTAAGACTAGTCAAATGCTTCGTTCCTGAATCTGAAATTTGAATGAATCGGTTGAATCTCAATGACTCACTCATTAACAGTGACTTGCTGCCACCTACTGGCAGTTTTAATTTTACATTTAAAGTATCTTTATATTTTTTAAATCATTTCTAATATCAATATTCAATGTTTCATGTTTAAAACATCAAAACATTATTTATGCATCTGTAACTGCACGTTAAATTCATTCATGTCTCTCTGAGCTGCATTAAACAGTCTGTGTAAACACATCTAAATGCCACTTCAGATGCAGCTTCTGTGTTTCCTCTGCATTGCAAAGATTTTTTGTTGCCATTTTGTTGATATTGATTTAATTTGGTAACAGTCCTATTGTGTCTTATTATTGTAATTTAATTTATTGATGAAATGTAAGAATTTGACACAAAAGATGATGCATACATTTAATTAGGTAAATGTCTCTTAATTAGAAAAAATCAATTTCAATTTATTGGAAAAGATGATTTCGGTCACTGCTGCGAACTCACAGCCACAAAGAATATTAAGAAAATCAAAAACTTTAGGAGTCAGCTGTCCACGGCAGTTCTAAATCTGCCAAAGCTACCAACACAATAAACACACTCAGCAAAATATTGTCTAACTATCGTTATCGAGAAAATCCCTGAAAATATTGATATATCATTTTTGTCAATATCGCACACCCCTAGTTCACCCTTATGTTGTTTCAACCTGTGTGCAATTTTAATTTCATGGGGTCTTTAATTTAAAACAAATGAAAAGGTAACCAAGCTGGCAGATTTGAGGCTCAGAAACTCGACTCACTCTCTCTGATGTTCTCCCATGACCACTGGTCGTTCTTGAAAAAACCATGTCGCTTGATTTCATCGACTCCATTGCGTCCTAACCGCACCTCCCTATAGAGAGATGAGATTAGCACAGTGTAACGCTTTCGTTTCGTCCTGATATGCAACTGATCTGTGCTGAAAACACGCACTGTATATTATTTGCAGTTTAAAAGTATTTTTGTATGCAAACCTGTCTGTGAGGAAAGCACAGATTAGGCTTTTTGCATCCTTCGAGATGTCGCTGTCATCGGGGAAGGTCAGGGCATTCTTGTGATTCATGATCTTGCTGTAGGTGCCCACCAGAGAGTCAGCATAGAATGGCGTGTCACCTAAGGATACATTGAACAACACAAACACTCATTCTTCTGAATGCTTCCTCTATTCCTAGCTTTGTGATCTCACTATCTGTTGGGAAGTCTCACATTCTTAGGAATGTGTCTTTGTCTTTCAAGCTTAGTTTCTAAACTGGAGCCAAAATGTTGTGCTTCTGCCTATTCCCTCTGGATGTAGGGATCTATGCCCAGAAGTGTAGCTTTTAATAGACAACTTAATTTGCAACATGAGCACTCTAAACAAAGCACTGAGATGTGACGAGATAAAAAGACTGTGCACCACAATACAATACTAAGAGAACACGTCTTTCTACTAAGCTGTCCTTGCACGGTTTAATCCGATTCACCAACAAATGGCTTATTAGACGGTTATTTAACTAAATCAGAAAAAGTTACCCGTTTATACATAAAGCAAGAACAGAACACTCCTTTTAAAATCACTTAAGCTGTCAATCACTTCTGCTCTTTTGCGAAAACTTTAGTTATAATAACTGAAGCTGACTACACCATTAATCTCTTATTTACATTGGGTTTGCACTATATAATGAGAGGACTTGCTGCTCAGTCACTGAACTTAAATTAAACTGTTGTGAGCAGTATAGAACGGATTCTGAATAACTTAAACACCTCTGACCACAATGTAAATATAAACCTTTAATGCTCCTCAGAGTGCAAATTTTAGTTAATGCACGTTTATATTTTAGTTAGTCATAAACAGGTCATCATAAAAGGCCATTTTTGGTTTTACTTTAATTTCTTCATCTAATTTTCATACACTATATTGCCAAAAGTATTGGGACATCCCTCCAAATCACTGAATCCAGGTGTTCCAATCACTTCCATGGCCACAGGTGTATAAAATCAAGCACCTAGGCATGCAGACTGCTTCTACAAACATTTGTAAAAGAATGGGTCGCTCTCAGGAGCTCAGTGAATTCAAGTGTACCGTGATCGGTTGCCACCTGTGCAATAAGTCCATTCTTGAAATGTCCTCAATATTAAATATTCTACAGTCAACTGTTAGTGGTATTATAACAAAGTGGAAGCAACTGGGAACAACAGCAACTTAGCCACAAAGTGATAGGCCATGTAAAATCGCAGAGCGGGGTCAGCGCATGCTGAGGCGCACAGTGCACAAAAGTCGCCAACTTTCTGCAAAGTCAATAGCTACAGACCTCCAAACTTCGCAAGGTCTTCAGATTAGCTCAAGAACAGTGCATAGAGAGCTTCATGGAATGGGTTTCCATGGCCGAGCAGCTGCATCCAAGCCTTACATCAAGTGCAATGCAGAGCGTCGAATGCAGTGGTGTAAAGCACGCCGCCACTGGACTCTAGAGCAGTGGAGACGTGTTCTCTGGAGTGACGAATCACTCTTCTCTGTCTGGCAATCCGATGGACAAGTCTGGGTTTGGCGGTTGCCAGGAGAACGGTACTTGTCTGACGGCATTGCATTGGCCAGAGGAGAACTGGCACCCCGACTGAGCCTGGTTTCTCCCAAAGTTTTTTTCTCCATTCTGGCCCTAAAAGAGTTTTGGTCCCTTGCCACCGTCGCCTTTGTCTTTTGGCTTGCTCAGTTGGGGATACTAAAATTTAAACTAAATTACTGATCTGACCGCATTGTCACTATATGATAATTGAAATTAGCTGGATGACATCACCGTTTTCTCCAGAGCGGCTGTACAGCCGAATCAAATTCTGTTCATTATTTTCCTGCTTAACACTGTGAAGCTGCTTTGAAACAATCTGCATTGTAAAAAGCGCTATCTAAATAAAGGTGACTTGACTTGACATTGTGCCAAGTGTAAAGTTTGGTGGAGGGGGGATTATAGTGTGGGGTTGTTTCTCAGGGGTTGGGCTTGGCCCCTTAGTTCCAGTGAAAGGAACTCTTAATGCTTCAGCATACAAAGACATTTTGGACAATTTCATGCTCCTACCTTTTTGGGAACAGTTTGGGGATGGCCCCTTCCTGTTCCAACAAGACTGCACACCAGAGCACAAAGCAAGGTCCATAAAGACATGGATGAGCAAGTTTGGTGTGGAGGAACTTGACTGGCCTGCACAGAGTCCTGACCTCAACCTGATAGAACACCTTTGGGATGAATTAGAGTGAAGACTCGCCCAACATCAGTGTCTGACCTCACAAATGCACATCTAGAAGAATGGTCAAAATTTCCCATAAACACACTCCTAAACCTTGTGAAAAGCCTTCCCAGAAGAGGGGTGGGCAAACTCCATATTAAACCCTACGGATTGGGAAGAATGGGATGCCATTAAAGTTCATGTGCATGTAAAGGCAGGTGTCCCAAAACCTTTGGCAATATAGTGCATCTTATTTTATTCTACTTAACGGAAATTATTTTTATTAGTTTTAGTGTGTTAAAAGTTAATAATACTACTTCTTACAAAAATGTTTTTTTCATTCGTTTCTTATTCTTAGTTAAAGGTACATTATGTAAATTTTGGCCTTCTAGCAGTTAAAAAACAAAACTGCATGTATTTTGCAGAAGAATATTGTTTTGGTTGTGCTTCGGCTCTGCAGGACTGTGCGGATGAATATGACCCTTCAAAATAGATCATGTTTTACAATGAACTCTACGATAAGAGAGCTAATTTATTTGTTCAATAAAATACCTTACTCACCAGTGGTCACCACTAAAATACAACATGACATTAAATAATGTGGTGACAATATTGACAGCATACAGCATATAAATCCATGTATATGAACTAGGCTTCTACTTTTAACGCTCCCAAATCATATTCTATGGTAAGAGTAATAGAACACAGGATTCATCTATAATACAGTATAGTACAGAGTAGCCTGTAGTAGAACACAAGCACAGGCTCACAGATTTGACATTTACTATGCTGCTTAAATTTGTTCTAAATAACAAATGTATATCATAAGCTTAAAAGTACTACATTTGCTCCTGTGAATATGAATTATTTTAACTAAAGTGATTTTCTTAGATTATCCACTGACCACAAGCAACCTAAATCTAGCCCATTGGCATGGCAAGGTTGACTGATACTTGTGAAAAATGAAACCTATGGGCAAAAGCTGCAAATGCAAGAAAGACCTCTTGTTGCACTGATGTTAACTCACCAACGAGCATCTCATACAGGAAGACCCCCACAGACCACCAGTCACACTCTCGGCCATAGTAGCCGTCTCCTCCCTGCGACTTCAGTACCTCTGGAGAAATATAGTCTGGAGTTCCTACTGCTGTGTCACATCGTACCATTCCATCCTAAGCGGAGGAAAAACAAAGAAGAGCGTTGAGAGCAGAACTGAAAGAACACCAAATGTGACTGAACTACTGTGTAGGAATGGTTCAGGTTGTCATTCACCAACTGACTTGTTCATTTTTAGGTTGAATAGCGTTAGATGTAGATTTCTTTTTTTAGATTATTGTTATGATTTTAATATTTTTTTAATAGAGGTGCTTTAAAAGTTTCTGCGGATTGCAGTGAACAACATTCACTGCTCTAAGAGACAGACAACTGCCATTTCATCCAGTACAAAGGATAAATGTACATTTTTTAGGTCATAGCCAAGTTGAGAAGGCAGCTAAAAACATTTTTTTTACATCATATGATGAATGACAATTATATATTCAGATTCATGAACACAGCGCCCCTGACTTTGTAACAGTATAGTAAAAGTTATAAATGTGAATAGTTTTGTTTTCCCTTTAAGCAAAATTGTGTTATTTCTTAATTTCCATTAAACATTAAGTAAGAACAGTATGATGTCTGGCATAGGAAAATTAACATCTTCAAACTTTAATAAAAGATTATAAAAAAAAATTGTTGCAGATTTTTAAGCATATTGCATAGTTGTGCTTGGAGACAATGGTTTTATTTGTGATAACGCAATGAAACATGCCAAATTGTGCTGACCTCATTTTTGGCCAGGCTGTCATACAAAGAAAGAGAATCAACGAAATATTAATAACTGATTGTGTTGTAGTCTATGTGTTTTCCTGCAAGCTTTTTGTATTTCTATGTAGATTTTTTCCTGTAGCTCTAGTTTGCCTTTTTTGCCAAATAATTTAGAGAGAAAACTTAACCAAGTTTAGTGTTTTGTTTTTCCTTTATATAAAAAAAAAACTTCATATTTTGATGGTTTAATTGAACTTGTCGGTCATTAAAAACAAATATCGCCTCCGGACATCAGATTGGCCTCTACTGTACATAGTATTGTGGGAATATACTGTACAGTACTGTGCTAGAAAGATATAATTAGATGCTTCACAAAGAACATTTGTTTTGAGACAATTATTTATATATGTGATATAAATATTAGTTTTTTATAAATATACATGTATAGAGGACTCAATATAAACTAGTCATACGTTTGTTTTTTGTATTTTACTTTTATGAAAATGTGTAGTTTTGCACATCACTAGTACCTTGTTCATTTTCATGCAGGTCCCAAAGTCTGCCAGCTTCAAGTGACCTGCCTTGTCTAGCAACATGTTGTCAGGCTTTACGTCCCTAAGATGAATGTTAAGCGAAAACACACAGGCATATTGGTTATTTTCAAAATATCAAGAAAGCAAGCACACCAGAAAAAAATTAAAAAGGGCTGTTTAATGTATGAGTGAGACCTGTGAATGAAGCCCATGGAGTGGATGCCGTCCAGTGCCAGCACAACCTCAGCAGTGTAGAAACGTGCCCACTTCTCAGGCACATCATAGTTGCTCATTAGGTTGACCAGGTCTCCACCTGGCATATACTCCATAACCATGTAGAGGTAGCGGTCGTCTTGGAATGCATAAAACAGCTGGATAACAACAAAAAACAAAAAAATATATATATACAGTCAAACCAAAATTTATACAGACACCTTCAACATTTTCTCACATTATCACAGTTTATTCGCTATAGTTTAGAAAATGGTAATAAAATATGACAATAACAGAACAAATTCATCTTGATTTCAATGGATTACAATCAACCAATCAGCTGTCAGCTGTTAAATTTAAGTCCACAATTATCTACCAATTTAGGTCAACCAATTAGCAAGCAATGCTTAATTTTGTTCAGTCTGTGGTGTAAAAGGTCGCATTAGCAATTAAAGAAAAAACACTTAAGCAACATGGTCAGGTCAAACTGTCTGAATAATTTTGGAGCCAAATTTTTATCAATTTTACTGGTAGTCCACTGTATGAAGAATTTTTGGGTATAATATGTCACATTTTACTGCTATCCTCACTTACATAAATGAACTATAGTGTCCTGCACTTACTAGTAACAAATGATATCTGGTGTCTGAAGAATTTTTGGTTTGACTGTATACATACATACATACATGCATTCATACAGGGCCTAAAACTAACATTTTTCCACACCCGCCAATGGCCGGTGACTTAAAAAAATGTACTGGTCATAAATATTTTTTACCAGCTATGAAATGGCACCAAAATTCTCCAAAATATAAAATAACATTTGATTGTCTTCACTGTATAAATTAATCCTTATTAAAGTTACAAACGTTATTCAGTTAAGAGCAGTGAATGATTTCTTTGTCTTTTGTTGTTTGATTAACATTAAGGACCCAGGCGGTCCTTTAAGAGCGAATGCACGGATCCAATACACGGATACACATGCATTTTCTTTCTCAACTCTTTATGTTCAATTAAGACATAACTGATTGTGTTTATGAGGATACTTGCCAATTTTCAAGCACAAGAAGACGTGAAAGAGTTCAATTCAGTATTTGCGACATCTGGAGATGCAGATTTCCGATGTTTGCCCACAGAAAACTCCCCACACAGCGAGCAATGAATTGAGCTCCCTTTCTAGTCTTTTTAGTCAACTGTCCCGAGCACCGTTCACGTTTGTTCACGTTCATGTTCTCACAACAATGCATTGCTAGAATTCATAAAAATATAACTTGCCAACTGGCGATCTTTACTTGCATTTGGCGCTTGGCGAGTGATTTGTTTGATTTCATAATTAGGATGTTAGATGCACAATAGTCACACATGAAAAGTTCTCAAGTAATTAAGTAATCAAGTAAATGGTCAGTAATAAAATAAGAACTTAAAAACAAATGACAATAGATACAAACAGTGCTTTAAGCTTAAGTACCGTTTTTCCCGTTGTTGTTTTTTGTTTAACATTAACGACAGACAGGAGTGGGTATAGCTAGGCTATATTAGGTTGCTTTCACTTTAAAACCTACAGTAAATGCGCAGATCTAATACTGACACACGTCCCAAACTTTTTTACTCAAGACATAACCGCCAATGTGGACATAGGCATAATAATGTGTGTATTTGATCGTTTAAGGGCAATAAGCCTAGAAATAAAACACATTCGTATACTCATACGATATCATAATATCATAATTTTATTTGGTCATTGTGCGAGATGGCAGGTGAGAAAGATTCGCCTTCACTTTCACGATCGTGGAACTGGAAGAATTGGTCTATGATTAAAGAATAAAATCTGTTTTATGTGTCTGTGGTACAATCAGAAAGAGACTCACGCCAATAACACGAAAGCTGATTGGCTGTAATATAAGATGCATTTCGGTCTCATTTGTTGTAACACAGCAAATTATATTTGTACTAGCGAAAGAAAGAACAACTACACCCCAGAATAATACACACACACAGTCTCTAAAACCCTGCGGGAGCATTTCGATGAGCAATAAACTCAATACTTCAGCGAATTTAAGACTTTTTAAGACCCCGCGGGAACCCTGATGAACAAACTGCTTGTCAGAGAAAGTGTTAGCATCAGTACGAACTGACGGCAATATCTATGGATTTTAAGGTAATTAGCTAACCTAGCTAGTTATTTTTATTGTTGCCATTTTATTCAAATTATTTGTAATGGACATCGCTTATGGCTCAATAATTCGTAGCTGCTTTGAAGGCATCTTGTGTAAAATGGCTTTATATTTAACGAAGCACATACAAAAGAACTGAACCAGAAGCAATGCACCTGTTTCACAGAATACGGAAGTTTGTTGCGCATAACCTGTATATAATGTATTAAATTTTTTTATTCGTTTTTATATTAATTAGACAGCAACTAGACATTCCTCCACATTCAAGACAAATCACACAGCTGATTATGATTAATAATCATAATTAAATCAATTGATTCATACCTGTACTACCCAATTACTGTTGGCAAAGGCCATAATATCTCTCTCTTCCCAGAAGAAAGCAGAGTCCGACCTCTTGATCATCTCAAACTTGCTGAGCAGCTTCATGGCGTACACTTTCCTCGTGGCTTTGTGCCTCACCTACAGAACAGGAAGACAGCGACATGAATAGGGCTTGTTATTTACTTTAACTTCACTGAACTATGACACTCAAAGGAAACAATATAGAATATAACACTCACATAACTTCTACTGTATTCACACTGATGAAAAGTTAAAAATGTAAGGTAAAAACAAGCTATCTGCACATGTAGTAGTTCTGGGCAGTATAACCAAAAATCTATCACTGTATTTTTTATTTTTTATGATTGTGGCAGTTCCAATGTATTTTATCCTCTGCTGACTGGGCATTTACATAGGTTTATAGATGCTTATTTTAATGTCAGCAATGCAGTACACAAATAAAGTAAAAGAACAGATAGCTACCCTAATAAAATATTACTCCAGTAAAATTACAAGTTCTCATTTTACTTGAGCACAAGTACAAAAGTACTTTATTTTTAATGTACCTCAGTATTAAAAGATTATAATTTACACTAGTAAAAAAGAAAGATTTGTGCAGACAATTAATATGTATTGATCTGCAAATAAGCAAAATAAAAAAAAAAAACGACTTCAATATACTAAAATATTCAACTCAAGTTATTCAAGTGTACAAACAAGTATAAAAAATATACCATACTGTATTTTAAAAAAACAAATGTTTGGCAACCACAGCTGTTTTTTTGTTTTTTTTTCCAGTGCACAGACGTTGCATGGGGAAAAATACACTAACAGCAACGCTATACTGTTTTATACTGTATAATTTGAAGTTTGCAGTGGGGGGAGTTTTGAAGCAGGGATCAAGAAAAGCATTCATGTCCAGCGGGTCACCTGTGCCAGGTTCTGAGTACTTTTCATTCAAGCAGGCTAGAATGGTTGTCTTGATGTCTTCAGTCAGCTGCAAGTCATTTTCTCCCTCAGCAAGAATGGTTTCATTGACGAGATGGAGTACTGGTTTGAGGTAAGAGACACTAAGATAGTGTTCACCAGACAAGGCATCAGTGAACTCCGGAAGTTGCCTCAACACCTTGTTCTCTGCCTCCAGCAAATTCATGTCCTACCAGCTGGGTACCAAGTTCTTGCCAGCTTTCAACACCTGACTTATTTGAATGTACTGTAGCGATTGAGCGTCTCCCAGCTGTTAACAGACTGTTGATCTACCTGGCTTGCTAGCAATATCCAATATGCTACACCTGCTCAGCATTTAAATATTCTTTATTGTAATGTACTCCATGTACTCCAAAATGCATGAAAATCATAATCGTATATTTATTTGCTTCATGTTTCATGTTTAGTGTTCTGCACATGACAGAACATAGATCTTTATGTTGAAACTGTCATCAAAAGAGGTACAGTGGTGGTCAGAATTATTGGCACCCCTGGTAAATATGATCAAATATGGCTGTAAAAAATAAATCTGCATTGTTTATCCTTTTGATCTTTTATTCAAAAAATTCTCAAAAGTAAAAGTAAAAGAATTGAAAGTGGGGGGTAAATCACATTATGAAATAAATGCTTTTCTCCAAAACACGTTGGCCACAATTATTGGCACCCTTTTATTAAATACTTTTTGCAACCTCCTTTTGCCAAGATAACAGCTCTGAGTCTTCTTCTATAATGCCTGATGAGTTTGGGGAACACCTGACAAGAGATCAGAGACCATTCCTCCATACAGAATCTCTCCAGATCCTTCAGATTCCCAGATCCATGATGGTGCTTCTTCTCTTCAGTTCACCCCACTCATTTTCTATAGGGTTCAGGTCAAGGAACTGGGATGGCCATGGCAGAAGCTTCATTTTGTGCTCAGTGACACATTTGTGTGTTGATTTTGATGTTTGTTTTGGATCATTGTCCTTATGGAAGATCCAACCATGGCTCATTATAAGATTTCTGGCAGAGGCCATCAGGTTTTGATTTTTTATCTGTTGGAATTTGCTAGAATCCGTGATACCATGTATCTGAACAAGATGTCCAGGACCTCCAGCAAAAAAATAGGCCCACAACATTAAAGATCCAGCATTATATTTAACCGTGGGCATGGAGTACTTTTTATCCCTGTTTGCACCAAACCCATCTGGTGGATTTGCTGCCAAAAAGCTCTTTTTATAGTTTCATCTGACCACAGAACCAGGTCCCTTTTGAATTTCCAGTCGTGTCTGACAACTGAATATGCTGGAGTTTGTTTCTGGATGAGCAAGAAGGATTTTTCTTGAATCTCTCCCAAACAACATGTGGTGATCCAGGCAGATTCGTAACATCTTTAGTTGATTGGAACTTCTTAATTATTGTCCTGATGGTGGAAATGGGGATTTTCAATGCTTTAGCTATTTTCCTACAGCCACTTTCTATTTTGTGAAGCTCAACAATCTTTTGCTGCACATCAGAACTATATTCTTTGGCTTTACTCATTGTGATGAATGATTAAGGGAATTTGGCCTTTGTGTTTCCTCATATTTATACTCCTGTGGAACAAGACATCATAGCTGGACAATTTCATGTTCCTAGTCACCCTGGTGTGCTAAAAAAGTAAATATTAATGGGAATACACTTCAGAGATATTTTACTCATAAAAAATTCTAGGGGTGCCAATAATTGTGGCCAACGTGTTTTGGAGAAAAGCATTTATTTCATAATGTGATTTACCCCCCATTTTAAATTCTTTTACTTCAATGAAAGGTTAGATTTTTCAGAATTTTTTGAATAAAAGATCAAAAGGATAAACAATGCAGATACATTTTTTACAGCCATATTTGATCATATTTACCAGGGGTGCCAATAATTCTGACCACCACTGTATATGTTTATGCCTGTACATCATAGTAACAAGTCCCGGAAGACAGGCAATAGAAATTAATGATTCTTTCTAAAGAAATATAAAGTAAACGTATGTGAAAACAACATTATTTTTCCTAATCTGCACACTTTTGGACTAAATGCCCTAATGGTTGTTGTTTAGTGAAGCCCTGTGATCACAAATTAATATCAATAACTATCGATTGGTTTTGCATATTGATTTTGCACTTCTGAGAGGAATTAACAAATAGCTGTCACTGTAACAGCTTTTAACATAAACAGAACTCAAATATCAAAGCTAGAATCCTATATCATTCTAATGACAGACAGTTTGTCAAGATTAAATAAGAATGCTGTGGTAATAGCGTTAATAAGAATCCCCTCTCAACACACTCCATATTTTCTCTTCATGTTGTCACATAGTTTTGGCAACACATCTGGTAAGGTGGTATTTGAAAAATACATGTATTCGAAATTAAAACTGGCACTAATGTAGTAAGCAAAAAAAAAAAAAAAAAGAAACTGAGAAGTACAGTTACTACACAAATGTTAAAGGCAGTGGTAAAAAGTAAAATAAATGTAATTCTAGGTAATGGTATATACAGTATGACAGCATTAAAACCAACCAAAAATGTCAATGACAGCAGCATAAAAGATGACAATATGCACTACACTTACCAGCTGTACTTCTCCAAATGCCCCTCTTCCTATGACCTTTACCACTTCATAGTCCTCTGCTTTCATACGAAGCTCACGAATTTTGCTGATTGTGTCCTTATCTAGAAACAAAAACACATATGTACATCATCACCGAGAGCTGCAAGAAGCAATTAAGGGACCAATTTTATGAAGCGCGTTGGAGATTAATATTTTGTTAATAACGTGATAAATTATGGGGTGCAAAAGAGGGAAAACTCCAACCCCCCCTCCTGGTGATACCGCTGTTGGCACAAGTCGATTAACCAGTGGGTACATTTCCTCACCGTCACATCCCTATTTACTACTTTCTGGGGCTTGAAAGTGGTAGTTGCGTAGCTGTCTCTTCATTTATGCTCCGAAGATGACTGAAAGTTTTATGGGTTTGGAACGACATGAGGGTGAGTAATTAATGACAGAATTTGGGTAAACTAACTATTTAATGCTACACCTCTCACAACCTTTCTTTTTGCCTCCTGTTTTGCATCACGGGCCGTATCATTTCTGTGCTTCAGTAGAGCAAATCACAGTCCTAAAAACTGGACAAACTGATCGTGTTGTCTGCATACAGCATCACGGCTGCCAGTTGGTCCAGCTCAGCACAGAATGGCATGTTTTGCAACAAGGATCGTTCCATCACAATGGTGGAAAAGCAGCCAAAGTGAGTTTTTATATAGTCCTGCAGATCATCCCCCAACTCTGATAAACCATTTAATCATATGCAAGCATCTGCATATTGTTAAGAATCCATTAACAAATGGGAGGGAGGAATCAGACAACCTCGCTGTAGGAGGAAGTGAAAGAATCCATTTAGGTGAATTTGTGTACCACTGAGGGCCATAAAGGCTTTATCTAATATAACAGCTCTGCTTCCCTAGGGGACAGATAACATTTAGCCAGATTTAGTCATCGCCGACCAAGAGGGATTTCTTTTCTTTTCTTGTACGAGTCACATTTGGCACAAGTATGTTCGGACAGGGCGGAGGGGCGTCCAGAAGATTTAAAAATACAGCAGGGAAACAATATGATTTGAATTATATTCATTCTCAGATGCATGCCGATTATATTTGAATGATTCATTAAAGTTTGAAAACGTTGAAGCAAACAGAGCATTTGCACACTTGCATGTGGGGACACAAAATTTTCAAATAAATATCCAAATAAATTTAATTACTAAACTAAATTAACTATATCAACTACATTACTTGAATATATATTATAATTGAAATGAGCTAGATGACATCAGCGTTTTCTCCAGAGCGGCTGTACAGCCGAATCAAATTCTGTTCATCATTTTCCTGTTTAACACTGTGAAGCTGCTTTGAAACAATCTGCATTGTAAAAAGCGCTATATAAATAAAGTTGACTTGACTTGACTTGACGTGTGTGAGCTGAGAAAATTGTTTGAGGTATGTGGCTGTGTGACAGCATGTGAACTATTTAATGTATTTACATCTCAAAATGCTTGTATGATGCAAAATTAATGTAAACATATTCAATAATAGATTCCTAACAGAGGGGACAAACATCTGACGAGTCAAAATAGATCTGTTCAGGTGAATGCAGCTTTAACCTGATGCTCTGGGGAAAAAATAATATATATAATCTCTTTCTAGAAAACTTTTAGATACTTAAAGCACTGTGTTTACTGTATGTAATGTTTCTTTATTAGTGACTGTTTTAAATATAGTTGGTTAAAAATTACTTGACTATATGTAGTATAATTGTTTTAATGTATTCATTTGTAATTTGCATATTTAAAAAAAGACTTTTATAAGTGTATACTTTATTAAGTATTTAACTAAGTATTTAAACCATTTTATTTAAAATCATCTTTGGTATTGCAAGTTTTTGGTATTGAGTTTTAAAACAATTCAATGGAAACAGATTTCACTAATCAAACTTAACTAAGACTATTTTTGCTTTCTATCTTTTCTTGTGAAACGAGGAAGAAAGTCTAACTGCATGCTTTTTAAGAAATATCTTAGCATTAAAATAATTGTGATATTCACAATGTGCCGAAATACAGTACCGGTCAAAAGTTTGGGAACATTACTATTTTTAATGTTTTTGTAAGAAGTTTCTTATGCTCATCAAGCCGGCGTTTATTTGATGAAAAAATACAGAAAAAAGGTAATAATGTGAAATATTATTACAATTTAAAATAACGGTTTTCTATTTTAATTTACTTAAAAATATAATTTATTTCTGTGATCAATGCTAGTTGCTAGTCAGTGTCACATGATCCTTCACAAAACATTTTAATATGCTGATTTGATATTATCAATGTTGTGCTGCTTAATATTTTTTTGGAACCTGTGATTTTTTTTTTTAGGACTCATTGATAAATAAAAAGTTAAAAAGAACAGCATTTACTCAAAATAGAAATATTTTCTAACAATAGAAATCACTTTTTATCAATTTAACATCCTTTATGTATAAAAGTATTAATTTCTTTAAAACAAAAGCCCTATTTGGACGGTAATTGTTTCTCATGGAGTCGTAAGATATTTTCATCATTTACAGGGTCTAGTCATGATTTTATTCTACCACCCACGAAGAACCCCCTGGCCGAATTACCTACTGTTTTTAGACAAACACCATGGACGTGTGGTAATTTAATTGCTGTCCGAATCCACATCTCTGAGTTTTCAAGAAGAGATCCCTTCAAAATTCAATGTTTATATCCTATCTGACCACTGCGGAGCTGTAATTTGAATGCATTTTAAAGATGGACACTTTTATTACCAAAATGCTGGAAAGTATTTACAAGAAAAATATTTCATCGCCACTCAAAAGAGAAAGAAAAGAAAATCACGTAAACATTTGAAATGGGCCATTACGGCAGCAATTCTATACGTTAAAATTACCAAGCAGCTTTATTTTTAGTTAACTTAGTTCCGTTCATTTCCACGTTTTTAAAATGGCATCCATCATTTTGCGATAAAATACAAGACAGAAAAGCATTTTAACTATAATGCGTCTACATTACATAGTATCTCATTTCTGCTCGTCTTCAGTGTTCTTTAGAGCATTTGCAGTACATTTGCGGCAGATAGACTCAAGTGCGATGTACAACTCAACGGTTCAAAAACAAAAAGATAAAAGTGAGGTGAGCAACGCTATGTATTTTGCTGCCTTCACGCTCGCTGTCGTTACTAAGCAACCGGGTAAACAGCTGCTGCTTTGATGACGCAAACGCTCCCCAGTTCGGACCCAAATAATATAATATGAACACAGTCCAGCGGGGGCAGAGGGAGCAATCGAACTCGGGTTCGGTCCAGGCAATCGAACCAAGTGTGAAAACACCCAAAAACTTAAATTGTTTACGTAGATAGAACAAATGTATTGAAATATTGAATTAATAGACAATCAAATTCTATTAAATTTGTGATCAATGAGATTATCTTTTTAATCGCTTTGAACGCAGTTGACTGATTTAATTCATTATAACACTTCTGGTCTGTATGAAAGAGAAGCTTTGGTTTAGTTATATGAGAGGGATTAGCAGCAAAAAAATACTCACATAATGGTATATTTTGACAAATAATTTTCTGCCTGTTACATTCTTATATTTGTTGAAAAGTGGTTATTTTTCGGTTTGTGGAAAGGGTGAAGGTATCCAAAATATATCTATGGTTCAAATCATTTAAAAGTTTTTTAAAGCTGCAGTCCGTAAGTTTTGCCTCTTTGTCGTCATCTCTGTTTGAAACCTGCAATTGCAGGTATTTGCGTAATTATCGTCTTTACGTGGGTTGTGCATTGGCACGGCTCCTCAGCGTGGATGACTCTGATGTTTAGAGGAGTTTGTGTGGCTGTCCTTCATCACCGCACCGTTGTGGATACTGTACTTCGGAATCAGACTCTACGTCTTGGAAATATAACCAAAACAAGAATTTTCACCGGAAAATGACATCTGAACAAGTAACATGTCTGCCACTTTTGTTCTGACCAAGTAAGAAAAAAAAGCATTACAAAAAATCGATGATTAAATCTAACGATCGCTTAGCTCATATCACATCAAACCGTGCAAATTATTAAATACTTTTTTCTCAAATTGTTATACATACATACATACATACTGAAATAGACAAGTGGTTAGAATTCAATGCAATATTGTTGTTTTCGTTTTATTTTGGAGCAAATGGGAATGTGAAAATTATATTTGCTGTGGTCCCACATTTCCTTGTTTTAGCCTTCTATAGTTTAAATCTGCGTTCCAAACCTGGAAATGTAAAAAGGATCCATTGTAGTTGCTAGGTTGTTCCGGGTGGTTAGTTACTGGCCCACGTCCAAAGAACCCACCCGTGTCTCTATGACATTCTAGATCCCAGATAAGTCTATGGTAAATTTAGTCTGTTTTATCATCTCTCAGGTCTCTGTAAGAGTAATGAATGGCACAATATGTGATGCTATTCATGTCCGTAGCACAAGTTATATTACAGTTACAAGTCCAAGTTTACTACTTGGGGTAGTAAAAACTGTGCTGTGTGGAAAAAAAAAAATCATACAACGTTATCCTCCAATGTAACATTGAGAGAGAGAGAGAGAGAGAGAGAGAGAGATAATGTGGGTGACCACCATGCAGTCCCCAAAGACCTTTTGTTGAGGGAATACTTGGACAGACAAAATAGTGTCTGACTAAAAGTACTGACCCAAAAACAATGCAGTAAAGCAGCCTCAAACGGTTTTGAACAAGCTCCAGACAAAATACTTACATCTATTCAAGAAGTTATCGATGCTTTTGTTTTTCCTCAGGGCCGGAAAATCAAGGTCATAAACCAGAGCATCCAAACTGTCCTGAAATAAAACAAAAAACAAATATTACTTCAGTGGAATATGAATTTTGTATCTTCTGATCAGTAGTTGTGCTGCATATAATCATTATTGATCACTTTTACAGACTACAATAAATGTTTTCGCAGACTTATCAAGAAATGTACAGTTTCAAGTCGTTGCATTGAATGAAAGAATGAATGTGCAGTGTTTTCTGATAGCAGAAACTCTAGCGTAGGTTCCCACAGCCTGTTAACATAATAAAACACAGCACATTGTAAACATGCTAACATGTCTCGAAATTCATCATCTTCAAAGCACAGCCACTACAAATATTAAAGCTAAAATTCTAACTCTAAAGACAATAAACCTATATAAATCAACCAATCATCATAGTAGTCAATAAGAGTAACCATCTGCACAATCAAACGCTGACTGTTTAACCTGCTGTTTAGAAACACAACAGCAAGTGCATTGTTATGTTGCAGGCTTGCAGCCTCAAATTATTGAATATTTCTAAAGCATTTTTTTTTTATAAAATTTGTTTTACATGTCATCAAAATCCTTTGTTTTCAGGTTTAAATTAGACTTGACCTCTGCTGTATGATGCGTCACAGGGATTACCAACAAAAGTACATTTTATGTGATCAACTTTGTGCACAACTACACAAAAAAGAATGTCATGTCCCCATTAAATGAGGAAACTGAAGATTGTCTGAGGTTTTGAGAGACCACACGGCACGCTTGAACTAGTCACGGGTGACTTAGACATCGAGGATTACACTAGATTAGGATTAATCCTGCTGATGTAATTTATGCCACTGCTAACCTGGTTAGATCAGTCTGCAGTTTCTTAACCTTGAACAGCTGATAGGAATGTATACATTATATACAGTATACATGTACTTAAACTATATACACTCACCTAAGGATTATTAGGAACACCATACTAATACTGTGTTTGACCCCCTTTCGCCTTCAGAACTGCCTTAATTCTACGTGGCATTGATTCAACAAGGTGCTGAAAGCATTCTTTAGAAATGTTGGCCCATATTGATAGGATAGCATCTTGCAGTTGATGGAGATTTGTGGGATGCACATCCAGGGCACGAAGCTCCCGTTACACCACATCCCAAAGATGCTCTATTGGGTTGAGATCTGGTGACTGTGGGGGCCATTTTAGTACAGTGAACTCATTGTCATGTTCAAGAAACCAATTTGAAATGATTCGAGCTTTGTGACATGGTGCATTATCCTGCTGGAAGTAGCCATCAGAGGATGGGTACATGGTGGTCATAAAGGGTTGGACATGGTCAGAAACGATGCTCAGGTAGGCCGTGGCATTTAAACGATGCCCAATTGGCACTAAGGGGCCTAAAGTGTGCCAAGAAAACATCCCCCACACCATTACACCACCACCAGCCTGCACAGTGGTAACAAGGCATGATGGATCCATGTTCTCATTCTGTTTACGCCAAATTCTGACTCTACCATCTGAATGTCTCAACAGAAATCGAGACTCATCAGACCAGGCAACATTTTTCCAGTCTTCAACTGTCCAATTTTGGTGAGCTTGTGCAAATTGTAGCCTCTTTTTTCTATTTGTAGTGGAGATGAGTGGTACCCGGTGGGGTCTTCTGCTGTTGTAGCCCATCCGCCTCAAGGTTGTGCGTGTTGTGGCTTCACAAATGCTTTGCTGCATACCTTGGTTGTAACGAGTGGTTATTTCAGTCAAAGTTGCTCTTCTATCAGCTTGAATCAGTCGGCCCATTCTCCTCTGACCTCTAGCATCAACAAGGCATTTTCGCCCACAGGACTGCCGCATACTGGATGTTTTTCCCTTTTCACACCATTCTTTGTAAACTCTAGAAATGGTTGTGCGTGAAAATCCCAGTAACTGAGCAGATTGTGAAATACTCAGACCGGCCCGTCTGGCACCAACAACCATGCCACGCTCAAAATTGCTTAAATCACCTTTCTTTCCCATTCTGACATTCAGTTTGGAGTTCAGGAGATTGTCTTGATCAGGACCACACCCCTAAATGCATTGAAGCAACTGCCATGTGATTGGTTGATTAGATAATTGCATTAATGAGAAATTGAACAGGTGTTCCTAATAATCCTTTAGGTGAGTGTATATTCATTTAATTATCACATTTGAAATGTAATAATCGCACTAAGCCATATCACAATTCCAGTTTTATTTTGATTAGGGCTGTCACCATTTCTCACCTAAATTCGAGTACTCAATTTAAAAAAATCCTCAATTGCAATTTACCTGTGTTGAGTACCCGGCAAAATACCGGAGGTGACGCATTCCATGGATGAGAATCCATGAACTGCATTATTAGACCGTTTTCTAAGGCCGCATGATTTATTAACACCATTTAAAAACCATACTATAGCACAGTGTTATTGTGAATTCACAATGGCTGCGAATCGATTAAATAAATATATAAACTGCAGGTTTAATTTGCACTAATTATTTACATGCGTGTAGGTTACGTGCGTCTCAGAGTGGCTCCATTCCCAGTAAATGATGTTCCACATGAACTGCTATCATTGTCTCAATCTCCATCTCTGCATATGCTGAGAGTTTGTAACATACATCTGGGAACACAATGTGTGTCATTTTATCTGATTTATAACGTAAATCATTTATAAACCTACACCAACACAGGAGAATACATCAATATGTTTCTAAATATACAACTGTTCATTGTGATTTCAAAATACGTTCAAACCCTTTTTCTGAGTTTGCATGTTTTGATGTCCACATTTTCTTGTTCAAAAAAATTACATTGGCTGTAGCATTTCTATCATAAAGAAGTGGCCAAATATTAAAGATCAAGTAAACATTTGAATTACATATTGTTTGGCCAATATTAAACAAAGATTTAATCTGCTGTAAAGTGCAACAACAACAGGCCACTGGCGCCCTCTGCAGGCATTTGTTATAGGGCACGAAAACAAGTCAGTATCTGGTGTGACCACCATTTGCCTCACGCAGTGCAATACTCTTCAATACTCTCAATCTCTTTTGCATAGAGTTGATCAGGTTGTTGCTTGTGGCCTGTGGAATGTGGAATGTTGGTCCACTCCTCTTCAATGGCTGTGCGAAGTTTCTGGATATTGGCAGGAACTGGAACACGCTGTCGTATACGCCGATCCAGAGCATCCCAAACATGCTCAATGGGTGACATGTCCGGTGAGTATGCTGGCCATGCAAGAACTGGGATTTATTCAACTTCCAGGAATTGTGTACACATCCTTGCAACATGGGGCTGTGCATTATCATGCTGCAACATGAGGTGATGGTCGTGGATGAATGGCACAACAGTGGGCCTCAGGATCTCGTCATGGTATCTCTGCATTCAAAATGCCATCAATAAAATGCACCTGTGTTCGTTGTCCATAACATACGCCTGCCCATACCATAACCCCACCACCACCATGGGCCACTCAATCCACAACGTTGACATCAGCAAACCGCTCACCCACACGACGCCATACACGCTGTCTGCCATCTGCCCTGTACAGTGAAAACCGTGATGCATCCGTGAAGAGAACACCTCTCCAAAGTGCCAGACGCCATCGAATGTGAGCATTTTCCCACTCAAGTCGGTTACGACGACGAACTGCAGTCAGGTCGAGACCCCGATGAGGACGACAAGCATGCAGATGAAGATGCTGGATGTGGAGGTCCTGGGCTGGTGTGGTTACACATGGTCTGCGGTTGTGAGGCCGGTTGGATGTACTGCCAAATTCTCTGAAACGCCTTTGGAGACGAATTATGGCAGAGAAATGAACATTCAATTCACGGGCAACAGCTCTGGGGGACATTCCTGCAGTCAGCATGCCAATTGCATGCTCTCTCAAAACTTGCGACATCTGTGGAATTATGCTGTGTGATAAAACTGCACATTTTAGAGTGGCCTTTTATTGTGGCCAGCCTAAGGCACACCTGTGCAATAATCATGCTGTCTAATCAGCATCTTGATATGCCACACCTGTGAGGTGGATGGATTATCTCAGCAAAGGAGAAGTGCTCACTAAAACAGATTTAGAGAGATTTGTGATGAATATTTGAGAGAAATAGGCCTTTTCTGTACATAGAAAAAGTCTTAGATCTTTGATTTCAGCTCATGAAAAATGAGGGCAAAAACAAGTGTTGCGTTTATAATTTTGTTCAGCGTATTTTAAGTAATTTTAAAGGCTATTGTTTGCTTAGGTCTATTTCTATTACCACAAAAAAAATCTGATTACTCGATTAACCGGCAAAATAGTCAACTGATTACCAAAATAATCTTAATTTTGATTATTCGTGCAGCCCTACATCAAGGTCTCTTTTATGGCATTCTGAGCTATAGCTTTAGTATTGTTATTCTTCAACATAGCCATAGTTTATAATTCTCCTTTTCCTGTCAGCTGTCATTAAAACAATGCCATGAACAATTCTGTGCCCCGTTAAACTGTTGATGAAAACAGAACGTGCAGATTCAATTTTTTGGGGCACTAATGCATCACGTGTACTTGTAAGTGCTTACGCGACATCAATTCAATAAGACTCATGAAGCGCAAAGGATCCACAGCTTGATCTTTTATTAAGGTTATTTCTCCTTAATACAAATATTTTATTTCTTAAAAATCACTATGTAATCAGACACAAAAAATAATAATTCTTTAAAAAAAAAAACTTTCATTTTTTTTTTTTAAAATCAAGGATTTTCAAGGGCAATATTCAAAATTCAGGCACATTTCAAACCTTGAAAAAAATAACGGTTAAAATCAAGCATTTTCTAAACATTTTACAAACTGTGGTAATAACAAACCTCTCCGTTCAGCAATGAAAGTTTGCATAACATCCTGCCACAGAGAATTCTGGATGGCCACAGTCACATTCCGCAGCAGGACTGTACACGTCAGAGAGCTATTTTAAGAATGCGGCCAAACAAGCTCCCAACAAAGTAGAGGAAAAAACAGCCAAGACCACAGTCAGAAAGAGAAGAGGGCCTTACGGGGCTCCATACTGAGATTTGAGAGGCGTGGCACCAGTACCATCAAGTTCTACAGACTGTGGCACCAGCACCGCACATGCAATATTATTAATATTCAGGGCTCAACGCTAAGGATTTTTTCTACTGGCCCGCTTGGGCCAGTGGTTCAAATTTTTACTTGCCCTGCCAAAAATTTTACTGGCCCCACCACAAAAAAGTTATAAATAAAATAAAATAGGCCTAGTTATTGTTTTAGATGTTTTTGATCCACCTTAAAAAAAAAAAAAATTATGACACCAAAAACTACTAGCCTAACTCATAAATTTTAAATATGGTTAAAGATGGTCAGTAATGGAATAAGAACAAATAATCAAATTAAGAGCAATAGCACAAATAAACACAACAGAACAAACATATACAAGTGAAATAAACAGGTCTTTTCAGGTTTTTCATGTAGGTCTAAACTAGATTTTCAGTTACAGAAATAGTAAATCAAATGTAAAATATTTGTAAAATAAATAAAATGTAAAATATTTTTTATGTCTTTTGTTTGAATAACATAAAAACAGACAAAAGCAGGAATATTAGGCTGCTGTGACTGCATGGATCTAATATAAAGTCTAATATATCTAATATATGTACTTTATCTCTCACGTTTCCGTTCACTTAAGACATAAACGACTACGTTTACGATGACACTCGACAAGACAGGCATTTTGGCGTAATTTTGTGTGAATATGTCCATTCAAGCTCAGAAAGACGTGAAAGTGTATTCGCACGCTGTGAGACAAGGCATTCTGGGCACGCGCATTTGATGTGTGTTCCACACACAATTTATCACACAGCACGCGAGTACCAAACTGAGAGACGTGGGTACCTTCGCGTCTACTTGCACTTGAATATTTAAGCTGGCAAGGCTTAAAAACATGCGCAAATTATCAACTTCCATCAACTGGCCTGAGTGTCTTTCGTGCTTGCCCCGGGCCATCAGGCAGTCCTTATTGTCGATCCCTGATATTACATGTTTTGTCTCTCAGAAATGAATATTTGACAGTAGCTGGAGTTGGGATGCAGAAAAATGAAAATATTCTAACTGACAGAGTTAAGACTACAACATATTAAAATTAACCATTGGTCTTCCATAGTATTATAGATTTGTAGATCATGATAACCACAGGTAAAATCACGCATGGCAGCTCACTAACATGGTAAAAAGTAACTACATGGTTTCTATGGTATTTGATATTAAAAAAATGCCTAATGCCTAAACATATTTAAAAGAAACAAATGTACAAAAACTGCTACAGCTTAATATTTAATAACATTTAAAATTCAACATGAATATGCAATGTATCTGCCACAATACCAAGGTTACAGTTAGTGTTACTACAGTAAATCTATGATAAATGTTGGTGGTTTAAAAAGCCTACGGACTGGATCATTGTGGCTCAATGTTTCTCCTGTTTCATCTGGCTTTAAACTAGTTTAAATAGTTGAGAAATTTGTGGTTTTATCTGAGAAATCAAACAGTTCTCACTGGATCTCACAGCACTGTTTGGTGTTTGGTTTACACCTCGGATGGCATGAGAGTGAGTGAGTGAGTGATGAGAGAATTTGCGTTGGAGTATGCCTTTAAAGTCTCCTCCTTTGGCCCTTGGCCTTTGAGCAAAGTCTCCACATCACTTAAAGTCTGACAAAGCAATGGAACAGACAACAGTAGGTCCTTAAAGAGTATATCAGAAGAAAAACTTGGAGACTGAGAACAGTTTCTAAAAACAGCCCAAAAGCCAAGGCCATAATAAAAGTGTAAAAACAAACAGAGCTAGTTTCTATTTTTTTAAATGTCTCTAGTAACCTCAGCAATCACAGATTTGACAGTACTCTATACTACCAATACTGCAGAAAGACTGGTAGTATAGAGTACTGTCAAATCTGTGATTGCTGAAATACTGATTTTGTTCAGCTTCAGTATGAGCTCACTGACTGAGTTGTACACTTTCATGCATCCTGTGTAGAGTCAGTGTAGAGTCAGACACAATGTAAATAAAAGATTCATTCGTCAGTGTAGCCAGTTTCATTGATTACAATGGGAGTTTTGGCAAGAGTGCAGAACTTAATGAGCTCACAGGAAAAATATGTATTACGATAAAACATTTTAAGTAAAATCAAAGAAATAGTCAACCAAAAATGTTTAATTCTGTCAATTTACTCACACTCATTTCATTCCAAACCTGTGTGCATTTTCTTCTGCAGAATACAAAAGAAGATATTTTTAAGAATGTTGATAACCAAAAAGTTTTGGTTTCCATTGTATAGACAAAAAATACAATGGAAGTCAAAGGGAACTGAAACAGTTTGGATCCCAATGTTATTCAAAATATCATCTTTCATTTTCCACAGAAAAAAAAGAACGTCATACAGGTTTGGAATAACATATTGGTGAGCAAACGATTTTCATTTTTGGGTGGACTAACACTTTAAACACCATTCTTCCACTAGAAAAAAATAATGCTTGACAATAAACAGCAACTGAATGCTCCTAGGTGTAACATAGCTCAAATAAATACAGAGACTAGGGAATGTTCTCATGCACTGTGTCTGTCTCATTTACACAACACAGTATATGATATTTCCTCACGCACATACATCTGACTATCTCTCAGCATAAGAAAACCTTCTGAACACTCAAATCTGCCTGAGAAGCATCATTTAAAGGAGTCATGACAAGAAATCAAATTTGCCTTGATCTTTTGACATATAAGAGGTCTTTACCATTAAAACATCCAGAAAGTTTCAGAGCTTAAAACATCCTCATTATAAACAAAAGCATGTATATAATCAAGCTTGAAAAACAGCTCGTTTTGCGGGATATTATGACATCACATGGGCAAATACATTTACATATGACTGCCTCCAGAGCAAGACATCCATATGAGGGATGTCAATTTACACAAATTCCCATGATCGATTGTCGTTTAAATTAACGATCAATTAATCGTTAGCCTTAATACTGTAATGAGTCTACTGCAGTGTCTTATAGTCAACAGCATGACAGGGTGTGCAAATGCTGTTCAAATCATGTTCCTCACCAAATGATTGAGAAGGGTTTTTAAATCTAAATAAAGGGCTATAGGATTGTAAAATGAGTCGATGTGATTGATCATTTAATTAAATTACTTATTTAATAATCAAATATAATGACTAATACAACGTGTTGCCGCCTCAGATGTGTGCACATGCTCTTCCTGGAGCAACGCACTGAAAACAGCAACTAAACCCAAATAATTCACAATGTTTTATTACAATATTGCCCTCTTTATAAATGTTATGCACTATGATAGTCCCAATCATACTCATTATTAGTTGTGCATTGCTGTTTGAGCTGCATGCGCTGAAGCTGATCACCGGCATGCTGATTACCGCGTTAATTCTTAAAGGAAGGGGTCTAATGCTATTTCATGCGTTCTGACTTATTAACTCTGTTAAAGAGTTGGATGCTCATGCGAAACATGGTCAAAATTTTAAAAAATTAGTTGGACGTATGAGAGTATTTCTATGCCAACTACAGGTGCTGGTCATATAATTAGAATACCATCAAAAAGTTGATTTATTTCACTAATTCCATTCAAAAAGTGAAACTTGTATATTATATTCATTCATTACACATGATATATTTCAATTGTTTATTTCTTTTAATTTTGATGATTATAACTGACTAAGGAAAATACCAAATTCAGTATCTCAGAAAATTTGAATATTACTTAAGACCAATACAAAGAAAGGATTTTTAGAAATCTTGACCAACAGAAAAGTATAAACATGAAATGTATGAGCATGTACAGCACTTAATACTTAGTTGGGGCTCCTTTTGCCTGAATTACTGCAGCAATGCGGCGTGGCATGGAGTCGATCAGTCTGTGGCACTGCTCAGGTGTTATGAGAGCCCAGGTTGCTCTGATAGTGGCCTTCAGCTCTTCTGCGTTGTTGGGTCTGGCATATCGCATCTTCCTCTTCACAATACCCCATAGATTTTCTATGGGGTTAAGTTCAGGCGAGTTTGCTGGCCAATTAAGAACAGGGATACCATGGTCCTTAAACCAGGTACTGGTTGCTTTCAAGTCCTGTTGGAAAATGAAATCTGCATCTCCATAAAGTTGGTCAGCAGCAGGAAGCATGAAGTGCTCTAAAACTTCCTGGTATATGGCTGCGTTGACCTTGGACCTCAGAAAACACAGTGGACCAACACCAGCAGATGACATGGCACCCCAAACCATCACTGACTGTGGAAACTTTACACTGGACCTCAAGCAATGTGGATTGTGTGCCTCTCCTCTCTTCCTCCAGACTCTGGGACCCTGATTTCCAAAGGAAATGCAAAATTTACTTTCATCAGAAAACATAACTTTGGACCACTCAGCAGCAGTCCAGTCCTTTTTGTCTTTAGCCCAGGCGAGACGCTTCTGACGCTGTCTGTTGTTCAAGAGTGGCTTGACACAAGGAATGCGACAGCTGAAACCCATGTCTTGCATACGTCTGTGCGTAGTGGTTCTTGAAGCACTGACTCCAGCTGCAGTCCACTCTTTGTGAATCTCCCCCACATTTTTGAATGGGTTTTGTTTCACAATCCTCTCCAGGGTGCGGTTATCCCTATTGCTTGTACACTTTTTTCTACCACATCTTTTCCTTCCCTTCACCTCTCTATTAATGTGCTTGGACACAGAGCTCTGTGAACAGCCAGCCTCTTTTGCAATGACCTTTTGTGTCTTGCCCTCCTTGTGCAAGGTGTCAATGGTCATCTTTTGGACAACTGTCAAGTCAGCAGTCTTCCCCATGATTGTGTAGCCTACATAACTAGACTGAGAGACCATTTAAAGGCCTTTGCAGGTGTTTTGAGTTAATTAGCTGATTAGAGTGTGGCACCAGGTGTCTTCAATATTGAACCTTTTCACAATATTCTAATTTTCTGAGATACTGAATTTGGGATTTTCCTTAGTCAGTTATAATCATCAAAATTAAAAGAAATAAACAATTGAAATATATCATGTGTAATGAATGAATATAATATACGTTTCACTTTTTGAATGGAATTAGTGAAATAAATCAACTTTTTGATGATATTCTAATTATATGACCAGCACCTGTACACTTCTTCCGGATTCAAACAAGTTTCGGAACGTTTTTTAGAGTATGGCCATGTCAAAATGTGTGGAATTCCTTGTATGGGCACTTCTCCAGGAAGAGCGCATGCAAAGCGAGAGCAAGAGTGCTTCGTTCGGGTTGCGGGAGCTGTCGGCAGCGCTTTGTTTTTAGACCACAACATCAACAATGTCACTAAAGAAGTGTGTTTCTGGTTATGAGGAAAAGATAAGCTTGTTCAGCTTCCCAAATAACCCAGCATTAAGGAAACATTGGATGCAGTTTGTTTTTCCGGAGCAGCAGTTTGTTTGCTCCCGGTCACGAGTCGAAGCTGCATCAAATGTCTGTGTTTTGTTGGCAATCGGCACGCAAGTGCATATAAATGTAAACAACACGAATGTATAGTGAATAGAAAGTTATCCAGGGAGGGATAATGCCATGAATGTATTGTATGTTTGTTTATATATATATATATATATATCTCTTTATATATATCTTTTATAAATCTAATAAAACTAAATACTTTTTTGAGATATGAAGGATGCAGTGCTATTCTGTAGATACTCAAGATTAATATGAGATTGGCTGAAACTAGCTGAGATTAGCTGTGTGTGTTACTCATCGCATCTGGCAACCACAAGCATGACTGCTAGTGGAGGCTTGTTACCAATGCAAGATAATGCAAATCCCAAAGAAAAAATACGTTTAGATAAATAACGAGCGGGCCAATATCGTGACAATTATTTGTAATCAATCGAGAGAATCAGATATCGTTATTGCGATTAAAATACGATTAATCGTGCAGCCCTAGTTCACATATGGGCCAAAAATCCTGAGAAACGTGCTCAGACCCCTGAAAAGCCCACCCTAACTCTTATGCCATCCGAGGTGAAAAGACTTTTTTAGAAAAATAAATTAATCTCTTTAAGTCCATAATATAATGCATGGACCCAAAATTCTTAAGTGTTGTAAAGCACATACAAGACCATAATCCATACGACTCCAGTGAATGAATCAATGTCTTCTGAAGCCAAATGATAGCTGTAAGAAAACCATTTACATATGGGTGAATTCCAATCAGAAATGAGCATCTTTTGCAGTACTCCTCAATATCCTCAGAAGGGCAGAGCACTTGAAGTGGGGACTTTAGTGGGAGCCGGGCACTTGTGTGTGATAATGAAGCCATTTGGAATGAACTTGGCAACGGGAGCAATGAAAGACAACAATTTCCTCATTATCTTCAACTGGAATGTTATTATGACATGCAACGCGCTCCAATCAACCCATTAGCTGCTCTCACAAAACTACTTTTATAAAAGCGTTTTTTAAATATGCTTTTTGTGTGTGTGTCCGTTCACTCTCTGCTTTTAACTTATGCATATTAAAATATGCCGCCTCTTCTTTGGACCCTGCAGGTATTCACATTTAACGTATCTCTACTATTACAAATTTCTTACCTATGAAACTTTTGAAGCTTCATATGAAATGAATGACGAAGATATGTGTAATAGGCAAACAAACCAAAACAAAACGTGCTCCAGACTATTGTGAACGCGCTCAGGACTGTTTATGCAACAATATTCAGTTTCTAGAACAATCTGATTGCTTCGATTCATAAGACCTCAATGTATCATCAGGAGCCACGGGTATTAATTCTGTTTTGCATGTATGTTTTTTGACTCTCAAAGTGACGGTAGCCATTGACTTGCATTATATGATTCACCAAGGACCACAGTTTCAACTAAAAATCTTTTTTACATTTCTACTGAGGAAAAAAGTCACCTACATCTTAGATGGCCTGAGGGTGGGGAAATTAACAGCAGTATTTAATTTTTAGGTGAACTATCCCTTTAATAGAGAAGTTGTGTGTTGAATAACTTAAAAAACAGCCATGCTTCCACCTCGCTGCTGAGAAATATAATGTAGCATTCTAGTGAATCTATTTTAATAAAAGACGCGAGCAGTGTTGACAACAGGTTTCTCTGCTCCTGAATGGTTGTGTGTGCGCTGCGCGATCTCTGATCTCTGTGTGCGAGTGGCTGTCTGTATGTGTGTGAATGCGCTTCAATGAAGCCGTACAGTAATGAAGCAAATTATGTCATAGCTTAATGTATGCAGGCCCCAATCCGCCCAGGCCCATATGCACTGCATACCATGCATACCCAGGAACTTTTTTAAACCTTGGGGGGAAAAAAATTGAAGTACTTTCCATCCATCCAAAACATTAACATACACAGACGCAACCACATAATGTCTTTCCAGTGAAATGCCAATGTCCTGAGGGTAGTGCCTCTCATTTCCTATTGCCACCTCACACCCAAGAGAAACCAAATTTACTTCACAAACTGGCCTGTCTGTGAAAAGCAGAAGTAGGATCTCCATCAATGCACTCTCTGTTCCTTCAGTGAAGCTTAAAAGGATAGTTCACCCTAAAATGAAAATTTCATCATTTACTCACCCTGGTGTTGTTCTAATGCCGTATGCCATTTTTTCTTTTTCGGAGCACAAAAGGACAAATTTTAAGAAATGTCCCTTTCACGCTCATCCATATAATGGCAGTAAATAGCAACCAGCATCAAGCTTTTTAAGAAAGATGCAAAAGTATCACAGAATGGTCCGATGCAACATATGTCATATATTCCAAGTGTTCAGGGGGTATATGATAGGGTTTGGAGAAAATGTATTTAACGAAAATCCTGAGCTTGGCCGTTGGTCCTCTGTGCACAGTGCTGCCGTTCACTCTGCCTCGCTCAGAAAAGGCAAACAAATTGTGAGATATGAAGATTATAAAAACTTGTTGTTTCAGTTTGTTTTTCACCAAACCCTACTGAATACCACCAGAACACTTGGAATATATACGACACGTGTCACATAGGACCACTCTCTGATACTTTTTGATCTTTTTTTAAAGCTTGATGCTGGTCGCCATTCACTGCCATTATATGGATGAAAGTAATCGGGATTTTGTTTTTAATTCTCCTTTTGTGGTTTGAAAAGAAAGAACGACATACTCCATTAGAACAACACTAGGGTGAGTAAATGACTTTCTGCGAGGGAACGCCCTCCGGCTTCGAGTATGAATGAAACGTACATTACATGACAGTGTTCACTCAACCGGCTCGTGATCACGCTTCGCAGAGCTGGGCCAAGGCAGGAATTTGTAGTTAAAGGGATAGTTGAAAAATGAAAATTAGCCCATGATTTACTCAACCTCAAGTCATCTTTAGTTGTATATGACATTCTTCTTTCAGACGGACACAATTGGAGTTATATTAAAAAAATGTCCTGGCTCTTCCAAGCTGGGCTGGGCAACAAACGCAATCCCCTCTTCTCTTATATCAAAATCCTCCGCCATTTCTCTTTAAAAATTCCCGTTTTAGACTTCTAATTCATGACCAGTGTTTTGTTTTGCTCTATCCTCTGCGCTTCTGCGTTCGTCAATACACATGCAAAAAAAGGGTTCAAGGGTTACTCTTTCGCCGTAAATCGATGCGTACAGCAGTCCGCCGGAAGTTAGTTATTTTAGTCTTTAAAGTTTTAAATATGGATATTTTTCTTACACAAACACATCATTTCGCTTCGGAAGGCCTTTATTAACCCCCCGGAGCCGTGTCGAGCACTTTTATGATGGAGAGATGCACTTTTATGGACTTTAAAACAGAAACAACCATTTACTGCCATTATAAAGCTTGGAAGAGCCAGGACTTTTTTAATATAACTCTGATTGTATTCACCTGAAAGAAGAATGTCATATACACCTAGGATGACTAGAGGGTGAGTAAATCATGGGCTAATTTTCATTTTTGGGTGAACTAACCCTTTAAGGAGTATATAATTTTTAAAAAATTCTGAAAATGACTGATCATTTCACTAGAAAAGACCCTTATTTATCAGCTGGGGTTGTGTGGAGCTGTCCAAATATGGATTTCGGAGCATCAAACATGTTTTACGGTGAGCAGAATTTTTCTTATACTTATGTCAAAATCCAGGAATTTTTCCTCCAAAACCTAATTTCTCTTCAGCTGAGAAAAGAAATTCATATATCTTGAATAGCCATGGGTGAGTAAATAATAAGAACATTTTCATTTTTGGGTGAACTATTCCTTTAAAGGGATAGTTCACCCAAAAATCAAAATTATGGCATCATTTACTCACCCTCAAGCCATCCTAGGTGTATATTAGGGGGGTAAATCGGAAAGTTCATCACGATTCGATATATCAATTCTCATAGCCAGCGATACAATATTTTCTGATACCTCAAAAAGTTCTTCGATACTATTATGATACGATTAGATTCAGGGGTATATCGATTAATATTTCGATATATTATGTGCCTATTTTACACAACCAGTTACATTTTATTAACTCACAACTGCAAACAAAATATATAACAAATATTTATTTCAAAATGTCACATCCTGCATCCTGATTGGGACATCCACAAACAAAAAATTCACACAGTAATCTAATGACAGCTTATGACAACACACGCGTCACAGCTCCTATGCAGCAGTTCGTGCATTTTCTTTTAACGGTTTTAAATTTCAGTTACTGTGTGTGAAGAATGATCTAGAAGCGCTCTATTCTCCTTATATGCAAAACGATAGACCTTTGTCTACTGAAGCGCAAAAATAAGTAAAAGACGACTCAATTCAGTGGCCTATTTGTGCGCTGTTTGAGATGAGCACGCGCTGCTTTTTGCAAGGCTTTAAACACGAGCAAATTATAAACTTTGTAAAGATTCAGCACTGTCCTGATAAGGACAGTGACCGTTCCATCGACTGGCCTGAGCGTCTTTCACAAGCTCTGAGAGGTCATTTAAACAAGAATGCACACATTGGCAATAATGCATAGACTGACAGTGTGTGAAAATGTGGAGTGTTAAAACAAATGTGCCTCTTAAATATATAAATAGCCTACAGGTATCGATTTTTAACATGTTGCATCGTATCATTAGACTTTAGATCGATGTATCGATCTATATTGATGTATTGTTACACCCCTAGTGTATATGACATTCTTTATATTAAAAAATGTCCTGGCTCTTCCAAGCTTTATAAATGGCAGTGAATGGCAGACCAAAATTTGAAGCCCAAAAAAAGTGCATCCATCCATTATAAAAGTACTCCATGCGGCTCTGGGGGTTAATAAAGGCCTTCTGAAGCGGGTTTTGTACGAAATTTTAAACTATATAAAGTAAAATATCTAGCTTCCGGCGGACACCCTTCTGTATTCAACTTACAAAGAAAGTATAACGCCTCTCGCAGTTCAAAAAAGCTTTTTTTCTTACACAAACCCATCAATTCGCTTCAGAATTCCTTTATTAACCCCCGGAGCCGTGTGGATTACTTTTATAATGGTTGGATGCACTTTTTTGGGCTTCATTTTGGTCTGCCATTCACTGCCATTATAAAGCTTGGAAGAGCCAGGACATTTATTAATATAACTCTGATTGTATTCATCTGAAAGAAGAATGTCATATACACCTAGGATGGCTTGAGGGTGAGTAAATCATGGGTTCTCATGTTTGGGTGAACTATCCCTTTAAGTGCTGCATTACAGGACATTCACACAGGACATGGAATAGAACAGAAAATGGCAGTTTTATACTGACAAGTAGGGCTGGGCGGTATATCGAGTTTGTACGATATATATTTTCAGAAACGTTATGGAATAAGGGCAATACCGTTTATATCGATATACAGTAGATTGATACGAGCGCATCTGAAAAATAGCGGAGTACGCAGAGTGAGCTGATGCAGGGAACGTGCATGATAGTCAAGTCAAGTCAAGTCAACTTTATTTATATAGCGCTTTTTACAATGCAGATTGTTTCAAAGCAGCTTCACAGTGTTAACAGGAAAATAATGAACAGAATTTGATTCGGCTGTACAGCCGCTCTGGAGAAAACGGTGATGTCATCTAGCTCATTTCAATTATCATATATATTCAAGTAATGTAGTTGATATAATTTAGTTTAGTAATTACATTTATTTGGATATTTATTTGAAAATTTAGTGTCCCCAACTGAGCAAGCCAGAGGCGACAGCGGCAAGGAACCAAAACTCCATCAGGTGTCCTATGATACAACCTACATGTCCTCAACATGACACATGCTTTATATTAAGGGCTTCAAAATAACTGGTAAGATATAGGCTAGTTAACACGTATAGTTTAAAGCAGCTTGCCGTCAGATGCTCTGGGCTATTTGTGCTGACAGACAGATAAATACTCGCACTGTTTAATGCGTCTGAGATGTGGTGCTTTCCTCAGTGAATAACTTACATTTCACAGGTATATTCTCCATCTGTAAATGTTAGAAAGCATGGGCGTCAGAAGCAAAAAAACTGTGGGTGGGTCCAAAATTTTTTACTGGAGTAGATGCCATTTACATTAAGTGCAAATAGCTTGCCTTGTTTACTAAACGCCTGGTTGTGACAGACAAAATTGTGGAAGACTCCAAATTACTTAAGGTGGTAATAGTGTAGGGGTAAGGCCATTCAAATATGTAAATTTTGCTGTCCGGAGAGGACGAGTCTTCTGCATGCGAATCTCCGCTAAATTCAGGCTTACGTGAACGAGCGTCGCCTCATGCATGCGCGGCAAACAGACAGAGAGCAACTGAATAGGAATGCAATAATTCTGACTAAAATATACATATTTCTAAAATATTTGTTGTTGGACAATAAATGTGCCATATGTGGAATTTTAAACCTACAAGTAAGTATATTTTTATGAAAGTGACCATTATAATGGGGTGATCAAATGTAGTCTAATATGCGTTTTTTTTTTTCATTTTTAGTTTAGTGAATTATAAATTTAGTTTTTAGATTGTAATGTTACAATGTTAGAATGTAATGTGATTTTAACCCCCTTTTTGCACATAATATATTGCATAGCCTACATTACATTCACTGTATTTGTTTATAGCCTTTAACATCAACATTGTTTTTAGGACATCATTGGGCAGGATGTGAAACAAAATTTATTATTATTAAAATAAATACTTTTTTTTTTTTTTTATCCAAACAGAAAAACATAGAAAATACTGGGATATATACCGTGTATCGCCATTCAACCAAAAAATACTGAGATATGATTTTTTGGCCACATCGCCCAGCCCTACTTAAAAGCACCACTCATTTTCTTCAGAAAATATACAAACCTTTGAAAGAGGAAATTATACAATGATACAATGCTTATTGAAACAATCCTTTTCTTTAGAATAGAAAGAAACCATTTCGCTTCACCAACCTGCCATCAAAATCTCTCCTACACCACTTCAACAGTCTGAAATACATTCCATGCATTAGCTGTGCTTCGCTGCACACGTGCTAGAGACAACATCACAGCTGAGACTGTGGCCGTTTCTCAACATGCGATCTTGTGTATTCATTAAACCATCATCACCATCCACCAAAGTTCAACTCCAGTACTCAAGAAAACAAGCACAGAGGACACATACAATTATCTATATGTGTTTTTGATATCAGGGATGCATCAAATGTGGACCTAACTTGGTTAGGATCAAACCAATAGAAATCCCAGAAGTCATTGTGGGCAGAAGCCTGCAAGTTTTAGACTTCTTTTGATCCCACAGCATGTGACGGCTGATGAGAGTAAACATTTGTTGTTTTGTTTGGCATCATTTTAATAAAGTAATAAGACATGGAGAAAGTCGTTTTTATTGATATATGTAACACTGATGCAAGACTTGGCAAGACTGGTCTTCACGAGAACGCAACTTCGTTCTTCTTTGCGTTATTGAAATTCAGAAACAGCCTTACTCACCACTCATTCACCTACTACTTAAGCAAGCACCAACAAAACCACAGAAGGGAGTTTCTGTAGTAATTACGTGACATAAAGCATGAGAAAGCCCGGAAGTCTTTAAACAGTTAACACAACCTCAGGGCGAAAAAACAAATCTGCTAGTGAGAGGTGTAAAGGAAGTGCCATGCTTTGTCAGTATGACGAATTTACAAAACTGTTTTACATTAGTTTTACGACCTAATTATCGACTGGACTGGACACTACAGTACAAAGTGGAGTTTTTATATGAATTAAATAAAACTCAAAGAAACAACCATGTAAGGCTGGAACAAAGTCAACTAAACTACTAATCCAGATCTGATGTGTGGTATAGGCCTGGACTAAAGAGTATAAGGAGAAAGACTTGTTGAGCTACAATCTAGTTGACCCCTAGCAGTCTTCTTTACACAGTTTAACATGCCAGCAACACTGATACAGATGCAGGACATAACATTTTGCCTTTTGGTTATCTGGTAAATAAATTAATGTCTGTGTGACTAAACTTTCTCTTACTCTGTTAACTGACTGGCAATGGCTAATTCTACATGCTTGTACCAAAATTATAAAGGCCCCAATATACTCACAGAGAAGTTCTAATGTCTGAAAGCTGTGCAGAGACGAAAACAAGCTGTTTAAACATGGAACAAAGCAAACATTCTTTTACTCTTCCAGTTGTCCAGTTGTCAGGAGTAGCTCATGCGCGTGGCACGTGTCAAAAATGGAACAGGCATTTATTTTGTATACTATATCCAGTGTAAAAAAAATCCTTGATTATGTTTTATTGCAACCTGCATCCAAGTAGACAATTGTCAGCCATTAAAAGATTAAACACCAGTGGGCATGTCCAATGGTGCAATGAGTATAACTATACATCAATGTCTTGCTCTAGAGGCATGCAGTCATATGCAAATGGTACTAATATTTACCTATTTAACACTATGGAGGAGAGTGGAGCGATGTGAGATGTAGTTTTCACCATCCAGAGATGTATGGAATTCACAAATCATGTTCACAGATAAGGTAATGAATTAGTTTTTGTTTTACCTGTACGTTTGATCACACTATTTTGTGTCATCGTAATGAATTAGCTGCAAGGAACGTGAAATGTAATGCTATATTAGCCTGTTACTGATAAGTGACTATTTGTCAAATGATTTGGTGGTGTTAATGCTGCACAGTTTTACATGTTTCAAACAACCGTACCAAAAGTACATTTGAACCCACAGTATTTGCAAGTGATGGCTAGGGCAGTGACTAGGCATGTGACGGTATCAAATTTTCATGTTGTGATTAATTGCTAAAGCTTTTATCACGGTATACGGTATTATCACGATATTTAAATACGTTGCAAAAAAAAGTGTTGTCATACTATAACAGGTTTAATAACTATTTTATAACAAAAAGAACCGAACATTTAAATACAATAAAGCAATATACAAAAATGTATAAAGTAAACAAATATTTCAAACAGATTAAAGTGCAAAATAATTATAAAGAACTATAGACCTTACAATAAGGTCTCACTAGTTAATGCATTGACTAACATTAACAGAGCAAATAGCTAAATTTTTTACAGAAATTATTATTTGATCACGTTAGTTAAAAAAAGCAACTGTTAGTTAATGTTAGCTCAGGTCCATTAAATAATACAGTTACAACTTTTGATTTTAATGTGTTATTAAATGTTGAAATTTACATTTAACTAAGATTAATAAATGCTTTAGAAGTATTTTTCATTGTCAGTTTGTTAAGTAATGAATTAAATAGTGGTAAATAATGGAGCCTTATGCTGCGCTCCAGGCAGGTTTTTGAGCCCTTAAGTTACGACTTCAAATCACGACTCTGTAGTCTTCCAGGCAAAGTCACGCCAAACTGCCTTAGCGCAAGGAATTGTGGTAGCTAGACGTAAACAAAGCATGGCGGACCGTATGGGGCTTATGCTCATTTACAATCATTTCTATCGCCAAAGGTGCTTACTCCTTGCTTATTTGAGGGAAACGGAGGAGAAAAAACGGCACATAATGCAAGAGAAGCTGTTATACCTTTTATTTTACGTTATTTGTATATTTGGAAATGTCCGTAGGGGCTGCCATTGTTGTTTCGCGGGCTATGTGACGTCAGAGCTCGTAACTGGGAGTACATCGATCTAGTACTAGTTCACTGGTGGGAAGTCACGGGTTTGACTGCCGTTCCAGTGCACTTTCACGGGTAGAAGGTTGGAAAAACACAGGTTACGGGTTGCCTGAAACGTGGCATTATTGTAAAGTGTGTGACTGAACAATAAAGAACCAGAACATCCGCAGGGAATACAGAAAACTGAATGGCTGTTTAAAACATTTAAAAACGGTTTTGTAGCGCGAGTGTGCTTTGTTTATGAGGGTTACCGGGGAAACGGCTGCATTGCTGCTGTTCCATCAGCGCAATCTGCTGTCAGAGAGTATGAATGTGCATTTTCATTCAGTCCTCCTTCACTTCTCATGCGCGTTGGGTTTGTTTACATCAGTGCGTGTTCCTCTTTGAGGCAGCATACAGCCGTGTTGTTCATTTTAAACTTTTTAAAAGCATTACTGAAGTACAAACAATAGTAACAATTATAATACATTAATATGCTGTAATTCATAGGATAACTTCATTCATATCTATTAACATCATCTGTACATGTCCAAGTTTGTCGCAAAGCTCTCTCCATCTCAAAAACGTCATGCCGATATTGATCCTTATTTTATTTCTCCGTTTGTCCCAAAGCCTGCTTGCCTCAGTTGATCTATGTTTACATTTTTTTGGGATTTTCTGTACTCGCCAATGAATTCCGCATTTGTCCACGCGAGTTGCCATGGTTTCTACAAGCGGAAACCGAGGATAGCACGGATATTACATCATTGATAGGCGACAATGACAAAATTGGAATTTCTCTGGATTTACAAATCCTTGGGAACTTTTGGGATAATGTAGGTACACAAATGCATGAAATCTATCACACTGTGCAAGTGGTTTTTGGATATTTTATTACAAAAATCGTGCATATCGTGCCTTTAATGGATTTTTCAGCACTACACAACCTCTTTCAGTCAGAGGTGTTTACAGGAAGGATTAGTTTAGTTTTCAATTGAGGCATTAAATGAATAAATGTATTATTAGTTTGCATCTAAACGTAGCCTCATGTCACATTAAACTCTGACAAAGTCCATTATTCCTCCTTCCTTCATTTCCATTACTGTATTGAAAAAAGGTTCTCATTTAATTCACACAGTCCATGTTCTGGTCCACATCCATTATGATAGGGTCTCAGTACTTTCTTTACACACAGTTCATTTTTTGGATGTTTTTATATATTTTATTAAAAAAATAATAATATTCCCTGATATTCCCCCTTCACATGCCATTACAAAGCTATCAGGAATAATCCTTGCTCTTCATTTCATCTGACTGAAGCAAGACCAGAAGATGAACAAAAAGCAAAAGAGATCAGAGGCTGTAACTCTGAACACTGCAGACGGAATAAGCATCTCGCACTGCTCTGGAGGCACAATGAGAAGCACCGTACTGGCTGTGCCCGAGAATCAAAATCGTTAGACACGTCCAATGGTCCATTTAGTTAGTGTGACGTACTACGTAATACAGGAAGGAGGGAAAATGCTCCAACAAAAGTTTCATTTTTCCAAATGACTCAAACTTTGCTTGTCTGGGATCAAGACCTGCTATTCATGAATCACCAACTTTTTTTTCCAAACTGCAAATGTGTGCCTTGAACCACAAGAATATACATGGACCATAAAGCATTGCACTGTAACACACATACACTTGGAGCCACCCTGTGGTCCAAGACAAGAGGTTTTTTGATTAGCTGGGAATTTTATTAAGAGGTGGTATGGGTGGCCGCAGGGTGCTGGAGGGAGGGGTGAGCATTTATCAAATGGCAAAAACAACACTCTCGTGTTCAGAGGCCTGGGAGCTTGTCTTCAAAGATCAATACAATTCATCCTCAACCTATTATAAAGCCAGCGATCACATCACTTCACAAGACTTGGATTAAACCATTCTATTCATATGGACTTGTTTTACAAAACCTCCTTTTTTGGATCTTTTAAGTTTAGGTGTCCTGGACTACCAATGGAGGGACAGAAACCACCCAGGTTTCATTTTAAAAATCCTAATTTGTGTTTCAAAGCATAAAAACAGAGTCTTATGGGGTTAAGAACAAGATCAGGGTGAGTAAATTATGACAGAATTTAAATTTTTTGGGAGAAATATCCCTTTAAATGTTAATCAGACAAAAAAAAAAGAGAGAAAATCACTCACTGCTCTTGAATGAATTAAACGTTTGTAGATTTAATAAGAATCATTGTGTACTGCATTCATACACTGAAGACTATGCAGTGTTTTGTGTATATCTGACTACTTTTTTTCAATTGATGCAAATTGCAAATACTTTTAACAGCCTTAAATCAGCAGCACCATCTTTTTATAGTAGTTGGCATGATTGTTAATTGGTCTTATTACTTACAATGTTCAATGTAACAATGTTACAATGAATGTTCCCTTACAAATATGCATGCTTATGTTATCTCCTTTTGTATTTTAGATTAAACGGCCAGTAAAATGGGATCTCCTGAAGATTCCTCAGGACTTCCTGCATGTGTCAATGAACTGTGTGATGTATTGAAGACATGCTTTCAGTTCACAGAGGAGTTAAGACTTATCCTGATTTTAATGAATTCATTCATTTCAGTTCAACGAAGACAAAAGCTCTTTGAGAGTGAAAGCTCATGGAAACTGACTCTTGTTCCATTCCTTTTTACAATATTTAAAACTGATCAGCTGATAAGAGTAGATAGTTTTATGTAGACCAGTTTTTATTTTTTCTAAGTAAGAAAAATCACATTGGTTCAATGTGATGGTGATAATTCCATTAGAACCAGTTTGATTTATATCAAACAAAAATCAGCACAATCACAAATGTGAAAAAGTCACATGCCCCCAAGCAACACGCTGGTGTTTGCTTCCTGATTAATGACTCAATGACTCATTCATAAAGACTGTCACAATCACAATTGCTTCTTTCCTGAATGAATTAGCCACATCGGTTGAATTAATGAATCAATGACTACATGTACCAATAATGTGATGATTTCAATAAATCAGAGTACGTTCTTAATCGAAGTAAGATGTTTACATGACGCGAGCAGAACTCTTCACTCCAGTTTACATGATATTTTCATTATTCTGGCTATTCACTAATACGTTTAAGCACACAGTCATACAGCATGTTACCAGCCATTGTTTTAATCTACTCACATTAAATTCAAAATACATTTTTATGGACGTACTGGATATTATTCGGCGCAGTGATGAACATCACAATGCCGGCTTTGCCTACACTGCCGTCACGTTCTTCGCGCCGTCTGGATGAAGATACGGAGCAGACACTGCGCAGCGAGTTGTATTGACAGTGATGTGCTTTTTAGTTATCATATTTAGGTCAACCCTGTCCTGTTTTTGCTTAGTCAAGTTTTAGTCGACTAAATGTCTGAGCATTTTAGTCATACTGCATTGATAATCCCGATTATTTTGCTCAAAAATATAACCACAATGACTGTTGTCATTTGAGAAATGTATTTTTACATTTCATCAAGATTGTTGCACTTTCACCTATAAGCACAAATCAAGAGAATTTCAACACATACGTATGGTTTATTTGACCTCATCTAGTTTAATGATTTATTATAGGCTATTTATCATATAGGCCTAATGGAAAAATAAGAAACTTTCACATTACTTTGATGTTTTTCAATTAAAACAACAGCAAAAAAGACTTTGTATTGTCAAGCAGAGGTTGCGCAAGTGCAGTTATTCAGCAAACACAAATCGCAAATAGTTGAGAGATCCGTGCTTGGATTTATTACAGTTCATCACTGAGAAGGTTTGATGGCAGATTTAGTCGCACAAACAGCACAAGCGGCTCGTGAGTCGTGACAGAACACAGACTGACTGAATGACACTTTCATTTAAGCAGAAAATCTCAAATGGAGATTGCTGAAATGCAGATTTATTGGTGTTTTCAGATCATCCGTGCGAGAGAGAGAGAGCATGCACATGGTTGCCAGATTGTACAGTTTAGGTAAAACACCGGATAGAATATGTGTTCTTTTAACAGAAAAGCTCTGAGAGGGGGAATAAAATTATTGAAATCTGGCAACTAGAAGCATGAACACTTGAACGCTCCTCTTTTTTCCCCGGACAAAACCAGAGTGACTTTGGTCAAGTTAAAAATGTTTAAACTACATTTTAGTTTCATCTTTTTTCGTCAACGATATTGCATGTTGATATAGTCACAGTTATCGTTTAGGAAAATTTCGTGTCATCTTGTCTTCGTCATGGAAAAAAAGGTCGTTATCGATTTTTTTTTTGTCATATTTTCATTAATGAAATTAACACTAACACAGACTTTGGTAATAATGTGATTAAGGTGTTTACATATGCCTGTTTATTGTGATTAAAACCTGTGTACGCCACATAGTTTACTGCGATTATGGTTACTACGATTATGAGCTTAAACGCATTCGTTTGATCAAAGTATTGCATTTACATGAAGTAAAGTTTAATCGCAATATTGCCAAAATCATTATAATTATAATCGCATTATGAGGGAGCATGTAAACGCACTCAATGACTGACTTGCTGCCACCTACTGGTGGTGTTAGCTTCATATTTAAAGGGTTAGTTCACCCAAAAATGAAATTTATGTCATTAATTACTCACCCTCTTGTCGTTCCAAACCAGTAAGACCGTTCATCTTCGGAACACAAATGAAGAGATTTTTTATGAAATCCGAGAATTCTCTGACCCCTCCATAGACAGCAATGTAATTAACACTTTCAAAGCCCATTTGTTAAAATCGGTGACTCCAGTGGTTCAACCTTAATGTTATGAAGCACCAAGAATACTTTTTGTGCGTAAAAAAAAACAAAAATAACTTTATTTAACAATTTCTTTACGTCTGTGTTAGTCTCCTACGCTGTTGATGTAGAAAATATAGTCCAGCGCTTCCGTGTTACGTCAGAACGCCAGCTTACCATTGGCCAATGCTGTTCACGTGAGCACCTCAACGCATGTGTGTGATGCTGATGCAGGAGCTGACCAAAATAAACTCTGTAGGAGACTGACACAGACGAGAAGAAATTGTTAAATAAAGTCGCTATTTTTGTTTGGTTTTTGCGCACAAAAAGTATTCTCGTCACTTTATAACATTAAGGTTGAACCACTGGAGTCACATGGACTATTTTAACAACTACAACTACTACCTTTCTGGGCCTTGAAAGTGGTAATTACATTGCTGTCTATGGAGGAGTCAGAGAGCTCTCGGATTTCATCAACAATATCTTCATTTGTGTTCCGAAGATGAACGAAGGTCTTACGGGTTTGGAACCCGTGCGTAAGAATTTTCATTTTTGGGCGAACTATCCCTTTAAATATAATATTTTAATCAATCATTCGAATTTCTATATTTAAAATGTTATGTTTAAAACATTAATCTCATTATTTATGCAATTATTATTGCTGTGTAAATGCATACATCAGTATAGATAATGATTTTATTTGATTGGCAACAGCCCTGTGGTGCCTTATTATTCTAATTGAACATACTTTTTAATTTCTGGCATTAAATATGACCACATTTATTAATACTCTTCATCTATAGCTTCTTTTTTTTTATTGTTGTTCAAATTGTTATCTTCTCACAACTAAAAGAGCACTTCCTGCATTATATTGTATTTAATATGACCTTTAAACTTTGACTAGGCTTGATATGTTCTATATTCATCTGTCTAGAAACCTCAAAGCAGTGGGGTGAGTCTGCTCATTGTGCAGTTTGTGCAGCTCCAATGATGTTCCAGTAGGGATGGGACGGTATGAAAATTTCATATCACGATTATAGTGACCAAAACAATCACGATTATCAATATTATTACGGTTTTGTTAAAATGAGATGAAAGTGTTCAAAAAGAACTAATGCACACACTGAAAACATTTCAACAAGTTTTATATTTGAAAATCAACAAATAAAACAAGCAGCTTTATGCACTTTTTAAGCAAGATTCTATTCTGTGGCATTTCCTTCCTTATAATGACCGTCGTCAATAGCAACACATTATAACAGCACATAACAGATGCATATATCCATGCATCACAACAGACGCGCTCTCTCGTTTCATTCGAATCCAACTTACCGTCTTGCGTCTCTGTTTTTGATTGTATTGAAAATGAAATCAGAGGACTTTACTATTAAATACTACTATAATGTTGTTGTGATCATCTTGTCTGGACGATTGTTTTGTACACTGTACAAAATGGATTTATAAACATGTAAGATTTAACACATTAATCTCAATTCAATAAGTCCCCATAATTATTTATGTGGTAAAAAAAAATCAGTGTAATAAGTGTACAATGAATATACATTATTATCCCTTAAATGTCACCCTTAATAGGCTTGTCTGAACTTGTTTGTTCGTCTTTGGCTCAAAGTCTTGCTGCAAACTTTGCTTCGCGGAAGCTTCACGTTCATTTCAAGTGAGTGAGATAAAATATTTCAACTCAAAACAACATTTTGTGTGCAATTATTTCCTAGACGTAGTTTTGGTATTGAGGTCAAAGTTCACTTGCCTTGCGTTCCCTATACAACAGTGGGTGATGGTCACGAAGACGGCTCAGAAGATTTGAAGCGTTTCCCCCTATTGCCGCGACTTTCTTTTTGCATGTTCTGCAGAAAGGGGGACCATCCTCGATTAAGTTTCCCTCAGGACTTTTGTAATAGCCAAAAATATGACACACCTCAGATTTGGTACTTTTAGAAGGTAGAAACATCTCAAATCTCAAAAATTCTTTTTGTTCAAAAAACAACGTTGTGCTGGACTGTTGCTGGCTGGACAGGATTTACCGCAAGTTTTCAAAATCGCAATAATCAAACGGTTTTATTGATAATTCAATTTAAATGATAATACTAATTGTCAATACATTTTATCGTGGTATATCGTGAAACCGGTAATCGTCCCATCCCTATGTTCCAGTTGATTTGTCATTTGTAGATTCGTTTGGACCCTAACAATGACTTAAGCTCTTCACATTTTTAAAAGGAATTCCAGTGTCACAAAATCAAAATGAGGTCAGAGTGCGGTAAGAATTGTTGTTGAAAATGTAATTTCTGACACATTCCTCCAGGAATGTAAAGTCAGAGGAAAATATAACATATGCTGGAAATACTGATGCCGGTCGCTCAGAGCAGCCCATCACGGCAGAGACGGCCAGGGAAAAGAAACGGTCATGAGCTTCCCAAGCACAAAGTGGGTTTGATCGGCCAGTTGCCCTGAGGTACACAGAGTTCTAGACTCTCTGAACATCGCAGCTTCATTAGACATGTCACATCACGAACTAACCCTGGTAAACAAAGTATCAGAGGCGGATACAGGGACAGGTGAGGTGATACACATGGAAAAGAAGGGTAAGAAATGGCCAGAGGTGAAAGCTTAAGATGAATAAAACAAAAGCACCTCTAATCTTTCTGTTTGCTCTTTGTGAGAGCAAACACAAGGCTTAAACCTATACAAATGTGTAGAACTGAAAGGTAATTCAATTTATCAATCACTTGTGCCATATAGCTCACAGAGCCAATTTAACAGGATCTTTTTATAAACCCATCGATTCCAATCCACAGACACCGCATTACCATTTATTCACTGCTAAGGAGTTTTTCATTCCCAACTTTTCCAAGAACCCAACCCAATCAATATTTTATGTCATTTTCTGCATAATTTAAAATGTAACAATTTATGGTAACACTTTATTTTACAGTGTCCTTGTTACATATGTTACATGTAATTACCATATTAATAACAGTAAATTATGCATAATTACATGCAACTAAACCTCAGCCAAACCCTAATCCTACCCTAACCCTATAGTAAGTACATGTTGTTCATTAATATTACTCAGTACTTAAATAATTACACTGTAACAATGACACCTTAAAATAATGGGTTACACTTTATATAAAGATGACCTTGTAATTATATATTTATAATTAAAATTATTTATAATTTATATTTATATATTATACAAGTACTGAGTAATATTGATTAACAATGTACTTACTATAGGGTTAGGTTATGATTAGGGTTTGGTTGAGGTTTAGTTGCATGTAATTATGCATAATTTACTGTTATTACTATGGTAATTACATGTAACATATGTAACAAGGACACTGTAAAATAAAGTGTTACCAAATAACGTGTAACCCAATTTATTTGTACAATTATGTATAATGTATTGTGGTTGGAATACTGTAACTTATGCGTGACGGTGGAAGAATAGCTTAAAACAAACTTAGAATCACTTAATGGGTTATTCATGTTCATCCTCATGTGTGGCGTTTATTTACTGGGAGTTTGACAAAGGGCTCTAGAAGCCCCAGATAGCTGTAATAATTACTGCCAAATAATAAAGCATCTCAGTGGAGAAAATTGTTAACATAATTATTAACAAATAGAAAATATAAACCTACTGAGCAAATCAAGCTAAACAGACTCAGTGGCATAAGTTACATCCTGTCTGGGGTCATTTAATTTTCTTTTTAAGACTGTCCTGTAGAGGAATTCACTGCCCTCTTTTCTTTTCTTTAGTGAGCCTGTCTGTCTGAAGCATCAATTTTATAACAAGACAAGTTGCACCAGTTTACTGTAAGAAAGAACCATAGTAAAGTTGGCCAGGACATATGATAAGGATATTAATTTTGGCACAAATTGTTTGATTTCTCAAATATGGATTTCTCAGAATGCTTATTTCATGTGCACAAACAAATGAATAGAAATTGTTATATTGATATCCTGATCACATGGTTTGCCAACTTCCAGAGGTGCAATATTTGCACAAGATTAGATGGTATTACAGTTATTCCACACACTGTCTCTCTCACACGCACACACACTCAGTTCATGTAAAGAGTGTGAAGCTATGTGAAGATTGTTCAAAGTCATTCCTCCTAGAGGATTTTATTTTGGTTTAGGTTTTGTCTCTAAAAATCATGGGCATCACTAGGCATCCACTTCTGCCCAGCCCCCCTAAAAAATGTGTGATTAACTGTAACTGTAATCTGTACACTAATTCGTGATCGCTTCAGTCCCCTTTAAAACATATGAAACCGGCGGGAGGCTTCGGCTTTGCCCCATCTTTTAGTCTGCGTTAATCAGCATTCTTCAATCCGCAGCGGCGACAAGCAGAGTTCACGTCAGAAGCAGAGGTCAAGGTGTTTGTGTTCATCTGTCTGTCACCGCTCGTCAATGTCAAAATATTTGAGAAAACCAATCAAATCAGAGTAGGCGGGCTTTATGTTCACAGAAGCTGCTGAGTGCGACTCGATGCTTCAGTTAAGTCAAGTGCAAGATAAGCAAGTAGCTAAACTAAACATTTCATATTTGACAGCTGCTTTAGGTCAGAAATGTTTAACAAACGACAAAAATAAAATCAAGCAAACTAATAAACTTTTGTCTAATTTCGCCATTTTGAATTGAAAATAGGCCTATGTAATGTGATTCAAAATGTAATTGGTAACTGTCAATGTGAGAGGACAAGAAACATTAACAAAGCCGTTTTCATCAGATTAGGCATAAGATTATTAATGAATGTGTACATATTGTAAATTAATATAATTCCACTTGTAGACTTCAGTAAATTAAAAAAGCTTTTTTTTCAGCCTGTGTTAGGCATAAGATTAGTAATGAATGTTACTTGTAATGAATAAACTTAGTTACCTAGCTTTCCTGGCAGTCTTCAGTAAATGAATGTGTATTTCGGAAAATGATTCATAAAACATATAGGCTAAATATCAGTTGACCCTATATGTTGAATGCTATGTAGGCCTACTGACGAAAATGAAAAGACAGTCAAAGCCCAGCTTTAGGAGGGGAAGAGAGGGCAAGGTAAAACAAAGAGGAAAAAGAGAGATGTTGAGATGAGAGACATATAATCTACTGCCCACTGGTTTTAAAGCTATTGTTATTTAATTTTTTGGCCTTCAGAACATTTTAAACTCACATATGTAGATCAGAGAAATCAAAATTTTCTCTGGGGAGCATGCACCCAATCCCCCCTACTACCTCACATTTGGGACCTCAGTGATTATAAAACCCTGCCTGCATTCCTGGGTATGATTAAGTGATGTAGAATATGGTCATGCAGAATAAGTCATTAATATGTGCTTTATAAGTACTAATAAACAGCTAATATCCTAGTAATATGCATGCTAATAAGCAACTAGTTAATAGTGTGAATTGTACCCTAAACTAAAGTAATATTTTTGGCTATATTGTCAGGCCCAAGAGGAGCATTTTTCAAAAAATATGCACAATATTACACATTTATATTTTTACTCTTATTAAAAGGTTATTATTCTAACATTACTATAAAAACTGCATTATATGCAATTGTATACAAATCAGTTGTTAATTTTAACCTTTAATACACCGAGCTGTGCGTTCTCACGCTCTCTTCTCTCCGACGGCAAATTTATACACACGACTCCTCTCACTCACTCGTCTCATTCGTGTTGGTTGTTACAGTACTGCAGGTTTCGCACTCGCAGCAAAAGCGCACACACCCCTGATCTATACAAGCTGTGTGCACATAAAGCCGCTCAAACAGCTTGCGAGTACCAAATTTCATTTTCAATTTTTGGGTGAGCTTAAATGGTCGAACACACAAAATTATGAATGCGCATCTTGACGAGTATTCAGGTGAACACAGTCAGTTTTGGAATGTAAACTGTTGAGAAAGAAATTGCATGTTGTGTAACATTATATTGGATCCGTGCATAAGCTCTTAAAGTGACAGCAGTCTGCTGTCTGTCATGTTAATCAAAGAACAAAAGACAACAGAAAATCACTCACTGCTCTTGACTGAATAACTTTTGTAACATTAATTACAAGTATTAATCTGTATGTATTTTTTTTACAATAAAGACTGCCCAATGTTATTTTACGTTTGATTACTTTATTTAATTTCTGTAGAATTTCTTACCCGAATACTACTACCACCATTTATTTCTTTATTCTATTATGTTTATTTGTGCTATCATTTGCAATTTGTTTATTTGTTCCTATTTTATTACTGACTGTTTACTCGTCTCATTTGTCAATTTAGTTCAAAGTTTCAAATAAAGTCTCCCTGTGTGTGAAAGCTATTCTAACAAAATTACTAAAATTATCAAAACAATATGAGATAATAATAAAATTATTACTATATGGGAGTTTTCCCTGTGGTACCGAAAATGGTATCGAATATTGATATTTTCCAAGGTATCGTATTGAAGTTAGAAATTCCAATATCGTGACATCACTACCTTACAGTGCTCTTTGTAGCTGAATTCTTCATTTAGAGGCTAACATGTGGCTTACATATTAAATAGCACTACAACATGTCCACAACTTGAGGTATTTGATAAAACCATCCAATTCATTTTATTCTAAAACAATACATTATATAATAATAATAAATAATAACTTTTAACCAATGACAATAGGTAAACAAACTGTTTAGATTGGTTAATCAGCTAACCCTCTACATCCCTATTGACTATATACAGTGCACCATGGCTTCAACTGCCTTATTGCTTTTATAAAATGGTTACTACATTAAGCCAAAAAATGAAGACATTATTATTTCAATAAGTGAATTTATAAAATAGAACTCTTCCACTAGAAGAAACAGCCTAATCCCCAATATAAAACATTTCTATGATACAAAAAACTATATTAGCCTTCTTGTAGCTCCAACAGCTGCATAGACAGCAGAATGAACTGATAAAACGCAATACAAGTTGCTATAAGCATCTGCCAAATTCATAAATGTAAATAATAAATATATGATGTGGTGATAGCTCTTTCGTGTCACAGCAGTTACTTTATGGGAGATTTTACTAGGGCTGGAACTAGGGATGGGACGATTACCGTTTTTTTTACGATATACCATGATAAAATGTCCTGATGAAAGATCATTTAATATACCATTTTGAAAATGCCAATTTTTGGGTTTGAGAAAAAATGTGCTGTTTTGTGTGCGTCTCCTTTAAATGCAAATAAGCTGCTGCTCCCCACCGCAGAGGGCGGAGCCTTCACAGCTCGTGAACACCAGTGAACACACGAATGAAACCTGAAACATGATACATCTGTTTGGCTTTCATTATCATCTCTATCGCAGACACGCTCACGTGACATTGCAGTTCTTCATCATCATGAAATATTATCATCTGCATGCGTTTTAAAGCCATATCACTCTCAACCTTACAGTCTATGCTCTCAACTTGAGCGCACACACCCGACGCATGTGCACAGAGAGCTGGATGTCGGTGCGTCTGTGAGTAGGCTATTAAACTAGACTAGTTCTCTCATGTGTTATTGCGAATAAACTGTCAGAAACACACAAAGTTCACATGAAAACAGTTGGTTATGTCTGTGCACATATGCAGCCAGTATATAAATCCCTGTGTGTATATTAGATCTGTGTACTAAAGTGAAAGCAGTGTAATATACAGTACCTACTGCTATATCTGCTGTTAATATGAATCAAACAACAGAAGATAAACAGAAAATCACACACTGCTCTTGACTGATTGAACTTTAGTAGCTTTAGAAGAACACATTTCTTACTTGAATGCTGCAGTTAAATGCTCTGGCGAGGAGATAAACATGGCGGACTTTGTACAGCTCTCTGGGGGCGGGGTCTTTGCTAATACAGCAGTGTCTATCAACACTCATGGGCGGGGCCTGTGAAATATGACGTCACTTTGCCAGGAACCTGCAAACGGCTTGTTCTGAGACACTGCTTATGATTTTAAAACCGTGATAATATTGATAATCGTGATCATTTTGGTCACTATAATCGTGATATGAAATTTTCATACCGTCCCATCACTAGCTGAAACATTGTGTTATCCAATCAAAAGCCAGAAATGAAACTATCTGTTTTTTAAACAAACACGCGTGTAATTGATCAACCGAAAAGGGTTATGAATGGCTGCAGTCATATATAAATATGCATTTATCCACACACATACTCAATTTATTGCTGTCTGATTCAATGCATCACTTTACTGTGACCTGTATTTACTGCAGTGGTTGTCAAATCCTGTGAGACTCAAGACTACATAGAAAGAGTGCATATGAAGTGTCATTGATGTCACTGTTACTAATAGAAGCTCTCAGTGAGAATGCTCTTAATGCAAGGTGAGATTTAACACTATAACTTGGAAAAAAACAGAAAATATGTGTGCCTGTGTATGCAATGGTCAACTCACGGGAGTCAGGAGAGTTCAAACTCTCTAGAAAAAAAGCTAAAATGCAAGAAATCACTGAAATAATTAATGAACTTGATTTTACAAATTGCACATCTCATGACAGGTAAATGCAGAGTACAAGATCAAGATCAAGTTTAAGTATATTGAAAAATCTGAGAATGAATATGGGTGATGAGGCCTAGTGGTTAGGTTACCAAAAGGTTCTAAGTTCAACCCTGCGAAGACATGAACTATCACTTTCCCTCCTTTAACAAGAAACCTAACTTGCTTGTTCTGGGGCCAGTGGTCCTGTAATGGTTGTGTTGGTACTCCAAAATGAAATGGGAATTGTGTAATACAGTAATTAATTTAGAATCAAGGTACCATTACAAGCTCTTAGAAATCAGTAAGAAACTAGACAAATTATGAAACTTTAAATTCATCCTCGCTCACAAAATGTGACTTGTACTCAAGTGATTACAGGCTGGCGCGTGCATTGCATGTCCAATGTCATAAAGCATGATTTTTTTTTCTGCTGAATTACAGCGTATTATTGTACTGTATTGTATGCATGACATGATTTGTATCAGATTGTGCTGATATTAGTAGCAATTAACAAACATATCCCTTGCAAAAGCAATAATAGAGTTCCAATAAATGTGATAAACTTACCAGCAGACAGTCTGTGTTGACCTCCGATTTGGGATCCTTCAGCATAGCATCGATCTTCTCGAAACGAGCTGTCAAACTTTCTCCAGCAGACATGTTCATAACTGGATTTGATTCAGACGTGTGGAAGAGATGTGAGTTTACTGGCTAAGGTTAGCAAATTAACTCGCCAACTTCCTCTGCCCTCACAAAGCAACAAGCACTAGTTTGATCAAAGCGACGTTTTGTGTCTTACTGTCTTATTATCACTCTCGTTGAAACGTATACAACACCGAGAGATGACGAAAAGCCACATTTTCAAAAACAAAACAACAACAAGACACGGTGTCGGATTAGTCCATGACAACTTGGCAAACACAAAAGCAGCAGCAACAGATTACACTGCGCTAAGCTAATTTAGCTTCAGGAGATATGTGGGGAACAAGCTCTTTTAAAACACACAAACAGATCATATCCAGGCAGAAAGAAGCGATAAAATAAATGTTGCAGAGTTAGCATGCGGCCACATGAAATTAAGTTTCTCCAGGCCTCTGTCCATAAATGCTTGCCAGGCCAAACGAGTCTGACAGCTGCAAAGTGAGAAGTGGCGAGAAAAACTTCGCCTTACAAATTTCGAGCAGTTAAAACAAGATCCTGGTTAAAACGCTCCTTTACGATTCTTCTGCAATAAATATCTCCTAGTCCGCACGCCGGCTTTTACTTTTCCAACACGTATGTTATCCGTTATGATGTAACTATAAGGATAAATCAAGCTTTAATCGATGTTATTATTCAAAAAAAAAAAAAAAACACTGGGTGCCCGATTTTCTCCCACTGCCTGACCAACATGTCCGCCTTCCTGTTGAAACACCCCGGAGAGTCAACTTCGAAACCTCTCCAACAGCGCATGTGCAGAATCTCTCTCTCTCTCTCTCTCTCTCTCTCTCTCTCTCTCTCTCTCTCTCTCTCTCTCTCTCTCTCTCTCTCTCTCTCTCTCTCTCTCTATACACGAGTACAATGGCGGGTCGCGTTGTAGTAGTATATCCGCTTGCAGAACGGCAGAGCCGTCAGTTTCAGGACAGCAACTCCAGGCCACTCTCTGAAATATTTCAAAACGTCGCCTTTCAATTTGTACGTGCATAATGTATCATGATGCATCATGTTTAATGTTAAAGGCTGTCAAGTGACACTTTAAAAATGAAATGAAAAATTACTCCATAATTTACTTACCCTCAAGCCTTCCTAGGTTTATATGACTTTCTTCTTTCTGATGAAAACAATCGGAATTATATTAAAAAAATATCCTGACGCTTCCAGGCGTTATAATGGCAGTGACACTCAAAAAAGTGCATACATGCATCATAAACGTACTCCACACGGCTCTGGGGGCCTTCTGAAGCGAAGCGGTGCATTTGTGTAAGAAAAATATCCATATTTGAAACTTTATAAAGTAAAATATCTAGCTACTGCCTTCTGTATTCAACTTACGCAGAAAGTGTAACGCCTCTCTCAGCTTTTTTTGTAAGTTGAATATGGAAGGCGGTCTGGTGGAAGCTAGATATTTTACTTTATAAAGTTTTAAATATGGATATTTTTCTTTTCGCTTCAATTCAGACGGCCTTTAACCCCCCGGGGCCGCGGTACGAAAATTAACCATGGTTTTACTACAAATAAAACCAAAAAAAACATGGTTATTGTAGTTAAACCATGGTAACCACAAATTAACCATGGTTTTGCTACTCTAACCATAGTTTAACCATGGTATTTGTGGTAAAACTGTGGTTGTATAAATGGTAATCAATTATCCAAAAAACCATGGTTACTACAATTTACTGTAATAAAACCATGGTTATTTTTCATAAGGGGGAGTACATTTATGATGGATGTGCTTTTTTTGAGCTTGGAAGTATCTGGATATTAATTAATATAACTCTAACTGTGTTCATTAGAAAGAAGAAAGTCATATACACCTAGGATGGAAGGTGAGTAAGTCATAGGGTAATTTTCATTTTAAAGTTATTTAAAGATATTTATATTTTGGTCAACTAACAAACTCAATAGTTTTTGTTTTTATAGTTCACATTGCATGGACTAATGAGAATATAGAACATTTTATTTAAAATAATAAATATTAATAAATGTTTTAATTATATTAACCAAGATTAACAAATACATTTTTTACCAATGTGTAGTTAATGTAACCTATTGTAAAGTATTTCTCTTTTGATTTCTAAAAGGTTGTTGGCATGGTGTTAGACCATATGTGCCATGAGAAACTTGGGCTGCGACCAGGGAATCGGCCATTTTAAAGGGATAGTTCACCCAAAAATAAAAAAATTACCCCATGATTTACTCACCCTCAAGCCATCCTAGGTGTATATGACTTTCTTCTTTCAGACGAACACAATCAGAGTTATATAAAAAAAAATGGCTAATCCAAGCTTTATAATGGCAGTGAATGACAGCCCAAAATTTGAAGGCCAAAAAGTGCATCCATCCATTATAAAGGTACTCCACACAGCACTGGGAGGTTAATAAAGGCCTTCTGAAGTGAATCAGTGCGTTTTTGTAAGAAAAAATCCATATTTAACACATTATAAAGTAAAATATCTAGCCTCTGCCAGACCTCCTTCCGTATTAAACAAAAAAACGTAACTTGCGAATTATGACTAGAATGTAGCATAAGTGTTTTTAACTGCGAGAGGCGCTACACTTTCTGCGTAAGTTGAATAGAGAAGGCGGTCTGGCAGAAGCTAGATATTTTACTTTATAAAGTTTTAAATACGGATATTTTTCCTACAAAACCCCATCGATTCGCTTAAGAAGGCCTGTATTAACCCCCCGGAGCTGTGTGGCGTACGTTTTCAAACTCAATGGACTCAAACTCAGCAGCACTGAAAAGGGGCGGGGCTACATAATGTCTATAGAGGTCTATGTATCCACAGCATGAAGGTAAGACACAGAAAACATAAAACTCTAAAGAAGGCTACACGCTTGTTTCTCTGGCGCATAAGGTCTATAGGATAATATTATTTATTTCATGTTCATGTTGTTACAACAGTACTTAAGAAGAATGGGCATTCAATGTCAAATACCATTTTATCATTGCCCACCTGCATGAAGAACACCTTCATCCCATCACATTTCTCAACTTAAAACCTTGATACTAGAGTGCTGAAGAGTATAAGTACCATAAACTCACAAACCATAAATACAATAAAGTGGAACAAACCATTTTGAATAATAAAAGCAAAACATACAGTTGTGGTCAGAATTATTGGCACCCCTGGTAAATATGATCAAAGATGGCTGTAAAAAATAAATCTGCATTGTTTATTTTTTTGATCTATCATTCAAAAAAATCGCATTTTTTATTGAAGTAAAAGAATGAAAATTCAGGGGGAAATCACATTATGAAATAAATGTTTTTCTCCAAAACACGTTGGTCACAATTATTGCCCCTAGATTTTTTTATGAGTAAAATATCTCTGAAGTATATTCCCATTAATATTTAAAAAAATTTAGCACACCAGGGTGACTAGGAACATGAAATTGTCTAGCTTGTTTCACAGGAGTATAAATAAGAGAAAACACAAAGGGCCAAATTCCCTTAATCATTCATCACAATGAGTAAAACCAAAGAATATAGTTCTGATGTGCAGCAAAAGATTGTTGAGCTTCACAAAATAGAAAGTGCCTGTAGGAAAATAGCTAAAGCATTGACAATTCCCATTTCCAACATCAGGGCAATAATTAAGAAGTCAACTAAAGATGTTACGAATCTGCCTGGAAGAGGATGTGTGTCTATATTGTCTTAATGCACGGTTTTGAGGTTGAGTGGCCAAAGAATCTCCAAGGATCACAGATGGATTGCAGAGATTAGTTGAGTCTTGGGGTCAAAAAGCCTAAAAAAAAATACATCCTACATCACCACATGTTGTTTGGGAGGGATTTAAGAAAAATCCTTCTTGCTCATCCAGAAACAAACTCCATCATATTCAGTTGTCAGACACGACTGGAAATTCAAAAGGGACCTGGTTCTGTGGTCAGATGAAACTATAAAAAGAGCTTTTTGGCAGCAAATCCACCAGATGGGTTTGGTGCAAACAGGGATAAAAAGTACCCCATGCAGTTAAAAATACAGCTGGATCTTTAATGTTGTGTGCCTATTTTTTTTGCTGGAGGTCCTGGACATCTTGTTCAGATACATGGTATCATGGACTCAAATACCAACAGATAAAAAAATCAAAACCTGATGGCCTCTGCTAGAAATCTTATAATGAGCCATGGTTGGATCTTCCATAAGGACAATGATCCAAAACAAACATTAAAATCAACACAAAAATGTGTCACTGAGCACAAAATGAAGCTTCTGCCATGGCCATCCCAGTTCCCTGACCTGAACCCTGTAGAAAATGAGTGGGGTGAACTGAAGAGAAGAAGCACCATCATGGATCTGGGAATCTGAAGGATCTGGAGAGATTCTGTATGGAGGAATGGTCTCTGATCTCTTGTCAGGTGTTCCCCAAACTCATCAGGCATTATAGAAGAAGACTCCGAACTGTTATCTTGGCAAAATGAGGTTGCAAAAAGTATTTAATAAAAGGGTGCCAATAATTATGGCCAACGTGTTTTGGAGAAAAGCATTTATTTCATAATGTGATTCCTGCTCTAGCTGCATTATAACATTTGTATCGTTTTTGTGTGTGTCTTGACACAGTTAACCTCTAGACAATGCTGGGAGATCCAGAGAGAGCGTGTTTGTATTTGTTGCAGTATTAATACAAATGTAGTATATAATTTAATAGCGGGAATGAAAGCTACTCTCATATAGTGTTCGCGTGTGTCTCGACAGTTACAAATAAGCTACAATAAGCTTGTGGAGCGAACTTGTCAATTATCTTTGTAACAAAGTTCATATGTACAAGGAAGAAGACAAGGGGGTCGACAGGCTCGAGACTTGAAACAGGTATTTATTGTTCTTAACTCAGGTCATATAAACAATGTGCACAGGGCACAACATAAATCAAACTCAGTCTTTCTGTTTCACCGGTTTCTTCTTGCAGTTCCTCTCTACATATTTTCCACTCTCACACTGTTTAAGTCTCTGCGGGTCCAGCTCCTCTCTCTCCAGTCCTCATTTCCTGGGTGGCTTATATCCTGTCTCTCCACGCCAATCACTGAAACAAGAGACAGGTGTTTCTCATTTGGCCTTGATTCACTTACGTGCCGCTCGTCCTCTGACTCTCTCTCCCGTCACAGACTTCCCTAAACCACGCCCCCCTCGTCACATACCCCCACCGCCCAACTCAGGCTGGGGAGCCATCCGGCCTGCAGCCTCCCCCTCTCCCATTTCTGGAAAGGAAGTCAGCCACAACCATCTGCACCCCCGGCCTGTGGACCACCTTGAACTTAAATGGCTGTAAAGCCAGATACCAACGGGTGATCCGTGCGTTGGTATCCTTCATGCGGTGGAGCCACTGGAGAGGGGCGTGGTCCGAACAGAGAGTGAACTCCGTCCCCAGGAGATAGTAACGGAGGGTAAGAACGGCCCACCGGATAGCCAAACACTCCTTTTCAATGGTGCTGTACATCGTCTCCCTCTTTGAAAGCTTGCGACTGATGTACAGCACCGGCTGCTCTTCCCCCTCCCTGTCCTGGGTCAGGACCGCGCCCAGCCCCCTGTCCGACGCGTCAGTCTGCAACATAAAAGGGAGAGAAAAATTTGGTGATTGTAAGAGCGGTCCGCCACACAGAGCAGCCGTCACCTGGTTAAAAGCCTGCTGGTACAGCTCTGACCACTGGACCGGGTCTGGTGCTTCCTTTTTAGTGAGGTCAGTCAGAGGGCTAGTGAGGTCCGAATAATTAGGAACAAACCTCCTATAATATCCCGCTAGCCCCAGGAACTGTCTCACCTCCTTTTTGGTCTTGGGGTTTGGGCAGGTCGCAACTGCTGCTGTTTTGTCAATTTGAGGACGCACCTGCCCATGACCCAAGTGGAAACCCCTGACCTCCACACGCCCAATCGCACACTTCTTCGGGTTGGCCGTCAGCCCGGCCATTCTCAGCGACCTCAGGGCGGCCCGCACATGCTCCATATGCCGCTGCCAATCGTTACTATAGATAATGATATCATCCAAGTAGGCAGCGGCATATACAGCATGCGGCCTAAGAATTTTATCCATAAGACGCTGAAACGTGGCCAGAGCCCCAAACAACCCGAACGGAAGTGTAACAAATTGGTGTAATCCAAACGGCGTCGTAAAGGCTGTTTTTTCTTTAGATAAAGGCGTTAAGGGGATCTGTCAATATCCCTTTGTTAAATCCAGCGTCGAATAAAAGCGAGCTGTGCCTAGCCGATCGAGCAACTCATCAACCCTTGGCATTGGATATGCGTCGAATTTCGACACAACGTTCACCTTGCGATAATCCACACAGAACCGGACTGAGCCGTCCGTTTTAGGAACTAAAACTATCGGGCTGGCCCAATCACTGTAGGATTCTTCTATTACTCCCATGTCTAGCATCGCCTCTAATTCTTCCTGAACCACTTTTTTTTGTGTTCCGGTATACGGCCGACTGCGAACCACCACACCCGGCTCTGTCTCAATATGGTGCTGAATGATGTTTGTCCGACCTGGTAGGGGCGAGAACACATCTGAAAAAACTTCCTGCAACTGGGCTATGTCAGTGAGCTGCAACGGCGAGAGATGATCTCCTCCTGGGGCCAGAGCGAGGGATGTACCTTTTGTGTTCACCTCTGGCCAGAGATCCTCGTCCCCACTCACTGTCGTGGCCAACATCACTGACTCTGCCTCACTCCATTTTTTAAGGAGGTTAAGGTGGTATATTTGATGTGCCCCGCTCCTATCCGATCGAATCACCTCATAATCGAGATCTCCTATTCGCCGTGTGACCACAAAGGGCCCTTGCCACTTGGCGAGTAATTTAGAGGTAGACGTGGGGAGTAATACAAGCACTTTATCTCCCTGTGAAAATTCACGCAGTTTCGTTCCCCTATTGTATAGCCGGCTTTGTTTGTCTTGAGCCTGTAACAAATTTTCCATGGATAGCCGCCCTAATGTGTGGAGTTTTGTTCTCAGGTCCATGACATACTGAATTCCGTCCTCCCAAACTTCTCTGAGAACGTCCAACACCCCACGGGGCTGACGTCCATAGAGAAGCTTGAACGGGGAAAACCCGGTGGAGGCTTGCGGGACCTCATGTACGGCGAACAACAGGGGTTCCAACTATTTATACCAATTTTTGACGTCTTCCTGTACGAACTTTCGGATCATTGTCTTCAAAGTGCGATTAAATCGTTCCACCAACCCATCCGTCTGTGGGTGATAGACGCTGGTGCGGATCGATTTAATGCCCAATAATCTGTAAAGTTCGCGTAATGTATGTGACATCAACGCCATGCCTTGATCAGTGAGGATCTCTTTCGGGATCCCCACCTGGGAGATCAAACTAAACAATGCCTCCGCAACACTCTTTGCGGAAAAGGGTACGGAGGGCAATTGCTTCGGGGTATTGTGTTGCATAGTCCACCAGGACCAATGCAAAACGGTGCCCCCGTGCGGATCTTTCCAATGGTCCGATGAGGTCCATGCCAATTCTCTCGAAGGGGACCTGCATAAGCGGAAGAGGGCGCAATGGCGCTTTTGAAAAGGCCGGTGGATTTACCAGCTGACATTCACGATAAGAAAAAGCCTGGAAAAGCATTTCCCGACGGCTTTTTGGTACTAACAATTGAGTTGTATCTTGCTTTAACTGAGTGTCTTGGGTCACTCGATACAACCTGTCTTTTAATATGGCAAAATAAGGATACGAGAGCGGCTGCTCAGGATGGAGAGCCTGTCCGTCGATCGATCGGACCTGGGCAAACGCATTTTTAAGCGACTCATCCTGGGACTGTTTCAGAGGAAAATCATCGCGGTCAGTGAGGATCAGCCTCTCTACACCACTCGGTTCCTCTGCAACAGTACCCGATGGTCCCGGCTCAGTCTCCCCAACCTGCACATCCGCTTTCTTTCCCCGCCCATTTTTCCCCCACGAGACATCCGCACATAGATACTCCAATAAACTACCAAATGCTGGCCAATCTGTTCCCAAAATTAGCGGATGTCGGAGGTGCGAGCTAACGGCCACCTCCACTCTATGTTTTTGCCCCCTGAAATTGTATTATAACCATCACCAGCGGATAACTCACCACATCCCCGTGCACACACCATACCTTAACCATGCGGCTATTATCCAATGCCAACGATTGTATCAGGCTTTGATGGATAGAGGTCTGGTTACACCCTGAATCCACCAAAGCCGGATAGGTACCCCCCTGAATACTCACTGGTATTTGGTACAGCCCGGATGGGGTGTTCCCACCTCCATCACGGGACAACGATCTATAAAGTGACCCGGGTCCCCACACAGCCAACAGGCCGGCCCAAACTTCCCCGCCGCCCCAGTGGCAGAAAGCGAATCAAGGGATTGGCGTGGAAAGAAAGGGGAAATGGGACCGGAGGCCGGAGGGAACCCGGTTGACTCCCTGCCCCTAGAGGGCGCCCGTGAGCCCGAGGCTCCGCCCTGGAGTTCCTCGAACCGTCCTCTGGGCGGACCTCGGGACTGGAACCCTCCCCTCGTCCGGGGAGCTGGAACCGGCCTACGGGGAGACAAGGGTGCATGAGAAGGAGAGGGGAGAGAGAGAGAAGCTGCCAGCAGGGCACTGTGGCACTGGACCCATTGCGCGGTCTTCCTGGGCAACTGTGCAAAAAAGTGCTCCAGTTTCACTCGATCGACGATCTGGTCGGCGGTCGGCTGGTCAGCCATCAGCCATCTGCGGCAGGCGTCCCGGAGCTGCTAGGCCATCACGGAGGGCCGGGTGTTCTCCCCTAGTGTCAGCAAACGGAACCGCTGACGATGTTGTTCGGGGGAGAGCCCGACCCGCTGGAGGATGGCCCGTCGCAGGTCGTCATAGACCAGGAGGTTCTGGACTGATAGTTATTGGGCCGCTATCTGCACCTCACCGGACAGTAGCGGGATGAGGCGCACCGGCCAGTCCAGTCGCTGCCACCCACCCACCAATTTTTTTTTACATATAGTGCACCTTTAATGTCCAATAATTTGTTGAACTTACTTAAAAAAAAATTAGTAATCTGAACTATTTGCATGCTATGCCTTCGTTACTTAGAAAGCCCAAGTAAACATTACTTGAGACTGATTTGAGTACCATTTTGCCAAAGTAAAAAAAAACAAAAAACAGGCAGGCAGGCAAAAGGTTTTTAAGGCGGGGCATTTTTTAATAGACTTTTCAATCATTTCCTCCACTTCCTCTCACCATTATTGTGATTAGTGTTCCCTTTGTTTGGGCACTTGAAACTTCATTCACATTATTGTAATTCTCTTCCTACTGATGCAGCAATGCAACAAGAAATCACAGTTATCTGATTTCAAAGGAAGGGAAGTAATAAATATTATCTAATCTATCTATTTATCTAATATTTATGAACTAGTGATATATAACATAACTATATTTCATGTCAAATAATGATCTATTGACATTTTTTTGCTAAGACTTATGGCATTAACTTTTAATTGGGTTGATATGATCCCTCTATATTTGTGACAATATCTTGCAATTGACTATGTTTGAGTCACACACAGACTTCAACATTCAGCATGCAAAACACAACAATGGTAACAAGGTTTTTTATTTTCATTTTTTATTTTTTATTTTATTAGCTGTCGTTATTGGGGTTATACTGACAAAAGACAAATTGTAAAATAAAGCCAAAAATAGAAAGAAGATTCCCTTATTTTGTATCCATCCCCCAAATCCCCTGCAAACTCCATCCTCGTTCCAGCTCATACATCCTATCATAAATACTCAGCGTTTTCAGGAACGTTATAAACATCACATTTATCTGATATGCACTTTGTCATTATATAAAGCAGAGGTCTTCAACCCTGCTCCTGGAGACCCACTGTCATGCAAAGTTTTTTTTTCCAACCTGCTTCAGCACACCTGCCTGTGATTTTCAAGCGATCTTGAAAGGCTTGCTTAGCTGGTTAGGGTTGGATCTAAACTTTGCAGGTCAGTGGATCCCCAGGGGCAGGGTTAAAAACCTCTGATATAAAGGGTTGATTTTTTAATCTTGAAAACGCACTTCTTCTCTTCTGCAGTTTCCTTTAAAAACCTTCATCTTAACTGATTTCTTTCTGTATGTTGTAATAGCATCTCCCATTGTTATCTGTGTCCCACTTGTGCCACGAATCACAAATCATCATTCTTATTAATGATTTGGCCACACCTTTTCCAAAGGGAACTTCCATTATTTCATCGTCCTTTAATTTCGGTGATCTCGCAATCTGCTTTCTCATTGCCCTCCATGAGCAGGAAGCAAACAAAAATGTACATTTATTTATTTCTTTGTATTCTCAGCATTATCATAAATATTTCCATCATTCAAATAATCTCTAATTGTTTTAAAAGCTGCAATAGAGTCTCAGGCCTACCTTCTTCCATCCATTACAATCCTAATACCTACTATTTCTGCTGTAAATGCAGGTAATCATTAATTCTTTTGCATATGGTTATATGAAACAGATATGTACACTCCTACTCCTACAGTTTCACTCCTGTGAGTTTACATGGAGTTATCGCCGCTGGGCAAAGACCCTCACCGGTATACACCAGGTGCAGCATCAGGTCCTGATACAGCTGCAAGCAGAGCAGAAGGAGCATTTCTGTGTGCTCATCAGGCCTCAAGAGTAAGACAGAGAGTTATTATGGAGCTGGATGAGGGAGGGGAGTGGCGGCACAATCCTGCATGTGCTGCTCATGAAAATGTGCCTGCATGATAATCCTGAAGCCTTCATAGATCTTTTTAAAAAAAAACAGTGGAAGCTTGCGGCTAGCTGAATGCACAGTGACCAGTGAGCTTCACCCCGCTGCGCAATAAACTGCTTCAGTGTCACTCGATCGACGATCTGGTCGGCGGTCGGCTGGTCAGCCATCAGCCATCTGCGGCAGGCGTCCCGGAGCTGCTAGGCCATCACGAAGGGCCGGGTGTTCTCCCCTAGTGTCAGCAAACGGAACCGCTGACGATGTTGTTCGGGGGAGAGCCCGACCCGCTGGATGATGGCCCGTCGCAGGTCGTCATAGACCAGGAGGTTCTGGACTGATAGTTATTGGGCCGCTATCTGCGCCTCACCGGACAGTAGCGGGATGAGGCGCACCGGCCAGTCCAGTCGCTGCCACCCACCCACCAAATTTTTTTTACATATAGTGCACCTTTAATGTCCAATAATTTGTTGAACTTACTTAAAAAAAATTAGTAATCTGAACTATTTGCATGCTATGCCTTCGTTACTTAGAAAGCCCAAGTAAACATTACTTGAGACTGATTTGAGTACCATTTTGCCAAAGCAAAAGAAAAAAAAAAACAGGCAGGCAGGCAAAAGGTTTTTAAGGCGGGGCATTTTTTAATAGACTTTTCAATCATTTCCTCCACTTCCTCTCACCATTATTGTGATTAGTGTTCCCTTTGTTTGGGCACTTGAAACTTCATTCACATTATTGTAATTCTCTTCCTACTGATGCAGCAATGCAACAAGAAATCACAGTTATCTGATTTCAAAGGAAGGGAAGTAATAAATATTATCTAATCTATCTATTTATCTAATATTTATGAACTAGTGATATATAACATAACTATATTTCATGTCAAATAATGATCTATTGACATTTTTTTGCTAAGACTTATGGCATTAACTTTTAATTGGGTTGATATAATCCCTCTATATTTGTGACAATATCTTGCAATTGACTATGTTTGAGTCACACACAGACTTCAACATTCAGCATGCAAAACACAACAATGGTAACAAGGTTTTTTATTTTCATTTTTTATTTTTTATTTTATTAGCTGTCGTTATTGGGGTTATACTGACAAAAGACAAATTGTAAAATAAAGCCAAAAATAGTGAAACAAAGCAATTAATTTATTAATGCCGCAATGCACTCTGGGAGTACACTTCCTCAGATCACAGATAGAATTAAGTTGACAAAAACTACGGTTTAAGTAAGAACAACTTGATGCAATTAAGTTATGCTTACTTAATTAAATTAAGGCAACGAGTTTGCACAACTGAATTAAGTAAACTGAACAAATTTGTTTTTACGGTGCAGGTCTGAAAACACCCTAAAAAAAAGTAAAGAGAAAGAAGATTCCCTTATCTTGTATCCATCCCCCAAATCCCCTGCAAACTCCATCCTCGTTCCAGCTCATACATCCTATCATAAATACTCAGCGTTTTCAGGAACGTTATAAACATCACATTTATCTGATATGCACTTTGTCATTATATAAAGCAGAGGTCTTCAACCCTGCTCCTGGAGACCCACTGTCATGCAAAGTTTTTTTTTCCAACCTGCTTCAGCACACCTGCCTGTGATTTTCAAGCGATCTTGAAAGGCTTGCTTAGCTGGTTAGGGTTGGATCTAAACTTTGCAGGTCAGTGGATCCCCAGGGGCAGGGTTAAAAACCTCTGATATAAAGGGTTGATTTTTTAATCTTGAAAACGCACTTCTTCTCTTCTGCAGTTTCCTTTAAAAACCTTCATCTTAACTGATTTCTTTCTGTATGTTGTAATAGCATCTCCCATTGTTATCTGTGTCCCACTTGTGCCACGAATCACAAATCATCATTCTTATTAATGATTTGGCCACACCTTTTCCAAAGGGAACTTCCATTATTTCATCGTCCTTTAATTTCGGTGATCTCGCAATCTGCTTTCTCATTGCCCTCCATTTTTCTAGGATCGAGGACAGGTTGACAAACAAAAGAGGATACAACACAACTCTTAGGCACCTCAGGCAACAAAAATCACTAAATCGGCTCATTGCCTGTTTCTTTTAGCCGTCAATGTCAGCTAGTGAGTCCCCCGACCCTCTTTCATTAATCGAGGTCCCCTTGGAAAGAATTGGGATGAACCTTGTCGGGCCATTAGAATGATCAGCATGTTGGCATCCCTTTGTACTCGTCATAGTGGATTATGAAATGCGTTCAGTGCAGTATACAATTTTGCTTTTTACAAAAGTTCTGTTTCTCCCGAGTGGCAGAAGTGAGGGGTAAAGGAGAGTTCTTGATGAATTTCTAACAGCTGTTATCAATTGCAGTAAGGTGGGAGAGATGGAATAAAAGCCGACTGTCAATGTACGGAGAGAAAAAGCCAGACTAGGGAACTCCTTTGAGTGTGTCCCATGAGGAATTTGTCCTATGCTGAAAAGCACATTTTTGTTTTTTTCATTATTTCCAATAATAATAATAAATAAATAAAAACTTACTACATACAGCCCCCTCTTCCTTCTTTCCTATGAGACAACCATGTATTCAGACAAAAGATGATACACTGTAAACATGTGTATGGTACTATTTCATAAGATATAATTGTATTACAAGTTTACGTGAATTGGCTAAAGAGATATGTCTTTAATCTATATTTTAAATAAAGAGAGTGTGCCAAGTGTATTCCAGAGTTTAGGAGCCAAATGTGAAACAGTTCTACCTCATTTAGTAGACTTTGATATCCTTGGTACTATAAGTGTAGAGTTTTGGGACCTGGATTATAGGCTAGCAGGATGTGAGAATCAAACACCTTATTTAACTCATCAGCTCAGTAAAGACTCCAAGACCTCAAACGTGTGTTAGAAAAGAGAGATAACAAAAATGGGCAGTGTTGGGGGTACTCTGGGACCAGGATGGTAACCAGGACGGAGACCAAGATGCAGGACAGCCACCTAGTAGTGCATTACGATCCAGTCTTAAAGTCATAAATGCAAAAACTAGCTTTTCTGCATCTGAAACGGGTAACGTTTTGTAGCTTGGCAATGTTTCTAAGGTGGGAAAAATGCTGTTTTTATAACATGGGAAATATGATTTTCAAAAGATAAGTTAATACGTTTAGAGCTTTTGTGTACAGGATTTGTCCAATGGTTAATATCCCTGTTTTATCTGAATTTAACAGAAGAAAACTGGTCATACAGTCTTTAATGTCTTAATGTCTCATTTAGAACACATTTAGAAATTTCATTTAGTCTGGAAGAAATATATTCCCAAGTATTATGTCCATAACAGTGGAAACTAATCCCATGTTTTCTAATAATATTTCCAAGGGGAAGCATGTATAATGAAAACAGCAGGTGGCCTGATACAGATCCTTGAGGCACTCCATATTTGACCACTGTAACATTAGATGCACAGATGATATGATAACGCCAGACAGGTAAACCATCTTAATATAAGTCCCTGAATACAAATGTAATTTTGTAATCTGTCTAAGAGTATGACTTGATCTATTGTGTTGAACATGGCACTAAGATCAAGTAAAACTAGCAGCGAAATGCAGCCTTAGTCAGATCCTATAAGCAAGTCATAGTGGGGTATTTTTTTTATTATAACTGAAAGTTTAACACTAAGCACAAGCACTCCAAATGAGTTAATCCTGTTTTCTGTTCTCTAAGTAACATTAAAAATATTGTTGCAACTGGGCTTGCCAGACTGGGCTTATGCTTCTAACAGTATTCTGGAGCAAATTCATTTAGACCAATATAATTTGGTTTAAGCCAGGTTTCAGGCAGGTGGAGTGCATCGTAAGTATTATCTTTGATGATTCATTTCCAATAAGTATAAGTATTTCTATTCTATAAATATATTTATAAAGACTCATCAAGACCTATTGCATTATAAGAACAGTTATAGTTACATTTATATTATTTTTATAATTACTTATAAGTCATGCATTTGCTTTTTCAATGTGCATGCTCATAATCCATTATACACTGATTTATAAGTATTAATCAACTAATGAACAATAATTTCTGTAATAAAATAATGGAAAAAACCCCAGCAGAAATCATTAAATCATTAATACAAACAGTTGAAAAAATGTATCTTTTTTTAATGTTACATACTGGCGAAACACTGCAATATTTTTTGAAGTATAATTCCAAACTGCTATAAGCAATACCCTACGGCTGAGGAGATATAAATTTTAACAAATCAAAATTACCATTCACTATTCACACTTCTGTGCTAGTGTGAAGGAGACCTGGGAAGACCTGGGTGCACGGGCCCTGTGCTCAGAAACACAACGAGTAGAGGTGGTGGGAGTATTTGCATTACGCCTCAAACTTCCTTCGGACTTGTGAGCGTCAGCACAGGATGTTTCCAGCGTGGCTTTCCTCTCTTGCAGCTGGGCCTGCTTCTCCCGTAGGTTGTGGATCTGCATCTCCATAGCCTCCAGCTACAACTGCACTGTGTGTAGCTTGAACGTGTCCTCACCTGCACTCTAAGGTAGACAAACATCAGAAACAATAAACAGAGTTACACTCTTAAAAATAATGGTTCTTTATTTGCATCTATGGTTCTATGAAGAACCTTTAACATCCATGTAACCTTTCCATTCCACAAAAGTTTATTTATAGGACAAAAAGTTCTTCAGATTGTGAAAATGTTCTTTACATAAGATTTTTTAATATTTTTTTTTTTTTGGAGAACTGTTCTTTGAGGAACCAAAAATGGTTTTTCTATGGCATTGGTGTAAAAACCTACGTTTGTAGAAGAATTATAAACATAACTGCCGGTAGCTGGCTAAAGTGTTGCCCGTAGTCTATGAGCTAGAAGCGGATGTTCAGGAAATTAGATAAAAACGTTACTCTGTTACTAACGTAACCTTGGTTCCCTGAGATAATGGGAACAAGTATTGCATCAGAGATGCAATGGGAAAACTCATTTTTCTCTGATTATTTAAGCTTATTATAAAATTTAACAACGCAGTGCAACTGCACAAGCCAAAAGCCGAGCAGAGCTCTGCGTGAGCTGATTGTTGAGCTGAGGCTGGTGAGTTGGTACTGCATGAGCCTATGGCAATGCAGCTTAAGTGCACTAACCAATGGGTGCACTTCCCGCCGCAAATGATGCGATAGGAATCAGGTTTTAATCGACTGAAGTGCAATCACCCAGCCGAGGAGCCTGCTAGCACGACCGTCTACGCAATACTCGTTCCCGTTATCTCAGGGAACCGAGGTTACGTTAGTAACCATGTTCCCTTTCGATTCGGTTCACTCATATTGCGTCAAAGACGCTATGGGGAACTAGTCCAACCACGCCGTACTAAGGCAAATCGACCCTAGCTAAGACACTTCATCAAGGGCCCTGAGAGCGTAGGGGTAGAGAAAGGATATGTAGAGGTCGACACCTACTGAACAGAGAGTATCTGCGCCTGCAGCGCAGGGACGTCCAGGCTGTAGAATCTGGTGAAGGTAGATGGAGAAGACCAGCCTGCCGCCGCACAAATGTCGCCAATAGACACACCAGTGGACCACGCCCATGAAGAGGCCATGCCTCTGGTGGAGTGAGCTCTTATGCCAATGGGGGGATAAGCGGGACAATCTCTGCTTCGTGAACGGAAGCCCTTTGTTGCGGCCACCGAAGCATACAAAGAACTGCTCTGACTGTCTGAATTGTGCAGAGCGCTCAATATATACTCTTAAAAGCCCTAATGGGATAGTGGAAGCAGAGGTCTCGGTCGTCTTCTGAGAAGGGAAGAGCTGACAGTGATATAACCTTTGCACTGAAAGGGGTGGAGAGCACCTTCGGCACATAGCTGAGCCTTGGCTTTAGGACGACGTTACAGTCGTTAGGCCCAAACAAGATGCACTTATGGAAAGTGCTTGTAAGTCGCCGACTGGCTTGACCGAGTTACATTTAAGGGCCGTCTTAAGCAGTCCGTCCCTAATTCGAAGGGAGGTCCCCTGAGGGCCCTAAGAACCATGGACAGATCCCACGTGGGGACGAGGCGGGTTGAACGTCCAACAGCTCCTGCAGAAAAGACAGTACCAGCAGTACGTCGCATGAAGTAGGGTCTTTGCTTTTGGTGGCACACCAGATGGAAAAGAGACAGACCATTTGAGGGTGTAGAGGCATCTGGTGGACGGGACTCTAGCCTCGGAAATGGTGTTCAGGACTCTCAATGGGAGGTCCGTAGGCTCCCGTCAAAGGGCCATACATGGAGGGGGCCCATCTCTCAGGGTGAGGGTGACAGATTGTCCCCTTCGCCTGGGAAAGGAGGTCTTTCCTCAGGGTAATCGGCCATGGGGCTGCTGCAAGTATTTGCATCAACTCTGGGAACCATCCTGCCATTCGGACTGTCTCTGGCACCACGTATTTTCACAAAGTGAAAGGATCTCCCTATGGATCTCCCTATGGCCTGGGCGGTGGCCTTCGTGGCACGCAGGGCCAAGTCAGTTGCACTGCGCAGGTCACGGAAAAAAAGCTGGGTCAGGTCTAGACTCATCCATGGCATGGAGGAGTTTGGCCTGAAACACCTGGAGGACCGCCATGGTATGAAGGGGTAGACTGCTTTGCCAGCGGATGCATAGGCATGGCCAGCCAGGGCTGAGGTGGTCCTGCAGGGCTTAGAAGGGTGGGCTACCTTGGCTCTCCTTCATCGAGAGGGGGCAGCTTATCGTAAGCCTTTTCCTCAGCGCTGTCAATGGTGGTGAGAGCACTGGAGGCAGAAGTTTTCAGGCGGACCGAGAAGGGGCATGCCAGGATTTGGTGAGTTCATTGTAAACTTCCGGGAAGAATGGGGCTGACCACTGATGAGGGGCCTGCTGGCGGCCCGGCAGGAACCACTCATCTAACTGGCTTTGTGTGGGCTCTTCAGGCGGGGACCACTCGAGTCCCAGCTCTTCGACAGCGAGAGAACGCAGAATAATTTGTCATCTAATCCAGCCATGTCGTTCTTGCCTGTGGACATCCACTGACCCCGAACAATCCTCCACCAGAGACATGATCCTCTCTCCATCCATCTCTCCCATAGATTGTGGAACTACTGACTGCAGGACTTCCGCTGAAGACTCTCCGCTGACCTCTTTACCTGCTCTCTCAGGTGAATGGAAAAGTATGGCACCCATACTTTTTTCAGTTTTGAGGAAATCCAGGTAGAGCATTGAGGGCTCTAGCCAGGATGTGCTTTATGTGCAGCTCTTTATTTGTTTTGGGGGTTTGCTGGTATCTAAACAGATACAAACCTCTACAAATACACAAGTTAACTCTACAAAGTAGTAGTAAGTAGTATCAAGTCAAAAATTGTGACCTAATTTGCTTGAAAATTTTCAGGCAATCAGTTTCCACAGCTTTTCTAAGTAAAGTCAACTTGTTACTTTTTACAGTGCAAGCCATCTGGACTATATGCACTGCAGAGGCCTGGCTGATAGTAGCGTGCTCCCTGAACAGAACGGCTGAACAAATTCTTTGGGGATATGGCCGATACTGCTGGCAGCACAGTCAAGTGCTCAAGTCCATCGCACAGTGCCATCATTAGCTGCAAGAGGTCAAAATTCTTGAAGCAAACCAACAGCTTTATCAGATCTGCAGGGAAACCAAGATCAAAAGTAACAGCAGGGCTTCTTAATACAGCACAGGACTGGCTGCTGACAGTGGACTTGGGCAGGCAACTCATACCCCTTTTCTACCGACATGGCTCCGGTGCGGGATCCCGGCCTTTGTCTGTTCTCAAACTGTTCTGCACATTTCCACATTTCCACCCAGAAAAGAGGGTTCCAGCCCAGAAAGATTGGTTCAACTCCGGCCGTAAAAACTAGCTGGTCTCGAACGGAGCAGGGGGCAGAGAAATACTGTCACTGGCTCTGTGAGCAGTGTAATAATGTTGCACTACATTACTCTTTACATCTAAATATATAAAACGATGTCAGTGAGAGAGATCCAGCGTGTGAGAGAGCAAGTGAATCAACGGTTTCATTTTCAGTTTATCTCAGAAAAGGACAGATGAGAGTTTTATGCGTGCTGCCGGTTTGCTAGAATCACTTTCAGTACTGTGAACAGCAAAACGCGCCACACTGTCTGCACAAACACCGGAAAGTTTTTTTTTTTTAAGACTGGTTATAGGCAGGAAAACGTCTCAGGTTACTGGTGTATCCTATGTTCTCTGAATAGGGAACGAGACGCTGCGTAGCTATGACGCAATGGGAACGCCCTCTGGGTGTGCTGATTGTCTGATGTCCTTATAGAATCACTGCAATTCATTGGCTGATGGCGTGTGCGCCGCCCCGACGCTCTTATGGCGTCATATTATACTGGCGCGCACGCCATCTGCTCCTCAGATTTCTCTGCCGAAAAGGGAGGCCTGTCGGCAGTGCGAGAAGCTTGGCAGCGAACGCAGCGTCTTGTTCCCTATTCAGAGAACATAGGTTACACCAGTAACCTGAGACGTTCTCTTTCATAGGTTCACTCAACGCTGCGTAGCTATGACGCAATGGGAACGATATACCACACACGCCAAGCTAAGCGCTGCCATATCTGGCTCAAAGAACACCAGATAACATGCATGGCCGGATCAAGCAGATAGAACATGCGAGCCCGGAGCCATGTCGAGATCCAAACTATAGAATCTGACAAAAGTGTGCGGGGAGGACCAACCTGCTGCTACACAAATGTCCTCCAGAAGAGCTCCTCTAAAAAGTGCTTGAGAGGAAGCCACACTTCTGGTAGAATGTGCCCGAATGCTAAGAGGTGAAGGTAGACCACGCACCTCATATGCCAGCGAAATAGGGAAACCAATGGGAAATCCTCTGTTTTGATGCGGTAAGCCCGCGGCGGCCGACACCGAAACATACCAAGAGCTGGCTTGATTTCCTCCAACCACCAGACCGATCTACATAAAACTTCAACGCTCGGACAGGGCAGAGCAAATGAAGCTTTTCATCCTCTTCTGATGCGAAAGGAGGAGGGTGGAAAGAGTGAAGGGTGATAACTTGAGAACGAAACGATGTGGACAGAACTTTGGGCACATACCCTGGCCTGGGTTTTAGGGTTACCTTGACTAGACCAGGAGCAAAATCCATACATGTCTCGTTAACAGAGAGAGCTTGTAGGTCGCCCACTCGCTTCAAAGAGGTTAAGGCTAACAAAAGAGCAACCTTGAGAGTTAGAATCCGCTCTGGAGCTGACTTCAAGGGCTCAAAGGGAGCCTTCGTTAGCCCCTCCAGGACAACTGAAAAGTCCCAAGAGGGAATACCAAGGGAGCGTGCTGGTCTCAGGAGCTTAACCCCTCGCATAAAAGACGAAACGAACCTATGTTTGCCCAGAGGGACTACATCCAACTCCCTGCGAGCAGCAATGGCAGCGATGTAAACCCTAAGGGTGGTAGCTGCTGCTCCAGCGGCAAACTTCTCCTGCAGGAACTCCAGTACCAGGCAGCTAACTGGGTCCACTGCATGGGATGAGCACCATGACTCGAAAACCTTCCACTTGGAGGAGTAGAGTCTCCTAGTGGAAGGGGCTCTCGCACTTGCAATGGTCTCCTGAACATCGGCAGAAAGACCAGCACTTAGAGCTAATGGCCCTTGATGGGCCATACCCACAGCTTCCAAATCTCGGGATGAGGATGCCAAATCCTGCCCTGAAGCTGAGACAGTAGGTCCTCTCTGACTGGAATCTCCCAAGGGGGGGGAGTCCAGAAGAAGAACCATCTCCGAGAACCAGGTCTGGGACGGCCAGAATGGGGCTACAAGCAGGAGACTGACTCCGCTCTCCCTCACCCTGCACAGAATTGCCGGAATCAGTTTGATGGGCGGGAATGCATAGAGCTTTCTGGGACGGCGCATGCCTGTCCAGGTTGTGTGACCGTGAGCCCCCTTGGCGATTCACATGAGACACCACCGCCATGTTGTCCGTCCTGACGATGTCCCTTGAGAGAGGAGAGAAAGTGCCGAAGGGCCAGGGAGACAGCCCTCAGCTCTAGGCAGTTTATGTGCCAAGAGAGAACTTCCCCCTCCCAGACTCCGCATGCTGGTCTGCCCTCGAAAAACGCGCCCCAGCCGGTCAAAGAGGCGTCCGTCGTAACCATTTGGTGACGGAAAACAGCCCCCATGTTGACCCCCCTCTGGAGAAAGAGAGGGTCCCGCCATACTGATAGGGTGCGGGAACAACCGCGTGACACCTTCAGTAGGCGAAGAGCCGATCCTGTTGATCGGGCGCCTAAGAGCTTCATCCACCAGAGGAAGGGCCTCATATGAAGCAGCCCCATGGGAAGCACCAGGGAAGCTGCGGCCATGAGACCCAGGAGCCTGCGACAAGTACCCACAGAAACATGATGGCCGAGCCTGAAACGGGCCAAACATGCAGCGAGACTGGAAATCCGGGCAGGAGCCAGATGGGCCTGCATCCGAACGGAATCCAGACGAACTCCTAAGAAGGTGGTCTGCTGAGCTGGGGTGAGAACACTCTTGTCGGTATTCACTCTCAAGCCAAGAGACTGAATGTGCTGAAGAGCAATGTCTCTGTGACAAGTCACCAACCTGGAGTGGGCCAGGATGAGCCAATCATCCAGGTAATTGAGACCGAACTGGAGAGTGTGTAGCCGGGCTGAACTGTGCGGAGGATCCAAGGTAATACCCCTGGCAGACGTTTCCACTCGTAAGAGAAATGTGACAGAGGAAGTGGAGTGCTGAGGTACAGTGGACATACCTGAGATAGGGTGTCGAGCTGATCCTTGAGAGGAGGCGTGATCAACCGCGAAGGAAAGCGATTGGCGTCCTGATGCGGAGTGGGAGATGTCACGTCTGAGTGGAAAAAGTAGGTCCCACTGGCTCCTGGAGAAGACCAAACGTGTCTCCGTCTAAGCGAGCGGCGGATAGCAAGCCAATCGGATGTGAGCGGAGAAAGCAAGACGCGTCTCCTTCCTTTAGCGCCGGAGGAGGCCTGGGTCGAGCCAGCTCTGCACTTCGAGACGCGCTGGGCGGCGAAAGTGACAGGGCTGGATAAGGAGAGCTGTCGAGAGGTGGGCAGAAACGCTTGTGCGGTCTGACCCAACCTCGAACGTAAGACGGGGCTCTCCTTTTTCTGACCTGAGGGTCAGGAGCGACTCGAAGGAACCGAAGCGGAGGGTTTGCTGAGCCGCTTCGGATCAATGCGCCTATGAGGTCGTAGGCGAGGGAATGTGCGACCACGAGCTCCCTAGATCGTGGTGGGTGGGGGATGACCCTGGTCGCTCCTCCTACCAGGGAACTCCTTCCTGTGAAAGGGACGCTCTCTGGACTGAGAGGGGGAGGGGTTGGGGGAGTCTCTAGCCCTCCTAGGCATAAACTGCTTGAAAGCAGCCGACTGGGACTTGGCGGCTCGAAATTTCTCAACCACCGTGTTGACCGCCTCCCCAAACAATCCAGACTGAGAGACTGGGGTGTGCAGTAGGAAGACCTTCTCCTTATCACGGATTTCCGTGAGATTGAGCCACAGGTGGTGCTCTGCCGCCACCGCTCCCGCCATGGAACGTCCTATGGCACGAGCAGTGTGTTTAGTGGCTCTTAAGGCCAAATCAGTGGCCTTGCACAGCTCTTTGACCGCTTCTGGTGTCAAGCCGTCGCCCTTGTCCATTTCCTTTAAAACGTCCGCCTGGTAGGCTTGGAGGATGGCCATGGTGTGGAGGGCCATGCCTGCCTGACCAGCTGCCGGTTTAGTGGGAAGGAGAGGGCGAGACTTCCTCGAAGGAGCCGAAGAAGGAGAGAGGTGAGTGGCTAGCATGTCTTCAACAGCAGGGATGGCGGAATAGCCCTGCTCCACAGAACCAACAAGCGGGCTGAGAAAGGCTGTTTCCAGGATCTGGAGATTTCACTGTGCAGATTGCTGAAAAAGGGCAGCTTTCTCCGCACTGGCCTAGAATTAGGACCACTCAAAAATCTCTCGTCGAGTCTAGATGAATGTGACTCACGGGGTTCGTCCGGCCAATCAATAGCGAGCTTTTCAGTAGCGTGCGAAAGCACGTCGGCGAGCTCGGCATAGGCCGCCGAAGGCCGCGCTTCCTGGCCGCTAGGCGGGAAAGCGTCGTCGATTAATGCAGGCCCGAAATCCTCAGAGTCGGATGCTGCAGTGAAAACGACATCATCTAGCCTGAAAGAAACCGACTCCGTACTTCCGGGCTAGGGCATAGGTAGTCGTGCGAAAACTCGACCGGCGGAACCCCGCGCACGTGCTCGGGGGAGGGAGGGAGAGAAAGGGCGAGGCCCGTCTACTCGCACTCCACATCCTCGAGCTCTACATCCGAACCCCAGGTCGCGGATCCGAGAGAGGCCTGCGCGGCTTCGGGAGGGCGACGGGGAAAAACGGATGACTCCTTCTCAAAAACCGCGAGCCTAGAGCGGAGGGTTTTGAGAAGGAGATTATCGCAAAATTTGCATTTAGAAGAGCCCTGAACCGCCTCGCGTGCGTGTGAAAACCCCAAGCATTTAACACACTTACTGTGAGGGCAGCCATTTGCAATAAAGCGAGTGCACGGCGGCAGGCAGCGACGAAACTCCATGACACTTCACCGCAAGGAGAACAAAGTTCCACTATCCGCAGTCGCAGAAGTGCTGGTGATGAAAGTTGTACGAATTCCAATGTATTTGGAATAAGGGCTAGAATGGCCGCTTAGTGAAGGCAGAGAAATCTGAGGAGCGGATGGCGCGCGCGCCAGTATAATTTGACGACGTAAGAGCGTCGGGGCAGCGCCCGCGCCATTAGCCAATGGATTGCCGTGATTCTATAAGGGCTTCAGACAATCGGCATACCCAGAGGGCGTTCCCATTGCGTCATAGCTACGCAGCGTTAAGTGAACCTATGAAAGAGAACAACACATAGTAGCATTACATCAGCGTTCGTTCCTCAAGACTGTGAAAAAATGCGGCCGGTTTGCGACAGGCTCCAGTTCGCCTGGCCGAGAACAGGCTCTGGCTCCAGAACGTGAACCATTCTGGTGGAAAAAGGGTATCAGGTTCACTCAGTATGTTGTCAAGACTATCTTTAGACGTATAACGTTCTAGTGTTAGAGGCAGTGAACAACATTGCTATGTTGGAGCATACTATGCCATGGGAAGAACATATGGAGGAGGACATTGAGCGACCTAAAATGGGACACTCACATAGACTCCATTGTGAAAAAGGCCCAGCAGAGGTTGTATTATCTTCTCTGAGGACCTGCCACAGGAGCTGCTGACACAGTTCTACTCTGCAGTCAAAGAGTCTGTCGTCTGCACTTCTGTAACTGTAACTGTAAATTTTAGCAGCATCTAGCTGTGAAGTTGTGAATTGCAATCACCCACCGCTCACCCCTCCCTTTCGAAGCATAGAGAAGCTACGGTGGCCGACACAGGACAAAAATATCAATTTTGTATATTGTGTATTTTTATATATATTTATTTTTATTCACTTCTGTGAACTGGAAACTGGAAGCTTCTGTGACCAAGACAAATTCCTTGTATGTATAAGCATACTTGGCAATAAAGCTCTTTCTGATTCTGATTTTGAATAGGGAGAAATATAAGGGCCTGATCAGCGACTGTTATAGACCTGGACGGAAGGCATGGTGCTTACCTGTGGATGTAAGGTCTTTACAGGACAGTCCCACTGCAGGGTTTATACTATTTATTTATCTTTTGTTAATGTTAATTTCAACATTTACTAATACTTTATTAAAATCTTGTTAACATTAGTTAATGCACTGTGAACTAACATGAACAAACCATGATCAGCTGTATTTTTATTAACTAACGTTAACAAAGATTAACAAATACAATAACAAATTTACTGCTCATTGTTAGTTCATGTTAATTAATACATTAACTAATGTTAACTAATGAAACCTTATTGTAAAGTGTTGCCGATGTTTCATTACAAATTGAATGTGAAAATTATACACCAACATGAAAGAAAACATTTGTATTCATGATCATGTCTCTATTTGTACAAATCACTGTACATTCATTTAATTCTGATTTTCTGAGATAAAAAAAGCCATTTGGTTGTGGATAGAAAGATACATTTGCAACATTTCAAGTTCATAGTTAATTGTGTATGCATTCGTTAATTTTGAGAATAATTACATTCCATAAAAACTGGACATGGCAATAAATGTGAGAAAATCACACATTATAATGTGAAAATACTAACATAGCCTAGAGTTTGGGGCATCATATTTGGAAATCAAAGGTTGAAACAAAACCTTAATGAAGAGTATGATCCATAGATAATATCCAGTCTATAACTAGCACATCAATTGTTTGGTTTTTGAATTAGTGGAAAACATCGTATTTGTTACATTTGAGATCTCAAAAAACTTTATTCACATTAAAGACAAAATGGGCTGGGTATTAATAAAGTTTTTATTCAATATCAGTTTATTTCGAAAATAGACCTATTTAATTTATACAGTATATGTCATATAGCGAACCCTCTGCTCACTCTCACTGAACTTTTCACATTGCTAATATTAAAGGTTAAAATAGACAAAACACACCACAAACTATTATATCCTGTTAGTATTTCAGGTATAATAATTAACACCCAAACAAAATAGTTGCATACAAACATTTAAATTGAACACATTTCTATTTTATTGAGTGAATGAAAAATGGGAAGTCTCAGCTTTCAAATTATATGTTTTATTAAGCAGTTAAGTAAACATATGAACATAAAGTGCATTTTCCTCTCTAGAGTTCATTCTGGCTAACTATATTGGACTTTGAATGAATTTCCTGAGGTAAATCTCATTTTGTTTTTTATTATTATTGTTTTGCATTTAAAACACAGCAATTACATAAAAGATTATGCTTTTATTCCCTGTGATGGACTGGCCACCTGTCCAGGGTGTTTGATGGGTTTAATAACCAAGTAAATGGGTCAATGATGTGGTGTGTCAATTCTGGTGTCCAAAGCATATTCATAATATTACAAATATATACATTTTTAAATACACTACATTAAATGACTCGACTTCACCCTCTTAATTACTCATATGAGTACTCATTATAAATAATTAATGAACTATTGAGCTCAAAAGTCCCAAAATGTGTTACGTATTGCTGGTGTAAGTTGTTGTAAGCACTGAGCGACAACGATAGAAGATCCAAATGCAGTTTATTGGTAGCACAATCCCAAGTCGTAGTCCATTTAACAGGCAAAAGGTCAGAGCACAGTAAATCAGTCCAATCAAACAAACTAATTCAGAGGGTGAGACAGGAACACGAAAACCAGGCACATGGCAAACAGGGAAACCGCTCAGTAATGCTGTCCAGACAAGACAAGACTTCGCAATGAATGACAGACATGACCAGGCTTATAAAGTGTGAGCTAACAAGGTAATGGGGTGCAGGTGGATGTAATCAGGAAGGATGTCCGGGTAGTGAGTGATGTGGGAAATGTAGTCCTTAGATGAAGTGACAGTCCTCGATGGAGTGCCCTCTGGTGGTAACCACGGGCACTCTCATTTGTGATCGTGACATCGGGTAACTGTCCCGGCTTAAAATCTGAATACAAAAATACGACAAAAATGTAAAAAATATGAATAAAAGTATTTAAAATCTACTTGGGCATAATTGTATTGATGTTTTAATGATACCTACAAATATAGTGATAATGTTAAGCTTTTTTGTCATTTTTTATGACAGAAAGACGTTTGTTTTCAAATTGTGATTTCTCTAATGTCATTCCTGGATAACAGACATCAATGACTATTTTGGACCATAATGCATTTTGGTATGTCATGTGACATAATATTGTATCAAAAAGAAGACCTTGAAGGAGCCCCAAAACATGTGCAAAGTGCCAGTAAGCAATGTTGATATTTTGACCTTTTCGGTCACTGGTGCACTTAGCAATATCATGTGTCCTTTTGGATAACTCTAATAAAACATTTATAATGTTTTTTATTCAAAAGCTATCGATTTGATCTAAAAGATTACCTTAAAGTGATGATAGCTAAGTTATAGTTTTCCACAGGTGGTTAAGTTAGTACCTGATTATAAAGAAAAAATATTTGTTTTGTCATTCCTGGATAACAAAAAAAAAAAAAAAAAAAAAACTCTGTTAGCCAGGACATGTCATCCGTTATCCAGAATGACATATGTATAACAATCTAGTTTTTAATTAATATTTGTAAACTTTTAGGCAGTTGTGTCTCAGAGACTAGCCGACTAGTCGATTAACCCATATTTGTGTGTTAGATTACACAATTCAGTTTTTTTGTTGAGTTGAAAACAAGTCTTATTTACTTTATTAGAAAACATTTTTGAAACATTTTCCAGCTTTTCTTTTTCAATTTGGTTCTGAATTTTGAGTTAGCAGCAGCCAAAAATGAGCCAGGGTCGAATCCCAATCCCAAATTGATTATTATATGAATTGTGATTAAAATGTAGTTTTCCAAACACTAGTTTGTTGAGCTCAAATTATGGATATATGCCAACAATTGTAGAAATGTAATTAATTTCATTACTGTTACCCAGGAATGACATTTTCATGGGGGATTCACCAATAAATGGTTAATTACATTGTTAAAATTAGTACATGTCGTTGCATTACATACACAACACTCCAACAGAAAGTCCTAAAAAACTTTTTTTTTGCCAGTTTTATTTATTATTATTTCTTTATTTTAAATCCTTATCCGTCATTCACCCAAATATTAATGTAGATATGACTGCAAACAGTCCAATGGCAAAGCAGTGAATTAAATGGGACTGCTTGGTTTTTAATATTCATTATCCAAGCCTTTGCTATTGGAAGATATAACCAAGAAAAGTCAGCATTATGGAATTCATATTCATGAACAAGGGCTTTACTGTGACAGGTATGAAATACCTTATTAATATATACATAACCTAAACCTTCGCCATAGTAATTTGGCATGAGGTTTACTTAGTCGCTAGCCGAGCTCATCGATCTGGTCATCATGCAGTTGCAGCGTCATTGTGGGCTGCCGTTTGAATGAAGTTACAAGACACACAAATCTTCCGCATCCCGACTTAAACCCGGCCTTTGGAGTAGAGCTGTTTAAAGGACAAGCAAACAGAAAGATGCCCGTATTTACAGGTCTGTTCACACTATGATTTTACGTAAATCATAGTTATTCTTTAAACGATAAGAGATGTGTGAGAAGAGGCAGCGCCGTTAGCATGAGACATTAGCTTCAGGCCTCAGTTGGTGGTTTCTGTTTAAAAACAGAGAGAAAGCTAAACAAGAAGCAGAAATCACTTAACAAGCGTTCTGGTGGGATGTTTGGGCGTTTCGTTTTTGATATGGATATTTATGATGTGAAATGTAAATGTTCAGACTTGAGTGTTAGTGATGCAGTATGTTATGCCGGCTAGGCGGCACACTTTATTTAAATGCCTTTAAAACTTATAGCACTTTCAGTCAATAGACCGTATTACTGAACAGAAGGGACAGACTTAACGCCTACAATTAAAATTTTTTATTTTTTTATTTTTTTTATTGGTTATAGAACAGCTTGTAGACATGAAAATTGATGCATCATGGCTTGTATCCATCGTGCTACATATCTTGTGTGTGGTAGATTTACTAGTTCATTGCAATGGAATTTTGTGTTTGAAACAAACATTTCAAGAAACCGTTCACCCCAGAATCACTGGGACTGTCAAATAATCAACTATATTGTTTTTTTTTGTTTTGTTGAGGTGTCTGTATAGTTTCAGGATGTTATGCTAAAAATATCAAGCTCTGTGATCAACACAAGTTTATGATACTTGCATGTTTTATCCATCAAGATAATTTTCATAGATGAACACAACCTTTATGAATTTTGAAGTCTAAATGCAGTTGCCAGAATTAAAAAGCTGAAGGTAAGCTATAAACGATTTACACCACGGTCGGTCGACTTCAATGTCACCATCACTAAGCTTCCGACAACTCTTTCAGTTTTTATCTAAAAACATTTTCCCAGAATGTTTGATTTAGAATATTTATCCAACAATCAGGCATAACATTGACCTAATATTGTGTTGGTCCTCCTTTTGCTACCAAAACAGCCCTGACCCGTCGAGGTATGGACTCTACTAGACCCCTGAAGGTGTGCTGTGGTATCTGGCACCAAGATGTTAGCAGCAGATCCTTTAAGTCCTGTAAGTTGCGAGGTGGGGCCCCCATGGATCGGACTTGTTTGTTCAGCACATCCCACAGATGCTCTATTTGATTGAGATCTGGGGAATTTGGAAGCCAAGTCAACACCTTAAACTCATTGTTGTGCTCCTCAAACCATTCCTGAACCATTTTTGCTTTGTGGCAGGGCGCATTATTCTGCTGAAAGAGGCCACAGCCACCTGGGAATACAGTTTCCATGAAAGGGTGTACATGGTCTGCAACAATGCTTAGGTAGGTGGTACGTGTTAAAGTAACATCCACATAGATTGCAGGACACAAGGTTTCCCAGCAGAACATTGCCCAAAGCATCACACTGCCTCTTTCACCTTGCCTTCTTTCCAAAGTGCATCCTGGTGCCATGTGTTCCCCAGGTAAGCAACGCAAACGCACCCAGCAATCCACGTGATGTAAAAGAAAACGTAATTCATCAGACCAGGCCACCTTCTTCCATTGCTCCGTGGTCCAGTTCTGATTCTCACGTGCCCACTGTTGGCGCTTTCGGCGGTGGATGGGGTCAGCATGGACACCCTGACTGGTCTGCGGCTATGCAGCCCCATACACAACAAACTGTGATGCACTGTGTATTCTGACACCTTTCTATCAGAACCAGCATTAACTTCTTGAGCAATTTGAGCTACAGTAGCTCGTCTGTTTGATCGGACCACACGGGCCAGCCTTCGCTCCCCACGTGCATCAATGAGCAGTTCACTGGTTCACCACTGTTCCTTCCTTGGACCACTTTTGATAGATACTGACCACTGCAGACCGGGAACACCCCACAAGAGCTACAGTTTTGGAGATGCTTTGACCCAGTCGTCTAGCCATCACAATTTGGTCCTAATAGGTCTAATTGGTCTAAGAGATAATAAGTGTTATTCACTTCCCCTGTCAGGGGTCATAATGTTATGCCTGATCATAACAAAGAGCACAATAATAAGCATACTGCGGACTGAGTTTACCGGTTTGGCGTGATGATACTCTCCTTGACAGCCTCTGTAGTCCCATTTAGCCACTTGTTAGCAACCGCTTTTTCAAGACACGTAACCGCTTTAAAAAAATCATGAGTGGGGTAATACTGATGTATTTTATGCTGTAGAATAAAATGTGAAAGTGTCTTGAGCTTGTGTTCACCACAGACCTTATTTCAGCCATTTAAACAAAATCCCAATAAAAAATAAAAAAAAAACATTGACTTCGGGACAATGGAATCGGAAGTGCTTAAATGCTAACTCGCTTCCACATTTTTGCCAACAAAGTGATGGGATACCTGCACCACTCTATAGCAAAGAAAAATCCACAATAATGTTTATACGACTATAAGGGAAAAAATATAGTGGGCTTGATTACGGCTGTCAGAAGAGAGAAAGATGATATGTTTATCGTCACTCCCTAAGGCGCTGTAATAGAAACACCCTCTCAGCTGTGTTTTTTGTAGTTTTAACACCAAGATAATGTGACTAATTTAGTGTTATAAATGCACATTGCATTTTTTTTTAATTTAAATATAAACATGACTAGATTTCTCTCAAAAACGTCAGTTGGAAACACCAAGCTCAGGTTTTGCAGCGCTCTACTGATCAGCTGATGAGTTAATTCAAAGGAGACATTTAAGATATGCAGTACTGTGTGGGGAGAATCCTAAGATGGTTTGAAAACCCCTGCTTTAAAACCATAAACATTTTCTTTCTATAGGCTATCAGGAATGTGCAGACTGTTACTGAATAATTTTGCTGTGTCACTCATCTTGATTTATTCTTTTTTTCTTTGAATATCTTAGTGAATGTGAAATGGGGAAAGGAGAAGTTTGATGCGGTGGAGCTAAATACAGAGGAGCCGCCCATGGTGTTCAAAGCCCAGCTTTTCGCTCTAACAGGGGTTCAGCCAGAGAGACAGAAAGTCATGGTGAAAGGAGGAACACTGAAGGTAGTGGTGGTGATCTGTAATGGAGAGCATTCATGTTTGCTGTCCTCTGCTCTGTTATTGCAGGTGTGTGACTTGTTTTACTTTTGTTTACCAGGATGATGAGTGGGGCAATATCAAGTTGAAAAATGTAAGTATGTGGCTAAATCAATTTTTCTAGTAGATTCAGAAAATGTACTTAAAGAGTTGTCCTGTAATCAGAATTCAGTAGTTAATAATTAAATATTGAATCATAAGATCCAGGATAGTTTATCCAACAGTACAACTTAAAATACACATTCTAATTAGTTCCTTAATACATGTTTGTGGTCCTGTTGTGCACATTTGTTGATGGTCAATTGCGCTCGTGACTAGAACAGCGACCAATCGCCTGACTGACTGACTGACTGACTGACTGACTGACTGACTGACTGACTGACTGACTGACTGACTGACTGACTGACTGACTGACTGACTGACTGACTGACTGACTGACTGACTGACTAGCGTAGCAACAAATTGTGTGACTTCAGGTTTTGGTAAACTACCAAAAACAATGTAAATGTTACAGTTGTTCATAAATCGTATAAATAAATTCCCATTACCACAACTCTGGTTCAATATACAAAATGATTGCCAAGATTTATTGATAACTTTGCTATTTCAGAGTAGCTTTATTATAATTTCAGCTCTATGCTGCCTGTACAAAACGAAACCTTGTTCCTCCAGGACCATGGCGCTTCATAATGCATGACTACAAAAAAACCCCGAAACTGTACATAATTCAATTACCGTATTGTTCATACAATGTTTTTTTTTCTTCGCAATACATCTGAAAAAACTGATTCATCTTATATTCAGGGTCTAGACTTTTATATTACAACAATACACCTGCAACAATAGGTTTTTTCTCTGTTTCCTCTTTGTTGAATAACGCATCACATTACCCAAGTGTAATAGGTGTTGCAAATGCTGTTTCATGTTGACTTTTAAATGTGAGTTTTCTTCAGCTAAATGGATGTTTTGATCCATGTAGGGGATGACTCTTCTGATGATGGGCTCCGCTGATGCCCTGCCTGAAGAGCCTGTAGTACGGCCCATGTTTGTGGAGGACATGACGGAGGAGCAGCTCGCATCTGCGGTAAGATTTCAGCCAACAGATCTTGGATCAGAACGATCTGCTATTTAAGCATTTTAGCAGGAATCACAAAAACAAGCAAACAGCTGTGGCTGTGAAATAATTTCTGCTATCTCGGTCATGTTCAGATGGAGTTGCCATGTGGATTGACAAATCTGGGCAACACATGCTACATGAATGCAACAGTGCAGTGTCTACGCTCTGTGCCTGAGCTCAAAGGCGCTCTCAGGAGGTATGATTTAGGCATGTCCTTCATATTAAGTTCAGAGATTTATGTGGTTTAATGCATGTTTTTTTTTGTGAAAATGTTGTTCCATCTGTAGGTACTCTGGTGCCTTGCGGTCTTCTGGAGCTAACGCACCTTCCCAGTACATTACAGCAGGTGATGAACTTTCACTGTGTATCAGTACAGTGCATCCGGAAAGTATTCACAACGCTTCACTTTTTCCACATTTTGTTATGTTACAGCCTTATTCCAAAATGTATTAAATTCATTGTTTTCATCAATTCTACAAATAATACCCCATAATGACAATGTAAAAGAAGTTTGTTTGAATTCTTTGCAAATTTATTAAAAATAAAAAACGAAAAGTTCACATGTACATAAGTATTCACAGCCTTTGTCATGACACTCAAAATTTAGCTCAGGTGCATCCTGTTTCCACTGATCATCCTTGAGATGTTTCTACAACTTGATTGGAGTCCACTTGTGGTAAATTCAGTTGATTGGACATGATTTGGAAAGGCACACACCTGTCTATATAAGGTCCCACAGTTCACAGTGCATGTCAGAGCACAAACCAAGCCATGAAGTCCAAGGAATTGTCTGTAGACCTCCAAGACAGGATTGTATCAAGGCACAGATCTGGGGAAGGGTACAGAAAAAATTCTGCAGCATTGAAGGTCCCAATGACCACAGTGGCCTCCATCATCCGTAAATGGAAGAAGTTTGGAACCACCAGGACTCTTCCTAGAGCTGGCCACCCGGTCAAACTGAGTGATCGGAGGAGAAGGGCCTAAGTCAGTGAGGTGACCAAGAACCCGATGGTCCCTCTGACAGAGCTCCAGCGTTTCTCTGTGGAGAGAGGAGAACCTTCCAGAAGAACAACCATCTCTGCAGCACTCCACCAATCAGATCTGTATTGTAGATTGGCCAGACGGAAGCCACTCCTCAGTAAAAGGCACATGACAGCCCGCCTGGAGTTTGCCAAAAGGCACCTGAAGGACTCTCAGACCATGAGAAACAAAATTCTCTTGTCTGATGAAACATAGATTGAACTCTTTGGCCTGAATGGCAAGCGCTATGTCTGGAGGAAACCAGGCACCGCTCATCACCTGGCCAATATCATCCCTAGAGTGAAGAATGGTGGTGGCAGCATCATGCTGTGGGGATGCTTTTCAGCGGCAGGATCGAGGGAAAGATGAATGCAGCAATGTACAGAGACATCCTTGATGAAAACCTGCTCCAGAGTGCTCTGGAACTCAGACTGGGGCGAATGTTCACCTTCCAACAGGACAATGACCCTAAGCAAACAGCCAAGATAACAAAGGAGTAGCTACAGGACAACTCTGTGAATGTCCTTGAGTGGGCCAGCCAGAGCACAGACTTGAACCCGATTGAACATCTCTGGAGAGATCTGAAAATGGCTGTGCACTGACGCTTCCCATTCAACCTGATGGAGCTTGAGACGTCCTGCAAAGAAGAATGGGAGAACCTGCTCAAAATAGGTGTGCCAAACTTGTAGCATCATACTCAAAAAGACTTGAGGCTGTTATTGGTGCCAAAGGTGCTTCAACAAAGTATCGAGCAAAGGCTGTAAATACTTGTGTACATGTGATTTTTTTTTTTTTTTTTCTAAATTTGCAAAGATTTCAAACAAACTTTTTACGTTGTCATTATGGGTTATTGTTTGTTAAATTGAGGAAAATAATTAATTTTATCAATTTTGGAATAAGGCTGTAACATAACAAAATGTGGAAAAAGTGAAGCGCTGTAAATACTTTCCGGATGCACTGTATGTCCAAGCTTGCTGCTCAAGACTAATGCTTAAAAGAGTTAATCTGTGTAGCCATACTGAATCTTAGTTTTTTTGTAGCACATGTTTGATCAAGTGAATTCTTCACTTAGCTTTGCGTGATTTGTATGAGTCCATGGATAAGACCTCGTCAAGCATTCCACCCATCATTCTGCTGCAGTTCCTGCACATGGCCTTCCCACAGTTTGCCGAAAAAGGAGACCAGGGCCAGTACCTTCAGCAGGTCAGGTCACATGTTTTTAGCTAAATACATTTAATCAGAATATTTTCAGTCAAATTGGAACATTTGTATATATGTATTTTTCTATTTACTCAGGATGCCAATGAGTGCTGGGTCCAGATGATGCGGGTCCTTCAGCAGAAATTAGAACCTGAAGAACTAGAAACCCCACCTGAGGTACGTGTTTTTTTTTTTGTTTTTTTTTCAAAAAGTTTTTTCATTATATATTCTAGGATTGTCAAAAGTACCGATACTTCAGTACCAAGTTGATACTGACATTTAAAAAAATGACGATACCAGCATTTCTGCATTACCTGTAGTACCCAGTTCTGGGTATATTCGGTACCCGTTGATAAACTGTAAGCGCTCAGAGGTTTTTGTTTACAACAGGTTTTTGAAGCGTTGATTATTATAGCCAATCACAGGCGTATCTGTTGAGCGCATGAATGCAATGGCCAATCAGAGTCAGAATCTGCTCGTGAATCCTTTCATTATTACTAACAAAGTGTAAACACGATGTAAATAAGGTTCTGGATTTACATCTGTTTTTAATTGCGCGATTGAATCTGAAACCGCAATGATTGACAGTGATATAACTGTAGCAACAGATGGGACAAGGCAATCTGATACTGTATGTCAAAATAGATGTACATTTAAGTCTTAGAGTTTAAATGCAGACTAATAGACCTGACACTGGTTCTATCTTTTTATAAACATTTGAAGGCTACGTGCTGTTAAAATGTATTATTTACTTAGTACTATTTATTAATTTATATTTATTTCCTTTCAAATAGTTAAATAAAATAGTAAAATAGTTCTTGCTATGGTATCGAAATTGCTACTGACAACCGTGAAATTTTACTGGTATTGGGTACTGACTACTGGAATTTTGGTACTGTGACGACCCTAATATATTCAAACTATTTCATTACGCAAATGTAGAGAAATTTGTATGAAAAAATGGGTCTTTATCATATTTGTCTGGAAACTAAAAAAATATTTTACAAATAATTAATATATTTTCTCTGTGTGCATGTTTTTGGTCGAATAACAGACTGACAGTGATAGTGGAGCTGCTGCCTCCACAAAAAAGAAGAATTTCATCGATCAGTTTTTTGGTGTTGAAATTGAAACTACGTATCCTTTGATAAATGCCTGTTGTACAAGTCTATATCAGCATGTGCTCTCTCAGTCAGCTGTTTTTAGCTTAATAAACTGCATGGCCCCCTGTTTGTTCCTTCAATGTTTACTAGGGTTGGGAATTGAAAGTCGATTCCAATTCTGGAATCAGAATCTTAACGTCAGGATTTGGATGCTCCCTTTTATCGATTCCTTTGTGTGCATTTTAATATGACTTTAAACGAGTCCGCTGATTTCTGTGCTGAGCACACATCCAAAACGTGCGCACAGAAAGCCACCCCTCATACTATATAGTGCGCAATACTGAACTTCCTTCCACATCTTTTTGCACTTGAATTGACAAATTGTTATTACAGTTTCTGTACCTCCTGAACACCTAAAAATCTTAAACTGTTTGATTGAAACACTGAACAAAGTAATTGCTAATTTGTTTCTGTTCTTTTTTGTAATTACTCAGTGTTTACTTGTTTTTAATAATACTTAAAATCTATATTAGTTAGTCTGGTTGTTATTTTTAAACCATAGGCAAATGTTTCTTGTGTAAGTGTTCTTTAGCCTGTTGATGTTTGTTCATGGTATTCAGGTACAATGAGATGTTTTGCAATAATCATTCACATTTATTATGTTTTTTTAATTTTTTTTTACTTTATTGGAATTGAAATTAGGAATCAATAAGAATCGGAATCATTTCAAATTCAATTGATACCCAGCCCTAATGTTTACCTGCTTAAGTGATCCTGCTTCATTCCCTCACCTCGCACCTCCAGAACCTGATTTGGATTTAGTCCCATAAAAATTTAGACCATTGCAGACGGTCGAAGTATACTTTGAACTTTAAGATACTATGGTTTACTGAGAAATTAATTCCCAAATAAAATTGATATGAGGAGGATGATAGACTTTTCTTTTTTGGGGGAATTATCTATAATGCCACTATTTGTTAACTTGACCCTTTTGAATTCACTGCATTACATTGCCCTGCACTGTTATGCTTAGCAGCCATAATTATATATTGATCGGATGGCCAGACTTTGTGCAATGAAATGAGAATTTTGTGTTTTGTAGTCTGAGAACTCCTGGACCGAGTTGAAATTTTCCCCAGTCCCATAGATATGCACATGTGACATTTTTATGGTACTTAACCTTTATGTATCCAGTATGAAATGTACTGAGTCAGAGGATGAGGATCCAACTAAAGGCACAGAGAGCCAGCTGCAGCTTAGCTGCTTCATCAACCAGGAAGTCAAATATCTCGCCACTGGACTCCGATTGGTAAGTGGAACATCCCGTCAATAGGAAGTACCACCAGTGCTCACAATCCCTGTTAATCTTTACCTTTCTCTCATTATATCTAGAGGCTACAGGAGGACATCACAAAGTTCTCCCCATCCTTACAAAGAAATGCCCTCTATATCAAATCGGTATGTTTTAACTTTTGGCATTTCTGACTTTTGTGGCATCAGTGGAGTGTTTTCTTTGTTGTACAATAATAACATGAACAGTCACTTAATATGTTTCTGCATTTAAGTCCAAAATCAGCCGTCTCCCGGCATACCTCACGGTGCAAATGGTCCGGTTCTTTTACAAAGAAAAAGAGTCTGTGAATGCCAAAGTCCTTAAGGTAGGTCTTTAGCTGAGGAGTGATTTGCTATATAAAGTGTTGTCACCCAAATATCTATGAATTGATTTGATAATATATTTGCTGTAATTTTTGCTGCATTTAGGATGTAAAATTTCCTCTAATGCTGGATGTCTATGAGCTCTGTACTCCTGAGCTTCAGGAGAAGATGGTTCCTATGAGGTCAAAGTTTAAGGAGGATGAAGACAAGAAATTGGAGATGCAACAGCAGCCGAAAGCAAGTGCCCTGTGATGTCATACTGAACACTTCTCGTATTTTGAAAAGCCATTTGTAAAATGACTAACATTTGTGTTTTACATTATTTCACATTTAACAGGTGAGTCAGAAGGTTGGGGTTCCAAAGGAAACAAAATATGAACCTTTCTGTTTTTCTGAAGGTGAGTACTCACTGCAAAGCTACTTGAGGATTTTGTTCTTTTTAATTTCAACATGGTTCTGAAAGTTTACTGTGCAGATGGATTTATAAGCAGTTAACTTTTTTTTCTTCTCTGTAGACTTGGGCTCCAACAACAGCGGTTACTATGACCTGCAGGCAGTTCTGACGCACCAGGGCCGATCCAGTTCATCTGGCCACTATGTCGCCTGGGTTAAAAGGAAAGAAGGTAGTGAAAGTATTGTTAATGTCAGGTCAAGTTTATGCATTCATTATTTGTAAAACGTACTTGCATAGTCTTTATTTTTTCCTTTGTAACTGTAAATGTGACTTGATGGCATTCTTTGGCGGCTATTCCAGTTTTTTCCTAGTGTTGGGTAATGTGACTTTTACAAGTAACTTTTAACAAATTATTTAATTTATTTTTATGGAAAGTTATGTGTCCACTGTACCCTCTAAGCTGCGCACGTGTGCAGCCGTGCACTTTCAATATCACGCAGAATAAAAGGAAATGCTGCGTAAAAGGCAGATGTAAAATTTGTGGGAAAAGCCATTTGATTGTGTTCTAGTGAATGATAAATATTTGCAGTGTTTGGATCAACTGCTGCAGAGTTAGAGCTGGTGAATTCTGTTTACAGGTTTTATAGAGCATGACGTGAGCCACATCAGTCGCTCTAATGGACACTTTAATGGACGGGGTACAAAAGAGCTCAATAGGACATTCAACACATGCAAATACATGAGAAAAAAAGTAATGTTTTAAATAAGGATGGTTTGATCAACTGGTGGAAATAACTGATGAATAGCGTAACAACTTGGATCCATTTAAAATGACACCCACCACAACTCAAATACCTTAGTCAAAATAGATGTTTGTGTGTGCAATGCATCATAAAATGATTGTATTCCACAGCTCCAGTGCTCACAATGTAGAACAACAATACCTACCATGCTCAAACCACTCCTAGGAAACCTGCGCACCTTTCTCCCATCCCGATTTCTCTCAACATGGGGAGTCAGTCAGTAAATGGAAAGACTAACATATTCATAACTAGAATATGTCATTGTAAATTTGACAAAGTTACTTGCAGAAGTTATCTGATTACTGTAATCTTACCCAACACTGACTGGTAATTCCAGAAATATTTTTTGAAAAATATCTAGGCAAGTTTGTAAAATAAATCTCTAGCTCAAGCTTTTTTTTTTTTTTTTTGAACAATGTTTATTACTTCTGATGCCATTTCTGTAGAGCAGGGATTGTCTAATCCTGCTTTTGGAGTGCAAATATCCTGCATCAAGGTGCAGTTTGCAGCTAAACATTTTCTAGTATTCCTTAAAGAGATTCACCCAAAAATTGTCATTAATTACTCGCCCTCAAGTAATTCCAAATATTCCATATTTAGAATACAAATATTTTTGATGCAATCTGAGAGCTTTATGTCCCTCCATTGACAGCTACACAACTGACACTTTTACGCTTCAAAAAAAGTTCATAAAGAGATCGTATAACTAATCCATATGAATTGAGCGGTTTAGTCCAGATTTTCTGAAGAGACTCTATCGCTTTGTATAATGAACAGATTGAATTTAGGCTTTTATTCACATATAAACATTCATCAACTCACACATCAGTTGGGGTAAACCGAAGCTTATGGAGCACATTTGACATTCGCGTGTTACACAGCACGTTTGAGCATCCACAAGAACCAATGAGGTTAATTCTCGTGCGTCAAGCAGGTTCGGTTGAGCTTGTTTATGTTCGCTGATCAATGTGAAATAAGTCTAAATTCAACCTGTTCATCATATAAAGCAAATGTCTAAAGAAAATTTGGACTAAACTGCTAATTCATATGGATTAGTTTTATGATCTCTTCATGAACTTGTTGGAGCGTCAAAGTGGTAGTTGCGTGGACTGTCAGTGGAGGGATTGACAGATTTTACATTTTTGGGTGAACTATCCCTTCAAGATCTCGATTAGCTTGTTTAGTTTTGGTATTTAGGATTGGATACCCCTGCTATAAGGTGCTTTGATGTTCTAGCTGGTATTGATATTTCACTCTCTCTGAACAGATGAATGGATGAAGTTTGATGATGATAAGGTCAGCGTGGTGACCCCTGAGGACATCTTGAAGCTGTCTGGTGGTGGAGATTGGCATATAGCATATGTCCTTCTGTATGGCCCTCGACGTCTGGAAATACTTGAGTAACAGTGTTTCACAGAAGAAACTTAAACCATAATTGCCATTTTCAAAGCACTGTCTGTATAGATGTGCAAATAAATTTGTGTCTTTAAAAACATGACCTTAATTTCTGAACTCTTCATGCATCAACACAAGTGGCATGTCTGTTAAGGGTGTTTTCCCCTTTTATGGATGGTAGATTGCTGGACCTGATCCTTTTTATTGGACTCTTGGAGTATTTTTATTTTTTTTCCTATATGCATTGCATTTTTTTAAGCCTGTGCAAAGGTGTCCATGCTTAATAGACAGTATCCCACCACAGGAGTAGTAGTGACTTGTATGTACTTGACCACAAGTTTTGGATGCTTAATTACATCAACAGGAGTTGTATGATACTGGGATCTCGCCAAAAGAAACATATAAAATAATTTACAAAGATCTGTTAACTGACATGAAATGTATCTATCAAATGTGGATTCCATATCAAAGCACTTTGAGAGGATGTCTTTATGCTCAATTACTGCTTCTGTCTTCTAACTACCATGCAACAAATGCCACTGTAAACTTATCTGTCCTGAAATACTCATAAAATCAAAGAAAGAGAATTTACCTCTGTAATAAGTTATTGTTTACTGGCTTTTCATAAACAGTGAAAAAAATAAACATGCCATTGGCGCTCGTGTGTGTATTTTACAAACAAAACAGATTCATTTCAAATGATCATTTATTTTACAAAAGTAAAGAATACAACTCATCGAAGTACATCAAAAACAAACACTGTCAAATTGATAAAACTGAACAAGAAAAAGGAGATGCTGTTGAGTTATGTTTCGTTGAGACCATCTGAGATGTTACTGAATCCAGCCGAGTTCAGGGCCGTGACCAGGCTCTCCATTGTTGCTTGAGGGCCTTCTCGGTCCTGCCAGGCCACCAGTAGCATCTTTGCCTGTAGTTCTACATCCTCACTGTCAGCCTCTATCACACGAATCTCCTTCTCGCTCATCTCCAGATGGTCTGCCAGAGTCTTCCACTGGGACCCAAGCTTAGCTGCGATCTCATCCATCTGACTGTTGGTCACGGTCTTGCTCTGAATGCTGGGACCTGGAAAAGGAGAATTCACTTTTAGCCATCAAACTAGCTTTGCCATGCTAAGAATAAAGTATGGATTTTGGATCTGAGCTATCATTAAAGCGATAGGCAAAAAGTATCATTATGATATGTGGCTAGATTCTAAATTGCACATTGTGGTGGTCAAGGCCAAGGACAGGTAGTAGAAAAAGACGGAAGTTTATTTCTTCCAACAAAAAAAAAAAAAAAAATTATATACAGGGGCAGATTTCAAACAAAGTCCATACAAAAAAAACTTGAGATGTATGTTAACTGAAACTAACAAATTAAACAGGCCTAAAAATAAATCTCCCCTGTGAACAAAGTAACAAATCAAAACCACTAAGGACAGCAGGTCATGATGGTACAGTGGCTGGGCAATACTGACTAACCTCTGCTCTTCCCCACAATGCTATAAATACCCGTTTAGCCTCTACCAAACAAAAATAATGGGTAAATATCAAAATAATACCTTTACCAAATAAACTCAAACAAAATAACACTTACAACACAACATCCATTATCATGCCCAACCTATTACAATCATCCAACCAAACATTTAAAAAGAAAACTTAAATCAAACAAAGAGATAACTGAATAAAATAAAATAAAAAGTTCCCTTCTAAATCAGAACATGATGGTACAGTCCAACTTCCTCTGAAACAGCATAAGTTTGGAGGCTGAAGCCCCGCCTCTTCCTTTGTCTGCTGCCACATGGAATGCGGCCGTCACTCCATGGACCAGAGCAATCTAGGACTCAGGTAAAGTCAAACAGCAAAAAGAAATATAAGAAGTGTGCACCCTTCTATATATTCAAGATTTTAATAAACTTTTAACCCATTCATTGTCCTGTGTTTTTATTAGAATACCGGGATTTAAATAAAGTAACAAACATTAAATGAAACTCCACAAATATGTGAGGTGGGCTACGCACCCGTCACACATCAACTGGAAACTTTACCATCCCATGAGATGAGGCCACAGGAAAGGATTTGTGAATGGCAGTGAAGTGATGCAACTGACATGGTGGATGTAGTATGTCCGAATTTCATTCATACTATACAGAACATACTTTTTGATGGTCACAAAGCAAGTTTTTCAACCAAAACCAAAAGTACCTACTATACATGGTATGCGATTTTCAGTGCAGCACTAGTGTTGTAAACCTTAACTTTGTAAGGCTCTGTTCAGACCAGCTGATCCAATAAGCAGTCTGGCAAGTCAGGTAGCCATTTACACAGAAGGTCATAACACGCATCTCCTGTTACCACTTGTATTTGGACTTCATAATCTACATCAATTCCACTGTCTTGCTGAAAGGAGTTCTCGGGCCAAAACCGAGCATCTCAACCGCTCAAATTTTCACCTATATTTATGCTAATCATTTTTGAACCATAAATCCTAGAAACAATTTCTGAGTTGAATGCATACGTTTAAGATTTTTCCAGTAAGAATTTTTATGCTGGAATGAACGTCCGTTTAAAAACAAACTTGCGTCACAATTTTATTATGAAACTACAGTAAATTTAAAATTTATAGAAGGGGTAAGTTTTTTTGTTCCTATAATTACCAAGAGTCTGTTTTATGTTTTACTAACAGCTGTAATTTCATACTTTATAAAATTAGAAAGCAATAACTTGCAGGGGTGTGGTTTGTAGTACGGCAGGACACAGACAGACCCTTCTCATTATCTGACCCATATATTTATGTTCTTGGAGTCTCTATTAATGAGCTGAGTTGGGGAACACTGGCCTGAAGAAACCTGAGAAGTTTGGGGCTGGCACCACCCAAAAACTGTAAATAGAATTTCAAACAACTTCTGATGTTGTTGACATTTTCTTCTTCATACTTTCCGTGGAACATTACGAGTGCAACAATACCAAACATCCCTATGGCCCATTAGCCATTTAGGCCCTGTTTACAGTTGGTATTAAGATGCGTTTTGATCGATCGGATCACAAGTGGATGACACTAATTACAGGTGTAAACGGGGTCTAAAACGTTTTGAGCTGACCCACTTTTGACCATTTCCAAAGTTAGTTAAACGCATTCGACCAGATTGCTTTCGTAGTGTAGGCCTAGGCCACTTGGTGGTGCTGTAACGCAACGAAACAAAAATGCATCATTGGTCCAATTGACTTCACTGGCATTCAGAGTCTTTGAGTTGCTATCAGTATCTTTGAGTCATTCATGATGACAGTCGTCATTTTGATGGCAAGATGTCAAAAAAGATCTGAGACGGTACCTCTGCAACGTAGATACAATTTATGCCAAAATGGACTAAAGCTCTACACAGAGGTGATTTGTTCTCTCTTCTCTGCTCACCTCCAGCAGAAATTAAATCCTCTTTCTTGGGACCTTTACACTACATTCACAGCAGACAGACCCAAGTGCCATTCTGTGATGACGCTTTGAAAACAAAACCAAAGTACAAAGTGAGGTGAGCAACTCCATCCATTTAGCTGCCTTCTCCTGTGAAGCTGTTACCTAGCAACAGCTGTCACTTTTGATAATGCAAACACTCTGCCGTTCTGATCCAAAAAGTCCAGTGTGAACAGAATCCAGTGGAGGCAATGGCAATAAAAATGGCTTTTGAGGTGTAATAATAAAAAAAAAGAACAGACTCACTGTCATTGCTCTCTTTCAACAGGTTATCTCCATTCTCATCATCATCATCCTCTCCGGTTTTTATCTCCTCAGAAGGAAGGTCTTTCTGTTTGAAGAAAAACAAAAATTCTGTCAATTCTGAATTTATAAAATACTGAATATTTAAGTAAAATAGTAAGAAAAATATTTGAGTAAGTTTGTCTCATTAAATTAATTGAAGTTATATTATACACTGTTCTCCACTAATATTGGCATCCTTTATAAATACGAGCAAAGCTAAAGCTGGGAACACACTAAAAGATTTTTTAAAGCTTATAAGATTTTCAAAATGTGAGAGACCACAAACATGACCATACGAAATTATAGATTTAACTGTTTTGTTCTTCTAGTGTGTGGAGTGCTGCGACGTGATCAGGAAAGCACACCACACACTAACAGATTCCATTCACAAACAGATTCCCGCCTGTGAACACGAGAAATTCCCAAATTTGAAACTGGGGCGGTTCCGACGTTCTTCAGAGCAGATTCAGTCAGTCACTCTTAACACACCATAGGATAATCTGAAAAGATAATCTGTAGAACCGTCAAGACAATCGGGACTTTACCTAAGATTGTGGGGAGAAATTGGCCCCAAATCACCCAGAATATCTTGTAGTGTGTACCCAGCATAGAATAAATTGCCACAGTTGCCTCCTTGTTTAAACCAGGGATGGGCGATAATAAATTGATATCCATATTTATTTAAAAAATAAATCCATAATTTTGTTTTTCATTGGCATGTTAGTTTGTCGCCAAAAAGTCTGCATGCAAATCTCATGTGAACAAGTGAGTTTTACAGCACATACTCAAGCATGTGTGACGCTTTAAAATGTATTAAAATGTTAGATTTTATGGATATTATGAATGAAGAACCAAAGTATAAACACCAAAGACATTTTCACCATGGGTGGCAATATTTGTTGACGGCACTGTATACATGTTGTCATAATAGGGGCTTTCGCACAGGGGTAACGCTTTCAAAGTTACTATAACTATTGGCGGAAGTACCGCTTTTTGGCGTGCTTACACCACAGGAACTGGGAACAATTTTAGTTCTAGGAACACCTTTTGGGGTACTAAATTAGCTCCTACTTCAGAGTAGGGTCTAACCCAGCACAATAGGCCTTTATCATACTTCCACGTTCAAAAAAGCGGAAGCTTAAAGTAGTAGCGTAAAAAAAATTCCGCTGCAGCCTTTATTATTGGCTGTGCTCATAGCACAGGATTGTTGTGATTTATTTTTGTAAAATTCAGCACAGATACTTCTTCTAAAGACACCAACCCCATGTTAAAATCATTAATTGAGTATTGTGAAACAAAAAAAAATGGTGTCATAATATTCTGATGCATATTTCAGGATTTAAAGAGGAGTGTGCAAGCCATACTGTATGTGAGCGAGCAATATTTTAGAGTCTGATCACCAAAATTTTTCACAGAACTGCAAAAATACAATACAAACAACATATCACTTTAAAGAGCATTAATTACACAAAGCTTAAAGTATTAATTTACGACTAAAGTCCTTTTTTGGGACGTGAAACATGATTATGCATTTCTGCTCAGCCAGCGACATTGGACATCAACCACACAGCAAACGCTACAATACAGTTTACTTTCTTTGTTTAGGAGTTCTATCTATCTAATAATGTATTAGACAGGACTGTTAAACAGATCGTAAACTAATGAAGGAGGAGAATGGGAGTGCTGTGAATGCCAAGCCTGTCAAAGTAAAAGTCCCGCACAACCACCAGTGGCAGGACGCAAGTGACGGTTTAAGTCACTTCAGAGTTCCTACTGACTGTGCGAATCCAACCAGGAAAATGGCCCTAGGGCAAAATGTAGTACTTCGGGGATGGCCTTGGTGGCTAGTACCTATAACGGAGTTCCTAATAATTACCCAGTGCGAAAGCCACGAATATCAGCCACTGAAAAGCCTATATTGGTAAAGCACTAGTTTGAATGTTGTCTACATTCCAGAAAACTCTGCTAGTGTTTGATCATGTGGATGTCCACTCACAGGAAGCTCTTTGGCCAGTTTGATGACCATGTTTTCCAGATAGTCTGCCAGACTCTTGAACTGCTGATTGGTGGGCTGGAAGAAGTGAGGACTCCTCCTGGACAGCAATCGCAAGGCTCGCCAGCCGTAGTTTGAGTTGCGCACAACTCTGAGGGAAGATGGCAAAGAATTAATTTATACTGATGATTAATGTGATGCATAGTTTGCAATAATTTTGATTCTTTTAAGAGAGTAAATTATTAAATGTACTTGTACTCATCCTCCACCATGTTTGATGGATCTGCCTGTTCAATAGCTTCTACAAAAAACTCCTCCAGTGATGGCATGAATTCCCTTTAACCAAGACATGTATTAATACAACATGAATCATATTAAGCACCTTTAAGCAAGTGTTTACCACACACACACACCTGCTCTCAGACTTGCAGGCCTCCATATTGTCAGGGTTCAGATTCCAGAGTCTTGTGAGTTCATCACTGTTGAAGGTCAAGAACAGCAGAAATGCAAAATGAGATCTGAATCGAAGTCTTGACAAAGCTACACGGCAATCAATCAATTATTATCTTACTTTCCCATGAGGATTTTGCGATCAGGGCCTTTCCCCAAAAAGTCCTCTGGTGCTTGTCTCTTTCTGCTGGGGCGCATGGGTTTGGTCTCTGCTGGTCTGAGAGAAACAAAAGATTCCATTCACATATTCATTCATAACTTCAAAAATAGCAGTGACCATAACGGAAACCCAATTTCAATCTTTACAGATTGGATTACTATACTGTGGTATAGACATTTACTTTGCTAGTAAAAGTACTAATTGTAGTCATATATAATGGCTATTTGGTCATATCAACTCTAAGATTTTTTTTACATCTACTGTACATCATACAACACTATAACAGCAAATTAAGTAAAGATTTTCCCCCTAATTTCAGAATAAAAAGTAACAATATGATAAAGTCATCATTAACCTTGCATGAATGCAGTGTATATCTAATGTTTAATGGGATAAAGCTTTTTGTGTGCTGTTTTTATTTTATACCTTTCTTTCACAAAGCTTGGGCAGCCCTCATTTTTCCAAGAGTTCCAGTTTTCTTCTGTGTTCAGGATGTGCTGTTGGAGACATTGAAGAGAATAGACATTGCAGCTTTGTGCTCCAAAAGCTCATCTTAATTATGTACAGTATTCATCACAAGATGAGTGAAATCTAAAATCCATATGCATGTATACTTTGCAGATACTACTTACCTCAACCATAGATGCAAACTTGTCACCATCTGGAGGGGTTTCTCTCAGTAACTGCAATGGTAAGAAAAGTAGGTGAATAGAAATAACACAGTATGACACAGCGGTGTAATTAATATGGAGGTCATGCCTGTTTGATGTCCCCAGGGTCCAATGTTCCCGAGATTCATAGGGTTCATGAGAAAACATAGTCCTATTGCCTATGTGTTAACATTGTATCAGTTAATGAAATGCATTTTTTTACCATAAATTTAAGTTCACTGTGCTGGTGACCACAGAAGCAGTTTTTTTACTGTAAATTAAGGGTTTATTTTTTATAGTGTGGGAACCTGAAAAAAAAATGTTCCCAAGCTCTGTATTTGCTTTATATTACATGGGATATTGTGGAACTTGGAGTTTTCTGTTCCCCAGCACTGGCTCTCAAAATAACACAAAAGGTCATCTCTTCCTTAGGTTAGGGTTAGAAGTTTATAAAGTTGATAAGGCCCTAGGAAAAGTAGTCCTGACCTTTTAAAAAGTCTACTTACAGTGTGTTAACAGACCACTGAACTGGGGAACATAGGACACTTTTTCAGTGTTCATTATGTGCCACAAATCTGGGAACATAGGACCCTGGAAACACCTAATATTGTGTTGGTCCCCCTTTTGCTGCCAAAACAGCCCTGACCCGTCGAGGCATGGACTCCACTAGACCCCTGAAGGTGTGCTGTGGTATCTGGCACCAAGATGTTAGCAGCAGATCCTTTAAGTTGCTGTAAGTTGCGAGGTGGGGCCTCCGTGGATCGGACTTGTTTGTCAGCACATCCCACAGATGCACGATTGGATTGAGATCTGGAGAATTTGGTGGCCAAGTCAACACCTCAAACTCATTGTTGTGCTCCTCAAACCATTCCTGAACCATTTTTGCTTTGTGGCAGGGTGCATTATCCTGCTGAAAGAGGATACAGCCACCAGGGAATACCGTTTCCATGACAGAGTGTACATGGTACGCAACAATGCCTAGGTAGGTGGTACGTGTCAAAGTAACATCCACATGGATGGCAGGACCCAAGGTTTCCCAGTAGAACATTGCCCAAAGCAACACACTGCCTCTGCCGGCCTGCCTTCTTCCCATAGCGCATCCTGGTGCCATGTGTTCCCCAGGTAAGTGGTGCACACGTACTCGGCCATCCACGTGATGTAAAAGAAAACGTGATTCATCAGACCAGGCCACCTTCTTCCATTGCTCTGTGGTCCAGTTCTGATGCTCATGGGCTTACTATTGGCGCTTTCGGCGGTGGACAGGGGTCAGCATGGGCACCCTGACTGGTCTGCGGCTATTCAGCCCCATACGCAACAAACTGTGACTGTGATGCACTGTGTATTCTGACACCTTTCTATCAGAACTAGCATTAACTTCTTGAGCAATTTGAGCTACAGTAGCTCGTCTGTTTGATCGGACCACACGGGCCAGCCTTCGCTCCCCACGTGCATCAATGAGCCTTGGCCGCCCATGACCCTGTCGCCGGTTCACCACTATTCCTTCCTTGGACCACTTTTGATAGATACTGACCACTCCAGACCCCACAAGAGCTGCAGTTTTGGAGATGCTCTGACCCAGTCGTCTAGCCATCACAATTTGGCCCTTGTCAAAATCGCTTAAATCCTTACGCTTGCCCATTTTTCCTGCTTCTAACACATCAACTTTGAGGACAAAATGTTCACTTGCTGCCTAATATATCCCACCCACTAACAGGTGCCATGATGAAGAGAAAATCAGTGTTATTCACTTCACCTGTCAGTGGTCATTATGTTATGCCTGATCGGTGTATACTCCCGTAATCCTTTGGTGCTCTTTGGTCATTTTTGGCAGAAAAATTAAGGGTTTTTTCCCTCAGAATTTTTTAAGTCATTGGAATGGTACGAAACTTGCTAAAAGTTTTGGCAGTTGCTATGTGAACACACACAAAAACAAAAAAAAGGACATGATTTGAAAAAGTTAAATGGTCCTAAAAAAAAAAAAAGTCATCAAAAATGGCTGCATTGGAAATTAAATGAATGGGAAACTGCGGCCAAACAAAAACTTACTGAAAGCTCATTCTTTTAAGGATATCAAGCTCAAATTCGGTACATAACCCATCTAGATTTATGGCTTTGACTTTCTCGCAGTTTTAAAGTAAAACGTGTTTTGGAAAATGTACATTCCGTATAAAAATTTAAGATTTTGTGCAGTTTTCATAACAATAAATGTAAAACTATCAATTTAAATTCACTTTTTAAACACGTTTTTCAGTTCAGTAATCTGCCAAAGGTGGTCTTTCAAAAGAGACCAAACTCAAGTCTGCACTAAAGCATTCAAGATTTATGACAGATTAAGTTAGAAATTTCATTTTCAGGTCTATTCTCAAGAAGTTAATGGATTACAAACTACTGCATAAATATAATTGATTACCATAAAATAGACTAAAAATACAAAATATTGAATTAAAAACATTATCGAACAAAAAAAAAAAAAAGATTAATTTCACTGAAATAAACAAATTCAGTCATTTTTGACCACCACGTGAAGAGCACCAGAGGGTATGTACCACACACTTCCAGTGATACTTAAGGTTAAGACTAACCTGATAGACTAGTTTGGTTGTGTCCTCAATCCACAAAGACTGATCATCATTCAAAACACAACCGGAACTGCAAAAGTGAAAGAGAAATTGCAGAAAAAACATTTATTGACAAAGCAGGGTAAACTTATCCTTGCAGCTTGAAGAGATAAGCTTGTGGTTTCCCCTGACCTCTTGAACTTGACCTGGCCCTTGAGATACTGGAAGAGGATGAGATATTGAAGCAGAATGTGTCGTCTGAAGTTGCTGTCACTCAACTGAAGGTCCATTAACTGCAGAAAGATGGGAAATTTGCCTTGTGTTATCAGGTCAATGACTGGAGTATACTAATAACAGCTCTTTTCATTGAATAGATGATTGAAAGACTGGAAAAACCGACTTTCTCACTGGTGAGGAACTTGGCAAAGTAGACATGGTCTCCAGCAGCGGTCCTCATCTCCTTCAGCTTTCTCTTCGACGCTTGCATGTCATCCAGTTTATAGCTCTTGAACACAGCTAGTGTCTCATCTGAATACTGCACAGAGAATACAATTAAGGGGACATTAAAACAAGATACATGTGGACCAATCCATTTTCAGTTCTAGTCAGTTTCCCCTCATGTTCACAAAAGTGTCCTATCAGAGTAACCACAAATGTAGTACATTACATTAACAATGGACAACCAGTGTCTATATACTTTGTCTACATTTAGAACTTTAACCATTTAAGACCAAATGACTTACATTTAATAACCATATTTTCAGAGAAGCTTGACCAGAAAAAAAAATTAAGTACAAACCCTTCAAGAGTTGATTCATGAACTATCAGCACTTTGAACTTAAAAATATTTACATCAAATGAATCCAACAGGACTGATTTTTAGTAAGATGTTTTTATTTTGGTTTGGATAAAAAAAAATTAAAAAAAAGATAAAATACCTTAAGAAAAGTCATCCATGAGAACTTGTCGTAGCATTGTACAGGGTTTCTGAAATAGTCCTGCAGGGTCCAGAACTTTCTGTACAAGTTGTAGTCAATGGGAATGGAGCTACAAAACAAAAGCCGCCTGAATTAGACTAATAAATAAGAGCAAAATAAAGCAAAGGCAAGACCTGGGCTGCGTCCGAAATCACATACGATCTTGTGTAGGTACTTATTTCGAATAAGTACTTACTATATGGATCATACTTTTTTAGTGCTTGCAAAGTATGAATGTATACTACAGTCGCCATTATGGACATAATATATTCGTCACATGTCGTCATTATCATGTGACCTACCGACGTCAGTTGCGTCGCTTCACTGCCAATCATAAATCCTCTCCCGTGGCCTCATGGGATAGTAAAGTGTCCATCGTATGCAAACTTTAGAATCTCACCTGAAGTAGTAGGTCATTTCGGGTACTTTTTGCCAACTCTTTTTGAGAGTACTGTAAATTCAGACATACTTTTGTCTCATACTGTTTTTCCCCTACTATAAAGAAGGGAAGTATATGATTTCAGATGCAGCCACTGACTTTGTAACTTAGAGGATGTGAAAATACAAATATCTTTTACCACGGAGCAGGTGCATCTTCATCACCCATCTCTCCCTCCTCCACCTCCATCCCATCCTCCTTAACTTCTGCATGCTTGGAAAAAAAAACACACACGAAAAATAATGTGACATCTAATGAACTATAGGTGTCTAACTAGCTATGTTTCCATTCAAAGTTGCAAATTTAACTTATGCGCAAAATTGGAATATCCATAAAACACTTGCAAATGAAGCAACGTTTCCATCCCATGTATTCAAGAGAACAAAATAGTCACTTACAGGGAAATTGGCACAAAATATCTGTAATAAAAATGGAAGTTGCTGCAATCGGGGAAGACACTGTGGCTCTTTTTTCCTCTATCATAAATGACTTGTGTCTCAGAGCGCGCAGGAGAAACATAATAAACGCTGCGATCATGTGAGACGCTTCTGGGATGGGGAAAAAAACTAATCATTTTGATGACAGACTTTGTCTCAGGCATTTCAGAATGATCAAACCAACATTGGAGATGCGGTGCGATGCGACTGGTTGGTTAGTCCAGTTATCCAATCACATCCTCTGTTGAGGCAAAGTTTTTTGCTGCGCATCAAGTTTATGCAAATCTTCTTATAGGATAAAAAACAATCAGCATCCTTAGAAACACTTCATAGAACATCATAGAACGCCAGTGGAGAAAAGCCCCGCTGCATGTTGATGGGACTGGTTACATATTTGTGACGCAAGAAACACCAGCGATTTTAAACCGCGTTTTTGAGACTGTCTTTGGTTCACTGCAGTTCTAAGAAAAAAATACTCAGTGTTGAATGATGAATTTGCACATGGTTTGTCTTAAAGCATATTAAAAACACCACATAGACATATAAACTACATTTTCACCACAGGGGGTAGTTCACTTTACAATGAAAATTACCCCATGATTTACTCACCCTCAAGCCATCCTAGGTGTATATGACTTTCTTCTTTCTGATGAACACAATCAGAGTTATATTAATAAATATCCTGACGCTTCAAAGCTTTATAATGGAGGGGACAGGGTCCATTGAGTTTGAAGCTCAAAAAAGCACATCCATCCATCATAAACTTAATCCACATGACTGGTTAATAAAGGCCTTCTGAAGCGTAAGCGTAAGAAAAAGATCCATATTTGAAACTTTATAAAGTAAATTATCTAGCTTCCGCCAGACCGCCTACCGTATTCAACTTACGCAGAAAGTGTAGCGTCACGCCAGTTACACTTTTATTCGTAAGCTCAATACGGAATGTGGTCTGCCGGAAGCTAGATATTTTTCTTTATAAAGTTTTAAATATGGATATTTTCCTTACAAAACTAGATTGATTTCCTTCAAAAGGCCTTTATTAACCCCCCCGGAGCCGTGTGGATTATGTTTATGATGGATGGATTTTGAGCTTCAAACTCAATGAACCCCATCCCTGCCATTATAAAGCGTCATGGTATTTATTAATATAACTCAGATTGTGTTCATCAGAAAAAAGAAAGTCATATACACCTAAGATGGCCTGAGCGTGAGTAACTCATGGGGTAATTTTCATTTTAAAGTGAACCAATCCTTTAACACTTTCTTCTCACATGAGAATTCAAAAATAAGCTATTTAGGTGAATCAAGGCCAACATGTGTCAGCATTACTTTACCTGCAGTCCAAGTGTGCTATCCTGCTCATTTTTGTTGAACACTGTGATGTTATCAAGGTTGAACTGACTCTGTAAGTTCAGTCCTGTAACACGGGGAAAACATCAGTCAAAAACAACCACTGAACAAAGAACTAAGATAAACAACAAATGTATAACAAAAGTATACCTGATTTCTCAGACAAAGGGAAGAGACGTGCTAAAAACAGCTGGATTCGTCCACAAAACACTGTATTCTGAGACTTTGAGAGTCTTCTGAGAAGGTCTGTAGGCAAACAGTGGTAATGTCAGGATACAGCAGCACATTCTCAAATAATACTGCTGAAGATATACTCCAGTGTCTGCACATGGCCAGTTAATAAGACTCAAAAACAGCAAATTCATCTGTGGCAGGCATTTAGCAACTAAACTCTTGCCAGATTTCCTGCTTTCTAGGAAGACTTCCAGTTTAAATCTAGATTACAGACCGTTCTTTTCAACCCAGACAATCAAATGGACTTCCATTGCCAGACAAACTACAACCCCTGTTTATGATTTCAGCCTGTTCCAACTAGGGGTGTGCAATATATATCGTCTGCGATAATATTGTAATTGTTGCTTTAACGATGTGCAACCTGACATTAGAGAGGATATCCCTCACACACACCCAGAGAGTGCATGCATACACTACATGATGTAGTCTAGTAGATTAGACTAGTGCGTGTGCGCATTAGAGTGCAAGCTTTCACTGCATGATTTACTTTATTAAATAATATAAATATGGCCTAGTTAAAAAATATTAAAAAACTAATAAGGTTTCAGCATGATAACAAATGTGATATTGATTTTATACAAGTTTAATAAACAAGAAGTTAATATTAAGACTTACATTTCACACAATATTGCCTGTTTTTGCTCCATTTCGAAATTCTATTACGAAAATAGTTCAAAAACAAAGCCCCAGCACTGTAATTGCATCTCTGAGCAACACACAGGGGTGTTTCCTTACTACAAGATTCAGCATTTTGAACGAATCAGTTGAATCAATGATTAAAATGAAGAGAGTCAAATGCTTCGTTCCTGAATGAATCAGCTGTTTGAATGAATCAACAGTTTCATGTTTTAAATCATTTCAGATATCAATATTCAATGTTTTATGTTTAAAATATCTAAACATTTATGCATTTGTAACTGCAGGTTAAATTAATTCATGTCCCTCTGAGCTGCATTAAACAGTCTGTGTAAATACATCTAAATGCATTAACATTTATTGTGTCTTATTATTATTATTATAATGAAATTTGATTAAAATGTATGAAATTGACAAAAAATGATGCATGCATATAATTAGGTTAAATTTGTTTATATAAAAAGGTAAAAATGCCCATGAAAGATAAAAATAAATGTAAACTTTTTTGGAAAAGATGATTTCTGTCACTGCTGCGAACTGACCACCACACACAATATGAAGAATCAAAAACTTTAGGAGTCAGCTGACCACGGCAGTCCTAAACCTGCCAAGATACCAGCACAATAACACACTGAGCAAAATATAAATCGAATTATCTTTATCGATAAAATCCCAGAAAACAGAGATCATTTTTTTGTTAATATCGCACACCCCTAGTTCCAACACCGCCCACATCTGTATCCAAGATAAAGGAGCTGTTTGAATCTTTAGTATTTACCTTTTTAAGATAAATACTATCAATTAAAAGAAGTTGCTGCCCTAAATTTAAGTACAATCAACTTGGGTGTTTAAGTCATTTCAACTTAAATTACATTAAACAGACTTAAATGAGTTGAATATTGTATAACATAAAAAAGTTGAAAGTTGCTTAACTTATTTTGATGAGTTAAAGCAATGTAAAAACATATGTTGTTATAAGTTATTAATCCTATATTTTTTTTTACAGTATACTGTAAAGCCATTGTGTATTATCCTCTGCTTAGTTGCTAAAATTCAGTTTAGAGTAATTAAGACTGGATAAAGCACTGTATAAATAAACTTGAAACTCACCATTGCACATTCTTAACAAGTAATTTTTTCCAGCAGAGTAAAACGTATTCTGTGAACATGAAAGAAAGAGCAAACATATAAATATAGCTGCAAAACAAATACACTGAACAAACCATTCTGATGATTCTTTTTGACAGCTGGTTTAAAAATCCATTATTATTTAAATGTTGTAAATATCTAATTTTGTTTATGATAGCCATATCCATATACAAAAAGTTAGCATCCTTTTTAGTACATAGAATCTAAGTTTTAACATAATATTATTCCCCAAAATACACAAACTCAACCAGTTAGCTTATTATATTTGCCCGATCAGAAAAGAAACCACTAATGAGTTTGTAAATAATGCATTTTACTATAATATTCTAAATAGTTGATACCCAAAAAGGCCAACATGGGGAAATTATGTATAACTCCACTGATTTACGTACTGCTAAAACTGCCACACTGAATCCAAGTAGACAAGTCTCCTGATTTTTGGACATTTGCTGAAACTGTTGACTACCCTAATGGTCTTGCTTGTGATGAGAAGTTTTTTGTCCATTTTGTCAAATGTGAGAAAGGCTGATGTAAAAACATTACTTTTTTGCCAGCATTATCTAATGATGAGATTAGCCAAATGTAGTAAAGACTGCCTGAACCATCTTGCACAGATTTGAAAACATAGGGTTTTCCGAAAACAAATTTAGAGGGTTTGAATAGAGATTACAATTTTGCTATGGGACAACTGTCCACTTTCTGTGTGCAAAATTTCACAACTTTCGTGCAAGCGCTTCTATTGGCTGCCATAGACTTCAATGGTGGAAGAAGAATAAGAAAACTAACTAAGACAATGGTTTCTACACTCCTTTGGTACTTGGCCTCTAAATGTTTGACTCATTTATATCTATAACGAACAAAAACTAAGCACTACCAACTAAAAGTTCCAAACTCACAGACTTCCATGTAGAGACATTTTCTTCAACAAAGGAGAAGATTTTGTCACACTGATCCAGGGGAAGACAGTCAAGAACATCTCCCAACAGAAGAAAAGGAGTGGTTGCAGAGCAGATGCCTGTATGGACATGAGAGATTGATGATCTGCATATCATTTTTCATACATACTATGTGCAGACTAACAGGTGAGAGCAAAAAAAAGGTGGTAGCGCACACACACACCTTCAGTCACACCATCTATACTGATGTAGATCAGAGAAAGGAAATCTTCAACATTCACTTTCTGCTTCACCTGCAAAATAAAATGCAATGATTGGATTTATACACAAAATAATAGCACATATGCCAATGTTCTAAGGTGAACGTGATATTAAATAGTGCACAGAGAGGAAGCCGTGGACTCACTATTTGCTCTTCAAGAACTCCACGCAGAGCTTGATCAAGAGTGGCCTTCTTCTCAGTTTCACTGTGAAGAATCATTCAAAGAGTCACAAAACATCTCAGCAGCAACACATCTAAAATTATTATCCATTCAAATACATCTTTGACATTTAACCAACTCCCTGCAGCACAATTAGGAATAAAACCATGGTAATATTGATAAAGTGCAATTATTACTTTCCAGGCAGATGACTGAACGCGGTGGTCAGGGGTTTACAGTTCCTGAGATCCACAGCACTTTTAGTGGCAACCTGCAAACAAACAAACAAACAAAAATAAAGCATGACTGCAACTGAGCAATTGACTGATGCGATTGTACTATGACAGAAGCACTAAAAGTATATTAGTCTGAAGGATCAGGTGATATATATATATATATAAACTTTTAATAATTTCTATTTGAATATATTTTAAAATGTCATTTATTTCTGTGATGCAGAGCTGAATTTTTTTAGCATCATTACTCCAGTCTTCAATGTCACATGATCCTTCAGAAATCATTCTTATATGACGATTTGCTGCTCAAGAAACATTTATGATGATTATCAATGTTGAAATCAGTTGTGTAAAAAAATTTTTTGGGATTCTTTGATGAATAGAAATTTCAAAAGAACAGCATTTATCTGAAATAGAAAGCTTTTGCAACATTGTACTACTGTTCAAAAGTTTTGGGTCAGTAAGAATGTATTTTTTTGGGAAAAGAACTTAAAGAAATTAATACATTTATTCCAGCAAGGGTGCATTAAATTGATCAAAAGTGACAGTAAAAATGTATAATGTTGCAAAAGATTCTATTTAAAATAAATGTTCTTTTGAACTTTCTATTCATCAAAGAATCCTGGAGTAATGACAGACTGTAACATAATAATACCATGTATTTCAATTAGTAACACAGCATTACCATGCCCTCTACAATCATCATCATTATCGTTTTTAAAGCATTCACTAACAAATTACTGTACATACATGTGTAAATTATGTTTATGATAATCTAATATTAGATAAAGCTTCGACGTTGAAAAAGACAGAAACAATACATTGTTATTTTGAAAATGTCTGCCAACGTCAAAACATCTATCGGTTACTAGTTGTGATGACACTACTCTAATAATTTACCGTAAATTTATCTCTAGCTTCGGTGAAGTCGAAGTGAGCCGGAGGAGACATCTTTACTGGCGCTTTGTGTGTCTGTACCGTTCTACTTCCGGTTCGCCTTCTTCTTCGTTTTTTGGCGATACGCATTTTATGTGCATATCTCCACCTACTGGACTGAATGATTGATTATTTCATTCGATTTTTCTTTATCTATTTTTTTCTTTCCCCTTTCCCTGCAATCTGATGCAATATGACTCACATCATAACTCTTTTAATATATTTAATATAAGAGCTTGACATTAACAATGAGGTTCTTTCATCTCTTCATTCTTTTCATTACACTTTTCCAGCTATTGAGGCACTTTCATTATTTTTGTTTCATCAATTGCTATGTCCCTGATAAGCTCTAAAATAATCTAGATACTTAAATATGGCTTTGTGCAATTGCTTTCCAAACAGCAATCATTAGTGGTCTAAGCACCAATGGCCTGCCCCTGTGTGTGGTCTAATGATGTGGTTATTACAGAAAAGTCCATCTTGAATCTTTACTGAAATATAGGGTTTAATGAAACATGTTACAGCTACACACACAGGTGTCAAAAGGGGCACCTGACTTATAAAGTGCTATATAGCCTAAATATAGGTGATTTGACATGAACAAAAACAGCAGGCTATTCTTTAAAATGAACAAAACCAGTGAACTGCAAACGAATATTACACAAACCTGCAATAAATAAATATGTTAAATAATACAAATATAGGGTGTCTCAATCAGCTCCCTAGCTCCCTTGGTTGTGAATCAAATATTGTGTGGATGAATTTGGGCACCGGTGACTCACTACACATTGGGACACGGATGATGACATGACAACACTAAAGTATTTATGAACAACTAGTGTTGGGAAGGTTACTTTGGAAATGTAGCCAATAGGTTACAGATTACAAGTTATTTAAAATGTAATAAGTAGTGTAACTATTTTAATTACTTAAAATAATGTAACTGATTAAATTTGATTACTTTTTGATTACTTTTCTACATTTCTAACAAATGTTTTCAACTGTTTATCATTTTCAAACATTTAAAGGTGCAGTGTGTGAATTTTAGCGGCATCTAGTGGTGAGGTTGTGAATTGCAATCACCCCTCCCTTTCGAAGCACATAGAGAAACTACGGGGGCTGACACAGGACAAAAATGTCATCGTCGGAGAGAACAGAGAGTGACTAGTGCTCTGTAGGACAGTTTGTCCGTTTAGGGCTACCGTAGAAACATGACGGCGCAAAATGGCAATTTCACTGTAAGGGGTGTATGTAGATAGAATGGCTTATTCTAAGGTAATAAAAACGTAACGGTACATTATGTAAGGTCTTTATACACCACTGAAAACATAGTTATGCATATTGCATTTCTGTCAATAGATCCTCATAAATACTACACACTGCACCTTTAAACCAGGCAGGGTTAACCTCTAAAAAACAAAGATAGTTATATTCCACTAGGTGGCGCTTAAGGTTGACATTCATCAAAGGAGACGCTTCCTTTAGGTTGTTCGACATTGAAACCTTCGATGTCGATAACATTTTAGTAGTTGGCAAACATATTTTGCACTGAACTGTTATATTTGCACCCTTTTCTGATTTCTGCATGAAATTATTTTTACATTTCCAGCACTGGAGCGCATTTTTATCACTCATGGTGGCAACTCTCAGACATGTTGAAGCCTAAGGCTTTAAGCAGCAATGTTGATTGATGTAATTGGCAGACGTAGTGCGCTGCAAATTCAAACAAGAGAACCAACCAAAAGCAGCAGAATAACATCGCTTTACTAAACAGACTTTTACCCTTGTGCATTGTTCAAATTCACTAGCCTTTCGTTATGTTCGTGGATGAAAACATCCACTAAATTAAACTGCTGTAAAAATGTATCAGATAAATATATATATTTTTAATTTTTGTTGCATGAATCTATTAATCAACCTCAGTCCTGAATGTTTAAAAAAAAAAAAAAAAAAAAAAAATTTCAATACTTTTTAATTGGCAAGTTCATAAATTATTTTGGGGGGAAAAACACACACAAAATGACTTATTTTCAATATAAAAAGTGATTGTGGATTTTTTTTCACCTTCTATCACAGTCTTGGACATGTGAAAGATTAGTAACAACATTGGCTTTGATGCATTGAGGGAGAAAATTTTTTAATCTGACGCTGCACAAAAACTAACATTTACTGTTTGTGGCAGTTTTTGCCCCATTGCCCCATTTTTTGATTGCAAAGCCATGACACCATATAATCATGCATTCTTGATTTTTGGTGGTTTTCCCCGTTGGGAAGAGGTAAAATTTGTAATTTTTACAGTTGATCACCAGGTGGCACCATGAACCCTTTAGATAGGCTTAGATTCCTTGCTTTTATATGGAGTTATATGGAGTATAACAGCACATTATAGCATAGTAATATAGTAATATAGCATATTATGTGTGTAAACAAAAACAAAGTAAGTGTATTTATGCACCTGCTGCCTTTTGATGGTGAGAAGTACAGACTAAACAAAAACAAGTTAAGTGGATTTAAACACTTGCATGCCATCCCGCTGGTCATTTGACGGTGAGAAGAGCAGCAAGCAACATGAGAAAGGGCTTGACTTGTACCGAAGTTTTAGAAATGATTATGCAGCCTGACCCCTCCAGCGAGCTGCAGGATGTATCATCTTCTCCGTCTGACACCACAGACTCAGGAGAGTCAGATCCTGATTTTGTTGTGGCACCCTCATCATCCTCTCAAGCTTCCACTGAAGGCGAGGAGGATTCAGAGGATCCTGGATCTGGGTGGATTGGGAGAAACGGCGAAGTGTGGTTTTCCACCAACGTGGAGACAACTCCCTTTCTTCAGCCTGCCAGAGGCAGGAGACATTGCGCACATCAAAAACAGGCAAATCAAAAAACTAGTATGTTTCAACATATCCAACACATTCAGATGTAACCCCCTTTGTAATCGTTAACATTTTCATAAGTAACTGACTTTTAATTACAATTTTTTTCTCAGTAACTGTAATGGACCTAGTTCTCCCTAACGCTGTGAACAACAACAACAGATCTGACATAAATTTTTTTTGTTATTTAAAGTACATTATAAATACTTTGATTGTTACATATATTTGCAACATTTAAGCCATAAATTAATTATAAATGTTAGCTAGATTATGTATATTACCTGTCTAGGGATGTATGTTTTTGCTGAAATAGTATTAAATAACAGTTTGTTTTTTCAAAACATCTATCGTGTGTGTGAGTTGGCTTGTGTGATTTATGTTTTGCACTTCAGAACTTCTGTTAGGGGAACATATTGAGCATCGATGCACCCTGGTTTTCATGGTGCATTGTGGGACTTTTTTTTAGGGAGCAAATGTTACAGTGCACTGCAAGGATTTTGCAATTGAAACAGCCCTTAAATGTCAGACTCACTGATCAGTGCCCTGACTACTGAACTAGGGAGTGGATTGAGACACACCCATACTTTATGTACTTAATCTCACTTTAATAGCCAATGTCTTTGCCACTGATCTTCGATTTTTGCTAATAAGCAAAAATTACTTTAGATAAACATCACATTTGTTTCATTTTTGTGTTTTTATTCCTTAAGTTAGAGTGTTGAACTTTCTTCTCCTGCTTTCTATTCTTCTGCAATCCAGAATGGCAGCACAGCTGTAAGGTTGGTTTGAGTGGCGCCCTCTACTGTACAGGCATTCATTTTCATTTCCTTTTGCATTTGCAGTTTTGGTGGTAAAGGGCCTTTACATTTGCCAAAAATATAACTTTTTTTGTTATAAAAAGCCCAGTCCAGGTGAGAAAAAGTAATGTAACACAGTAATGTAATGTAAGTAATGCAATTAGTTACTTTTTTTAGAGAGTAACACATTATTACTTTTAAAAGTAACTTTCACCAACACTGGTCGTGAGGCATGTAATCATAATATATGTGGTGTAAGTGTGGTGTAACTAGACAAGCTCTAGAGTCAGATCCCTTGTGAAGGCCTCGTCGACTAACTTAATATTTAACAATATTATTGACTTGTCTTCTTCCTGCTTCAGCGCTCTTACTGTAATTAACATGCCAGTTAAAGGATTAGTTCACCCCAAAATGAAAAAAGTTTTTTGTTCATCTTTGAAACACAAATGAAGATATTTTAAATGAAATCTAAGAAATTTCTGTCCCTCCATTGACAGTCCATGAAACTATCACTTTGACGCTTCAAAAATATAGAGATAAAGAGATCGTAAAATGAGCGGTTTGTCTAAATTTCTGACTGGCTCGCTTTATATGATGAACAGATCAAATTTAGGCTTTTATTCTCATAATCATCATAGTTGAATCACACTTTATCCATGATGGCCTTTGGATCTGGTTTTCTTCTTGAGTATTGATCAGCGAACATAAACAGAAGCTCAACCGTACTTGCTTGATGCGTGAGAACAAGCGCCCTGGGATCCATCGGCTCCTTCTCCGTCAGTCGTCCCCCAGATGTCATCAGCCATAGCAACATCTTGGGTCCTCCCTCCGTTGACTGCTGTGGGCTGTCATCACTGCTGAGCTCTGGGTCTGCTGCATTGGGCACTCTCCATCATCGCCGCCAGGGTTTAGTCGTCGTCCTCCTTTTACCATCCCTTCGCCTGCTCCTCTTGCCATCTCTTCGCCATCTCCTTCGCCTTCGAAGCCTCCTCCTTCTCCTCTTCAGGCCGCAAGGTCGTAGCTTCCAGGACGGGGCGTTCAGTTACGAAATATCAGTTGTGTTGTTTTTGTTTTCATGGACTTTTAGTTTGTTTTCATTAATCACGTGTTCCATTGTTTGAGTTTCCCGCCACTCATCAGTTTCCATGGACACTAATCTTCATCACAGCTGTTCGTCATTTAGTTAATTACCATGTGTATTTAATGTGTACCTCACCTTCACTCAGTGTTTGTCTGGTCTCGTTTAAGTTAGCGTGTGTGTAAGTTGCTTCAGTTCTGAACCATCTGTGGATTTTTTTTATTTAACTCTGTGTTTTGAATCTTCTTCTTCTTCTTCTTCTTCGTGTATTCCTGCACCCTTACTGACAGACATTGCCTGATTTATTCAGAATTAATAATTCATGATTTACTTTTTGTATTATTTGATATCTTACAGATCTCTGTCTTTCAATTTCATTTTTAAACACTTTGTTTGGCAGTTTTACATGCTGAGGACAGGTTAAATTACATGTATTTTCCAAGTATAGAGCATGTATTTAAAAGTATACCAAATAAATTATTTAAAAATAAAGCAATGAATGTTCTGAGTAAATAGATTTCCTTTAGAACTTTTTAAGTATTTTTATTTTGATGAATTTCTTAATTTTTAACATAAAGAGGGATTTTGTGTGTAGGGCATATTTTGTCCCTTATCTGAAGAATCAGTGAGCATATTATTATTATCATTAGCATATATTACTACTAGTATTATTATTAATAATAGCCTAAAATACAATTATGAGAATAATATAGTATTAATATAATAACGATGAATAAAATAGCAAATAGTATAGCCAATATAGCATAAATTGTAAAATAATTTAAAATGTAATAATAATATAATATAATAATATCATATATAATAATATAATATGCAGAAGAGGTACAGTCTCTTGGCAGAGAACAGTCCACTGACAGGCTTTCTACAGCCTTCCTTGAGGTTTGTGTTTTCATTGTGGGTGTTCATATTAATAAATGTTTTGGATTGTAAAGCCTCAAAATAGTCAGGGATATTTTCTTTAGTCCACTAATGACCAATATGGCGGCGCCGTTGGCGTAAGATCCAGCAGCCCCCAAATGACACACTTCATATGCACTTACGGTCTTTGTGGACTTACAATGGCTGCCGCATGCTTGTGTTGTTAAGTCCATGAGACCGCAGGGTCCCATTTGTCTGTCAGAAGGGTGCTTGCTCACTGGTGCGAGCTCTGCAGCTGACTTCTTCTCGACAGTCAAAGCGGCATTACGTCACGAAAGTGCAGACTCGTAGGAAGACCGCGAGTGTTTAGAGTGCCTTTTGAGACAGGGCCTATGTAATTTATATGTCTATGCTCCACACTTGCACGGCTATTGTATTCTCTCCATTGGAAATTAATGATTTGTCGTTTGTCAGAGATAGTGGAAAGGTGGCTTGAGATGCTTGATTATGAAGGTATTTTTGGTGCAAAACAACTGAACACGTGTGAGAGTGGAATTTGTAGCTGTAGAACATATCCACACGTGTATCAATAAATTTGAAGTCACAGATAAAAATCTTTTAGGAGTTGTAAACTTGTAGATTTGTGGTGATAGTAAACGTTTAAACTAACATTGTGATATAGTTGATATAATTTAGTTTAGCAATTAAATTTATTTGGATATTTATTTGAAAATTTTGTGTCCCCAACTGAGCAAGCCAGAGGCGACAGTGGCAAGGAACCAAAACTCCATCAGGTGTCCTAATGGAGAAAAATAAACCTTGGGAGAAACCAGGCTCAGTCGGGGTGCCAGTTCTCCTCTGGCCAATTAACAAACAGTGTATGTTTATTATTTTGGCAGCCTTATAGGTCAGAAGTAATATTAGATTGGATTATTCGAAAGATCGGAGGCATCACACCGGGTTTATTGAGGATGACGTGTCAATTAAACAATTATTAAATAGGAATATTCGAAATATCGGAGTCATCACGCCGGAGATGGATCCATTGAGGATGCCATGTCGATGAGCAATTTCAGAGGGTAGACTAATTGACACGGTCTCTGCAGACACTTCAGGGATGCGTTGGTAATGTCTGGGCGCTGGTCCACCATCTGATCTGGATACGGCCCGGATCCGGCTGACTGCAGTAAACCTCGGGATAAACAGAGACTAACATTAGCGTAGATGCCATTCCTCTTATGATGTAACGAGTACATCAGGTGTTATGGGAAGTGTTCCCGGTTCCGGCTGACCTAGTTAATGCAGCCTAACAATTTGAATAAAATATAAATTAAAATGTTTTATGTGTATGCCATAGTAAAGAGATGCGTTTTTAGTCTAGATTTAAACTGACAGAGTGTGTCTGCTTCCCGAACAATGCTAGGAAGGCTGTTCCAGAGTTTGGGTGCTAGATAGGAAAAGGATCGACCGCCTGCAGTTGATTTTGATATTCTAGGTATTATCAACTGGCCAGAGTTTTGAGACCGCAATAGACGTGATGGAGTATAATGCGTTAAGAGCTCGCTCAAGTACTGGGGAGCTAAACCATTTAGTGCTTTGTAAGTAATTAGCAAGATTTTAAAATGTATGCGATGTTTAATAGGGAGCCAGTGCAGTGTTGACAGAACCGGGCTAATATGGTCATACTTCCTGGTTCTAGTAAGAACTCGAGCTGCTGCGTTTTGGACCAGCTGCAGTTTATTTATTAAGCGAGCAGGGCAACCACCCAGTAGAGCATTACAATAATCTAGCCTTGAGGTCATGAATGCATGAACTAACTGTTCAGCATTTTGCATTGACAGCATATGCCGTAATTTAGATATATTTTTAAGATGGTAGAATGCAGTTTTACAGATGCTAGAAACGTGGCTTTCAAATGAGAGATTGGTATCAAAGAGCACACCCAGGTTCCTAACTGACGACGAGGACTTGACAGAGCAGCCATCAAGTGTTAGACAGTATTCTAGGTTACTACATGTGGAGTTTTTTTGTCCAATAATTAAAAATTCATTTTTTTCTGAATTAAGTTGCAGGAAATTACTAGTCATCCAATTTTTTATATCAGCTATGCATTCCGTTAATCTTGTGAATTGGTAAGTTTCGTCAGGGCGTGAAGAAATATAGAGCTGAGTATCGTCAGCATAACAATGAAAACTAACGCCATGCTTCCTAATGATATCTCCCAGTGGTAGCATGTACAGGGTGAAAAGCAAACGGTCCTAGCACTGAGCCCTGCGGTACTCCATACTGAACTTGTGATCGGTGTGAGATCTCTTCATTTACTGCTACAAACTGAAAACGGTCAGATAAGTATGATTTAAACCATGCCAATGCAATTCCACTAATGCCAACATAATTTTCGAGTCTATTCAAAAGAATGTTGTGGTCGATGGTATCGAATGCAGCGCTAAGATAGAGTAACACTAACAGAGAGATACAACCACGATCGGATGATAAGAGTAAATCATTTGTAACTCTAATGAGAGCAGTCTCAGTACTATGATGTGGTCTAAATCCTGACTGGAAAACCTCACAGATACCATTTTTTTCTAAAAAGGAGCATAATTGTGAGGACACTGCCTTTTCTAGTATTTTTGATAGAAAGGATCGATTTGAGATTGGCCTGTAATTGACTAATTCTGTAGGGTCAAGTTGCGGTTTTTTAATAAGTGGTTTAATAATAGCCAACTTAAAAGTTTTCGGTACATATCCTAAAGTCAAGGATGAATTAATGATATTAAGAAGAGGATCTATGACCTCTGGAAGCATCTCTTTAGTAGTTTAGTCGGTATAGGGTCGAGCATACATGTTGTTGATTTTGATGATTTAACGAGTTTAGCCAATTCTTCTTCTCCTATAGCAGTGAATGAATGTAATTTTTCCTCAGTGACACTACAATGCTCTGTCTGATGTGATACAGTAGTAGACGGCTGCATGGTTATCATTTTTTTCCTAATATTATCAATCTTACAAGTAAAGAAGTTCATAAAGTCATTACTGCTGTCCTGTTGGCAGACATCAGAAGTTGAAGCTTTATTTTTGGTTAATTTAGCCACTGTATCGAATAAATACCTAGGGTTGTGTTTGTTTTCTTCTAAGAGAGTCGAGAAATAAGCAGATCTAGCAGTTTTTACGGCCTTTCTGTATGAAATCATGCTCTTTCCACGAAAAGCGAAAAACTTCCAGTTTTGTTTTCTTCCAGCTGCGCTCCTCTAAGTCATCTAGCTTGTGACTCACCTCCATTTATATGTGTAGGTACTGATTATTTCGGTCCAGTTGAGGTAAAAAGGGGCCATCGCTTGGTAAAGAGATACGGAGTCTTGTTTACATGTTTGGCGAGCATGAGCAATCCATATTAAAATGGCCTATTGGGATACAGATTCCTGTATTTTGGCCTTGAGAAGGTTCATATTTAGAAAAGGTTGTGGCAGAGGGGGTGTGGTTTAGCGAGGTCTGCACAGAAAGAGAGAGCCGGGGGAGTGGCAGTGAGTAAGTAGGTCAAGTGCAAACGATGAACACCTTTGTTTGATTGCAGTGATTGGCGTGGAGAGACGGTATAAAGCCAGAGGGAAAATAACCATGGAGTGAGAGAGACTGACTGGGAACGTGTGCTGATGCTGGCAGTTTGGACCTTGGAGAACTGATTGTTGGAAACAAGTTATATTGATCTGAGTTATTGAGAGTGCTGTGAGCGCGACTTTATTTATTTTAGTTCTGAATAAAAGCACGAGTCTCAGTCATGCCGACCCTTGTCTTCTTCCTCCGTGCTATACAAACTTTGTTACAGAGGTCAAGTTCAAGAAATGGTATCAGACAATTAACGGTGTGTCTGACAGTTGTCTTTGTGCAAGTAAAGTCAGAGAAAGATACATATTTTATTTTATACCCAGGCAATGGACAAATGTCTGCTCAGGATTAATGGATTTGTCTGCTATTTCTTTGCACAGTAGCTAGGTGTCACTAGTGAGCAATGATGAATGAAGCTTTGGGTAATGAATCTTTTGGTAAAGCAATGGGCTGCGAAGTCTCAGCGGTTCAGCGGCCCCATTTTGCCATCACTACTTAAAGACAAAACCGTGATTCCCATATAAACAGTGTAGTAAAATGTTGGTCAAAAAACTGTCTCCCCTTCCCCCTGCCATTGCCACATCACTTCCTGTATAAGCTACCTATACAGTCATCTCTTTACCACAGGGGGAGTACAGAAATTTAGTAACATATAGCAAGGACATTGACTAACAGCATTAATAGCCTTATGGCTCCTACACTGATAACCTTGTGTTTTACACACGTTTTCCCCTATTAACTCCAGTCATGCAGCAGCTCTTCTGCCACTCAGTCCCGGCTGAGGAGACGTGTTCCGGTGGAAAATTGACGTCGATTCATACCCTCTATTGTTAGCTCAATGATATCACCTGTGCCTGGCTTGTTAGAGTGTGTGTGGGTGTATATAAGACCTGCATTTGTTTGTATCTTTGCTCAGTCTTGAAGTTCTTTTATTTAGGCAGATCTTTTGTGTATACCTGTTTGGATTCTTTGAAAGACTTTTTGCCCAGATTATTTGACCTGCTTGTTTAGGAACTTTGCTTTATGTTATTGGACATTTTTGCCTGCATCAAGTCGTTGTGGATCTGTACCTTCTTCAGCCCTGCTTTGGATGCTTGAGTTTTTGTGTTTATTCAACAAGGACATCAAGTAAAGACTATTTATGTCCTGCCTCTTGTGATTCTCTGCAATTTGGGTCCACACTGTTCCATAGTGTAGTGGTTCGTGTTCTGGGCTCCCATCAACACACTCTGGGTTTGAACCCTGGTGGTGACAGAATTGAGTGGTTTAGTCAAAATTATCTGAAGAGACACGATTGTTTGATATGATGAACCGATTTAATTTAGGCTTTTATTCACATATAAACATTGGTCAGCGAACATAAACAGAAGCTCAACCGAACCTGATTGACACACGAGAATGAACCTCATTGGTTCTTGCTGAATCTCAAACGTGCTGCGTAACACAAGAATGAACCTCATTGGTTCTTGCTGAATCTCAAACGTGCTGCGTAACACAAGAATGAACCTCATTGGTTCACTGTTAGCCCGGATTTTATATTTAATTAAAATATTTACGTTTGATTGTATTACTTATAAAATATTAGTAATTTCTACTAATTTGTGGACATAATTTGAATGTGTGATTAAATTTAATTTAAATGGACTCAAATTATGAAGTTTTACTTCTGACAACGCCTCCTGCGAGTCAGGTAATGACGCCATTTTATCGTGGTGTGTGTGAATTCAAGGAGCTGTTGATGAGAAGTTGGAACATTTTGTTTTAGCAAGTTCTATGGACATTTTCCCCAACATTTACCTTTTTGTTGTTTCTTTGCTCCCAGAGACTGTTTGTGAGCAGTGAAAAGCATTGTTTGTTTAAATGACGGGACATTTTTCTCCGGTGAGCAAGCTAGTTTTCTCACTCACGTGCGGCGGACATCTCTACGCTTGAACCCCTGACCGGCGAGTTTTTTCTGACCTTTTTTTCGTGTTTTCCCTTCTATTGTTTCTTTTTCACTCGATGAGCTGTTGTTGGGAGTGTAAACTTTGTTTGAACCTCTGGTCAGCACCGAACACCGTGGCCGTGCTTCCAGCTGATGAGTGAGGCACAAATATATGGTGAGTGCAATAACGTAACGTTTTATTTTGATTGAAAGAGTAAATTAAAGTTAATTAACGGGTTGAATACAAAAACGGATGGATGTACTCCTGTTTTTTCTAGGTCCATAGCCCTCTTAACGACAGACTATCTTTTTTTTGTTGCAGATCAAGAAGAGATGCTTTGGAAATGTAAGTATTGCCCTCATAACTGTGAAAAGAGAGCACAGCTAATTAAACATTATAGGCTCAAACATGGAAATTATACAAGAACAGAACAATTTCCTTGTTTACATCCGGAATGTATGTACATTTATATCACTCCATTAACAATATGTACACTTATGCCGCCTTCACACCAAAACTCCAGATCAGCAGTATGTCATGTGGGTTTACTGAGACCTGTTCTGAGGCTGATTATTGTATTAATACTGCACAGTGCACAATTACATGTAAGCCAAGTCAGGTGCCATTATAAAGACTATAACTTTAATGTTTGCTCCTTACAGAAAAGTTGTCAACGACAAGCCTGACATCAGCCAGATGGTACTTCAATGGCCAACTCTTTCTATAGTAAACCAGGTATGTATTGGTGCATTGACGCCATGTTGCAATTACCATAATAATGAGATTCCAGCTTGTAAAAAACATTCACGTTCTCATAGAACTTGCAATAACAACCTGTAAATTGGTAATTGTATAACTGTACCACCTGACTGCTGGGGATTAATTTAGCCGTTGATAGTGTTGCCATAGAAATGCGTAATTCCCAGTCCAAGAACAGCTTGGAGTAAAATGTGACATGTTGTCATCTTGTAATTAAGATAATTACGACATGCATATGACTTTGAGTATTTGACAACAGCACTATCTGACGCTATTATATGATAATGTCTTTGTCAATCTTTTTCTTCCTCTGTTAGGTTGCAGCTGACAAGGACTCCAGTGAGGCAAACTAAACTCCAGTGAGAATCCTCTGCGTTGATCAAGAAAGCCATCAGCTAAACCCATCTAGAGTGAGGATCGTCTTTGAAGGATGTTTGGTGATGGATGAACTGACCAACCTCAGGACTTCTGTGTCCTTTTTTCCGGAATGATTTACATTGCACCTGGACAACCCTAACTGTATGAAAAATACTTTATATTTTATTCAGCAGGTAATGCTCAACCTAGTGTAACGACTGAGACAAATCAGACACAATTATTTATTCATTATATTTAATGAATGATCCAGTAAACTTACTCTCCCAACAAAGTTTGGTGAAACCACCCCCCCAGAAGAGCAGGGAAGGTCTCTGTTACCACTGCTACCATCAGATAAGACTTGGTTTACGACCTAAAGGAATTCCAGAGAGCTGTGACTCTAAATTGATTATTTTTGAAAAGGGACCCAATACCCTTAAAAAGGACTTTCCTGCATTAATTTATAGAAAAACTTTTGTGTATGTATGTTCTATGTTAGTTTTAGTCTTGTCCGTGATTTAGTTAATAAAATTTGTGCACAATATATGTTTGGTTCTGACTCCCTGCCGCAAACAAATTGTCACTTAAATGATCTTGTTATGCGCTCTAAGCGCTTATGTTAATACAAAGGAAGAACTATTTTTCTGTAGCCATGAAAAATATCCTTTTCTTAGAATTAATTAATAATCAATACTGAGCGTTCACAGGATGAACGGATTGATTGATTGGAATGTTAATGTAGCCACATCAAGTTAATCTCATTAACTGATTGAAAATATTCATAATTAATCATAATGAATAATCAGAAAAAGTTGTATGTTGTTGTAAATTGTATGAATGTACCTTTTATTTGCTTTTTTCCTATAATTTTCTAGTTTAACAAATTAAAAAATAATTATATAAATTTAACTTACTTAGTACATTGAACTTAAATATACTGTGTGTAATAATTAAAAAGTAATTGATATTACAAAACATTTTAAGTTAAACTCAAATTAAGTTCACGTTACTTAATTTTTTTTAGGGCAACCAGTTTCCTCAAATTTTTAAAGTAAATTCAACTTATCCGGGTTAACAGTGTTCTTGTAAAAGCTTAAGCGTGCTGCGTAACACAAGAATGAACCTCATTGGTTCTTGCTGAAGCTCAAACGTGCTGCGTAACACGAGAATGAACCTCATTGGTTCTTGAGGAAGTTTAAACGTGCTTCATAGCAAGCAAGGTCCATAAAGACATGGATGAGCGAGTATGATGTGGAGGAACTTGACTGGCCTGCACAGAGTCCTGACCTCAACTCGACCTTTGAGATGAATTAGAGCGGAGATTGCCAGCCAGGCCTTCTTGTCCAACATCAGTGGCTGACCTCAAAAATGTGCTTCTAGAAGAAACCTTGTGGAAACTTGTGGAAAGCCTTCCCAGAAGAGTTGAAACTGTTATAGCTGCAAAGGGTGGGCCAACTCCATATTAAACTCTTTATTAAACTACTTATTAAGAATGGGATGTCATTAATGTTTATGTGCATGTAAAGGCAGACGTCCCAAAACTTTTGGCAATATAGTGTATGTATTGATCCCTAAATGTATTAACTAAAAACATTAGAATTTAGAAGGTTTTACAGCAGAGAATTAAATGTTTATGAGTTTATGTGTATTTCAAGGTTATGGACCAAGCACATCTCCATTTCCCAGACTAAAGGTGAGAAGTATATAAAAAATAAAATAAGAAACTATTGATTTGTAAGATTAAAAATCATGTTTTTTTTTTCTAATAAAACCTCAATATTGCAATAAATCAAGGTCAACACAACAGCATCTTAAACATCTACAAACTCACAACTCTCAGATAAGCTCAAGTGCACAAAAAGGCCATAAGTAAACCAATATTCACAGGCAGCCTTAAACGTGATCATATCAGCCCAATTCTGCGCTCACTACACTTGCTGCCAGTTCAATATCGAATCGATTTTAAAATTTAAATTTTCGTCTATACAGCTTGTTGTAATCAAGCCCCTAAATATCTCTCTGACTTAATTGTCACTCACAATCCATCCAGATCACTTAGGTCAAGAGATCAACATCTCCTGTCTGTCCCTCGAGTTAAGTATATGTAACCGGAATGAGTACGCTATGCCTTTAAGGGGGTGAGTTTAAAGTCTCGCAGACATCGTGAAGCTACGTTTGTTCTTGTTCTCCAGAGAGGATTTACTTGACTAAATGAACAAAATAACTCTAAAATAACTGTGTGTAACCCAACTAGCAACAAGCCATAACGTGCTTAGTGTAACGTTAGTTAACGATAGTTTAAGTAATGCTTGTAAATGTTATCGATAGCTAGCAGTAGCACACCATGAACAGGAAAATGAAAATTCGGTTACTTACCCCTAAATTTTCTTGCCTCTTCTTCGTTAATCTATATTCCAGCTTCAATTATTTTCTGAATTAGTTCATCCGTGGAAAAACTCGACAGGGATGGATAATTAACCAACATTTTCGCTCATTTCACGCACTCCTATTGCAAGTGTGAAAAAGTGCACTCACTGTGCAACGCGCAATGGCAAGTGGATATTGCGCCTTCTAAATAGAAAAGCCAATGGCTGATTGGTAAAGCCATCGTGTCATCTCAGCAGCTGTTAAAAGCTCCGGTTGCTATGGATACAGTGTCCTTTCAAAATAATGACGCGAGAGTGATAAACCCTTTTCACAATGTAATGCAGTCAAAACATAACAAATAATAATGATAATAAAAAAGTAATGCAGTCAATGACTTTTTTTTTTGGGAAATGTGCTGTTCACACAAAATACATTTTACCAGTATTTTTGAAAAGGTCCTGTTCACAGCCAATTTACTAGTGTGTAAAAGAGACTATATTCTTGGTAGGCCTATTTTAGGGTGACCAGATGTCCCCGTTTTCCGGGGACAATCCCGGTTTTTGGTGTTCTGTCCCCGACTGGAGATGGCCCCGGAAATGTCCCCGTTTTACAACTCGTTCAAAAAAACCCGCGTATACATTGCAAAAAAAGCCCAACATACAGCAGCCTGCTGGTTATAGGAGCAATCGTGTAGTGATTATTTTCACCAGCAGATGGCACTGCGAACTACGCTGACTCTACTTGGTCGCGCGCGCGCCGCTACTACTTTATGAAGAACATAACCGAGAGCAAAGCGCCATTATCGTCAAATATCAAAAGAAAAATCGTTATCGCTTTCAAGGTAGTAACATACCAACTATTCATGTTAAATTAAAGCAATACTGTTTGCATATGCTTTATAACAGAGCCTCAACAGGGTGCGGGATTGTTTTGTCCCCAAAAGTTCCGCAGTTACGAAGCATTACCACGCATCTGAACTATAAATGTAAAAAACCTAAACAATTACACTTGCAACAAATACATGTGCAGAATACACATACTTAAACACATGCTTAAAATAAGCCTAAAATGCAAAATAACAAGACCAATTAAAGATTGCAAGAGTTATTTTCAAGCACAAACGTAACATTTAAAGTTAAAAAAAATAATTTATACAGTATAAACTTGTGAAAATTAAAGTATTAAATACAATTATATTTGTTTAATAGTTTTATTCATCATATCATATTTATGTTGTTTTATTTTTGTAATGTGTTTTTGCTAAGTCATGTTATAATATTGTTTTGAACGGCTTGTGATTTACAATGGTTACTATTAACTGTTTTCATTGTTTTTTTGTTTTTTTTTGCGGGTGCGTTGAATTGTATTAAAACCAGACCAAAAATCGTAATAATCAAACTAAATCATAATATTAATTAATGTTAATAATAATAGGAGCCCACAATGACAACAAAAACATTCATCAAAAAATATTGTCCCTGTTTTTTAATTAATAGATAATAACAAATTAGGTTTTTTTGTGATATTTTGACCACTCAAATAGGAAATGTCCCCGGTTTCCATTTCAGAAATCTGGTCACTTTAGCTTATTTGAATAGGCCATATTATCATCCTACACTGATATGATATTGTAAATATATCCAGTTAATGATTAATGATTATTAAAGAATTATTAATGAAACTTGTATAGGCCAATTAAATGGAAATTTACCAGTAACTTTTTTTACTTTAATAAACAACTCTTTGCGTAATATCATTGCGCCGCTGCACCCATGGTACTGTAGCAAAGTTCCTGGATTATTACGCAGGAATGAGAGTATAGTTCCTAGCGCATTTTCCGTCGGTCTTAGTACACCATGTAACTATACACATCACAAAATGTAAAAAGGAAAATGTTGGCGTTATTTTGTCACTTATTGAGCAGTAGACTAGATGGAGCTGTTTACCTCCAGTCTTTGTGCTAAGCTAGGCTAGCGGTGGGTGCGTCAGACAGAGTTATGGCACGCACGGGGATGAGAATGGTGTGTATGGACTTATCTAACTCTGGGGGATACAGTGAATAAGCTAAAGTCCCAAAAAGTCGGCGTGTTCCTTTAAGTAGCCTAACTAATTACATTTACTCAAATACTTTTTACACCACTGTATTATATTTCGTTTTGTTATATATACATGCAGTGAATATAATCACACATTTGTGTGGCTAATATATGTTATGTAATATAATATATGTTTAAGATTTTTTAAATCTTAATAAATTCAAAAAACGAAAAGAGGCAGAGTGGTGGTTTATAACATATTTCGTTTTATTGTTGCCTAAAATATACATACAGAGATAACCGGAGTAGACAAAGCGAACTGAGTGACCGGAGTAGACGTTATTAAGAAGGCAGCTGTTCCATTTGCAGAATGCTCTCGTCCTCGGCAGTGTGTGTGTGGAAAGTGCTTCCTGTAATAAGGACGACGTCGGAGAAAGCATACAGATGAAAACCGAAAGTAACTAAGATGTCAGGCAGCTTTTAATCTATAAATAGACGGGAAAACAAGATTGACACGCAGGTTGTTTTTCACAGTAAGTAGCTACATTTATCAAGCTAAAACATTTGATCAGTTAGATAATTTGTAATTATTAAACTACAATTATGTACACCTGAAGCAACATTTACTTATCGATCGGTATCTCTGAGTTTATGTGAATGCTGTTCTGTGCAATGCCTAGGCGTATATATAATTAAAAGTTAATTCAGGTGCATTAATAGTTACCAGATAAGTCATATTTTTAAACTGTATTTTCATTGTTGAAGTTAAAAAGTCTGGGTGTGCGACAAGGAGAAAACAGTGATTTTGACACCTACAGGAAGGTTGAAAAGTATGAAAAAATCATAATAAGGTTTTATTGTTAGCTTGACAAAGAAAGAGGAATTTGTCTAAAATTATTTGTATTTTTAAAAATATGACCAAAGAACATAAAAGTGCCCATAGTCTAAGAATCACCCATATATAGTCTGTTCGCTTTAAGGATTCGATGATGGGCCACTTGAGCGTCTAAAGTTTCAGTCAATATACGACAGCATTTAATAATCTGGGGTGTGTTTCCTGTAAAAAGACTAAAATCACTGGTTAACCACCGTTGTGGTTAAGTCTTTTTTTCCTAGAGAACAATTTTAGATCAAAAGTATTTGGTAATTTATTTCGGGCACATTACATTGTAAAGAATTTCACCATAAAGCATAACAATGTATCATTGTTAATGTAATGTTATTAATTAACATTAAGGACTTTTTCAGCATCCCTATATTTCTAGTAAACAATAATTTACATGTATATATTATTTACCATGCAAAATACAGAAGTTCACGAAATATTGTGTAAGAGCATATAACAGGAAGAATGGGTAAATTGTGGGATCCTGACACTCAGTATGCCTACGTGTGCAGTAAACATTTTGTCACTAAGTCAAATATCCAAATGGCAGTTTTATATTTTTAGTGCAGCCTGCTAGCTCTACAGCAGTATCGGGGACCAGGTGAAGCCAGGTCTCTGTTATTATCATGATGCAACAGTCACAGACAAAATTTTCAACAGCAACCAGCAGCTCCATCTCGTCAATTTCTTGTACGATGGGTTCTTGTACGATGGGCATTAGAGAGGAATATGCTTGGAATAAGCTCCCGTTCCACCACATCCCAAAGATGCTCTATTGGGTTGAGATCTGGTGACTCTGGGGGCCATTTTAGTACAGTGAACTCATTGTCATGTTCAAGAAACCAATTTGAAATGATTCGAGCTTTGTGACATGGTGCATTATCCTGCTGGAAGTAGCCATCAGAGGATGGGTACATGGTGGTCATAAAGGGATGGACATGGTCAGAAACAATGCTCAGGTAGGCTGTGGCATTTAAACGATGCCCAATTGGCACTAAGGGGCCTAAGGTGTGCCAAGAAAACATCCCCCACATCATTACACCACCACCACCAGCCTGCACAGTGGTAACAAGGCATGATGGATCCATGTTCTCATTCTGTTTACGCCAAATTCTGACTCTACCATCTGAATGTCTCAACAGAAATCGAGACTCATCAGACCAGGCAACATTTTTCCAGTCTTCAACTGTCCAATTTTGGTGAGCTCGTGCAAATTGTAGCCTCTTTTTCCTATTTGTAGTGGAGATGAGTGGTACCTGGTGGGGTCTTCTGCTGTTGTAGCCCATCCGCCTCAAGGTTGTGCGTGTTGTGGCTTCACAAATGCTTTGCTGCATACCTCGGTTGTAACGAGTGGTTATTTCAGTCAAAGTTGCTCTTCTATCAGCTTGAATCAGTCGGCCCATTCTCCTCTGACCTCTAGCATCAACAAGGCATTTTCGCCCACAGGACTGCCGCATACTGGATGTTTTTCCCTTTTCACACCATTCTTTGTAAACTCTAAAAAATGGTTGTGCGTGAAAATCCCAGTAACTGAGCAGATTGTGAAATACTCAGAACGGCCCGTCTGGCACCAACAACCATGCCACGCTCAAAATTGCTTAAATCACCTTTCTTTCCCATTCTGACATTCAGTTTGGAGTTCAGGAGATTGTCTTGACCAGGACCACACCCCTAAATGCATTGAAGCAACTGCCATGTGATTGGTTGATTAGATAATTGCATTAATGAGAAATTGAGGTGTTCCTAATAATCCTTTAGGTGAGTGTATATTGTTTCACTAACATATTTTTTGGAATCTTTCTCTGATTCTTCCAGCAAGTTTAGGTCGACCAATGGCATTGGGAATAACCATGGAGGTATAGCTGATATTGCCACTGTCGGACTAATTTCATACTCAAAAATTCCCATTCTTTGTGCCTCATTATTAGCATCCCATCCAAAACTTGCTATTTGTGAATATTCATATTCCCAGCAGTTCTTAAGAACATCTTTAACAGGGTGACTATTCTTGTGTCCTTTTACTGATATCCAATAAACCATTTTCAACTGTTGCCTCCTACACCAAAGGTATTTCTCCCATTTTCATCTGTAATGCAGCAACTGGAGATGTTCTAAAAGCCATGCAGCAAATTCTTAAAGCCTGTGATTGTATACTTTCTACCTTTTTTATCTGCGATGCTGATGCGGAAGAATAAACAATGCTGCCATAATCTATTGTAGATCTTATTACAGCACTATATATTCTTCTTAATGATGTCCGGTTTGCTCCCCAATCTATCCCAGCCAAGCATTGTAGTATATTAGTTCTCTTCTTACATTTATTTACTATATTTTGAATATGCAATCCAAATGTTGCCTTAGAATCCATCCATATTCATAAGAACTTGATTTCTGAGTTCTAAAACCTGTTTGTACAACCTAAGACTTATTTTTGGTCTTTTTTTCTTTCTTGAGAATTATACCTCTTCCTTTTCCAAACTTCCAGCCACAGCCTTAGATGAAATCAACTGAATATAAAATACATACAATTTCTTCAGATTTTAGCAGAGGATGACTAAACATCTCTAAAAGCAGCATTACCAGCTTCACTTATTACTATCCAGTTAGGAATTACTGAGAATTAACAGAGGATTAGATGTTAATGTTTTATTGAAAATAATAATTTGGTTTGAAGTCACCATTATGGTGATTAGTGTTTGCTTTAGTTGGGCAGTTTGACTTGATCTTTTAATGTTAATTTTTCCAGCCTACTGGTCAAGTCAAGTCAACTTTATTTCTATAGCGCTTTTTACAATGCAGATTGTTTCAAAGCAGCTTCACAGTGTTAACAGGAAAATAATGCAACAGAATTTGATTCGGCTGTACAGCCGCTCTGGAGAAAACGGTGATGTCATCTAGCTTATTTCAATTATCATATAGTGTCAATGCGGGCAGATCAGTAATATAGTTGAAATTTAAATGTCCCCAACTGAGCAAGCCAAAAGCCAAAGGCGACAGTGGCAAGGAACCAAAACTCCTTCAGGGCCAGAATGGAGAAAAAAAACCTTGGGAGAAACCAGGCTCAGTCGGGGTGCCAGTTCTCCCCTCCCCAACGAACAAACAGTGTATAATTATGATTCTGGCAACATTACAGGTCAGAAGTCATATTAGATTGAAAGATATTCGAAAGATCGGAGTCGTCACGCCGGAGACGGGTTTAATGAGGGTGTCGTTTCGATGCGGCATTTACAGAGGGAGTTTAATTGACACGGTCTCTGCAGACATTTCAGGGCTGCGTTTGTCATGTCTAGGCGCAGGTCCACCATCTGATCTGGATCCGGCTGACTGCAGTAAACCTTGGGATAAACAGAGAGACTAACATTAGCGTAGATGCCATTCTTCTTATGATGTAACAAGGACATCAGGTGTTATGGGAAGTGTTCCCGGTTCCGGCTGACCTAGTTAATGCAGCCTAACAATCATTTAACTGATTTGAATAATATAAATTGATATATGTTCTATGTGTATGCCATAGTAAAGAGATGTGTTTTTAGTCTAGATTTAAACTGACAGAGTGTGTCTGCCTCCCGAACAATGCTAGGAAGACTGTTCCAGAGTTTAGGTGCTAAATAGGAAAAGGATCGACTGCCTGCAGTTGATTTTGATATTCTAGGTATTATCAACTGGCCGGAATTTTAAGACCGCAATAGATGTAATGTAGTTAAGAGCTCGCTCAAGTACTGGGGAGCTAAACCATTTAGTGCTTTGTAAGTAATTAGCAAGATTTTAAAATGTATACGATGTTTAATAGGAAGCCAGTGCAGTGTTGACAGAACCGGGCTAATATGGTGATACTTCCTGGTTCTAGTAAGAACTCGAGCTGCTGCGTTTTGGACCAGCTGCAATTTATTTATTAAGTGAGCAGGGCAACCACCCAGTAGAACATTACAATAATCTAGCCTTGAGGTCATGAACGCATGAACTAACTGCTCAGCATTTAGCATTTAAAGCATGTGCCATAATTTTGATATATTTTTAAGATGGTAGAATGCAGTTTTACAGATTGGTATCAAAGAGCACACCCAGGTTCCTAACTGATGACGAGGACTTGACAGAGCAGCCATGGTTACTACTTGTGGAGTTTTTTTGTCCAATAATTAAAAATTCATTTTTTTCTGAATTAAGTTGCAGGAAATTACTAGTCATCCCATTTTTTATATCAGCTATGCATTCCGTTAATCTTGTGAATTGGTAAGGTTCCTCAGGACGTGAAGAAATATAGAGCTGAGTATCGTCAGCATAACAATGAAAACTAACACCATGCTTCCTAATGATATCTCCCAGTGGTAGCATGTGTAGTATTAGGTTCTATACGGTAGTTTTAGAATACATAGGAAACGTGAGTTACATATACTGTGTGTGTTACGGTACTGGGAAGAATAATAAAAGTTATCAGAAGATATGGCTGGCTGTCGCGTCGTCCTCCATTAAAAGGTTATCGTTGTACCTACTAAACAACAGAACATGGTGTCAGAAGTGCAGAAATGCAACTCTTAAGTGAGTTAGCAAAGTTGTGAAGTTAGTTTAGTCTCAGTTTCGTCTTGTTCTGTCAGCGGGAAGGGCTGACTGGACAAGTTAGTGGCACCATCATGAATCAGTTTCAAGTTTCTCCGCCGGAAAAATTCACATTTAAAGTGGATGACTGGTCGAAATAGATAAAACGTTTTGAAAGATTTCGAATTGCGTCAGGACTGGAGACGCAGGCGGATGAAAATCAAGTGAATGCCTTGATCTACGTGATGGGTGAGGAAGCAGAAGACATACTGAAAAAATTTAATCAGCGGCAGCAAGAAGTGGGTGAATCTGTGGATCACTTTATAATGGAACTGCATTGTCTAGCCAAGCACTGTGGATATGGAGATTTGCACGATGAGATGGTGAGAGATAGGCTCGTCGTGGGTCTGACAGACAAAAGGCTGTCAGAACAATTACAACTTGACCCTGAATTAACACTTGAGAAGGCTGTTGTACGAGTTTGACAGAGTGAAAAGGTAAAAAAAACAACAAGAATTGCTCAAGTCAAACTTCAAAGAGGAAATTGTTAATGAACAGTTGGATAGTGTGCAGGCTAAACAGAACAGTAATGTGAAATCAAAACAAGTGAAGCCACAATATGGACAAATGGCAAAGAAAACACCTCAGGAAAGATATAAAACTCAGTGTTTAAGATGTGGAGACACAAAAGGCCATAACCTGCAGCAATGCCCAGCAAGAGATGCAATATGCAATCGGTGTCATAAAAAGGGACATTATGCGAGGATGTGCAAGTTAAAGAAAGTGTATGAGGTGAATATTGCCACACTAACTGAGGATGCAGATGAGGACATTGCATTCTTAGGCTCAGTAACAACTAATGTGGCTGGAAGCCCTTGGATGACTGAGATAAAAATTCACAATTTCGATGCAGTGTTCAAAATTGACACGGGAGCAGATGTTACAGTTGTTCCCGTGACACTGTACAACCAGGACCGGTTCAACAAACTGAAACATGCAGGGAAAAGGGCCAGGTGGAATGTCACTGAATGTAAAAAGGAAATTTACAGCCACCCTCAGTAAACACAATAAATGGACAAAACAGGACATATATGTGGTTGATGGATTGTACATGCCATTGCTAGGCCGACCAGCAGTCGCTGCACTTCAGCTAGTAGCCAGGCTGGATGATGTCAGCTTAAGCTCAAAAGAAAGAGTGGAGAAGGAGTTTTCAAAACTCTTCAGCGGCTTAGGCAAAATGGAGGGTGAGTACAGCATTGTGCTAAAGCCAGGGGCAAAACCATTTTCTCTATCAACACCTAGGCGCATTTCCTCCCTCTCATACCAAAGGTGAAGGAAGAATTAACCCAAATGGAACAGCAGGGGGTAATTTCAAAGGTGGAGGAACCAACAGAGTGGTGTGCTCCCATTGTCATGGTGCCAAAGCGGACAGGGAAAGTGAGAATTTGCACATATCTCACTGAACTGAACAAATCAAAAACATCCTCTCTCTTCTGTGGAGAACACATTAGGACAACTTGCAGGAGCCAAAGTGTTTTCCAAGCTCGACGCCAATGCTGGCTTTTGGCAGATTCCACTTTCAAAGGAATCCTCTTTACTCACCACCTTTATAACTCCATTTGGACGATACTGTTATAACCGTCTATGCTTCGGAATCTCTTCTGCACCAGAGCACTTCCAAAAACACATGTCCAGAATTCTTGAGGGACTGGAAGGTGTTGTCTGTCAAATGGATGATGTGCTTGTCTGGGGGTCCACTCAGAGTGAACACGATGAGAGGCTGCGAAGGGTGCTCTCAAGACTTCAGGAAGCAGGTGTCACACTCAACGAAAAATTTTCCAAGAGAAAAATAACGTTTCTTGGACAAATCATTGAGGCGTCAGGGGGGAGTGCAGATCCAGATAAGGTGGAAGCAATAAAAGCCATGAAACAGCGTTTTTTGGGAATGGTCAACCACCTTGGTAAATTCTTACCACATCTGAACACAACCACTCAGAGACTTATTGAGAAAGTCCAAAATGTGGGTCTGGGGATCACCTCAGCAAGAGGCCTCTGAGAAAATCAAAGAGGAACTGACAAAACCTCCAGGTTTGGCGCTGTATGATACAAACAAGGATATAGTTGTTTCTGCGGATTGCCTCTTCATATGGGCTGGGAGCTGTTGTCCTTCAGAAGCAAGCAGATAACGTGTGGAAACCTGTGGCGTATGCTTCAAAGTCTCTCAATAATACAGAGCAGCGGTACGCACAAATAGAGAAGGAGGCGCTGGCCTCCACATGGGCCTGTGAGAGGTTTACAGAGTTTCTCATTGGGAAAAATTTCCACATCGAAACTGATCATAAACCTCTAGTTCCTCTGCTTAGCTCAAAGAAATTGGATGAACTCCCTCCACGCATTCAGCAGCTACGTATGCGTTGTATATCGTTGTATATCGTATATACGTATATCGCATGTGGCCGGCAAAAACATTGCAACAGCGGATGTGTTGTCTAGAGCTCCCATAAGCAGTGCAGCAGAAGGGCTTTCCGAAGAGGACATCAATCTGTATTCTGACTCGGTCATGGCAAGTTTGCCAGCTACGGAAAAAAGACTTAGAGAGATCCAAAAACACCAAGACGATGATTCCATACTCCAGCAGCTAAAGAAATACTGTGTGTCAGGATGGCCAGATAAATTCTCAATTGACAAAGCTTTCCAGCCTTACTTGTCATTTGCAGGAGAACTTTCTGTGCAAAATGGACTATTGTTGAATGGAATCAGGACTGTAATTCCGGTGTCACTCCAAGCTGAGATACTAAAGAAACTGCATGAGGGACATCTTGGCATAACAAAGTGCAGGGAGAGAGCTAAACAATCAGTTTGGTGGCCAGGTCTCAGCAGAGAGCTAACAAAAATGATTAAGAACTGTGACACATGTGCACGTGAGAGAACTAACCTCAGAGAAACGATGCCTACTGATTTTCCGACAAGGCCATGGTCCACAGTAGGAGCAGATCTGTTTCAAAAAGAAAAAAACAAGCAGTACTTGGTCATTGTGGACTACTTTTCTAGGTTCTTTGAGGTTGTGAAACTGACGTCAACAACTTCGGATGCTGTGGTTGAATACTTCAAATCTATCTTTGCTTGTCATGGAATCCCAGAGGTGGTGCGCTCAGACAATGGGCTACAGTTTGCTTCGGAGTATTTCCGAGTGTTTGCACAGGACTGGGGTTTCTACCATGTGTCGTCGAGTCCTTATTTTCCGCAAAGCAACGGACAGGCAGAGCGAGGGGTGAGGACAATTAAAAATCTCCTCAAAAAGGCAAGTGATCCCTACCTTGCACTAATGGCTTACCGTGCATCTCCTGTTGCTAATGGTTACAGTCCTGCCGAACTCCTCATGGGAAGGAAGATAAGGACACTAGTTCCTGTGATCCCGTCTCAGCTCAGTCCAAAGTGTGCAGATTTGGAAAAGCTGAAGAAGAAAGAACTGATATACAGATAAAAACATTGTGTCTTTCTAGTGCCTTGTAAGACACTGATTAGCTGGTCCAGGTGTGTTTAATTGGGGTTGGAGCTAAACTCTGCAGGACAGTGGCCCTCCAGGACCGAGTTTGGAGACCCCTGCTCTAGGCTATCTGGGATGCTGAGGAGATGAAACTGATGAGGAAAATTATTTACAAAGCAATCTTTAGTGGCAGCGGTGATAGACCTGCCATATTTGAAACGAGGGGACGGCTTTGCAGCCTTTGCTAAATTAAGTATACACGATACTAGGAGATGTCATCGCTCTTTCATCGATGTCATCGCAGAATGTCATCGCAGAATTTCAACGTATTAACATTTATTCCATGTGACAGTATTAGGTCTAAAGTATGATTACGGCAATGAGTGGGTCCTGACACGTGTTGCCTGACTCCAATAGAGTTTAGAATGTCTCTAAATGCCAATCCCAATGCGTCTTTTTCATTGTCTACATGGATATTAAAATCACCAACAATTAGTACTTTATCTGCAGCCAGTACTAACTCTGAAAGAAAATCAGCAAATTCTTTGGTAAAGTCTGTATTGTGCCCTGGTGGCCTGTATACAGTAGCCAGCACAAATGTCAAACAGGATTTATCATTTACACTACATAATGTTACGTAAAGCACCAAAACTTCAAAATACTAATATTTGAAACTAGACTTCGGAGTAATACTGCAGATATTATTATAGATTATAGCAACCCCTCCCCCTTTGCCTTTCAGACGCGGCTTGTGTTTATAACAATCTTGTGGGGTGGACTCATTTAAAGTAATGTAGTCGTCAGGTTTTAGCCAGGTTTCTGTCAAACACAGCACATCTAGATTATGATCTGTAATCATATCATTAACAATAAGCGCTTTTGGGGGAAGAGATCGAATTTTCAGCAGCCCGAGCTTTATCATTTGTTCATCTGTATTATATCTGTTTTTTATTTGTTGGACATCAGTTACATTTTTACCGTTAATTGATTTTTTTGGTATTTACTAATTCGTGGAACAGACACAGTTTCTATGTGATAATATCTAGGTGAAAGAGTCTCTATGTGTTGGGATTTATCTGACTTCTGTGACGTGAGACAGCTAGCAGACTGTCGGTTAAGCCAGTCCGTCTGCTTCCTGACCAGGGGCCGGTTGCACCAGCTGTGCGTAAGTTACAACGTAGCCTAGTTTCGACGTAAATGGGCACTAAGTTACAACTTACGCACTACTAAATATTTTTGCACCATTAAACTTAGTTTAAACGTAACTATACGTTCTAACAAAATATTTACGGAAGCCTCTGTCCATGAATAACGGTCGGAATAAGATGTCAGCCAGATTACATCACATCGATGAGCTCGTAATTGATCATGAAGAGCCGCAAGTTCGTCTACGAGTTTTACGAGACAGACATCATCTGTTGGATATTTGTGATGATGTCGACATATATGCTCGTTTGCGCTTTTAAAGAGAGGGAATAATGCGGATAACGGACTTGATAGCGTCTGATATTCAGCACGAAACCGACAGAAACGGCTCTCTCTCTCCAAGCCTTCAAGTGTGTGACGCCTTACAGTTTTTTGCAACTGGATCGATGCAAAATGTAGTAGGCGATTGCATACAGATTTATAAATCTACAGTACGTAGAGTGATCCGCAGGGTGTCACTTGCCTTGTGTCACCACATGAATAACTACGTGTGCATGCCAAGCATAAACGCACAAAATACGAACAGGCAAAAATTCCATGCCATCGCCAGTTTCCCTGATGTACTTGGCTGCATTGATGGGACACAAATCAGGATAAAAGCACCCACAGTAGATGAGAATGCGTTTGTGAATAGGAAGGGCTTCTATTCACTAAACACCCAAGTCATCTGTGACCCAAGTTTATGTTTTTTAAACTGTGTTGCGAGATGGCCAGGTTCAAAGCACGACAGCTTCATCCTAAGAAGATCAAACATCTTTTAAAAATTTGATTCTGGGGAGTATCGTGGCATTCTGCTGGGTGATTCTGCCTACCCACTTAAAAAGTGGCTGATGACACCATACTTAAACCCTTCCACACAGGCAGAAGAAAAATTCAATTCTGCACATACCAAAACACAGGTAACAGTGGAAAGAAGTATCGGTGTATTAAAAAGGAGGTGGTCATGTCTTCATAGGTGTATGTGACAGCAGATTTTAATTTGTTTGATTATTTTATCAGTTTAGACTTACTAATATTTCAGATAAAGTTTTGAATACACTCCAAATGTGCTCGTTAGGAATTGCAATGGAGCCAGAGAGAGCAGCAAAGGTGATAGGAGCATGCATTGTATTGCATAATTTGGCCATGCTGTGGAAAATGCCAGTTGATGATCTGGGAGGTGAAGAGATTGAGGAGGTCCCACAGGAAGAGCACTGCAGACAATTTCAAGACCCAGAAATGCAAGAGGGTGTAACTGTCAGGCGTTTCATCACACAGAATCATTTCACTTAAAGTACACTATAACACATAATTGTCCTTTTTTATATCGTCAATATTAAGTCCATACACAAATTATTTACAATAACTAATCTTTTTTTTAAGCTGTATTATTTTCATAGACTATTTTTAATTAATTAAACTTTAACCTCCATTCATTGTAGTAGATATTCCTCATGTCACCTCATTCTTCATCAACACAATTTGTAATCTAATATCTCTCAGTTGTGAATTCAATGACATATCCGAAAATATATTTCTTGTAAAATATTTCTTCTTGTCAAATTTTTTTCATGGTGTCTGCACACACATATTCAATAACAATACAAGTTGTATTAAAGTACAAGAATAATAAATACTAAAACATAAATGTTTTGGTGCAAACAAGTTATTAAATATACTAATAATGAACAGTAGCCTAGGTCTCAACAATTACACACTTTAACCATTAGCCTTAAACAATTGGCAATTAAACTATCAATATGACTACATTTCAACGATGTTGAAGGAGTAGCCAAGAGGCTTTAACTCCTCTTGTAATTTAATGATTCCTAGGTTGTTTTACATTTTCTAGTTCTAGCTTTTTCCGTTCACTTTTTATTTTCAAGATCTCCTCTTCTACTTTTGCACATTCAAGATTGATAAGCTTACAGCGGCTATAGTTTATGTCTGTTACAATCCACGCCTGTCCCGGACTCCATTTCCCATGATCCTCCCTGTCTCACACCTGAAATCACTCACTCCTCATCTCTCCCACTGTCCCTAGATTCCCTGCACCTGGTCGTCGTCATTAGCACTCCCTTTATATTGATCTCACTTCCCTGCACTCCTTGTCCGTTCTTATGTGTTATGCGTATTGTGTTTCTAAATAAAAACCCGTCTTTGTGGAAGCCCTGGATCTTCTCTTCCCTGCTGCACTACACACCGTAACAGAAGAATGGACCCAAAACTGCCAGGAGTGCCCTTAAGATGGGAATCTTCATCACCCCGATCTCTCCCGTGTCCCCTCCTGAAGACACGTCAGCGGTGTATCACCTGTGGGGTCTCAGGCAGGGCGGTCGCCCGCTGGAGAGGTACGTGGAGGAATTCGCTGAGCAGTCTTGTTTGGTGAACTGGCCAGATGCACCTTTTAACGCGTGTTTTCTGATGGGCCTAGACAAGGACACTATTCGATATATTGAACCTGCCTGTTCCTTTTCCCTAGTCGAGTCGATGAATCTGATTCTCTGTTTAAATTGTTCCAATTTTGAAATCGAAGAGGTTCAAGAGAATGAGTGTCTTCCTTGTCCGGTCCCCTCAGTTCACCCACAGCCAGTTCCCTCCACATATCCCTCCAGTGGGCCTTCCCGTGTTGTCCTGCCTGTCCACAAGCCCAAACGGCAGAGAAGGAGGGCCAACGCCAAGCCCTCGTCTCCGGCCAAGATGGCCGCAGCCACGCCAGAGCCCTCGTCTCCGGCTAAGATGGCCGCCGCCACGCCAGAGCAACAGGACCTCTGGTTCATAGACTTTTGGAGTGATCCTGCCGCCTCAGTTCCCGCTCCGAGTCTCCCGGATTCCGCTCCAGGCTTCCCAGTTCCCGCTCCGAGTCTCCCGGATTCCGCTCCAGGCCTCCCAGTTCCCGCTCCGAGTCTCCTGGATTCCGCTCCAGGCCTCCCAGTTCCCGCTCCGAGTCTCCTGGATTCCGCTCCAGGCCTCCCAGTTCCCGCTCCGAGTCTCCTGGATTCCGCTCCAGGCTTACCAGTTCCCGCTCCGAGTCTCCTGGATTCCGCTCCAGGCTTCCCTGTTCCCGCTCCGAGTCTCCTCGAGCCCGCTCCAGCCCTCCTCGAGCCCGCTCCAGCCCTCCTCGAGCCCGCTCCAGCCCTCCTCGAGCCCGCTCCAGCCCAGGAGCTCATCCCATTCCGTGTGCCCTCCATACTACCCCTGAATTCCCCCAAGAAAATTTTTTTGGGGGGGAACATGTGGGTGGGGCCCCTGACCCGCCGTGGCCGCCCGAGGCCCCTGACCCGCCCACCCCCCCGGTGTTTCATCTAAGGCGCGAGGACGCGCCTACCGGGAGGGGGAGGTAATGTTACAATCCACGCCTGTCCCGGACTCCATTTCCCATGATCCTCCCTGTCTCACACCTGAAATCACTCACTCCTCATCTCTCCCACTGTCCCTAGATTCCCTGCACCTGGTCGTCGTCATTAGCACTCCCTTTATATTGATCTCACTTCCCTGCACTCCTTGTCCGTTCTTATGTGTTATGCGTATTGTGTTTCTAAATAAAAACCCGTCTTTGTGGAAGCCCTGGATCTTCTCTTCCCTGCTGCACTACACACCGTAACAGAAGAATGGACCCAAAACTGCCAGGAGTGCCCTTAAGATGGGAATCTTCATCACCCCGATCTCTCCCGTGTCCCCTCCTGAAGACACGTCAGCGGTGTATCACCTGTGGGGTCTCAGGCAGGGCGGTCGCCCGCTGGAGAGGTACGTGGAGGAATTCGCTGAGCAGTCTTGTTTGGTGAACTGGCCAGATGCACCTTTTAACGCGTGTTTTCTGATGGGCCTAGACAAGGACACTATTCGATATATTGAACCTGCCTGTTCCTTTTCCCTAGTCGAGTCGATGAATCTGATTCTCTGTTTAAATTGTTCCAATTTTGAAATCGAAGAGGTTCAAGAGAATGAGTGTCTTCCTTGTCCGGTCCCCTCAGTTCACCCACAGCCAGTTCCCTCCACATATCCCTCCAGTGGGCCTTCCCGTGTTGTCCTGCCTGTCCACAAGCCCAAACGGCAGAGAAGGAGGGCCAACGCCAAGCCCTCGTCTCCGGCCAAGATGGCCGCAGCCACGCCAGAGCCCTCGTCTCCGGCTAAGATGGCCGCCGCCACGCCAGAGCAACAGGACCTCTGGTTCATAGACTTTTGGAGTGATCCTGCCGCCTCAGTTCCCGCTCCGAGTCTCCCGGATTCCGCTCCAGGCTTCCCAGTTCCCGCTCCGAGTCTCCCGGATTCCGCTCCAGGCCTCCCAGTTCCCGCTCCGAGTCTCCTGGATTCCGCTCCAGGCCTCCCAGTTCCCGCTCCGAGTCTCCTGGATTCCGCTCCAGGCCTCCCAGTTCCCGCTCCGAGTCTCCTGGATTCCGCTCCAGGCTTACCAGTTCCCGCTCCGAGTCTCCTGGATTCCGCTCCAGGCTTCCCTGTTCCCGCTCCGAGTCTCCTCGAGCCCGCTCCAGCCCTCCTCGAGCCCGCTCCAGCCCTCCTCGAGCCCGCTCCAGCCCAGGAGCTCATCCCATTCCGTGTGCCCTCCATACTACCCCTGAATTCCCCCAAGAAAATTTTTTTGGGGGGGAACATGTGGGTGGGGCCCCTGACCCGCCGTGGCCGCCCGAGGCCCCTGACCCGCCCACCCCCCCGGTGTTTCATCTAAGGCGCGAGGACGCGCCTACCGGGAGGGGGAGGTAATGTTACAATCCATGCCTGTCCCGGACTCCATTTCCCATGATCCTCCCTGTCTCACACCTGAAATCACTCACTCCTCATCTCTCCCACTCTCCCTAGATTCCCTGCACCTGGTCGTCGTCATTAGCACTCCCTTTATATTGATCTCACTTCCCTGCACTCCTTGTCCGTTCTTATGCGTTATGCTTATGTGTGTCGTTTTCTGTTTCTAAATAAAAACCCGTCTTTGTGGAAGCCCTGGATCTTCTCTTCCCTGCTGCACTACACATCGTAACAATGTCTTCATCCTGCTCATTTGCACTTGATGCAACACCTGCCGATGAATAAACAAGAACTTGCTTTTGTAACTTTACAGAATTGTGTCCTAATTCACTTTGCATTAAAGTATGAATCCCGCCACAGAGTGTATAATAATGTTACTCTGACTTTTTTCTTTCCCAACTGTGAGTCAGAAAATAGTTTTTTTTTTTTTTTTTTTTTTTTTTTTTCCCGTACCGTGGCTTTCATATTTGCTCATATGACTGGCACAATATGTATTTTTAGGAAACATTATAAGAATAAAATAAGAAACTATGAATACTTTGAGCTATGTCGTCTGTGGCTTATTTTCTACTTTAAACTCCAGTGATTCTGCAGACGGTGGGTGAGTTGTCTCTAATTATTTCCAGGATAACAGTTGAATATGGGCTAGGCTCAGGTCTCAGACCACCTCCAGTGGGCACATGTTTTGTGCGAGGAAAATCCTCGATTGCTTGTGTCTTAAGGTCGCTCCACTTCTTCCTAACTTCCTTTATCGCCCTCTGCTCACAGCATTTTGCATTTATTTTGTTATGTCCTGCCAAATCTCAATTTTTTTTCGGTTTGTGACATAAGTTTCATTTGCTTTCAAGGACTGTTTTGTTTTCTTTGTATCCATCAATTAAAATAAGAATTTCTTCATGACTGAAATTTTTCTTCCCGTTTCTTTTCTCCATGTGTGGGATCGGTATTTTCAATTAAAAGTGTAATGTTTTGAGTTTGACGTTTGCTTTAACGTCTTTTTTAACTTTCAGTTTAGGCCAGTCAAGAATGAGTTTGAAATTACACACTGTTCAGACTATTTCCTGTTTACCTATTAGAAGGCTTGTGATTGGGTTAAGAAAAATAGACGTCATTCAATGCGACAACGCATTACTTTATGGAGAGCTTATGACCTACTAGCTACGTTCTGCCTTAAGAACAAATGGTGCAACCCGAATAAAGTACAGAGTTAGTTATAAACTAGCTAGTAGTTACTAAGCCTCTAGTTTGGACTTTACGTTCCAGTTTAAGTAAGAACTTACAAATGGCTGGTGCAACCCTACCCTGGGCCCCAGTTAGTCAAGGTTAAACTCTAAGACTATGTGCCAAATTACTAGAGAGAAGAGTGGCACCATCCCAGGAAGGATGGATGCCATCTTTTTTTAACAGGTCAGGTCTGCCCCAAAAGCTTTTCCAATTGTCTATGAACCCTATGGTAATTTGCGGACACCACTTAGACAACCAGCCATTGAGTGATGATACTCTAGCCTGGCTAGAGCTTCCCAACCTGTCCCGCTGGCTCGCTCGAACGATCAGACTCAGCTATGCGATTCAGTTCGCACGGTCTCCTCCCCGGTTTCGAGGGGTCCGCTTCATGGTGGGTGGCCCCTGTCATGCGTGCTGAGGTCGCCACCCTACTGGCTAAGGGTGCGATCGAGGCCGTCCCTCCAGCCAAGATGAATTCCGGCTTCTACAGCCCCTACTTAATTGTACCCAAGAAGAGCAGTGGGTTATGGCCAATCCTGGACCTGCGCGTCTTGAACCGATCCTTTCACAGGCTTCCGTTCAAGATGTTGACAGCCAAACGCATTTTTGAATGCGTTCGTCCATCGGATTGGTTTGCAGCGATCGACGTGAAGGATGCGTACTTTTATGTCTCCGTTCTTCCTTGACACAGACCGTTTCTACAGTTTTCTCCCGCCGTATGTTGCATCTCGCCCGCCATCTCCTCCTATGGAGTCAGAAGCATCTGAGGTCGCTTAGTACCATTCACATCCCGGGAGAGCTGAATCGTGCAGCTGATGAGCTCTCACGACAACGGCCTAACCGGACCTGGTTCTCTGAACTGTTTCTCCTAACTGGTGCTCCTCGCGACAGCCCCTCCCTGGTCAATCCCTCTGAGGAAGGACTTCCTTTCTCAGAGACGGGGCACTCTTTGGCACCCGCGTCCCGACCTCTGGAACCTGCATGTGTGGGTTCTGGATGGGATGTGGAAGGTTTGAGTACCCTACCACCTCAGGTGGTGGCTACCATCACTTCAGCTAGGGCCTTGTCCATGAAACACGCTCTGAAGTGGAACCTCTTCGTCACCTTATGTTCTTCTCGCCGAGAAGATCCCAGAAGATGCCCGATCGGGTCGGTGCTCTCCTTCCTCCAAGAAGGGCTGGAACGAAGGCTGTTTCCTTCCACCCTTAAGGTCTATGTGGCTTTAATCTCAGCTCACCATGACCTATTGGATTAAAAAATGGTAGGATAGCATGACCTGGTTGTCAGGTTCCTGCGGGGTGCTAGAAGGCTAAATCCTCCTTGCCCTCAACAGATTCACTCTTGGGACCTCTCTGTGGTTTTATCTGCACTACAGAGAGCTCCATTCGAGCCATTGCAGTTGCTGGAGCATAAATACCTCTCTTTGAGGGTGGCACTCCTCACGGCTCTGGCTTTGGTTAAGAGGGTCAGGGACCTGCAGGCATTTTCGGTTGACGAAGCGTGCCTGGAATTCGGGCCGACTAACTCTCACGTTATCTTGAGACCCCGGCCTGGATATGTGCCCAAGGTTCCCACCACTCCTTTCAGGGATCCGGTGGTGAACCTGCAAGCGCTGCCCCGGGAGGAAGCAGATCCAGCCTTGGCAATGCTCTGTCCAGTATGTGCTCTCCGCACTTACGTAGACAGAACGCAGTGTTTCAGGACCTCAGACCAGCTCTTTGTCTGTTACGGAGGGCAGCAGAAGGGAAAGGCTCTCTCCAAACAGAGGTTGTCACTGGCTAGTGGACACTATAGTCTTGGCGTATCAGGCTCAAGGCCTGCCATACCCCCTAGGAGTGAAGGCACACTCTACCAGGAGTGTTGCTTCGTCCTGGGCGCCTGCGCATGGTGCCTCGCTGTCAGACATCTGTAGAGCTGCAGGCTGGGCGACACCCAACACATTTGCGAGATTCTACAGTTTCTGTGTAGAGTCAGTGTCCTCTCGTGTACTCACTCCAGTTGGCCAGTAAGTAGGACCTGCCCTGTGTCATAGCTTGCTGCACCATTCCACTCCACGGACTGGATATGTGCGCTATTCTTGAGTTCCTTCAGCACCGTTGACGTCGACACCAGAGTGCCTGGTTGGTCAGCCCTTGTGTTAGGCTAGGTACCTCCATGTGCATGGTTCCCTCTGGGCAACTCCAACATGTGTATCTCCATGGTAAGTCTCCTCCGAGCACGTGTTTTTCCCTTGGCAAGATCATTCTTGCCATCTCCGAGGTTGAAACATTCCACCCTGTGGGCTGGGTACCTCAGAGATTTTCCATATGCATCTCGCTTCGCGGGTTAATATGTGTATTCTCTTAGACCTCCCTTCGGGCAGGCACTGTGTTACATATACCACCTGGGATATGCTACCCAGTGTACCATGGTATTCTTGAGTATAGCCTAGCCCTTCACTCGTGCTAGCCTCACGACAGGGAGCTAGAGCTTGCGCAGGACACTGGAAGACAGCCGTTGTGACGAGATTAAATAGGGACCCACATTTTGTCAGTTACTGACATAACGCTTAGTGACTAGTGAGGGAACGTCTTAGTGACTTAGTGATTTAGTGAGGGAACGTCTCGGTTACGTATGTAATCCTTGTTTCCTTAAGGAGGGAGCGGAGACGTTATGTCCGCATGCCACTACCGCTGTACCACTGAAATGGCCGGGATGCACAGTCTCTGCTCCTCAGCAGGTAACATATTGCGAGATCCTTATATACCCTTATATACCCGGGTAAGCGGAGTTCACGATGCAAATTCCGCAGACCCATGGTATTTTCATACTATTGGCTCATTTTCTAATACTCGCAGGTGATATGGCTCTCTAGCGAAACCCCCATTTACGTCAGTCACTGACATAACGTCTCCATTCCCTCCTTCAGGGAACAAGGGTTACATACGTAACCGAGATGTTTCCACCACAATCCAAAGACATACAATTGCCCCAGGTGAATTGGAGACTGTAAGTTTGCCTATAGGTGTGAGTGTGAATATGAATGTGTATGTCATCCCTGTGATAGACCAGGCATCTGTCCAGGGTGTTTTCCTGCCTACGACCCAAGATGCCGGGAAAGGCTTTAGCCTCCCCATGAGCCTACATGACAAGCGCTTTGGAAAATGTATGGAATAGGTGGATGGATGGATGTACAGTACTGTTAAGGTTTAGTCCTCCCTCTCTCTGCCACTCTTCTTTCCCCATCATCCATGTTTCCAAACTAAGCTATTCTGAAGCCAACTCGATTCACCAAAAGATAACCGGAAAAAAAAGATTTTGTTGGTTGGTTGGCAGTCTCGTCGTGTTTGGAATGACATTCTTTAGAGGCCAATCACGTGGTGTGTTGGCGAATGAATGAGAAGTCTTGTGGATAAAGTTTGAAGTTTGAGGCTGTTAAAGGCTGTAAAGTCGTTGGCGGATCTTTGTCAAAACTTAACTTATAACACAAGACTCAATGGAAAACAAAAGAAACTAAGTTAAAGGAAGAAAATAAGTGAGACAAGAGTAGTTAGATGGCTTGAATGAAGCTGTTTGTTCTTAACCCAATTTCATGATCTTGATCTTAATCTGACTCTATCTTGAGTCTGCTCGTCCGATTACTGGACTTTATCTTTTACGTCTGATTGCACTAATACTGTCAAATACACACAAGGTTTACATAAACACAGTTAGTTATGTCTAAAGTGAAAATAAACACTTGAGAGAAAAACGGATGCATGCAGGTCTTAAAGTGACAGCAACATGCCGACCCCTTGATAGTTCACCCAAAAATGAAAATTCTGTCATTATTTACTCACTCTCATGTTGTTCAAAACCTGTATAAAATAGTTTTTTTTGCGCTAAACAAAAAATAAGTTTTTTTGAAAATTGTAAGAAACAAACAGTTGATGAACCCATTGACTTTATAGAAAAAATATACTGTGGAAGTCACTGGGGACCAGCAACTGTTTGGTTACCCAGATTCTTCAAAATAACTTTTATGTTTAACACAAGAAAGAAACTCATTCAGGTTTAAAACAACTTGAGAGTGAGTAAATGATGACCGAATTTTAATTTTTGGGTGAACTATCCCTTTTATGTTAATACATTTATTATTGTTATTATCTTGTTACAGGTCCATCTGATCTGTTCATTTTATTCATTTAAATATTTTATTTAATATTGTCCATTTTGTACTTTTACATGTATTTTTATATAAGATGATACTGTTAATCATAAATTATTTCATTTGTAGTTGATTTTTCTGCACTTTTGCACGTTGCAAATTTTTTTTTTAGCCAAAAGCAATTAAAGTAGTTAACTTATTTACAGTAAATGCATTGTCTGCTGGTTTATTTAGCTACTTTTCAGTGCACCACATTAAGTATGCCACTTAGTACTGTAAGACTTTGGATATTAAAGTGCACATTAACACCTGACCACTCTTGTGGGTTTAATACTGTTATAATTAAAAAACCAGACAGACATGCCATGCAGATATTGGTATGATGTAAGCCAGTGGTTCCGAACCTGTGCCTCAGTGATCCTCCGGGAGGGCCGTGAGATAACTTAAAATTAATTTAAATATATTCATATAATTCATTAAATTTATTATGAATACGTTAAATAATAAAAGATAAATTATATAAATTTAAAAAATACATTAAAACAAAGAACCACCTCTCTCATACGTATTCTGTGATTGTTTTGGATTCAGAGCAGCCCAAGGCGTTTCTAATCGCGCTGTGTGAATTACAGACTGAACTGCTAAATGTGTACTCAAATGTACTCAAAACACCCAACAGCTTCATGAACACAGGATACGCAAACTACACATTTCAGTTGGATAAAGAAAACCAGTGTCGCTAAAAGGTTTTAATGGATGACGGTTGTAATGCAAGTAAAGATGATTACAGTGACATACAGTATGTGTATGTGCGTGTCCGTTATTATTGATGCACAAACAAACCGTGTATGTGGGCTATCGGCTCACTGAATAAAGTTTTGTTTAGATTAAAAACGATTACTGTGACATACAGAAGTCCTTGTATTGGTTTCCAGGCCTTGTTTCTACAAAAATAGCAGTTATTTAAACCACTTTAATGCAGTCATTTGATTTGACTGCTATTAAACAGATATGTTGATCAGCCTTTTCATCAATCTTTTTTTTATCAATGCAGAATAATTTTCTAAAAACATCTGCAACTGCTGAAAAAGAAATAAACTAACAAAAATCAAGGGTCAAGAGCATTAACTAAAACAAACACTAATCCTCATTATGGTGACCTCAAACAAAACATTTCCACCAAACATCAACATCTAAATCTCTGTTAATTCTAAATAAGAACATGTGTACATGTTACTGGACTGTTACAAGTGTAGATGTAATGATGAGAGTTGTTCAATCCTTTGTTGAGATCTTGAGAGATTTAATATCTTCTTTTATCTTCATTTGAATTCATCTAAGGCTGTGGCTGGAAGTCAGTTGTAATTTCTGTTCTTGTTGTGTCTCTTTTCTTCAGTGATTCTGCTTGTACACAGCAGGTGTACAATGTTTGAATGTTTGACAGAATGTTTCAGGAACATCATTTAACCTTTAAATGACATTCTATTAACATTAAGGAAACTGGACTTTTTTATGTTTTTGGAATGTTACAAATCAATGTTCCTAGAATGAAGTTGAAAGAATGTTTTAGGAACATCATACTAACCTTTTAAAAAACGTTCCTCTAACATTAATGGACATTTTGACATTTGTGAAAACTAAACATTTACATAACCAAAACAGAATATTTCGAAAACGTTCTTTGAACAAAACAGTTTTAGCTGGGTATACTAATGTTGTTATTGTTTTAAATAAGAAATTAGATACACATGGGCAGGTGTCAATATAATTGGTGTCATATCCATGCTGTTTTCCTTCTGATCATTTATATTAATTTATGTTTCTCCTGCTGTTTTTTTGCAGTGATGAGAAGGATGATCTGATCCAGGTTCAGTTCAGATGTGGAGCTTGTGAGCAGGTTCTTAGAGGTCCAGTCTCTATCACCTTTTTTAGTTTATGCAGACATTGCATCAGTTTCTACTGGGATCAGTCCAGACCATCTGAACATTTTGACTGTCCACAGTGCAAAAAGAGATCCAGCAGAACACGTCCTGTTCTACAGACAAACAGAGTCATGAGAAGATCCAGTTCTGTTCACGGTTACACAAAAGCCGCCCTGCAAAAGAGTGGAGATCTGCAGAGAGTCAAAGACCAGCACAAAACCAGCATGAAGAACAAGTACGAGAGATTATTTGAGGGAATAAAACTCCAAGAGAATGAAGCCCTCCTGAACAGGATCTACACACAGCTCTACATCATAGAGGGAGAGAGTGAAGGAGTGAATGAAGAACATGAGGTTTTACAGGTTTAACTGCCAGAACACAACACTCACAAGACACTTCAATCAACTGCAATGACATCTTTAAAGCCTCACCTGAACCAGGATGTGAGGAGGAAGACCAAATCAAGACTGTGCTTACTAAAGGTATGGCTGGAATTGGAAAAACTGTCTCTGTGCAGAAGTTCATTCTGGACTGGGCAGAGGGAAAAGCCAATCATGATGTAGATTTCATGTTTGTGCTTCCATTTCGAGAGCTGAACTTGATTGGAGATCATCAGTACAGTCTTCACAGACTTCTGCTGGTCTTTTATCCTGAACTTCAAGATCTGGACTCAAAGATTTATGAGGAGTGTAAAGTTGTGTTCATCTTTGATGGTCTGGATGAAAGCAGAATGACACTGATGTTTTCAGATGTTCAGAAACTTTCTGATGTGACTGAGACTTCATCAGTGGGTGTGTTGATGTCAAACCTCATGAAAGGAGAGCTGCTTCCCTCTGCTTTCATCTGGATCACCTCCAGACCAGCAGCAGCCAATCAGATCCCCTCCAAATACATCAACCGTCTGACAGAAATTCAAGGATTCAATGATCCTCAGAAGGAGGAATATTTCAGAAAGAGAATCAGTGATGAACATCAAGCCAGCAGAATCATTGCGCACATAAGAACAGCAAAAAGCCTCCACATCATGTGCCACATACCAGTCTTCTGCTGGATCTCATCCACTGTGCTTCAAATGCTCCTGAAAGAAGATCTCAGGGCAGAAATCCCTCAGACTCTGACTGAAATGTACATCCACTTCCTGCTGATTCAGATCAACACGATGAATCAGAAGTATGAAGAGAGAGATCCAGAGAAACTCCTGCAGTCCAACAGAGAAGTAATTGTGAAACTTGCTGAAGTGGCTTTCAAACAGCTGATGAAGGGCAATGTGATGTTCTATGAGGAGGACCTGAGAAAGAGTGGCATAGATGTCACTGACGCCTCAGTGTATTCTGGGATTTGCACTGAAATCTTTAACGAGGAATCTGTGATTCATCAGAGGAAAGTCTTCAACTTTATTCATCTGAGCTTTCAGGAGTTTCTCGCTGCTCTGTATCTGCTTCACTGCTATATAAGCAGCACTTCTGAAGCTCTTAAAATGTTTGATTCAATGCTTAATTTGCTTAAAAGTGCAGTAGATAAAGCTCTTGAGAGCGAGAATGGACACCTGGATCTGTTCCTGCGGTTCCTGCTAGGCGTCTCACTGGAGTCCAATCAGAGACTCTTACAGGATCTACTGATACACACAGAGAACAGCTCAGAGAGTATCAAAAGAACCACAAAGTACATTAAAGAGAAGATCAAAGATGGACATGGACTCTCCACTGAAAGATCCATCAGACTATTTTTCTGTCTGCTGGAAGTGAAAGATCAGACTCTGTCCAGAGAGATTCAGGAGTTTGTAAAATCAGACAAACACTCAGAGAAGAAACTCTCTCCTGCTCACTGCTCAACAATCGCCTATATGCTTCAGATGTCAGAGGAGGTACTAGATAAGCTGGACCTCAAGAAATACAACACATCAAATGAGGGTAGAAGAAGACTAATACCAGCTGTGAGGAACTGCAGAAAAGCTCTGTGAGTGTTTAATTTTTTGACAGAAGTTTTCTGCAGGCAAAGTGAAATGTTTCTAATGAAATTGAATTATTCTAATGAGGCTTTTAGTAGTTCAATACTGCACAGAGTATCTTAACTTGGTGTTTGTATTTGTAGAAATCGCCTCTGCTGATTTTTGTTATTTTTATTATTGTTGTTTATATGGGCTAAAACAAGCAGAGGGGAAAATGCATCAGTAATACCCCAAAAATAGTAGGAAATTCTTCAGCTGTTAGGGATACTGACTATATGCTGAGTAAAAAGAGTAAGCTCTCAAGACTCTATGACTCTCCGAACCATTTTCAATGTAAAGGCTATTTCACGGCAAACTCTGAAAACACTGGGGTTTATATCAGTGGTGTGCGGTGGTGTTTCACTTTTCTTGGTTAAATTGATTTCCTAATGCTGATTGTTCACTAAACCCCCCACAGTCATCATGTTTTCAGGCCATTTTAAGTTTGATTTTGACGTGACATAAAGCAGTGATATCTAAGTTAATTAAAAGTCAAAAGTCACCCTGGTCCGTCTGGATACCACTGGCATTAATGTATCCCAGGAACTGCATGGATGAACGATGGAATTTGCACTTCTCCAACTTGAGGTACAGGTAGTTATCTTTTAGCTTTTGCAGGACCTGCGCAACATGGTGGCAATGGTCTGTCTCCTTCCCAGAGTAGATGAGGATATCGTCAGTGTAGATGATCACAAAGCGATGGAGGTACTCCTGGAACACCTCATTCATGAATGCCTGGATGACGGAGGTTGAGTTGGACAGCCTGTACGGCATGACCCAATATTCATAGTGCCCAGATGGTGTTATGAAGTTATGTTATGTCTTTCATTTATCTCCTCTTTGGATCCGGATGAGGTTGTACACGCCGCACAGGTTTAACTTGGTGAAGATGGTTGCATCTAGTAGGCCTTTTGTTCTTGGATGGAAGGGGTACACTCTTCCTTTAGTCCCATGGTCAATGAGGTGGTAAACGTGTGGCTCATTGTTTACTGAACACATCCTGGACTGCCCCATATTCCTCAGGAATCTTGACCTAGAGGTGTTTCTCTGGATTTTCAACAGTGGTTTCTTGTAGGAGCACATTGGAAGAATCATCTACTGATTTGATTTGGGTAGGAAGTTTTAAATTATGTTTTATTAACAAGGTTCGGGAGGAGGAAGTGGAGAGCACTCAGATAATCAACATAAGAGGTATATATACACAGCAGTCCTACCTCCGTTTGTTGACAGTTTATCAGCAACGTGGCTCGCCGTTTTGCTATTATGTCTCAACGCCAAAGCTCTTCATCCAACGGGGAAACTAACAACCCCAGTGATTCGCCGTCGAATTCCGCCGGCTCCAGGACCATCCATCCTACGCCGGACATCACACCCGAGCCCCAGGCTTCTTCACACGGCCACACGCCTGCCCGAACGGGCCTGTGCTCACCAAGACGTCGAGGCCAGTCTTTTCGCCGCCTCCGGAAAGACTTCCATCTTCCTCCTCGGCCTCCTCCTACCTTTCGGCCGTTCCGACGATCCCACCTATCGGGAAATGGACCGTAGCAGGTTTGAGGCAAGCGCTGGGTAATTCGGACATACAGGTTTCGCGAAAAATGAATAAAGCGAAACTGTATGATCTTTATGTGTAACTACAATTAACCAACCTCTCTCCAAAGTCCTCACCAGCTCCTAAGACGGCCCACAGGCAGAGCAGAGCCCGCAGAGCTCAAAGCTCACCTAGCCAGACACCACCGTCGTCTTCCCGCACAAGATCCGGCTTGCTTCGCCCATCGAGCCACAGCAACAGGCCTTCAGCGAGCCTGGGCCGCGCCCCGGATTCCACCGGAGCAGGGCCACTCTCACCTCCCGTATGCAGCCGGGCCCAGCGGCCTCCACACAGCTTCTCAGTTTCATGCTCCCGCTGTTAATAACATCTCGGTTACGTTTGTAACCCTCGTTTCCTGAAGGAAGGGAACGGAGATGTCACGGAGGATTCGTCGGGTTGGCCCACACCGTCACCCTCAGATCACCCTGACCACCAGCCAAAGTATTCCCTCTCATGGAGAAAATAGATTGGGGTGTGGTAGAGGGGACCCTCCCTCCACTACGGAGATCATTGAGTCTCGATCGCAACACTGCGATGGCCATGTTCCCGCAGTGGGAACATGACTCATCCATGAACGCGCGCTCGGCGTGCACAAGGCCCAAGCACGCCAAACAGCGATCATGCCCATCAAACGGAGCCACCAGCCGACCGCACCCAGAAACGGAGCACGGGCGAGACATCTTGAAAAAGACGTGCCGTGTGCAGCTCTTTTAGAGAGGAGTTTATTGTTCTGCAGAAATGCTGAAGCGCCGAGGGAGAACACGCACACTGTGCTAGATCACTGCACAGATCAGACAGGAATGCGGAACTCGCTGGAACGCGCCGTAACACCAACACTCTGGAGAGATACTCGTCTTGAAGAGAAAAACGCTTAGGCAGTAATACTCGGCTCTGAAGCAGAAACATAATGCGAGATTGCCATGCAATGGCCTTTATACCCACGCGGTGGGGCAGGGTTGCGGCATGCAAATTCCGCAGACCCATGGCATTTTCATGCCATTGGCTCATTTTGTAGAGCTCAAAGGCGATTGGCTTCTAAGCGAAACCCCCATTTCGTCAGTAACTGACGTAACTCGTAGTGTACTGACTGAAAGGGAACCCCTTTTCCTTCCAGTGGCCTCCAGCTCCTGTTGCAGACACTAGCGCGATGCTGAATCCGCTAGCAGCACAGACCCAAACATTTCAACAGTTTTACTCCACAGGTTATAACCCTGCCCACTTCCAGTGGCCTGCAGCTGCAGTGGCGCAAACAAGCGCGAGCACGCCTCCGCTTGCAGTACAAGCTCACACTTCACACTATCATCCTCCCTTTCCTTCCTATCCTCCTCTAACTAATTTTCTTTTCCAAGCCACAGAGGGTAATCCAATCGTGAGGCCACCGCCGACATCCGCAGCCCCGGCTTATAACCTTCCCAGCTCTCTCATGCAATCTAAATCTCAACACTCTCTCTTCTCAGCAACACTGATGCATCCAATGCCGTCGCCATGGAACCACCACCAGTAGACCAAAACATCCGCGCTTATATCCTCTCAGGTGCGGATGTAGACCTTTCCTCTCTTCTCTCTCTGCTCCCCGCACCCGAAACGGACCGCCGAGTAGACTGTGGGAATTTCTCCGTCACCCTTAAAAACATAAACATTCATCCCGCGTTCTTTCATTTTCCGAGTTTTCTATTGCTTTCTCACATTTTACAGAAGTCATCTCTTCAGCTTTCCCCCACAATGTCGGCCGTTGATATTCAGCACCAGCAAAGATATAGATTCGGAGTGGGTTACTCTGATGCGGAGTGTGAGGGTAAGTGAGTTATACAGCCTTTTCCAAGCAGCTTACCCAGGATGGAATGGACATTAATTTTTTTGTCTGACAAAGGGATCTTTGAAGCGGTCGATGAAGTCTCTTGAAATGGAGTCAATAAGGGCCTTTGCTGAAACGTAATGATGGGCAGACATCACTGATACAGGAATGTGCAGCAAAGAGGTTATTCTGGGATGTATATTAATATTTCTCACTGCTGGGTGAGGTGGTTGTACAGGGCACTCAGACATCAAATGTCCCTCAGCTCCGCAATAAAGGCATAGATGTTGTTGAATGCGTCTTTTTCTCTGTGGGTGATAGATAAAGTGAATCAATTTACATGGGTTCAGGGGCTGGAGGATATTGAACAGGTGAGGTGGTGGCAGTGGCAGCAGGTGGAAAGTGCAGGACAGGCGACTCATGCTCACAGGCTGTTAAGCATTGAGCAACATGGATGGATCGCTGAATGAGGTTTTCCAAACCAAAGCTGTCATTGTAGATGGCGAGGTGAGTCTGCAAAGAAGGTGACAATCCTTGTCGGTAAGCAGTGATAAGGGCAGTTATAGCCTGATAGCAGAGAAATTATGAATATACAATTTTAGCCTTATCTGTGCAAAATCATTGCATTTCGAACAGCAAGGTGCATTGGAGAAGAAAGCCACTGCAATTCTCACTATCAATTCTGCCATGCCGGAAAATGCTGGAAGGGCCATGGGACTGGCAGGCAGATCAGATGAGGAAGAGGTGACTTGCGTAAGAAGTGACTGACAAAGTTGATGGACCAGATCAGTGAATGGATCAGCTTAAGAAGATGAAGGAGTCCTGGGATCCATATTTACTTTGTAAGTCTGGTCTTCTGTCACACAGTGCAACAGGCAACAGAAAGAACGTTCTTAGGAATTTACACTGCCTCCCTTGCCTCCTCTGAGAAAATGCCCATGGTTTATATACACTAGGGGTAACAAGCTGGCAAGAGAACAATTGAGAATAACCTGAGAACAATCCAAGACTAATCAACAACAAAAAAACAAACTATAAGGGACTACAAACATGGCACAAGAAACAGGAAACAAGATTGTGTCATCAGCTCTACAATCCTCAAACTGTTTCCTGAGAGAGCTAGATCTGAGTAACAATGACCTGCAGGATTCAGGAGTGAAGCTGCTCTGAAGCTGAAGCTGAAATAAATGGGACTTGTCAGTAAATTACTGATTACTTCCAGTGTAGTGTAAGATTTTTTTTTAATTTATACTTGCAAGTTCTTGACAGATTCCAAGTAGCACGAAAAGGAAAGATTGCACAGCTTGCAGCCAAGCTTAAAAATCAGACCTTAATTGATCCTTTTACTAACCTGGTAAAACTTGTGTTTTACTCTGTTTCAGTCTTGCTGGCTGTAATCTCACTGGTCGGCATTGTGAAATTGTGTCATCAGCTCTACAATCCTCAAACTGTGTCCTGAGAGAGCTGGATCTGAGTAACAATGACCTGCAGGATTCAGGAGTGAAGCTGTTATCTGATGGACTGAAGAGTCCAAACTGTCAGTTGGAGATACTGAGGTATGTAAGGAGTTGTTTACTTAAACAAATGTTTGCATGTACAACATGATAGTCAAGTCAGTTTATTCGACACTGTAAAAAAAAAAAAAAAAAAGGTCAATGATTGTCAGCTACGGATGTCACATGTTCAGTCTGTTTTGTTCATCCTTCAGTTTTTCTCATCCTGTCACATGTTCCTTTTGTCTTAGTTTCCCGCCACTTGTCTGTTACCATGGTTACCCTCATTAGTTCATTTGTCCCAGCTGTGTCTTGTTTCTGTTCACTACTTAAGTTACACCCTCACCTTCAGTCTTTGTCTAGTCACTGTTATGTTTCCTGGATATGTTAGAATGTGTTTTCCTGCGTTTTCGTTTGTTCCTGAACCTTATTAAAGTTTAAGTTTGCATTCTGAGCTTCTGAGTCTTCCACCTGTTCCTATGCACACCAAAACCGTTACAGATGACTAGACCTCAAAACGTTGCTGCAGCAGTGCAGATGCTCTGTTTAGAGCAAGGGACTCTTTCCCTCGAGGCTCACAGGCTTATTAAAGTAAAAATTTGCATTCTGAGCTTCTGGGTCTTCCACCTGTTCCTGTGCACACCAAAACCGTTACAACGGATGCCAAACAAAAAACATAAAATTAAAGTAAAATATCCTAATTTAAATAAAGTGCAAAAAACTTTTACAGAAATTTTCAATAAACTTTTTACAGAAAAACTGTTGTTTTACAGGTATTTCATGAATTATTACGATCAAACAAAAAATCTGTAAAACTTTCTATGAAGCCCATGCTTATAATGAATTATAGCCTCATTTATACTTATTTATAAGTAAGTATTGCTATTGGGCCCGATACTGCACTTGTCTACTCATACTCGTACTCAATAAAATGCTCCGATACCAACAACTGATACCACGCAGCATGTGCAATACAGTGCTTGTGACAAAGAACAACAAAGGAAACAGAGAGCAGAATGGATATATCAGAGAAGGATGTCTATGAAGTAAATGTATTGAATTAATAGAATGTTAAACAAATTAAATATTTACGCCTATATAGCTGCTGTACGCGAGCTGATAAGCGAAACAGAGAGTGAATTGAGCGCATTCACTGATCATCATTCACTGATCATCATATTTTCTTAGTTTTCTTCTATAACAAATGTGCATTGTAAACACACAGTTAAAACAACTAAAGAAATTCTCAATAATGGTAATTCAAACCTAACATTTTTAATTAAACATCAATATCTAAACATCTGTTAATTCTCAACAAGAGTTTCTGTAGACATGTGACAGAAATAAAATCAAACAAATAATTTTAATAATGTGTAATGGTTTGTGTGGGGGTGGGCGTGTTTGTACTTTTATTTACTTTTGTTTTATAAAAAATATTCAATCAACTATCACAAACTATGCATCATTTGAAAGCTAAAACACTCAAGATACATGTTCTGAACTTGTTTTTGCAATAAATACACCAGAGAGGAAAGGGTTAAATGAAAAGCTGAAGGACCGGCCATGTAAACATGAACAAAATAAACGCAGTACTCATCTTTCATCTCCTATCGTGCAGATCAGATCGGACGAAGCCAAGAAACACCAGAATACATTTCAGTGTAAGGGTCTACTCTTCAAAATGTATCCCACTTTTTAACCCTCTGGACCCTAAGGCTATTTTGTGGCCTTGAAGAAGTTTGACATGCTCTGACATTTGTGTTTTTTTCAGTTGCTTCAAAGTCTGATTACACTGTATTCAGCACAAACAGGGTTACGGTAATATGTGAGCAACATGTAAGGCCGCCCATTCGTCCCAATGGAGGCTTATGATTGGTGGGTTCCTTGCGCGTTCGGTCTTTTCAGCTGGGCAAAGGGAAAAGGGGGCAAAGTTTTATCATTTTATTATGTCCTCGAATTTAGGTTAGAATGCCAATTGGTTATTTGGTCATTTATATTTAATAGTTTAACTACACATTTAATTATTCAGTTTAATCCTTTGTTGAAATTATACCCGTTTATAATCTACTAGAGATAGTTAATAATTCCAGAGTAAGTCAGAATAAATCAGTGTAACAATTTATTATTAGTCAGGTAAATGTATCATGCCAATTACATAATCAATTCAAAGATAATCCATACATAACATCAAATGCTCTTAAGTAAAGAATAAAATATGGATACCTGACTTCTGAAAATTACATAACGCTGAGCATCTAGGTGACACTCGGCGTTACGGGCTGACCGATGTAAAGGTTCGAGCCCCAAAGTTTCTGCAACATCTCCTTAAATACCCAGAACAAGACAGAAACATCTTTCAAATGGAAACGTGTTAACAATGGGAATTTACATTAATCACTGTCCCATAGACCTGTATTGACGGCAGGAGGTAGAGAACATCTGGCCGCAGACACACCCATCACACAGGCAAAAAAAAAAACTTTATTGCCTTTTGGTTTACTTCTGTGGGGATGAGACCTTTGTACCAGTCGCACTGAGACATTTCAAATAATATCAAACCTGTATAATACTGTATAGTACTTGTTCACGTTAAACCATATAGATTTTGGGTAAATTTCAGGTGATCTCAGCATGAGAGAGAGTAAGATTGGGGAAGAGGGAGTCAATAGAGATACTGATGTGAGACTTGCGTCTCGAATGGTGATGCTAATTTCGTAAGAGACAGTTCAGATGTTAATTTCCAGAAAGTGTCCTTTGTCTTCTCGGGGAGTGATTGTTCTTCAATCAGACAGCCTGGCATTTGCTAGTTTTTTGTACATAAAAGTTTGTAGTTTTGAGAAAATAATGTTTATGTGTAGTTTTTGAAAAAACTAAAATGTTAAATCACTGAAATAAGGCCTTCTAACACACTTTAAACATTTGTTCACAAGGCTTTTCAGAACTGGATGTTGTTGCCTAGAGGTTTTTCTTCAAAACAATGTGAAAACCATTTTGATGACTCATTAATACAAAACAATATAGTCATTTAACTTTTGTAAGACACTTATTGTCAGAATGGCTGTATGCGGGGAGGGTGTGGATCATCATGAATAATGATGTGATCCACACCGGAGGCATCAATAACTCCTCCCTTGAATATCAATGAGGAATGTGACAGAGGGAACGTCTCGGGTTACGACTGTAACCCTTGTTCCCCGAGAAGGGAATGAGAAACTGCGTCGTGGTGACAACACTTTGGGAACGCCCTCAGCGTAGCGTGTCTGAAGCATGAATGAAATCTATTCCAATCCTGATTGGTGCTGCGTCATGACGTAGTAGATGACGATGTACCCGGAAGGTACAAAGGGACGCTGGCTTGCATCAAGGCCCTGCCCCTGCCCAAAATGTATTGTTTGTAGCTTATTCACAAAATCACTTTTTAATTTAAAATAAGTAATCTGACTATACATTTTTTTTACATAAAGACATTAGACCTACAGTACCATTCAAAAGTTTTAGATATGTATGTTTTTAAAAAAAAGAAGTCTCTTCTGCTCACCAAGGCTGGATTTATTTGATCCAAAATAGTAAAAACAGTAATATTGTGAAATATTTTTACAATTTAAAAAAAATGTTTTCTATATGAATACATGGTAAAGTGTAATTTATTCCTGAGATCAAAGCTGAATTTTGAGCATCATTACTCCAGTCTTCAGTGTCACATGATCCTTCAGAAATCATTCTAATATGAGGATTTGATTTATATGCTCAACAAACATTTCTTATTATTATGAATGTTGAAAACAGTTGTGTAATTGTTTTCAGGATTATTTGATAAATCAAATATTTAACCCAGGGGTTAACGGAAAGTTCAAAAGAATAACATTTATCTGAAATAAAAAGATTTTGTAACATTATACATGTCTTTACTGTGTTTTTTGATCAATATAAGGCATCTTTGCGAATAAAAGTATTAATTTCTTTCTTAAAAACAAAAAACAAAACAGCAACAAAAAAAACTCAACTCTTACTCAGCCCAAACTTTTGACTTCCTATTTATCAAAGAATCCTGAAATAAATTGTACACAACTGTTTTCAAAATTTATTGTAATATGAAATGTTTCAAATAAGCATATTACAATAATTTTTTAAGTATCATGTAAAACTGAAGACTGGAATTAATTGCATTTTAAAAATATATCCAAATAGAAAACAATTATTTTAAATTATAACAATACTTCGCAATATTACTGTTTTGCTGTATTTTGGATCAAATAAATGCAGCCTTGTTAAGCAGAAGAAATCTTTTTGAAAACATTAGAAAATCTTAAACTTTTGAACAGTAGTGTATATACTTGGATTTACACATGAAAACAACACATTAAGCAGTGGTAAAAAAAATACAGTGCAAAAGAGACATTCAGGGTAAAAGTGCAAACAGGGACAGTGCAAGATGAACGAAAACTAATTAGTCTTCAGTGCATATAGAGAGAGACAAGAGACTGAAGATGGACGGTTTGTAAAACCCACTCGTCCACCTATGTGTATAGCCTACTTGCTCACATATTATTGCACAAAAGCATTGTAAACTTTGAAATGAACAGTTCACAGCACACACATTTGAGAATACAATTACAGGTCTTTGTGCCATTTTTGAAAACAGTTCCTGTTCAACTGAAGACACAAGTGAACATCACATGCCTGGCATTTCCAAGGAGTGTCCTGCCTTTTACCAAGCTGTACTTTGCAAAGCACACAACTCCTGCGACCAACAGTGGAAATATTCTTTGCATCTGATGTCAGCTCAGCTCCTGGAACCGATACATGGTCACTTCTGGTTTGTTTTGGTGCTACTTTCTGTGACACACCACAGAGCTCCGCAATAAGCTGTTCCATGAACTCCTTATGTAGAAATATCTTTCTGTACAACTTCATGGTTTTGTGTTGTGCACTGTAGTACTGTAACAGCTGATCAGACAGGTCAACGCCCCCCATGTGTTGGTATGCAGTCACAGGTGCAGGACATGGAAACGTCTTTGCCCTCCATGTGTCTTGTGATTTCACCCTCCTCTGTGCAGTGTCTCCTGTATAAGCAGATTGGATGGTAGAACAGACCGATACCTCTCGTGTATCCATCCACTTCACAAATACTAGAGGTCCATCACGAATCCACCTGATGGAACCCCTGGCAGATTTCTTTGAGAGTGAATTAGTTGAATCACGTGGGCAGTCTTTCCTGTTGTCTCTGTAAGTCCCACATGCACCAAACTTCATGGCAAACAAGTATTTTAGGAATTTTGTAGAAATTGTCCATGTACACATGGTACCCAGAGCCTAAAACTTTACAGTCCAAAAGAGATGTTACAGCATCATATGACAGTCCATGGCCTGTGGGAAAGTTGTTCTTTCCGGTGTACACAGAAAAGTCCACAGTGTATCCATTTGATGAGTCTGCAAGAACAAACAACTTGAAGCCCCACCTGGTTGGCTTGGCTTTTATGTACTGTGTCATACCTGTGTTTGCTTTACATGCCACCATTCTTTCATCTACAGCCAAGTTTCTTTCTGGATGATAGATGGCTTTATAAGCATGACAGATAGTGTCCATGAGGGGTTTGACCCTGAAAAGACGGTCATGTTCAGCTGTGCCCCTCTTTCTGTCATTCTCCTTGTCTGCATCTGGATGACTCATGTGCACATTCCAAGAAATGGTGCAGTATCTGTCTCTTGTCATGATTGTGGCCGGAAAAGGCACAGAGAAAAGGCTGTCTTTCCGCCAGTAGTCTTTGATGGAGCTCACCTTCACCATGGCCATGTAAAACAGCAGCCCTATGTAGCAGTACATCTCACTGATGCTGACATCTATCCATTTGTATTTGCGACCCTTTGCAATTGCACCGGCAGCCTGAGCATTGGTGTTGTCGCACAGAGTTGACACTGCATTCTCAGAAAAAAAACATTTTGAAGAGACCCTGAGGTGTGTGTGTATCAGCAGGACTCAGCTGTGGTCCAGGTTCCTGTGCAGGCAGGAATCTCAGAGTGTGTGGAACCATATCAATTTCAGTCTTCTGTTTTCCATGACAGAGTGGACTAGTTGTTGCTTGTCTGAATATTTGTCTTGGCCCTCTTTGCAACAGGTGTCTGATCACTATCATTCTTATAGCTGTAAAACAAACAAACCAACAAACAACTATGAGCAGGTTTATTACACAAAGAACTGTATTATTAGCTTTATAAATCACTAAAAGTAATATTGCCCATGCATAGCAAAAAAAAAAGCCATACGTAAAGCCATACAGACACATCATTTATGTAAGGATTATGTCAAACCAGAGTATGTAAACAGAGTTATAATATCTGAAAGAAAGAGTAAAGGTGTACTTACTCAGTATCATTTTCAATAGTTTTGAAAACTGATCGACACCTGTTGCGTGCTTTCCATGTGCGAGTAGCAGGTGAAGGTGAGAGTGATGCTACCACATTCCTAAAAAAAAAAAAAGAAAAGTTGAACAAAGTACTATGCCAGCACATGCATAACTGATGGGATGGGCAATCAGCATGCCAACAATAACAAAAACTAAACAATATTATATTAACATTTTAATTCTAATATTGTGCATGCATAACAGTAACAAACATTTTTTTGTAAAGCCACAAAGGCACATACACATTGTATATAAACAAAATTAAACAAACATCAGTAAAATAGTGGGTAAATGTGTACTTACTCTTTCTGATTTTTGATTGTGTTGCGTGCCCTCCTAGTGCAAATTGCAGTTAAAGGTGAAAGCGATGCAGCTACATTCCTTTCAAAAAAGGTGAAAACTATTATTATCATATATTTTACAGAGTACTATACCAGCACATGCATAACTGATTGGTATTAGCATGCTGATAACACAAAGAAAACATATATGTAACATTACCAACCACTAAAAAGCCTACTAATATCGCTCAGTCACACCCCCAAATAAATAAATAAATAGTAAAGTCATACAGGCTCATATTGTATTTACCAATTATATAAACACAATTAAACTGACATCGGTCAAAATAGTGGGTAAATGTGTACTTACTCATTCTGATGTTTGCTGCGTGCCCTCCTAGTGCGAGTTGTGGGTGAAGGCGAGAGTGATGCAGCTGCATTCCTTTAAAAAGAATTTTAAAAACTATTATTATATATATATATATTCCAAAGTATAATATCAGTAGCCTATATGCACAACTGACGGGTAATTAATAGGTAGGCCTATAGACGCGTGATGTATGCGTGTCAATGGGCCATTACACGCACCGCAAACATTTACACATTTACACCCAAACAGATATTTGCGAGCAGGGCCGTAGCTAGGGAATTCTGGGCCCCCTGAAAAAACATTGATGTGGGCCCCCAACGCCCTCCACTCATATCATATACGGTATGGGTAGGCCTATAAGATATGGGCATGGAGGCCCACATCTGGTGCCATGCACCTAATAAGGATTTCTTGCAAAATCACTAAACAGACAAATAAATAAAATGCAAATAAAGGTTACTGCATTTACTTATTTTATATACAAATTTGTATATAAATATTATGTCAAAAAATGACTTTAAGCGATTAAAAACAACTTGAATAACAGTCATCAAGCAATTATGCAAGACAAACAAATAAAATAACAACAAAAGACAAGAACTTGATAAAATGTTAAAATAAACTTTTTTAAAGTACCAGCAATATAATAGTCAAGTCAAGTCAAGTCAACTTTATTTATATAGCGCTTTTTACAATGCAGATTGTTTCAAAGCAGCTTCACAGTGTTAAACAGGAAAATAATGAACAGAATTTGATTCGGCTGTACAGCCGCTCTGGAGAAAACGGTGATGTCATCAGCTCATTTCAATTATCATATATATTCAAGTAATGTAGTTGATGTAGTTTAGTTTAGTAATTAAATTTATTTGGATATTTATTTGAAAATGTTGTGTCCCCAACTGAGCAAGCCAAGCCAAAGGCGACAGTGGCAAGGAACCAAAACTCCATCAGGTGGCATAATGGAGAAAAATAAACCTTGGGAGAAACCAGGCTCAGTCGGGGTGCCAGTTCTCCTCTGGGCAATTAACAAACAGTGTATGATTATTATTTTGGCAGCCTTATAGGTCAGAAGTAATATTAGATCGGAATATTCGAAATATCGGAGTCATCACGCCGGAGATAGATCCATTGAGGATGCCATGTCGATGAGCAATTTCAGAGGGTAGACTAATTGACACGGTCTCTGCAGACACTTCAGGGATGCGTTGGTAATGTCTAGGCGCAGGTCCACCATCTGATCTGGATACGGCCCGGATCCGGCTGACTGCAGTAAACCTCGGGATAAACAGAGAGACTAACATTAGCGTAGATGCTATTCTTCTTATGATGTAACGAGTACATCAGGTGTTATGGGAAGTGTTCCCGGTTCCGGCTGACCTAGTTAATGCAGCCTAACAATCATTTAATTGATTTGAATAAAATATAAATTAAAAATGTTTTATGTGTATGCCATAGTAAAGAGATGTGTTTTTAGTCTAGATTTAAACTGACAGAGTGTGTCTCCTTCCCAAACAATGCTAGGAAGGCTGTTCCAGAGTTTAGGTGCTAAATAGGAAAAGGATCGACCGCCTGCAGTTGATTTTGATATTCTAGGTATTATCAACTGGCCAGAGTTTTGAGACCGCAATAGACGTGATGGAGTGTAATGCGTTAAGAGCTCGCTCAAGTACTGGGGAGCTAAACCATTTAGTGCTTTGTAAGTAATTAGCAAGATTTTAAAATGTATGCGATGTTTAATAGGGAGCCAGTGCAGTGTTGACAGAACCGGGCTAATATGGTGATACTTCCTGGTTCTAGTAAGAACTCGAGCTGCTGCGTTTTGGACTAGCTGCAGTTTATTTATTAAGCGAGCAGGGCAACCACCGATTAGAGCATTGCAATAATCTAGCCTTGAGGTCATGAACGCATTAACTAACTGTTCAGCATTTAGATATATTTTTAAGATGGAAGAATGCAGTTTTACAGATGCTAGAAACGTGGCTTTCAAATCAGAGATTGGTATCAAAGAGCACACCCAGGTTCCTAACTGACGACGAGGACTTGACAGAGCAGCCATCAAGTGTTAGACAGTATTCTAGGTTACTACATGTGGAGTTTTTTTGTCCAATAATTAAAAATTCAGTTTTTTCTGAATTAAGTTGCAGGAAATTACTAGTTATCCAATTTTTTATATCAGCTATGCATTCCGTTAATCTTGTGAATTGGTAAGTTTCGTCAGGGCTTGAAGAAATATAGAGCTGAGTATCGTCAGCATAACAATGAAAACTAACTCCATGCTTCCTAATGATATCTCCCAGTAGCATGTACAGGGTGAAAAGCAACGGTCCTAGCAATGAGCCCTGCGGTACTCCATATTGAACTTGTGATCGGTGTGACATCTCTTCATTTACTGCTACAAACTGATAACGGTCAGATAAGTATGATTTAAACCATGCCAATGCAATTCCACTAATGCCAACATAATTTTCGAGTCTATTCAAAAGAATGTTGTGGTCAAGAGTATCGAATGCAGCGCTAAGATCGAGTAACACTAACAGAGAGATACAACCACGATCGGATGATAAGAGTAAATCATTTGTAACTCTAATGAGAGCAGTCCCAGTACTATGATACTGTCTAAATCCTGACTGGAAATCCTCACAGATACCATTTCTTTCTAAAAAGGAGCATAGTTGTGAGGACACTGCCTTTTCTAGTATTTTTGACAGAAAGGGTAGATTTGAGATTGGCCTGTAATTGACTAATTCTGTAGGATCAAGTTGCGTTTTTTTAATAAGTGGTTTAATAATAGCCAACTTAAAAGTTTTCGGTACATATCCTAATGTCAAGGATGAATTAATGATATTAAGAAGAGGATCTATGACCTCTGGAAGCATATCTTTTAGTAATTTAGTCGGTATAGGGTCGAGCATACATGTTGTTGATTTTGATGATTTAACGAGTTTAGCCAATTCTTCTTCTCCTATAGCAGTGAATAAATGTAATTTTTCCTCAGTGACACTACAATGCACTGTAGCGACTCAGCTACATATAATAATAATAAATTAAATTAGCTCAATAGGGAATTAGCCTATGGTTATTCAATTATTTATAACTAATCGCCACGGGTTATGATTAAATTATAAATCTCCAAATCACCCAAAAAGGGAAATACCTACCCTTGGTATTTATGCAATATATATATATGGTTAACAACAATGGGTTGCAATTAACTACGAATATATATATTAAATCATTACAGAATAACCTTTGAATTAGAATTAATTCAAAATTCATCTGATCGAGCAGTACTACAATCTTTTATCAATTCTCACAAAGTTTTATTCTTTCTTATCAAATCTTAGGGAAGGTTATCCTTCTGGTCATGAAGAATAAACTTTCCGAACTATTATGATATTTATTAAAGTATTCAAAGATACTTATGAGAGCTTGTAGCTAGATCTGAACATTAAAGTGACCATGTCTTGTGAGCGGCAACAATGACAATCGAACGTGGATACAATGGTTTTAATAATTGATACTACGAATACATACGACTAAACAAAGAATACATGTATATACAGAACAACGAATAGTAACGAAAGAGAATGAGAAGAAGAGAACGAAAGAGAGGAAGAAAAGGTTCAGGAATGGCAATTTCACAAACATAACCACCGAGAGCCAGCAACGAATAATATCACCTTAAACAGGGGTACACATCTTAAAATGCATCTAAATTTTGGAATTTATACTTGCATGGGTTGTTTTGTGCTGAGTATAAATAATGCGCGTGAGTCTTCTCAGAGCGTTCTTTGAGCTGGAGTGTGTTCTCTTTTGGTCCTTCCGGAGCGTTCTCGATCCGCGGGAAGTTTGAAGGTGGTTGGAGCGAATGCCGAAAAGGGGAGGAAAAGAAGATTGTCTCGTCTGAGTTTTTAGAAAATGACTGAGCGCTGAGATGGCGCGTTGCCTGTCCGCCTGGCTGCGGAGCGCGCCGACTTCAAAGGAACCAACCCACGTGACTGAGCCGCCAAGCCAGGGTCGAAGCCGCCTGGCCAGGGGACGAGCCGAGATGATAAGAGGGTTGTTTATCGACTGCACCGACTGAGCAAAGATATGCTGGTGTTACTGTCTTTTAAAGAAACATTAACATCCGCCCATCTTTTCTTAAATGACCAATCAAATGTGGGAGTTTTAGGCGGGAGACCACTTTCTTTGTCTCCGTTTATGACTTAATTTGCCTAATTTATGATGGTGTCATACTTGGTACATTTCTACTCCAAAGGGGGGGTAACATAATGTGATGCATTTCATAATCATCTACTGTGCACCGTTGGTTAAGAGAAAGAGAGAGGAATATTTAGATATCAAACACAGTATGGCTGGGAGATATTAGAGCAGAGATACATTCTTACACATGAATACAAGCATTTTAAATGACTTTACATTGTTCGTACATCATGACTATGTTGGCAATGACATAGGGAGCATGCGTACACACAGGGATCATCATATACATTCTGGGATAGTTTAATTAAAGTTACATAAAGAAAATATTTGTGTCTGTGTATTGGAAGGAGCCTGTGTGTCTAAGCCCCCTATCTTTTTGAGTGGGGGGGGGGGGGGTGCATGTGTTGATAGGGGGAGAGATTGTGTCCTGATTGAAGTTCTCACAGGATTCTAACGGTGCTGTCTGTTCTACCTCGGCCAAGCCACAAAACTGTCCACGATGCCATCTTCCTCAGACTCCTCGGTACCAGAACCTAATTTCTATACGGCTAAAAGCTTTCTGACGTTTATAGTGGAATCGACTCATCTTTGATCCTGTCCAGAGAGACTCCAGACGCTACAGCACTGTCTGATGTGATACAGTAGTAGACGGCTGCATGGTTATAATTTTTTTCCTAATATTATCAATCTTACAAGTAAAGAAGTTAATTAAGTCATTACTGCTGTGCTGTTGGCAGACATCAGAAGTTGAAGCTTTATTTTTGGTTAATTTAGCCACTGTATTGAATAAATACCTAGGGTTGTGTTTGTTTTCTTCTAAGAGAGTCGAGAAATAAGCAGATCTAGCAGTTTTTACGGCCTTTCTGTATAAAATCATGCTCTCTTTCCACGAAAAGCGAAAAACTTCCAGTTCTGTTTTCTTCCAGCTGTGCTCCATTTTTCTGGCTGCTGTTTTAAGGGCCCGGGTGTGCTCGTTGTACCACGGCATTGGACTATTTTCTTTAATCTTCTTTAAGCGCAGAGGAGCAACTGTGTCTAAAGTGCTGGAAAAGAGAGAGTCAATAGTTTCTGTTGCAACATCAAGTTCCTCTAGGCTATCTGGGATGCTGAGGAGATGAAACTGATGAGGAAGATTATTTACAAAGAAATCTTTAGTCGCAGCAGTGATGGTCCTGCCATATTTGAAGCGAGGGGACGGCTTTGTAGCCTTTGCTAAATTAAGTATACATGATACTAGGTAATGATCTGAGATGTCATCGCTTTGCTGCAGAATTTCAACGGTATCAACATTTATTCCATGTGACAATATTAGGTCTAAAGTATGATTACGGCGATGAGTGGGTCCTGATAAGTGTTGCCTAACTCCAATAGAGTTTAGAATGTCTCTAAATGCCAATCCCAATGCGTCTTTTTCATTGTCTACATGGATATTAAAATCACCAACAATTAGGACTTTATCTGTAGCCAGTACTAACTCTGATAGAAAATCAGCAAATTCTCTGGTAAAGTGTGTATTGTGCCCTGGTGGCCTGTATACAGTAGCCAACACAAATGTTAAACGGGATTTATCAATTTCACTACATAACGTTACGTATAGCACCAAAACTTCAAAATAATTATATTTGAAACTAGACTTCTGAGTAATACTGAAGATATTATTACAAATTACAGCAACACCTCCCCCTTTACCTTTCAGACGCGGCTCGTGTTTATAACAATAATCTTGTGGGGTGGACTCATTTAAAGTAATGTAGTCGTCAGGTTTTAGCCAGGTTTCTGTCAAACACAGCACATCTAGATTATTATCTGTAATCATATCATTAACAATAAGCGTTTTTGAGGAAAGGGATCGAATATTCAGCAGCCCAAGCTTTATCATTTGTTCATCTGTATTATATCTGTTGTTTATTTGTTGGACATCAATTAAATTTTTACCGTTAAATAGTTTTGGTGGTTTTTTGTATTTACTAATTCGTGGAACAGACACAGTCTCTATGTGATAATATCTAGGTGAAAGAGTCTCTATGTGCTGGGATTTATCAGACTTCTGTGACGCGAGACAGCTAGCAGACGGTTGGGTAAGCCAGTCCGTCTGCTTCCTGACCTGGGCCCTAGTTAGTCAAGGTTTAGCTTTAAGACTATGTGCCAAATTACTAGAGAGAAGAGCGGCACCACCCCAGGAGGGATGGATACCATCTCTTTTCAACAGGTCAGGTCTGCCCCAAAAGCTTTTCCAATTGTCTATGAACCCTATGTTATTTTGCGGACACCACTTAGACAACCAGCCATTGAGTGATAATAGTAGTCAAGTATCTCATCACTCCTTTTAACGGGGAGGGGACCAGAGCAAAAAATACCATCTGCCATCGTACTTTCGAGTTCACACACCTCTTTAATGTTAATTTTGGTGATCTCCTACTGGCGAAGTCGAACATCATTAGTGCCGACGTGAATAATAATCTTAGAGAATTTACGATTAGCATTAGCCAGCACTTTTAAATTAGCTTTGATGTCAGGTGCTCTGGCTCCCGGTAAACGTGACTACGGTGGCTGGTGTCTCTATTTTCACGTTCCGTGTAATAGAATCGCCAATAACTAGGGCACTTTCAACTGAGTGGGTAGAACCTGTTTGATGTTCTAATCGGAACGGAAGAGTGTTTTTTTGATCCGCGACTATGCCGTCTCACCGTCACCCAGTTGCCCTGCTGCACGGGCTCAACAGCCGGAACCGAACAATGTACAGATTTCACTAAGCTAGTCGCATCCAAAGCAGTGTCTAAAGCTGTTACGTTCTCACTACTCTCAAATAAAGTCTGGATGCGTGTCTCTAATTCTGAAATCTTCTCCGTCAGCCTGACTATCTCCTTACATTTATCACATGTGAAGCCCTGTTCACCAACGGAGACAGATATACTAAACATGAAACATGTAGTGCAGGTGACAATAAAAGGAGAAGAAGACATGGCTTACCGTATTTGTTGATTAATCCAACTTACCACAGTTGTTTGGTGGAGTCTACTTACTAATCCAATTAATTCAGTTGTGTTTGTTGACTAATCCAACTAGGCCTATAAAATGTACTTACAGTCAGTCTGGTGTCTAACAGTTAAGATAAATATTCAGAAATGAAAAAGGATACAGTCAAATGTAAAATAAAACGTAAAGTTTCTCACTGTCTTTATTTTTGATTACATTTAAGATAATGTGCTATTTTATTAAAATAAGCTAATAAATATTTCCATCAATAGCAGTGAGTTGTATTTACATTTTCTTGAGGCTATTGTTAAAAATATCACATCAGCAGCCAGCAAGTCTGTAATCCTTGTGACATGCATATTTTTCTGTATGTTATACAAACCAACAAACTACATAATAGAGCAAAAAGACGGGACCTTTGATCACGTCGTTCGGGCGGTGCGCGCAGATGTTGACAGTACCAGAGTGCGCGGGCGGCGTCCTATTCCCAGAAAGTAAAATAACGTTTTGATAGAATTTGATAGCAATTTTCCTGCCCTCCCTTTCCTTTTTATGATGTTACTGGTACCCAAATTTTTTCCTGACATTTTCAGTCAATCTTACTTCCACTGTAACTTTACTTCTAATGCTGCATTCACGAGCTATCGGAAATGTCCTACTTCCCACTTGTGAAGTAATTACGAGCTCATCGCATTCAGATTTTGACTTGAGAGGGCGTTTGTGTCCTTTTTTTTATAGGAAACTTGTATTTACGATAATTCCGATAGCATGTGAAGGCAGCATAACTTCAACTGTTCTCGTAGCAGCCTTAACTATGATTGGTTCGGTTTACTAACTAGGGTGAGACTTGTGGTTTTACTGGGTCTCTCTGCTGTTTGCCGCTGATTGAGCTGAAATAATTTATAGCCATCGGACTAAACTATTTTTTTTATGGGAGGGGAGAGAGAGGAGATTTGGAAAACTTCTTTAACTAAATTGTATGTTTTTGTAGTTTTCATTGAACTATCAGGCATACAAATGTATATACTACAATGATTCATAAGAGTAAGGAAATGTATAGCATAACTACTGGATTTAGTGGGCCCACTGGGCAGTGGGGGCCCCTATAATTGTCACCACCTTTCAGCCCACTAGCGACAGCCCTGTTTGCGAGCACAAGCTTCGTTGATGATAATGAGGCAGCATAAACACTATAGTCAAAATATAATCTAAGCATTAATATCATATTTATTTCATACACATCATACAATTTAACTTATAACTAACCCAGCATTTAAATGTAGCTAACTAAAACCTGCCTATTAGGACATAGGCCTACTTCAAATTTCAATACTCTGAATACTGGCTGGCAAGTCTGGAAATAGTCCTACTAGTAAAATATGTACGTTTATATAAAATAACATGTCAACGAACGTAAATAAAACAAAATGACTCACTCATCCGAAATTGTATCCACGGCTGGTTCAAGTCGCTCTTCAAAATGCAAGCTTTCATCGTTGGAGTCCCACTCTTCTTCTGAGGAAAATGTGAACTCTTCATCACTGTCCAGGAGCATCTCAAGAGCTTCCTCACCTGTGTAACATACCATCTTCCAAACGCGCAGGAAAGTAAATGTCACAGGGTGTTTTGGTTATGTTTCATGTTCATGTTTTGAGTTTGCCATGTTCACTGTCTGTTTCTAAGTTTGCCATGTTCACTGTCTATGTTTCTAGTTTGCCATGCACTTTCTGTTTTTTTTCATGTGATTCCCATGCCCTCATGTCTGTTGTCATGTCATTGGTTCATTGGGTAATCAGTGTTCACAGGTGTCCCTCGTCTTGTCCTTAGTCAATGTGTATTTAACCCTCTTGTTGGCCATGTGTCTTGGTCTGATATTGAGTGAATGTTGTAACCCATTGTTTGGTGAGTTTGTCGCTGCGTTAGTCTAGTTCATGTCAAGTCTGTTCATATTATGTCAAGTCAAATCAAGTAGTTTAGTCAAGCCAAGTCTTTTGTTTATTGTTTTGCCAAGCCTTTGTTTTATGTTTATAATTTTGGAATAAAGACTGCACTTGGGTTCTGAAACTTGCCTCTCAGTGGACTAATGTTACAGTAAATGAATCTGATGATGAAACTTGATGCTTTTTAAGCCATTGTTGGGGTGACCATTTTGCATAGATCGCCTCAGCCCATTATCTTATGAATGCACGTGGGTGTGGTCACATTAACGTTAATGAGCTGAGCCAGGAGAAACTGTACATCTCTTTAGTTTCATATGGATAACATTGCAGGAGAATATTTGTTTTAAATGAGAATTGTTTTATTTAAAAGTAGACATTTCAAGCTTTCTTTAGACGTACGTTTTATGTTTGTGAGAGAAGTTTTCGCTGAGTTTCACTTCATTATTTAGACGTCTTTCAGAAAGTTTCTCGCGGAGAGAGAGACAGCTGAAAGCGCACCCTGTTTATTTTCTTTATTTTACAAAAACACAATGTTTTGTTGTTATTTTGATTGTACATATATAATAGTAGATTATATATAGTTTATAACGATGTCTTGCACTCATATGTATGGCCAAAAATGACAGAGTATTTTAATTTGTTTCAGCTGTCATGTGGAAAAAATCGATCAAAACGCGCCGGCATGTTCTTCGGGTCCAGAGGGTTAATCCAAAACGACGAAAAAATAGGGAAAAAAAAAAAAATCCTCCTTTGTTTGCACGAGTGTTTTAAGTTAGAGTAATCAATCATGCCCATTTTCAATGAAATACCGATTCTAATCCGTATTCTGATGATTTCCTCTGCAGTTTAGAGTCTTCCGCTGAATATGAGCCCTCCCTTGTCTCTCTCCTTCAATCACAGGCATTTGGGTGACTCAATATATCCAGGAAGTGCATTACAGGCTTGGCTAGGTGTCAATCATAGCACCCATGGTTTTCGTTGGATAAAGCCAGTCAATGCCTAACCAATGCCTTGCCAGCAAATTTTCAAATGTGACTGTTATTTTCACATTCTCTATTAAGAAAACCTTCAAAATGATGTATGATTTGTTGGAATCTGACAAAAAAATTACTGAGCTACACCTGTCTGAAGTCAATAGAGTCTGATGAACTTTTTTCCCCCATGATACCACAATTGCTGGATTAACATTTATTTTTTATATTTAATTTAACAGACAGCCTATATATTCTGACCTACTGTATAGCACAGACAATGTTACACATCTGATGTTCATTTAAGACGTAACAGATAATGTTTGTGTGAATACTTGCCAAGACAGATATTTTGAAATACTGTAATTCCGTCTATTTATATGTGTGTATTGGGATTGCACACTGTCTGATGCTTTGTGTGCATGCGTTGGATCTGTCAGTCAACGCGAGTAACATTGTTTTGTTTACATCAGCATCAGTTTGTATATCAGTGTTTATATATATATACACACACGCACATTTATATATATATATATATATATATATATATATATATATATATATATATATATATATATATATATATATATATTGTTTGAGCATATAAGCACATCTCACTTGCAATTTTTTCTCTTTAGATTATCAGGCTGTATGGTGACAGAGGAAGGCTGTGGTTATGTGTCTACAGCTCTGAGTTCAAACCCCTCACACCTGAGAGAGCTGGATCTGAGCTACAATCACCCAGGACAATCGGGAGATCAGCTGTTCTCTGACAAACTGAAGAGTCCAAGCTTTAAACTGCAGATACTCAAGTAAGTTGAGCAGATTTGGACATAGCATTTGCATACCAACAACTATTACTAGTAAAGTCACAAAGGAGTAAACTTCCTCATTATTCAGATGAAGATTCCTGATAAACACTAAACTCAACACTTACTGGTCACTTTATTAGGTACACCTTGCGAGTACTGGGTTTTGCTTTCAGAACTGCCTTAATTATCTGTGGCATAGATTCAACAGGGTCCTGGAAACATTGCTCAGAGATTCTGGTCAATATTGACATAATAGCATCATGCAGTTCCACACATCCATGCACATCCATGATGCGAATCTCTTGTTCCACCACATCCCAAAGTTGCAATATTGGATTGAGATCTGGTGACTGTGAACACCATCTGAGTGTAGTGAACTCATCGTCATGTTCAAGAAACTAGTTTGAGATGGTTTGAGCTTTGTGACATGGCACATTATCCTGCTGGAAGTAGCCATCAGAAGCTTGGTACACTGTGGTCATAAAGAAATGGACATGATCAGCAATAATATTCAGGTAGGATGTGGCGTTTAAAAAATGCTCATTTGGTACTAAGGTGCTACAAAGTGTGCCCCCACACAATTACAGCAGCACCAGCAGCCTGTTGAAACAAGGCAAGCTGGATCCATACTTGTATGTTGTTTAAGCCAAATTCTGACCCTACCCCCTGAATGCTGCCAGAAATAGAGACTAATCAGACCAGATTAGACGGTTTTCCAATCTTCTCATCCAATTTTGGTGTGCCCATGCAAATTGTAGCCTCAGTTTCCTGTTCCTAGCTGACCGGAGTGGCACCCGGTATGTCTTCTGTTGCTGTAGCCCATCTGCTTGAAGGTTCGACATGAGTGATTTGCGCTTGTAGCTCTGTATAGCTCATCAACCAGAGCGTGAACAAGAGTGTCCCTATCAACAAACTTTGTTTGGGTTACGGGAGCCGTCGGCAGCGCTGTAATTTTGTTTTTAGACCACAACATCAACAATGTCACTAAAGAAGTGTGTTTCTGGTTGTGAGGGAAATAACCTTCCCAAATAACCCAGCGTTAAAAGTTCTGCAAGTATGTTTGTTTGTTCCTGGTCATGAGTCGAAACCGCAGGTGGTGAGTGAAACTGCATCAAATGTCTGTGTTTTGTTGGCAATCGGCGCGTAAGTGCATATAATGTAAACAACACGAAAGTATAGTGAATCGAAAATTATCCAGAGATAATAGCATGATCTATTGCAGGTTTCCTCAAGTCTGGTCCTGGAGGGCCACTGTCCTGCAGAGTTTATTTCCAACCCTGATCAAACACACCTGAGCAAGCTAATCAAGGTCTTCAGGATCACTAGAAAATCACAGGTAGTTGAGTTTGATCAGGGTTGGAGCTAAACTCTGCAGGACAGTGGCCCTACAGGACCGAGTGTGAGGAACCCTGATCTATTGTGTGTGTGTGTGCTCGTGACTCTTTAGCTTTGCCCACTGCACTTCTCCACGAGTTTGGCTGTTTTGGGAAAGAATCGGTACAGCGTACCTGTCTTTTATAATATGATAAAACTCTTTGGAAATATGAAGGATGCAATACTACTCTATAGGTACTCAAGATTAACATGAGATTGGCAGAAACTGTGTGTGTTATGTACCCTTTAACGCATTATAGTCCTTCACATCTATTGCGATCTCAAAATTCTGGCCAGTTGATAATACCTAGAATATCAAAATCAACTGCAGGCAGTAGATCCTTTTCCTATTTAGCAACTCGTTCGAGAAGCAGACACACTCTCTCAGTTTAAATGTACACTAAAAACGCATCTCTTTAACCTGGCATACACATTATCAATTTCTATTATTCAAATCAGTTAAATGATTGTTAGGCTGCATACATTCGAAAACAGGATCACTTCCTATAACACCCGATGTACTTGTTACATTGTAAGAAGAATGGCATCTGCGCTAATATTAGTCTGCCATACAGGCGTGTTGAATCGATCTTTAAGCAAAAGGAACTGGATGAATATTTGAATGCTACCAATCCCAATCCCGAATTCTGACTTGTAATGCAGCCTGAATCATGATGACACTGTGTTTGTTCGTTGGCCAGAGGAGAACTGGCCCCCCGACGGATCCTGGATGGAGTTTGGGTTCCTTGCCACTGTTGTCTCAACAGCCGAAATGTATAATTTTCCTGTTATCACTGTAAAGCTGCTTTGAAACAATCTGTATTGTATAAGTGCTATATATATATATATATATATATATATATATATATATATATATAAAGGTTGTGTGTGACCGTGTTGTGCATTCATAGATGCTCTTCTGCATACCTCGGTTGTAACAAGTGGTTATTTGAGTTACTGAAACCAGTCTGGTAATTCTCCTCAAACCTGCCACTCACTGGATATTTTCTCTATTTTGGACCATTCTCTGTAAACCTTTGAATAATTGTACATGAAAATCCCAGTATATCAACAGTTTCTGTTAGTTTTCGTCTGTCATCAACAACAATGCCATGTTCAAAGTCACTTAAATCACCTTACTTCCCCATTTTAACATTTCCCTCAGTTTGAACTTGAGCGAAACATCTTGATCATGTCTAAATGCTTAAATGCATTAAGTTGGTGCCATGTGATTGGCTGATTAGATATTTGCGTTAAAAAGCTGTTAAACAGGTGTACCTAATAAAGTGGCCAGCGATTGTATAATGTTTTTTTTTGTATAATGTAAAACTTATTTACTCTTTTTTTAATTAGTTGTTTCTGTTTACGTTACTTTTATTTGTAAGTCAGTTTGAATAAAAGCATATGCCAATTTAATAATCGTAAATGCTGTATCTCTTTTCAGTTTGAACCATGGAGGACACTTTAGAATCATGCCAGGACTGCAAAAATGTAGGTCTCTCTCTTTCTTTATTTCTCTCACACACATTTGGTTGTGCACTGAATGCATGGATTATTCTTTGAAACATGACAAATAAAATTCTTTAACTTACTACAAATAGAGCTAGTCTACTATGCATTTATTGTAAAGGTCCATGTATAGATTCTGATTCAAATTAATGAATAAATGAATGAATGACGAATGCATTTATATAGCACTTTTCTTATGTACTCTGGAGCTGTGAAAAAATAAAATTAGCTAACAGCTGTAAATACATAGTACATTTTTGATCAAACACAAGCTCTAAAGTCTCAGCTATAAAACCACTCCACTATAGAGACTGTTTTTTAAATCCCAATTGAATTTCTGAATTTGGAATTAATTTTAATTGAGATACCTGTATGAAACAGGATGCAACATTGCTAATTTGAATTCTAATTTAAAACTTCTTTAAAAAGATAGGCTATTTAATATTAAGATATTGTGAAGAACATTGGAAACCAAAAAACATTGGATCCCATTAACTTCCATTGTATGAAAAAAAAGCACTGAAACAATTTACAAAATAACTTATGTTCCACAGAAGAAAGAAAGTCATACAGGTTTGGAACAATGTGGAGGAGTAAATGATGACAGTATTTAAATTTTCGTGTAAACTACTTCCTAAGAAAGTGGAATTAAAATGAACTGAATTCAAAGAAATGCATATACTGTATCTGCAATATGTAATTTTAACTAGAAAATTAAGTCTGTCAAGACAGACTTTAAATGATGGCTTGACAAAGCCTTCATTTGAAAGTTGTAGGTTGAAGTTTGAAGGTTTTGTAAAGTACTTACAGACAGAGGAATATGTACTCTCTTTAAATGTAATTTATTTTAACCAGTGCTTGAAGTGGAAAAAATAAAGTGCCGGTACTTACCAAAAACATTCATAGTTAACAATCACTTGTTTACAACGTGCCATTAAAATGTTCTTATACTGAACATGTTAATATCCTGTCATCTCTTGGAATATCTTAAAGCCATTTTTCCCCTAATATCTGGGGAAAACCAGTTGTTTAGTCAATAATTCAAGAAGGCTTTAAAGTGCTTTCTAACTTGCACTTGGCCTTATGAAAAAGTAACATAATTCTTGTAATTTTTTAACCATAGCATTTGTTACAATAAGGATATCATCAGAGGTAAGACCACTGATGGCTCCTTATTACTATGCTAAGGCCAATGTTAACTTTTTTCTTTTTTAAATTCTACAACAAGTTAGTCAAAATTTACCACAATAAATACAATAGAACGTAATAAATTCTAATAAGGTTGTCATGAGTAGTTTAAAAAGCTTTCTAATTTAAGTTGCAGGAGGATGTTTTCTCCTCTTTTTAGTGGCTGTTTTAGATCAAGTTTGACTTTCTCCGTAGCGTTACATTCTCATTAGAATTCAAATGGGTTGCACATTTTATCACACTTTTGGAGAGTGCTGGTTGTGCAGCACTCATTGGGCTTCAGTCATATTGTGCAGATAATTGGTCCGGTCAGTTCGTACAGCTTATAAAAGCTCAGAACGTGTGATGCATATAATTAATTAATAGTCTAATTCTATGTTTTAGTGTGTGTGGTCAGAGTACTGGCAACATATTGAGAAGTGCTGGTACACAAGAAAAAGTGAGGGTACGCTACATATCAAAATATAGTGCTGTGCGTACCGGCCCACTTTGAGCACTGATTTTAACAAAGTTTGGGAGGAAGTCTATAAGTAACCATCTCTCACCTACGTTCCTCTACAGTTTTTCGGCATTTGACCTCACCACTCACACATTGCATTTTCCTCCTGCTATTTTTAATCCTCTTCCCTATCCTTGGCTGTCAGCTACAGACCCTAGCGTCAGTACATCAAGTGCTGCATGACCAAAGCCATTTTTTCCTCCTTCAGTTCCCCCTCTGTCATTTTCCCTGTACCTCCCCCTCTGCCCCAGGGGCCGACCTAAATGTGAGGCTACGCAAATTACTATAGCCCTGGCCCCCTTTACTTCTACTTCTCTGCTTCAGCCTTGGTCTCTGGTCTCTGTGTCTTTAACATCAATAACATCAAAGCGTAATAAAACATCAAAAACTTTAAGGTGGAGACATTGATTTATCCTCACTATTATCTCTGTTTCCTCCCAGTGAATCCCATCACCAAATAGATTGATCTCTCTATCTCAGCATTGAGAGCAGGAAGAAATGTCCAGCTCACGGGAGCAGGGCGGTCATGTCGGGATAAAAATCGGTCGTCTAACCTGCCATGAGCAAGTTTACATCTCTTGCGCCGCCAAGGCAGATGACTTAACTTCAAGTAGCTTGTCTTACACAGGGAACTCTGGCTTAAAGCTAGAAGCACGCTGCCTGCAGGATCAGAGGATGTGAGAGACAACACATCCTCATCCAGCAGATCACCCTTGTCAGCCCCCAAAGAACGAAAAAAGTCCATACCTCTCTCAAATTCTTCAGCAAGTGTAACCCCTCCTGTTCACACCGCCCACTCCAAGCGGGACTTGAACTCGGGTCCGCCGGCATGAGTCGGACTCTCTAACAAGGAGGCTAAAGGCTGCAACCCCTAGCGTTAATCGCTAGAGCGTCTCTTGAGATCAGAGGAGTGAAGTTTACTCGCACAGCAACTACTAGCTGGCCTCCGTTACACATGCTCCACCTGTGAGTCCCATGAACACAGTTTCCTCTTCGCCTTGGCAGAAGCAGGTCCCGATCTATGGGGCACAGCCGATTCCCTCAGTTCCCTTCAAGAAAATGCTTGCATTCAGGCCCCTTGAGGACTGAGCGAGCATGCTGCTTGCCCATGCAAATAACACACAGGTCATGTGAGTCTTCAGGTGTCAGATAGCGCTGACATGGATGCACAGTGCGAAATGCTTTGCACTAGCGCTATCCATAGACACCTTCAACACGTCACAAACAAGCAATCCCTGAAAACAAAGAAAAAGATGATTTGTACTACAGGCGCCCTTTTATACTCTGGTCGCACCAGTAGTGACATCGTAGGCTGTCGCCGGCCAATGCTATTGTCGTGGTTTGACACATGCTTCAGACACCGGTCACGCTGAGGCGTTCCTCATAGCATCTTGTCAGATGCAGTGCAAGTACCCATTTCTTGAGAAAGAACATTGTAGCCGGAGCTACTTCTTTCTGTTTATGTCTATGACGAGTCATGCAGGTACTGGCCTACTCTGCAGTGGCTGGCGTCCCGCCCAGTCTTAAATAGTCTGAATATAAACATTTATTTTTGGTGTACCATAGTATTTCAGGATAAGACAAAAACACGGTTTGGAAGAAGGATTCATGATTAACCTGCCTATTATGCATACCTATTATATACATTTAGTAAATTTTGAACAAAAAAAGTATCATAGTGTACCTTTAAAGAGAGTTAGTTGTGTGGGTTATTTATTGTGTAATAAAGTTATAATATATATATGTAAAAATATATAAACAATACATATATCTGTATTTTGCAGATAATTGATTTTGCGCATGTTAATATTATATAACATAAGGTTATAACATAATATATACACACACATTTTGTAAAGTAACTCTCTTCTTGTGTTCAGATGCATGTGATCTCACACTGGATCCAAACACAGCAAACACTCATCTCATCCTGTCTGAGGAGAACAGAAAGGTGAGAAACATGAAAGAGTCGCAGCCGTATCCTGATCATCCAGAGAGATTTGAGAACTATGAGCAGGTTCTCTGTCGAGAGAGTCTGACTGGACGCAGTTACTGGGAGGTTGAATTGAGTGGATGGTGTCATATAGCGGTGTCATATAAAGGAATCAGCAGGAAAGGAGGAACTAACTGTAGGTTAGGACTCAATAAAAAGTCTTGGAGTCTGTACTGCTCTAATACTAGTTACACTTCCTGGCACAATAATAAAAGCACTGATGTATCTGCCCCTTCACCCCTGTCTAATAGAGTAGGAGTGTATCTGGACTGGCCGTCCGGCACTCTGTCCTTCTACAGCGTCTCTGACACACACACTCTCACACACTTGCACACATTCAACACCACATTCACTGAACCCCTCTATGCTGGATTTACTCTTTATCATGATTGTTCAGTGTCTCTGTCACGCCCCAGCTAACAAAATTCTGTTTTGGTTATGGAAATGGTAAAATGTCCAGTTTTCTTGATGTTAGTTTAACGTTACATTTAAAAGGTTACTATGATGTTGCAACAAATTGAAGCATTCTTTCAACTTAATTTTTATGAGAAACTCAACATTCAAAAAAAAATTTAGTTTCCTTACCTTAAGGGGTTAAACAACTGTTATTCCTGTAGTTTTGTGAATGTTTTAAATAATTATGTAGTTGAAGCATTAATAAATAAAAAAGGAATAAAATCAGCTGTTGTGATAGAAAGATCACTTGTAACACTGAAGAGATGTGTTTGACAACCTCTTGCTTCACACTGCATGATTTTAGCCCCGATTTTGACTCGCCAACAGGTTTTGCGAAATCACAAACAAATGCCCGAAATCATATGAAAATTGGTGCTTGTTCATGTGAGTGGCAATCACGCAGTGTGAATTATCAAAGCGATCTGAGAGAATCGAGATATTTGGCATGTTAAATATTTGGACCTGTCTGCTGTGTGAAATGTATTTTGACTGAAATGTGTTTAAAATGTGTTTAATCTGCGATGACCTACAGCCAATGAGAGAGCAAGATACAGGTTAGTGGGAAGTTTGGGGAGGAGTTATAGACAAGCATATCAGTATTTGAATAGATATATTTACAATTATATCAAACAGAAACAAAGCACAAACATTTGCTTGACCAGCCGCAGAAGCAGCACATTGTAAAATGATTTATTTACCTCCAACTCTCTTTGCAGAACACAATCCTTGCTCCCCGTGTCTCCCCAACCATTTCCTCCTCCGTATATATATCTTTTTTCTCCTTTTCGCTGCAAATCAGCACAGACAATTTGGATCGCAAGCTTGCACTAACATATTTTAAAATATGTCAGCGCCATTGTTTTGTCTCAAGATGTACACCAGTAATGTTTTTTTATTTTCTAAGGCACGTTTATAAAAGCTACTTAAATGTCCTAATTGAACTAAGGCCTAATCCTGCCTTAATCTAAGCCTTGTCTGTGAAACCGGGCCTCTGTTTGTTAACTTCGGGTGTCATCACTAATGCTCACACTCAGCAGTGTAAGTGAAATACAGGGGATTTTGCGGTGCATCATCCAACCTTAAGCCATTTTTAAAGGGGACCAATTATGCAAAATTTGAACACCGATGTGTGTCCTCAGTGTGGACAATTTATTTATAATTTATAATATTTTTTATAATTCCCATAAATCAAAAGCAGTCTCTTCAAACGAGCTGATTCAGATTCTGTTTCTGTATCCTCGCTGTAGCAGCTGGAGTTGTACAATGTCTGTGCCAAATGTTACATGCGTTAAGAGAACACATGTTTAAACAGGCTCCAGTCCAGGATGGTCAATCATACATTTGGGAGTCTGCTCAAGAACCTGTACAGCAATTTATAGATTATCATGACGGAACATGCTAATCGAAGACTTGAAGTTAACTCCACATCAACTACATAAATTCACCAATTAACCATTCAGAAATATCCTGTTGCATTCTACATATTCACTTCTTGAGTCTCTCTATCACTGTCCGACTCCAGTTCGAACATATAAGGCTGAGCACCACTACTGACAGTTTCTGACATTTTTAGTGCTTGAGATTGTCCTGTTTTGTTGTTGCCGGTATGCCGGAGCATGAGCTCTTGAAGCTACGCACTCTTCTTGAAAGGGGGATGGGAGCACCAGCTCATTTGCATTTAAAGGGACACACAAAAATGGCGCGTTTTTGCTCACCCCCAGAAAGTGGCGATTTTAACATGCTATATAAAATGATCTGTGGGGTATTTTGAGCTGAAACTTCACATATATACTCTGGGGACATCAGAGACTTATTTTACATCTTGTACAAAGGGGCATTATATGTCCCCTTTAAGTCAGAAAGTTTAAATACTAATAACAATATATAGTGATTTCATGAACATTGTTTTAAAAGAGTTTAACACTAACACTTGCATAACCTTTACATTAATGTAAGAGAAAAGTTAGGGACAATACTTATGGGACAAAACTTTCCAATGGTCCTAGGATGTTCTTTTATAAGAGCAAACACAACCTTATTCATTTGAAGTTAATTGTCATTCTAAATGTTTAAACATAATGGGGCCATTTAAAAAACCTTCTACAAACAATGTATGAATACCACTTTTGTCCTAAGTTTTTGAGAACATTATTAATGCCCAGATAATGTTGAAAAAATACACTATAAATGTTACTGGAAGAACATTTGTTTACAACTTTGAGAGAACTTTGACAGAACGTTAGCCAAAGTTATGAGAATGTTCCCCGTTAGCTGGGACAATAGCTTGTCATCTGTTTTGAAAAATACTCATATAGGCCTACAACTAGAATGCCCTCTAAAGGTTTGGAATCAGAATAAGCACTATGATTTTCATTTTGATGACAATAGAAATATAAACATCAAAGTCAGACTGTGAAGCATGATTAATGAGTTATACTTGATCAAGGTTTTTGTTTTGAAGATCTGCACATTTTGTTTTTATTTTATTGTCAAGGTTAGTTCACAGTTCACAGCAGACCAATTCTAACAGTTCAGGGATTTGTTAGAAATTGTAATTTCATATGCTCTAAACTAAAAAATTTTATGTAATAAAATATGTTTTCATAATTTGTGTTGGCCCTTATTAATGCAATGTCATTACAAAATAAGAATTTATGCTGTTGTCCAAAACCCCACTTTGCCTGGGATGTTTCCAGAGACCATGCAGGGCTGAAATGAACATGGTTTTGAACAAAGCAATGTTACTAACTCCAAAATCGTTGATTAAACAACTCAAAAACAAACAGAATTACCCTCTTCAATTATTACTAACCAGTTTGACTTTATTTCTGTCAGATGACTGCAAAAGTTTTTTACTGAGAACTAAATGAGTTTTAGATGTTGATGTTTCATTGTTGTGTTTAAAGTCACCATTTATGGAGATCAGTGTTTGCTTTAGTTGCCCTTGACTTTTTAACATTAGTTTTTCTCTGGCTGCTGTAACTGTGTGTTTATAAAGCACATTTGTTATAGCGAGAAAAGGCAAGAGAAAATATGATCAGGTGATGCTGGCCATATATTAATGATGACATAATAATTATGAAATAAGCCTGACTTTTTCAGCTATGGCGACTTAAACTGTGCTATCAGTTTCCACATTTTCTTCAAGTAAAGTGAACGTATTTTTAGTAGTTCAACTAGCATTGAATGCACTTAACACTCAATTAAGTAAGATTAATTGCATCAAGTTGTTCGTACTAAACCATTTAAGTTTTGTCAACTTCTATCTGTGATCTGAGGAAGTGTACTCCCAGAATGCATTGCGGTATGAATAAATTAATTGCTTTGTTTTACTATTTTTGGCTTTATTTTACTATTTTATTTGCTGTCTTTTGTAAGCATAACCCCAATAACGAAATTGTAATCAGAGCCGAACAGCCCTATACGCTCACTACGCAAGCTGCGTAGGGCCCCGCAAATTACTCAAGGCCCCGCCTCCTCCTCATGTCAAAGCGCATCAATCAATGTTTACAACAATCGATGATAAAATGAAGTGGAACTATCCTTCTGGTCATGAAAAGAGAAAAAAAAACACCATGAGAGTGAATTGCGGGAACAGCAATCAGGTAAACTTATGTTCTTTCCTCTCCAAGTTTGATGTCAGCAAATAACAGTAAAGTTAAGAGATGTGCATCTCTCTTCTGTTCTGTCTTGCTAACCTAGCTGGACAGGCAGGCTATGCATCTCTTGGTCTGTCTAGCTTGCTAATGCCAGCCGCTTTCAGGGCTGTGTTCTGTGACTTTGTGCCTGAGAAATAAAATTATTTATTACGTTTTTGATAAACGACAAAGGGCAACGGTGTTTGTTTACTGCAGCTCGGAAAAGATAACCGCGCTGAGCATGAACATGCGTTCATATGTGTGTGCACGAAATGAAACGCGCATTTTCCAGCAGAAATATCTGTGTGGAGACCAGGCAGACAGAACAATATATGGGCGTGATGGTCCTCGCCCTCATCATAAGTGCACATAGGCTACATACTTTTAAAACAAGACAATGATTATCTAGTCTTAGTCAATGTTTAGTTACAACTCTAAACTACTGCACAAATTATGCAAGATGGAAAGCAATGTATTGACAATTTGACATTGATTTACTATTGATTTACTATTGAATTTAAAATGTTGATGTTGATTAGCTGGACATACTGGTCAATATGGATGCACATCCCTCAGTAAATAATAACCATAAATCAAATATTGCTTTAACATGCATAATATAAAACACAGTAGCATGCTATGGCAAGCCATTTTAGCTTTTATTCATTCACAGTTTATGCATTTTTGATATCAAGAATTCTTGATATTAGGTATGGAATTTTTACTAGTAACAATGTCTATTTTTGATATCAGGGATTACATGTTCACTTGTACAAAAGTGAATTCTTGATATCAACAATGATGTCATCACTCACAGAGATTCTTGATATCTGAGTCACTAGTTCACTAGTTAAATATTACAAGAGCCAAGCCATATAAATAGTATTTTATATTTGAAAATGTATAAAAGGAAATCTGGGGAGCCAGTTTGAATGGGTCTGATGTAGCTTATAAAATTAGTTATCTATAATTTGCAGGTGCTATGCATAAGTTTGTCAGTGAGGAGATGCTGGATCATCAGCCAGTACAAGCACAGACTCAGTTGATCCACATCCAGCCTCAGCCAGTACTAGCACAGAACCGGTACATCCAGCTTCACCAACAGTAAAGCCGTCTTCAGCAAGTAACACAGTGACAGACCCAGGTGAAGTACAGGCAGCCTCAGTCAGTACTAGCACAACCAGAGGTGTACAGCCAGCATCAGATACAAGCAGCTCAGACTCAAATAGAACAGTTGCTGCTCTACCAAATGACCCAGCAGATTGGCCCCCAGTCTTAACAGACTTTATGAGGACTGAGTTAGTGCGCAAAGGTCCATTCAAACCAGGACTGGATTTTTCTTTCCCTAAAGACAAGTCTAGAAGAGCTTTCCATGCAGGCTTATTACAGAGACAGCTGTCAAATGGGGAAAAGATTCACAGGAGCTATCTTACATACTCAATCAAAAACAATGCTGTGTATTGTTTTTGCTGTAAGCTCTTTTCTACAAAAGACAACAAAATTATAAAGGAAGGTGTGAATGACTGGTCAAATATCAATGCCATTCTGAAACACCATGAGAGTAGTCCTGAACACACAAAAAATATGATTAAGTGGAGAGAAGACTCTTGACCAGATACAAATGACCATTTATGAGGCTGAAAGAAAGAGATGGCGGGATGCCCTTACACGTTTAATAAGTATCACCCAGTCTCTGGCTGAACGAAACCTAGCATTCAGGGGTTCATCAGAAAAACTCTTCCAACCAGGTAATGGAAACTTCCTAAAAGAGGTTGAATTACTGGCAAAATTTGACCCCATTATGGGAAACCATCTCAGCAAAATTAAAGATGGAGAGACACATGCTTATTACCTTGGGAAGCGCACACAGAATGAGCTAATACAGATTGTGAGTGACAAATTTCTGGAAGCAATAGTGACTCAAATAAGAGACTCAAAGTACCTCTCCATTATATTGGACTGTACACCTGACATTAGTCACCAGGAACAAATGTCCATTATTCTGAGAAGCATTGCTTTAAGGGGAAAGCCAGAGATCAAGGAGCACTTCCTCGGCTTTGTGAATGTTGAGGTTACAACAGGCTTGAATCTGTCCACTGTCATCTTAGATAAGCTGAATGAGCTGAAGATTCTATTTGAAGATTGCAGAGGGCAAGCTTTTGAAAAAGGGGCCAACATGAAAGGCAAGAACCAAGGAGTACAAGCCAGACTACTCAAAAGAAATCCCAGAGCCGTGTTTGTCCCATGTGGAGCACATACTCTAAACCTTGTCATTGCAGACGCTGCCAAATCTTCAAAAGATGCAGTTGGGTTTTTTGGGCATGTGCAAAAGCTCTTCACCTTCTTTTCAGCTGGCACACAAAGATGGAGTGTTTTAAAGAAACACGTGAACATAACCATGAAGTCATGGAGTGACACAAGATGGGAGAGTAGGCCCAAAAGCGTTCATGCCATCAGGTATCAGGCTTCTGAGGTTTGGGAGGCATTACTGGAAGCCAGGCAGAAGATCAATGATCCTGTGGAGGCACAAGCACTTGCAGAGGAAGTTGGGTCCTACCGCTTCTTGATTCTGTGTTGTATGGTGTGAGATACTGACTATTACAAGGTGAACAAGCTCCTCCAATCCGCCTCAATGCAGTTGGATATCGCAGTGAATTTAATCACAAATGCAAAGGCCTCCCTCACTACATACCGGGAAACTGGATTCTCTGAGGCCCAGACAACAGCCAAAAGCATTTGTGAAGAGATGAATGTGGAGGCTGTTCTGAAAGAGAAGAGACTGAGAAACAGCAAGAGGCATTTCAGCTATGAGGCTCCTGATGAACCAGTGACTGATGTATTGAAAAACCTTGAAGTCAACTTCTTTGACATTGTGGTCGACTCTGCTGTGACATCCATGGATGAGAGATTTGAAACACTCAACCAGGTGAAATCCAAATATGGAGTGCTGCTAAACTTCAGCACTGCCTCACAGATGTCTATTGAATCTTTAAAGGCTCACTGCATGGAAGTTCAAAACACTCTTACCTTCAGAGATGACTGTGACATCAGTGGAATGGATCTGGCACACAAGATTCAGAATTTACCTGATCTGCCATCAGATAAGATGACTGCCTTTGAGCTGCTTTCCTTTCTCTGTGAGAAAAACCTGGAGGAACTCTATCCTAATCTTTGGATAGCCCTAAGAATTGCAGTCACCCTGCCTGCAACAGTAGCATCGTCAGAGAGGAGCTCATCAAAACCTACCTGAGGTCTTCCATGTCACAGGAACGTTTGAGTGGATTGGCCATCATGAGCATAAATCATGATGTGGGGAAACACCTGTCCTATGATGACATCATTGATGATTTTGCCTCAAGAATTTTGATGGTAAGATTTTAATTCAAACATTCTTCAAATGTTTACACACTAAGTAACAAGATTGTATGGAAGAAATGCATTTGTGTAAATGACTGCTTAACTAACTATGTGATATTCTTTCTCAGTTTCTTCTAGACAGTCCAAATAGAATGGTGGCGCCCATACTGATGCTGAAAATTCCCAGGCTGTAGAGGGAAACAAAGTTAATCCCAAAAGCCAAAGCTCAGGGTTATATTTTGTTATTTTTTTCCTATTTATGTTTACGTTAGGGCTGTGCGATATTGAAGAAAAATGCGATATGCGATATCTTGCTAAATAACGCAATAGTCGATATGCGATACGATATTTATTTTTCTAAAATCAATTTGAATTGTATTAAAAAAAATTATATAACCAACATGTTTCACATTATTTCGGGGAAAAGAAAGAATCACTAAAACTTCTGAACGTGAACAGCAGTGTTTTAATGTTGAATAACACAAATCAAACATTTTAACAATGTAAACAAACAAACAGAAAATAAATAAATAAAAATCACCAACACTGCTCCACTTGGTATAAGTAGGCCTACATCAACCTGAAAACATGAACATTCAAGTAAACAAAAACACTTGAAACAGTGGAGTTACTTCTTTGCTCTCATTTTGTTTTTGCTTGCTTCCTTAGTCACATTTCAGCATTCATGCTAAAATTGTTACAGATTTTTGGACAAAAATACCAGCATGTCCACTTTGCTTGGTTTCAGAGATGCACGTTGACATGTAACCACATTGCCTGATGTGCTGAAAAGTCTTTCAGAGGGTGTGCTAGTGGCAGGCACACAAAGATACTTTTGCGCCAGCTTGCTCAAGTGGGGAATATTTACCTTATGAATTCCCCACCATGCCAAAGGGTCCTGCTCATTGTGGATTTTGGGGATCAGAATGTAGCTGTTAAATTCTGCTTCAATGCTTGCATGGTCAGGGGATTCAGAGGGAGATGCAGATGGGACTGAGGTGGTCTGTAAGACTTCTTTGTACTTGTGGCTGTGGCACTTTGACTCGGCTGAGTCCCTGACTCAGCACCTGCTGATGATGAGATGTCAGCAGCAGGTTGTGCCTCCTAGAAAAGAAAAAGGAAAAAAATTAATAAGTAATAAGTATAGAGGCACTAATGAGCTCAAATCATTCTGGCCATTTAAAATATTTTTACCTTCTGAATTGCCTTCATTTCTTCATTTTCACAAGAGAGAACTTGTGACAGAGCCCTCTGCTGTTCCAGTATCCTTTCCATCATTTGTTGCTTAGTGCCCCATCGTGTTGGGCACTCTGTGATCAGACCATGTTCTGGCAGGTTAAGTTCTCTCTGTGCTTTCTTCAGTGCTTCTTTCTTTTTCCAGCTATGGGAAAAATGTCCCACCAGCTTTTTGCACATTCCTAGAGCACGACTGATGCGTGTGTCACCTTTAACAGCATTTTCTGGAAAAAATGGAAAAGAAAAAATGTTTTATTTAACAAATGATGGTTTCATAAAATTAAAATTGTATTATAAATAAATATTAATTTTAATAAATCTTACATCTATAATTTAACATTTATAATATAAAATGCTTTATTAATTGAAATCATATCAACACTAGAAGAGGTGTGACACTATAGTATATACAATAAAACATGTTTAATGAAAAATTACTATATATTAAAATAAATTATTAGAAGTACTGAAATAAAAACGTAACACTTACCAATGGTAAGATGCAGTCTGTGCCCAAAGCACTGTAGTCGGGGCCAACCATTTATTTCCGCAGCTTTGATCATATTGGTTGCGTTGTCCGTGGTAAAACACACTAGACACACCTCATTCAAATTCCAACCAGACAAAGCCTCTCGCAGTTCCAGCGCTATGTTTTCCCCCCTGTATATGTAAGTGGTTTGGAGTTAAGAAGTGTGGAGAAGGGGTGGTGGAGGGATGCTGATAACTGTCAACAAACGGAGGTAGGACTGCTGCGTATATATACACCTTTATTGTTGATTGGCTGAGTGCTTTCCACTTGTCAATTATCTAAACGTGCTTCTCCCGAACCTTGTTAATAAAACATCATTTGTCTGTGGTATTCATCAGGTGCACAAAACCTGGTTTCCCGACTGTGGCGATCGGAACCATTTCCTTTGCAGGTAGCATGTAATGGCCTCTGTTATCTCTCTATGACGCCGGGAACTTGCAGGATATGGTGTTAGGCTTTCAAAGCTTGATGCTATGGATTGTTGCTTGGTTTGGTGAATAAGGGTTGATTCACCTGAGCTTGAACCTTTTTCTGCTGAGCATAGCTGATACAAATCGTTGTGCTTCGTTTTGAGGTGACTGTAAAGATTTGTAGTGTTTCCCCTTTACGTTGCTACTCGAGATTTACATGTTTTACATAAAACTTCAGTCTGCATGTGGTCGTCTTTTTTAAAACCAAAATACTGCCATATCTTTGAGGTGCTTCTTCGTTTTGGCACTAAATCATCGGCGGCAGCAGCTGCGGGTGCCTCGGGCTGGCTCATCTTATCAGATTAGCTTGCTATGAGAGGCTTGTTGATTGTATTGCATCAGAGCACGCGGACGCTCTCATGCACACGCACGCATATCACAACTAACATCCGCGTGTCAGATGCTATACTATCTGTGTCGACCTAAAAGTGACTATAAATAACTTTACACATTAACATTGTTCATTTGTCGCAAACCATTGCGATATGCATATCGCGATATGCACATTTGCGATATTTCGATAATTTTGATATATCGTCCAGTTTACGTTAATATTCACTTACTTAATAATATTTGCTTATCTTAAGATTCTATAGAAAATACTCTATTCAATAAATATTGTTTGTTTGAACCTCATTCTGTTCTGTATTGTTGTACTTATTCTTTGACCGAAAGACTGTTTTGTTTAAAGGAGGGAGGATTGTATTGGGAGCACTGAGTTGTCAGGTGTGACTGTGTGGCAATGGCAAATGGTTTACATAGCTCACGGGTCAGGTAGGAGGGCCCCATGGAGGTCAGGATTGGCTCTGATTGTAATGGTCTTAAAAAAAAAAATAAAAAAAAAAATGCTGAATGTTGAAGTCTGTCTGTGACTCAAGCATGGTCAGTTGCAAGATATTGTCACAAATATAGAGGGATTATATCAACCCAATTAAAAGTTTATGTCATAAGTGTTAGCAATAAAATGTTAAACGATTTGACATGAAATATAGTTATGTTATATACATCAATTAATTATATATATATATATATATATATATATATATATATATATATATATATATATATATATAAATAAATGTATTACTTCCCTTCCTTTGAAATCAAATCACTGTGATTTCTTGTTGCATCGCTGCATCAATAGGAAGAGAATTACAATAATATAAATGATGTTCCAAGTGCCCAAACAAAGGGAACACTAATCACCATAATGGTGAGAAATTTTAGGAAATCAACATGAATTTATAAAGTCAACTTATGTGACGTTCTCCCAAAATTTTTTGTTGTATTGTCAACAACATTCAAGATGACTGGAAAATTAGTGAACGCAACTGAGAACGATGACTGCAGAAGTGGAGAAAATTAGTGAAAAGTCTATTAAGAATTGCCCCACCTCAATAACCTTTTGCCCCGCCTGTTTTTTTTATTTTTTTTGCTTTGGCAAAATGGTACTCAAACCAGTCAAGTAATGTTTACTTGGGTTTTCTGAGTAAGGAAGGCATAACTATTTAAATAGTTCAGATTACTAAGTTGTTTTAAGTAAGTTAAGGACATTAAGTAAAGTTAACTAAAAAAGTCTTCGTAAGAACAACTGTTGGATTTTACAATGCATGCAGTATTTAATTCCATATCAAATGTGTGTTATATTATTAATACACTTACATTTTAAATTACACTAACAAGGAGGCTAAAGACAGCAGTCTCTAGCATCAGTCGCTAGTGCCCCTCTTGAGATCAGGGGAGTGAGGTTTACCTGCACATGCAGCTCTCACTAGCTGTCCTCCGTTACACTCACCCTTCTAAACCTCACTCCCATCCGGATCATGGCACCAATGTAACCCCTCGGGTCCTACTCGCCCCGCTCTGTGCGGGTCTCAAACCCTGGTCTCCGGCGCGGGAGGCGAGGACGCTAACAAAGAGGCTAAAGACCGCAGTCTCTAGCGGTAGTCGCTAGTGCACCTCTTGAGATCAGGGGACTGAGGGTGACATGCACAACTCTTACTAGCTGGCCTCCGTTACACATGCACAAAAAAGATGCATTTCAGCATAAATTAGACATCAACAACCAGCATATGAATCTCAATATACATGTTACTAAAAATTACAAAAAAAACAACAGCAAAAATCAAAGAAAATAAAAGAATAGTAAGACCATTCATCTGCATAATTTATTTATGCTGCAAAGCATGCTGGGAATCATCAATGTGTTTTCACAGGGCTTCTATAATCAATAATACAAAATGAACAACACATCAACTTATATTAAAAAATTAGACACTGGGTGAGATCAGAAAATCCAGCCACTAGATCAACAATTACACAAAATCACCTGATCATATTTTCTCTTGGTTTTATTCCCATAACAAATGTGCTTTAGCAGCCATAGAAAAGTCAAAGGTAAAAATCCCAGCTAAAGCAAACACTGATCACCATAATGGTGACTTAATGACAGAAATAAAGTCAATAAAGTCAAACTGGTTTATAATAAGTGAAGATGGCAAACGCTGTTTTTGGAGTTGTTTAATCAACAGTTTTGAGACAACAGTTAGTGAGTTAGTGACTTTTTGCCATGGTAATTTCAGTCCTTCATGTTCTCTGATTGAAAGAAGTCAAAACGGACATGATTTTATTTTATTTTTCACATTGTAGGAAATGGCCTCTTCACTATACAATACATAACAGACAACATACACATATACATAAGACATACAACTCTAATAATAATAATAATAATAAATAAATACTGCCATTGAATCCTGCTGTACATAAAGCAAGACTGATTTGATATTGTTTCAATTCTGATTCAATGTAAAATAAGTGATTTAATATAAGTTGAACAAATATAAATTTTATGTATTTTTTTAAATCTATTTTCCATCATTAAAATAACATTATTTCAGGGTGCAAACCTAATGAAAAATCAATGTTAAGTTTCATCCTTGATTCAATGTTGATTCAGTGTTGGTGAACTCTGGGGAGACATTCACATAGTTAAAATAAATAGCAACTTTCCTAACATTAGGATCCTTTGGAAGGTAATGTTACTTTTAGACCAGTGATCCTGTAATAGTTCTTCAATCTGACTATATATTGTGCCAGTGGATTGGCCAAAGAGGAGATGATGAAGAACAGGAAATTATATGTATCTGTGAGGAAATCTTGCGATGATGCATTCATCTATATTACATAATAAAAACCTGGAAGTAGAAAGTGAGCCATTTTGACACCTTTGTTTAAAAAATAAGGAGTTCTAAAGCATACAGTATATTTTAGCCCCCAATGACGATATATGTCAAAAGATCAGGGAAAATTTGATTTCTCCGTTCATGACTGACCCCTTTAAAACATTTATGTTATCATCAGTACTGTTTTGTGTTGGATTACTGTTTTAATATGTTTAAGTATAGCTACATTTTTTTTAAATTTTTTTTTAAACAATTATTAAGTAGTGATGAGCTTCAATTTACTGTCATCTTAATCTTTTTAAAGATGTTTTTGTTTTACTGCTGTTGTTCATTAACTAATGTTACTAAAATGTTATTAAATCAGTATAATTTTTATGTTATTCTTCTTTAAAATATCTTATTTTTCAATCACAGTTTTTGATCCAATCTTATGCTGAATGGTAAATTTTTTGACATATATAATTTAGTGACAACATCACATTTGTCATGTCAACAATACTATACCATGCCAAGTACTCTCATATGGCCTTTGGGGTACATTCGGACCCCATTTAATGTATTTCCTTTATTAAAAAACACTTTCCCCTTTTTCTCAGTGGCATTAGCTAAATACGCACACAAAAAAAACTGGCCTTGTTCCGGTTGTTCTGAAGGTATGTAAAAAAATAAATAAAAAAAGTCACTCAGGGTAGAGCTGCACGATTCTGGATAAATTGAGAATCACAATTCTCCCACGAATCTGAACAGGCAACTAACCTAAATAACGTAATTTAATTGTCTGACAAATGTTAATTGCTGCAGTTTAAAATGTTTAATCAATCTGAATGAATAATTAAATGAATAATTAAATTATTAAATTGAATAAATGATTCAATGACTCATAAATACTTCACTTGTTTCATTACTGGATGAATCAGCATTTTTTTGAATGAATCTCTTGAATGAAATGATTTAATGAATTTGAATAAATGAAATGAATACATTTTTAACATTTACTTTGTCGGTGGCTCAACAATAGTTATTTGAAGTGCTATGTTACTTTCAAAAGGTGATTTTGTCTATTTTGGTCGCTTCCATAGACATCAGTGTTTTTATCCAATCTATAAACTTTTATCCCAGTTCTTGATCTTTACTACCATGTTGCAATAAGTTTTGGTCTTTTGCACCTCATTTTTGGATAATGTGATTTGTTGTTCTGCTGACTAATGATTTAAATAAAGTGTGTTGAAAACGTCTCGGTTACGTTACGTCAATGTCACCGACATATTGGGATAACTTCTGGGAGCCCTATCAGCTTCGAGTGTATACAGAACGGGCCAATGGCCATTGGCGGTCGAGATTTGCATATGGCGCTCCGCCCCGCAGCATGGGTATAAAAAGGGAAGCGGATACAGCGCAAATTTGTTTTTCACTGAGGAACCGAATTGTGAATCGTACAGCCCGCAGCTCTACATCTGTCAGCGAGGCGCCATGCACCAGTGTCCAGAAAGAGGCCACACTCCTAGTGGAGTGACCTCTCAACCCGAGTGGGCAAGGCACGCCTTGGGTATGGTACGCCAAGGCGATGGCATCTACTATCCAGTGGGCCATCCTCTGCTTGGAGACAGCTCCCACCAGAGAGTGGTGGGAACCTTGGGCACATATCTGGCCTGAACTCTAGGCACGATTCGTCGACCGAAAATGCCTGCAGGTCCCCTACCCTCTTAACGGAAGCCAATGCAGTCAGGAGCACAAGACAAGACAGATCTTCCAAGACAAGATTTTCAACTCTGCTGACTGCAATGGTTCAAAGGGTGCTCTCTGCAGTGCCATTAGCACCAGAGACAAGTCCCAAGAGGGTATAGAGTGAGAGCGAGGCGGATTTAGTCTCCTCGCTCCCCTCAGGAACCTGACGATCAGATCATGCTTCCCCAAGGACTTACAATCAACTAAATCATGATGTGTGGTGATAGCAGCAACATACACTTTGAGGGTGGAGGGAGACAGCCTTCGCTCTACCCATCTTGCAGGAAGGAATGCACAGAACTGATCGAACATCTTCGGGGGTCTTCTCGCAGAGAAGAGCACCACTCAACAAATAGGTTCCACTTAAAAGCATAGAGGCGCCTCGTAGAGGGGGCTCTAGCAGCAGTGATGGTGTCTACCACTGTTTGTTGATGTATGCAGCGGTTGCCATGCTGTCCATACGGACCAGTATGTGCTTGCCTCGTAGCAGCGTTGAGGGCCCGTGCACAGACCCGAGACTGCATACCCGTTGTACGTGGCACCCTTGCTCGGTCGCTGGGAGCCTGGCTAGCACTTCCCAGCCCGTCTCGCTAGCTTATCCGTATCATCAGACTCGGCTATGCAATTCAGTTCGCCCGGTGACCCCCCAAGTTCAGGGGCATCCACTTCACCTCCGTGCTGAAGGTGCTCTCTGCAGTGCCGTTAGCACCAGAGACGAGTCCCAAGAGGGTATAGAGTGAGAGCGAGGCGGATTTAGCCTCCTCGCTCCCCTCAGGAACCTGACGATCAGATCATGCTTCCCCAAGGAATTACAATCAACTAAATCATGATGTGTGGTGATAGCAGCAACATACACTTTGAGGGTGGAGGGAGACAGCCTTCGCTCTACCCATCTTGCAGGAAGGAATGCACAGAACTGATCGAACATCTTCGGGGACCTTCTCGTAGAGAAGAGCACCACTCAACGAATAGGTTCCACTTAAAAGCATAGAGGCGCCTCATAGAGGGGGCTCTAGCAGCAGTGATGGTGTCTACCACTGTTTGTTGATGTATGCAGCGGTTGCCATGCTGTCCATACGGACCAGTACGTGCTTGCCTCGTAGCAACGTTGAGGCCCCGTGCACAGACCCGAGACTGCATGCCCGTTGTACGTGGCACCCCAGCCAGTGGCAGAGGCATCCGTGGAGACCACAGCATGCCTGTACACTTGTTCTAAGGGAACACCTGTCTGTAGAAACGAAGGGTCTGACCACGGGCTGAAGGTTTGAAAGCAATTTGAATGTGACACACGGAATGAACCGCTCTGCCACGGCCATTTTGGGACCCGGTCGTGGAGCCAGTGTTGAACTGGCCTCATATGAAGCAATCCGAGCTGTGTTACTGCGGCTGCGGATGCCATATGCCCCAGGAGCCTCTGAAAATTTTTCAGTGGGACCACTGTTCTGCGTTTGAACGAATTCAAGCAGTTTAACACCGACTGGAGACGCTCCTCTGTGAGGCGCGCTGTCCGATTGACTGAGTCCAGCTCCATACCGAGAAAAGAAAATCTCTGCTGGGAAGTGCTAGCCAGGCTCCCAGCGACCGAGCAAGCGGCGACAAGTGGTGTTAATTTCGTTTAGTTAATAATTTTAGTATAATTTTCGTCAACAACCTTTTTTCACTGACAAAAACGAGACGATAACTAAATAAAAAACAGTTTTGGATGATGAAAACCATGACAAAAATCTACTATCATTTTCGTCAACAAATAAAAACGAGACGAAAATGTTAAGGAGGGATGATTAGGGAAGAGATCCAGTCAGTACTGATGTCCTGTGTAATGGATGTGCACATTTGAATTGTAACGTGCTGATCTAACCAATCAATGAATAGTGCACATTTATGCCAGGTAATTGTTTATGAACTAATGTTGATGAAAAATGACACGATATTTATATAGTAATATGTTTTAGACAGTTGTAACAATGCATATTTTATCTCCTTCATCTGAACTTGAATGAGCAGCCTGCAACTGCAATAGTAATCATTTCATTCCCATTTAATTCATAGTCAGGAGGAAAGACTAAGAAGAGTATTTGACACATATTATAACTGTCCAGCAGGAATAGCTCTAGATCAGGGTATAGGTAAGGGGACTCCGCCTTCCCGAAGGTAGGTGAGTCTCGACTTCAACGGCGAGATAGTCATGTTTTCGCAGTGCGTACATGAACTACCCACAAACGCTGCCTCAGCGTGCTGAATGCCCAGACACGTAAAACAGCGATTGTGACCATCAGGGAACGACCGCATCCAGAAACGTGTACTCTTTTAGGGGAAAAAGCTCTTTTAACTGGAAATAGGGCAGCCTTTGTTTTGCACTCACTGTTAGGAACGCCCCACCGAATCAGAGTTTGCTGTGAAAACAGCAGTTTGCTCTCAAGTGAGATCGCGGTTCTCGCTGTCGTGCCTTCACTCCCAGCACTCCAAGCTTCTCCTCTCTCTCTCGTTCTCTCTTTCTCTCTGCTTTCTTGCAGGAACACTCTTCATCAACACTTATTTTGGCTCCGAAAATGTGTGCTGCGTCCGCTTCCGTATTTAGACCCGCGCTAATAATAAATAATAAAATATCCAAAAACCACTTGCACAGTGTGATATATTTCATGCAGTTGTGTACTTAAATTATCCCAAAATGTGTAAATCCAGAGAAATTCCTATTTTAAACTATGTCTCATCCCTTGTCATTGTCGCCTATATATGACGTAATATCCGCGGTTCCCTTTCAGTCAGTACACTACGAGTTACGTCACTTACTGACGGAATGGGGGTTTCGCTTAGAAGCCAATCGCCTTTGAGATCTACAAAACGAGCCAATGGCATGAAAATGCCATGGGTCTGCGGAATTTGCATAACGCGGGGTTGCGTTATGCAAATTCCGTAGACCCATGGCATTTTCATGGCATGGTCGAGAAGACCCCCAGAAATGCCCGATCGGGGGCCGTGCTCTCACTTCTCCAAGAAGGGTTGGATCGAAGGCTGTTTCCTTCCACCCTGAAGGTCTATGTGGCCGCTATCTCAGCCTACCATGACCTCGTGGAGACAAAACAGGTAAGTCAGCACGACCTGGTCATCAGGTTCCTGAGGGAGGCTAGGAGACTGAATCCTCCTCGCTCTCCCCTCGTACCCTCTTGGGACCTCGCAGTGGTCTTATCTGCCCTGCAGAGAGCTCCCTTTGAGTCTTTGCGATCAGTCAAGTAAGTTCTGTCTATGAAGACAACGCTTCTGGTCGCTTTGGCCTCCGTCAAGTGGGTAGGGGACCTGCAGGCTTTTTCGGTTGATGAAGTGTGCCTGGAATACGGGCCGGCCAATTCTCACGTGATCCTGAGACCCCGACCTGGATATGTGCCCAAGGTTCCCACCACTCCTTTCTGGGACCAGGTGGTGAACCTGCAGGCGCTGCCTTGGAGGAGGCAGACCCAGCCTTGGCACTTCCCTGGTCAGTACGTGCCCTTCGCACTTACGGAGACCAGACGCAGCGTTCAGTACCTCAGACCAGTTCTTGTCTGTTGCGGAGAGCAGCAGAAGAGAAGGCTCTCTACAAGCAGAGGTTGTCTTACTGAACAGTGGACACCATTGCTCTGACATATCAGGTTCAGGGCATGCCATGCCCCCAAAGGGCTAAGGCACACTCCACTGGAGTGTGGCCCCCTTTGGGCTTAGGCTTGGCGCCTCGCTAACAGATTTAGGATTGTAGGCTGGGTAAAACCCTACACATTCGTTAGATTCTGAGTAATCTCAGAGTGGAGCCAGTATTCTCCGTATACTCACCCAAGATGGCCAGTAATTGGACAGGCTCAGGTGTCTTCGCTTGCTGCGCCATTCCACTCCACGGACTGGATGCGTGCGCATTTCTCTCAGGCGAGCTTCCAGTAAGCCCTGAGCTCCTCCAGCACTGTTGATGTTGACACCAGAGTGCATGCCCGCTTGGTCAGCCCTCGTGTTCGGCTAGGTGCCTCCGTGTGCATGGTTCCCCCGTTGGGCAACCCCCACATGTGTTTTTCCACGGTAAGTCTCTCTGAGCACGTGTCTTCCCTTGGCAAGACACCTTGCCACACCTGGGGTTGCTCCATATGCAGTCCCTACGGTGGTCATATGTGTGTTCTTAAGTCCTCCCTTCGGGCAGGCATTGTGTTGCATTTCTCCATGTGGGATATGCTTCCCAGTGTACCTTGGTATTTGCATTGAGCCTAGCCCCTCGTTCGTGCTAAGACTCACGGCAGGGAGCTCTGGTCAGCGCAGGACGTTGGAAGACAGCCGTTGTGGCGAGATTAAATTGGGACCCCCATTCCATCAGTAACTGACATAACTCGTAGTGTACTGACTGAAAGGGAGCGTCTTGGTTACGCATGTAATCCTCGTTCCCTGAAGGAAGGGAACGGAGACGTTACGTCCCCCTGCCACTTCCGCTGTACCGCTGGAACGGCCGGGCACTTAAGCAGGTAACATAATGCGAGATTGCCACGCAACACCCTTTATACCCACGCGGTGGGGCGGGGTTGCGTTATGCAAATTCCGCAGACCCATGGCATTTTCATGCCATTGGCTCGTTTTGTAGATCTCAAAGGCGATTGGCTTCTAAGCGAAACCCCCATTCCGTCAGTAACTGACGTAACGTCTCCGTTCCCTTCCTTCAGGGAACGAGGGTTACATACGTAACCAAGACGTTTCCGCTTGTAGAAACAAGGATCAATATCAGCGTGGCGTTTTTGAGATGGAGAGATCCGTGAAAAACCTGGGCTTGACAGAGACTCGCAAATATTTATTGTACATAATTCTTTGTGGCCTGAGGATCACAGGGAGGGCTGCCCCACATCCACGCCTTGCGCCTGTACGTGGACCAAATGCAGAGCTTTAGATTCAGAAAAGCTCTTTGTCTGTTACGGAGGCCATCAGAAGGGAAAGGCTGTCTTCAAGCAGAGGATGGCCCACTGGATAGTGGATGCCATCCCCTTGGCGTACCAGACCCAAGGTGTGCCTTTCCCACTCGGGTTGAGAGCCCACTCCACAAGGAGTTTGTCACGTTAAACCAAGGAAAAACTGGATTGAGGACTCAATTGCGGAGATGGGTGATTTATTGACAAAATAAACATAATACAAAACCAAAAACCCACGAGGGGGAAAAATAAAACTAGAGATAACAACACCAACTTGGAACAGAACATCAAGGATCATGGGGAAAACAGGAGACAAAAGACAACGATCCGACACCAGACTGCAAACACGAGGAGACTATAAAGGGTAATAATCAGGAGGGAACAGGTGGGGTAAATTAAACAATAATGAGATAAGAAGGGCGGGGTCCAGACAGAAGACAAGAGCATATGGCCCAGATACAAACCAAAACACCACATGTGCAAAACAAGACAGGACAGTACACAATACACTTACACAATACAATACACTTGAGCGGACACTCTGGACACTCCTCCGAGACGACCGTGGGCTGCTCAGTAACAGGCCCCGAATCTCCGGAAGAAGCCCTGTGCTCCTTCCAAGCACGTAGGACTGCCACCACCAAAAACCCCAGCACAGCCCTCCTTGCCATGTCAGGACTCAGGATCACCGGATCTGGAACCACCGGGCTCGGGACCACCGAACTCAGAACCACCGGACTTGGAACCACCGGAACTGGGACCATCGGAACTTGGGCCAACCTGACAGACTCGGATGATATCTGGACTCTCTTATTCTTGCGGTGGTGCAGGTAGTTAGAGAAGTTCCAAAAGTTCAAGGTCTTTAACAAATTCATCTCCCACTGCGGAAGAGGGTCATCCAAGCACAGATTAAAAATGTCCTTGAGGCCCACATCAAGGCAATTAAGCCTTTCTGCCCTTGTCTAGATCTTCTGGGTAAATGTCCGTACATCCAAACCTCTTTGGCGAAGTGTATTCAGACCTCGAGGATGGGCCGGACCTTTCCGGGAATTAGCCGGTGGTAGAATCCCCTCGCTCATTCTGCTGAGTCCTCTATTGGTCGGATCATTCTGTCACGTTAAACCAAGGAAAAACTGGATTGAGGACTCAATTGCGGAGATGGGTGATTTATTGACAAAATAAACATAATACAAAACCAAAAACCCAAAAGAGGGAAAAATAAAACTAGAAATAACAACACCAACTTGAAACAGAACATCAAGGATCACAGGGAAAACAGGAGACAAAAGACAATGATCCGACACCAGACTGCAAACACGAGGAGACTATAAAGGGTAATAATCAGGAGGGAACAGGTGGGGTAAATTAAACAATAATGAGATAACAAGAAGGGCGGGGTCCAGACAGAAGACAAGAGCACATGGCCCAGATACAAACCAAAATACCACATGTGCAAAACAAGACAGGACAGACATGTGACAGAGTTGCCACTGGCACACGGCCAGTGAGCTGCGGGCTGAGCGACACCAAACACGTTTGCTAGAAAAAAAACAACATTTTATCAACATTACACTACAGTGTAGATAAAATGAGTGAGAAGTTTTGTGAAAACTACTATAAAAAAGACTTTTCCACTAGTTCAATCACATTTTTTCTTTTAATTCAGTCAACTGAAAGCACTTCATTCCATGTCATGGAAAAACAAAACATTCATGCAGACGCAAAAGTGAAGCAAAAAAAACAACAAAAAACAACAATAGTTGCAGCCGTTTGATGTGCAGTTCCACCCACACGGTATGGTGCATATCGGAGCCATTTCTGGACTGAATATTTTCATATTGGGAAACTTTTCCCACACCCATCTGCGGAGTCAAAGCATCTAAAACAAATAAGAAAAAACAGCAGGATATAAAATTTATGCAATTAAATACATTAATGGAGGGACTGGAAGAGGGGAATATTGGATGGTAAGGTAGATTTCTGGGAACACAAAATAAAGGCAGAAGGACAATTAAAATCATTGATAGTAATAACTCACCAAATATACACATATTCAAGAAAGTATCCTTGAATGCCCTCTTTTGCCTCGACTGCTCTTTGACCATCTTCTCAGCCCAATTTATTGATGATGCCAGCTCATTGGTGAGTGCACAGGAAAGCATGCGACGGACCCTCATTTCCAGTGGGGTTCCTCCAATTATGCTGAAGTGTCTCACCTGCCATACAAAATGTGTACACAAAGCAGAGAGAACATGGAAGAACAAAGAGTCAAATGTCCCAAAAAATGAATTAATAACTAAATGGTCTACATAGAAGCAACCATCATTTGCCTTGCTTCATTGGATTGGAAAATCTACTCTGCACACTCAAGCTCATCAGTATTGTGCAGAGGGACTGAGACAGGCAACGGTAGCAGAGGTTGCTTTGAAGGCAAGGACTGTCAGAAGAATTCCTGACATTCCTCGCGGAATGTATAATCACAATTGACAATGGCAAGAATTGGCCAGAATTGAAGTGTACAGCTTTTGAAAAGTGGAAGCCCATCTAAATTTAACTGTAATTTAACTGTTTGCAATTATTCAGGCAGGATTAAGCTTTTCAAACGCGACACTATCCCCTTTGCCAAGCCAAAATGATGATACTTCCCACTTTCCATCTTTATGGTAGACACATGGGTTTAGGTCATAAGAACAGTCCTGGCATCGGATGAAACATTCACAAAATACTCAAAATACTCAAAAGTGCAGCAAGTGAGACTGAGAAGGTAGGGGCCCAATATTGCAAACTCATTAAAAGAAACTCACTCGTTGGAGCTTCTGATTCAGTATCAGAGTCAAAGTCGATTGTGTCATTATTAACATCATGCATAATGGGTGGATGCTACAGAACCTCATCAGACACCGCACCAGGGAACTTCTCTGTGACTGAATCATTACAATCTGAACCAGCTCTATGACAACTTTAGGGTACTCAACATAATATTTTACTGCTTCAACAGTCTCCTTGTGACACAGAATTTTGTGCACTGATGGTTTCATTAAATTGATGTAGTATTTCTGACTCTGTGGACTTAATTGATTTAAATTTTCACCTTTTTAAACTTTGACCACTGTGAAGTCATTATTGCTACAAGTGGTGCAACAGTTCAAGTTTTTAAAAACTGGCTTACTGTATGTCAGACTGTGCCTCTTTTGGGTTCTCTGAAAAATCAAAAGCAAGCATGATATCGCTTAAAACCAAGTCAATTCAGTTTTCATACATACATACAGTCACATATAAGAGTGTTAAACATAATATTTACTTTTTAAAATGTATGAATACAGACAGTTATTTAGAACATGATTTTAGTATCATGGAATTTTATTTAATCTGAAATCTATTAGTGCTTCAATATCGTTTACAGTTTGTGCAATGAACATTTGTAAATGGAAGAACTATAATACGCAGGATTTAAGTATAGGACAGTTTGTAAATTACATGCCAAGTAATTTTCCAAGAAACTACATACTGTAGCAAGTGACAAGTGTTCTGAGTTTAGCTTGTAAGAACAGCTTAATTACTTTCAATTAAAGCAATTAAAACATTAATGAAAGTTTCTTGTTTGCTGATTGACTGCAGTTTGTGATAATCTATGTTAATTTTCAGTGCCACATTCCTGAAGCGTTTATTCAACACTCATAAATATAATTTATATTCACATGGCTTTTTTGCTCCTTGGGATTGGGAGGCTAATGATAATGATATTCTAACCGTTCATTAAAATCTGTTAAGTGGAATTCAATGATGAATCATAGTAATAATAATATATACTAAAATATATTATAAATAAAAATCTATAATATACACTACTGTTCAAAAGTTTGGAGTCAGTAAATTTGTTAAATGTTTTTGAAAGAAATTTCTTCTGCTCACCAATGCTGCATATATGTCATAAAAAAATGCAGTAATATTGTGAAATATTATTACAATAAAAAATAGCTGATTTCTATTTGAATATATTTCAAAATGTATTTCTTCCTGTGAAGGCAAAGCTCCATTACTCTTCAGTGTCACAGGATCCAATATCAAGGATCCATATGCTGATTTGCTGCTCAAGAAATATTTCTGATTATTATTATTATTAGCTGATAATATTTGTGCTGCATACTGACATGTGAAATTTGTTTTTGTTTTTTTATAAAGAGAAAGATTTAAATAGAAATATGAAAGGAGAAATAGAAAATAGAAATGTGAGAATTTCTAGAATTGTTTATTAACATTATGAATGCATTTACTGTCTTTTTAAAATATTCTTTTGCACATTTTGCACATTTGCAATGCAAAACAGCAGCATACCTATATCATAAGGCACACCACATTTATAACATCCAAAAAAAGAAGCATGATTTGAAATGGAATGGACTCATGTGGCCTCAAATGGCGCATCATGGATGATGTATTGTTGCAGAAGGCTAGCTGCCTATCACAATACACACTTCTCACTTTATTTGGTCTTTCCAAATGGAAATGCTCCCACACCACAAATAAATGTACGGCATCTCTTACGTGGAGCCTCCATTTGTTTCTATTCTATTAATATATCTATCTATATATCACCTATGAATCTATATCTATATAATTCTATATCTCTAACTTATGTCACTAACTTAGCCTATATGAATGTGTCACTATATCTATCCTAACTATCTGTCACTGTCTATACCTATCAGTCAATATATCTAATTTAAATCTAGCCTAAATATAACTAACCAAAGCGCACTATAAATCTCACTTATATCACAAAATCACTGCTATCACAAAATCTCTCACGATGTGAAGATGGATTAACTTCACTTTTAAACTGTGGGGAATTAGGTTCATACAGATGTGTGACTGTGTGGTTTGTTCCCGCCCCTTTCAATCAAACGCAGTTTCGACAGGCGCCACCTGATGAAACACTTCGAAGCTTCATTTAGCCGTAGTCACGTGAGATGGGTGTTTTGAATCGCAGTTCGGAGCAGTGTTTCGAAACATCTGCGCTTCGGGATCTTGACAAAACTTCGAAACGTCAGTTTCGCGTCAGCCATCCCTAGGTGTTGCAGACTTCCTCTCGGTTTGAGAGTCATTCTGCTGAAGTCTCCACCCCAGAGCTCAGCAAAGAAATATGTATTACAGTAGAGAAGGCAGAATTATAAGCCTCTCGCTTTTTGAGCTTTGTTGTTGGGTTAACTAGACACTGTTTTCTGTGCACACAGAATTCAGGCTAATGGTGAGTGGTTTCCTCCCCTGTCGGGGAGTCATTTTGCTGACTTTGCTCTATGAAAATGTTAGTCTAGTAATTTTATGTGAGTTTTGTAGGCCTCCTCTCGTATGAGAATAATTCTGCTGAGGCCTCGGCTCATCCTGCTGTTGATTTTTTTTTTTTTTGGAATTAGCACAGATTAGACGGTATTGATGGTGAGGCTGAAGCCTCCGCTCCCTGGGAATATTTACAGTCTGATTATTTATCTTACTTATGAGCTTGTTGTGTTTATGTGAGTGTTGTAGTCCCCCTCTTGTATAAGTCATTCTGCTGAGGCCTCCACTCTCTTTAGAGCCTCTGCTCTCCTAGGGCGTTTGTGACATTTTCTGTTTGCCCGAGCATATAGTTAGGCTTCCTCTCAGTTTGAGAGTTTTGCTAAGCCACTGCTTGGCTTTGAGCTTATCTATACTTTGGTCTGCTAGAGTGAGAATTGTGGTAAGAAGGTTGCTCTTGTTTCAGAGCGTTTTCTGTTAGACCTTTCGTTCTTTTGAGCTCTTGATAGTGAGTGTTTTAGGCTTCCTCTTGTGGTTGAGTCTTTCTGCTAAGGCCTCCGCTCTTTAGAGATTCATATAGTGTGAGCATGCTCTGGTTCAGGTAAACTGTTACCCCTCTCGTTCTGAGAGTCGTTCTGCAGAGTGGTTTGCTCCTTAGAGTTTATGCTTAGCCCAAGTATATGTCCATGGCAAGTGTAAGGCTCTGGTTAGAGCCTCCTTGGTTGTTAGCAGGGGTATGCTAGGTGGTTTTGGATAACCCTTAACGCTCTGGTTTAGCGTCATGTTGTAAGGCCTGTGAGGAGCCTCCATGATATGGCTTCCAGGACGGTAGGTGAGTTTTTGGTACCCTTGTTTAGAGGGTCGTTATGCAGAGTACTGGCTCCCTGGGGTGGAGTGATAGTAGCAGCATAGTATAGTAGCAGTTATAGAAGCAGCCTCTCTCTCTCTCTCTCTCTCTCTCTCTCTCTGTATATATATATAATATATATACATTATATATATATATAGTCGCAATGTCTACAAATATATATACAAATAGTCGCAATGTCTCGTTCCCTGTTCTCAGGGAACCAGGGTTACTTTCGAAAGGGAACTCGCATTGAGTCAAAGCGCTATGGGGAACAAGAATACCCACGCCGCCATGCTGAGGGGGTGCGCTGTCAACATTGGCTTCCAAGGTTAACTCCCCCCACGTGTACGCACCAGCCTAGCTGTCAGTGACACTACTCCCTATAGCCACTAGACCTTAGCCTGCCACTTTCAAGAGGGTCAACCTTTATTAACAGGGAGGTTAAAAACTGATGACCGCTCAGCCAACAACCTGTTCATTATATATATATAAGGTCTAGTGGCTATAGGGAGTAGTGTCACTGACAGCTAGGCTGGTGCGTACACGTGGGGGGAGTTAACCTTGGAAGCCAATGTTGACAGCGCACCCCCTCAGCATGGCGGCGTGGGTATTCTTGTTCCCCATAGCGCTTTGACTCAATGCGAGTTCCCTTTCGAAAGTAACCCTGGTTCCCTGAGAACAGGGAACGAGACATTGCGACTATTTGCCATGCTTCAGAGCTGCCTGCGTCGTTCCTTCAGACGAAGAAGTAAATGACATGTTCTCTGGGCATCCCTTTTATACTTCCGGGTTGCACTAGTATGACATCATGGTTGTCGCTGGCCAATAGGATTGCTGTGATTTTACAGGTGTCTCATATTTTCCCACCAACATTACTAAACTGGGGATTCAATATAGTCTTAAAAAAAGGATTGGTTTTAAAAGGGATAAATATTATTAGAGTTATATTATAAATATCATAAGAGTATTAGGAATAGAAGAACAAACTGAAAACTTACCTGTAAAAATTCCACTATAGATATATCCTAAACAGATAGGGGGTAGGGGACCTAGATAATGGGTAGGGGGGTGCTGGCCCCCTATTGGTTATTATTGGCCCAAAAAAGGTTGAGAGCCAATGATCTAAACCATCCATTGTAGTATGACATTCATCAGTGAATAAAACAATTTAAAAATGAGTCTTCATGTTTTGAGACTGTCTGTTCCACGAATTAGTAAATATAAAAACCACCAAAACCATTCAACGGTAAAAATTTAATTGATGTCCAACAAATAAACAACAGATATAATACAGATGATCAAATGATAAAGCTCGGGTTGCTGAATATTCGATTCCTTTCCTCAAAAACGCTTATTGTTAATGATATGATTACAGATAATAATCTAGATGTGCTGTGTTTGACAGAAACCTGGCTAAAACCTGACGACTACATTACTTTAAATGAGTCCACCCCACAAGATTATTGTTATAAACACGAGCCGCGTCTGAAAGGTAAAGGGGGAGGTGTTGCTGTAATTTATAATAATATCTTCAGTATTACTCAGAAGTCTAGTTTCAAATATAATTATTTTGAAGTTTTGGTGCTTTACGTAACGTTATGTAGTGCAATTGATAAATCCCGTTTAACACTTGTGTTGGCTACTGTATACAGGCCACCAGGGCACAATACAGACTTTACCAGAGAATTTGCTAATTTTCTATCAGAGTTAGTACTGGCTACAGATAAAGTCCTAATTGTTGGTGATTTTAAAATCCATGTAGACAATGAAAAAGACGCATTGGGATTGGCATTTAGACACCTTCTAAACTCTATTGGAGTTAGGCAACACGTATCAGGACCCACTCATCGCCGTAATCATACGTTAGACCTAATACTGTCACATGGAATAAATGTTGATACCGTTGAAATTCTGCAGCAGAGCGATGCCATCTCAGATCATTACCTAGTATCATGTATACTTAATTTAGCAAAGGCTGCAAAGCCGTCTCCTCGCTTCAAATATGGCAGGACTATCACTGCTGCGACTAAAGATTGCTTTGTAAATAATCTTCCTCTTCAGTTTCATCTTCTCAGAATCCCAGATAGCCTAGAGGAACTCGATGTTGCAACAGAAACTATTGACTCTCTCTATTTCAGCACTTTAGACACAGTTGCTCCTCTGTGCTTAAAGAAGATTAAAGAAAATAGTACAACGCCATGGTACAACGAGCACACTCGGGTCCAGCAGCCAGAAAAATGGAGTGCAGCTGGAAGAAAACAAAACTGGACGTTTTTCACATTTAGTGGAAAGAGAGCATGATTTCCTACAGAAAGGCCTTAAAAACTGCTAGATCTGCTTATTTCTCGACTCTCTTAGAAGAAAACAAACACAACCCTAGGTATTTATTCGATACAGTGGCTAAATTAACCAAAGATAAAGCTTCAACTTCTGATTTTTGTAAACAGCACAGCAGTAATGACTTAATGAACTTCTTTACTTGTAAGATTGATAATATTAGGAAAATAATTATAACCATACAGCCGTCTACTACTGTATCACATCAGACAGTGCATTGTAGTGTCACTGAGGAAAAATTACATTCATTCACTGCTATAGGAGAAGAAGAATTGGCTAAACTCGTTAAATCATCAAAATCAACAACATGTATGCTCGACCCTATACTGACTAAACTACTAAAAGAGATGCTTCCAGAGATCATAGATCCTCTTCTTAATATCATTAATTCATCCTTGACATTAGGATATGTACCGAAAACTTTTAAGTTGGCTATTATTAAACCACACAGAAAACGCAGTGTCCTCACAATTATGCTCCTTTTTAGAAAGAAATGGTATCTGTGAGGATTTCCAGTCAGGATTCAGACCGTATCATAGTACCGAGACTGCTCTCATTAGAGTTACAAATGATTTACTCTTATCATCCGATCGTGGTTGTATCTCTCTGTTAGTGTTACTCGATCTTAGCGCTGCATTCGATACTATCAACCACAACATTCTTTTGAATAGACTTGAAAATGATGTTGTCATTAGTGGAATTGCATTGGCATGGTTTAAATCATACTTATCTGACCGTTATCAGTTTGTAGCAGTAAATTAAGAGATGTCACACCGATCACAAGTTCAGTATGGAGTACCGCAAGGCTCAGTGCTAGGACCGTTGCTTTTCACCCTGTACATGCTACCACTGGGAGATATCATTAGGAAGCATGGCGTTAGTTTTCATTGTTATGCTGACGATACTCAGCTCTATATATCTTCATGCATATATCAAAATGCTGAACAGTTAGTTCATGCGTTCATGACCTCAAGGCTAGATTATTGTAATGCTCTACTGGGTGGTTGCACTGCTCGCATAATAAATAAACTGCAGCTGGTCCAAAACGCAGCAGCTCTAGAACCAGGAAGTATGACCATATTAGCCCGGTTCTGTCAATACTGCACTGGCTCCCTATTAAACATTGCATACATTTTAAAATCTTGCTGATTACTTACAAAGCACTAAATGGTTTAGCTCCCCAGTACTTGAGCGAGCTCTTAACGCATTATACTCCATCACGTCTATTGCGGTCTCAACTCTGGCCAGTTGATAATACCTAGAATATCAAAATCAACTGCAGGCAGTAGGTCATTTTTCTATTTAGCACCTAAACTCTGGAACAGCGTTCCTTCCTTCCTAGCATTGTTTGGGAAGCAGACACACTCTGTCAGTTTAAATCTAGACTAAAAACACATCTCTTTACTATGGCATACACATAAAACAGTTTTAATTAATATTTTATTCAAATCAATTAAATAATTGTTAGGCTGCATTAACTAGGTCAGCCGGAACCGGGAACACTTCCCATAACACCTGATGTACTCGTTACATCATAAGAAGAATGGCTTCTACGCTAATGTCAGTCTCTCTGTTTATCCCGAGGTTTACTGCAGTCAGCCGGATCCGGGCCGTATCCAGATCAGATGGTGGACCTGCGCCTGGACATGACCAACTCATCCCTGAAGTGTCTGCAGAGACCGTGTCAATTAGTCTCCCCTCTGAAATTGCTCATCGACATGGCATCCTCAATGGATCCATCTCCGGCGTGATGACTCCGATATTTTGAATATTCCTATTTAATAATTGTTTAATCGACATGTCATCCTCAATAAACCCGTCTTCGGCGTGATGCCTCCGAACTTTCGAATATTCTGACCTAATATGACTTCTGACCTATAAGACTGCCAAAATAATAATCATACACTGTTTGTTAATTGGCCAGAGGAGAACTGGCACCCCGACTGAGCCTGGTTTCTCCCAAGGTTTATTTTTCTCCATTATGCCACCTGATGGAGTTTTGGTTCCTTGCCACTGTCGCCTTTGGCTTGGCTTGCTCAGTTGGGGACACTAAATTTTCAAATAAATATCCAAATAAATGTAATTACTAAACTAAATTAACTATATCAACTACATTACTTGAATATATATAATAATTGAAATGAGCTAGATGACATCACCGTTTTCTCCAGAGCGGCTGTACAGCCGAATCAAATTAAGTTGCATTATTTTCCTGTTTAACAATGTGAAGCTGCTTTGAAACAATCTGCATTGTAAAAAGTGCTATATAAATAAAGTTGACTTGACTTGACTATTTCTAAACCCACTGTAACATTTATCTTTTTGAGTATTGGTTAGATTTCCACCTGAAAAGCAACGTTACGCACAACTGCCAGCCTGCATGGAGAGGTTCTTGAGACACCAGCAGCTTCAAATACCTGTTTTCTGCTCAACAGTGGATTTTTTCTTTTATAGCTGTCCTTTTAATACAACACATTTATGACAGAAACTTTCCTTAATAAGTCTTTATCTGACCAAGTTCTCTTGTACTGTAAACTACAAAACAAATTTTCACACAATATTCGTTGTTTTCATCTTCAGAAAGATATTCTTCCCCATATTGCATGAGAATTGTGACTTGCTTAAGAATGTGGAACAACCTCTTTAAATAGGGTTTTCCATTTACCTAAGTACACCTGGCAAACAATTTAACAAACCTGTCTGAGATTCACCAGTTATCTAAAAATGTATGGAGAAATAAAACAAACAAACACTTTCTTTGAAAATAATGAATCTGAATGTTTATTGTACTGAAATCCTACTGATATGCCAGTAGCATAATAATTTGGAACACATTGTAATGGTTAAATAGAATTCAAATATTAATGCCACGATTTAAATAGTCATAAATAGCAATTCGTACACATTTGTACATATGTAAAGTTGTTCATACGTAAAATTAACTTTTTAGTGCTATTTTTATTGTATGTTTCAGTGTACAAAAAATGTAAGTAAATGTACGTGTTGTAGAACCACACATTCTCACGTTCTCGTGAGATCACAATGCAGAATAACTGCTAAACAAACCAATAGTGTAAAAAGGAACCTATCTTTAGAACGGGGGTCAAATTGTCTTTAATAGTACTGTATTAGTGGCAGTTTAGCCATAATTATTGGTTTATTCTAGTCAATATGCCTAAATATCACTCAAAAAGTGCCATAATTAATGAGGATATAACTTTCACTTTAGAACAGGGGGCCAAATTGTCTTTATTACACTATTTTAGCAATTTATAACTGTAAAGCCAGCACTATTTAAACATAGTTACTAGCTTCATGTTCTTCAGTTAACTTAATATAGTGAATCACTGAAATATAACTAAGTACATTACGACACAAAATAATATATGGTTTGCTAAGTTGTAAATAATGGCTAAAATGTGTTTACTGTACACATTAGTTAATTATTAATTACTAGCTTATTTTTGCTTATTTATCGCATGAATGTGGATCCTTCAAATGTTTAATACATTTTAAATAATAGCTAATATGCCCTTAATATATGTTAAGTTAATCATTAATTACTAGTGTGTCCATGCTTAAAGGGTTAGTTAACCCAAAATTGAAAATTCTGTCATTAATTACTCACCCTCATGTCGTTCCAAACCCGCAAGACCTTAAAAATTAAGATATTAAGATATTTTTTCATGAAATCCGAGCGTTCTCTGACCCCTCCATAGACAGCAACGTAATTACAACTTTCAAGGCCCAGAAAGGTAGTAAAAAATTGTCCATGTGACACCAGTGGTTCAACCTTAATGTTATGAAGCAACGAGAATACATTTTGTGCGCAAAAATAACAACTTTATTCAACAATCTCTTCTCTTTCGTGCACTCTTCTACGCGATTCACATAAGCACCACAACGCATGCATGTAATAATGGGATCGTGCTCGGCCAATAGTGAGCCGGCGTTTTGCCATAAAACCCGGAAGCGCTGTACTTTGAGAATAGCCCAGCAAAGTGAATAGCGTGAGAGAGTGACAGAGAAGAGAATAGATTGTTGAATATAGTCGTTATTTTTGTTTGTTTTTGCACACAAAATGTATTCTTATCGCTTCATAACATTAAGGTTGAACCACTGGAGTCACATGGACTATTTTAATGATGTCTTTACTACCTTTCTATGCCTTGAAAGTTGCAATTACGTTACAGTCTATGGAGGGGCCAGAGAGCATAAATATCTTAATTTGTGTTCCGAAGATGAACGAAGGTCTTGCGGGTTTGGAACGCCATGAGGGTGAGTAATTAATGACAGAAATTTAATTTTGGGGGAACTAACCCTTTAACGCATTATTGTGGACAAGTTAATCATTAATTACTAGTGTATTTATAATTAACTAATGCTAATAACTAATAATTCTGGACCCTTAAAATAAAGCATTACCTATTTTGGTTTTTAGAACAAAAAATTGTTAGCTGGGGTACTATTGTGAAATCACTGGCTGCGCAGGCTGCGTTTCAATAAAATAAATATATGCACTGCGGGTTTCAGAGTGAAGCGTGACACTTTATGTGTGCTGGTTACGTGTTCCTACGCCAATACAGGAGAATACATCAGTATGTTTATATATATTCAAACTGTTGTTCATTATGATTTCAAAATAAAAGTTTAAACCCTTGCTCCGAGTTTGCATGTCTTGATGTCCACATGTTCTTGTTCAAGAAATTACAGTGGCTGTAGCATTTCTATCATAAAGAAGTACCCCAATGTTAAAGATTAAGTGCAAATTTTAATTATTAAACATGTTTTGATCATGACTTATGTGTAACAATAACAATCATCATCAGGCCTTTGGTGCCCTCTGCAGGCATTTGTTATAATACATAGTTGATTATGTTCATATTATGTATATTACATTATGCATGAGTGTTATTATATATGCATTTTTAGTCATTTTAAAGGCTATTGTCACAAAAATATTATCCGATTACTTGATTAATCATCAAAATGATCGACCGATTAGTTGATTACTAAAATAATTGTTAGTGACAGCCCTAGATTTGCACCTGCATTGTTTTGCATTTTGTGACTTAAAAAAGACAATTTTTCCAGTCATATATTTCGTCATTTAAGAGTTCTTAAAAATAGTGTTAAAATATTTTCTGTCTTGTTATACCACGGATCATCTTGTCTCATGTATAGTATCACCCCTAGTTTTTATTCAATTGTGTGGCGTTCCTGTTGTTCCTCACAAAATACTATTTAAGCTAACACAAAGACACTGAAGAGTCATAAGCTGCAAATCCAGCATAGAGGGGTTCAGTGAATGTGGTGTTGAATGTGTGTAAGTGTGTGAGTGTGTGTGTGTCAGAGATGCTGTAGTAGGACAGAGTGCCGGCCAACCAGTCCAGGTACACTCCTACTCTATTAGTGGATGAACGGGCTGGTATGTCAGTGCTGTTATTATTGTGCCTGACAGTGAATCTGTTATCAGAGCAGTAAAGATTCCAGGACTTTTCATTGCGTCCAAACCGACAGTCACTATCTCCTTTCCTGCTGATTCCTTTATATGTCACTGCTACATAAGTCCAGCCACTCCATTCAACCTCCCAGTAACAGCGTCCAGTCAGACTCTCTCGACAGAGAACCTGCTCATAGTTCTCAAATCTCTCTGGATGATCAGGATACGGCTGTGACTCTTCCACATATTCTGCTTTTCTGTTCTCCTCAGATAGCATAAGATGAATGTTTGCGGTGTTTGGGTCCAGTGTGAGATAACAGGCATCTGAAAACAAGAAAAAGATTAGAACCATATCATTGAAGGTTTTTGAATAAAATCAGTCAAACTTCTGTGAGTGTGAAGACCTACATTTCTGCAGTCCTGGTGTAATCCTAAAGTGTTCACCATGATCCATACTAAAAAACAATAACAACAAAACAAAACAAATAAATACTAAATTTCAACCAGTCACAGTAAGCTTGTAATTCTTACAGGTAGAATATGAAGCGTTTGTAAATGATAGTAGCAGTGTTAATTAATGTGTTTTATATAATCTTTTATGCATTATAATTTAAATAAATATTAATAAACCATGCCAATCCCTTTCAAAATGGTCTTCAAGTCTGTTACATTTAAAATGTGTTATACCTGAATGTTACTGGGTCAGTGCAAAAAAGTTGCAAGAGGGGAATATTTGACAGAGAATGTCATTATTTAAATTTGAATGTAGAAATTTAGACAATGTAGAACTACAGTGAAGTTAATATAAAATGAACAGTAAAAAGTACAGAAAATAATTGTTTAAACTGAATTAACTAAAACAAATTTAACAATTAACTTACTGACTATAAATTTATTTATGCAATTTACAGGCCCAATCAGCTATTAATATAAGCTAAACATTTTGAACATTACAGACATGTATCCCAACAAATTTGGATTATCTTCATTCCTTAGAGCAGGTTATTTGTTTTATTTATTTATTTAAATTTTTTACATTTACATAATTTTGAACATTTCAGCCATGTATCTAAACATATTTGGATTCTCTTCCTTAGACCAGGTTAAGTATGCTATATGGCTTTTAAAGGTATATCAGTACATTTTAAAATGAAATATATTATTAGATTAGACAACACCATTTATATCAATATAGTTTGATGTTGCACCCAATCTTCCTCTGATTTTAATTACAAAATACTGTTGGGAAAAAATGACACAAAATATATTAACAGTGCACCAACAATGTTCAAGAAAATTCTAGAAAGAACTGTTCAAGTGTTTCAAATAATCAAATCATAGACAATGTCAGGGATCGCCCCAGAGGTGTGAACCTAAGCTGAACAGTGAATGAACATTGGTAAACTAAAGCACTTTACTAGCTGATTATTTTACCTGAATGCATAATATACACATATAATAATAATAACCAGACATATACATAGCATATGATGGGTCTTATTTTAACGATCTGAGCACATGGTCTGAAGCACATGGCGCAGGTACAATTAGGGCGTGTCCGAATCCACTTTTGCTTGTTTAACAAGGGAAAAATGGTTGGCGTGCCAGGCGAATGGTCCAAAAGGGTTTTACCTAGTCTCTTAATGAGTCATGGGTCTGTTTTGGGTGTAACGTGCAATAAACCAATCAGAGTGTCATCTCCCATTCCCTTTAAAAGCCAGTTGGGCTTGCACCATGACGGATTAGCTATTTACATGGCGGAATTTGCGAGAGCGAAAAGACTGAATGCTTCTCCAGAGAGGAATCCTTTTATTTTTAATATTTAAAAATGTTTGATTGCTGCTGCGCATCCCTGTGTGTGTAATAGCAGAGTGTACGCGTGTTGTGCACCCGCCTATAGGTGCATATTACTAACACGCCCTTTAAATAACACTAAAAATACTGTGCCAGGTTTTGGTTAGTCAATGACGCAGACGCTTTCAGTTGCCTCAAAATTGCAACGCGCCAACAATGCGCCTGAACACATCTCGTTTTCAGACCAGCACGCCTATGGGCGAACAGATGGGTGTGAGTGCATTTGCTATTTAAACAACATGGCACTGGACATGAAAATGATAACTGCGTCGAGCTGAAACAAGCAAAAAAAAAAAAAAAACCTTGCATCTCGCCTGCCGTTGCATTGTGCCGGGTGTATGATAGGCCCGTAGTGTCGGACTGCATTGACACTACTGAATTAAAACTGAACTGAGCTGGACAATGACATCACTGTTTTCTGCAGAATTTCTTTATAGATGAAATTAACTAACTGAATCTGAATTGGAACTGAATCAACACTGAACTGACTTCAGCTGAACAATGACACACTTTTCTTTTAGAGCTGCTGTACTGTCAAAATGATCTCTGTTTGCATCATTGAATCATTTCCCTGTTATCACTGTAAAGAACATGCTGTATACTAACACAATGAGTATTCAGCCCAGTAAAGTGATGTTGTGTGGCTTTTCAAGAAGTCAGAGAACAGAGGTACAGTATCATCAAGGCCGGTGTCTGGATGAAGAGTGAACCGTACTGATACCAACAAACATTCTGACCATGTTTCCAGTTTGGTCGTTCCTTTGGGAACTGTTTTTTTACTTAGCTGCGCATAAGTCACAGTAGGGTGAGTTTGAAGGGAAAGAGAACAACACAAAACAGATAAAGACCTTTTAAAGTCAGTTGTTAGTTTATTTAGTATTTTCTATGTTTGATGAGGAGGATCAACTAATCTTGTGCCATCCAGTAATGTTTATGATAAAGCTGCTGTAACAGTGGCGGCCCAATAAATAAATTCAAAATCAACAGATGATTTAATTTAGAGTAAGGTCAATTAATTTGGGCGCCAGACAGGGCAATCCTCTCAATATTTTAAGAAAATAACCAAAATAGCATAAATACCACTCATTACATACATCAACTCAAATCCAATAAATCACAAAGGACATAGGATTCAGTTTAGAAAGGTTTTTGTAGATCAAGGACCAACAACCACAACAAACTCAATTCTGGTTGATTAAACACATCAAAAGAATAATAAACAAAAAAATCTAAAAATCTTTGAAGTACAGTAAATGCTGCATTCATTTTCATTTCAAGATCCACAGATTTGTGAGTAAAAAAAATGTAGGCCTATGTTGAATTTGCCTTTGTTTTTCTTTCTAAAATTCTTGAAAAAAAAATATACTGACCCAGCTGCAGTCTCATCTGAATCCAAATAATATTTAAGTCAAACCACAGCACTGAAACGGCTCTTTTAAAAGTTTTAAATTACACTTTATTAGAAATGGAGTGCTGTGGCTTTGGTGGCTTTTTTAAACAATGTTTCTATTGGTTAACATATTTCTTCCACACACCCACTCGCATTTGGAGTACCACAGGGATCAATTCTTGCTCCAATTTTATTTGTTTTATATATGTTACCTATGGGTGTTATCTTGGAAAAACATGGAGTGTCGTTTCATCTTTATGCTGATGATACTGATTCCTTTGCAGCATAAAAACAAAGAATTCTTAGGACCACTGCTGGCCTGTCTAAATGAATTACAAATATGGTTAAAACAGAATGTTTTGGTGTTAAATGAAAACAACACAGAAATCATTATGTTTGGTTTAAAGTCACATGAGGACTGTGTCCCTTACTTCGGCCATCTCTCTTCTTACATTACTTTTTGTGCAAAAACATTTTTTTTTTGACTAGCCTGAGTTTTAAGAAGCAAATTAGCGAGTTTTTTCCATCTATGACGTCTTGTGAAAATCAAGTCTTTTCTCTCTGCAAAACATTTTGAACAGATCATTCATCTATTTATTTTCATCTTGTATACTGTAATTCCTTATACTATAGCATACGTGAGTCCTCTTTAATGCGTCTATAGATGGTTCAAAGCGCTGCTGCAAGGTTGACAGGCAGACGAAGGTTTGATCACATTACGCCCATTCTCATCTCCTTAACCCTCTGAACCCAACAAACGCGCCGCCGTGTTTATGCTTCAAGACAGCATAAAACAACTTAAAATACTTTTTATTAAGTGTAAGCTTTTATTTGTGTACACTCACAATAAAAACTAAATGTTGTGCTTTGTTGTGCAAACAGGATGCACGTTCTCCAGTCAGTGAAGTCCACTCTGAAATGCGTCTGACAATGAGCTGTAACTCAGCGAATACTTGCCACACAGACATGACCGATATGTCTTTAGAAAGCTTGAAATAATTCATATCAAAAAATAATATTCTCTGTTTATGTAATCCATATGAAAACAACGAGAGGTACAGTTTTGCTAATCGTCCACGTGAAGGAACGCGAACCTGTAAACGCCCCATCACCTCAAAACAAAGCATCAGCATCATTCCTCGAGTTTGGAAGACATGCTGTGAGTTAACCTTGGATTTACTTCAGAAGAAGCGATTTTAAGATGAACATTTTTAAGGTAAAACATTTGAAAGCGGCTATTTGCTATAGATGCTATTTACACTAAGTGCAAATAGCGATAGATGCCATTTACACCAAGTGTAAATAGCAACTAGATTCTATTTACACTAAGTGAAAATAGCATATTTTCTTAGCGATAATTGCTATTTACACTAAGTGCAAATAGCTGTAAAGGCTATTTACTAAGTGAAATAGTATACTAAGTGAAAATAGTAATATATTCTATTTACACCATGTAAAAGTAGCAGTTCTTTGCAATATGTGTAAATAGTAATTACATGCAATTTATACTTTAATTTGACAGATACATACTATTTGCACCTCAGTACTGTTGTACATTAACAGGATGCAATAATAACAGTGTAAATTACTATATTTATTAAAATTATTAAATGGATGCTGCCTTAATGGGATAATAAAAGCCCTCCCTACACCTACCCCTTACCCTACCCAATAAATGCTTTTATTATTATTATTAAACATTTCGTTAGGCACTTTATTTCCACTTTTAGAACATTTTCTTAATTTTTATTGAAAGTAAATGCCTTTCCGATGTGATATGTAATGGGAAAAGGGAGAAGAGCGAGCTCTGCAAAAGGCGAATTCGAACCCGGGTTGATCGCGCCAACCCAAGATCCTTAAGCCTTACGCTTTACTGACTGCACCACTGAAGACATTGAAATATATTTTTTTTTTATCTTGTTTGGCCCAACCAGGCATTGTTAGGCAGAGCTAGTGCGAATAGCACTTGCCAACAAGGCACACTATTTGCACTTGGTGTAAACAGACACTCCGAAAACATTTATTCTCACTTATATTAGCGTGTTATTGTTGCATAAACTGAACTATTTCCAGACTTAAATGTGTGAAATCGACGGAAACATGTTGAAATATGAAATACAGACAAGTAACCTTTCAATGCTAAATAAATATACACATACGACATGAGGATGTTTTTATGCTCTATAATATAAAACACAGCATGATATAAAAGTAGTATGAGTGTTTACACTAACATGATATTATAATGTTTATTGTGAAATACTGTTCTCGTGTATATCTGCTTAAATGTAGATGTTTATAATGTGTTTATAGTGAGGAGCAGCTCGATCGCTTCAGAAAATGGTCTCTGTAAGCGCCGTGAGTTGGCGCTATGCATTTGAAAATAATAGTAATATTAATAATAATAACGTATGAAAAACATTTAAAGTAACAAATGATAATCCATATATAGGCTATTTTTCTCTAGTGCTTTTCTCTAGTAATTTATAGTTTTAGGCCGCCTGCATTTTCCCCCCAAACAATAAAGTTTTCTGTAAAGTAAGTAAGGGATAATGTACATCCAGCCGGTTGTTATCGCGGAATAAACCCCGACAGAGTGATTAGGACGACGCGAAGCAGAGGGGTCTTGCGTCACTCTGAAGGGGTTTATTCTGTGATAACAACCGGCTGGATGTACATTATCCCGCTTATTACATGGCTACTTGTCTCAAGTAAATTAGACACTAAATATTATCTTGAGTTTAAATATTTTATTAGCTCTTACGCAAAGCTTCCGCGAAGAAAAACAGTTCCAAACTGCTTTAAGCCTTTATCTATTGCTGAAAAGATTAGTTTTTACCATATATGTTGAAATTAATGCTGAAAGGGATAGTTCACCCAAAAATGAAAATAAGCCCATGATTTACTCACCATCAAGTCATCCTAGGTGTATATGACATTCTTCTTTCAGACGAATAAAATCGGAGTTATATAAAAAAATTCCTGGATAATCCAAGCTTTATAATAGCAGTAGTTAGCTCTGTTTTTGAAGTCCATAAAAAAATGCACCTTTCCATCAAATAACGTGCTCCACACGGCTCTGGGGGGTTAATAAAGGCCTTCTGAAACGAAGCAATGCATTTGTGTAAGAAAAATATCAATAAAACATTTTTTATAAAGTAAAGATCCGGCCGATCGCCTTCCGTGGAAAAGGTATTGAAAGTGCCTCTCGCAATTAAAAATGCGTACGCTACGTCTGACGACCAGCATTTGAACTGCAGAGGCACTTTCAACTCTTTTCCAATAAATTGAATACGGAAGGCGATCGGCCGAAACTTTACTTTATAAAGTTTTAAATATGTATATTTTTCTTACACAAACGCAGCCATTTAACAATTCAAAACTGACTGTTTATCTGAATACTCACCAAGATTGCCTGTGCCGCTGGTTTTGACATACTTTTGTATGTATTTGACAGTTTAAGCGCAGTAAGTCACTAATTTTGGTACTTGTGACTCTGTTTAACTTCTGTCTCTTTTTGAGACTGAGCGTGGCTTGTTCGCTTCACTTATATAGATCAGTGGTGCGCGTTCTTTTGGTGTGCGCGCGAAACCGGCAGAAATGACTAAAATTATGTGCAATACAAGCACTATGCCGCTGGTAACAAAACGGATCGGCTCGGAATCGGTAAGAAGTGAGACTGATCGGCCGATCACCGATCCGGGCCGATCATGAGGGAAATCGGCCGATTCCAATCCCTGGTGGTGCATCTCTACTTGTAATAAAGTAGCAGTGGCTGGGACAGATTTTAAGCATAACCTCAAGATGCAATCTAATCCTGTTTACATGAAATAAGCCTGCTCCCAGCAGGTTTAAACTTATGGACCTGTTGCTATGACAGCAAGTCCAGGATGAGCATCGAAGAACCAAACAATCCAAGATCATGCCAAATCGTCAACAATCAAATCCGGCTAACTGAGTTAGCGACGTACGAAGAACGGACCCCTGGGGGTTGCAAAGTACTTTAGTATTATTTTTCTATTATGTATTCTGTAATTTCTGTTTCATTCATACTGGAAGCCAGAGGGCCTTCTTGCGCAGAACGTCAACAAGTGAGATTCATAGAAGTATTAAACAGGAAATCCCTCATATGGACATCAGATATCGCTACAGCTGAATAACAATGCAGATAGAGACGTTTTCACTGATGAAATATGAAGACAAATGAACGTTAACGGTTAATGTTATATAATGTTATATAAAATGCTCTTTTATTCGTTCTACCGAAAATGTGCCGGGAGCCCACTGTTGCTCTAGTAACAAACTACACTTTTATGTGCATCTGATTGACAGATAAATTATGCAATCTTATTTCACTGTTGTTGCTAATGTTGAGGTTATTTCAGCTTTGTACAAATTTTGCTTTTTTACATTTAGTTTAACTGCATTGTTAAAAAGGGCAAGATTTATCATTAAACCGAACTGTGTGCATAAATTTTAGATACACTAAAATATTGAAATGTTAGCGATACTGATAATCAAAACGTGAGCGCCAGTGATTGAATGTCAAAGCACTGTTTGAATGCCCCGCCGCCCAGCTGAACTAGACGCTTTGATTGGTTTGACACCCAAGTCAGACCTGTCTGTTATTGGCTGAAGCGAGTCCGACCTAAGTAGCAACCTCCCCCAGTTTCTCTTGAAGCCAGTACGGAAGTGACTTAAACTGCAATTCATCGACTGGCCGCTAGAGAATGTAGTGAATGTAGTGAAGTTGAATACTTAATTTTCAGAATCTCATTGAGAATCCTCATTGCCCAACTTTACAGCAGAAAAAAAAACATGTTTACAGCCTGGTACAAATTGTGGTTTTGGTCTATACAGCTAATTTTGCCCCTCATGACAACTGTGAGGGGCATGAATTTTTTTTTTTATAACTCATTCGTTTAAACTATATTAAGCCTTAAAGTTCTGCATAATTAAGGGTGTGGCCACTTTGAGTGACAGGTGAATTGCTGTTTGTCTGCTGTCTGTTAGTCATGTCACCTCAGCTCCAGCCATATCCCACCTCTTGGCCCATTTTCTGCTATCCGGGAGTACCATGCGGTGACACGCTGCCAAGATGGCAACGGCCGACTTTAGGCTTCAAAAATGCTCTTCAGAAACCTACAGGTGACGTCACGGACACTACGTCCATATTTTTTACAGTCTATGTTCAGACCTGTCTGTTATTGGCTGAAGCACAGGGCTCATTGCAGAACAAAAGTGCCTGTCAAATGCCAGCTCGCCCTGTTGCTCTGTCGGCACCTTTGTCAAAGTACTTTGTACTTTTGGTGAAAAATAAATGTAGTGAAGTTGAATACTTCATTTTTATTCAACTCAAGTAAAAATACCAAAATGTAATTATACTCAAGAAAGTAGAAAAAAATATACTCAAGTACTGTAACAAAAGTATTTGTAAATAGTTGCTTTCCACCTCTGACCAGGGCTACCATCAGATAAGTCTCTGTTTATTGCTTGAAAGAATGTGAAAAGCAAGGGCCAGAGGAAAGACCCTATTTTAACTAAACAGAGGGTTAGGATAAGCAGTAAAATCCTTTGAAAATAACAGGCTGATGTTTCTTTTCATGGTAAATGACTCTTTTCCATAGCTTCATTTCCATTTTCAGGTTTCATTCTGTCACTTTCCATCTTACCCATGTATGTGTGATTGTGTGTATGCGTTTCAATAGTATGTCATTCCGGCTAACAATGACAAAGGATTAAAAAAGAATTTAATTCATATTTGTGTGTTAGATTACACAATTCAAAAATGATAAAAACAAATCTTATTTACTTTATTGGAAAACATTTTTAAACATTTTCCAGCTTTTGTTCCCGATTTGGTTCTGAATTTTGAGATATCAGCAGTCAAAAATGAGCCATTGTCTATATGAAATCTCAAATTGATTATATTAATTGTGATTAAAATGTAGTTTTACAAGCACTAATTATTTGTTGAGCTCCAATTATATATATCAGTACATTTGCATATGTCAACAATGGTAGAAATGGAATTAATTTCAAAAATCATTACCTTTACCCAGGAATGACATGTTCATGAGGAAAAATATCTAAAAATGGTTAATTACATTCTTAAAATAAGTAGATGTCATTGCATTGCATACACAACACACTAATAAGTATATACAGTCCTAAAAAAATTATTATTATTTTTTTTTTCAAAATGTAAATCCTTATCTGTCATTCACCCAATATCTATCTTGAAACTATACTCAGGGTTTCAGCTGTGACCTCCATCAATGTGGCTCGACTTTGTGAGCAGAAGCGCTGCCAGGTGTCTGGCAAGAAATAGAATAGTATGCATATGTATTCAGGGATTGCATATGTTAGTTCAGTGCAAGGTTTTGTTCAAGATAAAACAAAGTAAGGGAAAAAGATGTGGACTAACTTTTAAAATGAATGTATATAAAATATAGAATATAGAAACTGCTGTTTAAATAAATCAATTTCCAGAAATATTGTGCTTTCTTGTTGTACTTGACCTTTAAAATGTCCCTCTTACGAGATGCCCCAAGCCAATTTGAGACCCCTTTGGTTTTGCAAAGCCCACTCCAAGCAGAGCTCAAACCAGCGATATCTAGCATGAAAATCTGGAATACTAATGAGGATGCTAAAGACTGCAGTTTTTCTTGTACCAGCTAGCCTCCATTGCATGCAT